>JAEIGQ010000098.1:0-1245943 GCA_018904275.1 Lordiphosa clarofinis
CATACCTGTTAAGTTGCCATTAGAATTACTAATCAATTAAATTATTTTTTGGAAAATAGTCATTAGTGATTATATAGTTGTCTGGTGAAAAATTTATGATTATTTAATGATTACGATTAAAAATAATCAAAAATAATGGAAAAATTACCATAAATTATTAAAAATAATTGAAAATAATGGAAAATAATGGAAAATAATCGTTTCCATTATTTTCCATTATTTCAATTATTTTCCATTATTTCCATTATTTTCCATTATTCCATTATTTTTACATTATTTCCATTATTTTTCATTATTCCATTATTTTCCATTATTCCATTATTGCCATTATTTCCATTATTTTCCATTTTTTCCATTATTTTCCATTATTTCAATTATTTGAAACTATTTTGAGAGAAACAACACATTTAATAACCACAACGTTTCTGTACGAGATTGGCTTACAACATACAAGAACGTATTAAATATTACATGTTTTCACATAAAATTAAACACAAACATTAAACATATTCCAGTAGGGGTCGTGTTGTATGGGCCGAAAAAACGTACCAAGCGTGGCAAAACGAAATCTTCGGTCAATTCTAAGAAAATTTCACCATAAACCAAGGGTCTAAAATGAATTTCCTGGTCCGCCGCAAATCGACTTCAAATATTTTTATGTTACCATTTTCCCCCCAAAAATCGAGTTAGAAAGTCGATGAAGTCCGACCCTCTATAACCACAAGTTCTGTATACTCCCAGAGCTCTTGCCCCATTTATCTGATAAATTTTATATAGGGAAGCCACCCCACCGAAAGTGATGCAAAAGGTGTCAAGAAGTAGGCCCAGTGCTGCCCATCAACCCCCGTTAAAGACGGTGCCTGCCATCAAAAATTTTGTTTACGTATAACCCCCTCCGCTATCGTATTTCATCCCCCGATCTCCCCTCCTCCCATAGTTTCTTTGGCGAATCGATAAATAATCATGATTATAAAATATCTCTAGGGTACAAACACCCCCCCATCTATCTCCAAAACTGTGGGAGATTATACGAACCCGGTTCCCCCTTTCTGAATTGCAGGGCCGGAAGGGGCGTGGACCCAACCTGTGACATCTTTTAAAATTATAATAAAACTGCCCCCCGAGCAACACATAAACAAGAAGTTATTAGTCCATACGAATCATAACCTCTATCTCTTCCCCCACCATTTCAGAGATCCCCTGTACTTCTTTTGCACCCGGTATCCTTGGAACCAGACAGACGGACATGACTCCCTTTATCTCTGCCCTTTCGTATTACATTTTTAACCCCGGACCCCCCCTTTTTCGACCCTAACAAAAAGATGGATTTCCGGTAGATAACCTAGAACAAAACAAATCGTTTACTTGCCCCACTAAAATACCTGCAATCAGCAGGATTTTGTTTGGAAACCCCTAAATATAATAACAATCGCTCTAAAATATGGAATCAAAGGGAGATTTGGTTATTCTCACTGAGGAAATAGCCCACAGTGATTAAGCCATTGAATAAATGTGAAAACATTGATCCCCCGAATAACCGATTGACGGAATGCTAAGCAGCTACTTGACAGTCCTGGCAAAAGACATCTCAAGCAGAAATATTTTCCTACTAGCTACCAAATTATCTGCAACACTAGAGAAGCAATGTGTAGAAAGGATAACCCGGCTCGGTTCCACCTGAGAACTTGATTTGCTTTTCTTTGTACCATCTTTCAACGATTAACTGAATCAATTTGATTCTCCATAGTTGCTCGTTGTCAACCCCAATGACTCATTAATTATATAATCTTCTTCAGTGACAAATTGGATCGTTGTTATCAGTTATAAAAACTAAAATAGTGCATTCTAAATAAAATTCACCAATAAATTTAATTTGTTGCTGTCAGGGACATCTTTTGATCAAAAAAGTAGGCAGCTATCTCGGCCGGTAAAGTTACCTTTTCGTAAAGAAGCTTTGGCGAAAAGTCATATGCTAAAAAAAAAATAATACAGGTCCGTCTATTACTAGGTTTATGCTATGAATTTCACGATTTCTTCAATTTGCAAAATCAAATTTGTTTCTGTAAATTTACAAAATGGCCAGCACATATGAGAATACAAAAGATCTGACAACACCAACTTAACGTAAAGTTGACTGCGCCACGGCATTTTATGAATTGAAGTCGAATTCATAGTTAACTTTCGTGTGTAATCGAATTCATAAAATGGTGTTTATGCATGCACTTTCGGAGGCATTTCATGAAACGATTTTGCAAAATGAGCATAGCATAAACGTAGTATGTAAATATGTCCATAAAGCTGTAAAAGTACAGATCTCTGACACGGTAAGAGATAGAGGTTTGACTTGTATGGGACAAATACTTCTTGTACTTGCCGGCAGACAAATTTTTATGTCACAGGCTGCCACGCCCTATTCCGCCCCCGCAATTTCCCACAGTTTTACAGATAGATGGTTTGTACCTTCTAGAGATATTTTGTAATCATGATTATTTATCGATTCGCCAAAGGAACTATGAAGATCGGATGATCGATAGCGGAGTTATACGTAAAACAAAAAATTTTGATGGGTAGCACCGCTTCAACGTTGATGGGCAGCACTGGGCTCACTTCTTGACACCTTTATCACTTTGTGTGGCTTCTATATAAAATTTATCAGATAAATGCAAGCTCTGGGGTATACAGAACTTGTTATAGTCGGACTTCATCGACTTTCTAACTCGATTTTTGGGAAAATGTAACATAAATATTTGAAGTCGATTTGCGCGGACTAGGAATTCATTTTAGACCCTTGGTTTCTTGGTGAAATTTTCTTAGAATTGACCGAAGATTTCGTTTTTGCTATACGCTTGGTACGTTTTTTTCGGCCCATACAAATCGACCCCCTACTGAATATGTTTAATGTTTGTGTTTAATTTTATGTGAAAACATGTAATATTTAATACGTTCTTGATAATATTTTGTAAGCCAATCTCGTACAGAAACATTGTTGTTATTAAATGTGATGTTGAAAATAATTTGTTTCTCTCAAAATAGTCTCAAATAGTCGAAATAATGGAAAATAATGGAAATAATGGAAAATAATGGAAATAATGGAAAATAATGGAATAATGGAAAATAATGGAATAATGGAAAATAATGGAAATAATGGAAAATAATGGAATAATGGAAAATAATGGAAATAATGGAAAATAATTGAAAATAATGGAAAATAATGGAAACGATTATTTTCCATTATTTTCCATTATTTTCAATTATTTTTAATAATTTATGGTAATTTTCCATTATTTTTGATTATTTTTAATCGTAATCATTAAATTATTGTGTGAAACCGAAAATAATCGCAATTTAATCATTAATTTAACTTTTAAACAAAAATAATCTAATTAATAATGACTACAACTAATAATCATTATTTAACAGGTATGGCGTCATCTATAACATAAATAAATCTTTGCTTCTACTGTTTTCTTGAGTATCTTCGCGAGTTGATACAATGCCGTGTCGGTCGAACGGCCTGCTCTGTACGCGTGCTGTGTTGGTTGGAGGGGTGCCTCTTTAACAGCGTACTTCGTATGCTATTGTCTACTAGCTTTACAATCGTTTTCAGTAAAAACGATGTCAAACTAATGGGTCTGAAGGACTTGGGGTTAGTTATATCATTCTTCCCTGCCTTGGGGATGAAGACTACCCTTGTTCTGCGCCAGGCACGTGGGATATACCCAGTTGGCAGACTGCTGGTGATGATCTTCCTGAGTATCGGAAGGAGTATGTTCTTTCCTTCTTGCAGGAATGCTGGCGAATCCTAGAAGCCTCCCCAATTATTTTATTGGACCTGTATTTGTTGCCAAATGGGACACTGTGACTATCGATTGGACTATCGATAACGATAGTCTACTTCAAAGCAACAAGAAAAAAAAACAAATACTACTAATAATAATAAAAACTTTTCAGTTGCAATTGACGGAATGGCCCACCGAACTTTGTCCGAGCTGTGCTGTGTTTGCATGGCCATTCCGACTCCTGGCGTGGACACCACCTGGCCAAATATATACACCGACTCCGACGAAGGACAAGACTTGATGTTTACATTAGAGGCGGCGACTGGTCGAGAGGTCAAGCTCGCTGAGGATTTACCTGGATGCATTTGCCCCCCTTGCCTGATAGGGGCAAAAATTGCTTTCAATTTCAAGCAGCGATTGGAGCAGAGTCTTAAATGCTTAAACGAGCAGATGGAGCAAAATTACACCTCAGGACGAAGAATCAAGCAAGAGGAAGCCTTCCAAAGCAACACTTTCAGAAAAGTAAACGATTTGAAAGAGTTTGAATCTTTAACGGTTGGAAAAGAGGAGACTCTCACAAACACACATACCGCCAAACAAGCCTTCACATGTTCCCACTGCTCGAAAACCTATCAACAAAAAAGATCTCTTACCCTGCACATACAAACTACTCATACTGGCGAACGACCCTTTAAGTGCCCACAGTGTCCCAAGGCCTTCGCTCAAATGAGACACTTAACGGAACATCTTCGCACGCATACTGAAGAAAGACCCTTTAAATGTTCAGAGTGCTCTAACTCCTTTCGTCGAGCAAGCAGTCTAAAGAGACACCAACTTACTCATAATGGTGAGCGACCCCACGAATGTTCCCTCTGCTCAAAGGCCTTTGGGAATAAGCACAATCTGGAACTGCATCTTCGCACACATACTGGCGAACGACCGTACAAATGTACAGAGTGCTCAATGTCTTTTACCCATTGTGGCTCTCTGAGCAGACACCTACGTACTCATACGGGAGAGCGACCCTTCGAATGTCCCCACTGTTCAAAGACATTTATTAGTAAGAGTAATCTGGGACAGCACCAACGCACGCATACTGGCGAACGACCTTACAAGTGTACAGAGTGCTCCTTGTCCTTTGCCCAGGGTGGCTCTCTAAAAATTCATCTTCGTTCACATTCTGGCGAACGACCATACGAATGTTCCCACTGCTCAAAGACCTTTAGCAGTAAGCGGTCTCTGGAGGAACACCAACGTATACACACTGACGAAAGACCATTCAATTGTTTAGAGTGCTCAATGTCTTTTGCCCAAAAAAAGAGATTAAAGAAACACCTGCTTACTCACTCCTTGGAATGTTCCCAGTGATCGACCACGTTTATTCCCAAATCCTTCCTCATCCTTGAAAAGACTACAAAGAATTAATGCCTGTTTTATTATAATTATAATAAAAAATATAATTTTGTTCAAATTTTTAAATCCGCTCTCAATATTTAATTGTTATAAGTTATAATATGAGATGATGTGACATGTCCGATGTCAGATAGATCAAAAACTAAGTTTTCGATCGAGCTGAAAATGTTTCCTCTTGCCATTCTCGCTTGGTCCAGTGGTTTGCAAAAAGTAAAAGAGAGCAATTTCAATCGCAATACACAAAAACGAAACCGAAGTGGTGAAGGTGACCGTATGTGTAAAAGCTATTTTGCTAAAGAAAGAAAAGAACTTTTATTATTAGATGTTCAGAGGCGGGATCGAACCCACGACCAACACACTAACCACTGGGCCACATCTAAGCAGATGTGGAAAGTAATTATCTTATTTCAATGAAAGTAAAATGAAGTGGAGAAAAAAACCAGGAAAAGCAAAATGATCATAATAAGAAGAAGGCCTTGTACTTGTATTTGTAAACAAGTAAGAAAGTTGGTCTAGCCCGACTGTAATATACTCTGAATTTGCAGTAGCAGCGCTGGTTATAGTTTGAGTGTTTTTCAGCCGATCTATTTACAACTAACTAAAATTTATTTCTTGTCTCTTTATATAAAAATCTTTTGCCTTTTTTCCAATTCCCAACTATTTCCCTTCCACTTCCCACCCATTTGCTACATTCGTTCGGCCCAAATGGTCACCCCTACGTGTTACTGGCATTTTTTAGTGTAAAATTGATCTAGCCGTGCTTTTGGGATTCAGCTAAAATTTCAAGAGCTGTCATATATTTCCAGCGCATTATGAAAGCCTCCAATTGTAAAGTTTTCCCCAAAGACAGTGAATTTCCATTTTTTTGTTAATCGTAGTAGGCCATGATTGAACAATAATTGAGTCTAGAATTCAATGTGAGCGGTAAAGACATTCTGATTTCTTTTTTGATTTATTTATTTCTTATTTTTATTTATATTTTCAACAATTGTTGACCCTAATTAACGGCCTTGTCCATAAATTCTTTTTCCTCTGCTTCAGTGGCTTTGCTTAGAGACAAAGGGACATCGTCGTTAAGTTTGAGCTCAAGAACGAATTATATTTTAACTTTAACTTTTCATATCTGTGATATTCGTTCTTCTCCAAGTCGTTTTTTGCTGCACTGAACCCTTGTTATCATTGAACTCAATGTAGGCTATGTCAAAGTCCTTTATACTTTCTCAACTGCCTCGAATATCTCCTTTGCTTATATTCCCTTTCGTTGTCTCTCCTTTTCCTCTTTTGATTTACTTTCCTTGTATCTCTCCATCTTGTCCTTCTCCAGAAATGATTTCCGTGGACTTATCGTTGCGATATCGGGTGTCCATAGCCCATTAAAGAAATCATGTCGATTCTTGTTCTCCTTTAATTTATACTCCAGTTGTCTATTCGTGTCACGAGTTTTAAAGTTGTCCTTTCCCTGCTTTCTGTGCTCTGCACCAGGTTTATTTTTTATGTTTAATAGCCTATTTCCACTGAACAAATGAAGCTTCATTTCATGAAATGACAAGAAATGAAGAAAATGATATCATTTCTCTTCCATACAAATTGTCACTTCATTTTGCCTTTCATTTCTGAAAAATGATGAAAAATGATGACATTCCCCACGAAGGAATCTGGTTTTTTTTTAAAAAATACTAGCTACTCTCTGGCATTACTCGCTACTCTCTGGAGACGGAAAGTGTCATCACCAATAATTTGTTAATTTGAATTTAAATAGTAGGCGCAATTTTGTTTAAAATATAAATTAGTCAATAAAAGTTGTGTATTTAGCTTTCTGTTGATAATTCAGGATGATAACAATGTGTTTGCCCCTGAAAATTGCTGTCATGACGGGTATGTTATTTTTTGCTAAATATTCCACGTGAGTTTGAAAGTGGCGCCTGTTATTTAAATCAAACTTTTCAGCTGTTTTTCACAACGTATCGTTGTGAATGTTAAACAAATGACAATTTGTCAATGGAAACGGCAAAATTTTTAGAAATGAAAATGACAAGAAATGAAGCCAGTGGAAATGGGCTATAAAATAAAACTCAACGATAATGGTTATTTTTTTGCTTAAAAAAAAAAACAAAAATAAAATTATAGATTTATTATTACGAATATTGGAAAGATTGATGAACCAATATGTTATTAATCTCAATTGCTTTGGAATTATAATTATCGATTTCCCCATAAGCTAGTTTAGTTTTTTCATTTTTTTTTTGCGGTCAATAAATAGATGTCGAAAGTCGAAATTCGACTTTTTTTTCCACTCTCTTGGTTCTAGCTCCGTTATTTTTTGACCGATCAAAAAAAAATTCTGGTTCACACCAAAATGGAGGGTAGAACGAGTAATTTAAAAAAAAATTGGAAATTCGGTTCTCTTTCAATTTTTGCAACCATTTTGGATAAAGTGTTTCTGAAATAATCGCATTTAAAGTTTCGACAATTGTTTTCGTTGAAATAAAAATATTTTTGATCGATTTCAATTGATTGATTTGATGCATTTGGGCATGATACAATTATATAAGGTATGGCATTCAGAGTTTATCGAGGACTGCCAGCTTTTGCTAATATCGAGAAAGAGAGAGAGAGAGAGAGAATAAAACAAAAAGCAAAGCACCCTTAGAATTACAAACACTTATTATATACATGACTAAATTTTATTAGTATTCGCTTGGTACTTTTCAAATGGCAGCTGATAAAGCCAAATCGCTGCTTGGGAGCGTTGCCGGTTGGAACAGTCTAGCCCATGCTGTAATAATATAAGGTGACACCGAGCGAGAGAACGGTCTCTCTGTTTGTAGGGCCAGTGGGTCAGTTCGTTGTGACAGTATTGGCTCGATATTTTCACAAATTATAAAAAAAATCCCGTTGACAAATCAAAAAAAATTCGTGCGCACACAACCTTTTCAATCAAATGACAGCAACACAATGAAAATTTGGAGTCCCGAAAAGAGAGCTCTCTCAGAGAGCACCTTACCTTATATTGTTGTATCAAGCATTTGGGTGTTTGCTTTCACAAAAAAAAAATTATCAAAATCGGTAAAAAGGTTTTTTTTTTCAAAAATTTTATTTAAACATTTTACAACCTTTTTAAAGTTTTTCGGCTAAAAAAAAAAGAAAAAACTTGGAATTGCTTAAAAATTTTTTTGTTTAAGAGAGTCGAGAATATTCCCTTGGGAATATTTTACTAAATACACTAGTTTACAAAATAATACAAATTTTGCAATCCCGAAAATTTGGTGGCAATTTCTTATGTAAGTCCCATCTCTGAGTCCAAAAATCCATTTCCCAATTTTTCAGTGGGGCCGTTTTGGAGAAAACGCGGAAAAGCTAGTTTTTCGATTGGGAAAAATAAGTACCTTCATCGTGTCTTTAAGTACCTGTATCGTGTCTTTCATTATGAAAATGTAATGCTCTCCTGAAAGGTAATTGATCATTTTTGCACTCAATTTGACTCCTTACATTCATTTTTCAACCTAAGTCAATCCCGAAATAACCTAGCCAGGTACAAAATGAAATCATAGTTCATAGTAGCCCTTAAATGGAATTGTTTGAATTTTCTATTTTTACTAAAATGCCAATAGTTTCTATATTCTTCAACGGATTTTATAAAAAAAAGATAAATCTTTAGTGACCAGCAATAAAATAAATTTCACACAATTTTTTTCGTTGTGAAAATCGCACTTAAAATCTAGCTTTTTTTTAAGAAGTGATCATTTTAATGCAAAGTTGCTGATAAAAGCCTTTATAACGCCGAAGTCCAGCACCAGATTAAGAAGTGGTGTATCAACGAATGATAGGGCGTTCAATTACCTTCCAAGTAAGCACTACTTGTTCTGTAATAAAAGAAACGGTACCAAAGATATACGCATTTTGTAAAGGTACTTTTTTTAGAAATAAAAAAACCAGCTTTTCCGCGATTTCTCGAAAACGGCCCCATAAAAAATTTGCGGATTGGATTTTTGTACTCAGCGGAAGGACTTACACAAGGAATTGCTACCAAATGTTCGGGATCGAGAAATTTGTATTATTTTGTGAACTAGTGTTATTCGACTTGTGTTTGTCGCCAAATGAGACACTGTGACTATCGATTGGACTATCGATAACGATAGTCTACTTCAAAGCAACAAAAAAAAAAATAAACAAATTGTAATATTAACAAGAAGTTTTGCAATTGACAGAATGGCCCACCGAACTTTGCCCGAGCTATGCTGCGTTTGCATGGCTATTCCGACTGCTGGCGTGGACACCACCTGGCCAAATATATATACCGACTCCGATGAAGGACAAGACTTGATGTTTCTTATAGAGGCGGCGACTGGCCGGAAGGTTAAGCCCTCTGAGGATCTACCTGGACGCATTTGCCCCCCTTGCTTGGTTGCCGCAAAAATTGCCTACAATTTCAAGCAGCGATTGGATCAAAGTCTTAAACAAATGGTCAAGCAAGAGGAGCCCTCGTCAAGCGAAGAAAGCGATTTAGAAGATTCGGATTCTTTAAAGGATGAAGAAGCAGACAGCCCCTCAAATATGGCAAAAACTCCTCATCAATGTCCCCACTGCCCAAAGACTTTTAACAAACAAAGCAGATTAACAGGACACCTTCGCATTCACACGGGCGAGCGGCCCTTCAAATGTTCCCAATGTCCAAAGACCTTTACCTTGAGAGGAAGTCTAGGAAATCACCTTCGTTCACATTCTGGTGAACGACCTTATCAGTGTACAGAGTGCTCCAAGTCTTTTGCCCACAGAAGCTATCTAAAGTCACATCAACTTTCTCATGCCGGCGAGCGATCTTTCGAATGTTCCCACTGTTCGAAGAGCTTCACCCATAAAAGCTCTCTAAATAATCACCTGCGGCTTCATACTGGTGACCCACCATATAAGTGTTCCCTTTGCTTAAAGACCTTCAGTCGAGCAAGCTTGCTAAACATGCACTTTCTTACCCACACTGGAGAGCAACCCTTCAAATGCAACTACTGCTCGAAGAAATTTAGCAGTAAGCGCGCTCTGGATGATCACCATCGCACACACACTGGAGAAAAACCATTCAAATGTTCAGAGTGCTCAATGTCATTTGCCCAAACAAGAAGTCTAAATAGACATCGTCTTATTCACAAAGCAGAGCGACCCCACGAATGTTCGCTTTGTACGAAAACCTTTAGCAGTAATCGGAGTCTGATGCTACATTTTCGCACTCATACTGGTGAACGTCCTTTCAAGTGTACGGAGTGCTCCATGTCTTTTACCCAAAGTGGCCCTTTGAGCAGGCATCTACTTACACATACTGGAGAGCGATTATTTAAATGTACCCACTGTTCGAAAACATTTTGGCAAAACTCTGATCTAAAGAGACACTTGGTTACCCACACAGATGAACGACCCTTCGAATGTTCCATCTGCTTGAAAACCTTTAGCTCTAAGCTCACTCTGGAGGAACACCATCGTACACACACGGGCGAAAGACCATTCAATTGTTCAGAGTGTTCAATGAGTTTTTACCAAAAAAGATGTCTAAACAGTCACCTTCTTACTCATACTGGAGAGCGACCCCACCAATGTACGCAGTGTACGAAAAGCTTTAGCAATAAAAACCATCTGGTACAACATATTCGCACGCATACGGGGGAACGACCCTTTAAGTGTACAGAGTGCTCAATGTCTTTTGCACAGAATGGATCTTTGAGCAGGCATCTACTTACTCATACTAAAGAGGGATCCTTTAAATGTTCCCACTGTTCGCAGTCATTTGTCACTAAAAGGAGCATGGAGGAACATCATTGTACGAATACTGACGACCTTTCAATTGATCAGAGTGATACAAATCTGTTGTAAATTAGAACTTGTAGTCGAAAACACAATCGAAATAAAACCAATTCATTCTTATCTTTTTAATTTAAGAAGCTACAAAACATTTGCTTTAATTGCGATTTTTTTCCATACTAAAGGGGGATTTTTTTAAAATTGTTTTGTTACCTTCAAACATGTTCAGTTTGGTCTCTAATTGAACCATTAATCAACTTGCAAACGAACATCATTGGATCGTAATTGGTTAAAAGCGGTGAAGGCAGGATATTTACGGAAGAGCATGTGGTTTCAACAGAACGGTGCCACATGACCAATTAAGAAGCTAAAACGCTTTCCAAAATATCACTATTCAAACATTTTTTTTTACACTTTTTATCTTTATTTTTAAGTCCAAATAGACCAAAGTAAACAACTTGTCATTTAATAGCACTTTCATTTAGTTATAGGTTTAAAAAAATATTCAACTATCAAAAACTTACCATTAACGATATCTGAATCTAGGGTTGTCAATATTTTTTTGGTTAAACGATAAGGGTTATTCCGATATGATATTTTTTGTACCGATATAGGTGATTATCGATATTTTTATACACGATATATCGGAAAAAATTACTATGGTAATTGCAGAAGTAAATTGTCATAAAAAGACTGTCGAATTTGTTCTGCCCAAAGCTTATAGAAAAAACGAAATCTTCGATAAATTTCGTCCAAAAACTTAATCCGGGTACGGTATTTCGGCATAGATTTTGTTCTCTTATACTTCGTAGAAGTGCGATTTCTAAGATTGGAAAAGACAAAATCTTTGTCTTTAATATTTGGGAGGAATTCATTTTAGACCCATGGTTTCTTGGTAAGATTTTCTGCACTTATACCCATTTTTCTTCGTAGAAGTGCGACTTCTAAGTAAAATATATAAAAATTCTTTTTTCAGTCCCGTTCAAAAAGACAAAGTTTTTAAATATCTATAGTATTGGAGATCGATTTGCACCGATTAGGAATTTATTTTAAAATCCATGGGATCTTAGTGTAATTTTCTTAGCATTTTCCGTAAATTTCGTTTTTGCTATGCGCTATACTCCTGCCCAAAATTATACGACACCCCGCAAAATTTTAGTTTCGACCTTCGTAGAAGAATGGAAAAGCATAATACAACAAATTCAAGTATGCAGAATGAAAGCTTAATGAATTCTGCTTAAAATCTGATGTTCTTATCTCTGATCGCATCTCGCGTTTTCAAGTAACGGTAAAAAAGCAAAAAAAGTTCGATTTTTGTCATGTCTGAAAGTGTATCAAAATTATACGACACATTTTAATTATTGCGGCTGGAGAGACAGATTTGGTTTCAATAAATTTTTTTAGATTTCTGTTACCAATTTAATGAATTTGTACAAAATGCCGAGTGGGCGTTTGTTATCCGACGAGGAGAAGGGAAGGATAAGAGCCTAAAACCAAAATATCGGAGAAAATCGGTCGAACAAGTTGTGTTATCACTAAATTATTGAGCAATCCGGAGGAATATGATGTGAAGCATAGCTATGGAATAAAACCCGGGTTGCCTGACCGCGAAAAACGTCGCATATTACTTAAAGCTAGCAATTCGTTTGCTTCGTGCTCCATACTTGCCTCATGTTGCACTAAGCATGTGTCACGGATGACTGTTTAGTCGACATTGCAATCATCGGAGTGCATTGTCAGAGGAGTCTTAAAGTCGCACCACAAAACAGCACGACTTCAATTTGTGGAAAAAACCTTGGAGAGGGCCTCGATATAAAATTTAAACTTTATTTTGTTTAAAAAGCTTTGTTCAATATTTTTCATTTAGATAATTTTTTTGGATGGAAAATAATGTAATCCTGACGGCCCAGATGGGTTTCGGCTCTATTGGAGAGATTTCCGGAAGAATCCACTTATGTTTTCCAAACGCAATTTCGGAGGCGGATCCGCAAAAAGTATTTGAGGATAGTCTTCTGCTATTTTTGGAAAACATAATGGAAAGAGATCTTATTTTTATGCAAGATAATGAATCTATTCACAAGAGCAGAAAGACGCAGCGCTTCTTAAGTGATCACCATATAAAATTTTTGGATTGACCAGCATGCTCCCCTGACCTAAACCCAATTGAGCACATTTGGGGTATCTTAGCCATTCGAGTTTAAGCCAATAACAAAAAATTTGAGAATGTCGAAAGCCTTAATAGTACAATTTTGGCTCAATGGTGTATTTTAGACCAAAATTTTCTTAAAAATTGAGTGAGTTTAATACCTAAGTGACTTTTCGAGGTAGCAAAAGCTCAAGGTGGCTCTATTAATTATAATTTGTTTTAACTCACTTCAAATCGAGCCAATTACACAATTTATTATGCGCTGAGTTTTTAGACAGAATAACGGGCCGGGCGTCGCGGCCGAAGCGAGCTATGCATTACCCATTGCTGCTTAAGTGCAAGCTGATGTCACTTTCTTCTCATTTTTACTTGGCGCGGTCCACTTTGGTTTTTATTTGGTATTTAATGGTTCGTCCATCCTGTTATAGTGATTTTTATATTCTTCATCATTGGTCATCCATGGTATTTTTTCGCGGTTCTCTACAATCGTGGTTAGACAGTTATCATTGGGCTTTTTTTGTGGACTTGAAAAGTAATTTCTTAGGTACCAATGAGGTTTATCATTAAATAGAACCCGCAGCTAAATTCTCAGCATTAGACCAGATATGTCCAGGCGTGGCCAAGGCTTGCGCCACGAGAGCAATCTGCTTTTCACAAGCCTTAACCGTGCCTACCTGTATACGATTCTTGCTGTGCACGGCTCTTTTGTTTAATATGTCAATTTCAGCTCATTAAAAAATAATAACAACCACTTGCAGCCCACATCTACTCACTATACGTGGCTCAATTTATCTTTATGCTAGATAACAGTATTCAGAGACCGTTTATATTTGCGAAAAAATTTTGATACATGGAAGTTTATATATATTTGCATTTTAAGTATTTAAAAATATTATTTGAATCTGGCGCCAAATCAAAACTGAGTTTACTTTTAGGGGCAATTATGTGAAAGCAAACATAAATATGTTAGCACACTAAAAAAAAATACTAGATTGTCGATGTGTACTCGGAAAATCGCGCATAACTTCGTAAAACGGTATCCAAATTCATTGGGACAACAACCGTTCGACGGAGAATTAAATGGGCTTTTATTACAAACTTTAAGGAAAAATCGCATAGAATAGAATAGTTAAACCAGTGATGGCCAAAGTACAAATTTCTCAAAAAAAGTTGAAAATGCCAGATCTGAAAGCCGCATTTTTCAGCCATCGCGTTAAATTAGTCAAACCATTGATTATAATGTTTTAGATCCCTCTCGTGGCTATCGGAATTGATAAGGTTATGAGCAATCAGACGGTCCATTCGCGAGTTATATCTATTTAAGTGAGGTAAAAAAGCAAAAAGCGGTTTTTGGGCCATAACTTCAGATTTTGGGGGTGTTAGGAAAAAACCAAGTATGAGGAAATGCTATACTCGACCTGCTCTACAGCGTGTGCTAGGTCATTTCGAAAGTATATTTTGGCTGTAACACTGTGTTATTAAATATTGATTATATACTATTAAAATAATAACAAAATTATTGTTTTAAATAATTGAATACCATTACTAAAAAACCATACAGAATTCTATCTTGGATGGTGGATCCCCGTCCTAAGACATCTGTCTATCCATCTGGATAGAGCGTTAGAAACATATTTTTTAAACGTGAAATCATGAACCAAATCCTGAAGAACCGATACGGTTCGAGCTTTTTAAGTTCCTTCTTTTAACTTTCTTATTAAAACGGGTCAAAAATTTAGGAAAACAATTCCAAAATAGGCATATTGCATAGTCGAGAAGGACATAAATCATAAGTCAAGTTGAAAACCCGTAAGTGAGGCTATCTTCCAATTTCAATGACCAGACACTTTTCAAAGCCGTTGTAGAGGACGTATGAAAAATATCAATAATGAAGGCGGTGCATTAGAGTACAGATTGTCGCTTTGGAAGTGTCCTACTAAAATCGAAAATAGAATCAAAAGTCTGTCAACTGTCTATACATCTGTGAACCAGGTACAAAAATCGGTCCGCGAATCGAAACTTAGACTTTATAAGAGGTTCGAACAGTCGGACCGAACATTCAGCAAATTTCATAAGTTTGCAGTCTTGGTTAAAACCAGAACAGAATGACTCATGGCCGAAACCGACTTTCTTCTAATTCGTTGGTGGTACCTTATAAAAAAACAACTGAGAAAGTCGGTCAAGCCCGACTATAACATACTCTGTACCTGGAGTAGAAGCTGAATGCAATGCAGGTGCTGCGCTCATCTCAAAGTTTCTTTCTTTACTCTAACATTGTGCGGTGTTAGTTGTGAAAGGGTGGGAGGGGGTGGGGGGGAGGTTGGTTTACTTATTTACTCATAACTTGGGAACCGCTCATCCGATCTTTTTTATTTCTTCGACAAATCGATACATTGTGCTAATTAATAACTATCTCTAGAAGAAACGAACCGTTTATCTTCAAAACTGTTGGAGATATAACTTTTTTTCCTAATTGCGGGGGCGTGGCAAAAATTGAAAATAAACTTGATCTGTCAAACCTCTATTTCTTACCATCTCTGAGATCTGTTTGTTCATACGGAGAGACGGGCTCGGCTGATCAAGAATATATATACTTTATATAGTCGGAAATGATTCCTTGTCCTTGTTACATACTTTTGCACAAACATAATATACTCTATGTACCTTTGGTACAGAGTATAAAAATAGAGGCAAGCTAACTTTGGCTCGACCGAAGTTTATATACCCTTGGAGCATGATATATGCCTGCCAGTTTGTTATATGGCACCTATACGATGTATTAATCCAATTTCGAGAAAATTTTGAAAACTGTAAAGTTCTTCTCACTAGAACTACTTTTCGTCCTTTCGTTTCTATGGCAGCTATGTGCTATAGTCGTCCGACTTGAATCAAACTTGGCAGAATTGTGTGGTAGCATATAATATTGAAAAGTAACAATTTTGGGAAAACAAAAAAGGTTTAGCTATTAAAACGTTTTTTCAAAACTCAAACTTGCAAAACTTTCTCAGGGATTCTGTTCATTGTAGAAAGAAATACATAATTGCACATAAACTACAAATATTAAGTTACAAATACTTGCGCTCAATCACTCTTGCGAGCAATCTTGCTCTTATTTTAAATATTTAATTTCTTAAATCTAACTTAAGGCAACTACGGGTATATAATTATTACATTTAATGTTATATAAAGGCACGTTTTTGGGTAAGGTTTTTTTGAAAAAATGATGCGAGTCTTATGTTCCAGTTAGAGCCTGTTTTTTTTAGGCTTTCAGTGATTTTGAATTTGTTATATATTTCTTGTATGATTTCGGCTTATTCAGATTTTTTTAGAATTCAATTCTTTTCTATCTCGCCCGCATGTATGAGAAAGTGTTTTTCCAGATTGTTCTTTAGGCTAAAGGTCTTCGAACATTTGGAACATTTGAAGGGTCTTTCACCAGTATGAGTAATTAGGTGTCTCTTTAGAGTGCTACTTTGGGCAAACGACATTGAACACTCCGTACACTTGTAAGGTCGTTCGCCCGTATGCGTGCGATAGTGTTTCTTCAGATCGGCCTTATTGGTAAAGGTCTTTGAGCATTGCGAACATTCAAAGGGGCGTTCGCCCGTATGTGTTTGTAGATGTTGCTCTAGATCTCCCTTAGTGCCAAATTTCTTGAAGCATTCAGAACATTCAAAGGATCGCTCTCCAGTATGAGTAAGCAGATGTCTGGCTAAAGAGCCATTTTGAATAAAAGACATTGAGCACTCTGTACACTTGTAAGGTCGTTCGCCAGTATGCGTGCGAAGGTGATTCCCCAGATTGCTCTTACTGCTGAAAGTCTTGGAGCAGTGTGGACATTCAAAGGGTCGATCGTCTGTATGCATGTGTTGATAATGGTGCTGCACAGCGCGCTTACTTCTAAATTTCTTCGAGCAGTGGGAACATTCGAAGGGTCGCTCGCCTGTGTGAGTAAGAAGGTGTCGCTGTAAATCGCTTGTTTGTATAAAGGATTTAGAGCACTGAGAACACTTGAAAGGACGATCGTGTATATGAGTGAAAATATGTCTCTTGAGAGTGCCGGTGTGGACAAAGGTCTTCGAACAGTAGGAACATTTCAATTGACTCTCTTCACTTTTTTTGAGGGACTCTATTTCTTCTGTAGTTAAAGATTCAAACTCTTCCATATCGCTCTCTTGCTTGACCAGGCTGTCTGAGGTTTCCTTCTGCTCGGTAAGGCACTTCAGACTCTGCTCCAAACGCCTCTTGAAATTCAAAGCAGTTTTAGCCAATGCCAAGCATGAGGGGCAAATTCTTGCAGGTAGATTATCAGCGGGGTTGACTTCTTGGCCAGTTGTCTCCTCTATTAGAAGGTTTAAGTCTTGTCCAGCATCCGAGTCGGTGTATATATTCAGCCAGTTGGTATCTGCCCCAGGACCCGGAATGGCCCTGCAGATGCAGCACAGTTGTGTTACAGTTATGTGGGCCATTCTTAGTTAAATGCAAATGGAAATCCTCCAATAAGTTTTAAAACGCAGAATTTTCCCCTTTTCGGTACAAGTGTGACCGTAATTTACTATGGTCAATATACTGACTTTCAATCACTGTTGTCAATTTAGCTATTTTCCCGTTAGATCTAGCTAGCTGTTTTCCAGCACCCTGAAATTTCAGTGCTTTTAGAATTTTTTCGTGAATTTTAGTCGTGAATCGTCTAGTATAGGGACCTTACCTCATTAAACTCCAAAAAAATTCCCGTCGATAGATGGCGAATTATGATGAATTTTCATGCAAAGGGGTCATCCATGGTTTCTTCTTAAGCGAATTTGGAGTTTTACATTTTTTTATTTCCCTCATGCAGCGCTGCTTTAGGTTTGGAGCCACAACAAGCGGGAAGGAGACGCAGTAAAAAGTTATATTTTGGAAAATATGAATGAACACTTTCTGACTGAATACCAAACGACTGCAATTTTAAAAAAAGTGAATCAATCAGGCATGTTCTAAATCCACTATTTTTTGAAAAGTAAATCGAACGCAACTCCGCTTCGGATTTGATTTTGAGTTCTCAATTTCGAATGAAATTGCTCTTTTTTACTTTTCGCAATCCTCAGGTGTCCCCAGCGATAGCCCCGGCGGCACGAACTTACTTGCCGAATGCCTGCCAAAATCATACTTCACTGTGTGTTAGAGAGAGAGTTATCAAAACGAAAAACTCTTTCGTTTAGGGGTTGCCACACTCAGATAATGCTTTTTCAATATACAATAAGAAAATCAAAATCGCCCTAAAATTTAGAAAAATTTATATATTTAAGAAAAATTTTTCTGAATTTTAGAAAAGTGGCCCTAAAAATTAATTTTTTAGAAAAAACTTTTTAAAATTTAGAAAACAATTTTTTTTTTTCTAAATTTTAGGGTTGAATTTGCTTTATTGCCTTTTCTAATTTTAAGGGTAATTTCACCTTTGATTTTAGAAAATATTTGTTACAAATTTAGGGTAGTTTCCTCTAATATTTAGAAAATAAAGCCTTATTTTAAGAAAGTTTTTCTAAATCATTCGACCTTTCTAAAAATGTTTGCGAAATTGCATTGCACTATGGTGCCGTTCGGTTTTAACGACGAAACCGTCTATGTGTTGGCACCAATGACCATTCGCAATGCCTGAAGAATGTAAATGTATTCAGCAAGTTTTTGTTTTGTCTTGTAGTAATTGAACTATTCAAGCTGAAGCTGATTTCAAAGGCCGAAAGAAGTCCGCTAACGACGAGCACAGCGCTACTACCAAGGATCTATGGACTAACCAAAATCCATAAAGAAGGAACCCCACTACGACCGATTTGCTCCTCGATAGGTTCACCAGCTCACGAACTATGTAGATACTTAGCGAAGATTCTTAACCACTTGACGATGGAATCAACATTTAATGTAAAAAACGCGACAGAATTCAAAGAAAGAGTGAACAATACCCATATATGTGACGATGAAGTTCTTGTGTCCCTATTTCCTAGCATACCGATAGACTTAGCAATGGACACCATTAGACAAAAATGGCCAAAAATTAGAGAGCATACCCAAATTTCCAGACAACTTTTCATGGACATAGTAAAATTTTGCATTATGGAGAGTAGATATTTTAAATTTGCGGACAAAATATACACTCAGCTGAAAGGAATGCCCATGGGATCCCCAGCCTCACCCATCATAGCAGACATTATCATGGAGGAACTTTTAGAAAGCACTATCAGGAAACTAAAGCATCAACCCAGAGTACTCACCAAATACGTTGATGACTTTATTGCTATAGTGAGAGAGGACGAAGTACAAACTACCATGGAGACGCTGAACATAGAAACATTAAATTCACATTGGAATTAGAAGAAGATGGAAAATTACCTTATTTAGACACCACAATAAATAGACACTGCAACATTTTAAAAACAAAGTGGTACATGAAACCAACAGCCTCGGGACGGATAATTAACTTCAATTCAAAACATCCAAGAAGCATGATAATGAATACGGCACTTGGGTATATTCAACGAGTAACTAATATCAGCGACAAAACATATCAGACAGCTATAGAATCGGCGATAAAAGTAATTTTGTCAAATAATGATTTCCCTATGAAAAGACACAAAAACGCAAATAATAGAAGAAATACCGATCACTCACATACATACCTAATCTATCAGAACGATTCGCACGATCAAACTGCTACGACAAACAAAACATACAAATTGCGCATAAGCCTTCAAACACGATGAAAGAATTTTTCAACAGGACCAAAGCAAAAATAGACAAATCGGATGTCAAGAATGTCATCTACAAAATACCATGTGAAGGATCTAATGACGATATTTGCAACAAAGTCTACATAGGAACGGCAAAATCCAAGTTAAAAACCCGAATAGCCCAACATAAATCTGACCACAAGCTACGACATCAAACACACATACAAAAAAAAAAGAGTGTGTGTCATGGGACGCACGGTACGAGCGAAGCTCTTTACGATGAAACCGATTTAAGTAATGGAAAAAGACACATTTGGATTCTGTATAAATAAATGTTAAATTATCAAATATTAGGTCACTCTCAAATCACTGTAAAGTCACTGTTTAGTCACTGTTAAGTCGCTTTAAGGAACTGTTTCTACAAACTTGCTAGAGTTTACTTCCATTGTGAATTCGGGTTTCATTAATAAACTGCAAACGGATGTAATTTATACAGATTTCAGCAAGGCTTTCGACTCTGTCAATCATGATCTCCTTCTTCACAAATTGTATTTACTTGGATTTCCTCCAAGTCTTCTTAACTGGATAAAGGCTTATTTGACAGACCGTTTCCAACGTGTCCGTTTCAATTCGACGCTTTCTGAGTCCATCAGCGAACTCTCTGGAGGGAAGTCATCTTGGATCTTTACTGTTTAATCTTTTCATTAACGACATCCCTAATGTCTTGATGTATGCCGATGACCTAAAACTCTGCTTGTCTTATAACGAACCGATGTCTCCTCTCCTTCTTCAGTTGGACTTAAACTCTCTGCATACATGGTGTTCGGTTAATTGCCTCCCACTAAACCAGAGGCGGCCAAATGGAGAGGAAAAAAAAGTGAACATGTGTTAGTAAACAAGAGAGCTCTCTCCAGACAACACGCATTTTACTTGCTAGACAGTGCTCACCGATTTACACAACCATAACTTCGGCTCGCGTTTGCTTAAAAATACGACAGACTTCGGCTCGTACGAGCCTTAGGCGGCCGGGTCTGCACTAAACGCTGAAAAGTGTAAATGTATGACTTTTCATCGCACACTGCCGTATTTTTTCGACTATACGATTGATGACAAACCCCTCGAACGCATTTACGTGGTTAACGATTTGGGCATACGCTTTGTCCCTAAACTAAGCTTCAATAATCATATTTCTGTCATCTCCAACAAAGCTATGGGAGTTCTTGGGTTTATCAAAAGATGGGCCTAGGAATTTAACGATCCGTATCTGACTAATCATTTATTCGTCTCACTGGTACGACCAATACTAGAATATGGGTCGTGTGTTTGGTCACCGCATTACCAAAAATATCAAGACCAGCTTGAATCAGTTCTAAAACAGTTTCTCTTAAGAACCGTCGGACGTGCCATTGTGTGCTTTTTATTCACAAACTTTTATCAGGTGATATTGACTCTTGTGCTCTGTTATGCCAAATAAATCTTGCGGTTCCTTCGCGCCTAACTAGAAATTTCTCTCCGATCTACCTACAGCCTTGCCTAACAAATTTTGCTCACTATGAACCTTTCCGAAATTTGTGTATTAATTATAATTTGTATTACCATCTTTTCTCTGCTCACTCTTCTGTGTTAGATGTAAGAAACAATATACTGTCTTTTTTGAATTGTACCCAGTAATGTTGACAGAACTTTGTCAAACCTAAATAACTAAAGTCACTGTTAAGTTACTGTTAATTCACTGTTAAGTCACTGTTAAGTCGCTGTTAAGTCACTGTTAAGTCACTGTTAAGTCTCTGTTAAGTCACTGTTAAGTCACTGTTAAGTCGCTGTTAAGTTACTGTTAAGTCACTGTTAAGTCGCTGTTGAGTCACTGTTAAGGCACTGTTAAGACACTGTCAAACAAAAAACATTATATTTTTCAGCACAGAATTCACAACTTGACCTTAATGCAGCCACTCTTTGCATCCCCACTCCCCGTATACCCACCATATCCCCACCCGACCAACTCCAGATCCCCACACGATCCCCAGTAGAGCCCCTCCATATCCCAAGTAGAGCTCACCAGATTCCCACCAACTCCCTACCAGATCCCCACTTGATCTCCCCCAGATCCCCACCAGATCTCCACCATATTCCCACCAGATCACTACCTGATCCCCAGCAGATCTCCACCAGATCCCCACTATATCCCAACCAGATCACCACCGGATCCCCACTTGATCCATACCAGATCCCCACACGGTCCCCACCAGTTCTCCATCAGAGCCCCACCAGATCCCCCTAGATCCCTATCAGATCCCCACCAGATCTCCACCTGGTTCCCATCAGATTCCCACCAGATCCCTACCCAATCCCCACCAGAGCCCTACCTGATCCACACCAGATCCAAACCAGAGCTCACTAGGTCCCTACCAGATAAAAACCAGTTCCCCACCACATCACCACCAGATCAGCACCAAATCCACGCCAGATCCCCGCCAGATCCTCATCAAATCTTCACCTGATCCCCACCAGGTCCCTGCTTAATATCCATCACCTCGGAGTTGACACCTCCCCCCACTTGCACCTCACACTATCCCACTCCACACACAACCCACCTGCTACTACGCGGTAATGGTAAAAGCAGCTGAATTTGCAAATACAAAATACAAAACACAAAATCAAAGACATACCCCAAAAGAATCTGTCGCAAAGACAAAATTTTTCAAGATTCACTCCCCCAGTCTGACGTCCGTAAAAGAGCTTCGCTCTAAAAACTGCAGCACCAAATTTTGAGGCAGCGACAATTCTACAACAAGAGCAGCATTACAACAAACGCTTCACATTAGAAATGTTGCACTGACAGGAGACTGAACTTTAAGAGTGATACTGAGAACTGCGCGCATTTACACAGACACTTACTCACTGACAATTAGTTGAAGACTCCACGTCAAACGGTGCAGACGTGTAAAAATTGTACGTAAACTGTTTTTTGTGAATTTTGTTAAAGTATGAATGTTTAATATTGGTGTATAAAAATTTTTTGTAGTTTTGCCCTGAACACGGATGCCGAAGAGCAACCGAAATATATCGAAGAAAAAAGACCTCAAGCTGGAAACAATACATCTACAATTAGAAAGGTCGCCAAATCACCATTGTTTTAGAAAAGAATTTTCTTAAAAAGAAGGCGAGTCGCCATTGTCCCTTTTTTTAGGGTGATTTTCTAAAAATTAGGGCGAAAATGACTCTTTTTAGGGCGAGTTGTTTTTTGAGTGCAAAACATGAATCAATTCCACTTTCGAAAGAAACATGCCTACATTTATTGCTTCTCTTCTAGTTGCCGATTAAAAATTTAAGTGTGGTCCTGACGGAATTAAAATTTGTGAAACGAAAGCCGAAGTTTCATTACAAGATTTACTAGATCATAAAACTGGTCGCATATTTGTAAGGCTTCGACGAACCAACAAATCCGGTATAAACTATATAAGAGCGATAGAAAGTCTCATGCCAGGAAATGTAGTCGATTGGCAAATAAATACAGATATATTCAATAATGCATGGGACTATTTCGAACTGTTGCTTTCAAGTCTTTGTTTGAACAAAAGAAAAGCCTTCCAAAAGGAGTTGTTGATTTTCATAAATCAGCAGATCAGTAATATGAGGATTACGATTGCACTTGTCTGTATAACAGTTTTTTTAGATGAGAAAACTTAAGAATATTGAGGAAATAAATTAAATTAAACTAACAATTCTTGTATTAATTTTTTGTTATTTGTGTTTGTATTATTTTATGTTCAGTATAATATCAATATATGTTATAATGATTTATAATTTTAAAAAATTTATTATAATAAATGCAAAATAAATGGGTTAATATTGGTTTGGGGGTGGAAATAAGACGTGGTCCAGTCGCCTAAATTATTTTTTCCAAATTTTATTTTGAGTCTAACGAATATTTAAGCAAATTTGTAGAGGTCTAGCTTTATTTCAAGATTTATGCCAAAATGGGCTTTTGCACTAAATTAAGCCCCGTTTTGGAACAATTTCTAATGATAAAACCCCAATTCATCACTGCTTAATTCTGTTGACTTTTCCTTAGAGTTTCGAACTAAGTAGCTAAAATGGCAACACAGCCGTCTAAAGGTTCCAAAAATGCTCCGTATATGTGTTCCAGTTGTTTTGAAATTTCTAAAGTTTATTTCAAAATTTTAATGCTCTCTAAATGAATTTTTTTTTTTTTTTCAAATATAACCTTTGCCTCAGAAAAATATTCAATAATTATTTATTAATTTTGTTTTCATTTTGTTATTTATTTCTTTGAATTTGATTTACCTGCTAAAAGGTAAGATTTGTATTCTATCACAAATTCTAAAAATGTTTAATTAGGTTTTGACAGCACTTTTTCAATTTCTGGAATTAGTTCACTTCTCTGGCCTTGAATTATGTGACGTTCACAGCACTCGGGATAGTTGCCATCTGGATTTTTGAAGGCACCAAATGTTTGACCTGGCGAAAGTCCCACCACGCCACATCTGTTTGACGAATATCAACATATATTTCGAAATATCTGAACATTTCTGTTACCAAACTTACGATTGTATCTGAGCATGGCTCTTCTCTTCACACACCACACGTGCACACATATCCGGATGGCGTGCAGTTTCACCAGGACTCATAATTAGCTTCGATGTAATTGCACATTTCCCCGGATGAGCAGGATCCCTAAAGATGCCACGAGATACAGCTGCCTCCAGGCCTGGGATTAGTAAAAGGGCAAACAGCAAGAAGACTCCGCTCATCATCAAATAATTCATCCTAATGTGTGGCACTCAAATCGTGTACTGACAATTTCATTCGCTATTTCAGCAGCTTCTATGGGGCTTATCAGAGTGTTGGATGAGGTCAGCTGAGTGGATTTATAATTGTAAATTTAGTAATAATAGAAAAACAAGTTTTTATGAGTTAGAGTGGGGGTCGATACTTGAAAACAAATGGAATTTTTTTGTGTGTGCGGTTTAAAAGTAAACAAATTCGTATTAGACACACTTCACAGTCAGAATAAGTAAACTTTAAGATGAATAAGTAATGTGGAATAAATTAGTAATTGAAAAATGCAAAAAGTGTTTCACCTACTTAACATAGGACAGAACTGTAAAAAGAAAAGGTGTGAGTGTCGTTAACACTCACGAGGCTTTGATGTGAAACATGAATGTATAATTCAGCGAGGACTCTCTTTCTAAAGAAAGCAACTAACTGAAGGTAATAACACCAGCAACAAGATCACTTGTGGAAGTCTTGTTCATTGTGCTGCTCCATTGATAAATGATGATGTTTCTCCCACCCCTGTATTACCCAGTTGAGATCCCAAATCCCATCCAGATCTTTGTCAGATCACCTCCCAGATACCCAGATCCAACCAAGATACCACTCAGATCCCTCTCAGATCCAACCTAGCTAGATCCCAACCAAATCACACTCAGATCCTACCCAAATCTCACTTAAATCCCGCATTGATCCTACCCAGTTACCACCCAAATCTCAGCCAGATACCAACCAGATCCCGCTCAGATAAGGTGGCATCTCTGATACCAGTCAAGTGACATCAGATGTTGGCTCCGATTCGGCCGTTCAGGAGGTCCCGATCACCCCTGCTGTAAATATACCTAAAGAGAGTGCTGGTGTGGCTGCTCCCCCTATTTCGGTATCTATTACTGAGGTAACTGGGGAATCAAGGGCTATAACACCTCTCACAGGTATTCCTCCGAAGAAGCATATCTTTGTTTCTCGCCTTGCCCCTGATCTCACACCTGATGATGTTAAAGCCTTCATTCAGGCCAAAACTCAAGCCGCAGATGTTTTGGTAGATAAGTTCAAATTTTCTTATGAAAGGGATGTTTCCTCTTTTAAAGTTACTGTCCCAGATAAAATTTTTAAAACAATTTGTTCAGAGGATTTCTGGCCGGAACATTTAATTGTTAAAGAATATGTTCCCAAAAAGAAAACTCGTGCTCCTATTTACTTGCCTACTTTTTCTTCTAACCTTTCTGGTACCTCTTCTTCTACTGTGGTGTCAAAAAACTAATGTCCTCCCTTCTGCTTGCTTATCAAAATGTCCGTGGTCTTAATTCCAAATTAGCAAAACTGTTTGTTGACAGTATATCTTTCGATTTTCATGTTCTAGTTTTTACTGAGACGTGGTTAAAATCGGACATCTCTGATTCCACAATTTTTACCACTAAATACACCACTTATAGACGCGATCGCTCTTCTCGCGTTGGAGGAGGGGTTTTAATTGCTGTAGATTCCGGCCTTTCGTCGGAGTTGACAGATACTTTAATTCCCCTTGACATCGAGTTTATAAGTGTTAAAATAACTTTTTCTACTTTTTCCGTTTATATTACTTGCTCCTATATTCCTCCCCGTTCTGATGCCACAGTTTACTTAT
Organism: Lordiphosa clarofinis; assembly: GCA_018904275.1. Lineage (NCBI taxonomy): Eukaryota > Metazoa > Arthropoda > Insecta > Diptera > Drosophilidae > Lordiphosa > Lordiphosa clarofinis. Next base: position 26,248 of record JAEIGQ010000098.1, read on the forward strand.
CTCACCTTTCTGCCATCGAGTCGGTCTCTCTATTATTATCAAGCACTGACCTTTTGGTTGTTCTTGGTGATTTCAACTTGCCGGAAGTAATGTGGTCCACGAATGATGAATCCAATGCACTTTTTCCATCGAAATCTCATGATTTTATCGATGGACTTTTTGAGTTGTCGTTGTCTCAAGTCAATCCTGTTCGGAACTCGAACAACAGAACTCTTGATTTAATCTTTCTGTTGGATCCTCCCGGCAATGTTGCATCTAGAATCGACCCATTGGTGTTTCCTGAGGACCCCTTTCATCCTACAGTTGAACTTACTATCGATTTGCCTTCTTGTGTGTGCTCTGCTTCTGGGAATTCGACGGCTAAAACACGCTGTTTTCAAAAAGCAGATTTTTTGAAACTCAGTGATTTAATTTTTGAAACCGATTGGTCTCAATTGTACAATTGTACAGATATTGATGTCGCCATAAAACTTTTTTATGAAACCTTGTATTCGCTTTTTGTCTGTGTTTCACTTGAGCTCCCCCGCTGTCCTAATAGGCAGCCTTGGTTCACAAGAGAACTAATTACTTTAAAAAACAAGAAGTCAAGGTATTTCAAAAAGTATAAGATTTCGAAAAAATCATCTGATTTCTCTCGATATGTGGATGTGCGTTCTAGATTTAATGTGCTTAATGCACAGTGTTACAAAGACTATCTTAACCGATGCAGGCTGCAGTTCTCACAAAATCCTAAGCAGTTTTATTCCTTTGTTAACTCTAAACGCAAATCTTCCACTATCCCCTCATCTGTGCGCTATGGTAATATGAAAGCGAACACTGATCAGGCCATAGCCGATCTGTTTGCGCAGTTTTTTACGTCAACATACTCGTCCACTAGCTTTCCTGCCAATCAACCATACCCTTATCGGCTAAATAAATCTAATTGTATTTTTAGCCCTGTGATAACTGAAAGCTCTCTTCTTTGTGATCTTAACTCTGTAAAACCTGTCTATGCACCGGGACCCGACGGAGTACCTGGTTGTGTACTTAGGTTTTGCGCTGATGCACTTTGTAAGCCTATTCATAAATTATTTGAATTGTCTTTGCAATCATCCACTTTCCCTATGTTATGGAAGGAATCTTTTATCATTCCTCTCCATAAAAAAGGAAATAAGTCTGATGTTGAGAATTATAGAGGTATTTCAAAGTTGTCTGCAATTCCGAAAGCTTTTGAGAGAATAATGACATCTCAATTGCAGCATTTATGCAGTTCCATTATTTCACCCTATCAACATGGTTTTGTAAAGCGTCGATCCACTACAACTAACTTATTAGAGCTTACATCATTAGTGATCAAAGGATTCTTATGTAATATGCAAACTGACGTGATTTATACTGATTTTAGTAAGGCTTTTGATTCTGTCAATCACTGCTTGCTGCTTCTCAAACTGAGTTTAATTGGTTTTCCAACCAACCTTCTTATTTGGATCTCTGATTACCTTAGTTCTAGAACACAAAAAGTTCTTTTTAGTAATTCATATTCCAAACCAATCCAGGTTACCTCTGGTGTACCCCAAGGTAGTCACTTGGGTCCATTGCTTTTTACACTCTTCATAAATGATCTTCCGTCAGTCTTGACTCACTCTCGTGTGCTTATGTACGCCGACGATGTTAAACTATGTTTAACATATAATGATTTGGTCTCCCGCTTTAATTTGCAATCTGACTTGGATGCATTTCATTCTTGGTGTAAAGATAACCTACTAAACCTTAACAGTTCCAAGTGTAAGGTTATGACATTTTATAGAACCACACCACAATTCTTCTCTTATATGATTAATAATGTCCCACTAGAGTGTTTGAATGATACAGTCAATCAGGTAAATGATCTTGGGGTTATTCTAGATTACCGACTGAAATTTGACTCTCATATAACGGCTACTGTTTGTAAGGCCAGGAGTATTCTTGGGTTTATTAAGCGCTGGTCGAAGGAATTTGATGATCCATATACGACGAAAACTTTGTACATTTCTCTTGTACGTCCTATACTCGAGTACGGATCTTGTGTGTGGTCTCCGCAATATTCGACCCATCAAGACAGAATTGAATCTGTGCAAAAGCAGTTTTTATTGTTTGCTCTTCGTGGTTTAAGCTGGAATCCTGAGGTCCGTTTACCGTCATACTCTAGTAGGCTACTTTTGATTAACGTGCCCTCCCTCATTAACCGTAGAGTTATGCTTGGTGTAATTTTTATACATAGATTGATTAATGGTGAAATCGACTCTTCTGAGTTGGTTGGTCAAATTAACCTCAACGTTCCTAATAGACCGACTCGCAATTTTATACCCCTATCACTAAATCGTTGTACCACTAACTATGCTTTGCCTGAACCTTTTCGTGTTCTCTGTGCTGATTACAATAAACTTTACCGAGTAATCAACTCGGAAGCTTCTCTTCCTGCTTTAAAAACTACTATTTTAACATATTTAGCCCGTAGTTGACATTTCTTTATGTTTTTCCTTCGCGATTCGTCTCATACGTTTGTGTCTCCGCCTCTCGGTCGGTTCGGCTACTATTTTGGGCTACTATTTTGCCTGCGGTTCGCGCGTAACAGGCCCTGGCTTGGTGTCGCATGGGCCACTTGAACGTACTGCGCATTGTACGTCAACGTCCAGACAAAGATCCCAGCGAAATCCAACCCAGATCCCAACCAGATCTCACCCCGATCCCACCCAGAAAAGATACCACCCAAATCCCTTCCATATACCACCAGATCCGACCAATATCCCACTCTGATCTTTCCCAGAACCCTCCCAGCTGCCCCTTTTCAGCATCTTTCCTACCTCTTCGCTTCCCTCCTCTGCCCATCCTTTTGTGTGTGTGTTTGCCGGGAAACTCCACAAAACAACAACACAAAATATGAATGTCGTCAGCGTCACGTGACGCTAAAATCAAATTTTACTCCTACTAAAATCGTCCGTACCGAAATTAAAGATGTTTCACATCAAAAAAACTTCTAAGTTACTTATGTCTCACGAATGAGAAATGATGAAAGCTAGTCTGTTGGAGAATGATGCTTACCAATGTGTAATATTTATTGATCCGAGATATAATGTGTACTTATCTGCAGAGCAGAAAATGAACTATATAAAATGGTTATGGACATGCTTGATTTGTCAAAGTGATATTTTATACTAATAACCGTAACCGCAACCATAATCCGAATCAGAATTAGGCTAATAACCGTAACCAGTACCGTAGCCGATATCGCACAACCGGCCAAAACAGCAACCGTATCCCAAACTTTTATTCGTTTCGGTTTTAATCTCTGATTATAACATTGTATGTAAAACTGGCTATACATATCGCTCACTTACTTCAATACTGGCATAAATCAAAATAATCCATTTTGAGAAAAACACGTTTGAAGTTCTTGTTTAAAACTTCTGATTTCCAATCAACACCACACATTTTTTAGTTCATAGCTTGAATAGTTTCTGAGATACGTAAAACTTCGTCGAAATTCGTGCAAATAATTTGCCTGTTGGACCTTTGCTTTATATTCAAGGTTTCTTGCCCTTTGGTTAAGAAAAAACTTGCAATATGTTTTAGAAAATTTTTTATAATATTTTAAAATGTTTTTCTAAAATTTTGGGTGAATGCCTTAGGTTGCCTTCACACTGTTCGACACATGACCCATGACATTCTAGTAGGCCCGCATTTCCCCATGAAATTCTATAAATTTGACAAGCTATTCAAATTTAAAACAGAACAAAAAGCTGGACTACTAGAATGTCATGGGTCATGTGTCGAACAGTGTGAAGGCAACCTTAGGATGGATTTGGACATTTATTTCTATGAGTGTAAAATTCAAAAAAATCTTGATAAATGTCCTTAAAAGTATGCTACGCTTATAAATATTATTACACAGAGAAAACAAAAAATTTAAAGCTACAAAAGCTACACAACGGAAATGGTCTACCACCTCGCTAGACTTGGCACCACAACTCAGCTCCTACCGGATAAGAGCAACATAGGCGTGCCTCTTGTGACCTTTAATTTACAAACAAAGGAAACTACCTATCGAATAATCATGGATCGATAGCAAATAGTTCACACATGAGAAACATCTAGACTAACATGGCCTACCAACAACACTAAAAAATCTAGGGCGTTACGCCGTCAAGAAGGAGTAAAAATTTCCTTATTAGAAGGGGCTTTTACTGGACACTGCCTAAAAGGAAGACAGGCCGCTAGGCTCGGTATCAGACTTTGTTGAGTCTTTAACTCAGTGGATAAGGAGGAGAGTGGACAAAACCTCTTTTGTTATTGTCCAGATCTTAGCAAAAGGCGACTTACAGTTCTGTGTCGTCATTTTCTAAACAATCTCTCAGACATCTCTGAAATAGATATAGCCTCTTTGCTCAAATTTCCACTATTTTCTTAGAGAATTAACGGAGATGACCCTCCATTCATAAGTGAAGAAATAAAATTCCGTCATTGTAAACATTGCAACCTAACCTAACCTATGTTTTAATGGGCGCAAAGAGACTCTAAAGTTTTTGATATTTTTATATATTCTCGTAGTTGGCGTTGATTTCAAAATGTTACTCTGCACTATAGGAAATTTTCCCGAAAATGAGGCATTAATTAATAACTTAATAACTAAACCAGATATTGCGGTCTAGTTTTTTGCTTTAGGTTGTGTATACCGTTAGGCTATATGTGCGAAAAAGAGGGCGTGGTAGCATTTTACACAACCTTTTACAATAGAATGTATGTACTTTTATTGACGCGTAGTAAGAAACCTAATTTTCGCCCGCAAACTTTGTGGAATTTCAGGTTTCCTCACTAAAAAAGCCGCTCATTTACTTCTTGAGATTTTTGTTCTGTTCTCACTGCGAACCGAATGACATAAATTTGATTGAATAAAATGGATGGACTGGTGGCAGAAGGAGTCTTCAGTCCAAAGCTTGGGATCAAAACTTCACTTCGACTGCCTGATAATTGTAGGGTTTACCAAGCAGAGGTGGTCCAAAAGGTTGCAAACCTTCTGGAAACCATCAGAATCCAGAGAGTATAGTATTCAAGCGCTTGACGGTTAACAACACGGAAACTCTTACGGAGTGCCATAGATCTCTCAATAAGATGGCTCTGCACTTTGAAATTAATCTGGTTTGGGATCAGTCAGACAACTCTGCCTTTCTGCTCAAATTTCTACTATTTTCCTATTCGAACCACTGCAACCCAACCTAACCTACGTTTTAATAGGCTTGAAGAAACTCCAAAGTTAATGATATTAGTCATACGCGGTGTTGCCTTTGGTCTTTATATATTATTGTAGTTGGTGTTGCTTTCAAAAGGTTACTCAGACTTTAACCTATAGTTTGCAACAAATATGGGATGATGATACCAAATAATATGATTTATACATATTATATAAAAAAATTGATGGGCAATTAAGAAATGCGCCAACCCACAAAGTCTGTAAAATTAACCTAGAGTAAATTTAATCAAATTTAAAAAATTTAGAAAGTATGGAAAATATGGCAATTATATTGAAATCCTCTAAATTCATTCAAGACAGATTTCCAAGGTATCAAATCGGAACCAGAGCCGGAAGAAAAGATCCGAATTGTAATTCCGTTCGAATCCTTGCAGAAAAATTAAGATGTTCTTTTCAAATTTTGTGCTGCAAAACTTAGCTTTTCTGGATTTCTGTAGTCCAGAACTATTACCAATACTAAATTGATCGAATTTGGAAATGGGAACGTTTTGAATATGTACACAATTTGAAATTTCTTAAAGAAAGAAAGAAAGAGTTCAAAATAAGCATTTTTACTTTAGATTCCGCTTTTACTTCAAGAACGAAATGGTCTTAATTTAAAACCTTTTTTATTGAATCAAAAATTTTCACGTTCAATCTCGAATTTAAGAACGATTCGTTATCAAAATAAGAATATTTAAGAGCGAATCATTCTTACCTAATTCTAGACCGCAACAAGATAAATTCAAGGTCGTTTTCTAAAACCGATTCGTTCTGATTTTTACAATCGATAGTTTTAGAGTCTAGATTATGCTAGTGTAGTCACTCGGAAATAAGTTTAAGAGAGAAAATATTTTTTACAGTTTCTTTTTTAAGATATTTCAAACTCATTTCGAAATTGCCGTAGATTTATACTCTGTGAGGATAGAATCTTTATTAACTGTTTATTTCGTCAAAATGATTCTATTCAATTAAACTCCATTGTGTGTGCTCTCGCTCTCTGCTCGCTCTCTCTAGCCCTCTCTCTCTCTTCGGATGGCGGCCACCCACGTTCAGGTTCCGTGTGCGGAAAGCTCCCATCTTCGCCAGCGCACTGGACATGTAGTTGTGCGTGGCGGTTCGTGAACTTGTTAGCATTCGCATTCAGTTTAATTTCAAACAGCAACGGACTAACATCGCGTGTGTTGTGGCATGCCCCAAGGCGCGTCTGTAAATATTTAAATAAAAATGTATTCCTAAATTGCTTAAAACTAAAAAAAAAAGTGATTTTGTGTGTGTGTTAAAAATAAAAATTGGTCAGTGCGGCATTCTTGAATTAATATCATAAATAAATATAAAAAGAGAAAAAAAAAAAAAACTCAAAGTGCGAAGGTGAAAATTCTGCCCACTCTCTTACGATTACGCTCTCACAAAACTAACGGTTTTCGACTTGAATTGAAAAAAGCTCGCTCACCTCGCACATGCGTGTGTGTATGTGTGTGTGTGTGTGTTCAGCCATCTTTGTTGCCCGCGTCTGTGCTAGCATCCTGTGGCAAGTTCTTCACTCAAGGATAACAGTCGTAAAAGTACAACAATGTAATGAAATATATCCGAAAATATCATCATCATTATCATCAATGTCAGCAAAGTAGCGTGTTTTGGGTGGAGAGGGGGGAAAAGGGGGGAAGGATTTTAGTCGCATCAAAAACTATTTACGATTTCGGATTAACTTTAAACTAGTCAAACACATGTAACAGGTAAACCCGCTTTCACTCTCTCTCTCTCGCTCGCTCGGAGTAACGGTTAAAGGGCACACTCTTTTACTCGCAGTGTCAATAACAACACACGAAAAGCTATTTCAATGTCATAAAATAATGTTAAGTTCGCATTAAAATGTGAATGCCGTTGAGATTTTAACGAGTATGTGGGGATCAGGTTGTCAAACTTGTTTTATTGTTATTATTATTATAAATAAAAAGTGAAATTTCAAGGTGAATAAATAAAGTCTCGTAGAGTACTTACATCGGGTACTTATTCTAAAGGAAATGGGTCTGAAATTGAAATTGAATTCTTTTATGTTTGTTGGAGAAGATTTTTGATTCAAATTAGGTTTTAAAAAATTCTTAATACAATTATTTAAAGTTGAGTCGATTCATAAGCTTTTCCAACTTAAGGTTTTTGTTCGCCAATAAAGAAGAAGAATTTACCAATCCATTTGTTAAGGCAATCCATAGTCGAGTATTTATTTTGTTTCTCTAAAAAGGGCTCTGAAATTGGAAGTTACACAAAGGGTAAAAACATGCTCAGAAAATAAGTTGCCTTTAACTCAAAATGCTAACAAAACTTTCTGAGTGCAATTCCACTCAACTTAATCACCACAAAAGTAGCAGTAGCGCAATGTGATATCACACCATTTCATACATTGTTTGTTAAGTGCAGAAGGTTCAGCGTCAGAAAGACTTAATTGAACCACTTCGGGTGAAGCCGTATACAGGTCGATAAAGTTGGTTAAAGAGCGATATCTCCCGATTCTATGGAGTAAAAACCTGCAAAAAAGTATGTTGCGTTTCTTAATCCTCTAAAGACCCAAAATGTGAGGATTTGTTTATAATCTTACCCAAGATCAATCAAATTTGTTCCCCGTTGAGCTTGAAATGTTTTTTGAAAACGGAACAATATTCAACTTGAGTCAATTTAGTCAATGACACAATTTAGACATCAATTTGAAACTATTGAGTATAGAATTCTCTCTAATACTCCAAGTATCTTGATATCTTCGAAAGTTTTAACATGATCTTTCGAGGATTTCAATTTGATACTAACGTGTAAACTCGCTTTATCAATTTAATATTATTGTTATCAAGTTTGTAATATAAGTTTAGTTCTTTACAAACTTCCATTAAAATTGATACATAACATGGAGAAACATTGGTCTCTCACTGCATGCCCCGTGTCCACGCGAATGTTGTATATTTACAAGTCACCGTACTGGTGTGCCTTCTGCTGGAACCCATACATGTAGCGAAAAAAAACGAAAAACGCCTCTTCTGTAGCTGTCTTCGTTTGTTATGTGTCCTGTCTGAATAGTTACATTTTTTGTTAACAAATATTTGCCAAAAATGACCACAACAACATTAATACTTAGCTGCCTAAACTTTCCTTGTAAGTGTGCTTCATTTGAAATCCATTTATATATTCTCAGCACGTCGCCTGGGAAAGGGTCCTCCATAGATTTACTTTTATAGGTTAATCACACTGACATCTAACATTCTGAGTCAACAATATTTACCATGTCGGAATTTGTCATATTTGTAAAATTTTTCTATCATCGATCCACCTAAAAATGTTGGCAGAGGAAATGATGTTTAAGCATTTAAACCAGAGCTCGGCACGTTTCTATTTTCTGTGTATGCCAGAGAACTGCAAAAATCACTTATTTCTTGATTGCGTCATGCACAACAATTCTTACTCACATTCATTCATCTCACAAAACTCTAAACTCAACTCAAACCGCAATCGCATCGAACGGTTGAACTAGATTTTTTTGGCCCGACACTTGTGTGTTCGATCGAACAAAACTCAGCCAACTCAGGCCAACGCATTGCAAGCGACATAGGAGAGAGAGAGAGAAGAGAGACACATATGATGTTGTTGTTGCAGGTCAAAACGCGACAACAACAAAACACAGCTGGCGCAATGGTCATGGGCGCCATGCATGAGTTTATTCATACGAGATGATTTTCGTTCGCTCAGAATAAATCACCCAAGCTGAGTGGAATGAAGCGAGCTTGATTATAGTCAGAGTGCCAACAATTGATTTGAATTAAACTCAAGGGCGAGCATTGATCGCAAAGCCAGTTTATTCGTGTATTGATTAATGTGTGAGCGATTTGCAATCGAATGAAGACGTTCTCTGGTGTATACAAGAGCCACAGAGTAGCAGCGACGTCGATACACCGACAGTATAAAAGCTTACATTGCACACTCTTGCAAACAACTAAAGCTTGGCTCACACACAGACGCAATGCCAAAATGAGATTGAGTATTTTGCCGACCACTGATTTAAACTCAGGATGTTGTATCTTAGATGTGCTCAGTGTGATTAGCCTATTAACTACATATTATATTGTTTGCACATAAATTTAAACACTAAATTTGACACGTCAAGCATCGCCAGCAGCCACATTGGGCGTGATTCCTTGTACAATTCATTCATTCTTCGAATTTTCGAACTTAAAAAAAAAGATAAGTTTAAAATTTATACTTCTGCGCATCAAATTAATATTCTAAGTTTCAATGTAATACTTTCTAGGCTTATTATACTAGTTTCAGTTTCAATTTGAGATACATGACAGCTTTGCGTTTTCTTTATATTCCTTGGAAGTTATATTCTTAGGACTAAGTAAATCATGCATGACTGCTTTTAGAAGAGTTTAGCTCTTTATGATCGTTTTGCTCAATATTGTTGAACACAAGATTGCTACACATTTCGTTTCCCTTCATCAAAATATCGTTCTGCTTCTCATAAGAAAGAATACAATGTTTTTTGAATTCTGATATAAAAACAAGGCAAGGTAGTGCAATGAATGTGGTTCTAATCCAGTGGTGCCCAAACTCACAATATTTAGTTTTGCGCTTGTGAGCTTAACAGCAAAGCAAGAAGTATACGTCATGACGTCAGCCGCAGAGCTTCCTGTCTTTAGAACACACGTACTCGCTCTCTCTATGCGTGTGTTGGCTGCGACGCCAGCAGAATTATTAGTTCCTATCCCATGGGATAGGCTTTTGGCATTCTTAACTGATTTTGAAGTCACTTTTTTAATGGATTTCATTATTAATGATATGGAAAGCAAGTCAAAATTAACAAATCAATTTCATTCGAAAATTTTTTTTAAATGTCGTATTCTGTATTTACGATGTTCGACTTTGGCTTATTCACCAAATACGCACGGATCACGGATGATCACGCACGAAACTCTGACTTTGCTCACGATCACGTCGTGACATACCGTGAGACGTTCAAATTCACGTCACTGGTTCTTCCCTACTAATCATTTCGTTGTAAGAATCTTTATGTGTTCAACGTGTCGTATGAGTAAGTTTTGTTCTTAAACTTTAAGGTCATGTCTCGCGCGTATGTGTGTGTGCGTGAGTGTGTTTATATGTGCGCGTTTGTTCATGCGTGTGTGTTTGCATGTGTGTCTCAATTGTACAGGGTATTTTGAAGTCGGAACACTCGGCTGCAACGGTCTTACTTGTTGATCTATTTATTGTTCTTTCAACCAATTTCTTGTCAGTTTAACCAAGATATACTTAACAAGGTAGTCGCACTCGTTCTCTCGCAACTCTTTAAATGTGTCAAAATGAGTGCAAAAGAGTGCGGGAGCGCGAGAGTAATGCTTAGTTCACAGGGATTAACAGTGTTAAATAAAGAGAGCGAGAGAGCAAGTGCGGCTAACATGTTAAGCATATATTGAGCTCAACCAAGCATAGGTAGCCTTCTTAATGTGAATCTGCAAAAATCTGCAACGGCTGTTCTTAAAAATGGAACAATATTAACTCAATTTGAGCTTTTGCGTTCTCAAAAACCGTTTTTGAGGTTAAACATTGTACTACAAATGAGAAATCCCGTTCATGCACTTATCTGAAGTCCAATAATCTTGGTTTTTTCCCAATGTGTAGATTGCTAAAATTGCAACTTTTTTAGTGTTTAGTCTGTTTCATGTCAATTGGATGAGGCTATTCGCTATTTGTTTATTTTTGTTCAAAAACAAAAGCTCACTAATATGTGAGCATTTTCACCTTTCCTGAATGAAATTGTCCAAATTTGTGAGAGCTTTATCTAAGATTTTTAGGGTAAACAGTCTTGATTATGAATTGATAATCAGTCAGTCAGTCATTTGGTCCCAGAGATTTATATATATAGACTAAACTACTCGAAGGTAATCCTTTTTCTCCTTATCTGAATGCCAAGTCAAGAAATTGGGTTTCCACTTATCGATCGAAAAAAACGCCTAAATAAGTTTTTTTTTTTGTTATTTTGGTCACATTAAACACAAGTTAGCCCTCATCAAAAACAAGTAGAAACCACTTGGCACAAATCCTGTGAGTTTTTTCTTTGGTTTCTTGTCGATATGTTACAAATCCCTTCTAGCATGTCAAAAGTTAGACAGAGACAGAGACAGAGAAAGAGTGAGTGGGTTTGTAAAACTTTTTCATTACGATTGCACATCAACCTTAAGTTTTGTCGTATATCTGGATGACCTTTATGCAAAATGGTTTTTTGCCACTTTATGCTCGGTTCAGCCCAGCCGCATCGTCTGATGCATTATTAAAGGACAGCTGCTGTTTTATTCAACACTCTCTCCCACACACACACACACACGCACACATGATAAATAAAATGCAAAATTTATGTTAAGGCTCCGCTGCGGTTGCCCTTTTTTCCTTTAATGCTTTATTGATATATTGATATATGCCATTAGTGCAGACGCATTCAAAAATAATCATCACAAATAATAACAAGAATAATACAACAAATCATTGAGCTGGAAGTGCAGCCTAATTAAAAGCGCCCACAAAACAAAGGCTCCTCCTCAGCGTCGGTGGTGCAAGAAATTGGCAGCTAACCTTGAACAAAAAACAAAAACTCACTTTTACCTGTTTCGGTGTTTCGGTGAAGCCTTGGCACAGCAGTTTCTAGTTGGCGGTTTTCTATGAAGGTGAGTTTTACACATTTATTCCCTTTTTTTGTAATTAATCTGCCCCAATCAATTATGCTCGCACCGAAACCGCTTCCCACTTTTTCAACTTAAATTCAGCCATCAGCTCGTAAAATCCCATAAAAAAACCAAACCAAATAACGAGATGTACACAATTTATGAGCAAAAATGAAGCGCATAAAAAATTACGCGCACAATTAAAAATTTAAATGAAATCGACCGAATCGTTAAAATTGCCACATTATAAAGCAGCGCACACAAATTATGTCTTATTTTTGCCTGTTTAAATCGTTTTGATTGTGGCTAAATTATAGAGTAGGTGGAGGGTAAATTCAGTTTTTAATAGTTTTTGAAATTATTGGGACTAACTATTTGCTACTATTTACTAAAGGATTAAATTGGCGAATGTGTGTACAATTATATATTGATACTACAAAAAAATTTAAATAAATTACAAAATAATAAATATGTTTGAACCGTCAAGGCAGACTTTAAGTGCTTTAAATCATTGTAAAGAAATTACCTCTGAACGAAATTGAGAAACTCTGCAATAAGTTCTCGCCTAAAGTGCTTCTTCCTATTTTTAAAAAAAATAATTTTCTTAATATTAATTGAAGGGTTGGTTCTAAATTTGAACCCATTTCTTAATGCCTCGCTTAGTATGGAATTCCAATGACCTTAAGCCAGCTTAAAAAACTTTGAATACAAATCAAAACAGGTTGCCAAACATATATATTAATAATGGATGGCACCCCATAAGGTTTTTATTAAAAACTTAAACGGGTTCCAAATAAACAAATCAAAAAAGAACAAAAAAACTTTTTGTAGCTCTCCACTTGGTCCCGCTAGAATAATCACTAAACAGAAATGTCCAGATTCTAGAATCAGCCTCAGATACTACATATATAATTCACGACAAATTGTTAACGTCTTCTTTCAGGCTGAAATTTCATAGACTAATTTTAAAAGGGATTAAACACCATTAAAATTATCATGTCCATTACCAACATTTGGAAAGTTAATATAATAATTTGCATTTGGTGAATGCAACAAAGTCTACTGATGAGTGCATTGTGGTCAATTCTGAACCATTGCTATTCCATAATGTTGTGAATTATCTCTGTTAAATTCTGTTACATGTATTGAATTACAATTAATCTTAGCCCTTAAGCAAGCTTAAAGCAAAAACCTTGAATAAAAATCAAAACAGGTCGCCCAAAATACATAAAAGTCTGATAATAGGAGGCTCTTGAAACGGCCTCGTCTATTCAACACAAAACAATATCAACATGTCAATTCAACACAAAACAATTATAACACATATACAATTTCAACATAATCAATTTCATCACAAAGCAATTGAACATCGCCAAATTTCAACATAGTACGCTTTCAACACAGTACAATTTCAACATTTGAAAATAGAACAAAACAATTTAAATAAAATTATATTTTCAATCCTACAAGTGGCAATGTCATTTAAACCTGACTCTAATATCCTCCGAAAGTGTAAGCACATTTGAAAGCACCAGAGATAACATTCTTTTGTTCACAACTTGAATAACTTTCATCCGAATGCAGGCGTTGTAAATATCGTAAAATTTTTGCCTGCCGCTTGTGTCACCTTTCTTTTCCAGGACGAATTTACTTTTACTATACTTTTACTATACTATACTATATTTTACTATAATTTACTATAATGTGTTGAAATGACGTATGTTTAATTGACTTTTTGAAATTTATGTGTTGGTTATACCGGGAATTGGGGATGGAGGCTGCGAATGTGGAACAATAGAGTAAAGTGTGAAAAAATCGCGCTATTTTTTCCAAAAAGTGTCTCCCCCCCTGTCGTCGTTACTCAATTTTAGGTTCCACGTCTATTCAACACAAAACAATTTCAACACGTTAATTTAACACACGTCAATTCAACCCAAAACAAAGTCTTTACAAAAAAGTCAACACACGTCTATAAGTCATTTCACCCAATACAACAATTTAACACTTCGTCAATTCAATTCAAACCACATTTAAATTTAATAATAAATTAATTATTTTGTTTTGTGTTGAATTGACGTGTGATGAATTGTTGTGTTAGTTAAAATGACTTAGTGATGTGTTGACGTGTGTTGAAATTGGTTTGTGAAGACTTTGTTTTGTGCTGAAATTGTTTGTGTTGAATTGACGGATTGTTAAATTGTTGTGTTGGGTGATATGAGAAAGAATCTATTCATTTAAAGAATTTTCTTTTGAAATCAAGAATATCGGGATGGAAAATTCATTCTTGGATCAAGAATTTCTTATTCTTTGTTTTTACTGTACCTCCGACATCGAGCATTCTTGATCCAAGTACGAAATTCTGAATTTTTTGTTTTGAGTGAAATTCCTTGAGTTGATTTGTGTGATTTGTGTTGATTATTGAATAATAATCAACTGTTGATCTTCAGCCGGGAGAAACATGGACAGACAGAACGATAGACAGACAGACGCTCGGACAGGGATCATTGCCCTGATAAAGAATATATACTGCTTATATTAAGAAAGCAAACCTTTTCTGAACCGAACCGAAACGAAACGCTTTTTTGATCTCGTGAAACAAACCTTAAACCGAACCGGTATGTTTTTATGGCTGTTCCCGTTATTGATTTCTATCAAATCCTTTGGCGCTTTTAACTTTTCACTTGGCCATTGTCAAAGCGTTTCTTCCGAATTACATTCTAAGGCTTTTCTCTTATTATTACACTCATTCAGTTGTTTTCATATAGCTTGCCAGATTTGACTAACTTTATATAGGTTATTTTTGACGCACACCCAATCTTCTGTAGCACTGCAAATCCAGCAATACATTGCTTGCAATAAGATTGGCCCGTCTTTATATCCAAATATTTGTAGATTTTCCATATATATTTAGTTCGCCTGATTTCTTTCAATTTTAATATTAAAATGTCACATTTTAAGGCATTTGGCATTTCTTCCAATCCTCAGATCCTACTTGAAAATCAAATGATCTTGACTTGAGTACGAAATTCAAATCTCAAGGCGAGAGCAAGTAAGAAACTGAAACAAATTTTTCGGACAGCTTAGGACCAGGGTGCCCAGAATGGGCTTACGACCGCGTGGAATTAAATACAAATGCACATAATATATACTCGGCAACTCTAGCAGCATCCTATCGCCATTTAAATCGCTCCCGAAATAATTTTATTTTTTATTAAAAACGTCCACCTTTATTAGTGAAAAACACAATAAACTTGCCAAGAGTAATAGTGCTGTGGCTGGTATAAATAAAAGCTCAGCAAACAGTATTTATACACCAAGAAATCTCTCACATAGAAATTCTGTGCAATATAAACAAACGTAAACAACAACAAAACCACTCACACTAGAACACTCGTTAAACAAAACTCACTCAAAGCAACACTCAAATGGCTCCACCATCAAAACGTCAGCGCGAGAACACTGGCCTGGAGGTCAAAGGCGCTCGATCTTCGGACGCTCCATCCCCTTTGTTGCTCCAGATGATAGACCAGAAATTCGGCGAACATGTCGAACACATCACGGCCAGTATACGTGAGTCGGAGGAGCGCATCCTGCATGAGATCCAGGCGAAATTAAGCCTATTGACCGAGGAGATGCAGAAACTCACCCAGCGTGTGCAGCAACTGGAGGCTGAGGCCGGTGAGGCTCTTCAAGTCAAAAACCGGGTCATTAAACTTGAAGCTGAGGCTGTAGAAGTGCAGGCACTTCGCGGGCGCATCGGTGAGTTGGAGGCCAGGTTTGCGGCGCTGTCCAATACGAGCACGGCAAGTGATCTTCGCATTAATGGAATTCCGGTCCTTGAAGATGAGAACCTTAGGTTGGCTTTCAACGAACTTTGTTTCGCCCTCAACCTACAATCACCCCCGAGGGTGAAGGAGATTTTCCGGGTCAGGCAGCAGAACACAAATACAATTGCTGTCCCGACCATCATTGTAAAATTGGAGCACGTGCGCGATAAGGCTGCATTGATGCGGGCAGCCGGTGCATTTAGGAAACAATCAAAAAACCCACTGACACTTGCGCTTTTGGGCTTCGACTCAGCGGCGCCCTTCTATATCAACGAGCAGCTCTCCAAAGACTCTTACGCTATCTTCAAAGAGGCTATGCGCTTTAAAAAGCAAAAGCGTCTCTCTTCAGTTTTTACTAGGCGTGGAGTCGTGCACATTACGAAGAGAGCGGGAGGCGAGGTAGTGTGTATCAATAACATGCAAAAACTATATGAGCTAAGTGAAGAGAACCAAGAAGAGCAGCGCAAAGCAACCGAAGAGTTGGGCGGAGATAATCTTTTTCGTTAGTGTTTTCGTTAGTGTTTTCCGTCCATTAATAATGATCATCATAAATGTTAGTTTTTTAAGCGAATTTTGTTTTGTTTATATATTTTTGTTAGGTTTCCCTGAATTGCGCGTGCTGCTAAAAGCTACCAATAATTCAATAATAATGCTAATATAAATAGGTCCACAGCGAACAGTGGTACAATGATTAGGATTCTTGCTAAACAAAAAACTGGACTAAACATTTGTCACATAAATGCTCAAAGTCTTGCTGGAAAAATCGAAGAGTTTAGATATATGTTTGTGAAGTCAAATGTAGATGTAATTTGTGTGTCTGAAACGTGGTTCGTTCCCCAATTAAGTGATGTCTTAGTTCAATGTGACGGATTTGATTTGTACCGATCTGACAGAGAAAGCCATGCGGGAGGTGTTGCAATGTTTATTAATAGGAAACTCAAAGCCAAAGTCATATGCAAACAGGCTCCGGGAAGTGCAATAGAATACTTGTTTCTGCAAGTTGCAGGTAGGGGAAGTGCAATAAGTTTACTTATTGGCTGCCTCTATCGGCCGCACCGTACCATTGACTACTCGGATGTAATCGACATAATTTCTTCACTATCTTTAAGTTTTACCGACATAGTGATAACAGGCGATCTCAATAGCAATATTTTATTAGAGCGACATTTATCCTTAGAAATGGCATCTCTAGGATTAAATATTGTCAACTCAACTACTCCCACGCATTTCTCTGGCTTGACTAATACCTTACTTGACGTTTTTTTTGTTAGTGATACGGACAAAATCTTATTGTATGACCAGGTCGCAGTACCAGCTTTCTCCAAGCACGACTTAATCTTCATAACTTACGAATTTAACCCTATTCAAAGCGACACAACCGTTTGGTATAGGGACTTTAAACATATTGACTACAAACAACTTCTGGAGAACTTAGATCTATGTAATTGGAACACAATTTATTCTTATACAGACGTCAATTCCCAGTTAAGCGAATTCTCCTATTATATAAATATATTATATGACAAATTTATACCACTAAAAAGTAAAAATTATAATGAGAAGCATAAACCTTGGTTTTCGCGGGATATCGCGAAAAAAATTACAGAGCGTGACACAGCTTATAAAAAGTGGAAAAGGTACAAGACTTCTGATCACTACATGCGGTTTAAAGTGCTTAGAAATCTTGTAAATAACATGATCAACACCGCTAAGCGTACTCATTATGCAAATAAATTTAGAAGTGCTATCTCCTCGAAACAGAAATGGAGTGAACTTAGGAAACTGGGAGTTGGTAAGACGAAATCCTTTAACAAAGTGACTACTGACTTAAACGAGCTGAACAAAAATTTCTTACAATCAATAACACCTGACATCCTGACTAACTCTTACCTTG
Organism: Lordiphosa clarofinis; assembly: GCA_018904275.1. Lineage (NCBI taxonomy): Eukaryota > Metazoa > Arthropoda > Insecta > Diptera > Drosophilidae > Lordiphosa > Lordiphosa clarofinis. Next base: position 43,912 of record JAEIGQ010000098.1, read on the forward strand.
ACGTTGTAGAAGATAATAACTGTGATAGTAGCTTTAGTTTTACGTGTGTAAGCCCATGTGATGTCCTCGAATGTGTCCTCAAAATCAAGTCGAGCGCGGTTGGTCTGGATGACATGCATCCAAAATTTTTCAACCTCATACTGCCAAAAATCCTTAACTATGTCACTCATATCTGCAACACCGCATTTACTACGTCAACATTCCCGGAAAATTGGAAAACTGCCAAAATAATCCCAGTTCCAAAGGCAAATAATGATTACAGACCAATATCTATTCTACCATTTCTATCTAAAGTGTTCGAGCATTTAATGTTACAACAGATAAACAAGTTCCTAGTAATTAACCCATTGTTAAACAATATGCAATCTGGTTTTCGGAAGCATAGAAGCTGCATCACAGCAGTTTTAAATGTTACCGAAGACATTCGAAGGCAACTCGATAACAGCCAAGTGACATTTCTCACATTACTAGATTTTAGTAAGGCTTTCGACACAGTACAACACGACATACTATGCACAAAATTAAGCAAATTTTTTAATTTTAACGACACTGCCATCAAACTAGTCTCGTCGTACCTATGTGGTAGAAGACAGGCAGTATTTACCCACGAAGAAATGTCTACATTTTTGCCAGTCAAATGCGGTGTACCTCAGGGCTCAATTCTTGGTCCTCTTCTGTTTTCGATGTATATTAACGATCTACCTGTCTCATTGTCAAATTGTAATGTCCACATGTATGCTGATGATGTCCAGTTGTATGCTAGTTGTCCACTAGAAAGTATAAATAATTGTGTTAATTTATGTAACAGTGAACTGTCTAATGTCAGTAAATGGGCTCAATGTAATGGACTATCTCTCAATCCGTCTAAATGTAAGTGTATTGTTATTTATAAAAAACTGCTGAGCACTGAATCACTACCTAATTTAATGCTTAATAGTACACCAATTCAATACGTAGAGCAAGCTGTCAACCTTGGCATAACAATTAATAAGACTCTCTCCTGGAGTGACCAAGTAATTAAAGCCACTGGAAAAACATATGGACAACTTAGGCAGCTTTCACTGACTCAGCAGTTTTTACCAACTGAAATTAGACTATCGATTGCTAAAACGTACCTGACACCCTCGCTGTGCTATGGTACAGAAATTTTTGGAAATTGCGACGTGGCATCTCAGCGAAAACTCACAGTGGCATACAATAATATCGCGAGATTTGTCTACAATGTTGGAAGAAGAGAGCACATATCCAGTTTCGCCAGACAAATCCATCAACTAAATTTTAAATCCTGGACCGACTATAAAAATCTACTGCTTTTGCACCGAATCATTTATACAAAAGAGCCAAGCTATTTATATGACAAATTATGTTTCAGCACATCGTCCAGAACTAAAAATATCAATAGCATACGACATAAACTCTCCTGCTCAGAACGTCAATTCTTCGTACACACTGTTCGTTTGTGGAACCAATTATCCCCTCAATTAAAGGAAGTTAGTAGCGCAGCGCAATTTAGGGACAAGCTTAGGCAGTTTTTAATGTTAAACAATTAATTAATTTTATTATATTAAACATGTTTAAAATATCTTTTTTGGCTCAAAGCAGATGTGGAAATGTAATTTTTAAACTTTAGATTAAATTAGGTTAATACGCTTTCCTCAATGTTCGTTTTTTCTTTGTAGTGACTAGTGCAATAATTTATAAGGTTATCCTTGTCGCACTAGGATGTAAGAATAATAATAAATAAATAAATGATATGTTAAGCAATAACAACTACAAGAAATAGAAAGAGAACCCCCCCTACGCATAAGCAAAATTGTTGTTGTTTTTTAATTTGCCAGATGCATGGGAGATAGAGAGAGAAGAAAGTCACATCTGATGTTAATGTAGCAGGACAGCACGCGCCAACAACAAAACCTTCGCTAGGAAAGAAAGAACGGAGAGCACTCATATGAATATGAGGTTGCTTCATAAAAAAAAAAAATAGCGAATGCGTGGCTTGCGGAATGAGCTTGGGCACCCCTGGCTAAGGAGTTATTGGTGGTGTTAAAGCACTTCCGGCATAAGAAGGTATTGAAGGAATTGCAGTGAATGGGTTAAGTCAATTGAATAGACAGTTGTAAGCAAACTAATGACCTTGAGCCGGCTTGAACTTGCTGGTTTGTTAATCATAAGTAGAGGCATGGAGTTCTCGCGAGATGCTTTTTGGGGTAAAATGAGTTTAAACATGGATATAGAGTCAATCTCAGTCATTTGTAATGCAATCCTTACTCGGATTGAACGAGTATCGAGCTGAATCTAATCTTGGGTATTCTTGCACCAAGCCGACTTTGATTTCTTATTAAGTACGAATATCCAGCTTTAATCAATATTGAAACTTATTGATTGGATCCGTCTGAGGAATCAAATCGAACTCGAATAATAAGATAAAACAAATCCCATGTGAGCTTACGTTAGGATTAAGAAAAGAATTCCAGAATTCCAAAGAATCCGGAAAATAATTGGGATTAATTCTAGCCCTGAATATCTCGGATAGTTTTATCTATTGCGAAGTAAAATTTTAAAGAACCACCTTGATATTTTGTTTAATATACTTGGGAAACAATTTGATGATTTGAAGATACATTTTTAGTTTGCTACAATATTTCACATGAATGGAAACAATTTTAAATAGCTTTGAAATCTGAATGATTATGAAAAGGTGTTCTATTCATGTGAAATATCGTAGCAAACTGAAAATTTATTGCCCTTATTGAGGAAATAATATTCCCCTGACTAGTCCTGAATTTCACATTCCATAATTAAGAATTAATATGTAGCCCAATCCTTTTCCGCTGCCTGGTTTAAAGACACATTTGAAAGCTTTTTATTGTATGCCCCTGAATTTTGAAAAACATGTGCTTTATGTTTATTAACATATCAAACATACCCTTTCCGAAGGGTATAAAATGATTTTATTGTTGTATTTTATCATTCTTCCATAAATTCATTCGTTATGTGCGCCAGCTTGTTTATGTGAAACTGTGTATAAATTTTAATTTGATTTTTTCATTTCATTCTTTTACGCGAGAGTCTGTGGCTCGTTTGTTGTTTGCATAGCAAATATTTCCATTTGCCACACATGAAATCAGCGTTAAATGTCAATAAACTTTTTGATTCATGGCTGTATTTATAATGGGAACAAGAAGACACAGAAATGAATTTGTCATTAGGCGCTGGCCATCCTAGACGGAGAGACAGACAGACAGACGGACAGACGGACGGACGGACGGAGTGGGCGTGTCTTAATGGGTGTGTAATGGAAACAGTTTGTTATAATTAGTGTGTCTTTTGATGGCAGCACAACAAGTGCCTGTGCCTGAGCCTGGGCCATTAGCGTCAACTTAAACTGGTTATTGTCAAATGGCATTGATGTAGCCTACTTTTGTGCGCTGCCACGGACAGATGAGAGTCTGGTTTTGGTTTACAGCAAAAGAACAATGCATACTAATTGCCTTTCAATGCTTTCAGAGGACAATGACAAATTTAATGAGAGTGGAAATGGGAAAACAACAAACATTCTTTTTTTCTTAGTATTAAGTATGCAAAAGATGATCGCACACTGGTTGCTTATCAGGACCACAGGAACCTTGAACTAACGGTTTAAGAGCTGTGAAAGAAGTAAAAAGAAGTGTGAAGTATTTAACTTGATAATACCAAACCTACGAGATAATTGTTTTTGTGTACGAAAACAGTTGAAAACCTTTAACATGCAGGCATTTCGTATGGTTGTATAACATTTTCCAAGAGGCGAATCCTTGACAACACATCCCTCGTCGACATCTTGAGGACATTTTACTTCGCAATGTTTCTTTGGGATGGCACCATGAATGATGCCTGAAATTATGATACTCCCAATATTCTATGAATGGAATAATTTTCGACACTTACCCATAAAAAGAAATAGACAAATATTCAACTTCATTTAAGTGCTGACTACTCTGGGAGTTAAAAAGGTTGTGGTTTGAACTGTTTTCTGAGGCTATATTTAAATGGTGGAACCAATTCGTTAGCCATTTTTACGGTTAGGAAACAAATAAATAAATTAAGCAGAAAAATCTTTATTGAAAACTTTATGCTTTTCAAATATAGAAATATTAAATTATTTGATTTTTTTATTTAACACATCATAATACTGACACTTGATGCCATTTTTCGAAAATGTAAAAGTCATCAGGTGGGTATGGATGTGCCTTACTAATGCAGCCGCCCATCAAAAGATGATATTTTTTTAAATTGCATATTAGTTTTCTATTTTACTCAAAATAATGTTTATAGTTAGCGTAATTATTTTCTCATGTTCAAACTTGAACAAAAGAATCGAACACAATCCTAACGTTGAGTAAGAACACAAAAACTAGATGAAAGGCTATTGCATTTGAGGCCCCCAGAGAATGTTTGAACTTGAACATGATATTTGACTGGACCAAGTGAGTCTGTTCAAATTCAAACTCATTAAAAGTGTACACCTAATTTTTAAGAAATTTGAAGCCATCAAAGAAACAACCCAAACTTGGGTTTCTTCGTAAGAAAAGAGGCGCTGCTTGTATCTCTCGTAAATATAGCGGATGTTAGCAAAAGACTTTCCATTTAATTTGGAAAAGGAAGCAAAAGAAATTTCTTCCAAAAGAATTTTCTTATTTGCTTAATGCGACAATGTGTGTTAGTAGATTCTATGTACCTGCCCTGGATACCTTGAGAGGGAATAGCTAATACTGGACAGCGCCAAACTGATCCCCCCCCGAAAGAAATCAAAAAAAGGCCCACTTCCATGTTTTATGATCAAAGTCGATCAAAGTGCGCACCTCATTTAGCCTCGAAAACGGACCACAGTTAGTAGACCAATGGAGGCCAATCATTCGTAAAATGAAGTTCGGTATATGGTTTATTGACATGTTTGAGTCTGTTTTGCCTTGTGAGCTGGCTTACTGCCAGCTTATTTGCACATAATCTCGAGTTGAGAGGCTTCACAACCTTTTCCAAAACATCGGATTGATACCCTTTCGCTGAAGTTTTGACTTCTTTTTTACAAAAATGAAGCTTGGTGACCCCATCATAGGCGACTTCCCTCTCTGAATCGTAAAAATTTTCTCGTCTGTAAGCTGAATTCGTCAGTGCGCATTCTTCGCTCACTTTGATCGCTGAGTGGCCAGAGAGACTTCGGTATTTATGGAAGGCACAAGAATGTCATTTCGAATTAGTTGTTCGATTTTTAGCCATTAAGTGATTAAGTGACTGAATAAAAAGAAGAAAAAAGTTCCATACATTTCAAACCTTAAACTCTTATCATCTCTGAGATCTGTAAGTTCAAACAGGCAGTCAGACATAGCCATGCCCGGCTGTTGATACTGATCAACAATATATACCTATAGTTAAAAGGGTGGGATATGTTTTCTTTTCCCTGTTACATACTTTTCCTACAAAGTATAACAACCATTAGCAGCGAGTCTCGGTCACACACACTGCACTGATTGCGCTGTCTGCTTTTGCGGCTCGGCTGCATTACGCTTGTTTTTTCTTTGTGGACTTCGAAGCGAAGTGATTTCATTAGGAGCAATGGATGTGACTGCTTTTATTAAGAATCTGTTATGATTGAATTTTAAGTGAGCGAAGCGTTCAAAATCTGCTTTTGACCCCACAGTCGTTATCGATTCCAACAAGTTAAAGTCAAGCACACTGAAAAAAAAATTATAAGCTGGATATAGCCACATAATCATATGCTTTTGGTTTGGAAGGAAAGAAAGCGCAGGGTAGGGACATTGGGTGGACGTTGACGTACACCATACGACACCAAGCTTAGCCTTGTTGCGCGGCAACACCAGGCAAGATAGCAACCCACCTCCTGCCCAACTGAACAAGAGGCTTAGCCTCGTGTGACTCGAAATCGCAAAGGCAAAACAAAAAATTATTTTAACTACAAGCTAAGTAAGTTAAAATAGTAGTTTTTAAAGCGGAAACAAAAGCTTCCGAGTTGATTAGTTGGTGGACTTTATTGTAATCAGCACAGAGGACACGAAACGGTTCATGCAAGTCATAGTTAGTACTTAGTACAACAATTTAGTGATAGGGGAACAAGATTACGGGTCGGTCTATTGGGAACTTTAAGGTTAACTTTGCCAACCAACTAAGGGCCGATTTCTCTTCATACAGATAGCTACTATGTGTCAGATAAGCTTAAATTTTGCTCTGTTATTTGTTAGTTTATGTGACAAATAGCTCTATGTAGAAGATGTGAAATCGGCCCTTAGATGAGTAGATTTCACCATTAAATAGTCTGTTTATAAGAAATTCTCCAAGCATAACTGTATGGTAATTAAGAAAGGAAAGGCTAATCAAAAGAAGTCTACTCGAGTACGATGTAAAACGTACCTCAGGATTCCAGTTTGAACCACGAAGAGCCAACAATAAAAACTGCTTTTGCACAGATTTAATTCTATCTTGATGGGTCTAGTATTGCAGAGACCATGCACATAATCTCTAGAATTGGATGGACAAGAAAATTGTATAAAATCTTCGTGGTATAGGGATCATCAATACCTTCGACCAGTTCTTAATAAGCCAGAGAACATTCCTGTGCATACACCAAAGGAACCAGAGACATCGCTGTACATAAACTACAACTTAGCTAACCTACTTACGGTACTTTCTGCACTTAACGAACAACGTATGGCATGGCGTGTTAGCTCATTGAGCTATTACACACTTTTTTACTTTTGCGAGCGTTTGGTCTGCTGGAAAAATACAAAAAATTCGTCCGCGGAGATGCTTGGCTTACAACAGTTGCTTACTCATGGAGCAAAAAGTATTAGAGAGGAAGATTGCTCAGTCGACATTGCTTCTGTCAGAAAATTGTCAGCTGTTCGCTCGCATTTACGCTCTCTAGATACTTTTTGGTCAGCTGTTCGCTTTCTCTGGATACATTTGGGTTATGGTCGTCTCGCTCTAACCACAGTGATTTCCTACCGGCACTTTGAAGTATCTTTTGGGCACCATCATAATTGAAAGGCAGCGCAAACGTTCTCTCTAATTCTAATTGCTCCATGGCTTACTGACTGAAATTTAACAAGTTGTCAAGAGAGTGAGAGAACGAGTGCGCCTACCTTGTTTAGTATACCTTGCTCCCACCTACTTCTTTCTAAAATATGATAAAAATTGAGTTAAACACATCGGATATAAGTTTTTTTTTTAAAACACTTAACTGGGACTTTAACTCGGTACCTCGAAGACTGAAACACACACAGTGGACGGGCAGCTTAGCCCATTCGACTACCATCCAGTAGCCACTTGTCGCGTCCAAACCATATTTAAGAATAAAAAAATGCCAACAGCGTATTTTTCTATAGTTTTTTTTAGTTTTTCTTTTTATTTAATATTTTTTTTTTTTTTGAGTAAGGAGTTTATAACATTGTCTTGATTTTATAAAATCCATTAATAGATTACATTTGCAGACTCGAAATATTTAACATAAAATGAATTAACGGCCGTCCGCTCACATCTGATAATGACATGCGCTCTCTCCCTCTGTGTTTTCTCTAAGTTTGCTTCTTTTACTCTCCTAAGAACCAAATTGAGAACGAATTTAGCTTGATTCCAAGAGCGAAATTCTTGAAAATTCGTGCTAAAATTATTCGCTCTAGTTTTCTCTTAGTGGATGAATAACATTTGAAGAGAATTAGGCTGACTACTAGATTATCACGTCTCATGTATCAAACAGTGTGAAGGCAGCCTTATGTTGAACTTACTCATAAACAACTCCGCACTAAAGTAACTATAACAGTAACCTCCTTAACATCTTTTAATATTTTGTTAAAATTTTACACAGGTTCCAAAAAAAACCAAATTCATTGGCTGGAAATGACAGGCAAAGAAAAGCATAAATAAATAAAAGGTAAAAATTTCAATTTTGTAGCTGTGAACTGCGGCCATTTTTTCCTTTTTTGTTTTTTGTTTTTGTGGGTGGAGGACAGACAACGCGTGAGATGTAATGAATAAGTTAAGGTGGGGTGTATTTGGCAGTGCAGTTAAAGATTTTATTTTGCACCAAAAAGTTGCCAGGACTATGTAGGTATGTATGTGTGTATAAATGTGTGTGTTTCCATGGTGTTGCATATTTTAAGCAGTTTCTTTTCACTTTCCATTTTATATGCCGTGAGGCGAGTAAATTTGAATTTGAATTTGAGTTGCTTTCCTTTTTTTGCGTTTATGCTCGCGCTCCTTGGGCAGAGTTTTATTTCAGTTTCCGTTTATGTACACATTTGTAGCCTGACCAGCATTACCTTCACCTTTTGCACGCACACACACAAACCACACACAGGGAAGGAACTGCAGACTGGCACGAGAGGTCACCGCTGCCAATTTATAAATGTTGTATGTGCATGAGTTTTGGCCAACACACACACACACACACACAAGCTTTAACTTTGCTGCGGCGCGTTGGAATATTCACTTTTTATGCTGAGCCTGCCATCTCTGCCATCTCTCGCATGCGACTAAAAAGTTACTACTGCGGTCTCTCTGCATACTTTTCACTTTTCTGTTTTTTTTTTTTTTGGGGGTGTGGGGAGGGGTGAGGGGGAAACTTTGTAGCCGTAGTCGCTTGTCATGGCCAAGTTTCGGTTGAGCAAACAAAGGTTATATTTCTTATGGCCACATAATACGACTTGCTTTTAATGGAGCCCTTGGAAAAAATCAAAATTTCTTACGCAGCGGCCGTTGGGCATAAAGTAAATTTGGTTTGGCATGCACTTGGCCAAAGTTAAGCAGCTTGCTGGGCTACAGATAATTATATTTATTCATATCCAGGGATTGATTCCGAATTTCGAATACGGTAAGTCCCAAAGTGAATGTTTGTCTTTCTCTGCTCACTTTGCCGACCCCTGATTTATGGTCAAATCTGAACATTTGCTAATCCGTATTCAAAAATCCAAGCAAATCGATCAGTTTTCTGTTATTTTTCTGTATTTTAAAAAACATAGTTTCTCAGTCACCAGTGGCAATTTCTCTGCACACTTTGCCGACCGCTGATTTATAGACAAATCTGATCATTTTCTGGTCTGTTCAATAAAGTCCAAGCAAAGCAGAGCTCTTTCCCCGCTTTTAGCATATCTTCTCAGTCATCAGTGGCAACTTCTCTGCTTATATTGCCGACCCCTGATTTGTAATGAAATCTGAACATTTACTGATTTGATCAAACAATTTAAGCAAAACATGAAATGCCTACGAATATTTTCTCAGTTGCCAGTGACAATTTCTCTGCTCACATTGCCGACCCCAGATTTAGAGTGAAGTCTTAACATTTGCTGATCCGAATATAAAAATCTAAGCGAATCAATACGTTTTCTGCCCTTTTTTTTCTCAGTCACCAATGGCAACTTCTCTGCACAAATTGCCGACCGCTGATTTATAGACAAGTCTGATACGTTTCTGATCTGTTTAATAAAATCCAAGCAATCCTCGCTTTCAGCATATTTTCTCAGTCACCAGTGGCAACTTCTCTGCTCCCATTGCCGACCACTGATTTATAGTCATATCTAATAATTATCTGATCTGATGAGAAAAATTAAAGCAAAGCAAAGCTCTTTTCCCGCTTTCTGCATTTTTTCTTGGTTGCCAGTGCCAACTGTTCTGCTCATATTGCCGACCCCTGATTCTAATAATTCTAATATTTATTCTAATATCAATTCTTATAATTTTCTGATCTGATCAAAACAATTCAAGCAAAACATGAAATGATTACGAATATTTTCTCAGTTGCCAGTGGCAATTTCTCTGCTCACATTGCCGACCCCTGATTTAAAGTGAAATCTGAACATTTGCTAATTCGAATATTAAAATCTAAGCAAATCGTTACGTTTTCTGCCCTTTTTCTTATTTTTTAGAAAGCATTTCTTCTCAGTCACTAGTGGCCACTTCTCTGAACACATTGCCGACCCCAGATTTATAGTCAAATCTGAACATTTTCTGATTTGGGGGCAGGGCATCCTTTGAAACAATGTTATATCAGATACCGACCTCTGATTAAATTTGTAAAATTAAGTAAAAAACTTAAAATAAAATTTCCTTTGTCAAATCTCCATTTCCAAATCACATATAAATTGGTGTATCCTTCAAATCACATTCAAATAATATACATATTATATTTTTCCATTTATTTGGTAAGCCCCCAAAATTGCTTATACGCCATGTGATGTGGTTGGCATTCATTAAACGTTGATGAAGGTTGACTGCAATTAAATCCACCGGTAATACATTCAACACACAAACATACATACATCCCCACCTACACATACACATCTGTGTATTTGCACACAAATCATCTCTAGCGACAGCAACTTTAATTAGTTACAGTTAAATGCACTCAACACGGTTACCAAATCAATTTGTATTTGCGGCTTAACTTGTGTATTTGAACCTGGTTGTGTTTGTGTGTGTGTGTAAGAGAGAGATAGGTAGAGAAAAAGCATGAAACTTATTGTAGAGAAGAGCAAATATTATATATTTGGAAGGTGAGACAACTTATTTATGTGCATACTCAATTTCTGAAATTAAATGGGAATTAAATAAACATTTTGTTGGGAGGCAAAATGGGAAACGTTGATCACAATATTCTTTAAATTTTATTTTAAAAATAAATAATATTGAATAAAATTTTAGTCTTGCAAGTTTCTGCAGTTACAACTGTTTCAAGAACCTTTCGGTTCTGTCATCAGTAGTCTTTGCCCATTGCTCATGGCAGCAGTGCTATAACTGCTTGGGAATTTCAAGACAGCATAAGAGCAAAAACTGTCACCAAAAGAAGCCGTTGTGCGTGTATGTGTGTACCCATATGGTAACACAGCGACCAATATGTTTCAGTACCGGCTAAGACTAACTAGTTTAGTAGTAAAACCAGTCATAAATCAATTTTTAAGTTTCTTTGATTTCCTTAATTACTCATACGAAACGCCAATGCCCACTGTAATACTCCTACATCTTCAGGTCCTGCTGGTTATGTGATGAATAGTTTTAGGGTACAATTCTTAAAAAAAGCAATTTTTACCTCTTGGTTTTATCAACTTATAGGTATAAACAAAATGATTCAAAAGTGCTGACTCTTTTGATTTCAGCTGCGCAATTGTTTTCCCTGTTTTATTGGGCATGCTCGGATATCGAACTTGAGAATTACAAGTGGTCTCAATTATGCGATATACCACAAATTTCTGATGAATGTTTTAAGGCAGAAGAGTTATAACTTAGACGTATTGCTATTAGCGGTTGCGGTTTCGGAACACATTGTGACATTCCAATCGTGTTCATTCAGTCTAAGGGCCCAGAGTTTAAATGCCCCCAGAGTAAGTAACAAATTCACAAATAAAATCTCGTTCGATCTAGAAAGATGCATATCAAAATAATTGAGCTTAAATATTAGCGTGCAAGTATTAATTTCGATCAACATCCGGTCTGCCCAACAGGTCCATAGGCAGGTCTATACACGGCTGAAACGGCTGAGTTCTAGATCGTTTGGGATAGAATTTATTCCGTTTTGTACTTAAAAATTCAAGTATGTTTTGTTCTTGGATGTATTTAAATAAAGCACAAAACATTCTAGAATAAAAAATCGACCGTAAATATTATTAAAATGAGAACAAAAGTTCTTGAATCAAGAACATTTCGTACTTAACTATAGCCGAAAAATTTTAGAAAATATCGATATTTCTTTAAGTACTTAATTTCATCAAGTAAGTACAACAGCTCCAAAAATTGTGCTACAGAAAATGCGATTAATCGAATAAATTGAATCTTTTCTTAAAATTCGGTTTGGAGTGAGGGTAGATTTCTGAACAATAGTTTAAACATCTTAATCTTTGGTTAATGTACTTGCCCTTAATGTTAATTTAATACAGAGACCTAGTTTCGAAATCAAATTGGGTAAAGCTTAGAATTTTATAGGCTTAAACCAAGAAAGATTTTTGTACTTATTTTGTAAACTATTATTTTTGTTTCAATAATGTTTTGGGGTTGAATTTGGAACTTATTCGACTGCGATGAAGAACATTTTGCATTTATATTAAGAGTAAATTGGACTGTACGTAAGACCATAACAAACTAGTGGTATGACCAAAAAGATGTCATTCTCGTTCCAAATGTACTTAAAATATCCCGAAGCGGTCTTCAAAACAAGTAATTGGGGATTGAAAAATACTTACTGGAAATAAGACTTTTTTACTTGAATTGAGTATTTTCATACGTACCGTACTATTGATACCGTTTGTACTTGATTCAAGTACCAAGTTCTTCGTTTTTATACCCGTTACTCGTAGAGTAAAAAGGATATACTAAAGTCGTGCAAATGTATGTAACGAAAGAAGGAATCATTTCCGACCATATAAAGTATATATATTCTTGATCAGCATTTACAGCCGAATCGATATCTGTCCTTCTGTTTGTATGAACACCTGGATCTCAGAGATGGTAAGAGATAGAGGTTTGACATGTATGGGACAAACGCCTCTTTTATCTGCACGCAGATCAAGCTTGTTTCAAATTTTGGCCACGCCTCCTCCCGCCCCCCGCAATTTGGAAAATACGTTATATTTCCTACAGTTTTGAAGATAGACGATTCGTACCTTCAAGAGATAGTTAGTAATTAGCAAAATGAATCGATAAAGATCGGATAAACGGTTCTCAAGTTATGAGCAAAAAAGTGAACCAAGCCCCCCATACTTTTCGGATGGTCACCCTAAGGAACATGTTTTTTTTGATGAGTAGCGGGTATATCGAAGTCGGTTAGAGTCGACTTTAACTTACGCTCTCGATTTTTCTGAGTATTTTGTCTACGTGAAAAGATCTGCCTACCATGGTTAAAACCGTGGATGTGTTGATGTGGAGGGACTATTAGGTCCTGTTCAGAACGATTGCGATCTGTTTCTGAAGTTAATCGAATGAAGTTTTTGGAGTTTTGAAGATAGCACTTTCTACAGTGTAAACAACACCGCTCTGCGGCAGCTACTTCGACCCACCTACACTATACGCTCTTTTGTAACAACAAAGAAGTGCTAATTGAGCGTGGCTAAACACACAAACGCAACTCCAAATTGAGCATGTGTTTTGCCGGCTCCTGATTTGTACGATGGACACACTGGATGATTATTTATAATAAATGATTATATATATGTCGGAGATGGGATAATTTATATTGCGCGGCTTATTTAATTGTTGTCTCTGAAAGGTCAATACTCGAGTGAGATGTCAAAGTAGGCTGACATCGTGTGTGGCTCTGGTGTGAATGTCAAATGTGTTGACTGGACGATAAGTTGTGAGCAAAAACACACGCAGAGACTCACTCCACTCCGTAAATTGTGTAAAATCTAAGAGTTAAACAACTTCAACATATATATAAAATAAATTAAAGAAAAATAAAAATAAAATATTTGCGCAAATATGATCTCAACTTGTTAAAAAATATATTAGCTTGATAAAATATTTTATAAAGTATTAAATTGGCAACATTTTTGCTGATAAATTACAGAGTTTTCAAAAAACCGTCAGAAAACCATTTTTTTCTTTTTTCATGGATAACAACAAGTAAAACGCGTAATGTTTTGCTTTAAAAGCTTAAAAAAATTAATTGCCAGCTATTTTGGTAAAAAAACTTAAGTACATAAAGAAAAATGACAACAAAAAAGTGATTTGTTTTGGAAATACACACTTTTGGAGCCTTTTTAGAGGATGCAGAAGTGTTCAGCTTGTAAAACCTTGTTTAGAAGAGTTGTTAGGTATCTCAAAAGCTTCACTTTTGCCAAAAAAAGAAAGCGAAAATTTCTGAGTTTTTAAAAGTTATACTCGAAAAAGTACAAAAAATACGTTTCAGAAAACAGTTTTTTAAGAAATACTCCCGGAAAACATGAATTTTTTAAAGTTCTTTGTAAGAAATATTTTTTTTGGGGACTGTCAGCTACAACTTTGCCAAAGACTGTTTGCAGCTATCACTAAAACTATAAAACATTTTTTTGTTTGTCACACCAAATTTTAAAAACTTTGAGGGTCCATAAAAGAAAAGCTACCAATCTAGCCAAACGTTGATTGGGACTTACACAGTTCGGGTAGCACTATCGATTCTGCATAATGAAGTTTGGTAGTTTTGAAAAAAGTTTAAATTTGTCGCACTGTGTAACATGCGTTGGTCTGAAGGGTAGTTTCCCACACAATACACGACTGCTCGACCCTTTGTAGTGGTATCTCGGCTATCCTGTTGCGAGCGATCCTCGTCAGTGTCGCTATTAATATTTAATGATATTTGAAACGGACAAAGCTTTTTCAGAAGCTTAAGTGTGCTTGGCGCAGCAAGCTCTCGGCTGAAACTCTGCCTTATCTCTGCTCATATTGTATTGTATAGTATCTACCAAAGTACATAATAAACTTGTTAGTAATTTGTTGTTCAATGCTCCAAACTTATTTCACTTTAAAAATCCTCTTAAAAAGAGTGGAACCAAGTTCAAACGCTAAGGCCTCCCCCCACAATTGGCGCACCAAACAAGATACGTTTGAAGGTCGAAACATTTGACCCAATATGTCGCTTAATCTGCACTTACACACACACACACACACTCACACACAGACAGTTTGGCAATTAGTGTTTGTTGTTGGCGTGGTTTTAGTTTCTGCACATTTCCCTTTATCTTTCCGGTTGCAGTTTGTTTGGCATTTCATTTCCCTGGGGACTCGATCGAGTAATTGAAGGACATTGGTAAATAAATTTGGACAAAGTATGCCATAAAAATAGCTGACCCGCAGTTAAGAAAATTCATGAAGGTCGTAAAAAATAATAAACAAAATGTGCCAAATAGAATTATAAAAACCAAATGCTGACAAAGATTTCAGAGTTCATAAACCAAATTGTGCATGAGAGTAATGAAAATGATGGGTAATAAAAATTTAAGGAAAATTGTTTGCCATATGTGAGAGCAGATTTGGACTAAGGAAATTTGAACTAGATTTTTATTTCAACGCTTCGAAAATTTTGAAAAATTAACTCCAAAAATTAAGCCAACTAAAAATTTAATTTTTAATCACAAATCACGCGACGCTTGCAGCATTCTGGATACGCGGCGTCCCAGTCTAAAATTTCTGTAAATCGACAATCATCTGGTGGGGCTGCACGTTCGCATCTAAAGTTCAAAGACTTAAACTCAATAAGCCCTAACTATTCTAACAATCACTTACGTATAAAGCATGCCGTAGCCATCGCCAATGCAAAACACATTAACGCAGGGCAGATTATCCAGTTTGACTGACTGACCCATTTTGAGAAGTATTACCGAACTACCCACATCCAATACACAGCGACCGGGATAGGCTAGATTTACCAAGGATCATAGCTTCAATTCGCTTCTTATACCACATTTCTATACTCACAATTATCGCCATAATAATTCAGAGACATGTCACACAGACAACCCCAAACCATTAGTTGAAGTATCAGAACTTTGTGGGCGAAAAACATTTTATCAGAGAAAACTATAAGTAAATCGATGACTTTTCCAACTCAGCCTGCCGAAATGGAATTATTACAGTAAACTGCCCTTTGACAGCACTGCGGATACGGTAGCTTGGAGTTCAGAAAGTCTCCCTGGTGACAGTTTTTTGCCACAAAACTAACTCCACAACTGTAGAAACGATCTTTAGTATTGAGTCACAACAAATCGCACAGAACTCACCTGTGAAAAATCACCAGACCATTGTGACCACAAACAATTTGACGACATTTGTGATAGGGATCCTTAATGCTTACTCCTTGATTGAGTATTAGCGTGGAGTTGATGGAACATTTGCCCGGAAATTCTGCATCAGGAAAATCTATAGATATATCTGGAAGAATTAAGAATTTCAACTACTTACTGGTATTGCGATGGATACTCATCCATTCGGCGGACTGGATTGTGAGAATTAGATTTGAAAGAACTATAATGGAGACGAAGTGAAAGTACATATTTATTTGAGTGCAGAAACGTGTTTGTTAAGCTAATTGACAAGTTTTAAAAAGCCTTTCAAATACCATTTGTTTGATTTCTTAAGATTCAAGGTTTTTGAACGAAAATGTTTGGGTCAAACCTTGATTTGGTTAAATAAGAAAATCAGCTAATTCGTTTAATATACAATTTAATGTTCGGAATTTCATAATCATTAAGATAAATTTCATATAGACCAAATACGCAGTTGTGAAGTAAGAAGAAATAAAAAGAAGTAAAGTAATAATCTCATACTAAAAATTCACTTCTCGTTCCTTCTGGTAACTTCACAACAGAGAATTGGGCTTAAGACTCGATGATATAGTAAGGTCAAAGAATAAAAAATGATAAATGTTAAACATTTTGAAAAACTTAAGCGAAGCTTATGTTCTAGTTCGCTATCTTTCCAAAGTGATATTACAGTCATATTTAAGCTTTGTAAATATTTATTTAATATAAATAAAATTTCATTTAACTTTTGCAAATCATTTAGAATCGAGAATCAAATCACTTGAGTGCAGACATTTCCACCCAGAACTAAAAAAAAACAGCATTTTACTAGCATGTACTTGCTTGACATCGCTTTCCAGTATTTCAAATATTTTAAAACAGGAGTACCCAAGCCCATTCCGCAAGCCACGCATTCGTTGTTGTATGGCATTTAAGCTTGCCTTGTGGAATGAGTCCAACACGTTCATATATACTGTGTATACAACAGCGCTCAGCAGCAGCGATGTCCACAACCCGACAGGATACTGCTGAAGAGCTAAATGAACCCACACTCGCAACGCCAAAAAAAGCATATATATTTTGCCGGGCTTATGGGCTGCGTAAAGCAACAACTAGTTCATAAGCGTTCTCTCCTCTCTTTCATTCCGAGCGAAGTTTTATATGTTCTCTATTCTCTCTCTCTCTCTTTTCCCTACGTCTCTGGCAAACTCGAACGCCACAACAATGTTGCTTATGCATAGTGAGCGTGGCCGAACACTTTTCGTTATTCACACCAACACACACACACAAACAAAAATCGTGTTTCTCTTTCTATTTCTTGTGGTTGTTGTTGCTTCACTCAACATTAAGCTCATTCTGGGCACCCCTGCTTAAAGTTATAGTTTTTGTTGAACCGAAACATTGTCTTGGGATCGGAACAGGCTCAAGCTAAAATTATTTGTCACGCTTGGCTTAAGGTAAAAGGTTTGATTCGATGTGAAAAATATGGCGGAGATTAAAGTTCGAACCGGTTCTGTTCAAAATAGGTTTTCAGCCTTAATTATAACTTAATCGCTCTTAGCCTGTCGTTCTTTTTAAAAGTAACAAGTTCTCTTCATAATTATCTAGTAAAAATTGGGTTTCGTTAGAGCTATGTTCACCCAAATTTTGATGAAATCTTGGATAAATCTTTGAATCATGATAGATGATCTTAAAAGTATGCAATCTTTATTTCCTTTCCATTTTATATTTTTTAACGAGATAATTGATCTTAATTAATTGCAACTTTATACTTAATCCACACTGTACATTCACTCGGATTGTCGGTATTAGCACATTTATAAAATAAATATTTTATTTCTGATTTTTCTATTCTGATATTTCTGATTATCGAGCAGGGATGTACATAGAAATTGCTATTACAGTTTTTTGAGTAAAGCCCCATACGGAGTACGACGAAAAATTCGTTTTTTTACAGCATTTCATATAAATAGAAACACCTTGGCTTTGCTTTGATGTTCATGTGCTGTTAGAAAGTGTTTCTATTTATATGAAATACTGTAAAAAAACGAATTTTTCGTCGTACTCCGTATGGGGCTTTATTGAAAATTTAATTACTATTACAACCAATTTCATGGAATGAAAAATTCCATCAGAAATACTTTAAATTACTAATAATTCAATTTTTAGACACAATTATTGGAATAATTATAATATTTAATTACTAAATACTTGTTATTATAATGAAGTGTAGTTAAATTTTTATATACCTAAAAAATTCTAATGGAAATTGTAATAGTAGTTTCAATCGAGTATCGAGTATCGAGTATTCAGTACCGATCACTGAGTATCGAGTATTGGGTACTGAGTAACAAGTTCAGAGCATCGGGCATTGACTTAAGAGTGCTAAGAATTGAGTATTGAGTACTGAGTCCCGAGCACTGAAAGTCGAGCCTTGAGTTCTGAGTACTTAGTACTGATTATCTAAGACTGAGTATCGAGTACGGAGAATCGAGTGCTGCGTACTGAGTAACACACACACAAAATTATATTGTTTGGTAAATGCAGTGGCCTGTAAACATGCTAAGCTCGAAAATTCCGGAATTATATTGTAATCTCTTACAGTCAAGTGTTTTCGGAGTCCGCAAAAACAAACAGCTGAGCTGTCTGCATAGAGAAACGATACCAGAGCGAAAGACAGGGCATATATGTATGTCTCATCTTGTCATTTCGTTTAGTGTATATATTTATGTATTTAGCATTTGCTATTTTGTCCATTATGTCACTCCTCTATACTCCCTCTCTTCCTCACTCTTAATAAAGGCCTTTTTTCTAACTCATGTCTCTCATAGCAGCCTTTATCTGTCTTTGAAAGCCAAGAGATGCATTACATTTTTGTATTACACACATATCTAACTTGTGTTAGTGTGGGTCGTTCACTATCATGCTTACCCTCTCTAGCGTTCTTAGCAAAAGACTAAGTCCACAATATTGCCCGAACGCCATAGCTCATTTATGTGCCCCATACAAACTTTTTCGATTAAATGATGGTCTAGGCCAAATCTTAAATCTTTAGGATAAGCAGTTTTGGCTGTGGGTTGATAATATGTCAGTCGGGCGTAGAAATATATAGGTATAGATAAAGAGTTCGTAAATTTCAATCATTCTTGTTGTAATGTTGTCACATCTTTAGGTGCCATTTGCATCCACACGCCTGTCAGAGGCATTGTTAGTTAACTGTTGCTCTATATATGTAAAGAAATATAACAGAATTTCAATAAATTCTTGACATTACACTTAACCTGAAAATATATCTATATTTTGATGATGTTCATATTTTTCGGGAGTCAGATCGAAGATAAATGACTTGCTAGGTTTGAACCGATCTAAAAAAACTGCCAGTGCGTCTTAACGATCCCTTGTATAAGAAATGGCTTTGAAATGAATGACATGATCTGTAAAAATAGACTTTGACACGTAAAAATGCCTTCTAATCAAACTTCTTATCAAGAATGCGAGCTTCCTAAAAACTGCGGAACTTGCTGGTACGGAATTTCAAACTCTTCGTAAATTCTAAGGTTTGGTTCTCCGACCTTAAACTTTGTTTAGATTTGATTTATTAAAGTAAACTTCATGAGACAGTGAATCTGGTAAGCTACAATCACTTCTGCCGCTCAAAATATTTAGGAAATTTTTATAAAATTTGTGACCAAAGATTTTTTTCAAGACAACTTCGAACTGAAACTCCAAGCGTGTGTCTGGATCGGTCTTAGGTTCAAGAGGTGTTAAATATGAAAGGGAAGGTTCAGAGACCATAAAAACCGATCCGATCCATCTTTTTTCTAGAGCGGATAGACGAATTAGTTTATACTAAGGCGAAGGAAGGAAGCCTTTTTGCAATAAAAAAGACAGCGGATGTTTATTCGGACTGAAATAAATCAAAAAATATATATTTAACTTTAAATTTAAATAAAATATTTTATCTACTTCATTTGGGAGACGACTTCATTGCATTCCAACTTTCGTTCACAACATTTCGGAAAGCTGGCTTCAAAATTCTTATAATCGGTAAACTCGCAGCCTTCGGGTGGGGACTTGACATCACAGCTAAATAAAATAATAGAAATTATAGTTGATAAAATGATTACAATTGAACCTACCTATAGACCAAGGCCCAGCCATTACGACCGCAGGTTATGTCGGCACATTTAGTGGGATGACGTTGCGTCTTACCGCTTTCAATCCACACCGGCTGGCCCCGGGGTATGTGGACAAAGCACTTATCGGGATGTTCTAAGGCAAAAACTTATTTATCTCAATAACCTCAGAACTTTTGTAATAAACTTACCCTCGTTAAAGAGAATTTCATAATTAATCTCGGCATAAACCAAATGGACAAACAATGTCAGCCATGTTAGACCGAGAAATGTGTTGAGCTGCTGCATTCTAAATTCAGGAAATTTGCCTAAATGATTCGATTTACTGAATTGTCTGTGAGGTGTCAGAAAAGTGAAAGGCCTGCCTGGCTGTTGTTTTAATTTCAGTAATAGACATCAGGGAGGGGTTAGTTGCAACTGCTTTCCCGTTGACTTGCATAATTCGATTAGGCGACCCATTCTCCCCCAGACCAATGCAAATATTTGTATGTTTGCTTGTCTGTCTGACTTTGATTGCCACTCAATCCGATACCCTTACCCCTCACTGTCTGCAATTTTAATGGGTACCCCAAATGTAGACAAATTTGTTGGGCACATAATTGATGCATCTGTGTTGGTTGCACTTGCTCCTCCTCCTCCTCCTCCACGCCTGCTGTCTGGCTAAGTAAATGTAAATCAAGTTGATGTTTCCTTCCCCCTTCGACTTGATTACATTTGGCCCCCTGCCTGGCAATTAGCTACGACCTCCATTGTTTGGCAGTTGAAATTAATTGAATTGTATGGCCTCAGCTGAGATGGAAATTTACATTTACTCGCACATTTCCATGAACTCGAAAGAATACCCCAAATATTGTAGTTCAATAGCGGGTCAGGTGTGTGTATGGAATCTGGCAAACCAATAACAAACAAAAAGGCCAACTAGAACTTGTTCACTATTTAGTAGACAACATCTGCTCGGAAATCTGAATTCTTCTTTGGAATTTGTGTAAAAAATTTTAAATTATACAAAAATTTGGATTTTTAATATTTTATTTATGGATCAAAAGTTGGACTCTATAAGCCAAGCTAAATACACATTGGCAAAAAATTTGCCCCAATTTTAGAAATTAGCGTAAGTTTTCGATTTGCCGAAGAAATGATAAAGATCGTATGAACTATACTCAAGTCTAGACCAAAAGTTAAGTCCAATCAAAGGTCAGTTTTGATATGCTTACAGTAGTGACGCCATCTATTTGTCAGTTTTGAAGAAATGTGTCGGCTATCAATCGGTACTCCGGGCTATATTGTGTAAGTTTCTTATTATTTGTCCGACATAGGCAATAGTATTGGCTGGAATATCTTTACAAATTACTCATGGAGGCGGAGGGACATGTGATGGTGGACATTGCTATATTCAAATGCGGAAGTTTTCCACAAACCTTATGTGACCTCATGCAGACCGCGCTGGCGACACTTTCTGAATGGGCGTCCTGTTGCGGTCTAGGTGTAAATCCGAAAAAGACAGAACTAGTTCTCTTTAGACGGAGATACAAAGTTCCAGATCTTATCCCTCCCAAACTAGACAATATAAGTCTAGAATTCAAAGACAATGCCAAGTACCTGGGCGTCGTCCTGGACAGGAAACTACTCTGGCATGACAATATTACTGAGCGAGTGAAGAAGGCATCCATTGCCCTCTTCACTTGTAAATGGGGTTTTTCCCCAGCAATTGTTCATTGGCTTTACATAGCCATAGTACGTCCCATACTACTCCATGGAGTTCTAGTATGGTGGCCAGCAATCGAGAAAACATCAGTCCTGAGCACTTAACAAAAGGTTCAGAGAAGTACTGAATTATGTATGAGCGGTGCACTCCAAACCACCCCACCCCAACGGAAGCACTAAACACCATATTTCATCTACTTCCTCTAGACTTGATGTCTAAACAGTTAGCGTGCATTACAGCCCTGAGATTAAGAGAGTCTGAAGCCTGGTACACGGGTGAATCAGGACACTCAACAATACTAAACCACCATAGCGCGGTTCCCGCTATTACAGACTACTGTATACCCACAACGTCATTCCACAAACTTTATGACGTCAATATCCCTAGGGATAACTTGCCGCACAGCAGAGCCAATTCCATCAATATTTACACAGATGGATCAAAGCTCGATAACAAAATAGGAGGGGGAGTTTTCTCCACTGACCTAAGTATGGAAATCTCTTTCCGACTCCCTGATCATTGCAGTGTGTACCAAGCAAAATTGGTTGCCATCCAGGAGGCCGCCAAATACCTTAGCACACTCATGATCGATGAAGGGAACATATACATTTACTCAGATAGTCAAGCAGCTCTAGATCCTTAAATGCAATCGCTCAGCATCTCCGTATCCACCTCGTCTGGGTGCCTGGCCACCGCAACATTGAGGGAAACGAGTCAGCCGACAAACTGGCAAGACAGGGAACTATCACTTAGGTCCTCCCAGATAAGAGCTTGATAGGGATGCCCTTAGCCTCATTTAAACTACTTACAAGGAATGAAACGTGGCGCCTGGCTACAGAACGATGGAACAACGTTCCGGTTTGCGCCGTAGCTAGACTCACGTGGCCAAGGTTTAACCTAGAACGAACTAACAGTCTTCTGCGCCAAAGTAGAGAAAACATATCAATTCTGGTTGGGGCCCTAACGGGTCACTGCCTCATCGGCAGACATGCAGCACGCTTGGGCGTAGCTCACAACGACTTCTGCAGAAGCTGCCAATGTGAAGAAGAGGAGGAGACATTCCTACATCTTCATTGCCATTGCCCAGCTTTTAGTAGAAGGAGACTCAAAACTCTTGGTCACCCATTTCTACTCAACCTCTCGGAGATTCCATCTCTACTAAAATTCTTAAAGTCGTCACGATGGTCTAGTCGGCAGGAACCCACCCTGGCTTAAATAGGGAATAATATGGTATCGCAATGGGCCTATCTTGGCCAAAGTGTAGGGACAGTCTTACTGCCCCTAGCCATCTCAACTTAAAAGAGAAATTCCGTCGGCAAAACAAACTTAAATTCGTGCGCATACAACCTTTTCAATCAAGTGACAGCAACACACTAAAACTGTGGAGTCTCGAAAAGAGAGCACATTGAGAGAATGCCTTACCTGTCTGTGACACACATTCTTAGCGGCCATTCGCCGTCTTCAATAATCCAAACTTAAACCTAATCTGTGTTTTGTAGCGTAGCAACAATATTTAGAGTTGTGGCACCATCTATTGGTCAGTTTTGAAAATCAAGTAGTTGCTCCATCAATTGGTAAAGCTATAACCAAAAGAAAGTATAATACAGTCGGGCTTGAGCGACTTTCTTACTTGCCTTTTTATACCCTTGGAGAGGGTATATTAAAATTGTCCGGATGTTTGTAACGCATAGAAGGAAGCATCTCCGACCACATAAAATATATATATTCTTGATCAGCATGACGAGCTGAGTTGATATAGCCATGTCCGTCTGTCCGTCTGTTTCTATGCCATCTCCTCCGTCAGTTTTAAAGCTATCTTAACCAAATCTAGCACGAAGTCATTTGGTATAAATACGCTGCACATTTGTCGGAACCGGCCGGATCGGATGACTATAGCATATAGCTGTCATAGGAACAATCGGTCGAAAAACTAGTTTTAGTGAGAAAAACTTTTTTGTTTTCAATGTTATCGCTCCCAACGCTCGTATTTATGAGTTTTCAATGATTTTACATAATTTCAACAAGATATGTCGAAATCGGACCACTATATAGTATAGCCGCCATACAAACTGTCAGGCATATATCAAGCTCTAAGGGTATATAAACTTCGATCGAGCCGAAGTTAGCTGGCCTCTATTTTTTTCTTTTTGTTTGTCTTCCTGTGTGCTCAAACTAGAAAATGAGTAACTTAGTCACTGTCAAGCCATTGTTTAGTCACTGTTAAGTTACTTTAAAGCCACTGTTAAGGCACTGTCACATCAATGTTTAGTCTCTGTTATGTCACTTTCAAGTCAATATTTCATCACTGTTTAATCATTGTTCACTCTTCGTTCAATCACTGTTAAGTCACTGTCAAGACACTGCCAAGTCACTGTTATGTCATTTTTAAGTCACAGTCAAGTGTTTGTGCCGGGAGAATCTACAAAAGAGCGTCACATGACGTGAATTTCGTAACAAAATTAAAGCTGTTTCAAAAAAATTAAAGAAAATCAATTTCTAAATATTTGCCCTGTGGTGGTATTTTGTAGCGTTTATGGTATTTGTTACTGACACTGTATTGCACTTATAAGTTAACTGTAAGCAATGGTGAAATTAACTATTCTATTGGTTGGAGCCTTTTCAACCCTCATTTCTGGCTGCAACCTACCGTAATCTATACGTTATGTGTTATACTAGTACCGGACAGGAAGTTCCACCCATGATTATGGATTGGAGCATTTTCACCACAGAATTGGTTGAATTTACCGACAAAATTATTTCTGTGTTTCCTGTTTGTTTTTATTTATAATATCCGTTTTAAATATCTTTATATTATTTCTGGTTTGTCTGGACAGACAGTTTCGAAATTGTTACCAATTCACTCATCAGCAGACTTTGTTGCTTTTTACACTTCAAATACTTGCATAGTTTTGCATATTTTGGTTCGATTTGCAGAAAACCTGTTCGGATTATGGTTGTGTGTGGTGGTTGACTCTTTAAAAAGAGAATCAACTTTTACTTGAAATAAAATTTACAAAATGAAGTCTTAAATTCTAGTTTCCTTTGTCTACCGCAACCATAAGCAAGCTTTGAATTTCATTAAACCCAAAACCACTTCGATCGATAGTTACTCTCGGCTCCATCTTGATACACACCTACATATTTACTTATTTCACCTTATTTGCATATATATGAAATCAACACGTAAACGTAGCATAAATAATCAAATTGGCCAGAGGATTGAACAAGTCGCTGGCCCCGGGTGTCTAAAATAAGGGTCAGAAACGTCCAGCAACTTTTGCCTGTCCAAAACTGAATATATTGCCTGCCCTTGAGTGGCGGGACGGTGGGAGTGGGAGGGTGGGCGGAATTAGGTGACCAAGCGAACTGTTTGTGCCTGGAAGAAAAATGAGGTCTTCTGTTCATTTTATGGTTGCACATTAAAACACACATCATTATAATTTCAATGATATTAAAGTCCATATCAAAGTGAATGAGATACAAGCGAAATGCTTGATTTTTATTGCCCAGTAATTTTTTTTTTTTTTTTTTTGCTTTTAATTTTAGCGACTGCTGCCCCCTCTTGACCCCCAGGTGTACATAGTATACAAAGTGCTTCCTGTGTAAATTTCGGGGTAAAGAAGTGTCTGAGTGTGTAGGTGTGTGGCTGCGTGTGTGTGTGTGTGTGTTAAAAGGCCAACGGCCATGTGTTTTATACGGCATTTATTTACGCTTTTGCTAAACTTTTCACAAAATGGAAAAAGAAAACTATAAGAGCGGGTCATTTTGGGTCTATGCACTGGAAGAAAATTAAAGTCGGATATAAGACATCAGACATCCAGGCACGCTAATGCTGTTTTCGCTTCAAACAAAAAGGAACGTTTTCATTAGTACAAGGTCCTAATTTCTTTTCAATTACATGAATAATTTCGGAACTGGTTCATTAGACTTTTCTCGATACAATCCAAATACCTATAAAGATTATAGTATTTTCAAAGAAAACAAAGGTAAGAAAAAATATGAAATTCATCAAATCTAGTAACAAAATGATACCAAAGGCTTGACTATTAAAATGTCAAGTTCTTATTTCATTCAACTTAGGAAATCAATCCGAAACCGAAACCGTATACCGAAAAGAACCAACTTAAATTTCTTAATATCATTTTTAGAAATGAAAAGACTGAATAGAAACAAAACATGGTACCGGTACAGTTTCGGTTCTGTGGCATTTCTTTTTTTTTAATTTTCCGTAGCAGTCGCATTTTGTCAATGATCTAGGGCACAAGAGAGTGTCATCTCTAAATTCAGTGCAGCTAACAGCGCCAAAAGTGTTAAGCGTGAGAGAGAAACATAAACGAAATTATGTAGGTATATTTTAGGCATCTTTATATTTGTTTATAATTTTATAATTTAATATCTTTTAAATTATAAATCACGTAAAACGTAATTTAAATTGTATTTAGAAGCTACAACAAGGTGGTTAACACTGAGAAAAATTATTTATAAAATTTTGCAACAATTACTTAATACTATTCAATAACACAGTGCAACAGTCAAAAAAAAAATAACAAACTGCACTATGCGGAATCGATAGAGCTACCCGAACTTAGTAAAACCCTATCAGCGTTTGGCTAGATTGATAGCACATTACGCGATTGTGCAAAAATGTTGCCAATTTAGTACTGTTGAGATCTTATTAAACCTGTACGAGATATCACGTTTTTAAACAACCCTTTTTTACATTTTTTCGTTAAGGTCGATTTTTGAAATGCTTTATAAATACAACAAAAATTTATTACAAAGCCGCGAATTATGTTTCGGTGGGAGTGTCGAGATCTAATTTCGTTTTTATTTTTGTTTATTTTGTGTCATTCAAAAGGAAAGCCTGCCGAAAATGCTCCTGCGTTAGGCGAATTAAGGTTATTGTAGCCGCAACGTGCATCCACACAATTGATGTCCTCACCGCCCATAAAGTAGATTTGTAAAAATTTATATTGGCAACAATGAGCTGACCATTTACCGCTGTATTCTGCATTATTTCTGCCATTTAAAAGCAAATTCGAAATCTACGAATGGAATTCAGAAACCCGATTGTGTCTTAATTTCCAGTAGTCATTTTTGAATTTGAGCGCCTGCCATTTGGGACATTCTTTGTCCATAAAACCATTCAAAACTTTTGGATGAGCGGAATATTCGGTATCAGGTTCATACTCGAAGACGAGACTAAGGAACGAAGCAGATGAAAATGCTTGATGTAGTTGCTGGGGTTGTCGGTCAATTCTTCTACGTGTGTTAACATTTGTCCGGCGCACTTGTCTCTCCTCCAGTTGTTGCCTTCGCAAAGCTTACGACTCTTTTAACTGAGAAGTGCATTTGGCACGTATATTTCGTATTTGCATGTTTGACGGCACAAATAGCCACCCCTACATGTTGTTGGTACTGTTAACTGTAACATCGGTCGGCGTTTTTTCGATATTTTATTTACTAAACTCACAAAATTTTTCCATATCGAAACGCAGAGAGACACAGATGAACAGACAGCTGCGTTGTCAATTTAATAGAATATTCTGCAGAGGGACACCCAAATCATTTAGCGTTACTTTAGCTTCAGTTGAAGACTCCACGTCAAACGGTGCAGACGTGTAAAAATTTTTTGCCCTGAAGACGGATGCCGAAGAGCAACCGAAATATATCGGAGAAAAAAGAAACATAAATCGTTTTTTCAATCAACCTGACCTCAAGCCGGAAACTAAACATCTACAATTAGAAAGGTCGCCAAATCACAATTGTTACAAAATATAGTTAAAAAACTAAAGTGCACTGGTCATATGGTGATTTTTTAAGAGTTTAAAAAAAAAAAACACATAAAAATCAGAAAAATGCATGAAGTCTTTATTTGAATCGATGGTACGGTCCATATAATTTAATGTTTGAAGATTATGTCATACAAATGTTGACCGTGACTGCGGCTCAAATGGTCCATTCGCTTAGTCCAATTTTGGCACACTCTTTCCAACATTTCGGCCGGTATCTCGCGAATAAATGCTTCAATGTTGTTTTCCAATGCGTCAATTAAAGCTGGCTAGTCTGTATAGACATGAGCTTTAACATAGCCCCACAAAAAATAGTCTAAAGGTTTATCAAACTCGACCAAACTCGACTCTCCATAAGTCCATTGTTGTGCGTGCTGTGTGGCATGTGGCACCGTCCTGTTGAAACCACATGTCATGCAAGTCAGGCTTTTGCATTTTGGGCAAAAAAAGTTGGATATCATCTCACGGTAGCGCTCACCAATCACAGTTACGTTACGATTCGCAACATCTTTGAAGAAGTACGGTCCAATTATGCCACCAGTCCATAAACCGCACCAAGCTGTGACTTTTTCTGGATGCACTGGTAGGTAGCTCTTGCAATGCTTCTGGCTGATATTCACTCCAAAATCGACAATTTTTCTTATTTATGAACCCATTGAGGCAAAAATGAGCTTCGTCACTAAAAAAGTGGATCTTCGCCCAACTTTCCAAGAGCCCATTCACTAAAAATTCTACGTTGCAGTAGGTTGTTCGGCTTTAATTCTTCCACCAGCTGTATTTTGAAAGGCTTCACACCTAAATCTTTCCGAAAAATTTTCCACTTTGTTGAGTAACAGAGGCCCAGTTGCTGCGAACGGCGACGAATCGATAATTGATGGTCATCATTAACACTGGCCGATACAGCTGCGATATTTTCTTCAGTTCGCACTCTACTTAAGCGTGTTAATGTCCAACAATATAAATTTGGTGCGGAATTTAGTCACAATAGTTCGAATAGCCGCTTCAGTGGGTCGATTAAACTGACCATAAAATGGAAGAAGTGCGCGATGATAAAATTCAATAATTTGCAAGCGTTGTTCGTTTGTAAGACGATTCATGGTTAAATTATAGACCAAAACTGAAGATGTTTGACAGTGAAACAAAACACGAAACGTGCTTAATGGAGACACTGGGAGAAGAAATATTGAAGTCGAAGCTGCGGAATTGGCACAATATTTCCAGAGCCTTCTATATGATAACTGTCAAACCTCCAGAATGATACGAGATATGCCAAACAATGTAGTGGAAGAACTTGATTGTGAATTCACTACCCAGGAGATCTGCTGTGCTCTCAATAAATGTAAGCCCAATAAAGCACCGGGTACAGACCGCATACCTGCTGAGTTTTTGATTAACGCAACATCAAAATTCATACAATATCTCAAAGACGCCTTTAACACAATCTTTGATTCTGCCAACGTACCGAGTTGCTTCCGAACTAGCATTCTGTATCCAATTTTTAAGAAAGGCAACCCAAAAGAAGCACAGAATTACAGAGGAATTTCATTCTTAAACGCAACGATGAAAATTTTTTCATCAGTGTTACTTGCCCGTCTGTCAAACTTTATTGGTCAAAATCAAGCGCTAAGCGAAAATCAAATGGGCTTTAGAGAAGGATACTCGACTGTGGATAGCATTTTTGTACTGACTTCACTTGCAACAGAGTACCGGCAGAACAAAAAGAAGATGTACATGTTTTTTATAGATTTTCGAGCAGCATTCGATACAATAAATAGAGAGCAACTTCTTTATAAGTTGAGAAACAAGGGTATATCGGCAAAACTGATCAATATCTTGAGAGGTCTGTATAGTGGAAACACTACCACGGTATGGGATGGATACGCATTATCGGAAGAATTCGCGACGAATCAAGGTGTTAAACAGGGTTGCCTACTCAGCCCACTGCTCTTTGCACTCTTTGTAGACGACATTGCTGAGGGCCTCCCAGGAGGAGTCAAAGTGGGTGGACACACCTTTAAAGTCCTAATGTATGCTGATGACACGGTCATGCTGGCAGAAAGTCCCATGCAACTGCAAAACATGATAAATGCCACACAGGAATATTGCCACACTTGGAACTTAAAGATCAACATCGAGAAGTCCAAGGTACTGGTGGTACGTGATAACAGAGGGAGACAAGCGAGCAACGAATCATGGACCCTAAATGGATCTCCGCTGGAAATTGTTAAGTCTTTCAAATACTTAGGAGTGACTCTCACTGGTAATATGCAGTTTGACAGACACGCTGAACTGAAGCTGAAAGACACCCGAGCAGCGATAGGAAGCACATGGAATACTCTTCTGAGCCGAAAAAATGTCAATCCCAGCACCAAATACAGGATGTACCAGGCGACTGCCAAGGCGATAGCGTGCTACTCATCACAAGTATGGGGATGTTTTCAATACGAAGACGTTGAGCGCAGTCTACGGTTTTTCATAAAACGGATTTTCCATCTACCGCAAAACACACCAAACTATGCGATACATTTAGAGACTGGATTTCCCTCCCTTATTTACCTACACTCTGCAATTATATTTCTGTTACTTCAAAAAAATATTCGACATGCCAGTGGATAAGTTTGGCACATGAGTTCGGGACTGTGATGTCTCTGGAAAATCCGAATCATTGGGAAACACAACAAGCCAGGCTAATACAAAGTATAGAATGTACGATGAGACAAAGATGGGAATCTGAAGCGAGACAGAGCGTTGCGAGA
This sequence comes from Lordiphosa clarofinis, assembly GCA_018904275.1. Lineage (NCBI taxonomy): Eukaryota > Metazoa > Arthropoda > Insecta > Diptera > Drosophilidae > Lordiphosa > Lordiphosa clarofinis. The sequence goes on from JAEIGQ010000098.1 coordinate 74,053, forward strand.
AACACTTATTCAAAGTTAAGTTACAACATGGCTGAAAATAACTACTTTCAAGACGCTCTCGGAACAAACATGATTTCGTACATTTTCAAGGCTCGAGTGGAAATGCTCCACCTTAACTACAGACCGCATCATCAAACCGAAGACAGTCTTTGCACATTGTGCAATCTGAGAGAACGGGAAGACACTCTGCACTTTGTTGGAAGATGCCCAATACTGCAAGAACTGAGGATGGCCTACATGGGAATACCAAGACTGACTAAGGAGGAATGCTATACGGTGCTTAACGGAGGGAACTGGATGAATTTGGCTCTATATATTAGAGACGCGCTAAAATATAGGGGCCAAATTATATGCGAGTATTTATAAATAAAATTCTGCTATCTTTTTTTTATCTTCTATCTTGTTGCCTTTAGGATATTAATTTTAAATACATTTTGTGTAACTGTATGTACTACTAATATTAAGAGAAAAAGAATACATGTAACTATCTAAGAAGCAAAATGGCTTTAGGCTAACGCCATGCCTATAATGAGACAAAATAAAGCTATACTACTACTACTACTACGAAAGCCAGTGTTGCCAAAAAGATAATAGCTAAAAAATCACCCTTTAAATTTCGTTTCGGAGGAGTTATTTAACAACTAACAAAAATGAGACACAAGATTTTTTATATATACACACATAGCCCGATCTCACGCCGAATTTATAAAAAAGCTTTACAGTCAAGTCGAGCAGCAGAATTAAGCACAGGAAAAGAAAACAGCTGGTTCCAGGTACATTAATGAATTGTTTAAGCCCACACATACATGTGTATACTTGTTTACTCACTTAGTTATGGATTTAAGGAATCCTTAATAAGGATACATAAATTTCGGTATGTACCAGGATCAGAACCAGAACCGATATTCAATTCGGTTTTATTCCCGGATCAAATTGAGTACTAAAAAGTGTCATTTTGATGATTACCTCTTTTTAGATGTACTATTTTAACTTATTTAGCCCGTGATTAACATTACTTTATGTTTTTCTTCAGTTTTTCGTGTCGCATTTAAGCGGCTGAGCCTCTTAGAAGGTTGGGCAGGAGATGGACTGCTATTTTAAAATACAGCGCATTGTACTTCAACGTGCAAACATATATACAATACTTACGGTGTTAAGTATTTCCTTTCAGTGTACAAACTGTATAAATGATAAGTTTCTAAATAAAATATGCACAAGAATGCTTCAGTTTTGATTTATTATTAGAAATTAAAAGTAGCATAAAACATTTTTTCCATTCAATAAAAATTTAAATCCATTTCTTTCCTTCTGCCCAACTTGATTTCCTTTCCCAAATTGAAACGATTTAAGCTTTTAACCACAAAATTCCACTGCCAAACCGACGAGACGGCATGAAAGTAATTAATTTCACATTACGTATACGCAGCGTGTTTGAGACTTAATTCAGTAAAACTTACATTGTTTGTATACATTTTTGGACGTAATTTGTTGCTCTTACATATGCATAAATAATATGGCATGTATGTACCGAGTACACTTAATAATACGTTATTGTATTCCAAATATTATAAATTCAACAACATTCTGTGCCTCTCTAAATAATTCAAAGACCGAAAATAAACTGATGGAAACAAAACCAAAAATACACAAGTGCAATAAACAATTTGTTCTTATGCTGCAGGCAATAGACAGAGAGAGGGAGACAGAGACAGGGAGAGGGAGAAAGAATAAGGGCAAATTCAATATGTATCCTTGCGCTCATCCAGTGCACACTCAAAGTAACAGCCAGCGACCTTCAAATGCGAGAATTGACTCAATTGTTTTTGTTGTTGCTGCCTGTGGTTGCCTGTCTGTTTGTTGTTGTTGTTGTTGTTGTTTATGACAGCGCCACACTGAGTTATTAAAAATTGTTTTCGAAATGCATTTTGCACAAAATGCTGTAAACTGCTTACTTAGCTTTTGTTTCACTCAGAAAACAAGGGAAAGAAATAGCTCTGCTTTGTATCCGCTTTGATGTGCAACAACAATTTAACAATTTATAAACAATTGAAAAAGATACTAAATGTGCGCGTGGTAAAGAGAATGATGATGATGTGGATGATAATTCCCAAAGAACAATAATTGAAAAAAGCTTTAGAAGTGATAAATATTAGAAATTCATTATAGAAATTTTGTTAAAAAAACGATTAATGGAATACTTTTTGAACTTGTTTTAATTTATGAATATTTCTTTTATTTACAGGTGAGTCTTATCGCTGCAACATATTTTCCTGTACTCTTTAATTCGCAAGTTATTTGTAAGTAAAAATGAAAAAATTAATAAAAATTGGGGCAAAAAGTCGATTAAAGATGCTTTTTTGGGAATTGGCTCGGTTTTGACCTTGTTTTGTAGGGGTCGTAATAATGAGTGGATAATAATTATTATGGACCATTTGAATATATTGGTAATTTTAACTGATTGGCTGAAATTGATCAAAAAGAGAGGCAAAAATGTTTTAGCTTCAAATTACAACCTTAGGATCGTTAAGTCGAGAAACCAGTCGGCAACTGATGCTAACCCTTTACCTCAGGTTCGAACCTCCAAATTGAATCTTTTGCAGATTTAAAAAAAAAACTTATTTTGGGCTTTAATTAACGCACTATTTACACGGGTTTACTCTTTACAATGTTTGTCGGGCTTGTCTTGTCCACTTTATGTACAGCATCTTAAACAAAACCTTAACGATAAAATACTTATCAAACTAGCAAGTTTTAGCCGGCTCGAGGTCATGTTATGTTTAGAGACGAGTTTAACATAATTTCCTTGTCTATACGTGATTGGTTTATTAGAATCTGTGGTAAACGGACAAGTTATAGACTTTAAGGCTAGCCCCCTTCAAAAACGTTGCTGTTCTTGGGTTCTAGGGTTAAAAGGTAACCTTCTGTAGTCTTTTATTAGGTCGATAGTACCTACTCAATACAACTATTCTAGCGATTTTCCAATTTTTTTAACCCGTTCCGAAAGTCTTCAATGATCTCATCGCGCGAGCTGAATTTTTTATTGATGTGAAATCTTTTGAGGTTTGTGAAGAGATAATTTTCCCAGGGAGCCAAATCGGGCGAGTATGGTGGATGGGGAAGCAATTATAGCCTTAAATCGTTGGTATCAGCCATGGTTGGGATGCTCGTGTTTTTGGTCCAGAGTCAGCATACGCAGCTACCAGCGCCTTAGTACTAATCCTTGTGGCATCTGTTAGCTCGTGCACCATCATTTTTCGCTCAGCCAACACCATTTCATTTTTTTTTTGAACATAGTCCTGTGTAACCGCATTGGTAGTGGTGTTTTGGCCACCATAAAACTTTTGAAACCAATATTTTATGGTGTAATTTGAAGGAGCATTAGTCCCACCCAGAAAAAATGGATAATTTTTTCCTATCAATTTTAAAACGATATGAAAATATTAAATGGAAAATAAGCATACAAAAACTGCCCCCACTCCGATCAGAACCAAAATTAAATATGTTGTTACCATCAATGAGAAACTCACTCTCCTAAATTTGTAGTCTTCTAGTCGCTATTGGAGAAGAGTTATGAGGGCGGAAAGGTAAAACAAAAAACTCGTTTATCTTAAGAACCGCTTAACCGATTTGAATGCGTTAAAAATATGTTATAAGTGTCCACCACAGAATTCAGAAAATTATTTTTGCACATTTTTATTACCAATTCTTAGGCACAAAAAATATTATTAAAATTTTCAAATAATTTTTCGCGGTGTAAATCGTTTTCAACTCTTAAAGTTTTTTGCTAGTTTTTTCAATAAGAAATCCTTAACAATGTACAATTTTTGCACGGTCGTCGGGAACCATCTTCATAGTGAATGCCAATAAAACATGTGAACAGTTTTACAAATATATTTTATAATACTGAGCACACTGTAACTGCTCACACAGAATTGACAGAAAATTTCCCCTTTTTCCCCTTTTTAAGTTGATTTACAGTGTGCCTAATATGTATTAAATATATATAAAAATTCCTAATTTAACGTTTAATAGTAATTCACCATGAGGTACACTTGGGATGTGTTTGCAAAAATTATATGTTGTTAGAGACCTCTTGATGAAAAAACGAGCAAAAAACTGTCGATGTAGCAAAATGCTAACACCGTAAAAGAATTATTTGAAAATTTCAATAATTTTTTTTGGGCCAAAGAATTGGCAATAAAAATGTGCAAAAATTATTTTTTGCATTGGTCTGTCGACACTTACAACATATATTAAACCCATCCAAATCGGTTAAGCGGTTCTTAAAATAAACGAGTTTTTTGTTTTACCTTTCCGCCCTCATAACTCTTCTCCAATAGCGATTAGAAGACTACAAATTTAGGAGAGTGAGTTTCTCATTGATGGTAACAACATATTTAATTTTGGTTCTGATCGGAGTGGGGGCAGTTTTTGTATGCTTATTCTGCTATGCCCTTTCAAATCGATATTTTTTAACATATCAGAATAACCTTTTTAATATAATTCTAAAACTATTAATTATATTTGTGACCGTATGTGGCCCAGTGGTTAGTGTGCTGGACTGCTGGGCGGGAGGTCGTGGGTTCGATCCCGCCTCTGAACATTTAATAATAAAAGTTTTTTTCTTTGTTTAGAAAATAGCTTTTACACATACGGTCACCTTCACCAGCTATTGGCGCCAGCTGTGAAGTAAGTAGCCATGAAAAAGCAAATTCTCAAACTTTGCCGTTCGGATCCGGCGTTAAACTGTAGGTCCCATTCTCTTGTGCGAAAAATTTAAAGCACACACGCCAAGAGATCGTGAGAAGCTTGGCTTGGCCTCGTTGTAGGAGCTGTATAGCCAACATTTTTATTAATTATATTTATTAAGTGAATAATATGAAATTTTTGTAAAGTTCATTTTAATCAGGTTAATATCGGCATAAATTTGATCAATTTTTTCTTTGTTCATAATATTCATTTAACTTTTCTTTTGTTTCCTTCGCTGTTTTGCCTCTTAAAAAATATTTTTTATATGAGAAAACGAAAATTGTGTTTTTCAACATTATGTCAAAGACGTCAACAACTATCAATTGTCAAAACAAAAATAAAAGCCCTTATCGAGCTGAAATTTGACTTGTCTGTTTAAATATGAATGGACTATAAGGCACCATAATTTTTTTTTTCAATAGTAGCACATTCCGGCGATGAAGGAGGTTATTTTTCACCTCCTCCTTGCACCGCACAGTGGCCGGTTTGGCAAATTTAGCGTTGCAAAAATCGTAACTATTGAACGGAAAGAGATTTTTGAAAAATCTCAAAGAGACGATTATAAAGAATTTCTCCAGATTTAATATGAGCGTAACATTTTCATTGCAGGTCTACCGGGTGATTCAGTGAACTATGCTGTGAATTACGGACGTCAGACTGGGGGAGTGAATCTTGAAAAATGTTGCCTTTGCGACAGATTTTTTTGGGTGATGTCTTTGATTTTGTGTTTTGTATTTGCAAAATCAGCTGCTTTTACCATTGCCGCTTAAGAGCAGGTGGGTTGTGTGTGGAGTGGGATAGTGTGAGGTGCAAGTAGGGGGAGGTGTCACCTCCGAGGGAATGGGTATTTGGGAGGGACCTGGTGAGGATCAGGTGAAGATTTGGTGAGGATCTGGCGGGGATTTGGTGCTGATCTGGTGGGGTTCTGGTGTTTATCTGGTAGGGACCTAGTGAGCTCTGGTTTGGATCTGGTGTGGATGAGGTAGGGATCTGGTGGGAATCTGATGGGAACCAGGTGGGTATCAGGTGGAGATCTGGTGGGGATCTGGTGGGGATCTGGTGGGGTTCTGGTGGGGATCTGATGGGGATCTGGTATGGATCTGTGAGGATCTGGTGGGGATCAGGTGGTGATCTGGTTGGGATCTAGTGGGGATCTGGTGGAGATCTGCTGGGGATCAGGTAGTAATCTGGTGGGGATTTGGTGGAGATCTGGTGGACTTAACAGTGACTTAAAAGTGATTTAACAGTGACTTAACAGTGACTTACCAGTGACTTAACAGTGACTTAACAGTGACTTAACAGTGACTTAACAGTGACTCAACAGTGACATTACTGTTACTTAACAGTGACTTAACAGTCGCTTAACAGTGACATTACTGTTACTTAACAGTGACTTAACAGTGACTTAATAGTGACTTAACAGTGATTTGAGAGAGACCTAAAATTTGATAATTTAACATTTATTTATACAGAATCCAAATGTGTCTTTTTCTATTACTTAAATCGGATTCATCGTAAAGAGCTTCGCTCGTACCGTGCGTCTCATGACACACACTCTTTTTTAATATTAAAATAAATTAAATATTTAACTAATTTGAATCAAACTATCCTCAAATATAATGTTGTTTATATTTCCAACATTAATTTAGCTTATTAAAATTATTTGGGTGGAGAATTTGGCTAAATCTCTTAACAATACAAGGGAATTGAGACTTCAGAGGTTTCTGGGACACCGAGAATTGGCTTTAAGGTAGGAAGATAATTCAGTGACAACTCCGATGGCTTTATTCGATGACGATTTTGTTGGAGCCCGCAAGAGCTCAAAATGCTAATTTATTTTGACCTGGGCTCTAATCACTGCCATTTAAGGGCAGACCCGAAAATAATTTCACCTGATTTAGCTTAGAACGAATATATTTTCATATATCTTTTCTCTTTTTTTTTTACTTTGACCTACTAAAATTTTAGGTATTTTTTGTTTCGGTAAATGTTGTCTGCCTTCTGCATATTAATGATTTTCCAAGCTAAATCGTTCGATTTTGCTGTCCATTTGGCAGTGAATATTCATGAGCTGGAGCGGGCGCCAACGCCTCAGCCGGCATAATTGTTTGCTGAAAACGCGCCTAAAAATAACCCACAACGAAAATGTTGTCTAGAATATACATACATACATACTTATATAAGCGAAAAAAGCATTTAGCTGATGACTATGGCCGGCATAAAAGTGAAATTGACCAAAAAAACAAAACGAAACGAGGCATAAAAATTGAATGCGAATTTGGCAGCTTTATTGTTTGCTGCTGTCAGTTGGCAATCCTGGGTTTCACTTCTTCCTTGGGGCGTTGATTGGCCTGGCCAAATTCAAAGTCATTGGCAGACATTGGCATCGCCTGGGGGTTTACCTTTGCCCAATCATTTGCAGCAAAACAAACACAAACGAATCGAAGTTCGAGTGGAAAACCTTTTTGGGGGTTTCAAGTGGAATTTTTAATTGCCAGGCCGAAGGAGGTGTAAAAAATAAACACAGAATAAATCTTAGGCCAAAACTTATTTGGAGGTTCATTGTGGCCGCATTCGCGTCCTTGCTTAATAGCCTTGCCTTCTTCACGGACGAAGCAAACAAAGCGATGTCGTCGGCTGGGGCGGAGCTGCTTTGCATTTAATTACGCTTAAAAATTAATTAATTTCTTTTTTGTGGATGGGCCCGGTGGAGTGACTTGAGACATAATCAAGCTGCCGCTGCCAAAGAGGACGCCAGAGCTGGCTGGCCTGGCGTTATCCTTGTACTTGTTGGTGTCGTCTGCCGGGTGGGTTTTGTGGGTGGGTTGAAGGTGCACTTGTGTTTTTAAATAATTCAACAACCACAACAAACAAAACAACAGCATTAAATGCCAAGGATAAGCTGTGAGTAGATGCCGAGTTAATTCCGGATGGTTTACTCAAGCAGACATATATACTCACAATCCCGATGGATTACACAAATTTGGTAATTTCAAAAAAGGGGTTTATTTGCAGGCGAACATTAAAAGGGAAATGAGATTTGTTAAATTCTGTTAAAATTTTCTGAGCAAGATTGTGTTAAAAGGGAAGAAACTTTTTAATGAAAGTGGATATGGTCACACTTAAAAAAGTCAAGCGTTACTTTCTCCTGGACAGGGTATTTCACAGTCGGTCTGAACTACTGTTTATCTATTTTGATATTTTCCATATATTTGTTCAGGTTGTTATAAATTTTCCCACCTTTAATGTACAACCAAACTGCAGCTGATGCAACTGAGCTGCGTGTCTCCTCCCCCTCCCAGACCGCACAATTCAATTAAATTTATGCCAATGCCAATGTCCGTGTGCCTGCAGCGCATCTGTGCATCTCTGCCTCTCTACACTCAAAAAAAAAGAGAAACTTAGAATTATTTTCTTGCCGGAAATAATATCGATATATCGAATTATCGATATTTTTATTAAAAATTAGAATATTGAAAACGTCAGTTTTTCTTGGTTTTCAGGATTTAACTTACACTCCACATACAAGGGGTATACACACGGTAACTAATTATGTACATTGTCAATACGGGTTTTTTCTAGTGTAGTGAAGACATCGTTAGCACTATTGATACTATCGATGTCTATTCTATTTGTATCGTATGCTCGTCTACTTCTTTCTTGATCATTCAGTATATAGTATGGTATATAGTGAGATCATCGTCTCTGTCTTAAATTACCTTAACGCTGAAATACTTATCGATAAATTGGTACCTTTGGCTATTTTTGGATTAAAACAAAATCAACTAATATATTGTAGATTCATATCATTATCAAATATTATTCTAAGACGATATATTAGATATCGCGTATTTTTTGTGTGATTGTTTTGTCAATACTTTTGTTGACTTCTTCCACAAGAAGTGAGGTTTAATGAGTGCATCAAACTACAAATCAGATCTCTATGTTTTATACATAAAAATATAGTTACTATATAAATAAAGAACTATTCCTCAATCTCTTTAATACAGAATCATAAAAAAGTTTCCACTACTTCCTTACCTGTAAATAAAATTTAATTCACATCTTTAGTTAAACTAGTAAAACTTTACTTAGAACCTATTTCACAAAAGTGATGTTCCCGCATGTGATTTTGATACTGTTTTTTATTTCGGTGTGTACAGATAACCTGAAGAAAATAAAAAAAAAATAAACAGTCACATAAAATCAAAATCAAATCACTTGGACGGAACGACACAAAATTCATGATGATTATTTAGATAAAATTACTGTGTAAACCTCAAAAGGAACTTCTTAATAAAATCAACACTGATTGTTCTCCAAGTTCATATTATTTTCATCATGAAATGGAATTTTTATCTAAAGCTTGGTATGGAGATACTTGCGAAAAGTGTGCGAAATCGCTGCACAGTATTTCGTCGATAGCAAGTGCGAAATAAGTCGCTCATCTCTAGTTGCATTGTTTTCAAATTTAATTTGGCGGGACAATTTAAACTAATTAACAGCGTATATTTTTGATGGCCTTTGATGATGCAATAGTTTCAGCAATAGCTGTATTTGATTTGTAAGAAGCTGTAAAGAAGGCACCTAGGGTTCGGCAGTGTTTGTGTAATCCTTACTTCCAGTGAAGATCCATGTGGAGGCCGTTGTATAACCTAAATAAATCGCAAAAAAAAAGGCGTTTGTAGGTTCATCGTTACCTTTTCAATCATTTGCTCCAATTGGCAATTGGTGCTCTTTGGACACGACTAGGGAAATGTCAGAATCGACTGTTGTGGCCATTTCATCTCGACGTTATGTACTTATAATGCAATATCATGGATTAGAAGATGTTGTCCACGACTTGCGGCGACAAAGAAGTCCCAAGTCTGACCATTGAAAAGTTCTGCGGCTCATCCGGCTCAAAACGACACAAGTGGAGCTAACTGCCACTTTACATCGTTGCGATGGATACTCCACCACCGCTTTCACTCTTGGCGTGCTTAGGAAGCCGCCAGCGAACGGTGGCGCTGTCCTTTAACGAAGCCCAAGCCGCGTTGCAATGATCTCCTAGCAAAAACAATCAATTGTGAATAGCATAATTAAACTCAACAAATATCTATACATTTACAGATCTTTTTTGTCAAGCCGCCATTACCTTTTCCTCCAATGAAAAGATGTTCAGCCTTTTTAATGTTTTTGTATAGTTGTCCTACTCATTTAAAAACTCTGCGCCACAACACTTGTATGTATATGAGTGTCTACCGCCATGCAGAGTACGAAAAATATGTTTTACATATATTTCACACCTTCGAAATCAACTCCCATCACTTGCCTATCGGGTGACTATCGCGTGACACGTTGACGTCGGGTGGCAACGCTGTGATATCGATATGCCAATTTCGCGCGTGAACTCCATACCAACTCACGAAACAGCAACTTGCAAAATCCGTGAGAAATCATTTTTTTTATATGGACTTTTTCATTTCGCGGGTATCTCTATACCAAGCATAAGGAGCTAAAATATAAAGAATTAGTGACAAATACATAATAATGAACGACTTTATTGCTTCATTTGGAGGAATTCCAAGATCGCCTAAGGATTCTAATGTGTTAAAGGTATCGACAAACTATCATTGTAAACCACAATAATAGGTACATATGTTGGATTAGCTGTTCCTTTAAAACAAATTTTTCTTCAGTCAGTTAAATTTGTTTTATCCATTATTAACTGTAACAAAGTTCGAATATTATTTGGCAAATATCAATAGTTGGCTAATTTGGTTCAATCAAAACAATTTCTGAATCCCGGTTCGAACCTGAACCTAGGTTAACCGACCTTCTGAACCTGCTCCGTGAACCCGAACCCAAAAAATTTCGCGGGTTCAAACCCCGGAGTGAACATCGACCGATTTCAGAGAGGCTTGCGGACCTGGTTAAAACGGCAGCAAAGTATAGAATTGGTGATAGTGTCACCATTCAACGAATTATTGGAAGATTATATAAAACTTTTTTTAATCTTGCTAATAATCAAAATACGGTGGCCCTCGCAGAAGCTTCAGTTGATGAATTGCCCTAATTCATTGGCTATGTTAATGACACAAAACTAAAGCTAGCTGAAACTTAATCAAACCACTTGCAGTAACACCCCTATCATCTACCTAGAACTATCTGTCGCATAAGCTATTGTAAATTTATCTGAGAGAAAAGTAATTGCCATGAATCATTCAGGCTGAATGTCTATTTTTAAGGCTTTTCGATATATAGATTTTGAACGCAGTAAATATTAATTTCTTTAAAATAGAAATTATCTATAATATCGCAATCGGGTGTGCCAAAGAAATTTTTTTTCGAGGTTTCGTCTAAACTTCAGCATTTTATATAAAAGTACGGATGGCGTTAGAATTTTTCTTCAAGAAATTTGCCTGATATTTCTTTTTGTGGAATATGAAAAGCAGTGTGACCAGATAATCTTAAAAAATATCGAAAACGGAAAATAAACAAGTTGGCCAGTTGATTTGTGGTTTGACTTAAGTATAAGATTTAATTAAAATAAGGCACAATGCACAACATGGAGGAAATTGCAATTGCAGTTGCAGTGGCAAATGTTAAAATGAAGCATGTGAGCAAAACTTCAAAATTAGATTCGCCAGTTGCCAAGAATATAATGGTCTGCATGGGACCGGACTAGTCAAACCATTATTGGTTTCATTTCCATTTGAAGAAGGACCCCCCCTCAGGTACACATACATATCGGCTGCGACGCTGGCTGAATTATGACTTTCTATCACACGGGATAGGGCAATTGACATTTGGGCACCACCGTTTTAAACCAATGAATGAATATTAAAAAGATATTTAAGATCGATTTTTGTAAATTTGTGAATTGTTTATAAATAAACTCACTGTAAAAAAATACCACAAATAAATCGAACTTACGACCGGCACGTCGTCTGCGTCACGCGGCATTTTGAAAGCTGACAGCTTAACCAATGACTGGGTCATTTTGGGTAATTTGACGCTACGTTTTTAATCATCGTAGGACCTGAGTGTGAATCTAATCTTTCTATTTGATCTCAAACTTATAAAAAAAAAATTCCGGACAGCTTTTTTTTTTATTCCAAGGTAAAAAAAAACCTAAAAACTCAAGGTTTTTAGTAACCTTAAAGTTTAACATGTCTTAGGCGCCATTTTAAGGCCCAATTGTACAATTTTGTTACATTTTGGCGGTTTAAGGCAATTATTTTTTTTGGGTGTAGGGCATGAGTCTGCGTGTGTGTGTGTCAGTTCCTCATCTACACGTTTGTCAATAGCTGTTTTAAGTTAATTAATTAAAGCTAAGCCAATTTGTGCAAACGTTGTGCACATTGCGGTCTGTAAAATGCTGCGGTCTCTGTTTTTCCTATGCCCTGCATCAGTCTGATGGGACCGTCATTTGAATTGGGCCAATTGAGGCATGCTTTGAGTTGATGGAATTGCTTAGGGAATGTCAGTAATCTAAACAGGGGAGGCAACTATAGGAGCAAAAAAAACTTTGGACTAAAATTCTGTTTGTCCCTTTTAAACTTAGACATTTGCATTATTATAAGGTAATTTTTCCAAAACATTTGCATTGCCTGTGTAATTTTATTAACTCGAGTCCTGGGCTTCAAATATGATATATTTTATGCAAATTGTTGGTGCTTTATGATGCAGAAATATTCTATATTTATCCGCAGACTCCACGTCTGAGAGTACTGACTGAGAACATAGAGTTAAAAAAACACAAAAATCAGTCCCATGCCGTAATGAGAACAACGCAAAGATATAATAGATTGAATTAAGCAAAAAATCTGTGTACAATTTTATCCCAAATTAATATTTATTTGTCACAGAAAAGATAAGTTTTGTTACTTTTAATCGCTATGCCTTTGCTAAGTTTTGACTTTTAATTAAAGACGTTCAGAATGAGTCCTCCATGAGTCCATATTTCGTAGGTGATTAGCTGGACCCCAACAGTTTAGTCAGACAAAAATCGGACATTTGTAATTTAAACGCAATTAGTTTTCACTTTTGTAAACAATTTGCATTAATTTTTGTTGTTGTTTTGTGCTTGTGGCCACAATTTGTTGATATTTTGCTGTTGTTTGGTTTGTGTTATTTATTTTTATGTGCTGTCAAGGTAAAATTGTGAGTTAATTTTTTTTGCTTTTGCGCTGGAAACTAATTGGCACTTGAATATGAAGGGAATATGAGGCCAGAACGTTCTTTTTTTTTTGGGTCAGTTGGAGTCCTTATTGTCAAACCTTGGCTTCAAATCCAATTCACACATTCACACCACAGGGGGGCAGAGGCAGAAAGACACAATTGTCCTTACAAGGACACACACAGCTGCCATGTCAACGTCTTGGCAGTGCCTGCTCAGGCTACTGCTGGCTTTGGGGGGAAAATATTGATCCATTTTTAAAAATGCTCAACATGGTCAGGTGTGGGTAGTAAAGGAAAGGGCTCGCATTTATGAATTGTGTTTGAGTTTGCGTTTTGTGTTTGTGTTTGTGTTTGTGCAGGCCCTGCGGCTGCGTCTTTGCACGTTGCGTATACGCGATGTTTATTGATTGAGTCGCATGTGGCCCGGTTCGATCAAGAAGTTCTTTACTTTTTACGCTTAAAATGAAAATCTGAAATGTAAATTAAATTTGTTTAAGCACAGCCAGATTTATTTTGGGCATATTTTATGCCCACCAAATGAAGCGGCGTATACGCAATATTTGCTGTTCACATGGCAAACAGCAGTTAAATGTTTCATGGTCTTTACCAACTGGCTTAAAATATTGAGAGCAACAGTTTCCTGCTCGACAACGTCACAATTATACCAAATTTCCGTGCGGAAATTTTTGCGCTTCTCTCTCTCTTTTTGGGTAAAAGTTCAATTTCGCATTCAATTTTGGCATTTGCACAAAAAGAAATTGAGAATTCCAGCAATTTGAATATATATGTATGTGTGTAATAGTGTGTACGTATGTATATACTCCCTTGCATGTGAATATGAATATAAATATGAATATGTTTTGGTGCTTTTATCGCCAACGACTTCAACTCTGGCGCCTGCGGGCACCTTTCCATGTGTATTATATAGACAGTTCAACGATAACACACACACACCCACCCACACACGCACACACACACACTCTCACTGAGTCACTCAGTCATCGAGTCAGTTGCTCTGTTAGGTGAGAGACGTGTCGAGCATAAATAATGTTTATTTTTTCAATATTCATGTCAAACATTCTAAACGAGCGAACACATAAATATTGCCAAAAAACTTCATTACCACAGTGGAAAATATTGAAACCTAATCGATATCATTATATTTAATTTCGTTCATTTTGATAAAAGTTGGTTTTTCTAGCCACTTCACCTGGTAACAACCTACCCAAAGGCAAGAAAATCTGAAAATCAAAAATTGTTTGACATATGTTCCAAATGATCTTGAATTGAGTACACAGAGAAAACATTAATGTTTAAAAATTTCGCTATGTTTCATCTCAGAGCAGAAGATTAAAAAATTTATATAATTTTTTTTGTACTTACTTGGTGGGACTGAAACACAACTGGAATGATGTTTTAGACAGCTCCGCCACGGCGAGCGTATAAGGCAAGACATCTAAGTCATTTATTTTTTAGGTCTGCCAACATTTGCTAGCTTGCAGTTCTCAAGTTCAAATTCGTTGCTCTTCTACTACGCAAAAGCATCGTAGTTGTTAGAGAGAGGGAGAGAAAAGAGTCACATTTGATGCTTTTGTTGCAGATCTGAATACACCATATACAAAACCTTAGCTCGAGATAAAGAGCAAAGTGCGCATATAAATTTGTTGGGTTTTCGAATATTTCAAAAATATCTATATCGATATCATTTCGATATAAATATCATCGATATTATCGATATTTTTCAATAAAAGCCCGGATCTTAACTATGATCTTTTGAGGTTAATTAGAAGTCATTTGTAGCAAACTAAGAACTACAATCTGACGCTTAAAATTATAGAGTATTAAATTAACAAAAGATATTTATTTTTTATTTAATTTTGAACTCTCACAAAATAAACTGTTACCGTCTGGTGGGCCCTGTTAGAGTTGGTAATGGTAACGGCATCGCAGGTGAATGCAAAACTATAGATTTGTTGAAACGCCTGTTTCACTTGATCCTTGCAAATATAATACGTTTCTTCAATCAATTCTGTTACCTGTAATTAAAGTCGAGATCATAAATTTTTATGTTTCTACATATCCAAATAAAACACCACTTGTCGTTGGCAAGTGGAGGTAGGGATGGATACATGGTGGAATTATACCAGGTGAAGTCATTAAAGTAGGCTGCCTCTATTTGGGGTACCAGTTGAATGCTGAATCACACTAAGTAGCACAGGAGATGTCAACGTGCTCTCACATGTTCATATCAACTGGTACCTCTCTCGCATGGTGAATTTCTGACGACACTAACTTTTTAATTATACCATGAATGGATAGAGTTTGCCTATTAAATATTGACATTTTATACAAAGGCACGCATTTGCTCATAAGGTAAATAATGGGGGGCATGAAGTCGAAATTTTAAAAATGTTTAATTTTGTGTGTTTTTAAAATTTATTTATTGGTGTCTTATTTATTTACCTATTTTTCATTATTTCAACTGCTTCGTACAAAAAAAAATTTTTTTTAACATTTTGCCTTAAGTGTTCAGAGCACAAGAAACAGTTATTCGCAACAGTGCGACCGAACGCTAAATCAACACTGCCCGACTTCGATATCCCCGTTACTCATGAAAAAACATCTATAACAGTGTTCCTGTGTTCCTTAGGGTGAACATCTGAAAAGTGCAACACTTTTTTAACTCGGCTATTTTTCACATTTTTGCTCATAACTTGAGAACCGCTAATCCGATCTTTATCATTTCTTTGGCGAATCGATTCATTTTGCTAAATACTAACTATCTTTAGAAGGACCAAATCGTCTATCTTTAAAACAGTAGGAGATATAAAGTTTTTTCCAAATTTCGGGGGCGGGAGGGGGCGTGGCCAACATTTGATACAAACTTGATCTGCGTGCAGATAAAAGAAGTATTTGTCCCATACATGTCAAACCTCTATCTCTTACCATCTCTGAGATCTAGGTGTTCATAAAGACGGACGGACATGTCTATATCGACTCGGCGATAATGATATTCATCATTTTGGGCAAAAATATAGATATTTTGATATATCGATAATATTTTCGACAACCCTATTAATTTGTTGTTCCTTTATGTAGGCTTAAGGCGCGCGTCGCATGTATACTCGCCAGTTATTCCTTTGCGTCAAACAAAAACGCATGCGTGGCTTCCGGAATGGGCTTGGGATTCCCTGAACTAAAGCGTTCATGTCGTATTCAGATTGCTGCTTGAAAAATGTTAAAGTTAATTGAAAAAAAAAACTTGCAACGTTTGCATTTTGCATTGCTTCATGCAGTTTTTCTGCACGCCAAGTGTAGCTTCTGGCATTCTACATTTAGCGTGTGCAATTTATTAGGATTGACCTTTCTACACACGACGTGTTTCTTTTTTGTTTTCTCTGTGTATAGTTGTACTCAATGGAATATTATTTGCTTTAAGCTTTAAGAGAGAGGGATAAAGTTTGCTCTCTATTTGATATTTCTGTGGGTTTTTTCAACTCATCTTTTTCGCAGCTCAAACACCATACCCAAAAGTAAACGAAGCCCACTTAGACGTTTATCTAATAAGGTGCCGAAGGTTACCGAGTTCAATTCCCAATGGAGTCTGACAAATTGTTGTTTTGAAACAAAAGGGAAGGAGTCGGTCAATTGAAGTTGTTTGCAGCGTTGTCTCTAATGGAATATGGGCGAAAGCAGCAGCAGCATATCCAACGCTTGTAAAATAATAGTTACCGCCCTTCCCTCCCTTCCAATCTAAAGAGGTATGTCCCGTACCTTATTCCTCCGAAGCATCCAAAAGTGAGAAACCCCTTTTATAACTTAATCATCCGAACAATCAAAGCAATTTTTATTTTAGTTAATGATTCTTGACCATGTTTATATTTTGAAGAAGATGAAAAGCAATCTAAAAGCTTTAAAGTTTTGAAAAAACTGTTATTGTAATGTCACATTTAGCGTATTCCTGCAACACAAGTCAGTAATAATGAAGGATTGCTGAAAGACACACTAATGATTAACATATACCAGGTTTTTAAGTAGAAAGAGAGAACTTTACTTACTAATACAAAAGGGAAGTCTTCTGTAAATTTGGCGTCGTCTGTTTGTGCTGACTTTGGAATTCCTTAAACAGGCTTAAAAATGCTGTCATGACTTGATGTGAAACTTGTGAATGAAACTTGTGATGTGAAAATCGGCAAAGCCTGCTAAAGGTCGAACCGGGAGGTTCTTGAAACAGCTGTACAGTGGACCATCCCTCTCTTTCTCATATTTGCAACTTCTACAGAAATAATAAATCAAAAAGCACAAAAACTTTGAATAAATCAAAACTAAATGGAAGTTTTATACAATTTTGTATACTTTGGTCTTTAGTAAAAATATTATTTTTTCTGGCGAAAAAAATGGATTTAACGCCAGTCTATCGACTTGCCAGAGCCAGTTATTTTGCCACTCACACACAAACACACGACTGATTGCTTTGTTGATTTCATTTTCGTTTTGAATCATTCTACTTTTTTTCCTGTATTTTTTTCGGTGCGCTCTATTTTGTAGCAATTTCTTTTCATGTGTTGCGAATCATTGAAATATGATTTTCTGTGTGTGTGAGTTTCTGTGGGTGAGCCAAATATCAAGGTAAATGCTGCTGTAGCTCGACTGCGTTTACACGGTTATCTGATAACTTAATTTGCTTTGCTGTTCATTCCACACACACACACACACTCTCGCACACACTTGCACTCAAACAATGGGGTGTGTGCAGCTGTGGCTTTCTCGCTCGATTGATTTTTGGTGCAATTTTTCAACAAAGGCCCTTGGGCGCTCTGACAAATGACTAAAGATGGAAAGCAGACTCAAACATTTTGCATACTTTTAGGAACTACTCTGACTGACTGCGAACACATGTCATTGCTGGCTTACTAAAGTTTTCTTTCATAAATTTTGTGTTAATTAAAAGTTGCTTCTAATTAATAAAACTTTATGGCAAATCTCAATGCGGTTGAACAACTTGTGGACCCCGCAACGAGTTTTAAGCTTAAGCATTAACATTTTTTAATTATAATAAAAACGTACACACCAAAAATGTCAGAAGACAGACAAGCTGCTGCTGCACATGGCGTATGAGTGATGTGAGTTTCACTTGGCCCATCAAATATGCATAATAAATGACAGCTGCCCTTTTTAAGCTGCACGCACAGACGCCATTTACAATTGACGGCATAAATTATTTAAATTGTATTTTCATTTTCGCAACCGGCTCCGGTCACCTACAGCCGAGTCCGGCAGATGCATGCATGCACACATCCGGTCAATGAACGTGCCGCAGCATTGAGATAATTTCCCAGAGTTTGCCTTGAACGAAAACTGGCAAAATATTGAAAGACGGAAAACGTAATTACGGTTGCGTTCGTTGTTCTGGGACCATGGATGGAGATTCGTGTTCATTTTGCAAATTGGAAGCAGGTCAATAAGGGCAAGAGACAAGTAAAAGGGGAAGCTGACGTTTTTGAACTTTATCATGAACCAGCCTCATTAGTCATTTAGTTATTAAAGTGGATTAAACGATATTTTAAAGGTATGGAAATACCAGACCTGGTACTACATACGACGACTTGATAAGTGATAACTGGCAAAAGGACACTTTTTTAATTCTTGTGGATATACTCCAAGCCAGATCCCTAACGGATCCCCACCCGATTCCCATCAGATTGACACAAAATCCCCACTAGATCCTCACACCTCACACAAACCACTTGCTGCTAAGGCAATAGTAAAAGCGGCTGATTTTGCAAAGCCCAAATTCAAAGACTTTGGCTTAACCAAATAAACCTGTCGCAGAAACATCATCGACCCAAAGTGGACAGAGTCAAAAATGCTCAGAATAGTAAAAGCAGCGACAAGTACAAGATATTCTCAAAACCCAACGAGAAGGTTAACTACAAAACAGCACAAGTTGAAACGCAATGGTCCAGGCATAGTTGTGCTTCGGATACTTCAGCAATTTCGATCTTCCCATCAATGCGATCCCAATAACAAAACTAGGGAGTCGGACATTAAACTGGTACAGACTATCCGTGATGATCTACTTCGTAACAAGACATTGGACGTACTCTGTGCTCGAATATCGCCAGTGATCAAAGTGAAGATCAAAATGGAGAAACCGCAACCTGTTTATCTTCGACTTTGTGTGAGATATGTATAGGCTATTGGAGTCAAATAATATTCAAATAAATTTTCAAAAGACACCAATCTCGTATTTTGTTTGCATTTACGGAGAGAAACCCATCATTGATTCAATTTCAAAGCCGTGGCCTCCCAGATACTTTGCTTTGTTGCCTTGTCAGTCAGATGTTTTTCCACACTTACTTTGTTCACGAGTCTCAATCAAATCAATTAGGGTTTTCACGTCAACTTGGTTATCAAGTAATCTGTTTAAAAATTAAATCTTTAACAACAAAGTTTACAGTGTAAGCTGACATCACCAGCCCAGTCCCAGGTTATGAGAACAGTGTGAAGGCAGCCTAACTGATTACATATGATTGTCAGTGTTGATAAACACTTCGTTAACATTTAGAAAAAATATAATAAAAAGCAAACCATCAATATTAAAGTGGCACAAGGTCTCGTTACTCTCCAAACTCCACAAGTGAAGCTAGTTGGTTGTACAGCTGTTTCAATGGTACCCCTACCATATCATCAGCGACCTTCGCTTGCTTGTACTGGCCCCAATATCTTCCACTTGCGACTTTTATCATTATTTCAGCAAATCGATACCTTTCGACAATAACTAACTATCTCTAAAAGGTACAAACCATCTATCTACAAAACTGTGGAAGATATGACGTTTTTTCAAAATTGCGGGGGCGGGAGGGGGCGTGGCAAAAATAAAAATAAACCTGATCTGCCTGAAAGTATAAGATGCATTTGTACCATACATGTCAAACCTCTATCTCTTACCATCTCTGATATTTGTTTGTTCATACGAACGGACGGACAGGCGGACGGACAGACAGACAGACGAACTATATCGACTCGGCTGTTGATGCTGATCAAGAATATATATACTTTATATGGTCGGAAATGATTCCTTCTGCCTGTTATATACATTTGCACGACTTTAGTATTCCCTTTTTACTCTACGACTAACGGGTATAAAAAGTAAACACTTCTTTCGATCCACAAAATGAAATTTGTGTTGATGATTTAATAAATATACATTAAATCTATGTTTTTTAAGCGCAGTCAGCTTGAAGTTCTTACTTTTCAAGTTTACTTACTTGCCGGTAAGAATGAGTGTAAGATACATTAAGATGTGGCAGTATCGATCATCGAGTGTTGTTGGTGATGTGTGAACTAGATAGAGGGCGAACTTTATTTTGATTATAACTTCAGCACAAAACTGTTTTGCAGACAACATTATTGTAAAAGCGAAAGGAATTATCAGTAGTAGCTCTTAGCTATACCTGAGATATGTCAATCGACATCCTCCACGAAGTAATGTCTTCCAATGTCTTCTAATCTTTTGCCCTACGAGAACAAACTACCGCAAAACTTTTCGTGTCGATGATCAAAACCATTGGAGAATTTTAAAGAAAGGTTTCGCCAGTTGATGGACATGACGAGAAAATCTAAGGATTTAAATTTAAAATTGTATTCGTAGAAGTGAGAAGTCGAATTTGTCGACCCACCTTATTATCTAAATAAATAAAACAAGAACAACTGAACTGATTTTAATGATTTCTGAAAAAAAAATAATTTAACTGATTTCTCATTCTCCATACTCTCACATAAATCATAGTTCATCATTTCGTAAATTAATGTTCTTCTATCGTTCTTTAGCTTTGATAAAATTGCCTTGGAACTGATTAACAATAAAATAGTCTCATAATAAATCCATCCCCTGCTACCAATGATGGCAATAATTTGATTTAGGGAGACACTAGAACAACTAAGACTAACTGCCACATTTATACACATTTATTTACAATTCTTCATTTCCTTTGAGTCAGGTGTAAACTTTTGATAACTTTCCCAAGAATAACTTTTAACCAAGTTGTTTAACAACTCTCAACTATCTTTTTTTTTTACACCCACACACATGCAGGAGGCAAGCAATGTAAGTTTCTTTTTTAATTAACTTTACAACATCATCGAAAAAACAACGACAGGAAAGTGCAGCCAACGACAGTTGCAAAAACTTATTTAATTAAATTTCGCCATTGAAGCAGCTAATTAGATTTTTAAAGCGCCTTTTCATTGGCGTTGTTTTCCTTGTTTTTCGGATATGCTGACCATAAAATAGTTACAATTATGTTTACTTTGGCAGCGGACTGCGGGTTCAGGTTGAGGGACTTAGCCAGCATAAATTTACATAAATTTTGTTGTTCCAAAAACAAAAGAAACTGGCAACAAAAATCGATAAAGCAAACAACAACAAATTAAAATGATTAATTGACACGTTTCAGTTAGCAACAACGTCTGTGAAATATGAAATGGAGAAGGAAAAAATGCAATTTTTGTATAGTCCTTGGGCTCTGAAAATAATCGAAATTATATCATTTTGGTATTTGATTTCAATTCAAGGTTCTACTTCTGTTACAGTGAGCGACCTGCCAGCTTACCCCACAATTTCCCTGTTGCTGTCAATTATGTGGGAATTGAACCTGAACCCCAGACCACAGAAAACACCCCACGCACCCAAATCACTTCACCAATTCACGTTGACAGCAGGGCTTTTAAGTTGGCTAGGTACAGGTGGAGGTGGGGGTGGAGAGATGGAGGGCGCTAACTGGACTGAGTACACGGCTGATTGACAACACACGAGTGCAAATTGATGTCGCTTTTACACACACACACACACACGGGGCGACAGTTTGAGGTCAAAAAAACACCAACTTTGGTCAGCGTTCTCTCACTCTTTATGGAAATTTTATAAAATATTTATGCAAAATATTTAAAATCTAACGTCCAGAAGGTGTTGAAATGGGAGATGTCGATACATTCATTATTTAGTAAATGTGTGCAATGTGGCAGGACCATTAAGTAGGCAATTTGTTTATTTATTTTGTGAACATGAAAAATGTGTGCACACGCATTACTCATAACACGATTTGTATGCGGATTATTATCGTAAACATTATTTTGGCGAGTATCAAAAGCTGCAATAAATAGCACCTGGAAGACATTTGTTTGCCAAACAAAATGAACTCCCACGTATGTAGAGAGGGAAGCGTGGCACGAATATGGAGAGGATTTTTCTAAAAAGTCTTTAAGCCTATCAAAATTAGGGTGTTCACCAGCCCGTGTAAAAGCCCCTTGAAGGTTTAGGGCCGATTTCTGTTCTCCCAGATTGCTGCTATGTGTCAGATAGTCGTCGATTTTACACTGGTATTTGTTAGTTTATGTGACAAATAGCTCTATGTAGAAGATGTGAAATCGGCCCTTACTCTTGTAATTTCTGAAAAACTGCAACTATATTTAAAGTAGCCGATGAGGGCTCTCCAGGTGTTGCTATATTGAGGATGATGTCTCAATTCATTTACTGGCCAGATTCTTTTAAACTCCCAAGACTTTTCATACCCTAAGGCAGCAAAAAGTTGGTAATTTTTTTCCTATGTATTTTGTTGTTGTGTAGTAAGTCTTTGGAATAAACGCGTTTTGATTTACGCTTTTCGGAGGGGCTGGCGAATATCCTAAATTACTGGTGCCCAAAATGTCAATAGCCTATCCCATGTGATAGGAACTCATAGTTCTGCCGACACACGCACACAGAGAGAGAGAGAGAGAGAGAGAATACATGTGTTCTATAACAGACCCGTCCACCTAAGGCACGCACGAGCCGAAGTCTGTCGTATTTTTAAGCAAGCCCGAGCCGAAGTTATGGTTGTGTGAATCGGTGAGCACTGCCTAACAAGTAAAATACGTGTTGTCTGGAGACAGCTCTCTTGTTTACTAACACAAGCTCACTTTTTTTCCTCTCCATTTGGCCGCCTCTGTTCTATAAACAGCACGCTCTGCGCCTTGCTCTCTTACGACGCGTGCTTTCGCCTATTTCTTTTCTCACGAGGCATTTGTTTGTTTGCTTGTTGCAGATGTTTGACGTCATGACGTTCACTTCGTGTTCCGCTGCTACAAACACAAGCGCAAGCTCGACAGTGTGCGTAAATATGAATTAAAGTATGCTATAATCGTCTTCGATTTACTCGTTACTGTGTTTCTGAAGGGAAAAAGCTGAAAAGTAAAAAACCTCGACTATTTAATATCCGATCTTGATGAAACGTGCAGAGATTATAGATATTGCGAGTATATATTTTAATAATGGGAGTTATTTTGCATTTTTATTGTGGAGGTGGGGGCTTGAGGCTGATCAAGAATATATATATATTTTACTAGCTGAACTCTCCGCGACTTTTTCCGCGTCCAAGAATTTAAGAAATTGTTTCAATTGTGTGGTTTTATCTTGAAAAACACATCATAATTTTACGTGGTAGATATAATGGTGTACGGACAAGCGTTTCGCATCACTCACGACGAAGTCATCACGAATGATCACGCACGTTTAAAATGCATCTACTAAAAGTTCAGTTATGTACAAATTAAGGTGCTTTTTATTCCTAATCTCAAAAAAAAAAACAGAACGATGCGGTCTTAAAAAACCGCTCTTTCCGCTAGAAAGGAAAAAATGATTCGGTCTTGAAAATTCTTACTTTGAGTACGAATCGTTCTTAAATTCGAAATTGACCGTTAAAAATTTAAGAAAAGAAATAAATTTCTTGATTCAAGAAAAAAAAGTCTTAGTTTAAAATCATTTCGCTCTTGATGTAAAATCGATCTCTTTTTTTAAGTACAAATCGCTCTTATATCGCATAAACCAGTCAAGATCATGCCTAAGTTCTAAAAAAAAAATACCTAATCGCGCTCAACATTTCCAAAACGTTCGCTAAAATTAAAATACGCTCTTGAATCAAGAAATTCCGGGCCTAGATCAAGAATTTTCTGGCCTATTGAGGTGTTGAATTGGAATATTCTTGACTTAAGTACGAAAACTATTGATTTTTCTATCAGTGCACATAAAAACTTAAAAAATCAAAGTTTAAGTTTATTTTTATATACCATAGTTCCATATGTTTATTTAAAACGAGAGCGTAAGTTAAAGCCGGTTAACAGTATATCTTAACAAGAGAGAAAGTCAGTCAAGCCCGACTATGACATACTTTGTACCTGGAGTTGGAGCTGAATTGCAGTGCTGCTGCTGTGTCTATCTCAATCTCTTGCTCTCTCTCTCTTTCTCTCTAAGATTGTGAGAGGTTGGTTGTGAAAGGGTGGGAGGGGGTGCTTGGTTCCCTTTTTTGCTCATAACTTGAGAACCGCTCATCTGATCTTTATCATTTCTTCGGCAAATCGACACATTTTGCTAATTACTAACTATCTCTAGAAGGTATAAATCGTATATCTTCAAAACTGTAGGACGGGAGGGGGCGTGTCAAAAAATAAAAATTAACTTGATCTGCCTGCAAGTATAAGAAGCATTTGTCCCATACATGTCAAAACCTCTATCTCTTACCATCTCTGAGATCTAGGTGTTCATACAGACGGACGGACAGACGGACATGTCTATATAAATCGATATAGTAAATCTATCATTACTGGTCTTAGAAGAGTTGAACTCTTTATTATCTGTTGATCGCATGATTGCTACACATTTTTGACCTTAAGCAGTTCTGTTTCTCATAAGGGAGCACACAATGTTATTTTAATGCTGAATTTAAAAACAAGTCAATGTAGTGCAATGACTGCGGCTCTTATCGATTCTTAATTGATTTTTGAGTCATTTTTTCAATGGATTTCATTATTAATGATGAAATACAAGATAAAATTAACGAAAATTCCAAAATTTCAGTAACACTTTTCTTTGGTAATCAAACGGCTGCTTACGCACGAATCTCTCTCTTAGCTCCTCTTCAGTGGCGGATCTAGGAATTGGCTAAGGGGGGGGCTAAGGGCACTCAAAATCACTCAACATTGTTCGGATCTTTTTGTGCTTCTCAGAATAGATACATCATCTTATAAAAAAAAGTCGGTTTGCTTTGAAGGTAAAAATAAAGAACTTGTTTTTTGGTCATTTTTTTGAACAATTTTTGTCATACCTCGAGAGTGCAACTGCATTATCATTTACTCTGTGTACCATTGGCACAGAGTATAAAAAGTTTTTGGCCAATACATGTATATAATCCCTAGTTTGAAGGTAAAACTAGAAAAAATAAATAGCGCCGCAGGCGATTTTTTTTTAAGTCGCGAGTGAAGAAGGATTTTTAAGTGAGTATCCACAAACTGCTCAAACAATAAACATTGAAAACTTCGCAGGATGTGTAGGGCATATTTTAAAATTTTACCTTTAAGTAAAACCTATTTTAAATAAAAAAACGTCGAACACGTCAATTTGGATAGTTTTATAAATTAGGAAATGCTATTGCATTTAAACTACGTGGTTAAGTTTTAACGTTCACATATTCTTAGTACAAAACCTGCATATTTAAAAACTTCATTAAAAAGGAACCCGTGGATGACCTACTCGACTTTGTTGTATAATAATTCTTTTATATACGGTGGTATACTAAATATTTAGGTACTAGTTTCTTTTTAGATGCTTCATTCTTAGTATGGTATGTTGCATAAAAATATTTAACACGTGTACTCGAGCGTAAGCTGTTGCTCGATATCGAGGAATTTTTAAATCAACTGACAATTCGTATGCAACTTTTTGATTTTTTAAAAAAATTACATTTCCAACGGTGTTTGTTTGTAGATACTTTTCACTGCTGATTAGGGTTGTCGAAATATCGATTCCCTTGGATATTAGTAATATCAAAAATACTAGTAATATCCAAGAGAATGTAAAATTAGGTATACAGCTACAAAGGGGCCAACCAAAGCTTCTCTCAATTTTTTGGCGCATGTGCTTTTAAATTTTTCGCAGGAATACATGCACAGTTTAACGCCGAATCCGAACGGCAAAGTTTGAGAATTTGCTTTTTTATGGCTAGTTACTTCACAGCTGGCGAGAATAAGTGGTGAAGGTGACCGGATGTGTAAAAGCTTTTTTCTGAAGAAAGTAAAAAACTTTTATTATTAGATGTACCGGCTGGATCGAACACACGACCTCCCACCCAACAGTCCAGCACGCTAACCGCTGGGCCAAATCGCCACCTAACTATCGAAGAGAATGCCTTCAGAAAAACTCCCTTTTGTGGCCGAAACTAACAAAAATACACACCAAAATATATTCTAAAAGTATTAGATATTTCGAAATCTCTACTGCTTATGCCTTTTTAAAACAATCTAAGTATTTGCATCTTTTTCTAAAATTCTTAATTACTTATTTTGCTCTTTGCATATATTGGGTGAATTAAGATATTTGAGCTCTAAGGGGGGGGCTTCAGCCCCTATAGCCCCCCCCTGGATCCGCTACTGCTCCTCTTATATTAATCCCTTCCAGTTAAGTGAATGCTGAAAACATACCTCTCCCGCACGACTACATAGTGAATTTTGGCTCTAGCGATATTTCCATCAAGCACCCATTTCTAGAAAATATATATTTGGATAGTGAATTTCTCAGCAGCTTTAGCACTGCTGGCCTATAATTGGGAAAGTATAGACTCCTAAGGATTTCCGCAAGACAGCCACTCCTTATTGGCTTTCCCCATTTGGTTCTGCGTTTATCTCAGCATTATACTCCTTCTCCTCCTCTCTCTTCTTAATTGCTATTTTAATTTATATTGGCTTTCCCCTTCTTCCCACGCTCTCCACTCTTTCCGCCCATCATCTGTCTATGCATCTAATTTTTGGATTTTACACATACCTAATTTGTGTAACTGTGAGTCATTCACTTTCATACTCACTCTCTCTCTCTCTCTCACAGCTTAGTCCACAATATAACCTGAGCGCCACAGCTCATTTATGTCGTCCAACCAATTTGTTTGGGTTTTCTTCTTTTGTATTATACTTTCAAATAGAGAATTTCTCAGCTTCAATTTATTTCAGCCCAGCGCTACAAGAACAAAAAGATTTACTTATATTTAAAGCGCTTGTTACATGGCCACTTCGCTGTCAAATTTTCCAAATTATGTTTCACAGAGCGCGGTATTGGCTGTAGGTTTCTAATATGTCAGTCTAAGATATGGTCGAAAATAATTTCTTCTGCCTGTTACATAAATTTCCACAACTTTAGTACACCCTCCTTAGCTACTCTACGAGTTCCAATAAAATTCAATTAAATTTGAATCCAAAATAAGCTTTTCCCACTCAAAACACTACAAAAGAGGCTGGTCCTCTTAACAACTGTTTCAAGAACCTCTCGATTCTATCTTCATTACACTTTGTCCCCGACTGAAAATCAGCTTATGCCTTCTCATATCAGAAGGGCTATAACTGGTAGGTAATCGATATAAAATAAACGCTTAATTGACAGATCCTTTATGAATGTGTGTATTCACCCTTTTGGCCTTACTGTATTAGTAAGATAGATAGTTTTTTGTAGACTTTATATTATTTTGGCTTAGTTTACATTTGCTGTTTCATTGCAATTCCCTACTTCAAGCAGGAATATAAAATTCTATTCTCGTTTTCCACAACCAATTTAATCAAATTAAACAATTTTTTATTCTTGTTCCAAAGCCATTTGCTGAAAACTGAGCCTTTCTTTCAAACAAATTATCCAACAGCACATAGCCGCTGGCCATTTAACTGAGGCGACCCATGAAATTCCACTTTTGAGTGTGCAAAAGTTTTTCAATATTTTGTTAAATTAATTCAAGCCGCACTTGGGAAGTCATCTGAACACTTGTGATCTGATTAAATATTTAAAAGCTAACTGCACACAACATTTGGCCAGGCCTTTGCAGCAGGCCAAGACGAACTTTAGCTTAAGCCTAAACAAGGACGAGGAGCACAACGAGGATGATGATGTCGCTGATGTCGAACTATAAAATTCATTGAGAGCAAAGTTAAGCAGCAAAAGCAAGCAACAAGTTATATTATGATGGGAGGGAGCCCTGCCAGCAGCAGTAACAGTCACTTAAAATGAACCAAAGCCGTTGCTAAAATGTGCTCCGTGCATACTTGAAACAAGAACAGATTTAAGTGCACACAGACACACACACTCACACAGAGCCCTTGGCCGGGTTGGGGAAAATGTGAAGGTTGTGTGCCTCAATGTTGCGATATTTTTGTCACTTAAAAGGCGGGTCTGAAGACGTTAAGAGACATCAACGGCACGAAAAACACTTAAAGGCTACCCAGGGCGTATACGTAATCTCAGTGGGGGCGTGTGCGTGCGCGTGCTTTAATGAATGTGAACGCTGCCGATAACAACTGATAATAATGAGTATCATTAACTTGAGCGGGAACGGTTTGCCAGTTGACATTTGGCACTTGAAGGCGATTTGGTGTGCGATTTAACCTTGGTTTCATTTTTATTTTTTGCCATTTGGCTGGCATTTCCCGTTTTGGATAAACGCATTTACCCATGTCCTTGGGTTCAAGGGATGTTGGTGGCATTGTAGCTAAAATGCATTCCTGGTGCACACAAGCGAATGCCTAAATGCATTAAGCCTGCAATTGTAATTTCCCGCTGGACTGCATTTAGTGCATTTTGCACAACTTACAGTCGCTTTCGAGAACCCCGAAGATCCTTAATAGGTTAAAGTTCAGCAATATATTCTGATTTACTTATATTGAAGTAACTCCTGGGACTAGCAAAGTAGGAATGATTAAAGTGATTTGTTTGTCGTTTTATGGATTCATTAGTTTTAAGAAATTAATAAATTATAATTAAAAATTTTATTTTCGCAGAAAGTTTGATCCGGGGGCTCGAAGCAGTTGAAAATTCTAAGGTTCGGTTTTCAGATCGGACTAGACTTCGACATTATTTCTTTCTCGAATATGCCGATTTTGAATATTATTTTGAAATCATCGTGCTCCGACACGGCATAATAAAATTTATTTTTATCCTGTCGATATATTGTGATAGTTAGATCCTTTTTAAAAAAGCTGTTTTAATCGGTTAATCGGTTCGATACCAGTCCTGATCCAGTAAACTATCAAACTCCATATTACCAAAATATATACAACATACAGAACTGGGCTGGTCTTTGAAGTGTATGCACAGGGAGAAAAAACAGAGAACATTGGACTCATCTGAGCATAAACGTTACCAAAAGCAGTCATTTGGAGTACAATGTTCTCACTTCGCGAACAAATTTTAGAGATAGCAAAAACTCAAGTCGAGTCAATATTGTTACGTTTTCAAAAACATTTTATACTTGACGGGGTAAAAAATTTGATTGATTTAGAATCAGATCAGAGCGAGTTTCTTACATTTGGAAGCGGGGGACATACCTCTTCCTTCGAATAGGAAGGGAGGCAGGCGACTGGTATATCCATCATGCTGCAGCCTCTACACTCATCGCTGGCTGTACAACAATCCTCAACGATCCACTTCTTCTCCACCTGAATCGTTTCATTTAAATTTTTCAGATAAAAGGCCTGATTCCAGATGACATAAAAATCAATTTTTATGATGAAGTTCACATGAATAGAAACTCTTTTAACTGTTTTGAAATCTGAAGGCTATTACAAAGCAGTCTTATTTGAATATTTGAATGAAGTATTGTGCCGAAATAAAAATTTATGTCATCTGGAAATAGGCCTTAAGGCCTGATTCATTCAAATAAGACTGCTTTGCAATAGCATTCAGATTTCAAATCAGTTCGAAAGTGTTTCTATTCATGTGAACTTCAACATAATAAGTGATTTTTATGTCATCTGGAATCAGGCCTTAACACAGAAAAAATTGGTTCGAGCTAGACTGGGAATTGAACACTGGGGTGTCCCAAAAATATATTTTTTTTTTAATTTTCACGAGTGCACCGGCATTTTCTGAAAGCTAATGGAGTAAAGTATTTTTGAGATTTTTTTCAGATTTTTCGAAAGACGTTTAGAGGTCGCACAAATCGAATTTTTCCCCATAAATCGGGTTTTCCGTATTGTTTTCGAATTGTAATTATAACTTGGTCAATAACCACGACTTTCTTAGTTTTCAAATCAACATTTTAAAGAAAAATGTCAAAATTTTACTTTTATGAGCAAAAACATTGCTTGCTAGCATTTGCTTGTTTAGGTACCATATATTAAATTTTTTTATAAATTTTGTAGAAAACGCACTATAAGTTTTAAAATTTCTATGAGAATTGAAAAAAGTAGTAATGCTGTTTAAAAGATGGTTCAATTTTCAAGAAACTGAAACTTAAAAGTTGAAGTTTGCTTTTACCGTTCAGAGTTATAGTCTTTTAAAGCTTTGCATAAGACTAATAATATTGTAAGCTGTTTGCCTTTCAAACTTTGAATGATGATGTTCATTTTGCAACGTAGTATTCAGATTCACCTCGGAAGCCTTGCTTCGCGTTTTAAATGCAATTCATTTTGACCAACATTTACCGTTTGGGTATTACAAGCTCCGAAAAATTATACTATTAATCTAATGAGTAAAATTTGTTATTGCTTCAAAAAAAAAAGTTTAATTGTAATAAAAATTGTCTTTAGTGGACCAACCATGGTACGCCAAGATGTCCTGAACTAAAGTATTCAAATGATATGGCCTGTTTTTCTGCTGCTTATGAAGCACTTTACTCAATTATTACCTAATTTTAGTGAAGCTGGGTTACCCCAAATGGTCAATGTTGTTCTTAGGCAATTTCTAGTAAAAGACTAAGTCTTCGATGGCAGAACTGAAAACGCAGATTTGTATTTTATTAGATCTGGTTTATTCCCTATATGAATTGATTTAAGGGTGAGATTAAGAATTGTACTCCGTCGAGTACCGTCTCTTTTACCTTCATAAAAATTGATTTTAATGAAAATCTACCGTGCGCTTTTAAAGATATTCTAGAAGTAAGTCTTAGCTTCTTCTGAAGGTACCTTAACCGATTGCTCGATTGAAGTGAATTTTGTATATTGCGTTCCCGTATATGATGCTTTAAAAGAGTATAACTCTGGAACGGTAAAAGCAAATTTCAACTTTTAAGTTTAAGTTTCTTAAAAATTAAACTATCTTTTAAATTGCTTCACTAGTTTTTTTAATTCTCATAGAAATTTAAAAAGTTATGATGCATTCTTTGCAAAATGTATGAAAAATTTACGAAAAAATATATCAAGTGGTGCCAAAACGAGGAAAAGCTAAGAAAAAACTTATGGTTTATGCTCATGAAAGTAAAATTTTGACAATTCTCCATAAAATGTTAATTTGAAAACTAAGAAAATCGTGGATGTTGACCAAGTCATAAGTAAAATTCGAAAACAATACAAAAAACCCGATTTTTGGGGGAAAATTCGATTTGTGCGACCTCTAAACGGCTTTCGAAAAATATGAAAAAAATCTCAAAATTACTTTACGCTACAAGCTTTCAGAAAATGCCGGTGCCCCAAAAATTTTTTTTTTTTTTGGGACACCCTATTGAACACGTAACGTATGGAATAACGCGCCAGTACACTCGGCCGTTGCACATTCTTGCAGATTATCATCTAGAAGTCTGGTGATGTATAAAGCCAATTTTGTCCGATTAAGAACTACTGGCATTTATAATCCTGGACAGAATATCACCCGTGCTTAATGGCCTGCTCAGACGAGAGCAAATTATTTTCAGACCCAACCGATCCTGTATAGACCATATTAACAACTTGCGCATAATTGTGGAGCAGTCCACGGAATGGAGTTGTTCACTCTATTTATCGAGCGAGCATTTGACACCATCGAAAGGGAGGCCATATGGAGCATTCGTCACAACTGCGGTATCCCGGACGGTATCATTAAGCTGATAACGGCGTTATATGAAGACGGAACAACGGCGTGCGGCCGTTTCCAAAGCTAGAAACGCCTTTGGAAAGTTACACCGGGTGTGGCACTTCCGTTCTATATCGCTGAAAACGAAACTGCGCATCTTTAATACCAGCGTGAAGTCCGTGTTACTACATGGCTTAGAGACCTGGCTGGTCTCCGATTATATAACCTTTGTGAACATGTGTTTGAGAATAATTTGCCGAATATTTTGGCCTCTCACAATCACAAATGAAAACCTCCTGGAGTATTTTGGAAACGAACCCATCGCGATTGAGGTAAATAGACGTAAATGGAACTGGATTGGACACTCCTTACGAAGGGAAGATGAAAACATCGCGAAGATGGCTCTTCAATGGAACCCACAAGGCAGCCGGCAGAGAGGTCGACCTCGGCAGACTTGGATGCGCACAATCCATGCAGCAACCAGATTGAGTTGGAACGAACTAAGACACCGTAAGACAGACAGAAATCGTTGGAAGAATTTGGTTTTCGCCCTATGTGTATAAAAAAAAAAAAAATTCCGTCTTACCGTACTCTTTGAGTGTAGCTCCTTTAATAAGTTTTCTGATTTGTTTGCCCTTAATCTTGCTCGTCTATACATTTCCAATAATTGTATTCAAGCGTAAATCCTCCTGGGAGCCACAGAGACTCTTCCTAACCGACACCCAAGCGACTCTATCCCAGCTTATGGTGCAGACTAATAAATACTCAACAGTTGCACAGCTGAAAATTTCAGTAGAAATTGAAAAAAAAGTGAAGAGAAAAAGTAACTTTTTCTTGTTTGAGCCACAAAAATACTTGTCGAGTTCCATCTGTGTGTGTTTGTATGTGAAGGTTTCGCCAAATTGGCAGCCAGGCGCTCAGTTATCTGTGTAGGTGTCGTTGTTGTTGTTTCACGTGGAGCGAAACGAGGCAATGTGCAAATGCGGCGAGTACCTTGAATGATTGGTGGGTGGGAGGGTAGGTTGCGTACGAAGTCTACAGAGTGTGTGTTTCTGTGCGAACTCATTAATAAGTAAACACTACACACAGGGAAACACATTCTAGACTGAACTGGGACCGAGAACTCATCTTGCAGCAGGAGCAAAAAACTCGCACACACACACACACACACACGACTCACATAAAATCTCAAAGTTAATGGTTGGCCCAACTGTAACAGCTTTCCTCCTCTTTTTTTCTCTCTTATTTGCTTTATAAAGTAGTTTTGCTTGTTGCTGGGCCGCCACATAAGCTCTACCTAATTCGTTTAAGAAAATCGCAAGTAACTTTTCCCACAGACACAAGAGTACCTGGCAAACGACTCGGAACGTACCATGAAATTTGCAGCATCA
The DNA here is from genome assembly GCA_018904275.1 of Lordiphosa clarofinis. Classification (NCBI taxonomy): domain Eukaryota; kingdom Metazoa; phylum Arthropoda; class Insecta; order Diptera; family Drosophilidae; genus Lordiphosa; species Lordiphosa clarofinis. The sequence goes on from JAEIGQ010000098.1 coordinate 107,188, forward strand.
AACCATATTTTCTGTGAGTCTCGGCAGAATAAACTTTGCTTGCATTCAATATTTATGGCGTAATCAAAAAACCTTAAAAAAAATAATATGCAAGTTCTTTGACTCAGTCTTTAAAAACTTTTGTTAAAGTGGTTTTTGCGAGGATTTTTCAAAATTTCAACATTACATACATATTTATGAACCCATAGCTGGCTAAACATATAAGACTTATCAAACGACATTAGTTTTGGTTGGTTAGATTAGACATGCCAGAAGGCTTGAAGTTCGCTTAGAAAACGTCAGATTATCATAACATCTCAAAATCTTTAATTTTTTATAGATTTGTTAAATAGAAAGTTTAATTTGAATCTCTGCACAAATGTGGGATGACCTAGCAATCGATAACCAATCGATCAAAACGATTTCTATTTAGCAAAACTGATTGTCATATTTTTCAATCCCAATCGACTCTAATCGGAATAATCTGCTGAGCCCACACACAAAATAGAATAAAATACAAAAAATTCTTGATTTAAGAAAAATAAGTTTTAATTTAAGATTATTTCGTTCTTTAATTTTAAATTGACTGTTAAAAATTCCAAAATAGAATTTCAAAAATTTTGCTCTTGGAATCGAGTTTAATTCGTTCTCAATTTGGTTCTTAGCGGCCAGGCGAGAGAGGGGAAGCAAACTCAGCTAGAATAGCGTTAGACGCGCTCTCACTTAGAGAGAGAGAGAGAGAGATGTGTTCCGAAAGGTTTCGCTGATGCCAAAGAGCCGAGTGAGCTAACGCGCCGTCGTCCGTGTGTTTAGTCTTGAAGGTCCCGAGTTCAAGTCTCAAGTCTAAAGTAAGTAAAAATAAAAAAAATTTATATTTGTGGTGGCTAACTCAAATTCAATCGGCTTAGACCAACACCAAGCGTCGTTCGGTTGGGTCGGTCGTGTCTCTAATCAACACTTTTACCGTACTTTTGAGAACAAATGTTCTTGATTCAAGAGTAAAATTCTCTACTTCTAAGTGGGCTTATTTTGAGCTTTAAAATTTAGCGTTCTTGAAATCAAGAATCTAAGGATTTGTAAAAACACTTTTGAGTCAGTAAATTTCGTACTTAAATTAATATTTTCTGGCTAATTGAAGTTTTGAAATTGAAAATTCTTGATTTAAGTACGAAATTTCCTGACTCATCTCTGAGTGCGTTGTCTTTATTTTACACAATTCTTAAATCGGGTTTTTGTCAGTATACCTCAATTGTCCTTTCGAAAAAATCTAAATAAAAGCCGATTTCAGTTTGGTAAATTTGTCCTAGATGTTAGAATTAGCACAGTTATTTAACATCAGATGGTCCATTTGGGGGTTAAGTAGGCAAAATGGTCAATAAACGGTTTTTGGGCCATAACTTAAGATTTTGAGAGTCCCCGAGAAATAAACCAAGTATGAGGAAGTGCTATACGCGACCTGCTCTGCAGTCTACGCTATTTCGGACTGCATATATATTGTATTGTAATATTTGATAAGTTAAAAGCAAATCACAAACCTGCCCATAGACTGCACTGCTTAAATGCTGCAAACCCGTTTTCTAATACTGGTCTAACGCTGCTGCCGTCGCAGCTGAATTCGATTTGTGTTTTTTGGTTTTGCCTTGCATGATTTAAAGGCCGCGCACTAAAATTAGCTTTGCCCACAGCAACAACAACAACGACAGTACAAACCGCAGCAACAACAACTAATTGAAACAGATAAAGTAAACAGAAATCGTGAGTTGACTGTGACGTTGGCAGCGCAGCAGCAGCAGCTTGTCTAAAGTCAAGCGCATTATTTAGTGGGGGGTAGCATTATTTTTAGGCACGCGAATGGCAACAACAACAACAACAACCACAACGCTCTGGGGGAATGGGAATGGGTCTTATATTTGTGTGGGGTTATTGGGAATTGTGTAGACTCCGTGGCGCAACGGTAGCGCGTCTGACTCCAGATCAGAAGGTTGCGTGTTCAAATCACGTCGGGGTCAAGAGTGGAAAACTTTTTTTTTTTCGTTTTTCTTTTATTTTTTATTTATTTGGAGCGTAAAATAAAATGGGCAATTAGTAGAGAAGTTTGCTGTAGGTCGTAATTTCTTTAGTGTTTGTAAAAACATATGGCTTTTATATTAAAATTGAATGTTGTATTTCTTCTTTTTTTACAGGTGAGCTGATCCATTCAAAGAAAATCTTTTATGGTTGAAAATAAGTGAGTTATGTTTAGTAAAAACTAAATTAATAAAAACCGTCTCGCCCTTATTGAATCACATTATTAAAAGGGTGATATTTATTATGGCTGCCCAAAAGTATGCAATGCTCAACATAGTACAGTAAGCTTTTCATTTGTATTAAATTGTAATGCAAATTTTCAACAACTTCTAGGCATTATCATCTTTATACATATAAAAGAGTTTGTCTGATTCACCGATTCGTTTACTTCTCATTGGGGGCGGGAGTGTGTTCAAGGCCAATCTTGCCGATCTGAACAAAATTCCGTTTATAATCTCCTTAGGGCAAATAAATGGAAAAAGTATGATTCAATGTTGTGTATCGTACATTGAAGGTATTTCAAAATACTGATGGAAGAAAACCACCATTCATGAATCGTTCAACAAACAGTTCTGTGTCATCAAAACAAGCATCCGAACTCATTTCAAGAGTTCAGTGATCACCATCCGGCTTATGTGATGTTTTGCTGGGGACTTGCCGATGATGAGGGTCACCAAGCTCTATTTTTGTGAAAAAGGAGTCAACCCCTTGGCAATAGTGTATCAATCCAATGTTTTAGAAAATGTTATAAAGCTTATCAACTCGAGATTATTTTCAAACAATCTGCAGCCCACAAGGCAAAAACGTCTCAAACATGGCTAAATATCTACACAGATATTACACGGGTTTTCTCATTTGTAGTACAATGTTCTCACTTCAAGATCAAAAATTTTGAGAACGTTCTATTCTCATTTTAAGTTGACTTAAACTTTATTTCTACGGATGATTAGACTGCTGGTAGCCCAGACCCCAAACCATTGGACTACAAACTGTGCTCCGTTCTCAAGGCTATAGCTTGCTCTTCTAGACACCATATTCATGATACTTTGAAGCGCGCCCTTGTCCAAGCTGTAAACAATTTCTCATTGCATAAGGTGCTCAATGCGATCAATGCGTGGCCAAGAGAGACTTTGGAGTCGCTGGAAGGCACAAGGCGAATTTGTTCTCATAACCGTGATTCCATTTTAGTATTGGCCACAAATTTTAAGGTTTTTTAAGGTTTGCAGGCCCTACTGATTGACATATTATAATATAATTATCAACCCACATCCAAAACTGCTAAGAATTGGCATAGACCTTCGTTTAGTTAAGCAGGCGCGCACTAAGAATAAAAAATTTTAAAAATTTGTCCGCGAAGTGGGTGAAAAGGTCTAAGAAAAGTTTGTATGGGGAAAAATTCAGCTATTGAGCTCAGGCAACACTGTGAAATAAGCTGTTTTGGTAAAAGCGCGAGAGATAGTGAGAGAGGGAACGACTCACACACACAAATTTGGTATGGGTTGTATGTATGATAGACAGAAGATGGCTGCTTTGAGAAACATGTGTTATAAAGAGATATTAATTAACAAGAGGAGGATGGGGAGTACACACAGAACGAAATGACATGGTGTTTGGGGCAGGGAAGAGGAATGATGGGGGACGGGAAAGAATGAAGAGCGCAGGAAGAGAAAGAGAGATGTGTGAGGGGAAAGACTCGTGTGCTGTGGAGAAGGGGATGAGGAAAATAGGGGAAAGCCACTTTGAATTGAAGAGTGGTTGCCATAAAGGCAATTTGTTTAGATATTTTTTTAAATTTTATTTATTGATTTGGTTAACAATGATCTACTAACTTAAAACAATTGGTAATGGTTATACAAACTTGTTTAGAGTAATAGGTTTAAAGGTTAGATACTTCAAGGTGTTCATAAATTTCACTTAAAATAACATAAACATATTTTTCAAACGAAATAATAAATTTAAGGGAATTATAATTAGAGCATAAGACCAGAACACGTTCAGGAAAGGCTTAGTTGGACCTGCAGAGTGTCAAACGTAGTGGCCGGAATGTCGGGTGAAGCTTGAGGGTACTGTAAATTCTATAAAAGTGAGGAGCGATTGAGAGTCTTTGCATAGATTGAAGATCAATTAGTTTTAAACTCGATCGGTACGACGGTAAATGCCTATTAGGGTCCAAATGCAGATTGCGAAGAGCTAAAACTAGAAATTATTTCTGGACAGATTCGATAAGCGATTGCTGCTCTTTGTATTGTGGGCCTCATACACTAGAACAGTATTCCAAAATAGGGCGTACTTAGGATATGTACAATGATTTGGTTGTGTAAGGGTCATCAAACTCATTGGACTGATATGGCTGTTGTAACACAATTTCTGGTCAAATAGTATACCACGATCGCTTACATGTGTAATACGGTCCGAGAAAAAGTCATCATTTGGCATTTAGAATGGTTCTAGAAAAGAAGATTATTTGAACACCACTTTTCCAGTTCATTAAGGTCTAGCTAAAGGCGCGTGTGCAATAACCAATCGGTTTTTTGTTTTTTTTTTTTTTTGTAGGGGTGGTTGAAAGCCGGTTTGACGCTAGAGAGCAGCAACCAAAGTGTGGGACTTGAGTTACCGCACCCACTGGGCAATCCACCCCCATCCCGATTCCCGGCGGAACTACCTTTAGGTATTACTTCGCCGGGGGGAATTGCCCAAGGCTCACCTAGGATTCTCTCCTATGAATTTGGAATACGCAGTCTTTCTGCGTAGCGCAGCTTTTTAAAAATAGTTGTGGCCATACTGCAAACTGCGGACCAATTTTGTTCTGACTCTAGCATTATTTCCACCAGGTTACAAACGGCTGGTGTCCTCCCAACCCGCCTGCTTAGTTCAGTTCGCACATTAATGAAAGACGAACAATTAAAAATAACGTGTTCTGCGTTTTGGATGACCAACTGCCCGGTACATTCCCGGCAAGGGTCGTCAGCGTGTTTAAACCTATAGAGGTAAGATTTCAAACACCCGTGTCCTGTCAAAAGTTACGTCAGATAGTATGTAACCTGTCCGTGTCTTCTGTCTAGCCAAGGGCCTAAGTTAGGGATTAGGCTGTACGTCCACCGTCCTTTGGTAGACCTTTGCCATCTGGTTTGCCATCTTCGTAGGGTCTCCATTTGCATTTCCGCTCCTATATTGGCCATGACTCTGGCTGAGGCTGTCGCCGTTATTCCTGCTTTTTTACTAGCGTACGCCAAGTGTTCCCTAAAGTTAAACCTGTGGTTGATCATAACCCCTAGGTATGGCTGAGAGGTGATGGTGGGTTCGCCTACCCTTATCGTGGCCGTCTCGACAACTTTTCGACTGCTGATAAGTACCGCCTCCGTCTTATGTGTGGCTAAAATCAGGTCCATCCGTTCAAGCCACTGTTTCACTATTGCGATCGCTAAGTTGCAGTTCCGTCACTATGACGATGTCGTCGGCGAATCCAATCGTTGTAGCTCCTGTCGGCAGCTGTAAGCGCAGTATACCATCGTACATAATGTTCCAGAGCATGGGACCTAGTACAGATCCTTGTGGAACCCCTCTTGTGATGCTGTACTGTTTTTTCGCCCTGGTCGGTCTCATAGATAAGTACTCTGTTGCTGAAGTAGTTCTCTATGATAGCTCCAAGGTATGATGGGACGCCTAGACAGCATGCATATTGGTCTTATATGCCGATGCGTTTTCCGTTTGGGTTGCTCCTTTTGGGATTAGGACCAGCCTCTGCCGTTTCCACCTTTCGTGGAAGATTTCTTCTGATAGGCAGGCGTCGAATAGGTCAACGAATGACTGAGGATTGGCTTTGGCTACTAATTTAAGTACCTTGTTGCGGACACCGTCTGGTCCTGGCGCTTTGTCGTCGCTGCTACGAGCACTTCCTCTTGTGTCGTTCCTTGCCAATCTGGTGTTTGTGGTCTATTCTGGGTCCGTTGCGTTCGCAGAGCTTGGGGTGGGAACAATTCATTAACTATGCCGGTTGCTAACCTTAATTTTTTTCATCGCCAGCTTGTATGCGAGGCCCCAGGGATTCTCATCAAGGTCGCTACATATCTTTTTGAAGCATTCGCGCTTTCCTCCTCAATTTTCATTTTTAAGACTCGTCTTTTTCTCTGCCAGTTTTCTGGATCTTGTAGGCGACGTGATCTCTGACATCTCCTTCTCGCACGTAAGCATTCCTTTCGTGACTCTGCTATTTCCCGCGTCCACCAGTATTTTGGGTTCCTCTTCGGTAGTCCACGGCCTTTCGGAAGCATCGCGCAGTCGCATACAGCTTTTAGTTGCGCCGCCATTTGGTTCGCTCTATCATTGGCTGATCCATGTGGATGGGGATCATTTCCGTATCCAGTGTTTCTACCTCATATCGCATCTATTAACTGTGCTGCAGGGTTGTTGCAGTGTGATGATAATGGCCATATGGTCACTTCCCGTGTATATTTCGCTTACTTTCCTGCTGCTCCGTGGGAGAAGGTTGCTGCTTACAAACGTCAGATCGATGATTGAGCCTCTGCCCGCCTTATAGTAGGTCTGCTTTGTACCATTGTTAAGCAGTGTAATGTCAAGTGCCGCAAAGGCCTCCAGAAGTGCGTATGGTAGACAGATGTTAACGTCATCTGCATACATAAATACAGTTGAATACAATATGACTATTACAAAAAGGACAAAAAGCAACGGCCCTAGGTGACTATCCTGTGGTAAGTTCAAAATACATTGTTATATAATAAGACGAGATCCAGTTCAATTAATTTGGTGAAAACCCCAAAAGTGACAATTTGTATAGAAGAAGAGCATGATAAGTGAGCGTAGTTCTCAGTGTCCATCTTGTAGTTGAGTCTCCTGTCTGTTGGAGTGTTTGAAATGTGCAGCATTTTTTAATGTAAAGCCCTCGCGGTCGTGTCTCTTACAAATATTATTTAAGTCTTGGATCAACTCTTGATTCAAAAATGTCTGGATCCAAAATTCACGCTTGGCTCAAGAATTTTCACTCTTACCGTATTTTTGAGAACTAATGCGCTTGATTTAAGAATGAAATTCTCTATTTTTTTCACTGAGTGCAGCTGTTTAGAAAATGTAATGTTGGTCCTTAACAGTTCTTATTAGTTCCTTTCCAGGTTAACTAATTAATTTCCCCAAAAATTGAAACGCTTTATCAAATTAAACTCAAAAGAAACAAACCAAACGTTCTACAGTCAAGAGTTGCCTCCTTGCTCTGGATTTTGTCAATTAGGAGCAGCAAAAGCTAAAAACAAGTCAAAGCAGAAATCACTTAAAGTATTCAATTACGAAATGAAAAAACACTGCAGAGCCGAGAAAGAAAGGCGAAACAAAGCGCCTGGGAAAGTGAAATGAAATGAAATGAAATTGCGGTACAAAATGAAAGCAAGCAGCAGCAGCAGCTGTCGACAACGGGGACGGAAATAGCATAGAACAAGTGCAACGACAGCAACAGCGATAGCGATAGCGGGTACAACAACAACGACAACAGGTGGCCCTCACCCCAACCCCCACCCCTACCCCTGCTGACATATGTAGCAGTCACTGGAAGCGTCCGCCAGGTAGTGTCAGATGGCATTTTTCGCCCGTCGTTTTGTGTGTGAGTTTGGCTGCTGCTGGCTTTGGAATAAATATATAAAGTGCGCCGAGGGCCACGTATAAGCAAATAATTGTTTTTTTGGCGAGTCAGCCGCAAAGTATGCTGCACTTTTTGCTTCCTTCGTTTTTCTTTTTTGCGCAAATAAAGCCAAAGTTGTTTGCTGCAGTTTTAATCTTTTTTTTTTGTGTGCTTTCTGTGTGGCGCTGTGATTGCAAGGGGGAGAGGGTAAGAGCAAACTTAGATTACAGTGGAATAAAAGCAAACAATTTCGAATGATTTTTAAATGAAATGCTGAGCACACTAAACTCCTTACAATTTTTTTAGAGAGGAAAAGAATGAAATTTTAAAACTTAAGTTTCCATTTTAAATTTCAGCCACAAATTCATGTAGACTTCCAGCCCCACTCACACTGTGCGCAGTGAGGGGAAACCGGCAGTTGTTAGCTGTGATTTAATGGCCATGGCGCAGTATGATGCTGCAGCTGCCACCTGCCCCACCTGAAGCCTCGACCTGCCCAACTCCGGCTTCTCTGGCCTTACCTTCTTCAACGGAAGTGGGCTACGTTTGTGTGTTTGTCCGTACGTGCTTGTGGGATGGGGGGAGTGTGGGGGTTTTAATGGGTTAATGGCGGCAGAAGCAGCTGCAGCTGCAACTATGGCAAGACTTGCAACTCGACAGCCATTGCCATTATGATAAATATACATTTGGGCTTGGGGGCTGGAGCGAATGGACTTTTAAATTACTTGGCATGATGACTGAAAGTTTTAGATGGTCCAGTCGGGGCTGGCCTTTGGCTATTGAATCAAAGCACATTTCCGGTTGGCAATTTGCTCAATTGTGGCAAAAGCAGAAAAGAAAAAAAGAAAGTTTTTAGTCGTTTGCATAAAATGCTCGTAAGTTGTCCTAGGGAAAAGGCACAATGTGCAGCAATCTGTGCCAGGCACATGTCACCCACACACACCCCCTCTCCACCCCCACCATGTCAGCAGCAAACAACAAAAGCCACAAAAGCAGGCAAAAACTAGACAAAAGGTTCAACCAAGGGGGCGTCGTTTGGGGGCGTGGCGTGGCACAGAACTTTAATGGTGTCAGTAATTGTTAACTTAAGCGACGTTTATTTCCTGTTGCGTACTTTGTGTACAATATGCCACATCTTTGGCCGTAATGAAACACACATGTAGTAAATTACGTATACGCCATGTGGCCGTAATTCTTTTTACTGGAAATGAACTTGTGCAAAATTAACTGTTGCTGTGGCCCCCACATAACATTTAATTAACACTTGACACTTGGTCACTGACCCGGAACCCCCACCAAAACCCTTGGCCAACGTCAATCTCATGTCAAAAAATTAAATGCGCACACACACACACGCACACAACAAAGTCCTTAGAAAATTTTAGTCTAGACATCGTTTGTCTAGTGACAGGATAGCACAGGACATACTGGCCACACAGTGGAAAATCCTGCTTGGACATTAAATGACATGAAATGTCTCCTCATTTTGACTGCCACATCACATTTTGAGCTTGGCCAAATGGTTTGTTTTATGCGCATTTAACTGGTTTAGTGCTGACTAATTAAACGCTTTTTGTCGAAATTAATTGTTCTGAATTTAATGACCTCAAGCTAATTAGCAAATGCAGTTGTTTGCAGCTCTATCTTTAATTAAATGGCTAATAAATTACTGTAAACTAGGAGGGAGTTAAAATGTGAGGGGAAACGAAGTTAGACGAGCTACACACTTGGGTCTTTAATGGGGAACGTATCAAAGTTTAACTGCTCTTAGCAGGGAATTAACATTGCTTCAAGTGGATGCTGAACCGAGTCTCTTAGCACTTCCACGTAAAATATGGCTTATGTCGCCTATTATTTCAGAACGTCAAAACCGATGAAATCAAGGTTCTTTGAAACCCTGTCTTATTTTCGTTCCCCAGCAAAGTAGGTTCGACTTTGCATGATGACGTTGATAAGCACGCAAAGATCTATCATTTTATACCAAAAAAGGTATTTTTGGGTAATACCTTATTGTGTGACTTCTTAATTCTGCTGATGGAGTTTATTCTGCAAAAGATCGGGCACATCTATACTTATTGGCCCGACTGACATATTATCAACCCACAGCCATAACGGCTTATCCCACAGGTCTGTCTATTCGTTTAGTTATGCAGGCGCGCCCTAAGAAAGAAAATTTGGGAAAATTTTCTTCAAAGTGTTTGAAAAGGCCAATGAAAAGTTTGTATGGGGACATAACGGTTGTTTCGCTCAGGCTATATTTTGGAACAAGTTGTTTCGCTGAGAGCACGAGAGAGCGTGTGTTTCTTTTTTCACAAAAACAAACAAAAAATCTAATTCAGAATGGAAAAATTATCTTTCAAAAAAAAGAAATTAAAATTACACAAAACTAGCAGCCAAAATATTGATTTTATCTGTCATATGAGTCATTCTTTTATAAACCGAACAGCAAAAATTTTTTTATTTTTCATTATAATAAAATATTATATGATATACTCATCCGATCTGCCTGATGTTAACATTTTTGAAAAGCTTGATAAATATAAAGCACACGTGCCAAGTTTCAATCAAAAAGCTTTAAAACTGACTGCATTGCGTAGCTTTTTTCAAGGGCATCTTTTAATTTGTTTATAACTTCAAAAATTCATAACTCTTAAACTATAAAAGTCTCCATCTTTTTCAAAACACCAAAATTTAAGTTATGTTTCGAACATTTGATTGTACATATATTCTCAGAAGCTATAACATGGTGGTTAACACTAAAAAATTATATGTAATTTTTAACAACATTTACTTAATATTATTTAATAATTTAAAAATCTATAAAATTATAATTTGAGTAGATACAGTAAAATTCCTTCCATCGATATCAACTTGAGATCTATCCAATAAACCAATCCTGAGATATCACGTTTTTAAAAAACCCTTTTTTTCCATTTTTTCGTTTTTGACGATTTTTGAAATTGTTTATAAAATTAACAAAAAATTTTTGTGCAAAACCGCAAATTACGTTTTGGTGGGCATGTCGAGATCTAATTTCGGATTTTTTTTTATTAAAATGAAAAATAAAAAAAATTTTTGCTGTTGAATAAAGAGCCGGACCCGGACACCAACTTTCAGCAAAGCAAATACGCCTATTTTAAGGGCCAGTCGTGTTACCAACCAGAAGAATATTGAATTGAGAAGAATATCCAGCTTTTAGTATGGTCTGCGCGCTCTTTGGACCTGAATCCAATTGAAAACATGTGGGCTAACCTTTTATTTATGCTGGCGGATGAAAGTTCAACTCGACTGAAAAGCTTCGAAAAACTGTTACTGCGGGATGTGGCAAAATTCCGGACTCAGATTAGCGCCATCCGGTTAGGTATTTTCAAGCTCATGAATAAGCCTAGGGGTTAAATCCATGATTAATTTAATTTTTATTATCGTTGTTTTGTATACTTTTTATTTTTTTCAAGACTGGCTTTAATTAAAGTTCACAGTAAAAATTTAATTTAAAAAAAAAAAGTCAGAGAACATGCTTTTACTTTAATTAAAATATTTAATATTGTTGATTTACCCTCAATTAAGCACGTTTTAATAACACTAGTTTACAGCCAAAAAGACCCATTTCTATTGAACATTTTTTTTAGTGTAGTTTGGAATGGTGATCTCAAAAATCAATTTCAAAAAATTTTCATGGCTCCGTTTTTGAAATATAATTTTCATTTCATTTTAAGCCATATCTCACTTTAAAATTTTCAGATAGAGTCAAGCAAGATAATAATCGAAAGGCTATTGCGCTGCCAGTAATGGAGTAGATCATTTTTTTTAAATCGGTTCATTGGTTTAAATACAAGAACTAAAAATATTTTAAAAAAATCAATTTTATGCTCGAAAATTCATATTTGGTCGCCTGGAAAAAATATAAAAAAATTTTCTACTTCTTCACTTCTACGAAAAAAACAGATATCGATGATCAAAATCAGTAAACAAACACAGAAGCTGTAAGCAATTTAGTGCAAAAAAATTTGATATTTTTCTGATTATTATAAAATAAATTTTCGTTTGCTTCGACTTTTGTTCCGTTTTTAAGTTTTTTTTTTTTTTGTTCTGGCTTTTCGCTCACTTCATAATTTGACCAAAAAACCAAGGAAAATACAATGTTAGTTGTTTCTCTACTCAATTTGATCCACCTACGCTACGTGTTACACGATTTTCCTCACCAATACCTTATTTTCATCGTAAAAGTGCGATTTTTGAGATCACCATTCCAAACTATACTAAGAAAAATTGTTATTTTTTTTTTATTTTTGTAAACTAGAGTAATTTTAGTCAAAAAAAAATATTAGAACATGTTTTAAACATTTTTACTGAACAAAATAAAGGTCGCTTTAATTAAATTTCGATGAGTGTATATATATATAATCTAAAAACTCGACTGTACAGTGTATTACAGTAGTTTAACTATGCAGGCGCGCACTAAGAAAGAAAATTTCAAAAATTCACCGCGAAATAGAAGAAAACGCCAAAATGAGTTGTTGTGGACTAAGCAGTTTTGCTAAGAACGCGTGAACGAGAGTGAGGGTGTGCTGTGTGCGTATGAAATGAAATAGCGAATGGCCTCATCCAGTTGAATTCAATCTTATGGCACATACCAAACACATCGATAGCTTAACCTATATGTTGACCGACTTTTAAAATAAAGAAGTTAATGTTTCACAAAGCTAGCAACCAAAAAATGTACATACATATGTAGCCAAAGAAAAGTAACGGAACTTTGACGCTCAAATAATTTTGGACTAAACTGTTTTTCTAAGAGCTCGAGAGAGAGTGAGCAGGAGAGGATCACATTTTAGGTCTCAGAGAGTCATTTACCTCTTGGCTCTCTGAGCTGCTACACGTGTTAGGGGGGGAGGGGAAGAGTAAATGCTGATGCTGCTTTGAAATGAACAGTCTTCATATAATATCGCTAGACCAGAAGTTCACTATGTGGTCGAGCTGAAGAAGTATGTTTTCAGCATTCACTTGACTGGCAGGGACTAGCAAATAGTTCCGGAATTTTCGAAAATTAAGAAAACTTGATGTGGTCCTTAAGGACGGGATGACTGGGAACTCGAAGCTGTTTACAAGATAAAACAATACAATTTCTTAAGATCTTGGACGCGAACAAAGTCGAAACGAACGGGCGGACTAAAAGGCAGTCTAAACTGATGGGCTTAGCGGTTAACGAGAACAAGACGAAGTACCTACTATCCGCGGAAAGGACTTCTACGAGTCTTGGACAACCTGTTAGAATGGGAGAGTCCGAAGAAGTATATTTCCAACCTTAGTGTGAACAACTGGTGCCAGCTCAGATGGAACAGAACCGACAGGAGGGCATTCATAACAGAGTCAAGCGGTTGTGATGCAAACATTGCACCACGAAGAAGATGCATCCTTGAATATAACTAACCTAAAGCTTAGAGAAATTGTGCCTTAAAATCGTTTTCAGTAAATTAAATTTAATGTTTGTGAATAAAATATGTATTAAAGTAGAATAACAATATTTTCAAATTGAATTTAATTTTCTTCAGCTGAAAACGAGTCTGCCTAGAGCTAAGCTAAAAATTCATTTAAATTCGAAAAAAGAAGGATTTCTCTTCCAAGTCTTTGTGCATTGTTCTGCCCGTTTGCCCGTCCACCTAAGTAACTCAAATATTCAAGTGTGTGTTTTCCACCCACGCCACAAAACATGAACGAGCATCAGCACATAAGTGCGTATGTATGTATGCAGGTACATAAGCTGCTTAAAAAAGAATTAGGCAAATGAAAGGATATTTTCAATGGATATTCGATTTGCTAACCAAAATGTTAAATATTTTTAAAGCCTTATTAGCGTCTGTTTTTGTGTCTATGCCCCAACGGGGACAGCACAATGCGCCATAGCAAATGAAATTATGAGCCCGAGCCCAAGCCAAGCCACGCCTTGGCCCTTGCCACCGAGCTGTGCGCCATTTAACAAACATTCCGTTAATCTGCTACACTTGGCAGCCATGGCCACAAGGCTCCGGCTCCGGCTCGGGCTTCAGCCCCATCCCCATCCGGCTCTGTTGTTGTCCTCGTTGTTATTGCTTATTGTTGTGCTTTTATTGTTATGGCCATGTTTTTTGTTTCTCTTTCTCTCTCTGTGTGTGTGTCTGTGTGTGTGTTTCTTTTTGTCTTTAATACTAAGCGCTTTACGTTTATGAGCCCAAAACGTAGACTTAGCCACGCCTTTGCCTCATTTGGGGGGCTTAAAATAACAAACTGCGGATGACTTTTAAATTGCATTTATGTTACGGTTCTGCTCACTCGCACGCAAATTATGTTCTTAAAGCCCAAATCGATGGCTGGCCCCCAAATGTGGCACGTTTTGTGTTTCTACTTTTAATATTTGCTCAAATATTTACCAGAATTACGTGTCTTGCCTTAGCAAAATGACCGAGTCCATTCCAGTCTAAGCTCCTCCCTCACCTAGTTGAATCTGTATTTACTTTTGCCTGCTTTTCACTCTCTTTTCGATTTTTGTGTTAATAATTTACTGTCAACTTGTATATTTATTGCTTAATCACTTGGAAGAGCACAGATAATGTTCGGTGTGTATGTGTCTATAAATCAAATAAGAAATATTTGTTTCCATAATGAGGTCAATTTGTAGTCAAAAGTCAATATAAGCTTGCTAAGAACAGAATGTGCATTGCTGTGGGAAATGAAAACTATGCCTTGAGCTTCAACTTGTCCTTAGCAAATGCTCAATTTTATTAACAAAAGTAAATTGAAATGTTTAATTCGATGTAATTTAATGGTTTGTGGTACATCTAGACAAAAGACATTGAATTTTGCTTTTATCCACATATGAAGAGATTTCATTGATCATAGTTTTATTACAAAATTATAGCTTCTCATGCCTTAAGACTGAAGTTTTCTGAATAAAGAACTAAATCAAAGAACAGAAATGTAAACAAGGGTTTTTTGGGTTTTTATTTACACACGGTTGTCTATTTACAATGTCTCTTCACGGTTTGCCATTACTGGTCTTTCTTTATGTCTGTGTGTCTACTAGTGCTTTCAAGTCTCGGTCTCGTTATTATCCGCTCTAAAAATATTCTATTTACACACGGTTTTCTATTTACAATGTGAGTCTAAAGGTTTTTCTCTTAAGGTATGCTGTTAAGAGACCTCCTTTTTGTCTGTCTGTCTACTACTATGTTCTTCTCTCCGTCTCGTCATTGTTCGTATAATATATATTCTACTTACACACGGTTTTCTATTTACAATGTCTCTTTAAGGATTTGTCGTTTCACTGTTTGCCATTACGAGTCTTTCCTTATGTCTGTTTGTCTACTTCTACTTTCAAGTATAGGTCTCTTCATATTCTATTCTATATGGATTCTATTTACACACGGTTTTCTATTTACAATGTCTCAAAATTGGTTTTTCTCTTCACGGCTTGCCTGTCTTTCTATCTACTACTACGTTCAAATCTCGGTCTCGTTATCGTCCGTTCTATATAAAGTCTGACCATTATTCGATTGCTTACAAAATACGTTAAAACTAATATTTGTACATATTTACATCTTGCCGGTTATTTTTAAATAGTTCCAAAAACTACCGTACCAAGCATTGAAGACTTTAAAATATGGACTGTTTAGACACTGTCAAGACACTGCTGAGTCACTGTTTAGTCACTGTCAAGTCACAGTTTAGTCACTGCCAAGTCACTGTTTAAGCACAGTCGAGTCACTGTTTAATCACTGTCAAGTCACTGTTTAGTCACTGTCAAGTCACTGCCAAGTCACTGTTTAAGCACTGTCGAGTCACTGTTTAATCACTGTCAAGTCACTGCCAAGTCACTGTCAAGTCACTGCCAATACACTGTTTAAGCACTGTCGAGTCACTGTTTAATCACTGTCAAGTCTCAGTTTAGTCACTGTCAACTCACTGCTGAGTCACTGCTTAGTCACTGTCAAGTCACTGCCAAGTCGCTGTTTAAGCACTGTCGAGTCACTGTTTAATCACTGTCAAGTCACTGTTTAGTCACTGCCAAGTCACTGTTTAAGCACTGTCGAGTCACTGTTTAATCACTGTCAAGTCACAGTTTAGTCACTGTCAAGTCACTGCCAATACACTGTTAAAGCACTGTCGAGTCACTGTTTAATCACTGTCAAGTCACTGTTTAGTCACTGTCAAGTCACTGCCAAGTCAGTGTTTAAGCACTGTCGAGTCACTGTTTAATCACTGTCAAGTCACAGTTTAGTCACTGTCAAGTCACTGCCAATACACTGTTAAAGCACTGTCGAGTCACTGTTTAATCACTGTCAAGTCACTGTTTAGTCACTGTCAAGTCACTGCCAAGTCACTGTTTAAGCACTGTCGAGTCACTGTTTAATCACTGTCAAGTCACAGTTTAGTCACTGTCAAGTCACTGCCAATACACTGTTAAAGCACTGTCGAGTCACTGTTTAATCACTGTCAAGTCACTGTTTAGTCACTGCCAAGTCACTGTTAAAGCACTGTCGAGTCACTGTTTAATCACTGTCAAGTCACAGTTTAGTCACTGTCAAGTCACTGCCAATACACTGTTAAAGCACTGTCGAGTCACTGTTTAATCACTGTCAAGTCACAGTTTAGTCACTGTCAACTCACTGCCAATACACTGTTTAAGCACTGTCGAGTCACTGTTTAATCACTGTCAAGTCTCAGTTTAGTCACTGTCAAGTCACTGCCAAGTCACTGTTTAAGCACTGTCGAGTCACTGTTTAATCACTGTCAAGTCACTGCCAAGTCACTGTTTAAGCACAGTCGAGTCACTCTTTAATCACTGTCAAGTCACTGTTTAATCACTGTCAAGTCACTGCTGAGTCACTGCCAAGTCACTGTTTAAGCACTGTCGAGTCACTGTTTAATCACTGTCAAGTCACAGTTTAGTCACTGTCAAGTCACTGCCAATACACTGTTTAAGCACTGTCGAGTCACTGCTGAGTCACTGTTTAGTCACTGTCAAGTCACTGCCAAGTCAGTGTTTAAGCACTGTCGAGTCACTGTTTAATCACTGTCAAGTCACTGCCAATACACTATTTAAGCACTGTCGAGTCACTGTTTAGTCACTGTCAAGTCACTGCCAAGTCACTGTTTAAGCACAGTCGAGTCACTCTTTAATCACTGTCAAGTCACTGTTTAGTCACTGTCAAGTCACTGTCAACTCACTGCTGAGTCCCTGATTAGTCACCTTTCCCAGCAGTTTCACTTCTCTTTCCGTCACTTTCACCTCTCTCCGTACCGAAATTAAAGATCTATCACATCAAAAATAGTTCTTAAAACTTTAAAGACTCGGACTTATGGTCTAGGACCCTTTAATTGTGAGCCGAGCAGGTTTCGTACAATTTTGAAACAACATGAGTTCATTTATGAAGAATCTATATATTCAAACAAGTAAGACCGTTGCAGTCGAGTAGCTCGACTTCAAAATACCCGGTACAATAAACAAACACGCACACAAACACACAAACGCAAATAATCACGCGCCCTCACACACACACTCACACGCTTCCTTCTCCCTGTTACATTCATTTGCACAACTTCATGATCCCATTTTACCCATTTTCAATAGGTACAGGGTATAAAAACAAAATCAAGAACTTTGCACCTGATTTAAAGCTGATAACTGCCAGGCTCTTGACCAAAATACATTCTTAAAACGAATCAAAAGTTCAAACCCTCGTAGACAGTTATCTATTCTTAAGCCCTTTAAGTTCAAAAGCTTTTTCCAATTTGTTTTTAATATATGTGTCTCTATCTTTAAGCTAAGTACTATCAGACAAATCAAACTGTCAAAATTTTGAAATTTTAATTTTGAAAAAAAAAAATACACAGAAATCTCTTAAGACCTAAAGGCCTCGGTTGGTTCGAAAAATCCGTCGGTGTCTTAAAACTTCAATAGATATTATTTTCTTGTTCTTGTTCCAGCAATGGTTTGTGTCCATGCTAATGTACATCTCTATCAAATCGATAAACATGGTTGCCCTTTCTCGCACATTAAATTTCCCATTATCTAGTTATTAGTTAATTTGATGTTTACTGAAATTTTTTGATTATTTTATATGATTTATGATGCATTTTCTCGGTTCTCATATTGGTGGGTATTCGAAATGCATTTCGAGTAGTTTGCTAAAACTGTTATATGAGAAACTATTCATATAACTTAAACATTTCCTAAAAAAAGCTGTTTGATTTCAGCTGAAACCTCTTCCTCCCTCTTTAAGAAAATGTCACGCTCTAACGCTCGTAAATAATCAAAAGTCCCCGCCCGCCCACTTTCTTCATCCCCGCCTCCCTCGTCCAAAGCAATTAAAAACCCATAAACTTATTCACATTTCTTGGCGCATTCTTCAGCAACGCCTCAAAGTTTTTTAATTGTTTTCAGCGCGTGGCCCTTTTCTCTAGCTTTTTTGCTTGAAATAACTTGGTAAATTTGTAGCATTTTGTGCAAATGAGTAAATTAAGAATTCTACATAAATAAAGGAAAGTATATGGCTGCTGATATCCTTGAACTCGCAACAAGTTGCACGCTCAATAATTCAGAAGGACATTACGGAGGACAGTCAGTCGCCTGTTGCCATTGTCCAGGCTGTCCTGTCCCCCTCTCTAATTGTTTGCTTTGTATTGACAATCGCAGTGTGGCGGAGCTGCGCTCTACTGAATTTTCTATCTGAGTTATTCCTTTCTGATGGTTTTGTTTTTGGTATATATAAACCCAAGGACAGAGTCCGTACCGTCCAAAAAAATGATTATGATAAAAGGTTTCGTCTAATGTTTCTCGAATTTGTACCTTGGCTTATTTCGTTTTTTTTTTTTTTGTTGCTTTCCATTCAATTTTAACAAAAAAAAATAAGGGAAAGTTTTAATGGCCATTATGACGTGGGCCATAATTTGTGTCCAACTTCCGTGCAAAATAATGAGGAAAAATGTAAATGCAAATTTGCAGACTAAACAGTTTTCAAATGATTTTTAATGGCTTCTTGGTTCGGGGCTATTTTGCAGGGTTGTTTAAGTGCTTTAAGGAGAAGTTGAAATTAGATGGGCTAATTTCTTAATCAAATATAAATAATTAAACAATTTGAAACAATTGATGTAAATCTAAACATTGGGAAAAACTATGACAGTTTTAACAGGATAATGAAGACGATGAGTAAAGAACCCTGCAAGCAAAAAGCTGGGTGGTGCAGATGGTAGCCTTAAAATTATACATGAGCTTTATTCAGCCGAAGTCCGCCCCATACCACTCTACGGAGTTTTAGTCTGGTGGCCGGTCTTGGGTGAAACCTCTGTTTTTAGGACGTTTTCGGAGAGTGTAGTTTCGTTCTCAATAGTAGGGTAAGTCAGTTTCCTTTACCAAGAAACCCGGCTTATTTAAAGAATGTATATTTTGAGAAGAGCTCTTTTGTTAACCGCTTAAATTAATTTCTCTCACCTTGTCTTACTGGGACTGAAACTCGTGACCTTGAACGACTGAAAACACACGGATGACGACAACGTTTTAGCTCATACGGCTATTACTTGCACGAGAAAGGTAGCGCTTATCATAATTAAGGCACAGCAGGCGAAAGCACTAATAAGTGTGTTATTGTTTCTTCTTTGAATCACAAGATCTCTCGTCGCTGTGCGGTCTACTACCGCCACGTCGTCAACAGCAGGGCAAATCTACCCATGTGCTCTCCAACTGTTGTTTTATCAGGATTAATGACAATAGCGTTATTGTCAGTAAGAAATTCGGTGCATGTGTGAGTAAAAAAATTTCACTAGTTCATTGTGTTCATTCAAAAGGGAGTCCAGCTCGCCGACGATGAGGCTATTGTAGCTACAACGTGCATCTACACGATTAACGTTCTCACCGCCTTTCAAGAAGATTTGTTAAAATTTATGTGGTTCGTTTGGCATTGGCAGCAATGTTTCTACTTTATGGTACACTTGGCTTATGATTTTGAACGTTGAATTAAATTGCTGACAATTTGTCGCTGTATTCTGCACTACCTCTGTTGCTTCGAACGAAGTCGTTTGAAAGTATGAATCAAATCTACGAATGGACTGCAGAAACAGGTTTGAATCTGGATCTGTGCCGATGAGTAAGCCGTCCAATGGTTCTGGTGGCGTCTCAATTCCGGTAGTTGCACTTTTCTTGATGCGCATTTTTAAGTGCATGCCACTTGCAATATTCTTTGGAATATTCGATATCAGGCTCATACTCGAATGCTAGACAAAGGAACGGTCAAATTGTGTTAACATTTGTCCGGCGCGCTTATCCCTGCGTCAGTTGTTGTTGTTGTTGTTGACTGCGGAAAGCTAGTGCCTCTTGTGACTGAAAAGAACGAAGTTGCGACATTCAGACCGCGTAATTTTATATATTTCATGTAATCGTTGATCTGTTCTAGCTGCAAAGTCCGTTGCTGCATTCGTTCGACGGCCCAAATAGCTACCCCTGCGTGTTGCTGGCATTGCTTAGTGTTACACATACAGATCAGTCAAATTGAAACGATTTTATTTACAAAAATAGTAATAATCGGTCAAGCCGATACGAAGGAGTTGACTAACAAAAACGTGGCACGATATTTATATATGTAAGATTGTAAGATAAATCATTTATTACCAAGTAAGATTGTTAGTTTGGCACAGACGGTTAAATTAAAGAATACATTGGTGTTTGCATATGAGTTTCACAATAAAGGTATAATGTGAATGTTCAACTTGATAACAGAGAACTGATTTAGACGACGTAGCGGATTACAACTTTCAACTTCAGACCGACAACGACTTCTTATACAACTTGACAACTTTAGAACGACTTTTCTTCAACTGCTGCTTCTCGCTGACGACTCTCCTTATCGACTGATCAACCAAGCAGAGGGATGCCAACCTGCGCTGCATATACAGGGTTGCCACCTTACATATATATAGATTATAGATTATTTAGCAATTACACTCGAAAGAAAATCAATCCCAAGCGGTAATCTTATAAAAGATTGAATTGAGCAAAAAATTCGAGCACAGTTGAATCCCAAAGCTAGATAATTTTATTTATTTTCTAGATTAACTTAAGCTGGATATGTAATAATTGTTTTGATCCCAGGATAGAGATAACGCTTCTTCCCTTGCCCTCCATGATGCCATATGCGATAGGAAATCCTCATACACTTAAAAGACCACACCAGTTTGGATTAATTTAAAACTTTTGAAAACCAAAGAAATAAATATAAAAATTGTTGGGCTCCACTGGGACTCGAACACACGACCACTCGCAATGAACACTTATGGAATTGGTCATGATTGGTCCAGCATGACTAAAAAGCTACTGAATTTCTTCGTTCTCGCTCTCCAATTTATGGACATGTAATCTCGTATGGGATTGTAGTAAGCACATTGGGAATGATACAAGTTCGAAAGGCATGGGAAAGGCCTGCAAGTCGAGATTGAATTTTTTAGCTCGTGCCGGAGACACCAAAATTAAAAATATTGCAAATATCTCGACTTTTTTTCTTCTGTGTATAATCATATATTGGACACAATTTAGGAATGAATTTTCTTAATTTGTTCGTCGATTTAGAATGTGAGGAATATGTTTGAGAACATGGTCTTGTTTTAAGAACGGGTTTAAAAAACAGTTTTTTTTCCTGAGTGTACACTCAAAAAAAAGTTGTCATCACAGTGACACAATTTAGACATCAATTTGAAACTATTGAGTATCGAATTCTCTCTAATACTCCAAGTATCAAATTGATTTCTTCGAAAGTATTAACATGATACTTCGAGGATTTCAAATTGATACTACCGTGTATGTGGTTGACACATTTGCTTTTATCAATTTAATATTATTTCTTATCAAGTTTGTAGTATAATTTCAGTTCTTTAAAAACCTGCCATTAAAATTAATAAAAAAAACATTTTTAGAATATTATCTTTTAATTTTAAATTTATTTTAAATTCATTTACACTAATAAATTGAATTTGTTAAGTGTGAAAACGTCGCCATGGAGAAACATTGGTCTCCCACTGCAAGTCTCATGTCCACGCGTATGTTGTATTTTTAGAATCACTGTACTGATGTGCCATTTGCTGGAACCCATACACGTAGCTCTTTACTCCTTCAGAGACTCTGAAACGCCTCTACAGCAGATGTCTTCGTTTGATACCTATCGCGTTGTGCGCTAACATGCAAAGCGCTGAAACAGGCCACGCAGCATTGTGGCATGTTATGTGTCCTGTCTGAATAGTTACATTTATTATTATATATGTTTGCAAAAAACGACCACAGCAACATTAATACTTAGCTGCTTAAACTTTCCTTGTAAGTGTGTTCCATTTGAAATCCATTTATATATCTTCATCACGTCTTCTTCCATAGCGTTTACTTTTAAAGCCTAATCATACTGAGAACATCTGGCATCCAACATCCTAAGTCAAAAATATTTACCAAGGCGAAATTTGCCAGATTTGTAGATGTTACTATCATCGACCCTCTTAGCAAATGGTTATTAAGCATTTTAACCAGAGTTCGACACGATTCTATTTGCTGTGTATAGAAAAGCCACAGAGTATCAGCGACGTTGCTACTCCGACAGTATACGAGCTTATACTGCACTCGTTTGCAACAACAAACAAGTGCAAAAGCGTGGCTGACACACACACGCGATGCCAAAATGAACTTGTGTATTTTGCAGCCACTGATTTAAACTCAAGATGTTGGATGTTAGATGTGCTTAGTGTGATTTGCCTATTATTGAATTGTTTGCACATAAATTAAATAATTAAATTTGGCAGGTCAAGCATCGCCAGCTGCCACATTTGACCTGCTTTCTTATACAATTCATGCATTCTTCGAAATTTCGAACTTAAAAAAAATTTGTTAGTTTCAAATTGATACTTCTGCGCATTAAATTAATATTTCAAGTTTCAATGCAGTACTTTCTAGGCTAACATTGATACTAAAAAATGATACTAGTTTCAGTTTCAATTTGAAACACGTGTTTTTTAAATTAATATTGATACAAATTTTTTTGGGTGTATGCTTACAGAAACACCTAACTTTTGTGTAGGTTCCCATGGTCACTCCGCAATACTAAGTAGTCAAGTAGCGCTATCAACAATTATTGATTATTTTTAGCCTTTGATAGCCTTTGATACCATGTATGAGGTCATAATACCAAGTCGCTTGGATTTTAACTCATTCCATATAACAAATGGTACAAAATTGGAAAGTCAGGTGGGAGGCGGAGTTTTTAGTCCAGACCTAGTTAAAGCGTCTTTCAGGCAGAGGTTACCAACCATCTGGGTGAGCTCGTGGTGAAAGTGGACAAGAAGCGAAATGCTGCAAAAAGTCACAGTCCTAATAATTTGGTACTAGAATTTTCTTCCCAAAAACTTTTTATGTGAATCACGAATACTTTAAACTACAAGGACTCCACAATTAATTTCTACAAATCGAAGGACAAAAGGTAGAACATACCACAACGATTAGATTCTATCAAAAATATTTGACAAAACTTTTTGTTTTTATTAATATTTGGCAATTGCAAATTGCACCAAAAACCGCACACTTAACACACTAAATTGAGCAGCTGCTCAGTTAACAGAGCTCTGCTAAATCAAAATTCGTGGTATATTAAAGACTGACGTATTTGTGGACTAGTGAAACAGAATAATTTAAGTTTTGAGCAGTTTTGAAAAAGGTGTTAATGCCCAATAAATGGCGAACTTTTTTGTAGCATACTTATAAGATGACTTTTGGCTTGCTTTCCCCTTCGACTTAAGCTCTTTAATTTTTATTTCATTTTATGCCAAGCTTTTATTCAATCAATTTCCAGTCAGTTTAGCAGCAATAAAATTAGAAAAGAAAAAGGAAAATTCAACGTCAGGTAAACGGAAGACGAATTAAGTGAAAAACTTGTATCTTGGCTTTGTTTCTAGGCAAAGGAAGAGCTTTTATACCGCCAAAGAGAGACAAAAGTTATTGTACTTCTAACAAGTTGCAGCTTCCGTTGAAGACAAAGTGTTGAGACCGTACATACTTATTGATGGATTACCACTCACACACACACACACACAGAAGACACAGGAGAACTGGTTTTAGGCTGTTGCTGATGAGTTGCCAGGACTGTTAATTGTGTTTGGCTTGGCTCAAGTCAAAAGGAAAAAACCAAATACATACACAGTTAGCATATATATATCAGAGTGGCATATCCATGTCAAGGCAAGTGAATGGACAGTCGAAAAGTACACAGAGAAAAAATAACAGGGATATATTTTGGGTATCCCTTAAAATTGGTTAGTTTAAAAATTGCAAAAAGAATATAAATAATATTTGTTAAATTGGTTGCGGTTTGAGAAAATTATCCATTCCACATGCATCTTTTTCTCTGTGTAACCACAACAACAACGACCACACTGTTGCTTGTTGCGCATGATGAATGTTTGTGGACTGGACTTGGTCTCCGCTGCGTATGCGTAATATGTGTATATGGCCGTGTAAATAATAATTCATCATGTTAACGGCATATCGGCCTAATACCACATTTATTTTTTGTTCAACTTTGGCAAATGAAATTGACGGCAAATCAATTGAAATTGTATATTGTGTGTACACACATCACTTTGTGTGTGGTTGTGGTTCTGTGTGTGTGTGTGAGAGTGTGTGTGTGGCATATTTCCTCACATAAAAATTGAATTGTGGTTTGAGTTTGTGGTACGACAAAGAAATCATTCAAGTGGATTCTGTTGAATGAAATGGAATAACACAGCTAGTAATGCGTAGAGAAACTGTTTTCCTTATACACTGAGGGGAAAATGCACTTTGACTGACGTTAAATAAGGAATTCGTAAGTAAAAAATTAAAAAAAAAACTTTTTTACAATTTTCAAGCCAAATATTGTGCAACAAATTGTTTTTAACTATATGGACTTCATTTAGTGGACGCGCGCTCGCCTTCAAAATCGATCATTTGAAATATATGGGAAATAAAGGGGATGAGTTTAGGATTTAATCTATAAAATTTTAAGCCGAAAATTTGTATGTGTTATTTCTCTTTATATTCTGTTAGGGGAATATCATAGCAATAAAGCGCCAAAGGATGACAGAATATCTGCTGAATTTTTTAAAAACGCGACTCCAAACTTCATAGAACTGCTAACACGCGCCTACAATATTATGTACAATCAAGGGACCTTTCCAGACTCCTTCAAGCGTAGCATTATATTCCCAATTTATAAAAAGGGCGACCCATCTAACGCCAGCAACTACAGGGGAATATCTTGCCTTAACGTCATGATGAAAATTCTAACCGGAGTGCTACTTTCCTGCTTGACTGAATGGGTTAACAAGATGGATCTACTTCGTGAATTTCAGAATGGATTTCGAAAGGGCTATTCCACAGTCGATAGCATCTTTGTCCTAACGTCAATCGCTCAGTCTTTTCTCCAGTCCAAGAAAAAGTTATATATATTTTTTATTGATTTTAAAGCAGCATTCGATACAGTGAATAGAAGAAGTCTGTTCTACAAACTGAGCAACATCGGGCTAGCTACTAAAATGCTCAAGGCAATATTTCAGCTGTACGAAAATAACACAGCATCGGTTTGGGACGGTTCCAGACTTTCTGATTGGCTTAACACTAACTGTGGAGTCAAGCAGGGCTGTATTCTAAGTCGACTTTTGTTCTCCCTTTATGTTGACGACATCACACATGCCCTACCAGGAGGGGTTACCTTTGCTGGACAACTGTTCAAAGTATTGATGTATGCCGACGATATGTGTCTTTTTGACGATTCTCCGCAAATGCTTCAAGAAATGATTAATAAGCTACACGAATATTGTAGAGAATGGTGCCTTCAAATCAACACGGAGAAATCAAAAATCATGATAATTAGACAGGGTGGCGGGCGTTACTCTCGACTAGAAGACTGGAATTTCAAAATCACAACCTCTCTCTTAATGGGATACAACAGTCAAGTCACTGTTAAGTCACGGTTTAGTCACTGTCAAGTCACTATCAAGTCACTGTTAAGTCATGGCTTAGGCGCTGCTTAGTCGCTGTCAAGTCACTGTCAAGTCATGGTTTAGTCACTTTTTAGTCCCTGTATAGTCATTGTCAAGTCACGGTTTAGTCAATGTCAAGTCACTTTCAAGTTGCTATCAAATCACAATGTAGTCACTGTTGAGTTATCCCCACTTCCACCCAATTTCCTTCCACTTCCCTCCACTTTTCCTTCTTTTTTTCCTCTTTCCATCCTCTTTCACCCCTCTCCCCCTAGGACACTCAGCTTAAGCTAAGTACTCAGACAAAATAAATTGCTTTCGCTGGGTGTCAATTCCATATAAAAAGAGGGTGTCGGAAAGCTTTAGTCAAATTCCGACTCTATACTAGGTCGAACTCAAGCAAACTAAAATTTCCGTTCATACCCATCGGAAAGCTCGTCGCGCAGCTAACTTGACAGATGGAAGAGCTGAGTTGAAGGCACTAACAGCTGATTCTATTCCGATGGGGTGGTAGCAGAAAAAAAGTGTGCAGTTTTTGCGACACCGACCCTTCGGAATTGCACCAACCATAACTAAATTCAAAGGCAAGCAAATCTGCGCAGTGTGACCGTTTCACATTTGGTGGTATTTTGTTAAAGGGTGGTATTTTAGCTGGCCCACCCATCGGAATAAGTTGTCAATTCCGCTAGCGGACGATTTAGTTTGTCTGAGTACTAAGCTTAAAGCAATCAACACATAAAATGCATGACGACTGCTGTGTCACGTGACTCTGAAATCAAGTTTTAAAATCTTTCGTACCGAAATTAAAAATGTTTTACATCAAAAATTCTTAAAGAACATTTTTTTTTATTTTTGAAATTTAAATACATAATTTTTTTTCAATTTTAATGAATAATAAATAAAAATATTTAAAAGTTTTCAATAACATTTTTTTTTTTTTTTTTTTTGTAAAACTTAATCTTGCAGATTTTGTTATTTATAACTGTATCAAAAAATAGTTTCCCCAAAGCAAAACACTCGATTGTTGGGATATCTTCGTTGAGCCAAACTAACAACAGCTTCGGCTTTGATGCTGACATAACGCCAGCAGAATATATGTTGTGTTTGATTGCTAACAGCTGATAGAACATGTCGTTCGAAGTAGAACCTCTTTATAACCTCAGTGCGACATTAGTAATCGATGAAGACACATTTTTGGAGCAAATTGACACTTTGAATTTAATGAAATAGATCCTGATGGCAACACGTCTAAGATACTACTTGTATTGGTTGAGAATTTGCCAGGATTAACAAAGATTTTTTGATTTATAAACAGATTCCCGATATTTTTTGCCCACAGTAGTTTTATTTTTAGATCTCTCAAAGTAAGAAAATTATCTAATGTATTTTCCATGGCAGCTAGTCTATTTATAAGCAACGCTGTAAGAATAAACTATTCGCAGGAACGGCCGCAACCGTGATGTGCAGCTCTTCAGTTCAGCCTCTTAGTTATATTATAATCAATATAAAGGGGACAACTGGTAATTGGTAATTAAATACATATGTTTTTAGTCAAATAAAAGAGCATATTATTAATTTGAAGTAAAATATTGATTTTTCCGGTTTTTACATATCGATTTTTCCTTGAGTGAATAAGCCAATGTATAAAATCCAATAATCAAATTAAAATATCCTAGATGTGAAAATTTCTAAACAAAGTTTGCCATTCTGTTAACTGTCACATGTCGTTAGAGGCTTTCTCTCTCTACTCGATCATTCAGTCAACCAACTTCCAACTGAACAAACCGAAAAAAAGGAGAAATTAAACGAGAAATAATATTAAGCAAAAAATGGTAAGTGGACAGAACAACAGATTAACTGTTCCAATCCTTAAAGCTTTTGCTTGGCACCAGGATCAGATCGTGTCCAGCAAGCGTAAGCTTGTTAGAACAATTGAATGGTTTAAGAAGTTTTAAATATACGCGGAGATACCGCGTGGTATGCTTCGCTCGAGTTTTATCAGACGTATGCCCGACGCGGAAGATGAAAGGAACCCGGTAGAAACGGCTGAGAACAATATGATTAACGCTTCGCCAATGGAAGAGCAACAAGTGGAGCTGGAGCAGTCGGCTAATCCGAGTGATCAGAACATAACGGATTTGGAGGTGAGATTCATTCCAAGCATGATAAAAGTGGAAATGGTACATGATGATGCGGATGAGATCCAATCATTCTTTGAAGTGATGGTTCCAAATCTTCAACCCAAATCTGAAAACTGATGTCCTGGCCTATGACGATTTCAGTTTATTTTTGGTTTAGAGTTGCGTTTGAGTTGATAAGGATGAAAACTGACGCTGACAGACGTTAATTTATATATTTTTTTAAGACAAATTTTAGAAAGTTTATTTAGGTGTTATTCAAAATTGTAAAATCGTATTAATTTTACAGTTGCACTCACACATACACACTTATTTTGTGCATTATTAAAACTTGTTACCAATCAGCCGGAAGCTTGTGTATTTTATTTACCGGGGTACAAATCGATATATGATAAATATTTGCATCGGTGGATAAGAACTAGCACATTGAGTCCGAGGTTGTTTTCATAACCACAACCAGCTCCATGGTCTGGAAGCAGATCGGTCTCACCGTGCGTTTAAGACGAGGAACGTCTAGATTAAAATGGATTTAAAAGTGGCTGGTGAAATGTGAAATTGGCTATACAGCTCCTCCAACGGGGCCAAGCCAAGCTTCTCTCAATCTCTTGGCGCGTGTGCTTTCAATTTTTCGCACAAGAGAAAGGGACCTGAAAGTGGCTGGTAGCTTAAACTAATAAGCCTGAGGAGACACTACCATCATGGGCTGTGGAGACTTGAAAGGCTTATTGCTGTTTGTCAATTTTGGACTCGAGTGGTATGCACACATTGGGCAATGGGAGAGTCTACCATAACAGATTCTACGTCACAAGTAATGCAGCTGCCGGTATCGAAATGCTTTTTATTGGCTAGTTACCATAAAAATAATTGCAACTTGCCAACTTTGATCTGCTTTACTTCTTTGTCCAACTCTCATCTCATCAAATTTTTGTAGTTTTGCTTTTTTCAAACTTCTTTGATTACACTAGTTTACAGCCAAAAAGACCCATTTCTACTGAAAATTTTTTTTAGTGTAGTTTGGAATGGTGATCTTAAAAATCAATTTCAAAAAATTTTTCATGGCTCCGTTTTTGAAATATAATTTTTTTTTATTTTTTGGTAGGGGCGCTTACATTTTAAGCCATATCTCACTTTATAATTGTCAGATAGAGTCAAGCAAGATAAGAATCGAAAGGTTATTTCGCTGCCGGTAATCGAGTAAAACATTGTTTTTAAATCGGTTCATTAGTTTGACTACAAAATCCAAAAATATTTCGAAAAAATCGATTTTTTGCTCGAAAATTCATTTTTGGTCGCCTGGAAAAAATGTAAAAAAATTCAAAAAAACTATTTTTATTTTTTCTACATAAGAACCGTACTTCTACGAAGAAAAACTGATATCGATGATCAAAATCTGTGAACAAACACAGGAGCTGTAAGCAATTTAGTGCAAAAAAATGTGATATTTTCCTGAATATTCTAAAATAAATTTTCGTTTGCTTCGACTTTTGTTCCGTTTTTAATTTTTATTTTTGTTTTGGCTTTTCGTTCACTTCATAATTTGACCAAAAAACGAAGAAAAGAACAATGTTAATTTTTGAAAACACACAAAATACTCAAATTTGACTGTTAGTTCCTCTACTCAATTTGATCCATCTATGGTACGTGTTACACGATTTTCCTCACCAATACCTTATTTTCTTCGTAAAAGTGCGATTCTTAAGTAGAAAAAAAAAAAAAGTTTTTTAGAATTTTTTTATATTTTTTCTAGTCGTTTTTAAAATGAAATTTCTTGGATTTTCGAGCAAAAAATCGATTTTTTTGAAATATTCTTGGTTGTTGAATTCAAACTACTGAACCGATTTAAAAACAATGCTCCACGCAATTATTGGCAGCTCCATTACCTTTCGATTTATTTCTTACTTGACTCTATCTGACAATTATGAACTGAGATATGGCTTAAAATGTAAGAGTACCTACCAAAAAAATTTAAAAAATTAATATTTCAAAATCGGAGCCATGAAAAAATTTTGGAAATCGATTTTTTAGATCACCATTCTAAACTATACTAAGAAAAATTTTCAGCTGAAATGGGTCATTTTTTTTTTTTATTTTTGTAAACTAGTGTTATTATACTCTGTACGAAAGGTACATAGAGTATATTAAGTTTGTGCAAAAGTATGTAACTGGGAAAAGGAATCATTTCCGACCACATAAAAAATATATATTCTTGATCAGCATCAACAGCCGAGTCGATATAGCCATGTCCGTCTGTCCGTCCGTCCGTCCGTCTGTATGTCCGTCCGTATTAACAAACAGATCTCAGAGATGGTAAGAGATAGAGGTTTGACATGCATGGGACAAATGCTTCTTATACTTGCAGGCAGATTAAGTTTATTTTCAATTTTTGCCACGCCCCCTCCCGCCCCCGGAATTTGGAAAAAACGTTATATCTCCTACAGTTTTAAGGATAGACAATTCGTACCTTCTAAAGATAGTTAATAATTAGCAAAACGAATAAATTTGCCAAATAAATGATAAGGTTCGGATGAGCGGTTCTCTAGTTATGAGCAAAAAAGTGATATATAGCCGAGTTAAGAAGTGTTGCATACTTTTCAGATGTTCACCCTAAGGAACGCAGGAACACTGTTAAGCATGTTTTGTCATGAGTAACGGGTATATCGAAGTCGGTTAGAGCCGACTTTAACTTACGCTCTCGTTGTATACGTTATTCGAATTCTGATAAATTAATCTAGCTTTTGCCGTGTTAAGATTTCTGGCTAGCTTTAAGAGGCGGAAAAATTCCATTCTTAAATTTTCGCAGTCTCTATCGATCCATGGCTCTTTGGAGGATGATCCTTGAGCATGTTGCATACAAAGACTTTATCGAGCTATTCAACGGGCTATCGTGGACTTGTGGGGCTTGCGTGAAGTCGAAATGGAAATGAAAGTGTTCATGAGGCAGACTAGAGTTGGTTTAAAGAGCGTTTATTCCAAACTTGTCAAACTTACTGACGAGTGGATTCTCAATTCTCCAGTTTAAAACTGATGAAAAAGTCTCCCAAGCGAAAAAAAAACCATCAACTCGGGTGTGCCTCAGAAGCAAAATGCTCTTTCTGTTCCCGCCCAGACCCAGAGCCCATCGACTCCTAATACCCAGCGTCTGATATCTTTTAATACTCCGGCTCCAGCCGGAAGATAATTGGTACTGGAGATTTTACCACTAAAGAAGGTGGCATCTCTGATACCAGTCATGTGACATCAGATGTTGGCTCCGATTCGGCCGTCCAGGAGGTCCCGATCACCCCTGCTGTAAATATACCTAAAGAGAGTGCTGGTGTGGCTGCTCCCCCTATTTCGGTATCTATTACTGAGGTAACTGGGGAATGAAGGGCTATAAGGCCTCTCACAGGTATTCCTCCGCAGAAGCATATCTTTGTTTCTCGCCTTGCCCCTGATCTCACATCTGATGATGTTAAAGCCTTCATTCAGGCCAAAACTCAAGCCGCAGATGTTTTGGTAGACAAGTTCAAATTTTCTTATGAAAGGGATGTTTCCCCTTTTAAAGTTACTGTCCCAGATAAAATCTTTAAAACAATTTGTTCAGAGGATTTCTGGCCGGAACATTTAATTTTTAAAGATTATGTTCCCAAAAAGAAAACTTTTGCTCCTATTTACTTGCCTACTTTTTCTTCTAACCTTTCTGGTACCTCTTCTTCTACTGTGGTGTCAAAAAACTAATGTCCTCCCTTCTGCTTGCTTATCAAAATGTCCGTGGTCTTAATTCTAAATTAGCAAAACTGTGTGTGTTAAAATAACCTTTTTTTACTTTTTCCGTTTTTATTAATTGCTTTCTCTCTATTACTATCAAGCACTGACCTTTTCGTTGTTCTTGGAGCACAGTTTGGTTAAAATATAGTGCTCTGTGTTCTCTGTATCCAGGAAATGGTTAATGTCCTCTATTTCATTTGTATTGCACAATTCGCATTTATTTGTCCGTCCTGTAACAAACCAATTTCCATTTAACAATATCATGTCGCTTCTTGCCCTAAAGATCCATGATACTGCCCTAATATCCACTTGTGCATACTTTTTTATTTCGGTGGAGACATTGTTTTTTTTTGGCCAAGAAGGCCCTTCCAAGTAATGTTTATGCTTTGCTTTGCAGCCGCAGTTCTAGCTGTAACATGTTTCTTGAAATTTAAAGTCAAATTGAAAAATCCAAGATGTGAAAATTTTAAAACATAGTTAGCCATTCTCTTAACTGTCACATGTCGTTAGAGGCTTTCTCTCTCTACTCGATCATTCAGTCAAACAACTTCCAACTGAACAGACCGAAAATAGGGTGAAAAATAAGAGAAATAATATTATACAAATATTAAGCAAAAAATGGTAAGTGGACAGAGCTACAGTTTAACTGATCTAATTCTTGGAGTTTTCGCTGGGCAACAGGATCAGTCCACCCTTTTATTAAAACGGAACAAAAGAATGTTGGTGCGGGAGCACAAATGGATGCAAAATACGGAAACTTATGCTGAAATTCCGAGAGGCATGCTCCGGTCGGGCTTTGTTCGGCCCATGCCGCAGGAGCAGCCCGACGAGGAAGAGGAGATGCCAGTAAAGCATGACTCATACATGATGGATGGAATTGAGCCCTTTGACTCCAATGCTTTTCCCATTGCGGCAAATCCATATGGACAGAAAATTCCCGATTTGGAGGAGAAATTTATTCCCATGATAAATATGGGAATTAAGCACGCCGCTCCACCCACTCCCAATCTGGTCGAGAACTATTGTTTCTATACATTCTATAGTTAAGCGTTTTTGTCGGATCAAAAGTTGGTTAATATTATATATATTTTTTAAGGTGTTCTTCAAAATTTTAAAGTCGTATTACACAAACACAAATACACACACACACACACTTACTTTGTGCATAATTAAAACTTTTGTTTGAGCAGCAGAAAACTTGTGTATATTTTAGTTAGAAAATTATCAAATATCTTTTCCATAACAGCTGGCAACAACGTAAGAATAAACTATTCGCAGGAACGGCCGCAACCGTGATGTGCAGCTCTTCAGTTCAGCCTCTTAAATATATTACACGCGGAGATACCGCGTGGTATGCTGCGCTCGGGCTATATCAAACCTATGCCGACGCGGAAGATGAGAAAATGCCGGTAGAAACGATTGCGAACAATGTGATTAACCATTCGCCAATTGAAGAGCAACAAATGGAGCTGGAGCAGTCGGCTAATACGAATGAACAGAATATCACGGATTTGGAGATGAGATTCATTCCAAGCATGATAAAAGTGGAAATGGTACATGACGATGCGGATGAGATCCATTCATTCTATGAAATGATGGTCCCAAATCTTCAACCCTGTGAAGAGCTGTGGAGGCTACGGAGTATTGAACTTTAATGGTGTGCACACGAGAAAGATTCTTCGCCATAAGTAATGCAGCTGCCGGTAACGAAATGAATGCTTTTTTATGTGCTAGATTCCATCAAAATGGTTGCCACTCTCCGACTTTGATCAGCTTCACTTGTTTGTCCGCCTCTCAGCTCACCAAATATTTGTAGTTTTTGTTTTTTAGACTTCTTTGCTATAGTTTTTTTTATTTATTGTTGTGTGCTCAATTCTCAAAGGTTACTTGGACAATTATCAAAAAAGTTTCATAATTTCCAGACCCCCTTCGTCAATTTATCAGCTGTTTTCACCAAAACGAGTTGGCAGATCCATACTCATTGAAATAGCGAACTGTTAGTTAGAATAAAAATGATGTGATCCTCATATTTATCATGACTTTAATCATGTACTGAACAAAATAGGACTCCTTTACTCTTTTTGACACTTATAGAAAAATCTATCTTAACTTAAATCAGAAGCTGTGAGAGAGCGAGTGCGGCTACCTGGTTAAGTATGTTTACCTTGGCTCAAGGTGAATTTACTATAAGGTTCTCTTGACTCTCTGAGAAAAATGACAGCTGCTCTGAGAGACATCAACTAGAAAGAGATAGAAACACAGCAGCCGTGCTGAGTACGTCACCTTATTAGTAAATTCACCTTGCCTTGGCTTATGGTGGAATTAACAAGGTGAAGCCGTCAGCCTCTGCTGAGATCCTTTAAGATAGAAAGAGATGACAGAACATTGGTTTGTTCCTGCTAGTGTAATGCAGTTCGGCCCTTTAGCCCTACAAACAGAAAGAGCGCTGTCTCCCTCAGCTTCACCTTATTAATTCCACCATGCCTTAACGTAGTACTCGCTCTGACAATGCGCTCTGACAATTTTTAAAAGCGGATTTCCTGTGCTATATAATTAGTTGCGGCACAACTGTTTTAATATAAAAAACCGAGAGCGTAGGATAAAGTCGGCTCTAACTGACTTCCCGTTACTCATGAAAAACATGTTTAACAGTTTTCCAGCGTTCCTTAGGGTGAACATCCGAAAAGTATGCAATATTTTTTTAACTCGGCTATTTATTATCCGATCTTGCTGTAAATTTCAGGGATTATAGTTGTTGCTAATATAAACTTAAGTTATAAATTTGATAAGTTCAAATTTCCATCGCAGGACCGAGGTTTCTCCCTTTGGAAATGCACCCGACACGTCAAGAGACAGCCCCCACAAAGGTTCGTAATTCGAAGGGAAGACGGGTCATGGGCTAGGTCCGACCTGGAGATAGTCGAGGAGTTTGCCAACAACTTAGAGGGACGATTCACCCCCTTCAGTCTGGCTTCCGCTGAGGATGCCGCCACCACTCAAGCTGGTCTTTTAACCGACGCTGGCCCACTATCTCCCATCAGACCCATTTCGCTGGATGAAGTGCGCCTTCAGATCCGACAACTTAAGTTCACTAAGGCCCCTGGCATTGACGATATCGACGGCAGAACAGTTAAGTCCCTCCCCGAAGTGGGTATTTTGTTCTTGCTGATGCTGTTTAACTCAATGATACGATTCCAATACTTCCCGACCTCCTGGAAGTCTGCGGTAATCGTAATGATCCCCAAGAAGGGCAAGGATCTCTCTAAGCCCGACTCCTACCGGCCAATTAGTCTACTGCCAACTTTCTCCAAAATATTTGAAAGAATATTTCTTGGAAGAATGTTGGCAGTCAGCGCGGTTGAAGAGGCTATACCAGACCATCAGTTTGGCTTCCGCAAAGGACACTGTGCGCCGCAACAGGTCCATCGACTCACCAACCACATTTTAAAAGCTTTCGAAAACCTTCAATACTGTTCCGCCGTCTTTATGGATATAAAGCAGGCGTTCGATCGAGTTTGGCATACCTCGGATTTGCCATACCCATTAGCCCATCGCACCTTGCCTCTAGCAACAGCCGCAAAAGGGCATCTGCTAAGGTCCAAAAGTTCCTGGATGGCTTTGGTCGTTGGGCAAACCGCTGGAACATTGCCATTAATCGATCAAAAAGTCAACACTGCACCTTCGCCAAGAGACGAGGGAAATTTGCTCGGGTGCGTCTACAAGGGTCGAGAGTACCGTATTCGGAATCATCAGTCAAATATCTTGGTGTGACTCTGGACCGCCGACTGACCTGGAAAGCCCATGTTTTACGAGCAGCAGCTACAGTTGCAGCTAAGGCCTTGGAGCTTGAACCTCGAAGCGGACTTTCGTTGCGGTGCAAAATTCTTGTCTACAAGGCTATTATCATGCCTTCCTGGACCTGGGGGATCCCTCTGTGGGGTACAGCATGCTCCACTACACTGAAGAAACTCGAATCATCAATAAGCCGAGTACTTTAGCGCATCGCGGACGCTCCATGGTATGTCAGACATACGACCCTATACCGCGATCTGAATGTGTTGCCTTTATGTGCCCAAATTAACTTGCATACCAGCAGGTATCATGACCGACTAGTGGCCCACACCAACAGTCTTGCCTCTGAACTGGCTACACTCAGAAAAAAGATTTTCCTTAAATTTTAGGAAAATGGATTTTATTACCTAAAATGTGATTTTTAGGTAATCATTTCCTAAAATATAGGGCATTTTACCTAAACAATCTGTATTTGGCTTATATTTTTTAGGAATCCTTTGCCTTAAAATTATGCCATTTTCCTTAACATTGCATTATTATTTTAAATATAAAAAAATGATGAATAAATATGTACAGAGCCTTTGTTTTCAGTTCAGAATGAATCTATTTTATCTATTCATGTTACATTCAGAGCGGGCAAACAAACAAAACGAAACGTTTCTGAATCGTTTCGTTTCGTTCTTTGCACAGAGCGAAACACAAACAAAACCCGACAAAAGTAACTGTAACACAAAATGAGTTCTGTTCAGTTTGCGTTCGGGAACGCAAACTAAACGTAAAGCGAAATGCTCTCATCTTGATTTGCGGACAAAGGGAATCGGAACGATATGCAACGAGCGCGAATAGTTCGGAAACGTTTGCTGCTCGATTTGTATTTGTATTTGTATTGTTGTTGTTTCTTTCTGTTGCTTACTTCTTTGTTTCTCTCAGCTTTGTTGTTGTCGTTCCGAAACGTTTCAAGGCAGTGCAGCTTTCGGAAGAACAATATTCCAATCGTTTCGTTTGCGCTCTTCGGCAATATAAAGTTAGTGGTTTCGTTTTCCCTCACTAGAGGTAACAGATACAAAACAAATGAATCGTTCCTTGGCTTTCGCGAACGGTTCGTTAAACGTTTCGTTTGTTTGCCCGCTCTGGTTACATTACATTCAATTACATTTATTTTTTACCATAACATTCTAAATTATTTAATAATATTAAATAATTGTTGCTACACTCAGAAAATTAGTTTTCTACATTTAAGAAAATCACCCTAGAATCAAAATCGCCCTAAAATTTAGAAAAAAATTCCTTTAATAAAGTAAAATTTGTCTGAATTTTATAAGTTTATTTTAAAAGAAATTTTTGAAAACAATTTTTTTAAATTTAGATATATTTATTTTCTAAATTTAAGGGTCAATTTGCTTTATTGCCTTTTCCAATTTTTAGGGTAATTTCGCCTTTGATTTTAAAAAATATTTGTTACAAATTTAGGGTGCTTTGCCCTAAAATTAAGAAAATTAACCCTAATTTTAAGAAATTTTATCTAAGTCCTTCGACTTTTCTAAAAATGTTTGCGAAATGTTTGCATTGCGCTCTACTGCCGTTCGGTTTTAACTACGAAGCCGTCTATGTGATGGCATTTGTTTACACACACTAATGTCCATTCGCAATGCCTGAAGAATATAGATATAATGCACTGATGTATAGTGACCGAATATATATGCTAAAAAGAATATGAGTATATTCCCACAAAATATTCTAAAAAGCATATGAGTATATTCATTTTTTTCTCTTATATGTGACATTTTTCTATTAAGAAAATAAAGGTGTCTTGGCGTAGATGTAAGGTGTTTGAATACGAGTCTTACGTACCCAGGTTCGAGTCCCAGTAAGGATCAAAATTTTTTTTTTATTTTTATTTTATTAAATTCTTTTTATACATTTTAGTTATGCATAGAAATGTGTTTTTTCTTTCGAGATACTCAAAACATGAAGATTTAAAAAAAATGGTTCAATATACTGGATATACGGGAAATTGGCTTCACAAGAAGAAAATGATAAAAAAAATCTCGGTTGAAAAGGGTAACTCACTTAAAACTGTTTTAAAAATATGATTTCTTTACATATAAATTCAACAATTGAAGTGTAACTTAGCAGAAAATTGGTGGGGCGAAAAAATAAATCAGAAATGGAGCTTTAAATTTTAAGGAAATTATTTAAGTAATAGTTTTCTATTTTTTTTACAAAACTATGAAGAGTTGCAACGTATAACAATAATTATTTTAATATGTTTCTCTCCTGTCCCACAAAATATTTTTATAAATCTGTTTTTTTGTTGAAATGCCAATGACTTCAGTTTTTGTTTTTAAAAATAATTAAGATGTATAAAAACAAGTAATAAGTTTGGTTACTGAAACTAATTGCATATTAAATTATTGCTTGGCAGATTTCAGGCATGGATTAAACAAAATTTTTTAAAAATTCTTAATATTCCTACCAAGACTTAAACGCTAGATTCAAAGTCCAGAGGGCTATCCATTAGACCATAGAACCGTTTTTTTAAGTTTTTTCTTCGTCACTTTTGTAGAAGGTCTCTGCCTACAATTACAGTTCAAAGATAAATTAAGGATAAATTGGAAACTTTGAAATCCCGCGCTGCTATTAAAACTAAAAAATTCTGATTTTCGTAAAGCTCTCTATAAAATATTCCGAATTTTTGAGTTAAGTTTTGCTAAGAACTTTGCATGTTGAAAATCTCGCAAAGAAGTGCGGCTTGGTTTTGGCTTTGCGTATGTGTGTTCAGCCACGCGAGAGAGCACTCAGTTAGCACGTTTACTGTCGGTGTGTCGACGTTGCTGCCGCAGAGCGCTATAGATTAGCTAGCGACGCTCCGGACTCTGGAACAGAGTTATTCTGTCCAATAAATTATTCTTATAAGCATAAAAGTAGTAGATTGTTGTTGTTTGAACTGATTTTCCAATATTAAATGGCAATCAAAAGTGTTATCGTACAATTTTTTTTAACTTTTATATTTAGTTTTGTTTGCAAAAAATTAATATGTATAAAAAAAAAAAAAAATTACACACAGGGAATCGAACCTGGGTATCTTAGACTCGTAGTCAAAAAGCTAACAGCTGCGCTACGGCACTTATTCTAAATATGCCAAATATGCTAAAGCATATATGTCCGGTCTCTACTGATGTAGTATTCGATTAAAGGATTGTATAAAATAAAAGCAATGCTAAAAACACTACAAATAAAAAAAAACAATAAGAAAAGAACCATTTAATGAGAAACAATTATGTTCCTTCTGGGATTGGCCATTTCCCACTCGACCACGACTCTTGCTTCTTATTGAGTGGCAAATGTGAGTACTTAAGCTCCAAATACGCCACACAAATTCTTAGGTATGATTTGTACTCAAGGTTTTGCTAAATAAAAAAAAAACATTAAAAAAAATATAAATAAATGAGAAGAAAAAGTATGCTCCTACTGGGACTTGATTACAGGCCTCCACGTTTGCTTAGCAAATGTCATGTCAACTTGACCAACTGTGTATGTACATTATAAACTATGGTTTTGTCGCTAGGTTTTACTTAAGGTTAATAGTCGAGTGGGCTAAGGCGTTGTCCGAGTGTTCAGTATTTGAGAGAGGTCCCGAGTTCAAGTCCCAGTAAAGTAAGTAAAAAAATTGTTTAAGCGCTTATTTCTAAATTAAATATATATTTATAGAGTAGAAAAAAGTGGGTTGGTGTGGTGGTTGTAATGGGGGAGCATGGTACAAACACAAAAACCGAAGGGCTGGGGCGCGGGGTTGATCCAAAACCACAACCACACACGGGTTGGTCTGTGGTCGGTCCTACCCTACCTCCCCCTAAAACTTTTTTTAAATCTTTACTGTCAGCTGCTTTTTCCTAATGCCAGCGCTGCCATAACCGCTTGGGAATTTTAAGTCGACCCAACTGCTAAAATTGTGTAAGTTTTTTTGAAAAATATTACCTAAAAAACTAATTTATTGACGAAAATTTAGGCCTTTCTATTACCTAAAAATATAATTTATGGCACTACATTGACTAAAATTTTTGGTCACATATTACCTAAAAATCAAATTTATTGCTTAGAAAACTTTAGGTAATAGAGGCCTGAAATTAAGTCCATATATTCCTTGGTTGTCATTTTAGGTCATATGGACTTAATTTTCGGGTAATTTTCAACATTTTTAGGTAATATTTTTTTCTGAGAGTACTAACAGGCTCAGAAGACGACTTAATCGACGACACCCCTCTGACCTCTGGATCCATGGAAGGCGTCCTTCGGGTCGCCTCATCAACCTGACTTAAGTGTCCCCTTGGGACTAACCCCACCTATGAGGCACGCTGCTGGTTCCCAGCAGGAAAATAGCTCACCCCCAGGACCTGTGCTGCGTGCTAATTATCTCAGGCGTTTGCCGTACTGTTTTAGTCCTGTATATATTAGTCCTTCTTGTTAACTATTTATAAATAGATTAAGTTCTATGTACCAAATATACCCAAAAACTAAAAAAAAAAAAAAAAAAAAAAAGGATATCTTAACAAGTGAGAAAGTCAGTCAAGCCCGACTATGACATACTCCGTACCTGGAGTTGCAGCTGAATTGCAGTGCTGCTACTGTGTCTATCTCAATCTCTGTCTCTTTCTCTCTCTTTCTTTCTCTCTCTAAAATTGTGAGATGTTGGTTGTGAAAGGGTGAGAGGGGGAGTGATGGGGTGCTTGGTTCATAACATACTATGGCCCCCCAAAACATTATTTTTTTTTTTTTTTTTTTCTTTTTTTTTTTTTTTTTATTTAAAAAAAAAATATATATTAAATCCCATTTTCCTTAACATTTTAAAACAAAATAAACCCATATTTTTTTTTTTTTTTTTTTTTTTTTTAATTTTTTTTTTTTTTTTTTTTTTTTTTTTTTTTTTTTTTACGTTTTTTGGGGGTTGAGAGATGGGGAGAAGATTTTTTTTATTTTTTTTATTAACCAGAACTCACAACCACCAAGACCCAAAAACCCCTTTTTGTTTTTTTTATATTGTATATAAAAATAAATTAGAAAGAATATTTTGAGCACGAGCGCTCTTAAAAAAATAAATTATTCGTCCTTGAATTTGCAAGAATTTCGCTCTTGGAATCAAGATAATTTGTTTTCTTATAGGCAAGGGGTCCAAAAGAAGGACGTTCAAGCAGCAGCTTGTCCGATGCCCCAACATCTGGGACGCCTTAAAACTTTTAACGAAAGGGTGTGGTTGATGAAGATGTCTTTTTTTATATTTCCCCTCTTTGATTTCCTTCCACCATCTAATTGTCCTTTTTTCTCTTTCCACTTGGCAGAAAATGTTTCAATAGAGATGGCCAAACTTTCACGACGTGCCTCGTCGTCTGCAGCA
The DNA here is from genome assembly GCA_018904275.1 of Lordiphosa clarofinis. Classification (NCBI taxonomy): domain Eukaryota; kingdom Metazoa; phylum Arthropoda; class Insecta; order Diptera; family Drosophilidae; genus Lordiphosa; species Lordiphosa clarofinis. The sequence goes on from JAEIGQ010000098.1 coordinate 147,947, forward strand.
ACGCCGTCAACAGCAACAGCCACTTCAGCAACAGCAACAACAGCAACTGCAAGTCATGACCAGCAGCAACAGCAACAGCAGCAGCGCCTCACCCGCCACATACCCAAAGCGTCCGTTCTTATTGATCCAAGTGTGGATGCTTTGCATGAGATTCCGTCATCTCCATCACCGACACCGGCGGCGCTTTCCAATTATAACAACAACAACCACACTGCCGCGACCCATGCACCTCCTGCCCATCCAGCCACGGCCACACCCATTCCCTACATGCCACTCTTGCCTCCGGGCGAACGTAATCTAACCGAGGCTGAAAATAAAGCGGAACGTGAACGCATCCGAGAGGAATTCTTTGCCACCTACGACGTCATGACGGGGGTAAGGATTGCGGCCACTCTGGGCGGTTTCTTTGGCCTGATGGTGTTCCTAATTGTATGGAAGAGTCGGAGTAGCAGCAACGAGACACTCAAGGTTCTTAAGGATCCCAAAATGGCGGCGGTGGCCGCTGTCTGTATGCAAGAGGAGGAGGAGCGTGAGATTCATGATGCAATAGTGGCCACTGGCATGTCCATCTATCCGGATGAGTATGATGCATTGGTCTATCGTAGACAGCGTATGCTGTCACTGGGGAATGTGAGTGCTCCGCCGCTGTTGAATCGCGGCTATCGTTGTGGTTCTGTGGGTAAGAACATCGAAATGAAGCTTTGACTTAAAACTTAATCCTCTATTTATTCAAAGGTGGAGTGGGTGCAGGTGGCCCGGTGGGTTATAGCTATCTGCTGGAGCCACCGCGGCGATTTTCCTATTCAGCCACATCGCCCGGCGGTGGACGCCGAAAAAGCGGCTCAGAGTCCTCAAGGATTTTAAGTAACTATCCCATGGGCGGTAGCTTTGGCACCGATGACTACTTTGTGGAGACGGACGATGAGCTGGAGCAGGAAGAGTATATGCAAAGGGATAACACAGATGAGCGGGAGCAACTGCATCAGCGCACAGATTCCACCAGAAGTAAACCGGGGTTTCTGTCCGTGCCCTTGCAGGTGAGAGAAATTTTTTTTTTTTTTTTTTTTTTTTTTTTAAATAAAAAATATTGGACCCAAATCCCAAAAACACAGCCAAAAGTCGAAAAACGTTTTTCAATTGCCTGAAAGTCTGTTCTTGGGGGAGTTCTCGGGGTTTCAGATCACAAATCTGACGTCGAAAATTGGAAAAACAAAATGGCGGATTTAATAATAAGGCGGACAATTTCTTCAAAAACGCATTTGATTTGGCTGAAAGTCTGTTCTGGGGGGGTTTTCGGGGTTGCAGATCACGAATCCGAAGTCACAACTTAGAAAAACAAAATGGTGGATCCAATATGGCAGACAATTTCTTCGGAAACCTACTTGATTTGGCTGAAACATCGAAAAACCCGTTTATCTATAATATCTCGATAACTGTTCGACAGATTTTTTTTCATGTCGATTTTCGTGCTCAAATACTTTAAAAAAAAAATTTTGCTTTGGTGAATTGGGGGAGAGTGTTGTCGAGCAGTGTATATTTGTAATGTCGCGACAATTGTCGCACAAAAATCATCACCGGGACTGAATCTGCAGCTATCTGCAGCTAATTTATGACTATGTTTTGAAGAATTGTCTAAATAACAATTTCTTATTCGTTTGAGAGTGGGATCTGCTGGGAGTTTTGACTTATTGCTTTTTTAACACGATTTTTTAGAATGTGACCAAAAAAAAACCTCTACTTTTATTAATGATTCACTATTTCATGCTTTGTTAATAATAATTTTGAGCAATACGATTAAATTGTACTTACTTTCTAGAGTAGAATCCATTTTTCAGAATCCAAATCGGTTAATTTTTCGCGAATCTATACGCTTCTAAACGTTGTGTTATATTCGACGCATGACGAATAAACGATGAGGCACGCTCGATGCTCACGAATGCAGCTCATACCCGATCCAGGTGGGGACACTTTCTCCTTATAAACGGTCAGAATACAAACTAGATGTACCACTGCAACTATTCCAAGCATTTAAAGACAATAAAAAATTATTTTGTTTTCCGACTTTTGGGCAGCTTTTTGGGAGTTGGGACCATAGTGCGTATTTAAGAGTCTATGATGAAGATAAGGGCTTAATTTTAAAATCACAAACTCTCTCAACCTATATATAAAAATCTGTACGCCCGACTGACAGACTAACATATTATCAACCCACAGACAACATATTTAAGATATGGTATAACCCTTCGTTTAGTTATGCAGACGCGCTCTAAAAATCGAAATTTGGAAAATTTTTCCACGAAGTGTCTGAAAAGGCCAACGGAAAGATGTTGTGGACTGTTGGGGACTAAGCTGTTTTTGTACAAAAACAAAATAAAACGAGAGCGCAAGTTAAAGTCGGTTCTAACCGACTTCGATATACCCGTTACTCATGAAAAAACATGTTTAAGGGTACTGTATACCTTCCGAAAAATTTTTTTTGGATTCTTTTTATTTGCTTAAACATTCTATTAGGATCTTATAAACATCCTGCAAAACTTTCAAGCTGATCCGAAACTCAGTTTTAAAGATATAGACCAAAACAATTATTAATTCCGACCCTTTTATATGAAAATTGTTTTTATCGTTTGTTTTTATTTTTTCCCTTTTTTGGTCAAAAACTTTATAAATATTTATAAAATGTTCGATATTACGGAAAAAAAAATTTTTGAAAAAAAAATTGTACTTGGAAATTTTTGGAGATTTTATTTTTTACCATGTCTTGACGCACTTTGACTCAAATTTCTGGAGAACTGCTTAACCGATTTTGATATTCTTTTTTTTCGGTGAAAGTTAACACCCAAATGCACAAAATCCGACTTATACATTTTTTTAAATATAATTTTTATTTGATCGAAAACAGATGTCGAATCTTTAAAAGCGATTATCTCGGAACCACTTTTTCCAAAATGGTTGCAAAGATTTAAAGAGTACCTGTTGACCGATTTTCAAATTCTTTCCCCTAAATTACTCCTAATACCCACCATTCTGGTGTGAACTAGGATATTTTTGATCGGTCAACAAATAACGGAGCTAGGACCAATACAGTGGGAAAAAATAGTCGATTTTCATAATTTTGACTTTGAAACCCCATAACTACGTCATTTATTGACCGATCCAAAATATCCTAGTTCACACTAGAATTACATTATTTCTTAAAAAAACCCTGTCTTCAGTTTTAAATTCAGATCATCCGTTCTCAAAAAATTTTTGCAACCATGGGCCTATGTTTTAAATTTTTGGCTAACTTTGAACAGAAATTCAACAACAACCGTAGGTACAACAACGACAACAAAAATTACTAAATTTAGTTTAACCGATTACCTATCCAATGAAAAACCCGCTTTTTAATACCACTTAAAGTTTTTGAGTAATCTAATTTTTTGTAAACCTTTAAAAAATGACACCTAAAGGTATACAGTACCCTTAACAGTGTTCCTGCGTTCGTTAGGGTGAACATCTGAAAAGTATGCAACACTTTTTTAACTAGGCTACTTTTCACAATTTTGCTCATAACTTAAGAACCGCTCATCCGATCCTTATCATTTCATCGGCAAATTTATTCGTTTTGCTAATTACTAACTATCTCTAGAAGGTATGAATCGTCCATCTTTAGGAGATATAACGTTTTTTCCGAATTGCGGGGGTGGGAGGGGGCGTAGACAACATTTGAAATAAACTTGATCTGCCTGCAAGTATAAGACGCATTTGTCTCATACATGTCAAACCTCTATCTCTTACCATCTCTGAGATCTAGGTGTTCATACAGACGGACGGACAGACGGGCATGTCTATATCGACTCGGCTGTTGATGCTGATCAAGAATATATATACTTTATATGGTCGGAAATGATTCCATCTGCCTGTTACATACATGTGAACGACTTTAGTATACCCTTTTTACTCTACGAGTAACGGGTATAAAAATGGAGTTGGGTCACACTGCTCCATCATCTGTATTTTGTGTTGATGCCAATTCAAGTTTTTGGTAAAATTTCGGTAATTTATAAAGAAAATCTGACATGGAAACATATTTTGCTGCGTCGTCAACTCCTCATTCAATTTACAATTTGATTAACTTCTTAGGGTCATTTGCTGAATGAGCTTAATGACCACATTCTTTTTGTGTATTTTCCCATAAGAGAAAAATGCGGTTATTCGCGACGGATGTTGATCTATCTATTGTTAAAATCCGCTTAAAGGCTAGATTTTCTATCGATATTCAATCCAACTCTCCAAGTCAATGGCGTATCCATGGGTGGAAAGGGTTTTAGCTTAGGGGGGGGATTAAGCACCCCCTTTGTAATAAACCTTCTACACCCATGAGTTGGGTAGGGCCAAGACAAGCCATGGAGCAAAAAGTGATAGAGATAAACTTTTCGCTGCCTCTCAATTTTGCTGCGATAGTGCCCAAAATGATATAACATAGTGCCAGTAGGAAAACATTGTGGTTAGAGCGAGACGACCATATTCTAAAGTGTATCCAGAGAGCGTAAGTGAGAGCGAACAGCTGACTAATTCCTGACAGAAGCGATTTCGACTAAGTCGTTTTGGCTCTCTGAGTTGTGTTTGGATTTTCTCCATCTCCCTCTAACCATCGTGATTTCCTATAAGTTTGAGTAATCAGGAGTTGAGTCAGGATGGAGTTAAACCATTATACAACTAATACGGTACGACTGAATTTAATCATGAGACCGCTTGTAATTCTCAAGTTGAAATTTCGCGTATAATCAATTTAAAGAGGGCAAGTGAAATTTGTTGTTTAAATATGTATCAAAGTTTTTAGAGCAAAAATGGCACAGCAAAATTAAAAATGATTGATTTGTTTTTAACTAAGCGTTTTTCTCTGAGTGTATAAGTCCAACCAGTTGGAAGGGGGGAATGTATAAAATCCAATAATCAAATTGAAAAATCTAAGCTGTGAAAATTTTAAAACATAGTTAGCCATTCTATTAACTGTCACTTGTCGCTAGAGGCTTTCTCTCTCTACTCGATCATTCTATTCCGAAACTCGAACGGATAAGTACATAAATCAGCAGGAAATATTAAGGGAAAAAAGGGAAACAAATTAAACGAAAAATGGTGAGTAAACAGAGCAACAGATTAACAGTTCTAACCCTTGGAGTTTCCGGTTGGCAACAGGATCCAATAGCGGCCACCTCAACGAATAAAAGAGGCAAGCGGAACCTTATAAGAACAATTAAATGGTTTGAGACTACAGAAACCTATCCCGAGATACCGCGTGGAATGCTCCGATCGGGCTTTATTCGGCCAATGCCCCAGGAGGAGCCCGAGGCGGAAGTAGAAGTAGAAGTAGAGCCGGATTCTAATATAATGGAGATAGAGCCCTATGACGCCATATTGAATAATAAAATTTGTAACGCTTTTCCCATTGCGGCAAATCCGTATGGACAGAATATTCCCGATTTGGAGAAGAAATTTATTCCCATGATAAATATGGAAATTAAGCACGCCGCTCCACCCACTCCCAATCCGGTTGAGAACTATTGTTTCTATTCATTCTATAGTTAAGCGTTTAAGTTGATATTGCTGACTACTTGGAAGAGGGGAGAGGACGGCGATGTATAAGACGCAACACTAGTTGGTTTATATATATTTTTTAAGGTGTACTTCAAAATTTTAAAGTCGTATTGCACAAACACAAATACACACACACACACTTACTCTGTGCATTATTAAAACTTGTGTTTGAGCAGCGAGAAACTTGTGTATTTTATTTACTTTGACTATATACTGATAAGTGATTGATAAATCCGGACTACAAATCCTGACGTATTGAGTGAAACCCGTCTTAAGTAATTATTTGAGCTACCATGGGAAATTCGCTTAGGAGATCAAGAGACACAAAGACGGAATTAAAGACCATACCGAAAGATTATTTTGCTGCAAGTTTTTAAAATTGGTAAAGAACCTTGGCACAATAATTTAGATAGATTTATTTTTAGATCCTCAAAAATAAATTATTATATGTCTTTTCCATAGCATCTGGTCTATTTACAAGCAGCGCCGTAACAATAAACTGTTCGCAGGAACGGCCGCAACCGTGATGCGCAAAACTTCACTTAAGTTCCTGATAGTATACGGCCCAGACTTGCTTTCCTCAAGAAGAAAACAGCGCAGAATAGCATTTATTTAAGGTCCAAAAACAGCCACGACTTTGAAAATCTCCCCCCAAATGAGAGAGGCTGACTTTTAGGTTTCACTTTCCGGTTTGGCTGGCCAATGCCAAGTTCTGAACACAAACAAATCTTTACAAATCAATTAAAGGCTAGAATGTCAATTAAATTTCACAAACAATTTCTGAATTGATCTCAGAATTAAGAAAATTTTTCCTTATGTACATGTAGCAACTAACGGCAATTACTTTTCAAAGCGAAAACTGGATTCGTGAACATGAATCAATTTCACTTTCGAAAGGTTGCCGTGAAAGTGGAATTCAGAACAGGCCTGTATATTTTTAGGTTTGCCAAGACCTATTAAGGGTTTGATATAGTTTGGTTTCAGAACCGGTTTTCATCCCAGGAATAAAATATTTTTAGCTCACCTGGTTAGGACGGATAGTGTGAACTAGACGGTTATAAAATGTGTGCTTCTCGAAAACCAAACTGTAAAAATGTTTGCTAAAAAGATTACAGACAGAGTTAAGCATAAACAGAGAACTAGTCAGTTTGAGAGAGAACAAGAGAGCGCTTATAGTTTGTTGCATGCATTGCATATTGTTAGCCGAGCCTGCCGAGGCTGTACTCTTGCACACCGATTAAATGCAAAGAGCGTTAAAGGTTGTTTCGGTACCTCTATTCAATGTGGTCGCGCGGAAGCGGTCGTTTTTTGACTGAGACAAACGGGGTACTGGATTTTGCGAACAACGTCTGACCTTTCTTGCACTTTAGGCTTAACAAATTCCTGTTTTAGATGATTGCTACTGTAGGTTGTGTTTTTCATTAATTTCTCATACAAAATAAATCTTTATTTTTAATGTGAAACATCTTTAATTTCGGAGTAAAATTCGATTTCAACGTCACGTGACGCTGACGTCAATTATATTTTGTGTTGTTTTGATTTGTGAAGTTTCCCGGCAAACACACACACAAGAGAATGTGCAGATGGGGAAAGCAAAGAGGTAGCAAAGATGCTGAAGAGTGGCAACTGGGTGGGTTCTGGGAAAGATTTGGGTGTGATATTGGTGGGATCTGGTGGTATGTGGGAGAGATTTGGGTGGAATCATATCTGGGCGGGATTTGGAAGGGATCTGGGAGCAATATGGGTAGGATCTGGCAGAGTTCTGGGTGGGATCTGGGAGGGTCCTGGGTGGGTTTTGGGTGGTATCTGGGTGGGTTATGGGGGTGAGATCTGAGTGTTTTCTGGGTGGGATCTGGGGTGGATCTGGCTAAGTTCTGTGCGGGATCTGGGAGGGTTCTGGGTGGGATCTTGGCGGGATGTGGAAAGGATATTGGCGGGATCTGTATGGGATCTAGGCGGGATCTGGGTGGAATCTGGGTGGTATATTGATTTAATCTGAAAGGGATCTACGTGGGATCTGGGTGGGATTTGCTTAGCGTTTGGCTGAGATCTGGGTGGGATCAGGCCGGTATCTAGATGAGATCTGGGCGTGATCTTGATGGAGTCTGAAAGGGATCTGGAAGTGTTCTTTGCGGGATCTGAATGGGATCTGGGCGTGATCTGGATGGAATCTGGAAGGGTTCTGGGCGGGATCTGGATGGGATCTGAATGGGATCTGGAAGGGCTCAGGGTGGGAAGTGATCTGGATGGAATCTGGAAGGGATCTGGGTGGGATTTGGGCAGGATCTGGATGGGATCTAGGCGGGATCTGGGCAGGATCTGGGTGGGATCTGGGCGGTATCTGAATGGGGTCTGGGCGTGATCTGGATGGAATCTGGAAGGGATCTGGAAGGGTTCTGGGCGGGATCTGAATGGGATCTGGAAGCGCTCAGGGTGGGAAGTGGAAGGGATCTAGATGGGATCTGGAAGATATCTGTCTAGCATCTGGGTTGGGATCTCGGAGGTATCTGAGTGGGATCTTGGATCTCACCTTGGAGGTATCTTTGGGGGTGAAACATCATCATTTATCTATGGATAAGCACAAGAAACTTTCTGAAAAAATTAAAGAACACTGCAGCGAGTGATCTTGTTTCTGGTATATCTACTCCCCGTTTAACTTCTTCTTTAGAAAGAGAGCCCTTGCTGATTTCTATACCATTGAGAGAGCTTGTGATTTGAAAATAAGCTTTTTAACTTAGGATCATGTTTCACATAAAAGACTCGTGAGTGTTATAATATTCTCCTACGCTTTTTGGTCTCATTTTGCTCCCAAATCAGAGTGTCTGCATTTATTTGACTGTTTTCCTCTAACTAACTTCTCCCACCCTTCTTTTCGTTCAGGGTCACGATTCGCGTCGCAGCAGCGCCATGACCTGTTGCAGCACGGACAGCTCCTATTTGGAACGTCGCACCTCCGCCTACACCTTGGGCATGAGCAATCTGCCGCCCACGCTGCAACGGAAGCTATCGACCGCCTCGCGCACCTCCAGCATAGAGAACTGGGACTACTACTATCCGGACATCCAGGTGATTCAGCCCACGCCCAAGGCCTCGCCCTGTCCCTCAGAGCGGAGTATACATGAAGCCTCGGCTACACCCAAGAGCTCCTCGGGTCTAAGTGCTCCGAGCTTTAAGCGCAAGCACAGCATAGTCTCGTACGATCCGGAGAGTGCTCAGGCTGGACGTAAGCAGCAGATACATTCGATCAGTGCCGATACGGTGGATGTGTATCCGTATAATCAGGCGGCGGTGGACTTGAGCCTGCCGCTGGCCAATCCTGCGCAATCAGCACCGCCTTCCAGTGCCCAACAGGCCTTCCACTTTGGTGACTCGCCCACGGGGGTGAGACGCAAACTGACCCTGGTGGAGCTGCAGCACAATGAGAGCAACAACAACAGTTATCCCTACACCGCCAATAGCAGCATCAGTGTGGACAGCACTCCCGTCAGTCTGGACCGTCTAAATGGCAGCCTCTCCATGTCCATATCAATGAAGGCGGCGGCTCCCCTCAATGCCAATGGCAATCCGGAGAAGCGAGCTCCTTTGGCCTCACTAAGTTCCTTTAAGATCTCCTCGCTGGAGTGTCCCGACTCGGATCTGCGTTCGCTGGAAGAGGATTCGGTGTTTGGTCTGGAGAGTCCGGCGGACACGGACGATGATATGCAACAGCTGAGCAGCGACAGTGAGGAGCAACAGGCGGCAGCGGCGGCCATTGCCCTGGAGGAGGCTCAGGCCCAGGCAGCCGCTCTGCCCGTCAAACGCTTGAGTTTGAGTAATCAGCCCTTGGCAGGAGCGGTGGCTCGTCCCAGACGGCCTCTACTACAACGTCATCGCACCATTAGCACCTGTTCCGGTGATCGGGTGTCCGCCTTGCCGCTGCAACAGTTTCAATCGCCTGCCCTGGCTCATCCACCTTCAAATGCTCCTTTGGAGACACATTTTGGTTCGGTGGTCTCCAGCCCCTCGCGTCGTGGCCAGCTTTTGCAGCAGTACAGCGATCCACAAAGTTTACCCACTACCACGACCACCACCACCACGGAGGAGGACACCTGCTCCACTCTAAACACAGAGCTGGGAGTGGGCACCGATGCCGCTGGCTGTGGAATTGGTGGAGAATCAACCACGCACACTCAGTACAGTAGTCTGAATACGGTCATCAGTCTGGGTCACTCCACGCCCAGTCCACGCACGGACAATAATCAGGCGCCGCCAGCTCAACTGCCACTCAACTGCTCCACATCCATATCCGATTCGGTGATAGCCTCACGGCCACAGAGCATTTGTATGCCCAACTCCCTGAAGGAGCTGATATTGCGTGGCGGCAGCGGCGGCACCATCAGTAAAAGTGCCACCAACCTAAGCCTGCCCAGCCACGAAACCAGCTCCAATGTCATGTTAGAGCTTCCACTGATCCGTTTGCCCAACGATGCCAACGACGAGGGGGCGGGCAATGATGAAGATGATGATGATGATGGAGGAAAGGTGGCCCCAGGCGATCCCAGCCTGCCCGGCTCTAACCGGAAATGGTCCAAGGAGACACTCTTCTAGCCCAGTTGGTTTCCGCTCCAAGGGCCGGGCCATTATTTGAGGAGCTTAGTAACTGATCTTATAGGCAGGGTAAATAGGGAGGTAAACAGTGAAAACTTTCCAAGCGGAACAAATCCAAAAATAGGCGAGGCTAGCAGGTCGACGTCGGTTTGCTTTTGATACCCATCCATCACTAGGATATTACTATTTAGCTGTAACTTCACAGAGAGATCACATTACCACTTTAAACATTTTTCATGAAATCAACAGTTTAAGTACAATTTTCAGTGTTGATAAACACTTTAAGCTCCGTACGCAGAGCGACGAAAAATTTCAATGCTCACAGTATTTCATATAATTAGAAACACCTTGGCTTTGTTTTGTGAAAGTGTTTCCACCTATTTTTTGTCATATTTTATTCGGCCTATGAGGCTTAAGAAAGTAAGTTGCGCCGTCTGCTTGTTAGTGTTATAACTGTTGGAATATCCACGTGTCGGAGTGGATAACCAGACTGCAAAGAACAACACAGCGAGTGCAAGTTAATGGTTTAATTGGTATAGAAGAACTGAACATAAGAATGACAATGCAAGTGCTTAAATCTAGTGAGAGTGAGAGCGGTTGAGATAACAGAGATGCTCCCTACTCTCTTATAATGTTATTCTACAATGCTAGACAGATCATATGTTGCTTACTATGAAATAGAGTTATACAATTTCAACAATAACGCACTTCGAAGCGAGGCAATTGAAGTTGTTGCAACGTCAACACGAGCGATCCACAGCCGTCTGCTTGAACATCGAGCGAGTGCTATAGTGGTTGTTCAGAAGATAATAAAAAGAAAGAAGAAAGATTAGTTTGATATAGAAAACTATTCCCTGTCCAGTTCGAGGAAGGAACTCCTTGTTTTATGATGTGAGTCCTAGATAGCTCACCGCGAAACTTCACTTTGGCTTGCCTGCCGGAGAGGTGCATCATTAGGTCGAGATGGTGCTGTGGCCAGCTCTTAAACCATGTTGATGTGCGGCTGGGCAGAAGTACAGTAGGAGGTCCTCGAGAATTTTGACTATTGTAGATAGGAGGTGGATCGGGAGGTATGAGGCACCTTGCGAACTTGAGTATTGCAAATATTTTTAGTTTTACAAATGCTCTGGATGATCAGGGATCTGGAACACAGGTTAAAAGTGAAGGTCAGGTGCCTGATTGCCAGCGGCCCATTATGGCCCAACATGTTAGCGGTTTCTTTATATCTTCTTCGCTGAAGGACACCATCGTGTCATTACGAGTGCACCAGTTGCGCCGTCTGCTTGTGCGCGTAGACGCACAGATAGCCGAAAAACACCTTTAAAGCCTAGTACGGAGGGCGTTCGAATTTTCCTTCAGCTGTCAAACTACGTATAAAAAAAATGGCTAAAGGAATTTTTCCTTGCCCCATTCTGATGTTTGGTACGCAGAAAGCCAAGTAATTAGGGTTGCCGAATATTTTTAAAATATCGTATCGATGATATTTTCTGATTTGAAAAATATCTGATATTTTTTATAAAATATCATTCTATTTGATTTTTAATTTTTTCTTTTTCCCAAAAAGGTAATACTCTGCACAAAATAAAAAGATTATTATTAAAACATAAAATTTTTCTTAGATTCGAGTTTTCTATTATGACTTTAAAAGACCTTTTTTTTAATCTTTAGCTAAGTTTAATATGATCTAACTTTTACAGGGTAAAGTACTTTGTATTATTTTATTTTTTTCTATATGTTTTTTTTTCTTTTTCATCATTTTTTTAAGTTAAACTTTTTTTCAAATTAAATTTTTTTTTTTTTTTTCTTATTTTAAACTTTTTTATTATTTTATTATTTTTATATTTTCTTGTAGTGTATTCTCTTTTAAAATATATTTCGACATTTTTAAATAAAAATACTTTCACTATAATATGACCCCTGTTTTTTTTCTCTATTATAGTCTCTACCTAGTACGAAAGCCAAGAAATACACTCAAGGAGTATTGAGAGTTGCCATATCGATGAACCGTGTGGACTGTATCGAACAGCTGATATTCCTTCAAGAGATATTGTGCAGTCATTTATTCCTTGTGTCAATGCAAGGCAAAAGTACAAAAATTTTAGTTATGACGACAAAAATGCATTAATTGATGCAGTAAAAAACAATTCATGATTTTGGGACATCGCGAATGACAAGCAACTGGACATCGCACTTACAACAAGTGTTTGGGAAGGCGTTGCGCCATGTTGGAATCTTGTCATGTTGGAGGGCAAGTCCCAATGCATAAATTGAGCCATCTTTCGTTGCAGCGATATGTGCACCTGAGTGGGATCCTCGGAATGATGTTCCAAATGGAAATAAAACAATTATAATTGGGCTTATCCGGCCTCGTGCAGACCATTAGATTCTTGGCAACAGACGAATCCAATTTTGAAGCTCACATTCTTCAGCTTAACAGCTGCCACTGCAATCGCAACTTCATTCATGTTGTGCATAGTGCCTCATTTTATTTAAATCTTATAGTTATGTCAAAACACAAATCAGCTGGCCAATTTATTTATTTTCCGTATTCGGTATATTTTTAATGTTATCTGGTCACACTGTCTCTTACATTCCACAAAAAGGAATATCAGGCAAATTTCTGGAAGAAAAATTCTAACGCCCTCCGTACTAGGCTTAAGTCTCGAAAACCCATTTTTACTTTTACTTTTTAAAAAACAAAAGTGTGTCCACTACTGTTAAATATTAAGTATTTTCTCAAGTAATTTCTCAACAGATTACTTGATAACCAAATTGACGAAAATTTTATTTTTTCATATGGCAGCTTCTTGGGAAATATTTCAGATCTTGATTTCAAAATGATTTTTGTTTTTGTCTGTGTAGGTTTTCTCGAAAATGGAAAAGGGTTAAAAGAGCTTTAACGATCTCGGAAACTATGAACCAAAGTTCCAACAGAAACTTATAAGTGTTTAGCCTTTAATCCATTATATGGCACCGACTCCGATTTTGACGAGAAGTTTTAGCCATTTTTCATCTTTTACACTTTTATTAAGAAAAAAAGATATGTTGCATAAATACAGCTTTGAGCGAAAATAATACTTAGTACTATAAAAGTATTCATGTTAATCCGATTCTCTCTCCAGAGTGTTAAATGTCCAACCTCATCCTGCCGTACTATTTGATTTGGCACACGCTGAGTCGGAGTTCATTTTGAAGAAGAGAGCTTCGTTTCCCAGCTTTTATTTAGTGTCTAGTTTTGTCAGCTTTTCTGCGATATAAAGCTGAAAGTCGGATGATCCTGAAACTTTATTAGCTGATTCAAATACCTTGTGTACAAGTTTGTATAAAAGCCAAGCATTGCTCGCTGTCTAGTTCAGTAGATGACATAACTTTTAAACTTTAATCCGCCGATTATGTTGTCACTCTGATCGATCTTTAATTTTTTCGTCATCTGTGCACAGATGACCAAGGTATCAAGATGTTATTCTTTCTTTATCTATATATATATAAATCTGTAAGCCCGACTCACAGTCTTTTGGTCAGCTTTTTGGGATTTGGAATTTTTGCGACTGTCAGACTGACATATTATTAAGCCACAGCCAAAACTACTGATTGAAGATTTGGCATAGACCTTCGTTAAGTTAGGCGCGCACTAAGAAAGTAAATTATGAAAATTTCACTGCGAAATAGGAAAAAACGTCAAGAAAAAGGTGTTGTGGACTGTTGCGGACTAAGCTGTTTTGCTAAGAACGCGAGAGAGAGAAAGTGAGAGTGTGTTGTGTGGGTTTTTTTCACAAAAACTTACAAAAAATCAAATAGCGAATAGCCTCATCCAATTGCATTCAATGGCACATACCAAACACATCGATAGCTTTAAAAATATGTTGACCGTATTTCAAAATAAAGAAGCTCGAATTCAACAAAGCTAGCAGATAATTTTGGACTAAACTGTTTTTCTAAGAGCGCAAGAGAGAGTGAACATGAAAGGGATCAAACTCACATAATTTAGGTCTCAGAGAGCCATTCATTTCTTGGCTCTCTGAGACAGATGACAGCTGCTACATGTGTTCGAATGAGAAGGGAAAGAGTGAAGAGCGGTGGAAGACGGAAAGGAGGGGTGAGCGGGTGAAGAGAAGGAAAGCCAATTTGAATTGAATTATGGTTGAAGATTGCTGATGCTGCTCTGAAATGCACAGTCTTTATAAATATAATATCACCAGACCCGAAATTCACTATGTAATCGTTCGGCAGAAGTATGTTTAAAAATAAAATTCCGGAATTTTCGAGCGCGTGGAAAATTTTTAAAAATAATTCTTAAAATTTTCTTATTTCTATGAAGGGTTAAGTAGAGAAGTCTGACTTTAATCAGGTACACCGATACTGATCGGGGGTTATTTTGTCCTAAATTTTCAAGTGAACAATTTTCGGAATTTGAAGAAATTACTAGATACAAATCATTGAAGCATACGTCACTGTTTCGAATTCCTAGTAGGTTTTCGTGGGAACGTTAGAATTTTGCATAACGTTGTATGTATAGGAAATGACAAATATCCTACGGTTTATATATCAAGTGTAATAAAACTCGGATTAAGGTAAGCAATTTCTAAATTCTTGTGGTAAAGTCCGTGAAAAATTTGTTAACTTTCATAATTTGTGACATTAAAATAAAATCATACAAACTTGTTTGCCATTAGACTAAAGAAGGAAATGAAAAGGGGGGCTCCAAAATCCATTCTAGCAAGGAAAGTTTTCACTGTGTGTTAGTCATGGTATGGTCAATGGCAGCCAACTTCCTGGGTTGCTCAACATTTAAGTTAGAGGAAAATCTTACAACTGACTATAGAAAGGGAGAGAGTATTAATTGTGTGCAGTTACCAGTAGTAAAATTAAGAAATGATAATGAACAACAACAACAACAACAACGTATTCGTACTTAGAGACTGTTGTCTATTATTGTTAATAGAACTGTAAAAGTTAAGTAGTGATACTCGGATTTATTTTTCACACACTATCTATAAAACAACAACCAAATATATTTGTATAGAGTACAGAAATTTATATATATATTTCTATATAGATTGCCAGCAGCCCCGCATATATAAAAATCAGTCTCTCTTCTAGTGTCTTAAACTGCAGCCAAAAATGTAATTTAAAAGAAATTTTATATAGATTGCACAAGAACCAGACAGAAAACCAAGCCTATAATGAAAATGACCTCCAACAAGGTTTACTCAAAGTTGCCTAAAATTGTCGTCTATTTCTTCTTTCACACACACACAAACTTAAGGGTAAAACTGTTGTTGAGTATAAATAATAGAATTGTTGTCAAGCAAATAGCGTTACTTAAAAATATATATTGAAAAATGAAAAACGATAAATAGTATAAACAATTTCCTAAACTCATCCCACCTATGCATCTCTATTTTTCTATGAAAATTGCATTAAAATAATCAAAATAACAACTTAAAAAATAGAGCTGCATTTTGTCGTCTGTGGGTTAAATCACCAGAATGGAAACCCATGCCTCTAAGCCTGAGCCTAATTTGTACCTTTCCTATGCATATAAGTATTTAAAATATTTTTTTAAAAACTAATAAAACGAAATTTTGTACAACTCATCCAGCAAATGGGTCGCCTAGGAAATGGTATATCAAAAAACAAATATTGTACACTTACATATATATAAAAAAAATTCAATTGTTGGTTAAATGCTGAATGGCAAAATTCGAAACCATTGTAATTGTAGCGTTAAATTGTTTCACAATGAACAAATATATATATAACGTAGCTAAAACCTAACCCGTATTTGTAAGTCAAAGTGTAGCGGAACCAATTGTTAATTCTAAGCAGAGCGAAAACTGAGCTGTTGTATTTAACGAAACAATAACAAATGTTGCCCCATTTAGTTTTTTGGTAAATTTTGAAATAAAATATATAAATATTCTGTTGCTCCCATTTCTTTTTATACTTTTGTACTAAACACCCCCAGAATGAAAATCTTCCAAAGAAACCACTTCACATCGCATCCTACAAATGACCTTTAGCTAAAACTTTAAAATGTAATTAATTGATAAATTGATAAATTGGTCAAATCGAGCAAGCAATTGAATAAACTAAACACTAAATACTTAATTTATTGCAAAAGATTACTTTAAACAATTACAAATTTAGACAAACAGCCAGAAAAAAAAGTATGAGCTATTAAAAAAAACAAATGAAAAACTTAGTTAAATGTTATATATATATTATATGAAGAAAAAACGAAAATTTGATGTAAATGTTAGAAATATTAAAGAGAAAATGTGACAAAAGTGAAAAATATATACAAAAAACGTTGCCAGTCGATAGTTGCGTTTTTTAATCCTTTTTTCCAGCAGCCGATTAAAAACAAGTGGAGGTGCTGGTCCTTTTTAAACAGATATTAAAACCGCAACCGCTAAAAACACTTTAAAATTTGTTACCAAAATTATAAGCCGCACTGTTGCTAATGGGCACAACGGAAAGAGAGAGCGAACGAAAAGAAACAACGCAGCTAACTAAAAACTTTACCTTCCTCATCTTTCTTTAGTAGGAGTTGTAGTAGTAATTTCATCTATATTTAAAATATTTTGTTCACCTTCTTATTACGTTTGTATTTATTTTCTAAGGATTTTGAAACCATCTGTCGATCACTGCTATCCAAATCCCCCGCTACGCAGTTTTATACCCCTGTTCAACTGCGTAGTTAAGAACCCAAGTAGCGGTGTTGCCGTTTTTAAAAGTGTCCTGCAATAATCTGTTTCCGGAATCTTAATAACTAACTTATTTTAATAGAGTCGACCATTTACGGCGTTAAGTTGTAGGATCAGCCTTGCCCAACTGGAGCAATCGGTGCTACCTCAAAATGGGACAGACGCCGATGAAGAGTACCATATTCTCTTTCTCTTTCAAATTGTCTATTCAACACAAAACAATTTCAACACGTCAATTCAACACAAAACAAAGTCTTCAAGTCATTTCACCCAGCAAAACAATTTAACACTTCGTCAATTCTATTCAAACCAAAATATTTTATAGTAAAATAATTATTTTGTTTGGTGTTGAATTGACGTAGGTTGAATTGTTGTGTTGGGTAAAAAGAACTAGTGATGTATTGAAGTGTGTTGAAAAGGTTTTGTGAAGACTTTGTCTTGTGTTGAATTTGTTTGTGTTGACGGATTGTTGAATTGTTGTGTTGGGTGAAATGACAGTGTGTTTTATAGACCACCATGTGTGTGTATATGAGTGAAGGAAATATTTTTCTGGCACGCGGTAAATTGACAAGTTGGGCTGTGACCATGACAGAGGATGGAAGTGAGGAATGAACAATTTTTATTCGCATTGTGGCTTGTGGACACTACTTATTATTATATGTGCACAAAAAATGGCAGAGCATTACTGTTGACATTCAAAGGCATTGAATGTGAAAATTTTATCCACCCGTAAAATGTTACAGATCATGTCATTCGACAATTACGCCTTCTTGCAACAGACATTCAAAAGGAGAACAAACGGAATTTAATATTCCTTAAAATTATTGACTTGACTTACATGGATCGGACATTTATCTGTCGGAATTTACTCTTTTTTAAATTTCACTTTATTTTTGTTCCAGGCATAAATATACCTACAATATGTTGGTTTTGAGAACTTTGGCAACTAAGTAGATGCTTTCGCTTCACACGGCCATCTATTTTAAAGCGTAGTATACACTTCCACCAAAGACTTGCCAAAACAAAAAACTCCATATAAAAAACACTCACAAAAATTTGTGTGCCAAAGCCCTTTGGCGATCACTTTGTTGGCAGTCCACACTTCCAACAAAAAGGCCTCGATTAAATACCGATAAAATACTAGATCCGTAGTTTTTTTATTTTTATCAACAGCTCCCTGAATAATTCTTTTAAATATTTCAAGAGGTATCGGACATTGTCGATACACAAATATGCGTAATCGGTTGAAATTTGAATAATTTTCCCATCAATGATTGAGCGCAATTTTCAAAACTACAAAACACCGTGAGATTTCAATCAAACTAAAACTGGGTAATAATTATGAATTTATTCATTGCTAAAGAGTCATATCTGCTCATCAGGCCACGTAGACAGGGGTGGGCCGTGATGGACGCATGTTATTCATTTGTATTTATTGATTGTGAAATCTTTAATTTAAAACTAAACCAAAAGCTACGCTCTTGGCAATGTGACCATTTTACATGCATACATCTTACAGTCTGGTCACACTGTCCCAAAACAAAAGAAATGTCACTTTTGGTATTTTTGTTATGGCAAGTCTTTGGTGGAAGTGTATACTACGCTTAAAGATGTTATCATGCAAGTAGGACAATTATGTATACTCCTGTACCACTGATAAAAATATTGGCGATTATCACTACCGTTACGGAGATACAAAAAAAAAATCAATTTAATCGTATGTGCCAATGTTTAGTCTCTTTCTTGTGGGCGCAATGATCGTATGTGCCACACAATATTGAGACTCAACAGTCTGGTGGGAAAACAGCTAAAATGAGAACGCTGATGGGTATGAGGAGATATAGTTTTCACACACTTGCGCTCTCAGTAACGGCTTTTACAGATGGAAATTAACAAAAATTTGATCTAACCTCCTTGCCTTGTTCTCTTGCATTTAAATTGAACATTAAATATTTTTTATTTAAAGATCAAATTTGTGAGATAATGGGAGACAAGTCTGATTCAGTAATTTTATATGGACGGTTGTGTAAATAATCCAAGAAATATAAAAATTGCAAAAGAAACGATGTATTTTATAAGTTTTTGTTTATTAAAAATTTACTTTGTACTGAGTACTCTCTTGTTTCTTACAGTGGCCTTCTGTGCCACTGCCTCGCTCTGAGTAGGAAGAGACTTAGGATCCTAGGTCAACCCTTCTTCACCGATCTCTCGGAGATGTCCAAGATAGAGATCCCAGCTCTACTACACATTATTCTGTCCACACAATGGTTCAGTGTTGACCCCCCTCGGGATTAAAGGGTTAACAGGGAATATATGGCATAGCAACGGGCCCATGAGGCCTAAATGGGAGACTGACTTGTCGCTCTCAGCCACCGCAACCTAAACTTCTTACAGTGATGCTAGAGCACAATTGAATCTTTTATGCGAAGCCGTACTATTTGGGTACCTAGCGAATGGTCCACCATTATTCGCAGAACAAAAACCAATCTTCTGTAAAATTCGGTTTTTAGCACATAAGATTTCAGTGTTCGATATCCTTCAGTTAGCCGACAGCGCAGGTTCTGTTAAAGAAATTTAAATTTAGTATCTACCTGAATAAATAAGAGAATAAATGAGGTCCCCAAGTGGGACCATGATTTTTCATAGTGATGACTGAAACCCGAAACAGAATAAGGTTAATAACCGTAACCCTAACCCATATTCCACAACCTTTATATAACTGTTATTTTTTAAGATCTTTAACAAGAAACTGTTTAAATAAGATTACTCATGCTGATGCTGGTTATAAAATTCGATGAACTCTTAAGTCTGCTGAAAATGGCCTTGGAGATCTGAGAATAGATTCTCATAAAGAACAGGGTTCCCCAGGAAAAGAGCGCGAAAATGTGGTTGTGTGTCTCTCTCTCTCTAACATACTTTAATGCATGACTTCGGCAAGCATTCGTTGTCAATTGCTGAGTATGTACGCGCCTCTGATGTAGTTTGGGGAACTCTGATGTAGAATCAATTGTTAATACAGCAAGAAGTGTTAATGGGTTTATTAAGCATAAGTCGAAGAAACTTGATACGAGGTCCTTACTGATATGACCTTGGCGATATTAGACCAATCAAGAGGAAACTTTTTGCCATGAAATCCTAAGGTAGAGTTTTTCTTTTCTTTGTAACCGCAATATTAATTTCAGAACCGATGTTTACACCAAGCTTGGTCTTGGTCTTGGTCATCCCGTATCAGTGTGGGCCTTTCCCTTCTCCCGATTTCCCCAGACTTTGGCTCGTCCCATCCAAAGCCGACGCTTGATTGGATTAGTGTGACCATAGATCTCATAGAGTTTGTAATTCTTTTAATATTCCAATTCCATTTCCAATTGCCCCCTTATCCGCTGCTTTAAATTGCCATGATTCTGTTCCATATTGCACAATATTTTCCCTTTGTGTCCTAAACTGTGGAACCAGCAGGCATCTATCTATAGAAACTACGATTGATTGTCTTCCCTTCATGAGTGCCAAAGCGAGTCTTTTGATGCTAACTCTTAAATAATTTCATCCTTAAAAATTAATAAATAATAGAGAGAACGCTTCTGCACTTTTTCAATTCAGCTCAGCCTGAGACACGTTTCAAATATTTGTATATTGTTTATTCCCTAAAAAGCTATAGCTAACCAAATTTTTTTTTTTTTTTTGGGGAAAAATTTGGGGGTAAAAAAAACCATACGACAAGACGACCTTTCTGTCTCCACAATGTCAATCATTTCCTGTTTATCCTCCAGCGGCCAATTGATTTTGTTATTATTACCCGTGCCCAAATCAATCATGATGTGTTTGTTGCGAAAGAAGAACATGACGGTGCAGGGATCGTACAATTCGTACATTTTGTTAAAGTCGGGCACCTCGGTGATGTCCACCAAATAGATGACGGCAAAATTCTTGACCTTTTCGGCAATGCTGTACATGACCTCGTCCATTTTCATGCACGCAGGATCCCAATCGTGGCCAAAGCGTATGACCTGAGAAAGGCAACAGAGTCAGAACAAAATGAGACATCAGAGTCTGGCGGGAAGTGGCTTACCACAACGCGGTCCTCCTCGGAAAGAATGGCCTGGTCCACTTGCCAGCCATTGTGCAAATGCGGTAGCATATACGACATGTTGATGGGTTAATTATTTGTCTTCAGTTAAGAGTGAATAAATATTAAAACATAAACAATTTCAATAAGCAGAAGCAGCAGCAGCAGCAGCTGTTTGTGACAAATTGGCAGAGTGACCGTATTGCGAGTAGAGTTGTTGTCTAACAGATCTAGCTATTTAGCAGGTTTGCCAAAAGCTGAATTTTTGGCTATTTTATAGCTAAATGAAAAATGTAACTGAAAAATATTCAATTTATTTTTGGGATCAAAGATTGGCATAAAAACTTTTCAGTTTTTGCAATGTCCCTTTTCTTCCCGAATTGTTCCACTGAAACAAAATTAATCTAATAAATAAATTTAGTCATTTCCATTTAATATTCGCAGTATTTGGCTATCAATTCAAATACTTTTGCTTAAAGCTATCTATATGCTGGAGTACCTTAACCGTTAAGTTATTGATATATTCATCCCGACTTTGCTTGGAATATTCGGGTGATGGCGACAGGCTACGACGGTTTACATAGTGATTTGGCAAGTTGACCTTATGCCGGCCAATGGACTTGATAATGAGCCAGAGTATATAGAAACTGAACCATACCGTAAAGTACAGTGGGATATACCAGAGTTTGCGGCCAATGTAGAAGTAACTGTACTTTTTAACACGAGGCTCAAATGGGGGAGGTGGTGGGGGCGGAGGTTCTGTGGGCGGAGGAGGTGGCGGTGGTGGGGGAGGACGTGGTGGCGGGGGTTCTATATGATGATGATGATGTGCATGATGATCGTCATAGAGTAGTTCAGGGTATGACACATCGGGATAATGTAAATGTCCTGGAAAGTGATCATGATGATGCTCGTGATGATCATGGTCTGGGTAATGATCGTGATCATGATCTTCTGGTTTCGGTGCAGCTGATTCTGGATGAGATTCCAACCAGCCAGGCGGTGGCGTGGCATACTCCATATGTGGATCATATTTATTATCATCCAGCGGTGAGCCATCGTTGCTTAAAGCAGGCAATGGTCCATTATCCCCTCCACCCGCATCGGCTGCTCCCATATTTCCATCTCCACCCATATCCGTATCGCCTGCCATGCCACCGGCATCTTTGCCATCCTGATCCTGATCTTTTACATTATCCTGTGCACTTGCGGGCAGTACTCCTATAACATCATCATTACCGGGATCATCATCGACCGCTGGAGTGGAGGCACTTGGTGAACTGGCCGCCGGTTCTTTATCACCATTCCCTCCCGTTACAGGACCTGGATACTTATAGCCACCCGATGGTCCCGGATACATATAGCCCGCATTGCTTAGGCCACCCGAGGCGGGGGCTAAATAGCTAGAAATTTGATTTGAGGGTAGAGTTGCCTTGGGATCCTGCGACGGCGAGGGATATTTGTTATTTAACGGTGGAAATGCATAAGCATCCGAGGGTGGCACATAGGAGGACACCGAACTGGAACCCGCCGCCACTTTGCCATCCTGGGAGTGATCGTGTACATGTTTGTGATGATTCTTGAAGAGGCCAGCTGCTGTACTTTCGCCGGGTGTAAAACGATCGTTGATTTGTCCTAGAATAAAGGAGATATGATGAGTATCCGTATCAGAGTATGAAGAATTTTTTAACCATATTATGGAAACTCAATCTTTGGATTTATCGATCTTTCAAAGGTGCTTTTTTCTTTACAAATCAAAAACTATTTCAGAATGAATGTTTTAAAGGTTTTCAAAATTATGGATCGATATCAGATTATAGGATAAATATAAAAAAATTCACAAACTGGAAAAAGAATTCAATGTTTGAGCCAAAATCTTGGGATCAATCCTTCTCGAAGACGGATTGCGTAAATAACGCCTTGAAGCCACAATGTTTTTCTTATTTACTTTCAATCCTGAACTTGAATTAGTTCAAAATTTTCCGAAAGGTTAAGTTTTTGGGATACGAATTTATTCTTATTTTTTTCAATGGTTTTTACTAAGAAAATAAGTCAACTTTAATAAAAGTTTTTGTTTATTGTTATACCCTCGCAAAATGTATTGTTTTCAATGCTCGTCCATTTCTTATATAAGATACTTTCAAACAGATTTGCAAAATTTGTCTGCCATAAGACCGATCGATCGGAAAATAAGTCTGAGTGTGAAAAACTCTAACAGGAATATTGCCAAAACAAATGTCGAAACAGCGAATCTTCGAATCAACTTAAGACGTTTAGTTACAAACACAAAAGACTGAATAAGCAAGGAAGACAAGAGCGAAATAAAATGCGACGGCGATATAAAGGGAGGAGAGCTGCTCAGAAGAGAAATACATCAACAGCCCTACCTCAATACAACTGGATATTTAGCTAACTTCGTGAATGTGAGAGTATCGGACGCTGAAACAAAATGGAAGGCCAGAATGACAGAAGAGAGTTTGCGGGTACAAGAGAAAAGAGCAGAACATGCCGTTAAGCACAAGGAACTCTATTCTTCTTATGGTAACATATACAACAAACAAACTGTGTCTACGCAGCTGCTCTGACAAGACGGAACATTAGACATAAACAAAAATAACTTAACATCAAGTGAACATGGGCAACAACAACCCAACAACCGACGTGCACTACAAGAATAAATATGGGCGGGAATTTATTGAACCACTGGGCTAAAAAAAAAGGCACAAAATCCAAAGCCACTCAGTCGATATTAACATGTTTTGACACCTTTCGATAGAAATTTCGCAGTTCATCAGAAAATCGAAGGCCACCATAATGGTTCTGTTGTTGTTTTTCATTTCTCAAGCTCAATACAATCAACACAAATCAACAGAGATTAATTACAACATTTTGGAAAAGTAAATGGTATGGTACAAAAAAAATATGTCCTTATCAGCGGACTTTGTTTTCTTATTCACTTTTCAAGCAACCTAGCAGTTTTTTATTTAAGCACTTCAAGTCGGCGAATAAAGAAATGAGAATTTCTATGTGCTGCTCTGCTATGGCTTTTTTGAAACTGATTTGTTTATTCTGTTTTTGGCAACAAAATTACAAATGTAACTGTGTTCCTTGGAGGAATACTTTTGTGGCGCATGTAGGCGCAAGCAACTACAAATGGGAAGTTATTTTCAAAAACCCCTGGTATATATGTAGTATTATTAATCTTTTTTGCGCAGTTTTGCGCTTTATCGAATAAAGTAGGAATTTTCGTCTGCCTCAACAAAGTACATTAAAGATCAGAAGCCCAAACTCTACAAAATTCAGATTAAATTATTTATCGTTTTTCATAAAGCTATGGACTCCTCCGATCTTTTGTTATCAAGTTTACGTTTTAGTGAGGGACAAATACAAATCAGAAAGAAAACCCCAACCAAAAGAAGTTATAATTCTTTTGGAGTGCCGACCGAACAAATCAGATCTTTGTCATTTGAATCAAACCCTTACATTGACGAATTTTTCATTGGTTTAGTTGAAGACTTAATATAATGCTTTTGCAATAAAAATAATTAGAAATAAAATAATTCATATAATTGGGGTAATACACATCAATATAAATATATGTTTTAAATGTGCGAAGTTGCACGTCTTTAAGATCGATTTTAATAGTAAACTGACGTTTGTCTATACCATTTTAGGTCGTTGTGGTAAGGGCTAGAAGTTAAGACGGCCCAATTGACAACATTTTACATTTACTATATAAAATTTTAGGGTTTATGCCACAAAATGGGGCTAATCGCCCATGGTCCAATGATCCTTCTAAGCAGAGCCACGAGGTTTTTTTTTTGTAAATTCACAGGGTATTATAATAACCGTTTCAACCGTACGTTTCATAGAGAAGTTAGGTGTCAGTGGTATCGTTTTTTTTTTACTTTTCATGAATCCTGAAAAGTTTCATTTTTAATTCTTCAGTTGTTAGTGTTTCTCCTCATTACTTTCATTGGTATGACGTTAAAAAGTAGCTTACATTATCTACTCCTAGCTCTTCAAAATAGTCCTGAAACGGCATCTGTATATTTTGAGCATAAATATTAATTACGAAAACTGAGAGTGAACTACCAAACTTTCATTTAACAAACATGAACTGAACCAGCTCTTATTCCTAATCAGTTTGCAATCTTGAATTATATTAAGGGTCTAGGAATATAGAATGCAATGTTTTCAAAGATACTGGTCTCGTATTGTTCTATTTCATAATTCTTTTTTAAAGCTTACGTTTTAACCAAATACGCAGTCTAGTTGTTGCACTCAGAATAGTAACTGTACCGTTGCAATGTTTAGGTTCTTTTCTGTCTTTGCAGCTCTCAGATAGCCTCCACACAAAAAACTTAAAAATATTGGTTCCGGCTCTGAGTTTTATTCGGTTTTTTACGGTATACGCTTCCGGTTTGTATTCTGATTTTAGCTATCTAATTTTCTTTTTTTGAAAGTAAAGTTTGATACTTAAGAGCTAAAAAAAACGCGTGCTAAAATAGGCGGCAATGGTTTACCCACAATCAAGACTAGGCTTATTAAAATTTTTGTTCTAAGCTAAGTCTTCCTTTTCAAAGTACGTATTTTCGCTGTAATTGCTGAGATTTTGCTCACTATTCGAAGACCACGTTATTTTCCGGTTTTTGGTTCGGTGCAGCAGTTTTTAAAGCACTGAGCTGCGGTTCGGTTCACATCGGAAAGTAAAAACAAAAATGAATTCTCATTTTGACATTACAAACCGAGTTTCAAGCCAATCCAATGAAAAATAGTTTTTTTCATGCAGAATTTTCCGGGAATTTTCCGACGGTCAGGGCGAATTTTCCAACTTCGAAAAATCACATTTTAATTTATTTCACCTACTTTCCTTTCAAACCGAATTTCAAGTCAATCGGATGAAAAATAACATTTTTCCTATACAAACTTTTCCGACTTTTCCGGGTGAAATTTTCCAAAACCCCGTCTTAGTACGCACTTTCACCACTAACAGAAACTCCTGTGAAAATTTCAGACCTCTATCTATTACCGTTAAGGCTGTGCAATGATTGCCAATCAGTCAGTGAATCAGTCAGTGAATCAGGACACTCTCTTTTATATATATAGAGATTCAGTTATATATAAAGTAATTTCAGTTTATCACTTTACCATTATGTGTTCAGTCAGTTCTGATTTTGACCTACCTTTGCTATAATATGGTCTTGTCTTCTGATAGCGACTTGGTTGCCTTGAAGCTGATGAGGAGTAATACGGAGAACCTCCCTCAGCATAGATGCGTGTCTGGGTGGGACGTGAACCATATGACGGTGGCCTGGCCGACTTAACCAGTGGGGTGATCAACTGGCCAAATGGATAAGCAGGGCGATAGTCAACCGCGCGTCCCGTAGATGCGGCTTCTATTAAAGTTTGGTCCTGCGTCTCTTCCTCGTTTTCAGTTTTTGTGACACTAACTGGTGTGACAAAAATAGGTGGAAATGTTTCCGTTTCCTGTGTCACCTCTTGGGGTAAATGATTATAGGGTATGGGTGGAAGTGATGAAACTATAGACACTGCAGCCTCAGTGGTGGATACCACATTTTCACTCGAATTGAAGCTGAACGTAGACAGACAAAAACAAAGGAATGATTTTGGTATCCATTTGATATTAATAATTTCAATCACTGAAAACTTACGTTTTGGGAAATATTAAATCCGTATTGAGAGCCTTAAATATGCGTGGTCCTTGATCTGAATCACTGACTGAAACCTGAGAGTAGGCCTGCAGTTGAACAGGCTTTAGCAAGCCACACACAATCACCAGCAGAGCCCACTTGGCCTTATGAGCTGGCATTATTATAACACTACACCACCAGGACTCTATATATTAATATCTGTCTGTTATATCCACATATCCACTTGAGCTCTGTTTAAAGTCTGCTCCGCGTCGCGCGAAATTTCCAAATCGACTGAAAAACTGTGCATCCAATGGTTTTATTCCAACCCAAAGATCGTGCTGTTTGATTTCGTTTTTTCATGACCCAAATAGGCTGAAAGGTGCTACTAGAATTGCTCTACATTGTGCTAATGATAGCCAGAGCCAGAGTCAGAGCCCAGGCACAGCACTTTCATTTCGTTGACGTCGTCTTTGGAGCTGAGCAGCAGGTGCTAATCAATTGTTACTCCACATATTTTGTTCCCTTCCGTTATTGAAGTATGTTCTGGGCAAACCAAATGTGAAATGTCTTGGAGCTGGAGCGTGTGCCTGTTGTTTTGAAACTAATTAGTATGAAATTTATTAAGTGTAAGACCATGCCATGTTTCTTCCGGATAACAGCGGAGAAATAGTTGAATTCGAGTTTTAAAATTTAAACTAAAACTTCAAGAGATTCAATTTATGTTGTGACCTTTTCAGAATGTATCAATTAAGACGGGATGAAGTCTTCTTTCTTTCTTCATGCAAATCCCGATTAAGTTTAAATTCAAAGCTTTTTGTAATCAATCAGTCATTGTAACCATTTGAACTTAAGACTCGTAATTATCTTTGCGATGAAATAGTACCCGTAAGCTTCGAAGGGAAATTATTCCTTGAGCCTTGATTTCTTGTCTTTAAATTTAAAGTGAATAATTCTATACAGAACCGCTTACATAACAGACGACATGAAGCTTGCAGAAATAACGATGTAATCTCTTGTGTCTGAACCCAATCTTGACTTGCCACAAACAAAACAAAGAGTTTCACACAATGTCTAGAACACTGTCCGGCTTGGTAGATTTCTTTTAAGCTATGCTGCTTCCTCGCTCTAAGGAGCGCTTCCTGTATCCATCATCCATTTACCTCCTATATACACGTCTCTTTTTACTCGTTATAGCTAAACTCAAATGATTATTTTGGAAATTAAGCTACTTTATATATTTACCCGTTTACTATTGTCGTCTATTGAGACTTCATAATAACACTGCTCGACAAAATCAGAGTCGATTTTCCCCCATTGGACCAAACCAACTTTTTCTAAAGTAAATTGGCCCGCTGATCACGAAAATCGTCATGAAAACAAAATCTATCGACGCGTTATCGAGATATTATCGATAAACCGTTTTTTCGATTTTTCAAAAAGTTACCCCCACTTAAACTCTCATAACTTTTTTGTTTTTCCATCGGTGTTAATGATCTAAGCAAATTTAACAAGTAAGACCATTGCAGTCGAGTTAGCTCGACTTCAAAATACCCTGTACAACTGACAAACACACACATACACAAACAAACACACACGCACACATACTCACAAACGCGCCCTCACACACGCGGGCGCAAGCGGCAAACGTAAAGCGTAATAAACAAAGCGTGGGGGGGGGGGTGCAAAAATTGTTTCGTTAATAACTTCTGTGTTTTTGCTCAGATTTCAATGTGCTTTTCAGAATAGATAGATTATAGGCCTAAGATAATATATATTAAGCGACGATGTTGTAACTTTAAAATTGTGGCTCTGACAGTTTTTTGCGGTTTAAGGGGGGGGGGGAAATTTTGCAAATCTGAAACAAACTTGATCTGCGTACGGCCTATACCTATGTACATGCAAAAATTTGTATCTCTATCTCTTATAGTCTCGGAGATCTACGCGTTCATACAGACAGACGGACAGACGGACAGACGGACAGACGGACAGACGGACATGGCTAAATCGACTCGGCTGTTGATGCTGATCAAGAATATATATACTTTATAGGGTCGGAAATGTTTCCTTCTCCCTGTTACATACATTTGCACAACTTCATGATCCCCTTTTACCCATTTTCAATGGGTACAGGGTATAAAAAGGCAAAACTTGATCAAACAGTTTGTTCTCGCACAAAAAAGAGCTGGGTCGTGTGCTTTTAACGCTATGGGCTCAAATGGAGAAAAAATTGTTTTTTTTTTGCCAAATTTGAAATTTTATCGAAATTAAAACGCTTGTAGATTCATAATTATACAAAATTGTTATGTTTTTTTTGATTGGACAGTAAAAACTATTCAATTTACTTTTAAATAAGCCCTCATATACATAAATCGGACAAAATGTGGAGTTTTCAAGAATTTTTTTGTGAAAATAGACAAAAATTTAGTTTTCATTCAAGGGGCGTTTTTTTCGAACTTTAAGTGTGTGATTTTAACAATATGGCTTAAAATAGACTAATAACTATTTATTTTAAACTTTTTCAAAATAAACTCCACCACTTTTTAGTATACGTGAAAAGTTGTTATCAGGACGTGTCCAACATGGAAAAAATATACCATGGTTAAAACCTGATGAGACCGTCTACTGCTGGACTCTAATCTCCGAAGACAATGTGCCCTATAAGAGAAATTCAAACAGGATTTCTTTTCCAACTTCTATTTCTGTAAATTAAAATTTAGACAATGTTGAATAATGTAGCACTTTCAACGCAAATTTTAATATACAACATCCTATTCTTTATTTCTATTGCACTTGAATAGAGAATAAGATACTAGTACATACACTTTGAAAAAGACATTTCCATAATCAATATCATTGTAAATTGCCATCTTGCTAACAGACGATTCGGTGGGAATTATGAT
Organism: Lordiphosa clarofinis; assembly: GCA_018904275.1. Taxonomy (NCBI): domain Eukaryota; kingdom Metazoa; phylum Arthropoda; class Insecta; order Diptera; family Drosophilidae; genus Lordiphosa; species Lordiphosa clarofinis. The sequence continues at coordinate 177,441 of JAEIGQ010000098.1, forward strand.
CTTTATTTCTTGTTGGATGGACCGATACTTTCGATAGGCAAATCAGTTAGATGATTGTTCTGCTCCCTCTAATGTCCTGGGACAATCAATGTCATCCGTATTTTTTTTTCTTTGACAGAGAGGTTGAGGTTTAGGCGGCCACCACAGCCCATCAATCAAGAATTTGGTTTATGACCCTTAATAGAGGAAAAATCAACCTATTTATCTAAATTGTAACAAGCATTATTTCGTTAGAGATGGCCTTTTAATAGGTACCTATAATTTTGAAAGTTGCCTTTATAGGCATTTTTTACCAACTTTGACCATTGATATCTTAAAAACTTGACGTGCTAGAATAATTTTGAAAATTGACTTTTTCTCAGCTTGAAAGTATCAACCTCAATGGTCCAATATTTGTTGAACTGTGTTATTGTCATGGTCTTATCCGAGAGTCTACAAGGAACGCATACAGCCGCAAAAAGTGGTGGTCTATATTTTGAAAGTGTTAAAAAGAAAATTTTATTAATTTTGCAACAAAATTTTATACATATTAGAAAAATTCTATGCCTGAGCTTATTAAAACCACTCACTTGAAGTCAGAAAAATCAGTCACAGCGGAATTTGAAGAAAACTAAATTTTTGCCTATTTTCACAACATAATTCTTGAAAACTCCACTTTATGTCCAATTTCTATATTTGAGGGCTTGTTTTAAAGTAAATTGATTAGTTTTTACTGTCCAATCAAAAAAACATAACAATTTTGTATCATTATGAAAAAAAGTTAAGGAAAGTGTCAGACAGACACATCTTGCTTTGGAGTCTTTTGGAGTTGCTTAGAGTTTGAAGCAGAGATTTAAAGCCGAACAAATTTCGACATCGGTCGCGGTGTCTAACACGGCCAATTGCTAAGTTTTGGTTGCGGTTATATCATGGGCAACAAGCACAGTTTGCTTGTCGGTTTCCCATGCAAATAAAATAAGCTTTAGGGCAAACCTAACCTTAATTCGTTCGGGTTTTAATCTCTGGTTTGGAGTAAAATTATGGCTAAATGAAGGACAGAAGTAAAATTTTCTTTATCATTAAATTTAAACTATTCCACCGAGGGGCGACTTCTTAAATAATGCCAAAATCATTATTTATAGTTTATGACTGTTTTGATTTTTATTGGACACTGTGTTTGATTTAAACACCAACAATTCGCTTACATTTGGAAACCACGTCGTCGAACGATTTCTTCAATTGAAAGGGATTGTGTGTGTTCAAATCAGAGAACGGCTTCATTTGATTGCAAATCGCGCACACATTAATCAACACCCGAATAAACTGGCGTTGCGATCAATGCTCCGAACTTGCATGCGCAACATGCTCGCCCCTGAGTTTCATTCAATTGAATTGTTGGCACTGTGATTAATAATCAGGTTCGCTTCATTCCATTCAGTTCGGGTGATTTGATCGCTTGCTCGACGACGATTATTCTGAGCGAACGAAAATCATCTCGTATGAATAAACTCATGCACATGCTGAAACACTGGCGCCCATGACCATGACTATTTTCCGCCAATTATCCGGACTTTCCAAATTTTTAAAAAATTTGTAGAAAATCTTAAAAATTTCATTCAAAAGTTTTTCCAGCCATTTTTCTATATGGGAAAGTTGTGCAGAGTTTGAAAGTCACGTGAACATTCGGAGCGCACAGTCTATCATTACACAGCATCTTAAATATGTCATTTGTAACTCGCAACACCTAATATCAACTGACGGTTTTAAATAAACCATTGTTGTATAACACTTTCTGTTTTAATCAGAGGTCGCAATAATCGGTCTCTCTCGTGCTTGTTGTCAGAAAACAACCGCTCATTCACTGACACGATGCGTAACTGTTGCGAAAAAACACACAAACTTCGTTCTTCTTTGGCTTGCTCTTCGCTCAACCGCCGACCGCTTTTGGTCGCTCGCTCGGCTCAGTGTTCACTCGAGACCTTTTCGGTCGTAAAAACTCGGCAAATGGTCTTTTGCGCATGTATGTATGCATGTGAGTTGCGCGTGTGGCGCACTGACTATTTATACATACGCATATGCACACAAATGAGCGCCATATCACCTTCTCCCTTCCTCTTTAATGCTTTGCCTGTGACGAAATTCTAAGGCAACAACATAAGGCAAACGCAACAACAAAAATAAAAACCTTTTTTGCTGACTTTTTCCTTGCTTCTCTCACTTACTGACTCTCAGTAGCTGAACAACAACCGGTTCTGTTCGCTTCGCGCGGTCAGTAAAAGACCGACTCGTGTGTTGCGCTCAACCCGAAACCGCAGAGCGAGAACACGAAAGAAACGAAAAAGATGGTTGCTGGTCAGACACTGAGCGATGCCGTTTAATTTTTTTCGGTCTTTGTTGTGAGCAGACCGCGCAGAAAATTTTGGTTGAGCAGATTTTGCGACCTCTGGTTTTAATTATAATATATTTATAAAAATAAGTAATAAATATCAGTCGATATTTTATCTCTATACAAAATAAAAGCAAGTGGGAAAGTCGGTCAAGCCCGACTATAACATACTCTGTACCTGGAGTAGAAGCTGAATGCAATGCTGGTGCTGCGCTCATCTCAAAGTCTCTCTCTCTTTTTCTCTCTCTCACTCTCTCTCTCTCTCTAAGTTTGTGTGGTGTTAGTTGTGAATGGGTGGGAGGGGGTGGAGCAAGGGCGAAGTACTTTTTTGCTCATAACTTGAGAACCGCTCATCCGATCTTTATCATTTCTTCGGCAAATCGATACATTTTGCTAATTACTAACTATCTCTAGAAGGTACGAAACGTCTATCTTCAAAAATGTAGGAGATATAACGTTTTTTCCGAATTGCGGGGGCGGGAGGAGGCGTGGCAAAAATTTAAAATAAAGTTGATCTGCCTGCAGCTATAAGAAACATTTGTTCCATACATGTCAAACCCCTTCTCTTACCATCTCCGAGATCTGTTCGTTCATACGGAGGGACGGACGGACGGACGGACGGACGGACATGGCTCTATCGACTTGGCTGTTGATGCTGATCAAGAAAATATATACTTTATATAGTCGGAAATGATTCCTTCTCCCTGTTACATACTTTTGCACAAACTTAATATACTCTATGTACCTTCGGTACAGAGTATAACAACAATATTACTACCACTTCTACTATATCTTACAAAATTTCACTTAATTATATACAAATTTTCATATTAAAAAGATATTACTTCCTTCTAATTGTATGGACTGGATCACATCATCTTGATATTTTTTACAGATGAAGGTAATTTCGATACAAAAATTTACCATATAATACTATCGTGATCTTATTTTTGCTGTGTGAATAATTATTATGAATTTTTCATCCATATCTGCAAAATTTGAAAATTTGTTTGACCTCGATCGAAGGGAAAACGAAAAATTTACTTTTCAACCATTTTTTTGCCTATTCTCCAGATATTCCAAATTTCGAAAGTCAGTTTTGTTGTGTGAAGCTTTAAAAATAAGTTTAAAGCTTATCAGACGAGCATCAAGAGAGTTTCATTAAACATTTTTACGCATATTTTCTGACTTTGAGGGAATAGTTTACACAATTTGAAAGTCGCATAAATGAAAATCATATGAGGTTTGAGCTAACTGTTAGGAAACTTATCTTTCTTAACAGAATTTTGGCAAAAACCTGATCTTGGTACACATTTTCAGCATTAAATAATCTTGTGAGAGAGTGCTGTGAGAAGGCCGTATTTTAGAATTTTGTTTTTGACTGATACACTGAGGAAAAAAGCATAGTTTCTGATGATCCTCAGGATGTTTTTGGTATCCATTTAGACTGGATAGTTAACTATCCTTTTTTTGGAACCATTGGATAGTTTCGAAGTCGATTTATTTTCGCTTTAAAAAAAAAAATTTTAAAAAAAATTTTTTTTGTTGCTTTTTTTTTTCCTAAAAAGGGGGAAAAAAAAATAAAAATTTTTAAAAAAAAAGTTTTTTATATGTGTTTTTTATATTCTTTTTTTTTTTTTTTTTTTTTTTTTTTTTTTTTTTAAAAAAACTGCCACAACCATTTTTTTTGGGGGGTTTTTCCCCACTTATATTTTTTTATTTTTTTTTTTTTTTTTTTTTTTTTTTTTTTTATTTTTTTATTTTTTTTTTAAGGTAGGAGAAAGGTATTAGTGTTGGGGGAGGAGGGGGGAGAAGTGGAAAAAATTTTTAGACTGAGTTCGAATTAATATTATTGTGCTCCACTTTTATAGTAAACAATAATACTGCGCATTTTTCGTATAAAAATTCTTCCTCTATTCATGGATTCTCTTCATACCATTTAATATTTACCAATTTAAATTCTGTTTGCCAATTGCTTTAACTGAACACATCTGTAGTAATTCAAGCCTTAAAAAAATGCTAATTAATGGCCAGCTCAATATTAACCCAAATTAAAAAATAATAATAATAATAATCTAGTCTAAAATAAAAGCCATAAATATTTGTCAACCAAATTGTTATTGTCGTAGTTATGACTATTCCAACTGGATGTGGGTCAAAAAATGTTGCTTGATAACTACAGCGTGAATGTTCTTATTAACACCATTCAGGCGTTCCATATTCTGTGTACGCTGCTCATTCACAGATGAAGAGAACCAGTTCTCGGCAATTGGCTTAACTTTTACTTATTTACACAATACATTTTCTTCTTCTTTTTTTCAGAATATTTCATATATTTCATAAAATAATTGCAAGTCTTTTAAATGTTAGTACACAAAGTTTTCTCGTTATTATAAAAACAAGGAACCAAATACAAATACAAATACAAATCGTTTTAGAAACAAAGCATAACAAGTGTGGTCTTATGAAGGTGTCACGAGATGGGGGCCAAAACTAACTATGAATACCCTAACAATGGTGGTTGAAAGTCATCAAGTACATAAAAAAGCGTGTCTGTGTGTGTGTGTTTGTTGGGTTGGTGTTATATACAGCCTTGGCACTAAGTACATGTTTAATGTTGGCGTCTTTCATTTGGTAACACTTTTTGTGTGCTCTTCAGGTGTTTTGTGTGTTGTAGCTTAAAATGGTGAATTCATGCCCAGTTTGGTGCCAAAATCAAGTCGCGCTCGACGCTGATAACGCGCATTGACTCTGAAAAGAAGAAAAGGAAAATTGTATATAAGCAACAGTTAGAAAGTTTAGTTTTGTTAGATTGCGCTGGTGAACATGCGTGATATGCAAACATGATTGTTGTCTGTACTGTACTTACTTATTCTCCTGAAACTTGGCCAGTTCACTGACTATAAAACTCAGCAAGCTGCTACCGTATAGCACTATCAAAGCCATCCATAGCCGGGACAATTTCTCTTGCAGAAACTCCTCCAGGGCTAATTGAGTGGCACAGATGACAACATGTAACAAAAGCAGACCCAAACCGGTCAAAGCCCAAATGCGATTACGAAAAGGATTACGCTGCCAGAGCGCATGATCACGATGCACAAAACAAATCGAGACAAGAACTGAAAAGAACAATTAAAACAGAGTTAAAGAAACTAATCAGAAATTCTCAAATTTAAGGGTATACCAAAATGCAAGAGTACGGCCAACAAAGCACAGCTCCGTGCTATATAGAGATACTGCTTAAATTCAACTTCATTTCCAAAGGGTTCCGCGTCTTTCAGAACCGATTCCAAACTGTTTTGCCCAAATTCGACTTCGTTTCCGAGAGGTTCCACGCCTTCCATATCCGAATCTAAAGTGACCTGAGCCATGAACATCCAATAGGCAATGAGCTAAATGGGAAAATAAAAAGTTTTAAACAGAATGTTGATAGCCACTGCAGAAAAAAACAAAAAAGATCCCTGCAGAAGGAATATTCCAAATATCTTAATTTATTGAAAATCCTTTATACATTATTAATATCAAATGGTTCAATTATTAAGATCCATTAAATATACTCTTTTGAGTCATATCCTTTTTACACCAAAACGAAATTCGAAATGGTGTCAATTTGATCTTATTTTTGTTCAAGTATCGAATATTGTTATCGAGAATCGATAAGTGAGATGGAGACTTGAACTTGGCACAACAATACTGGATATTAATAACATTGGGATATGTTAATAAGATCAATTGGATATTTCGAAGGATTTAAATGAAAGATCAAATGCATAATAGAAGAGGCAATCGATCAGCTATGGAACCTAACACTTTACAACGGCTTTAAACGCCCAGACCGAACCTTGATAAAAATTTCACAGGTTTGCAGACTTCGCATCGGTTGTTTTAGCCAGCAATTTAGCAATTTATTTGTTTTAGCCAGAGCGATAGAGACTGTAAAAATTAAAGATTGCTGAAGGCAAACTATTGATTAACTTATACCAAGTTTATTAAATGAAAGGATATAATTTCCCCTTTTTGGCGTTTTTTTTGACCTGCCTTTGGAATTCCATCAAAAAATGGGCTAAGCCTGTTGACCATCGAAGGGGGGTTTTTGAAACAGCAGTACAGTCGACCATCCTCATCACTACGTGGACGAAAGAGGTCAAACAGGAACTCGAAATACATATAAATGGACAGAGTATTCCCACCCTTAATCACCCAAGAATCTTAGGGGTAACGTTTGATTCTCTGTACGTCTTCGCCAAACACGCTGAAAGTATAGCGAAGAAGACCAGAAGTAGGAATAAGGTTCTGAAGGCAATTGCAGGCAGCGGATGGGGCAAGGATAAGGAAACGATCTCAACAACGTATAAGGCGATCGGCCGATCTCTTATCAATTATGCAGCACCCATCTGGTCTCCATCCATCAGCGACACGCAGTGGAGAAATCTGCAAACTGTACAAAACGCAGCACTCCGAGTGGCAACAGGATGCCATATGATGTCGCACATAGACCACCTGCACCAAGAAACAGAGATACTCCCAGTTCGACAGCACAATACCCTCCTCACCCAACAGTTCTTAATAAACTGCCATAACCCTAACCACCCTAACCACAATTGTACTAAACTACCAATGAACAGTAGAGAGCGACCCGTCCGTTTCGATCTGAGGACTGCCCAACTGGATATTGAGCACTTCCTCCCTAACCACTCACCAAATGAGGAAGAATGCATTGCAGCACGCAATGAGGCACACACCAGCATGGTCGAAAGCACCGTAGCTGCACTACAGCCCAACGTGGTCCTTGGAGGCAGACCACCGCCTATCGACTGCAGCGAGTAATCGCTACCACGGACCACAAGATCCACTCTGGCCCAGCTGCGCTCAGGAAAGAGCAGGCAGCTTAACAGCTACCTAGCGCGCATCAATCCACAGATCATGGACACTTGCCCTAAATGCAACCACAGCCCCCACGACACATTACACCTTTTCAACTGTCCACTTAATCCCACATCTCTTACACCCATCACACTTTGGACCCATCCAATCGAGGCAGCTACATTCCTCGAACTGGACCTGAGTCTCTAACTCAACATCAACTTTCTCTCAAAATTTCTCTCTCTTTCTTATTTTCATACTATGTACATACAGTCTACCCTGCCGTTACAACAACAACAACCATCCTCAAGCGTCAAGCGCTTTATTCCCACAGATGCGCCCTCTCTTCCCAGCGCAGGCAGTACCACACGCCAACAGGCGAGATACACTCCGGAAGGACGACCCTACTAAACCCTAGATCCAGGTACTCAACGAGGCTGTCACCAAACTGGTCAACGCCCGTAGGAAGAAGACATGGCTGCAGAAGTTGGAGGAGCTAGACAAAGGCTCTGGAACTGGTCACGGTCTCTTTTGGAAATGCCACACCCGCTAACACCACCAAATGCGCCACAGCCTTTAACAGGCAGTTCCTGGCCCACCCAGAGCGCGCCGACAACAACAAGCGCAAGATCGTCCGGAAATGCGCAACCTCCCTAGAGACGACAACCCAGTGACTTTCAGCGCAGATGAAGTCTCAAAAGCCATCAAGGATGCCAAACCCTCCAAAGCTATCGGACCTGATGGGATCGCAACCATCATGCTAAAGCACCTTGGCCCGCTGGGGACCCGATACCTAACCCACATCTTCAACATCTTCAACAGTATATGGAAGACCGGAAAGGCCGGCAAACCAGCAGAACAAGGTGTCTCCTATCGCCCGATAACCCTGCTTTCTCCCATCATCAAGATCCTAGCCGCTCACCAACATGGTTTCAGACCGGGACACAGCACCACTACTACAGCTCTCTGCGAGCTCACTACCACCATTGCCTCTGGTCTAAGCAGCATCAGTCCACACGAAAGATCGATACTAGTAGCACTCGATCTCTCCAAGGCCTTCGACATGGTCAGCCACCCCATTCTTCTACAGGACCTCTATGACAGTAGCCTGCCCAACCACCTAAAGAGATGGCTGACCATCTATCTCACCGGAAGGCAAGCACACATGGACTTCAGGGGCAAAAAGTCCAAAACACGCATCATAAAGCAGGAAGTACTGCAGGAAGGTGTACTCTCCCCCCATGCTCTTCAACATCTACGCCAAATTGACACTCGATATCTACATAAATGTACACCGGATCACCCACAGTCAACAACCCGAAGATCCTTGGTAACGTTATTGACCCCCTTTTCACTTTTGCAAAACAGTCTGAAGAGGTGATCAAAAGAGTAAGGAGTAGGAATAAGGTCCTAAAGGCCATAGCCGGAAGTTCCTGGGGCAAAGAGAAAGAGACCACCTAGCCCAACTCCGCTCTGGGAAAAGCAGGAGCCTTAACAGCTACCTGGAGCGCATCAATGAAGAGATTGCCGTTGCATGCCCCACATGTGGCCCCGGACCGCACGACACTGTCCTCACACCAATAGATCTTTGGACCCAACCAGTTGAGGTCGCCTACTTCCTCGGTCTGATCCCAGATTAGTTCTCTAATCCCCCTCTTTTCTGTTCTTTCCTTTATCTACGTACAAATCTTCCCAGCCGCTACAACAACAACAACCATCCTCTTTAGTGGGGTGTGTGTAGGTCTAGTTTATTTGACAGATAGCTCTATGTAAAACATGTGAAATATGAACTAAAACCCCCCACGGAGAACAACAGAGAATTCCATTTGTCACGAGCCTTAATCTGTGACTTATCTGGCACAAAGAATCTAGAGCCAAGATCAGCTTAAGGTTCTTCCGTCAGGTTATCGCATGTGTGCGCGCGCCCTTAGTTCGTTTCAATTTATGTACAAGTTTCAGTCTTAGCGAACCAGAACAGAGGTTCAGGGACCTTCCGGGCTCCGCTCTGTGAAACTGAACCTGAACAGTTTTGCGGGTCCCTGATATTTAAATCCTCTTTTTGAAATTAAACTAAAATCAACTTCGAAAAGATACAATGGATTTAAAAAAATCATCTAGAGGATTATCAAAAACTTTTCTTCATTTCTGTTTTGTTTCCCACACTTACCAACGATATAACCGGAACCAGGAACTTGCAGCCGTAGCACCATAAAACAAAGGCAAATGCATGTGTATCATAGTCTGTTTGTTTTTTGCTTGTGGCTCGATTCATTATCTTGGGATCCACATCGATGTGAGCCAAGGAAATGGCTATCAGTGGCACGGGCACACACATCAAATAGATGCCCCAAAGGGGTGTGATCAGCGGTGGCAGTGAGGCGCAAGCGCACAAGACATTTAAAATGGAAATGGAGCCCGCACAGCAGGCCCAATATTGTATGCAATTCCACAAGCCAAGCGAAAATCGTCGTGATAGCTCAATTATGGCCACCAGGGAAAGTGGGTCATCGCGACAAATGGATATGGAGCAGGGCAGTGAGTTTAGAAGGCGGCTTAGGTAGATGGGTGAGACGGTAAGGCCAGGTGATTGCATGGCACGTGGCCCTCCGAGGCCGGACTCTAGCAAATGTTCGTCATCGTTGGGTAAGGATTTGTTACCTTTGTTCCGTTGACGCTGCCAGTGTAATTTATTAAGCTGTATATTGGTTTCGGTGTAGGCCTCCATGTCCTGACAGACTTGAGGATACAAAGGTTCAACGGCTATGGAGCAATCAGCTTGAAGAAAAATGTCCGAATTTGAATTGCTGGCAGAGCTGCCCAGACAGACCACAATTTCGCCATAGGATTGCATAATGTCCAACATTTGACGCGTGGCCTCGGCGGAGCAGTCCGTGAATAGGGATACCTGTAGGGGCACATTGTCCACCTGCTCCAGATGAGGACGTATATTCTCAATGCCACGTGGCAGCTTGGCACGATTGGACATGTCAAAATTAATGGGTGCACTCTGATCCGTGCTCTCGGTCAGGGTGCTCAAAGAGCGACAGTTTTCATCCATGGCCGAGTCCAAAGAGTGACGTTGCTTGTGAAGCTCAGGATCTCCAGCGTTCTCTACGGGAACTTCGTCCAAAGGCTGACAATCATCTGGGTTGGAAATGGCTCCCGGGGCCGAAGAGCTGAGGGTTTTTGATGTCTCCAAGTTGGTGGGCGGAGCCAGTAAATAGTTTAGATCAGGAACAGTGGCTGCATCAGGGTCACCTACAAGTTCAATGGGTTCAGCTTTAACCTCGTCTGTGGTTGCGGGTGAGATGTACATGACTTTGGCCCTTGGATGATTAATGTGGGTGCTGTGGTTGCTTTTACCCGCATTTTTGGGTGACTTGCTTTCCGCCTCCTTCTCCTTTTCCGTCTCCGGTTCACTCAACAGCGATATGTGACAATTCCAGCCCGACTCCAGGCCCATCTTCTCCGAAAACACACGCGATCTCAACTCGTTCTCCTTGCTGAAATGCACAAAACGTATACAGGCCCTCTCCAGACGCTCCACCAGCTGCACTATATCATTCTGGGCCTGATACTGCATGGTGACCATCCCTATAAACACCTGATGACATTGCATCTCAAAGCAGCCCTCCACATCATTGCAGTCCTCATCCTTGGTATCGGAGAAGAGCAGCGAATCGGTGCTGATGCTATGACTCAGCTTAACATGATGTTCGCCCTGAAAATCGCAGTGCGTTTTGTCCACATGCTGCATTCTCAGCTTCGACTCTGGCGGCAGCTCCAAATAGGCTATGGCTCCTCCACTTTGCTTGGGTCCACTTAAAGCCCCGTGTATACCATGTCTCAAGGGACGATAGGCGAAAGCCGTGCAATACGAAGTCAATGCGCTACGCTGATAAAAGTCCAAGGCGCGCTTACGATCCTGCGGTGAGAGTGGACGCAAATCCTTACCATCCCAGAAATCATCACAACAATCCATTATTATATCCGCCGTACCCTGGGTGAAGAGCGACAAATAACCCCCAGGATTCTCACGCATTACCACCGACAAGGAGTGAGGAAACGGCACCTTCACCTTTGACGACAGCTGCAGCTGGCGGGCAAAGCGTATATCCCTACGCACCACATCCGGTTGCTGTGAATGGTAAAAAGAAGGGCAATAATTAAATTTGGATATGTTCTACCTAAAGGAGATAAGGACCTAATGGAACTATTTGGCTTACTGTTGCTGTTTGGTTGGTTTAAAATCAAACCTTGGCTTTAAATGGCCAAAGATGTGCTTACCTTGATGCGCGGAGTTTTTCTCTCTGGACAGCAAAATGCTAAAGCTTTGCAAAAAAAAACCCATTAATTGTATTGTAATAAACCAAAGTAAGCAATTTCCTCAATACAAAAAAAAACAAGTAAGAGCGTTACAGTCGAGTGGCTCGACTCCCAATTAACCCACACACGGCTAATTCGTATCGGCTGTTGATTAGCCTGGTCCAGATTTAAAAAATTCTGAAAATTCAAAAATGTCCCGTCGAATTCTAAAAAAAATAATTTCCATATTTTTTCGGAATTTTAGTTGTGGATAAACCCATGGCAAGAGGAATCGGAAGTTCGAAAATTTGACTTCATTTTGGTGGCCACGGCTTAAACGGTAAAAAGCTGAAACTTTATACACGTGTCTTTTTTATGCTCCGCTTTAACATAAATTTTTATTTTCCGCTTACCGCGCATTTTTCGACTAGCTTCCATAGAGACGATTGCTCTTAAAAAATAGAATTGTGGGATAACTTCTTTGTTTGTGGTGATACCTAAGCCAAAATTTAATGGTATTGATATTTGACAGTCCTCTATACAATATGTAAAATTCAGAAAAAAGCTTATATAGAAACTGTATAACCGCTTGGGAACTACAAGGCGGCTTAACAGCAAAAACCGACACTACAAGACAACGCCAACTTGCCAGCATCATTTGTGTGTGTGTGTGTCTCCAAACGGTCTTTCTGTATTAGTAAAAGGAACTTCCTCGTCACTGCTAACACAGTGATTAAAAAATCTAAATGCCGAGGTATAAAAAAGCAGCTGCTAACTTGCAGTATATAGGCAAAGACTGCTGAAGATGAGACCGGGGGTTTCTTGAAACAGCTGTACAGTCGACCATCTTCAGTTGGAAACAAAAAATGCCCTAAAACCAGCTAAAAATGTAAAGCTCAAAGCTTTAGTGATCTTGGCGTTTGATGCTGATGTTGGATTTCGCTATATGCCTGCCTTTGGGATTCCCAAGCGGTCATAGCAGTTCTGTCGTAAGGTACCTTCTGCCAGCTTATTGAGGCGCAGACTGCTGAAGATTGAATTGATATTCATGAAATAGAGCTATACAGTCAACCAGCATCTTTTGTGAAGTTGTGCGTATCTTGGTTTAGAAAAGATATGTATAAAATCATGCCTGGTAAAAACTTCTACGATTTAAAAATTTTTTATAAATTTTTTTTACCGATATAAAAAAGTTAAGGTATGTTTTTATGTTTGTTTAAACCGAGTATATTTGTTTTACGTCCTCGGTATAAAAATATCAATATTGAAAATTTAGATTTTTGATAATAACAATATTTACATTTTGAGAGGTATCGACATTCCTAATATCTATGTTTATAAATCTGTAGGCTCAACTGACTGACTGGCTATCAACCCACAGACCAAACCGCTTACCCTACAGATCTAAGATTTGGCAGAGACCTTTAACAAATTTGACCGCTAAGTGGGTAAAAATGCAAAAGAAGAAAACCAGGTTTGTTTACAGACTAAGCGCTATAGAGCGAGTGCGGTTGCCTTGTTAAGTCACCCTTTTTGTTTTGATCTTGGTTTACGAGCTTTCCGAAGTCAACAACAACACTTGGAGCAGAGAGATGTTAACACACGCAGAACAATTGACCTACAACGCCAACAAGTATATCGAGCTTTTACATCTGCTTTTCTCGCATACGAGTATGAGCCAGATATTATCCGAAAGCCCTGATTGTTGCTATGGACAAAGAATATCCCAATTGTCATACGATGAAATATTAGATGAGATATGTTGCGCATCAAAAGGGCTGGTTTATCGGCACGGATCCAAATTCAAACCTGTTTCTTAAGTCTATAGATTTAATTCATGCTTTCAAATGACTTCGTTCGGAGCAACAGAAATAATGCACAATACAGCGGCAAATTAGCAATTAAATTCAATCTTCAAAATCAAATGCCAAAAAAACTATACATTTTAACAAATCAACTTTAATGAGGACATTAATTGTGTGGACGCACGTTGCGGCTGATAACGCTTTGCAATTCGTGCAAGTGTAATTTGAAGAATTCCAATAATTCTGTTCAAAACTTGGACTCGACCACGATCCTAGCGTTGACTTTAAAGACAACCTGGATGAGTGGCTGTCGCAATTTTGGCCCCTGGAAAATGTTAAAGCTTGAACATGACGTTCAACTCGGCCCACACGTAGTTTTAATCTCATATATAGTTAACTCAGCCTATGTCATAAATATGTCACCTTTTGTAATGGGAGGATCGCTCGCAACAGGATAGCCGAGACACCACTTAAAAGGGTCGACCAGTCGTTAAACCACTTGACGCGTATCGCGTGGGAATCATCCTTTTTGACCCACGTAGATCATTCAAATACACAGATGTGCTTTATAAACACATTGTTAGTTTAAAATATAGTTAAAGAAAAATATCTTAATTAAAGAGAACTCATTCGCCAGAGTGAGTCAGTACAAATTCAAACTTACAAAAGTGCTCATTAAAAGTGTATATTTCTATACATTTTTTGGTCCTTCGAGCCGGATCTTCTTGAAGGATCGTGCAGTGTTAAGTTTTCCGTGGCTGAGGCCAACGGAATCTGTGGGTTTTAATTAAAAACTGTAAATGAATTCAACAGGGTCTACGTAGTGCCTTAAATAAAACAAAAATCAAACGCGAAATAAATTTCTATAAATTTTTTTGGTCCTTCGAGCAGGATGTTCGATCTTCGCGAAAATTGTTGAAAGCGCTACTCATTTTTGGTTCATCGAAATCCGTTAAGTGAGTGCGAGTATGGGAATATTCGACATAACCATGGCGCAAATCAAACCTTATGAGGAGGCAGTTTTAAAGGTCAATAGGAGTGACCACGCCATGCAGGACGCTGATGATGACGCTATGATGATGCTTCTACCGAAGCGGACAGCTTTGGCTCTGCAAGGCCAATAGACAATAGACAAAGAAGCTAGTTAATGCTTCATAGATTTTCACTTACTAAATTGCAGGAGCCAATTTTATCATATCATAACAATACTGTCGACTTCTTTTTTCCGCACAAAGGTATAGAATAAACAAAATCTAAGGAAATTCTAAGAAAATTTCATCCAAAGACCATTAATCTACAATGCATTCCTCCATTCACTTTTATCCAAATACGATATTTAGCTATAGATTTTCTTCAATATTCTAAGTGGAATAAAAACAAATAGATTGTTTTTTTTTTCAGTCCTGTTGGAAAAGACCAAATCTTTTTTGGGGTATCTAGCCGGCTCGAGGTCAATGATTGTTACGTACTTATATAGAAACAAACACGAGTTTGTGATTTCCAAATATATTTAAAACCCCTTCGTCTTCAGGGAAATATACCAGGAACCCCAAATAAAAAACATAGGCAGCTATCAATACCAACATAACGACAAAATCCTTAAATGTTCTTAATGGGGCCTGTTCCGAATTCCGACTCGATTTTCGTGTAAACCTGTGAATTTCGAATGCAATTTATATAAATTTAAACATAAGTGCCAAGTTAATTTGAGGCTACTAGATCCCGTCGCAATTTTCTCTCGATTTGAATTCGTTTGGGATTAAGCAATCGGTTTCAGCTGCTCCCACAATTCCGAATTTCGTTATACCTGATCTAGTAGCCGCAGGTATATTCGTCGCCTTCTATACAACGTTTTATAAATTGACTGCAAAATTCTTAAGTTTACACAAAAAACGAGTCGAAATTCGGAACAGACCCCAATATTTGAATTCATTTTAGAAATATGGTTTCTTGGTATACATTTTCCGTAGATTTTTAATTTACAGTCTAGTTTCAGACAACAAAGTTATTTAAATATTAAAATTAATCTATTGGGAAAATAAGATATAACTGCCAATAAAAATGGTCATTAATAATCGTATGGTGAAGACGTTCGTTGTTCTTGCAATTTATCAAATGTCAATATTGAATATTTTTGGTTTTTTGATATCGATATTGATATTTTTCGAAATATCGACAACACGAGCTCTCACACATGACGTCTTACAAGCGGCTTTCCGCCGTACAGCCCTGATTTAGTACCCATATTTCGGAGATGCCTCAATCGGAGCTGAAAAAGTGCTTCGATTATTGTTTTGAGAAAACGCAAAAGTGCATAAATTTTATGGAGAATATTTTGAAAAACAATAAAGCCATTTTGATTTTAAAATATCTGTTATTATTTACCAGTTAGTCTAAAAATAATAATTACCCAACTTAAAGTCAAGCTCAGGCGTCGGGCTAAGATATTCAGTTGACAATTTACCGATTTACCTGTAGCACAGTGTAAATTCTATATGCATTGCCTTAAAAATCATAATGCTTACCAGATGTCTATAGCTGGCCAGTTGTCCCTCCAATGCAAAACGATCCGTGGCATGATCGGTGAATCCAATTTGTTTGGCCAGTTCGCACAGGCAGCGTCTGGTAACAGATCGAAATGAAACCGATTAGAACTGGTTCCAACTACTGGATGCCAAAAGGCGGTTGTGCGTGAGCATGCAGCAGGCGGGGCGGGGGTGGTGGGGCAAGGCAAGGCGAGGTGACTATATTTAAGCGTTCTTGCGCTACATAATAATTTTTGTTGTTTGTTACTTAAAATAGCATGCCAATTATGTACAGACAAAATGTGTGGGTGAGGAGCAGGCGGAGGCGAAGGCGAAGGCGGGTGGGTGTAAAAAAAACTAAATATGAAATTACTTTTATTTTCAATGAATGAAATGATAAGCATGGCTGGACAAGAGGTCTGAGGCTGGGATTGACTGAAAATCAAAAATACTTTACGAGCAATTTATGGTTATGTCCACGTCTTTTTACCAATTGCATCCGATTTGTGTCAAAAATCAAAAAGCAAATACCCAAACATTTTAAGTTTTCTTTTCTTTTTCATTTCTTTCAGCTTTTGTCAAGTGTGAAATCAATAAACTAGATTCGTATAATTGGATCATAATGTATAAGAGTAAACGTTCTGGTTAAGCGAGTCAAAGGGATGAGTATGGCAATGAAACTACGTACCCATGCAAAAAGCTTTTGCTGGATTCAATGATGGCATACGCATACCGATTTGTCACGGGCACCAAATCTTTATCAAGCATGGCCACGGCGGTGACATGGCCACAGAATTGAGCATAGTGCTCGTGTGTAAGGGGGGAGCAGGTATTCAGAAGTATGGCCAGACCTGGAATGGATTAGAAAAGGGGAAATTATGAGAGAGGGGGTGGGGTGGGGGAAATGAAAGTATTAGAAATAATGAAGACATCCAAACATTTTGAAATTTACAATGTAAATTCGCATTCAATTTTTTTTTGAACGGAAATAACACGTTTTTGATTTGAAAATCGTATTATCATTCATTTTTCTTATGAGTTCACAAAAAAGAAAATGCTTATGCTTAGTTTACAGTGTATTTTTAAAAAAATGGAAAATTAATTTTCAAAAGAATTTTAATTTGAGTCTGTTTTATAAGAATTTTTGCACTAGAATGCCAGATTCCGGCAAAACTATAGAGTTTTCGGCTATCGATCTGGTGGGAAAATAGCTAAATAGCTATTTCGGCTAACTATAAGCGCTCTCTCGATCTCTCTTACATTGACTCGCTCTCTGCTTATTCTATACTCTGGCTTTCAACTATCATTTTTACAGTTTGGTCATAGAGAAGCACGTAGTTTATAACCGTTTGACTGACTTGGGCCTGGTATGGGGTTGCTTTCAACCTTCAAACTTGACAGTGAGCGCGGTTGATTGAAGCTCGAGTGCGCTTTGGTGTTGTTCTTTCGGTCAGTGACGTGAGCAAAGCAAACTGAACATTGGGTTGAGATATATTTGCGAGCTATGCTCTTTGGGTAATATTCGCGGTTCGGCATTATTTTACTTACTATTTACACACATAAGATTTATTAATACGAGACACACACTCTAAATTTAGTAGTACAAGATTTTTTTTAAGGAAGTTTGACATTAACAGAGACTTTGTATAAAACTTCGTACTCGCATATAGAAAAATTGGAAAATAAAACCATTGCTAGACTGTGTGACCTACCTTCAAAATGTGCGAACGTTAACTAACTCTTAAATATTTTTGAATTCAGATTAATTTAAAAAAGCTACATCTAAAAACACTTTAATGGAACGCAGTTTAAAATATATGTTGTGATTGTGATATTCACACGTACATTACCCGAACGCTTGCCCAAGTTGACACCGAGAGAGTAAGAAAGCTTCAGTCGCTTGACAGAGTTTTCGGAGGTTTGTTTTTGCAGACTAATACACTCTCACTTTTTGAGCTTGTTCTCGCTAGCCATCGCTGGTTTAGATAGTGGCTCGATACTCTCGATTTTGTCGTACTGTCGTTGTCACTTGGTTGTGATATAAATAGCGGGAGAAAGAAGAAGAACTGCTTCGATAAACGTTCTTCTATTATGAGATCAGTACTAGTATTGGGTGGAGTGCTCTTGGACCTGAGATTTCCAACTTTGTTAACTTCTGACCAAAAAATATGTAGCAAAGCGGCACATTACAGAACGCTGAAGCTCTAGAATTTTTAATGAGAGTTTTAAAAATTCAACTTTAAATGACTCAACGTCTGATTGCGAAGAAGTGAAGTTTATGAAAGCAATACTGCGCATCGACAAAGGTCAAAAGCAGCTCTAAAAAGTTTCAAATGTAAGCTAATGGATTTTGATTATTAAAATTACACTATTGAATATAGAATATTGTTTAAAAAAATAAGTATTTATAAATCGAAACTATTCATATATGGTTACGCGAACTGAGGTTTGAACCAAAATCTTGGTGAATCTTAAAGAGTTATTATAGGGACATAAAAGGAAGGACTTAGACCAAAACAACACCCTAGCAAGCAAAGTTCGGAGCGCTTTAAATTATGTGTCTGAAAAGAGAGTTTTCGGATCACATTTATTTCTCTCTAAGCACGGGCTCATAAATAGAATTCTTATTCTTAAGCATTTTCAGAGTTGAAGTAGGCAAGTAATCGAACATTTTCTTTTCATTCATCATGCGATATGCACGACAGACAATTCACACGTTTATTAAGTTGCTATGCAAAATTTAAGGGCGTGCTTGCGAAATAATCTTTAAAAAAAATAGTGGTTTGTAAAATTTTCTATCTTTGCTAAAAAAACACAATGAGTGTCGAGGGATCAAGCTGCAATGTGTCTTTAAAAATAATAAATGCACTGGTAGCCAAGAGAAGACGAAGTGGGACTTGGCCATCGGTGAACTGAATCATAGAAATAAACCAATATCTTTCCGGGATGCAGTTGGAGTGAAATTTAGGAGGCGATTCAGTACCCCTTCAAGTGCCTGTGTCTTTTATGATGTTTTTATATGCTTCTTTGGGAGGGTGAAAGCACTTATATCTGTTACCCTGTTTATACACAAAATAAATATCATGATAAATGCCCTGCAAAGTATGCTATGAAAATTAATATTGAAAATTGAGAAAAAATTTTATTTATTACTTGATTTAGCTGTAATTAATTTTCATTTTTTTACTGCTCTTCCAATCTAAGTAAATGTACAGTTTGGAATATATATGATATATATAATATATGCTGCAATATTTTACTGTCTATTATTTTGTTCAAGAAATAAAGTTAGCATACTTTGAAGGGCATTTATCATGATATTTTTTGTGTGTATAAACAGGCTATGTGTCAGAAAAGAGTCAGACATAAAGTGCTTGTGTTTTTGGGGACTTCAAGCTGTCGGCTTCCCATTAAACTTGTTGAAAATGTTGAATGGAAAAAGGTTGGTAACTTGGTCAAGTTTAGGGACGAAGTTATAAACTATTTAGATGAGGGAGGCAATAAACGATCCGTGGTCAAACGCAGAGGTTGAGCGCGTTTTCAGCCAAATGTCAACGCCCGTAATCGATCTATCGATTGCGTTTCCAGGAATCTAGTTCACGAAGTCGGAGCCAGTATTGCTACAATAGCTAATTTTGCGCAACCTTTACCCGGAATCGGAAACCTATACATAAATTATTAAAAATAAATATAATATGTAGTCAAATTCGAACTCTAAAATGTTGGGTCAAACTAGATACAGATTTCGCCCCGACCCTTAGTTAAGTGTAAGCTTTTTGGTGTCTGAGCCGAACTTATTTGGCTTTCTGCCAGCTCGTAATATTTGTATATTCTCTCTCGCTGTTTCAATTAAATGTAACATTTTTCATAGAAAGAAACGCTCATTCCGGACTCTTTTTTGTGCACATTATGACGGTGAATGCTCTTAAAAAAGGGTCTGAAAAGAGTCAGAAAACGCACATATTGCTGGCCAGATATGAATCAACATCTTTTTAATAAATATCCTAAAATAAAAACACCTTCAACCCCTTAGCATAATTTCGGGCTAAGATAACAAATTCAGGGTTTGATTCTTACACAAGTGAAATTCCTAAGGATTTATTCGGCAAGTTGAACGATATATAAAATAAACAACTATTTTAAGCGTGAAAAGCAACAAAGTCTGCTGATGAGAGATAACTCCGTAAGAGCCTGCCCAGGCACACCATTGCTATTCCAATAAATGTTGTGAGCTATCTCTGATGAATTGTATTGATATAAAGCAAATATTTTGACAAAAATCCGGATTTTCGACACCATAATTTAAAGGGAAAAATAATAATTTTGATACAAAGTATACATTAGCTGCCGTCTATGAAGTCTCTTTTAAAAATCTTTCTTCTTATAAATTAAAGAAAAGATTTTAGAATTTTGTAAAATATAACATAACAAAAGAATTCTTAGTTTTATATTTTAAACTAAGACTGAGAGTGGATTTCTTTTATTTCAGATAAACTATGTGTCGGATAAACTTACAATTTACTCTGTAATTTTTTAATTTATATGACAGATAGCGTTATATAGAGAGTAACTAAAAAGGCAAGGAGACAAAACAAAAATGTTCTTTGCTAACAAATGTATATAATTTTATCAATCAAGTTTTAACGCAACGGAAAGTCGATTCATATGAATCCACGAATTGAATGAAAACTAAAGAGAAGGTTTATATTAAGAATGTTTCAAATAGTGAAAGAAAAATGGAAACAAGTAGGCAAACAGATATGCAATTCAAAATGCAATAACAACAAAACGGTTCAGACTCTTTTGGTATTTTGGGGAAATAAATATCTGATATTAAATACACAAGAGATGATTCCTTAAATAATCAAGAAACACACTGTTCTTAATGGATTGGTATATAAAATCAAGGCTGCAAACCTTCATAATTTTGATTAAGTTACAGGCCGAGTAGAAAGAAATATTTTTTTACTATTCTTTTAAAGCTAAAACGAGAAGAAAACTTTATGGACTTGTGAAAACACGTGTAGGGTAGAAGATAAAGAGAAGCAACCCACAGAAAAATAAAATGATGCGCTGTTTAGACCAGGGGGGCCCAGAATAAACAATACAAATGCTCAAAAATTATTTCAAGCAAGAACAACCACAAGAAATAGAAAGAGATAACCGATTTTAGTTTGTGTGAATAGCGAATAGAAGTAAATATCGAAAAGCTACATATTTGTTGTTGTTTTTGAGTTGGTCAGAGATATGGGAAAGAGAAAAGAGTGTCAACAACAAAACCTTAGCTCGGAAAGAAAAGGAGGAGAGCGTTTTGAGCATTTGTTGTAGCTTTATGTAGGCTTATCTCGAACGTGGGCCGTTGCGTCAAACAACAAGGAATGCGTGACTTGCGGAATGAGCCTAGGCACCCCTGGTTTAGACCAAATGATAGTCCATGGTCGAACACAAGATAAAGACATGTAGAATAAGGAATTCTCAAACTCTTTGTCACTTACCCAATGGCTTCAATGACTTGATATGTGCCTTCCATTCATGATCATCAAATTCCAAACGAAACGGACAATGCTGATCATGTGTCAAATCCAACACTTCAGCCACAATTCCCCTCTCCTTATGATCCTCATCCACATCTACATCGGGTAAATCATCACTATCAGTTTCCATAGACAATTGACTGCGTGCCCCATCCTCCAAATTGGGCTCCTCTTCTGTATTATGCAAAAAGAATACCTTTTCAGCGGTGGGATTGGGCCAGGATAATATACCCTTTTTGTCCACACAACACAGAGCCGATATGGAGCCCAAAACTTGTACTAAATTGGCGGAACGTGGCAACAGTTCACTGTCTCCCTGCCACAATTGCAGCCAAATGCGTACCACATTTGAGCGGAGTAAGGATATGCTATCATAGTCATATAGAGGAGTGTCCAGATCCTCTTCAAACGATTTGGTTGAGGTCTTTTCCAGCACCGCCTGGGGAGTCTTTAGAAAACACTGCAATCTGGCTATGCCCCACAGATTCATGGCAATCCACATGATGGGAAAGATTAAAGGCAGCAGAGGTATAACCGCAGCTGCGGGGGATTCAATGAGCACAAAGGTCCAATTATGCTGGATATCTGTGGGCAAACCATAGCCATGAAAGTGTATCAAACCAAAGATTAAGGTAAGAGTCAAAGCACTAATGAAACCCCATTGTTGTATGTACTTGGTGACCAGCTGGAAAGTGAGAGACAAAGGTTAAGCCACTATCAAAGGTTTAGGCGGAGGGATAACCCACCAAATAGCGCTGTTGATTGTAAATAGTCGGTGGACGCTTCAGCGAGTTCTTCAGGCACACCCTTAAGTTATCCAAGTAAGGGGTTTCCTCCAGGCAGCATACCAAATCCGCCAAAGGTGCACGAGCCACGGGCTTAACAGGAGGATCACCCATTAGATTGGCTCCATAAATCTCATTGGCATTGAAAAACTTTTTGGTTTCCACTTCATGGCAGGGACCGGGTGCACAATGACCCGGACGTAGCACTATATAATCCCCACGCACCAGTAAGGCCCAAGGCAAGTTGACTATAATGCCATCACGATAGGTCCACTGCAGCGAAACACAGGGCGACATGGGATTACTCAAATTGGGATAATTCGACAGTTGCCAATCATCGCTAAAATGCTCCTCGGCCAGCATTAGCTCCTTCAAGGCGTGTCGTGTCTTACGAAAAATCTCCGTGCGTCTTAGGTTATTCTCACGCACCACCACAAACAGATCCAGCGTCAAGATTGCCATTAAACACACAGCAGGCCAGATCATGACCGCAATCAGCAAAGCCAAAGAAGTGAGCAAGGTGGTGCCTATGGAGAGCCAACCCAAGGGACTATCATAGCGCTTCACAAAGGCGGCACGCAGTTTCCTACAGCAGCTGAAAGTGTACAGCGAGTTCAAGGTCATGTCAGTTCAGATAAAGTCTTATCTCACCTTTCCGCTCCATATTGCTGCTCCTGTTCTTCCAGCACCTTTTTAATCTCATCGTGAAGACGGCGTAGAGCCACCTTGGTGCGTAGACCACGCTGTGGGTGTGATTGCTTGTCCGAGGACGACGACGACGAAGGGGTAGCCCTGGCCTTGGTGTTGGTAGTTTGACTACATGTTGCCTCCGTTTGGTTGTGGTGCATCTTTTTCCTTGACTTTCTGTGTTAACGGCGCTCGAGCATTCGATGGCACTTTAGGTTGAAGCGGCCGTGTCTATCGCATAATTAACTTTTAAATGTTGTTTAGTTGCGTTTATCTGCAGTGTGACCGTATAAGGTAACACATAAAACCTTTAATTTCCATGATCTGAGAGTATTTACATGGACGCCGCAAGCAGGAAAGAAATTAGTTTACACTGGCAATGAAAATTTGGCTAATCAGTCAAAATTTCACATTTAAGGAGTTAAAGCTTAAGCCATAGTTCTATACACAAATAAATTGATCAAATGTGGTCGAAAAGTTTTCCAATTTGGTCTATTATTTACCGAAACAGTGTCGTCTGAAAAATTATACATAGCTACATATTTGGTTTTTAGCCAATGAGTCCAGCAATGAAGGGCGTACTCATCCCTGAGTCAAAACCACGGATAAAAGCTCGATTCATAGCCAGTTATAAGGAATTTCTATAAAGAAAACTAATCTGAATGCAAATCGATCAACAATATATTTTAGTTTTGAACTTAAATCAGTATAAGATTCAAACGATTTCATTTTAGTTGTTCTGATATTGAAATGACTTAAGGCATGACTAAAAAAATTTTTATTTACTTTAACATTCTATTAGGGTCTTAAAAACATCGTGTACAGCTTTCAAGCATGTCCCAAAATATATGTTTAGGGGAATAAACATAAACAATAATCTCTTAATAAAAAAATTTTTCATCGACTCTCGTATTTTTAGTAATTCCAAGTTTTTCTATTTTTTAGTCAAAAAACTTAAAAAATACGTTTAAAATTACACACAAAAAAAAAATTTTTTAAAAAAATTTTAATTGGAATTTTTTGACTTTGACCCTTTCCGGAGAACTATTAAACCGATTTTGATCATTTTTGATGTGAAACATCTTTAAATCGGTACGGACGATTTTAGTAGGAGTAAAATTTAATTTGTTGTTGTTGTTTTGTGGAGTCTTGCGGCAAACACATACACTCAGACAAAAAAAACCAAGAACTTTGTACTTGAATCAAGTACGAACGGTGTCAATAGTACTGTAAGTACGAAAATACTTGATTCAAGTACAAAATCCTTAGTTCAAGTACGATTTTTTCAATCCCAAAATACTTGTTTGAAGACTGTTTCGGGATATTTTAAGTACATTTTGAACTATTATTATATCTTTTTGGTCATATTATTAAGTGGTTATGGTCTTAAGTACAGCCCGATTTACTCTCAAAATAAGTGCAAAAAGGTTCTTCATCGAAGTTTATTAATTTAAATGTCAACTTCAATGCATGTTTGAAGCAACATAATACTTCAAAAAGTAAGTACAAAATGTTCTTGGTCTAAGCCTATAAAGGTCTCTATTTAATATCAAAATCCAAAAGAAATGAATTAACCAAAGACCAAGATGTTTATACTGTAAGTCGGAAATCTACCCCCACTCCATTATCAAAGTGTTAGAACCAGGAAGGAATTTCAGGAACAGATTCAACATAAAATAATTCGCAGTTTTCGTAGCACACTTCTTGGAGCTTGCGTAGTAAGTCTATTCTGTACCTAATCCAAGAAATTTTGTACTTGAACTTTTCTTAAATTTTTAGGCTAATTGTAAGTTCGAAATGTACTTGATTCAAGAACGTTTGTTCTCATTTGAATAATTTGAATAGTCGTTTTTCTATTCTAGTATGTTTCATACTTAATTTAAGTACATGCAAGAACAAAACATACTTGAAATTTCAAGTACAAAACGGCATAAATTCTATCCCGATCGGTCTAGAACTATCCCGGTCGTTTTTTTCTGAGTGTACACACAAGAGGATAAGCAGAAGGGAAGGGGAAATTATAGATGTTAAAAAGATGCTGAAGAGGGGCAACTGGTTGGTTTCTGGGAAAGATCTGGGTGGGATCTTGGTGAGATCTGGTGGTATTTGGAAGCGATTTGGGTGGGATATCTGGGCTGGATATGGGAGTGATTTGGTTGGGATCTAAGTGGGAAATGGGTTGGATCTGAGTGGGATCTGGACAAGATCTGGGTGTGATCTGGATTGGAACTGGGAGGGACCTGGGCGGAATGTGGGTAAAATCTGGGTAGTATGAGGGGGATCTAAATAGAATCTGGAATTGAACTGGATTTGGTTGGGATCTAAGTGGAAACTGGGTGATATCTCTGGTTGGAATATGGGTGGAATCAGGGTGGGATCTGGGTGGTATCTGGATGGGATATGGGTGGGATCAGGGTAGAATCTAGGTGAGATCTGGGCGGGACTTGGATGGAATATGGAAGGGATCTGGGAGAAGTCTGGGTAGGATATGCGCTAGATCTAAGTGGGATCTAGCTAAGTTGGATTTGGGTAGGTTCTGGATGGGATCTGGACGGCGTTTTGGTTGGATCTGGGATCTGATTAGGATCTGGGTGGAGTCCGGGTGGGTTCTGTGTCGTATCTGTGTGGTATCTAAGTGGGATCTGGGAAGGATCTGGGTGGGATTTGAGATTTCACCTTGGTGGTATCTGGGTGGGTCAAAATATACAAGACTCCGTGAAGAAATGAGAGGACACAGTAGCATGTGATGTTGCTGCTGGTATTTCTACTACCTGTTAGTTTTCGAAATAGTGCCCCTGCTGATTAACCTGTATTTAGCATTAAGTGCACTGATGATTTGGAGATAAGCTCTTAAACTAAGCATCATGTTTCACATCAAAGCTAAAACAAAGGAGCTAGAACAAAATATAATATCTTTACAAAATGTATTATTTAAAAAAAAATACCGTACAAACCTCAATATAACAAAATATACTGCAACCTTAAATTTTCATGCTTCGCAACGGGGGCTAGAAATACATTTTAGATTTCTTCGTGAAATGTTCTTAGAATTCATCGCAGATTCCGAATCTGCTATACGCTTACCACGTTTTTTTAGCTGACATCGGAAGTCTATGATATAAGAAGTTCACCAAAATATAACCTACTACGTGAATTGCACATTAATGCATAAGTACCCATGTAATTACATACCTATACATAGGCTGGCATTTGCATTTGCTTTCCTATTTACTGCACCCTGATAATATGTCGGAACTGACCGGAACGGATGATATCTTATAGCTGCCATAGGAACTATCGGTCGAAAAGTGGGTCTTTGTGAAAAAAAACTATTTTTTTAAGTAAACACCTCCCGCTTCAGCAATTATTAGTTTTATAAGCTTTTACACAGATTTGAAAGTTTTGGTAGTAATCGGATGACTATATCGAATAGCTGCCAAGTGTCAGTAAAAAGAACATTTTTTTTGTTTTGTCAGACGATCTTAAGTCTTTTAATATTGATGAAAATATATTAGGAGATATATTATTATTAAGTCTTAACAAAAATGCCATTATTTTTTAAAATCTAAATTATTCCCTGTGGTTTTAAAAAGCTCATATACAAGTATAATAAAACTATTCAAATGGAAATGTTTTCATGAAATGAACCAGTCTTAAAGATCTATCAAAGCAAACTTAGAATATATTAAAAATTAAATGATTGTTGTATAATAGGAGTCGTCACTTGATATGTAAAGATGTAGGATTTCAAAACGAAATGAAAACGTTCATACGGAAATTGCCGTCGATATTTTGTTCACACCCGATTGACTGAAAACCTAAGTCTTTGTTTATAAATAGTCCGAATACTTGTATCAAAAATTTGTTTATTTAGTTTGTTTAGTTAATTAAATGAATAAAGAGCAAACCGAACCGAACCGAACCGTAACCCCGGTTCAGTAAAGAACCAAAAACCATGCAATGAACCGCACCGGCGGTTCAAAAATTGAACCACTGAACCGAACCAGTCCTTATTTCCAAATGGTTTGTATCCCTGATTAAAACTACAATTTTTATACCGTTGGAGAGGGTATATTGAAAGAATGCACACCTTTTGGGGCCGCTTTAGAGGATGTAGAAGTGTTCAGATTTTAAAACCTTTTTCAGAAGAGATGTTTGTTATCTCAAACACTTAATTTTTTCCAAAAAGTTTATGCAAAAAATTCTGATTTTTTAAAAGTTATACTCAAAAAGGTAAAAAACTACGATTTTTCAAAAACATTTTTTAAGAAAACTCCCGAAAAACATAATTTTTTTGAAAATCTTTGTAAGAAAAATTTATTCTGCGGACTGTCAACTACAACTTTGCCGAAGACAGTTTGCAGGTATCACCAAAACTGAATGAGCTGTATGCCCAAATCAGATGTTATCACACCCAATTTCACAAACTTTGAGGGTCAAAAAAAAAGTGCTCCCAATCTAGCCAAACGCTGATAGGGATTTACTCAGTTCGGGTAGCACTATCAATTCCGCATGGTGTAGCTTGGTAGTTTTTTTGACTGTTGCACAGTGTTATTTATCTTAAGCCATTCAAATTGCAAGGGGTAAATTTATAAGATCCAATAATCAATTTCATCAAATTCCAAGCTGTGAAAATTTCAAAACCTAGTTAGCCATTCTGTTAACTGTCACATGTCGTTGGAGGCTTTCTCTCTCTACTCGATCATTCAGTCAACCAACTTCCAACTGAACAAACCGAAAAACAAGGGGGAATTATAAAATACAAATATAAACAAAAAATGGTAAGTGGACAACAACAACAGTTTAACTGTTCTAATCTTTGGAGTTTTCGGTCGTCAACAGGATCAGTCCACCCCTATAATAAAACGGAGCAAAAAACGTTTAGTGCGTGAACAAAAATGGTTACAAAATACAGAAACCTACGCAAATATACCAAGAGGGATGCTCCGGTCGGGCTTTGTAAGAGCTATGCCAGAAGACGAGCCCGAGGCGGAGGATGTAATAATGCAAGTAGAAACCTTGGGAGGGCAATATGGTAATTGAGTGTCAGGAGGAGCAAATGCCAATGGATGTAGAGCAAACTTTTAACGCCAATCTGACTAGCTATCGTGACTGTTCAACTAATCCAAATGAACAGAATATCACCGATTTGGAGGTGAATTTTATTCCAAGCATTATAAAAAGGAAAATTGTTCCACCAACTCCAGAGGAGGTCAAGTTCTATTCACTCTATAGTTAAGAGTTACGTTTGAATTGATATGCATGAACACTTGGAAGAGGAGAGGGCGACGGCGATTCACAAGACGTATCACAAGTTGGTTAATATATATTTTTTAAGGAGTACTTCAAAATTTTAAAGTTGTATTTATTTTACAGTTAAGCTATTTTGCACATACACTCACACATACACACTTACTCTGTGCATTAGTAAAACTCGTGTTTAAGCAGCGGAAAACTTGTGAATTTTATTTACTTTGACTATATACTTATCCTGACGTACTGATTGAAAACCATTTTAAGTAATTAGTTGATTTACCATTGGACCATTCGCTTAACTCAAGAGATCGCTCCGTGGACACCGTTTTGAATTGATAAAAGCGACAGAACTCGAAATGTAGAAGGTATTGAAGCATGTTGTTAAAATTGGAATAAGCATTGAATGCTTTCTTCTTGAGATTTTTTGATTTATAAACCAGTTCCCGGTATTTTTTTGGCCACAGTAGTTTTATTTTAAGCTACTGAAAGTTAGAAAATTATCAAAAATCTATTCTATAGCCGTAAGAATAAACTACTCGCAGGAACGGCCGCAACCGTGATGTGCAGCTCTTCAGTGCAGTTCTTAATAAACGTGGATAATGAAATATAATACGCAATCATGGTCAACATGGCTTTCTTATCACAATATAAACTTAAGTTTCTTAGCAGAAAGTTTAGTTTTACGTTTACAATTTCTATTCTCCGAGAGCTAAAAAATTAAGTAAAAACTAATCTTAGTTAAAAATGTTATAGCCGGGCTTAGAAGGATCTTTTTCAATTAGTTTCAAAACTGGAGGGTCCATTTCCTCGTTGAGTGCACAGGTCCCAAGGTGTCTCCTTAGATTAGATTTAAATCTAAATGTGTTCAAGCAGTGAGAACATTCGTAGGGTCGTTCCCTGGTGTGGGTGACAATGTGATTTAATAGAACACGTTTCTATATTTCTATAAAGAAAACTAATCTGAATGCAAATCGATCAACAATATATTTTAGTTTTGAACTTAAATCAGTATAAGATTCAAACGATTTCATTTTAGTTGTTCTGATATTGAAATGACTTAAGGCATGACTAAAAAAATTTTTATTTACTTTAACATTCTATTAGGGTCTTATAAACATAGTGTACAGCTTTCAAGCATGTCCCAAAATATATGTTTAGGGGAATAAACATAAACAATAATCTCTTAATAAAAAAATTTTTCATCGACTCTCGTATTTTTAGTAATTCCAAGTTTTTCTATTTTTTAGTCAAAAAACTTAAAAAATACGTTTAAAATTACACACAAAAAAAAAATTTTTTAAAAAAATTTTAATTGGAATTTTTTGACTTTGACCCTTTCCGGAGAACTATTAAACCGAATTTGATCATTTTTGATGTGAAACATCTTTAATTTCGGAACGGACGGTTTTAGTAGGAGTAAAATTTGATTTCAGCGTCACGTGACGTTGTTGTTTTGTGGAGTCTCGCGGCAAGCACATACACTCAGACAAAAAAACCAAGAACTTTGTACTTGAATCAAGTACGAACGGTGTCAATAGTACGGTAAGTACGAAAATACTTGATTCAAGTACAAAATCCTTAGTTCAAGTACGATTTTTTCAATCCCAAAATACTTGTTTGAAGACTGTTTCGGGATATTTTAAGTACATTTTGAACTATTATTATATCTTTTTGGTCATATTATTAAGTGGTTATGGTCTTAAGTACAGCCCGATTTACTCTCAAAATAAGTGCAAAAAGGTTCTTCATCGAAGTTTATTAATTTAAATGTCAACTTCAATGCATGTTTGAAGCAACATAATACTTCAAAAAGTAAGTACAAAATGTTCTTGGTCTAAGCCTATAAAGGTCTCTATTTAATATCAAAATCCAAAAGAAATGAATTAACCAAAGACCAAGATGTTTATACTGTAAGTCGGAAATCTACCCCCACTCCATTATCAAAGTGTTAGAACCAGGAAGGAATTTCAGGAACAGATTCAACATAAAATAATTCGCAGTTTTCGTAGCACACTTCTTGGAGCTTGCGTAGTAAGTCTATTCTGTACCTAATCCAAGAAATTTTGTACTTGAACTTTTCTTAAATTTTTAGGCTAATTGTAAGTTCGAAATGTACTTGATTCAAGAACGTTTGTTCTCATTTGAATAATTTGAATAGTCGTTTTTCTATTCTAGTATGTTTCATACTTAATTTAAGTACATGCAAGAACAAAACATACTTGAAATATTAAGTACAAAACGGCATAAATTCTATCCCGATCGGTCTAGAACTATCCCGGTCGTTTTTTTCTGAGTGTACACACAAGAGGATAAGCAGAAGGGAAGGGGAAATTATAGATGTTAAAAAGATGCTGAAGAGGGGCAACTGGTTGGTTTCTGGGAAAGATCTGGGTGGGATCTTGGTGAGATCTGGTGGTATTTGGAAGCGATTTGGGTGGGATATCTGGGCTGGATATGGGAGTGATTTGGTTGGGATCTAAGTGGGAAAGGGGTGGGATCTGAGTGGTATCTGGACGAGATTTGGGTGGCATCTGGGTGGGATCTGAGTGGGGTCTGGTTGGAATCTAGCTATATTGAATCTTGGTAGGATCTGGGTGTGATCTGGATTGGAACTGGGAGGGACCTGGGCGGAATGTGGGTGAAATCTGGGTAGTATGAGGGGGATCTAAATGGAATCTGGATCCCAACCAAATCTAAGTGGAGACTGGGCGGGATCTCTAGTTGGCATCTGGGTGGAATCAGGGTGGGATCTGGGTGGTATCTGGATGGGATATGGGTGGGATCAGGGTAGTGATCAGGGTAGAATCTAGGTGAGATCTGTGCGGGATCTGGATGGAATCTAGAAGGGATCTGGGAGGAGTCTGGGTAGGATCTGCGCTAGATCTAAGTGGAATCTAGCTAAGTTGGATATGGGTAGGTTCTGGATGGGATCTGGACGGCATTTTGGTTGGATCTGGGATGTGATTAGGATCTGGGTGGAGTCCGGGTGGGTTCTGTGTCGTATCTGTGTGGTATCTAAGTGGGATCTGGGAAGGATCTGGGTGGGATTTGAGATTTCACCTTGGTGGTATCTGGGTGGGTGAAAATAAACAAGACTCCGTGAAGAAATGAGAGGACACAGTAGCATGTGATGTTGCTGCTGGTATTTCTACTACCTGTTAGTTTTCGAAAGAGTGCCCCTGCTGATTAACCTGTATTTAGCATTAAGTGCACTGATGATTTGGAAATAAGCTCTTAAACTAAGCATCATGTTTCACATCAAAGCTAAAACAAAGGAGCTAGAACAAAATATAATATCTTTACAAAAATGTATTTTTTTTTTAAAAAAATACCGTACAAACCTCAATATACCAAAATATACTGCAACCTTAAATTTTCATGCTTCGCAACGGGGGCTAGAAATACATTTTAGATTTCTTCGTGAAATGTTCTTAGAATTCATCGCAGATTCCGAATCTGCTATACGCTTACCACGTTTTTTTAGCTGACATCGGAAGTCTATGATATAAGAAGTTCACCAAAATATAACCTACTACGTGAATTGCACATTAATGCATAAGTACCCATGTAATTACATACCTATACATTGGCTTGCATTTGCATTTGCTTTCCTATTTACTGCACCCTGTTAATATGTCGGAACTGACCGGAACGGATGATATCTTATAGCTGCCATAGGAACTATCAGTCGAAAAGTGGGTCTTTGTGAAAAAAAAAACTTTTTTTTTAATGTAAACACCTCCCGCTTCAGCAATTATTAGTTTTATAAGCTTTTACACAGATTTGAAAGTTTTGGTAGTAATCGGATGACTATATCGAATAGCTGCCAAGTGTCAGTAAAAAGAACATTTTTTTTGTTTTGTCAGACGATCTTAAGTCTTTTAATATTGATGAAAATATATTAGGAGATATATTATTATTAAGTCTTAACAAAAATGCCATTATTTTTTAAAATCTAAATTATTCCCTGTGGTTTTAAAAAGCTCATATACAAGTATAATAAGTACCGGGAATTGATAGAATACCAGCAGAATTCTTCAAGAACGCAACACACCCATTTATAGAGGCCTTAACACAGGAATACAATAAATTATACGATAACGGGCAGGTGCCAGACTCCTTCCGGCAGAACATTATCTACCCAATATTCAAGAAAGGAGACCAAGATCTTCCGAGTAACTACAGAGGTATCTCATTCCAAAATGTGGCGCTAAAAATATTTGCGGCGGTTCTTCAAGAGAGACTGACAGACACAAACAATATACTCAACGAATGCCAAGCCGGATTCCGAAAAGGATACTCGACGGTGGATAGTATCTTCGTACTGTCCAACATTGCCAATATGTACCTTGAACGGAAGAAAAGGCTCTTTCTATTTTTTGTGGACTTTCGAGTGGCCTTTGACACTATACACAGAGAATCCTTGATGTACAAATTGAGTAAAGTTGGTATATCCACTAAGATGATAGCCGTTTTTAGAAGCATGTACCAGCATAACAGAACAACCGTATGGGATGGAAGTGAGCAGTCGGAATGGTTTGACACTAACACAGGAGTTAAGCAGGGATGTCTAATAAGTCCATTACTATTCTCCTTATACATAAATGATCTGCACACTTATTTATCAGGCGGTTTACAAATAGGCAGTATGGAATGCAAAGCGCTTATGTATGCAGACGATATGGTGATTATGGCGAAGAGTGCTGGTGAAATGCAACGAATGATTGAGCAGACAGAGCGATATTGTCGACAATGGGGCTTAGAAATAAATAAGGAAAAGTCAAAAATAATGGTTGTGCGAGATGGAAGAGGGCGACGACCCGAAAATGAAAGATGGATGCTCGATGGCTACGCACTGGAGGTTGTTAAAGAATACACATACTTGGGAGTAACACTAACACAAAACATGCTACAATGGCGGTGAACAGTACTTGGAAAAGTTTCATGGGGAAAAAAGGCATTGCAAATTCGGCTAAATATCAGCTTTTCCAGGCTACTGCAAGAGCGATAATGTTGTATGCCGCTGAAGTATGGGGACATCAAAGTTACGATGACGTGGAAAAACTAATGAGAAACTTCCTTAAAAAGTTATTTCGACTGCCTGTGAACTCCCCAAGCAATGCACTATATCTTGAAACAGGCCTATCTGTGATGTATCTCAACACGCTGACAACTCACTTCAGGTACACAAATAAAATTATGGGACTGCCGCAACATCGCCTGCCGAAAGTAGTGGCGCTAGAAATGCTAAGAAAACGCAGTGCTTCAAAACTTAGCAGCAGCTCTTTATTACACACAATGTAGAGTGTGATGTCTTGAATACTGAAGAATGGAAGGCGGCGCAGGATGCGGTGCTTGTTGCGATAGACAAGAATAATAGATCTCAGTGTGAAGCTCAAGCCTTGGCACAAACAACTATTTTAGTGAACAATATAGCACGGAAACTATTGGAATTATCTTCAAAACTAGATGCGAATTGCTTCCACTGGGATACCGACCCCACTACAGCGATAATATCTGCACCTTATGTAATACGCGATCGAGAGAAGACATTATTCACATCATTGCATTATGCCCCATCCTGGCGGAATATAGGGTAAAATACTTTAATAAAAGTTATTTGGAACAGAAGGAAACAATTGAGCTACTCAATGGAAAAAACTGGCAGGATTTTGCGAAGTTCATCAAAGCTATAATAAGTTACAGAAAAAATGTTATACTAGAAGACTTTTAAGTTTAAAATATAAATAGGGAAAAATTGTTAAATTCATTATAATTATATTATGTTACAATAGAAGGGTAACGGGAAAATAAACTACTACTACTACTACAAGTATAATAAAACTATTCAAATGGAAATGTCTTCATGAAATGAACCCGTTTTAAAGATCTATCAAAGCAAATTTAGAATATATTAAAAATGAAATGATTGTTGTATAAAAGGAGTCGTCACTTGATATGTAAAGATGTAGGATTTCAATACGAAATAAAAACGTTCATACGGAAATTGCCGTCGATATTTTGTTCACACCCGATTGACTGAAAACCTAAGTCTTTGTTTATAAATAGTCCGAATACTTGTATCAAAAATTTGTTTATTTAGTTTGTTTAGTTAATTAAATGAATAAAGAGCAAACCGAACCGAACCGAACCGTAACCGCGGTTCAGTTAAGCCCCAAAAACCATGCAATGAACCGAACCGGCGGTTCAAAAACTGAACCACTGAACCGAACCAGTCCTTATTTCCAAATGGTTTGTATCCCTGATTAAAACTACAATTTTTATACCGTTGGAGAGGGTATATTGAAAGAGTGCACACTTTTGGGGCCGCTTTAGAGGATGTAGAAGTGTTCAGATTTTAAAACCTTTTTCAGAAGAGATGTTTGTTATCTCAAACACTTAATTTTTTCCAAAAAGTTTATGCAAAAAATTCTGATTTTTTAAAAGTTATACTCAAAAAGGTAAAAAAAATACGATTTTTCAAAAACGTTTTTAAGAAAACTCCCGGAAAACATAATTTTTTGAAAATCTTTGTAAGAAAAATTTATTCTGCGGACTGTCAACTACAACTTTGCCGAAGACAGTTTGCAGGTATCACCAAAACTGAATGAGCTGTATGCCCAAATCTGATGACACCGTTTTTTGTTATCAGTGATAGACAGCGGATTTTGCATATTTGCATATTTTGAACCGCATGTCCGATTTAAATTCTGACTGCACACATCTTATTTTTATTGAAATATGATCTAAGTCCGCTAAAAACATTTTTGCATAAATTGCATAATTGCATATTAAAATATGCAAAATATGCAAAAACCTATTTTATATGAAATTACATACTTCAGATCAATTATTATCCTACTAGGCTATGGTTATTAAAAGTCAACAACAGAAAATCAGATTTGCAATCAAGCTGTTTTGAAATACATATTTCCATATGAGGTACACACCCTTAAGAATTTTAAACACAAAACGAAGCATATCAAATTTTTATCCGAAACCACGCGACTTTTTGGTCTGTATGATCCATCTTCTATTAGCAGTCAGCTCACACGTCTTCGTGTCAATCTAAACTCATATTAAAATTAAACAAATATTCTTTAAGGCGATCGACAATCACTTCCTTTTTAGCCGTCTTTAGTTCCCAACTATTAAATCTTTTTGACAGTCTATCGATCTTGATCCACATTATATATACAATTTCGCGACTTTTTTCACCGTAGTATCGAGCCATTTACGCGTCTACAATCGCCATTTATTAAATCTTGATAATTCCCGAAACTCATAAAATTTTGCAAATTTAGCGAAAAATCCAACCTCAAATATTAATTTTTGGCAGTACGTCTTACACTTTATACATTTACTCGTCTATTTAAACTTCAAAATTATCTTTGGACGTATGAAAAATTCTCAAATGGTGCGATTCCTTAAGCCGTTCCATCTACACTTCCTATTTACCCGTCTACATTGCCATCCATTGAATCTTCATAATGATCTTAGGTCATACGAAAAATTGGCAAATTTTGGACCATTCCATCTACACCTCTTATTTGTTGAAGCTTGCTCTTTCGGAGATACTCAAATGCAAAATTTGACAAATTTCGCGTCTTTTGGACTAAACCTCTTGTATACGCGTCTTTAATTGCTAACTATCCAATCTTCATGATTATCTTAGGTCCTTTGATTTTTTTGACCCTTTGATCTACTCCTCCTTTTTACTTACCGGCTTACGCTTTTTTATGATAACCTAAACTTAAATGTGTTATTTCCAGGGAATCAAACCGGAACCCGGAACCGTATACCGAAAAGAACCGATTGAAACTCAGAACCGGTACCGGAACTGGAACCGATATTCTTAATTTTTTGTATACCGGTATCCGAGAACCGATATTTTTAGAACCGAAAAGACCGAAAAGAACCTAAACGTTGTACCGGTACGGTTTCGGTTCTGAGTACAACCGCTAGACTGCGAAACAAGCAGTTAGATTTGGCGGATTTTTTTCCATTAAAAAAGATTCTGGCTTAGCAGATCTTTTGTTCAGTGAAATACAAAATCGCGAGACCAGTCCCTTTAAAAATAATGCATTCCTATGTGGAATTTTCTTAGACCCTTGTTATAAGCAGCTCTGACCCAACTAATTTACCTGAAAGTGGACATGAAGTCGATTTATATATGAATTTCTAAGAAAAGAATCAGGACAATACAAATAGATTAGTATTTTTACAGACAGTTCAACGTATGATGCATGATCAAGGTTTTCCTGAGCTTAAAACGCTTACAAAATGAAAATAATGTACTTAAATGGTGGTCAGAAAATTCGACAAAGTTCCCGGAATTGACTTCGCTAAGAAATCAGATGGACGGAAATACATTGACCGCTATCATGCTTCTAAGAAATTATCATTAATTTACCTTCTTTGTAACTAATTTTAAAGTAGTTTAAAGTAAATTGATAATTTATGTACACATTCATGTGAACTGTTGCTTACACACTTTGATTGGACTTAAGTTTTAAAATTTCGAATAGTTTTACCGGTTCATACCGGTACGTACCGGTACGATACCGAAATAAAAGGGTACCGGAACCGGAACCGAATACCGAAACAGTAGCAGAACCAAAACAGAACCTTTTACCGAAACGTTAGTATCGGTTCGTACCGGAACCGGAACCGGAACCGGAACCGAAATTCGTTTCGGTTTGATTCCCTGGTTATTTCGCGATTTTTATCATTTGTTCCTTTACTGTATTTACTCGTGTACTCTTGCCGTCTATTAAATCTTCATAATAATCTTAGGTTTTATGAAAAATTTTAAAATTTCTCAATATTTTAGAACGTTTACTGTACACCTTGCATTTACTAACGTCTGCTTTTTGTAAATACTCAAGTGAAATTTTGGCAAATTTTGCGTTGTTGGACCATTATAAGCTTGTATGAAAAATGTTCATCTTTCGAGATTTTTTGATCGTTCGGTCTTAAACTTCTATTTAACCGTCTATATTGGTCTATTTTGTATAGTAATTTTTACTTTATATACATTTTACATATTTTGCATATTTTCTGCATATTTTGCATATTTTTTGCATATTTTGCATATTGTTTTACATATTGTGCATAAGCAAAATATGCAAAATTTGCATATATTGAATATGCAGTTTTCAATGAAAAGTGGGTTATTTAATTAGTCCAAATCCAAATTTTCACCTTAATCCGTCTTCATTTAAAAAGTTGCATATAATCCGCTGTCTAGTTATCACACCCAATTTCAAAAACTTTGAGGGTCAAAAAAAAAAGTGCTACCAATCTAGCCAAACGCTGATAGGGATTTACTCAGTTCGGGTAGCACTATCAATTCCGCATGGTGTAGCTTGGTAGTTTTTTTGACTGTTGTAATCTTAAGCCATTCAAATTGCAAAAGGAAAATTTATAAGATCCAATAATCAAATTCATCAAATTCCAAGCTGTGAAAATTTTAAAACCTAGTTAGCCATTCTGTTAACTGTCACATGTCGTTAGAGGCTTTCTCTCTCTACTCGATCATTCACTCACCCAACTTCCAACTGAACAAACCGAAAAACAAGGGGGAATTATAAAATACAAATATAAACAAAAAATGGTAAGTGAACAACAACAACAGTTTAACTGTTCTAATCTTTGGAGTTTTCGTTTGGCTACAGGATCAGTCCACCCCTATAATAAAACGGAGCAAAAGAGCTTTAGTGCGCGAACAAAAATGGTTACAAAATACAGAAACCTACGCAAATATACCAAGAGGGATGCTCCGGTCGGGCTTTGTAAGACCAATGCCAGAAGAGGAGCCCGAGGCGGAGGATGTAATAATGCAAGTAGAAACCTTGGAGGGCAATATGGTAATTGACCCTCAGGAGGAGCAAATGCCAATGGATGTAGAGCAGACTTTTAACGCCAATCTGATTAGCTATCGTGACTGTTCAACTAATCCAAATGAACAGAATATCACCGATTTGGAGGTGAATTTTATTCCAAGCATTATAAAAAGGAAAATTGTTCCACCAACTCCAGAGGAGGTCAAGTTCTATTCACTCTATAGTTAAGAGTTACGTTTGAATTGATATGCATGAACACTTGGAAGAGGAGAGGGCGACGGCGATTCACAAGACGTATCACAAGTTGGTTAATATATATTTTTTAAGGAGTACTTCAAAATTTTAAAGTTATATTTATTTTACAGTTAAGCTATTTTGCACATACACTCACACATACACACTTACTCTGTGCATTATTAAAACTTGTGTTTAAGCAGCGGAAAACTTGTGAATTTTATTTACTTTGACTATATAGTTATCCTGACGTACTGAGTGAAAAACATTTTAATTAGTTGATTAACTCAAGAGATCGCTCAGTGGACACCGTTTTGAATTGATAAAAGCGACAGAACTCGAAATGAAGAATTTATTGAAGCATGTTTTTAAAATTGGAATCAACATGGAATTCTTTCTTCTTCTTGAGATTTTTTGATTTATAAACCAGTTCCTGGTATTTTTTTGGCCACAGTAGTTTTATTTTTATTATCAAATGTCTATTCTATAGCCGTAAGTAAAAACTACTCGCAGGAACGGCCGCAACCGTGATGTGCAGCTCTTCAGTGCAGTTCTTAATAAACGTGGATAATGAAATATAATACGCAATCATGGTCAACATGTCTTTTTTATCACAATATAAACTTAAGTTTCTTAGTAGAAAGTTTAGTTTTACGTTTACAATTTCTATTCTCCGAGAGCTAAAAAATTAAGTAAAAATTAATCTTAGTTAAAAATGTTACGGCTGGGCTCTGTAGGATCTTTTTCAATTAGTTTCAAAACTGGAGGGTCCATTTCCTCGTTGAGTGCACAAGTCCCAAGGTGTCTCCTTAGATTAGACTTAAATCTAAATGTGTTCAAGCAGTGAGAACATTCGTAGGGTCGTTCCCTGGTGTGGGTGACAATGTGATTTAATAGAACACGTTTTGCTGCAAAGCTTTTCGAACACTGTGAACACTTGTAGGGACGTTCACCAGTATGGGTTTTAATGTGCCTCTTGAGATCACTATTTTTCTTAAAGGCCATAGAGCAGTCTGAACATGGAAAGGGTCGGTCCACTTTATGAACGCGTTGGTGTTCGATCAAATTGCCCTTTAGACTGAAGGACTTCGGGCACTGTAAACACTTAAAGGGTCGTTCTCCCGTATGGGTTCGATTGTGTCTCCGAAGATCACCTTTGAGGTTGAAGGTTTTAAAACAAGTAGAACATTTGTAGGGTTGTTCGCCGGTATGAAAGCGCAGGTGATTTTTTAGACCACGGGATTGGGCAAAAATCTTTGGGCAGTGGGAACATTTGTAGATTCTTTCTCCAGTTTCTGTTAAGGTCTCTTCTTGCTTGACCTTCGGCGTGTTAGTATGTAAGCGACGGTGTCGCTCCAGATTTCCCTTTATGGTAAAGGTCTTCGAGCAACGGGCACATTCAAAGGGACGCTCACCAGTGTGCGTAAGAATGTGATTCTGCAGAGTGCTATTTCGGGCGAAGGTCTTTGAGCAGTAGGAACATTCGAAAGGACCTTTTACAATATTCCCGTCTTCGGTTATGGTCTCCGCTTTCACGTAGGACGTTTGTTCGGTACAGTACCTAAAACTCTGCTCCAATCTCCGCTTGAAATTCAAAACAATTTTTGCAGTTGACACACATGAGGGGCATATGCGTCCAGGTAGATCATTTGCGGTCTGGACCTTCCGCCCAGTGGCCTCCTCTAGTAAAATCATCAAGTCTTGTCCCGCATTGGAGTCCGTGCGTATATCCAGCCAGTTGGTGTCCACACCCTCACCCGGACTGGCCATGCAGACGCAGCATAGCTTGGCCATAGTTAGCCCTCTTGTTCTGCGGGCCATTCCACAACAAAGTTGCTGTCAGTGGGAAAAGAAATGCTTCCAATGAGTTTTAAATGAGAATGTAAAACATTTGGGACGAGTGTGACCGTAAACTACTAGAGCAAAAATACCTGATTTCAACTAGTTCCGTTCTAAAGTTAAGTTCATGCAGGCAAATAATTTAATGCAAAGTGAAATTTTGAAATATATTTGCTTAAGAAAATCGTAGAATTGTTTATATTTATTATTTTTCCAGCTAACAAATTGTTTTGTCCATCATTATTGAAAAGTGTCAAAACTAAAGTAAGTATCCGACCCCCAAAAAAGGCTGAAATTACTAAAAATCTCGTCAAACAAAAGAAACACGAAAATAATCTAGAACAGGGTTCCGCAGAAGAGAGCGCGAAAATGTCACTATGTCTCTCTCTAACACACAGTGATGAATGAATTCGGTGTGAATTGGGGGGTATGTTCGTGCCTGATCTAGAACCACCACCCACTATTCAATATACTGGAAAAATACTTATTTTGTTGACTTGTGTAATCTAAACTTAAACGAAAATTGTGCAGAACTTTCGACCTTTCCTTTTTTTTTTCCTATTACCGGTCTTTATAATTATCTGAAATTCATTGTAAAATTTTTAAATTTTTAAGATTTTTTGAACTCCTCTATTTACTCTATTACAATATTTAGCTCAGTTCCCAAAACCCATTTCAACTGCCACATATTTTTACATCAAATGTGGATGTGATGTGACACAATTCTCCCATACAAAGGAAATAAGTTAAAGCCTAGTTCCACTGCCACATATAAGGATGTACATCAGTTGATGATGTTGGCATTAACCCCGAACCAACTGAGTATTTCTGAGAAACTTTACATAAGCTACTCAAGGTCAATTTTCTATAGACTTGTCGATGATTTCATCACTATAATCACCGTAATATTTAACATTCGTGAAAAATGAATATTAATATAAAGAAAAAAATTCTGTCCCAGTACAAAGAAGCGATTGCATGGGTGCACAAGGCAAATGGACACAGAAGAAATGCCATCATTTTGAGAAATCACTCAACTAGATTTGTTTAAAGAAGCTGTGGGCTCGAGTTTCAATTTCGAAGCAGTCCAACAACATCTACAGAAAAAACCACAATTATTACTGCACTTGCTGCGCCGTCTGTAAGTGCGGGCTGGGGCAAGTCCTACTTACTCTCTCGCTCTCTTGACAACTTCTTGAATTTCAGTCAGTAAGCCATGGAGCCAAGACTATTAGAGAGAAACTTTGCTCTGTCGACACCGCTTTTGTCAGAAAAATGTCAGCTGTTCGCTCTCTACACACAAAAAAATCTGGTGGGTAAAATTAACTACGCTGACAGTAACTTTTTTCAAAATTTTTTATGCATGCGTTTTTGTTGTTGTTTGGTAACTGTACTTACAGTAAAATGTACAGCAGAGATTTGTAAGGTTTACGTATTATTTAGCACGAGTTTTGTTGTTGCATTTTATAACTGTACGCTGAGTAAATTTAACTACAAATATTTTTCCACATATTTTGTTGTTTTAATAAGTTACTGTAAACTTCAGTAACTTTACCATAGAAATAGTAACTCTGACGTGATTTTTTCATCTCATAATTTGTTGTTGTTACAACTAACTGTACCCACAAGTAAATCCAACCGCACATATAGTATAACTTTTATATAAGTATAACATTTGCTGCACTGATTAACTGTACCGACGGCAAATTTAACCGTGGAAATTGTTGACTCCGTAAATTTTAGTTGGTCTTATATTGCATA
This sequence comes from Lordiphosa clarofinis, assembly GCA_018904275.1. Lineage (NCBI taxonomy): Eukaryota > Metazoa > Arthropoda > Insecta > Diptera > Drosophilidae > Lordiphosa > Lordiphosa clarofinis. The sequence continues at coordinate 219,245 of JAEIGQ010000098.1, forward strand.
CTTGAACGGAATTTGAACTTGAGAATTACTATTGGTCTCAACTATGCGATAATCAAGAAATTTTTCGTTCATGTGCTTAGGCAGAATTCATACAAGTAAGAAGTTAGAGGCATTGCTTTTAACGTGCGCCGTAGCGTAACTGGTAAAGACGTCGTTACAATCGTGTTGAGACCAATGGTCCCGAGTTCGAATCCACCCAGAGTAAGTAAAAATTTTTCAAATTTAATAAATATTGTTTAATTCTAACAAATGCTTCAGGACCACAATTGGTGCGTGGGGGGAAGTGGGAGTGGCCTCTCATGCTGTGGGATGATGAAGACCCCAATTCAATTGCCAACGTGTGACAGCTAGAATAGTTTCCCACCCTACTATTCTACAGTTGTGTAATAGCAGTTGCATTACTAATTTTATGGTTAAATTACTGTAAATCCAGTAGAAAAAGTACTTACTGTAAACATCGGTAAATATTACAAATTATGTGGGTTGGCGCATTTTGAAACGAGATTTTCGGTTGGATTTACTATAGCAATAGTTCTCCTTACGTAAAGGCTTACGAGAAAGTTACTGTGAAATTTGGTTAATTTGAACGACTTTGTGGGTTGGCGCCTTTCCAACCCACAATATTGGTTAAATTTACCCACAGATTTCTTTGTGTGTAGATACTTTTTGGTCAGCAGTTCGCTTTCTCTGGATACATTTGGGCTATGGTCGTCTCGCTCTAACCACAGTGGTTTCAAACTGGCTCTATCGTTTAGCACATGCTACAACTATACCAGGTATGGCATTCAGCGTTTATCGAGTACTGGCAGCTTATGTTGAAATCGAGAGAGAGAGGGAATAAAACAAAAAAAAGCATCCCGCCAGAGATTAGCATGTCGTCGGCGTGTATGCAACTTGCAATCATGGAAAAAGAAGCGGAGCAGAACTTTATTCTAGAATTAATTGAAGTTTATCGTGCTTTACCTGCTCTGTGGAATATAAAAGCGAAGGAGTACGCCAACAGAGACATAAAGAACTCCCAATACGAAGTTTTAATTGAAAAATACAAGGAGCGCTACCCAGATGCCGACAAAACAGCGGTAATTAAAAAAATTAATTCCTTGCGAACGAATTACCGCACTGAGAAAAAAAAGAATAGTTTTTGATGATCCTTACGATATTTAACTATCCATTTGGACTGGATAGTTAACTATCCATTTTTGGGATCCGTTGGATATTTTCGAAGTCAATTTATTTTCGCTTAAAAAGGATATATCAGGAATAAAATTTTTCATTGATCTTAATTCTTCATCAAAAGGAGCTGAAAAATGTGAAAAGGATATTTAAAAAAATGGATCTTAAAGTGGATATTTGAATATCCATTCTACGGGGATCTTTTTTTTTCTCTGTGCGCCAACAACGAAAGAAGCTGAACGACTCTTCAAAAAGTGGCGCCGGCGTAGAAGAAGACAACTCGTCAACCTTATTTTATTTTGAAGCCTTGGATTTTCTCTACGATGTTGAGAAACGAAACGAATCACGTTCTTCAATGGCGGAAGGAGAAGTAAGTACACAATTTCAGTTTATTTATATGCATCTTTATTTATACTAAGCAAGCAGCAGACTTAAACTTAATTTCCAATTCTATTTTGCCAAGGAATTTCATTTTCATGGTTAAAGTATTCGCAATATTGTTCCCTTATATATTTTGCCCTATTTGTTGCATTTCGGGAGTGCGAATTTTCAAGTGATGGTGGTGCTGTTGCATTCGTTCTCCATGAACCTTCAACAATTGTCCCAGTTTCAATATTTTCCCTGTCAAGGAAGTCGCCAGGAAAATATGCGGCGCCGCATTGCCTTCGTAAATAATTATGTAAATAACAGCAAGCCAAAACTATAGTCTGTGCTCTCTCTGGCGACAATTGAATGGTTCGTTGCAAAACACCAAATCTGGATACCAAAATTCCAAAAACATTTTCCACAACCCTACGTGCTCTGCTTAACCGATAATTAAATATCCTTTTCTCCGAACTTAGGCCAATTTGAGAAAATGGCTTCATCATATTTTCATTCAATGAGAAGGCGTCATCCGCCACAAAGACGTAGGGCAGCTCCTTTTCGCTCATTGGTAGAGCCTTTACTTCTGGCAGATTAAGGGTTTGGTTTGCAAAGGCTGTACCAAAAGCGGTTTTGCTGATATGCGTCCATTCGTTCCGATGTCAACCATAATGAACTCATAACTAGCATTCACGACGCCCAGTAGAACAATGCTAAAAAATTTTTTTGGATTATAAAAGGCTGATCCAGGGTTCGGTGGTTTCTTAATGGCCACGTGCTTCCCGTCAATAGCTCCTACGCAGTGTGGAAAGTTCCACTTGTCGAAATACTCTTCGGCGATATTTTCCCATTCTGCTGGCGTTGCACACTGGGCCAGATTTCAGTTTGGGCGGCATAAATTCGAAAAATGTAGTTAGACAATTGCAATTTGGCACATTTGATAAACATCAAGTGTGTAATAACTCGGGAAAATTATAAGACAATCCGACCACGCCCACCCTTACTGCCCACATTAGATAAGGTGCCCACTTCTGGTATAGTTTGACAGTTTTTTAAAACTTCTGGAAATCAATCGTGAAAAAAATTTTTAATTCTGTTTTTTTGAATGTCATTGTACTATTTATTAAAAAAATTTAAAATGTATCAATGCGAGGGCTGTTTAAAAAGTTTTCGGCCTGCAAAGTAGGCTCTTCTAAATAAAGGTGGGTGGATGGTTCGCAACTTCCCGGGAGTAAAAATTAATGTCTTTAGGGCCCGAAGCAGAATCATGAAAATAAAATCAAATTTGTAAAAATGGCGCCCAGAATTCCAGAAGAGGGCCTTAAATTGCTGTTAAATATCTTTTTTAAATCATGCATTTCTGTTACCTAAATTAAGAATGCTTATATCATTTAATATTTATGTGATTTTTTATATTGTGTATTTATATTTTAAAGTCATTACATTTTAAATAGTATGTATATAAAACCAGTATCCATATTTTTTCTTGGCATAGAACAAATCAAATGTCACACTCAAACTTTTTCTTCTAAGATCACTTACTAACTATTTTGTATATCCTTGATTAAATACTATTTAAATTTTATCTAGCTCAAAATCTAGTTCAATAGCAATAGACAGTGCTGCAACATGTACAAGCAGATTTGTGTTGTTCTCTTGCTTGTCTGCCAGATTACATGCCAATTTCCTAATTAGTCGAGATCCACCGTCGTTGTATGCCACACGTAGACTTCCCACTTGATTCATTGTTGATTTGGTATTTACCAGAATACCATGCTCGACGATAACCATTTTGAATTTTTTGCCAAAATGTTTAAACATTTCGAGCGCTTTTTGCAACCTTTTTTTCAAGTAAATCTCAAAGTTTTTAATTTTAATGTCAATATCGTTTCTCTTCTCTGTGCTAACTGCATGCTCCTTAAGCTGCTCAAAAATCCAGCTTGAAATTGCACGGGCCTTTCGGTTGTTTTCAGCCCATACATTGAACAGCGTTGCATGGCTGAACTCAAACTTAACTGCAAATATCAAGAGAATGTGCGCAAAGCCGCAAAAAGCCGCAAAAAGCGTTAAGAACACGATGAGATATACACTTTAAGGTCAAACTCCTCATATTTACTTTTTGTCAGAAATTGTCAGAAAGTTAGTTTATACTCCATAATTCACGGGCACGTTGGTTAGGTTTTTTTCTATATAAGGACATAGCAAAACGATTAATATAAACTAAACTTTACAAGAACAACACACAATTTGTTTCAGAATTCACATTCTACACACCTTTGCCTTTATTTTCCATATTTCACATTCAATTTTTATTCACGGAGTGATAAATGGCACAAGCTTAAAGTTGAGTAACCGTTTCTCGTTTTTTTTAACACAACAAGCAGCTGACCGAACAGTTGACTTTGCAGCCCTGCGAAAAATTCAGGGTTGCACAGATAGCAAAACGCTTAGTGGATTTAATATATCTAATGTATGCTCTTTAAGAATAATTGATTAAAATCACGATTTGTTTCCATAAAAATTTTGAATTTATGCCGCCCAAACTGAAATCTGGCCCAGTGTGCGTTGTAGGAATCTGAAAGTATAAAGAAATATTTATTTACTAGAGTTTGTTTCTATTTTATAAAATGACTTATTTTAACTTAATTAAAATATACAAAAATTTCATCTTTTTTCATTGCAGTGTGCCAAAGCTTCGAAAAAGGCGAAGTCTACTGATTCTGTTTCAGACGCATTGCTAGAGCTTGCGGCTGAAAAGCTGCGCAATCCTCCAGATGATGAAATGAAGACAGCACAGTCTTGGGCAGTAAAGTTAAAAAATATGACCAAAGAGCAGCAGCTGTATGCGGATCTTTTTATAAACGAAATATTATTCGAGTCAACAGTCAATCAAAGCCGCACTTCGACGCCGTTCTTGACATCTATGCAACCAAGCCCCATTCAAACTGACAGCGAGACACGATTTACATTTTCATCTGGCCAAAATTTTGGTTTGCCAATTTCCTGTCAGTCAGGCAGTAGCGCATCTCAGTCATCTGAAAGGCAATTTATCCTTTATCCGCGACAAAGTAGCCAGCTTCCGCAGTTTTCTGATTCAGCAAGTAACAGCGGCCAAGGATCAACTGCTCATTTTTTCTCCACATACACGGAGGATTAATTACTTATATCCATAAATATTAAATTAACTAATAAAAATTTAAACAAACCTGAATATAATTTTTTAAGCATTTTATAAAAGAATTTCCAGTTGCCAAGTATCGAAGCGTGATGGATAATCGCTGGCTCGGCGGAATAGCTTCTCAAAAAATGGTGTCTTGTTTTTGAATTAATGGAGTCACCAATTCCAGCAAACCATCAAAACATTGTTGATTCATCCGAAGGAAGTTCGTTAAGTCCTTCGGCGATGTACTCCTCAATTCGTTCAGTAGATGCTCATGTGTGAAAACTAGACGTTGAAGCAGCCACGGCTTCGCCCACAAACGTTTTTTCTTTTCATTTTTACATTTTCTTTTCACCGCCACTGCCAAAGCAACGGCAACAGCTGCGTCAATCTCCATATCTAAGCAAAATGTAGTATTTTTTATATGTCTTTACACAATTTACACATTTATTATAACTGAAAAAAGCAGCTCAGCTGTCGCAGTCGAGTTTTAACTGTTACGAATAGCCTCTAAAATTGTTGTATATAACTCATACGCAGTGTTGCCTACCATCAAATATTTTTTCATTTATAAATAGTCGGCGATGATTATGTCATTTCCTTTTTCGAATTTCAAACAATGACAGCAATTAAAATTAACTAAATACTTCGTAGTAAAAATTTTGTATTTTTCAAAACCGTAGAACTTTTATCATTAAGTTATGATTTTGTCCATAACTTTTCTAAAACAAAACATTAAAAAATATATTTTTGATTTTAAGCAATTATTTATTATACAACAATTGGGAATGCTGAGACCTCATTTTTGGGCTATTAAATCTAAATCTGAACTTACAAAATTTAGCAAAATTTCAATACTTATTTTACCTTTTAATTTTTTGGGGCAGAAATAAATCCTTGAGCCAGCTTAATATTGATGGTTTGATTATCATAAAAGGTCGTTAAAGCACACACATGTGTAAGTCCAGCATATTTGTAAAAGATCTGTCCAGCCGTTCTTGAGAAATATATAGAAGTAAAAGTTTGTATAACCACGTTTGTTCTTAAATCGCCAATTTGACTTTAATATATCGTGTTCTGTAAACTATATTTAAAACATTTAAAGAGTTTTGATTCAGGGATTATTTATTGGGTCTTCGAGCAGTTTTCAGTATGAGTAAGAAAATGAGTCTTTAGAGAGCCACTTTGGGTGAATGCCTTCGAGCACTCTGTACACTTGAAGGGTCGCTTGCCCGTGTGTATGCGACGGTGTTGCTCCAGATTGCTATTACAACTAAACGTCTTCGAGCAGTCAGAACATTCGTAGGGTTTCTCGCCCGTATGCGTGCGAAGATGCCTCTTTAGAGAGCTATTATTGGAGAAGGCCTTCGAGCACTCTCCACACTTGAAAGAAAGTTCGCCAGTATGTGTGCGTTGGTGTCTCTCCAGTTCGGACCTACCCTTATACGTCTTTGAACAGTTGGAACATTCAAAGGGTTTCTCGCTAGAGTGTGTGCGATAATGTTTCTTTAGATTAAACTTACTGCTATAGGTCTTTAAGCAGTGGGAACATTCGAATGCTCGTTCGCCAGTATGAGTTAGTAGGTGCCTGGTTAGAGTTCCACTTTGGGAAAAAGACCTTGAGCACTTTGAACACTGGAAAGGCCTTTCGCCAGTATGTGTACGACTGTGTTCCTCCAGACAGCTCTTACTTCTAAATCCTTTTGAGCAGTGGGAACATTCAAAGGGTTTCTCTCCAGTATGCGTGAGAAGATGACTTTTTAGTGAGCCACTTCGGGTAAAAGACATTGAGCACTCCGTACACTTGAAAGGCCTTTCGTCAGTATGTGTGCGAAGATGGGAATCCAGATTGTTCTTACTTCTAAATGCCTTTGAGCAGTGGGAACATACGAAGGGTTTTTCGCCAGTATGCGTGAGAAGATGACTCTTTAGAGAGCTATTTTGGGTGAAAGACATTGAGCACTCTAAACACTGGAAAGGCCTTTCACCAGTGTGGGTGCGTTGGTGTTCCTCCAGACTGCTCTTGGTACTAAATCCCTTCAAACAGTGGGAACATTCAAAGGGCTTCACGCTAGCATGCGTGAAAAGATGACTCTTTAGAGAGCCGTTTTGCGTAAAGGACATGGAGCATTCTGAACACTTGAAAGGTCGTTCGCCAGTATGTGTGCGATGGTGTTTCTCCAGGTCGCTCTTACTGCTAAAAGCCTTCGAGCAGTGGGAACATTTGAATGGTTTCTCGCCAGTATGAGTGAGAAGATGAGTCTTTAGAGAGCCACTTTGGGTGAATGCCTTCGAGCACTGTGAACACTTAAAGGGTCGTTCGCCTGTATGAATGCGCTGGTGTATTTGTAGACTGCTTTTTTGGGTAAAAGTCTTCGGGCAGTGGGAACATTCGTAGGGACCTTTCTTGTAGCTCTCATCTACCGATTCGCCCTCTTCGCTGGTATCTGCTTTCAAGTAGGACGTGGGTTTGATCTGCTTCAAACAGAACTTAAGACTCTGCTCCAATCGCCGCTTGAAATTCAAAGCAATTTTAGCCCCTTCCAAGCAGGAGGGGCATATGCGTCCAGGTAGATCCTCAGCAGGTTTGACCTCTCGTCCAATCGTCTCCTGTAGTATAAACAGCAAGTCTTGTCCTGCATAGGATTCGGTGTATATATTCAGCCAGTTGGTGTTCACACCCTCACCAGGAATGGCCATGCAAACGCAGCATAGTTCAGCCACAGTCATTCCCCTTGTTATGTGGGTCATTCCAAAATAAAGCTTCTGTCAATTGCATATAAAAGCGTCCAATGAGTTTTAAAAGAGAATAGAAAACATTTAGTGACGAGTGTGACCGTAAATTACTAGAGTGAAAATACCTGATTTCAACTAGTTCCATTCTATAGTTAAGTTCACGCAGGCAAATAACACTAGTTTACAGCCAAAAAGACCCATTTCTACTGAAAATTTTTTATAGTGTAGTTTGGAATGGTGATCTCAAAAATCAATTTCAAAAATTTTTTCATGGCTCCGTTTTTGAAATAGAATTTTTTTTTATTTTTTGGTAGGGGCACTTACATTTTAAGCCGTATCTCACTTTATAATTGTCAGATAGAGTCAAGCAAGATACGAATCGAAAGGTTATTTCGCTGCCGGTAATCGAGTAAAACATTGTTTTTAAATCGGTTCATTAGTTTGACTACAATATCCAAAAATATTTCGAAAAAATCGATTTTTTGCTCGAAAATTAATTTTTGGTCGCCTGGAAAAAATATAAAAAAATCCAAAAAAATTATTTTTATTTTTTCTACATAAGAACCGCACTTCTACGAAGAAAAACAGATATCGATGATCAAAATCTGTGAACAAACACAGGAGCTGTAAGCAATTTAGTGCAAAAAAATGTGATATTTTCCTGAATATTTTAAAATAAATTTTCGTTTGCTTCGACTTTTGTTCCGTTTTTAATTTTTATTTTTGTTCTGGCTTTTCGTTCACTTCATAATTTGACCAAAAAACGAAGAAAAGTACAATGTTAATTTTTGAAAACACACAATATACTCAAATTTGACTGTTAGTTCCTCTACTCAATTTGATCCATCTATAGTACGTGTTACACGATTTTCCTCACCAATACCTTATTTTCTTCGTAAAAGTGCGATTCTTAAGTAGAAAAAATAAAAATAGTTTTTTTGTATTTTTTTATATTTTTTCTAGTCGTTTAAAAATGAAATTTCTTGGATTTTCGAGCAAAAAATCGATTTTTTTGAAATATTCTTGGTTGTTGAATTCAAACTACTGAACCGATTTAAAAACAATGCTCCACGCAATTATTGGCAGCTTCATTACCTTTCGATTTATTTCTTACTTGACTCTATCTGACAATTATGTACTGAGATATGGCTTAAAATGTAAGAGTACCTACCAAAAAAATTAAAAAATTAATATTTCAAAAACGGAGCCATGAAAAAATTTTTGAAATCGATTTTTTAGATCACCATTCCAAACTATACTAAGAAAATTTTTTAGCTGAAATGGGTCATTTTTTTTTTTTATTTTTGTAAACTAGTGTAATTTGACTAATTTTTAGGGTGTGAACTTCGCTTTATGAATGCTAATACATTGTGAATGTTGAAATTTTTATCTTCGTTTAAGAAAATCGTAGAATTTATGATGACAATTATTTTTGAAGCTAAGAGTCAAAACTAAAGTAAATGTCCTTCACAATACGACCCAAAAACGGTTTAAAATATATAATTTTATATGAGAAATTTCTAAAAAGCTCCTCGCGATCTAACATTTCAAACAAAAGATTTGTGTTCAGCTCACGAATATAATCTAGAACCACCAACAACACTTCAATATACTGGAAAAATAGTTATTTGCCTTGTGTTTTCGGAACTGATACGAAAATTGTGTAGAACTTTCGACCTTTTCTTTACCTTTTCTCTTTGCCTGTTGTTGTCACTTCTTACACTTGTGTAACCTTTGCAATTCCAAAAAAGTTATTGCAATGGGCTCTGCCAACTTGCAAAAAGATAGGTAAATCCTGCTTTTAGTAAAACAGGGAGGTTCTTGAAGCAGTTGTACAGTCGACCATCCTTCTTGGTGTGTGTGTCTTGTTTTAAAAGTTATAATCAAACATAAATATACAGGCCTGTTCCCGTTTTCATGCAGAATCGGAATTGTTAAATAATCTCACTTCCAAAAACCGACAGTGCTTTTGGGCGTGTTACTTAAAAATCCCTCTAACCCTCATTCGATCCTTTTGAAAGCCAACTTATATGGTCGTGTTCTTTAATAGCTTTTTAGAAATCACAACATTTTCCAATTCCGATCAATCGGATTCAGAAACGGGAACAGGCCTGATATAGATTGAACGATTTCGCAGTCGACACCAGATCCAAGCTCGATTATGATATTATCAAGCCCCTAAACTTCTAAAGTTCCTAAACTTCTAAAGTTCCTAAACTTAAATGTTTAAAGGCCGATTTCTCATCTAATGTTTCTCATAGAGCCATATTTCACATATAAAGAGCACAGTAAATTGTGAGCTTATCTGACACATTGACACATATCTGGAAAAAGAGAAATCGCCACTAAGTTTGTTTCAATTTACTTTCATGTTGTCTCAATTAGCGAAGAACAAAATTATTCCTGAGCCCCGGTTCGAACTCGAACCTAGGTTCAGCGACCTTCTGAACCTGCTCCTTGAACCCGATCCAAAAAAGTTTCGCAAGTTCAAACCCCTCTCGATTTTTCGGAGGTTTGCAGCCCTGATTATTTAATCATATGTATTTTGTGAGATTTTAATTGCTCTTCGGGGGAGAAACAAATACAGCATAGAAAAGATCCATAGATATATATCTATGACATTTAAATACCTGCGAATAGTCCAAACACCAAATATCAAGTTTGACACCCACCTCCAAGGAAAGCTTAAAGACCCTCGAGTAGCCATTAACAGCACATGGTCGAGCTTAATGCAGGGAAGAACGTTAGCACGAGCGTGAAATACAGGATGTATTAGGCTACGGGGAGGGCCATAACTTGCTATGCAGCACAAGTCTGGGGAGGCAAGATTTCCGAGGATGTAGAACGAAGCCCGATATTCTTTATCAAGAAAATGTTTGCCTTTTACATTTCGGGAAACAAGATCTGCAAATGAATGATTACCTAAACATTTTGAACGGAACAAATTGGGAGATACTAGGCAGTTGCCTGACGGATGCTCTAAATTACAGTTCTAGAATATTAACAGTCTTTTTAGTAATTTGTATGCCTGTTTATTCTTAAACCGCCAATTAGACTTAAATACATCGTGTTCTATGAACTATATTTAAAACCCTTAAAGAGTTCTAGTACAGGGATCATTTATTCGGTACTTCACCAGCCAGAATATTTAGTTAGTGAGAGCATTCGAAGGGTTTCTCACCCGTATGCGTGCAAAGATGTTGCTCCAGATTGCTCTTACTGCTAAAAGTCCTCGAGCAGTGAGAGCATTCAAAGGTTTACTCGACAGTATGAGTAAGAAGATGACTTTTTAGACTGCCACTTTGTGTGAATGCCTCTTTAGTTCGGACTTTTCCTTATACGTCTTTGAACAGTTGGTACATTCGAAGGGTTTCTCGCTAGAGTGTGTAAGAAGGTGTTTCTTCAAATTGGACTTACAGCTAAAGGTTCTCTGCTCGTTCGCCAGTATGAGGACGTAGGTGCCTGGTTAAAGTTTCACTTTGGGAAAAAGACATTGAGCACTCTGTACACTGGAAAGGCCTTTCACCAGCATGTGTACGACGGTGGCTCTCCAGACAGCTCTTACTGACAAATCGTTTTGAGCATTATGCGTAAAAAGATGACTCCTTAGAGAGCCTGTGTGGGTAAAAGACATTGAACACTCTGTACACTTGAAAGACCTTACACCAGCATGTGTACGAAGATGGGAATCCAGATTTTTCTTATTTCTAAATGGGCAGTCGTGGATAAAACGCATCTCTTGGTTGGAAATGGGCTCGTTTCGTCAAAATTTGGTCCAAGTCTACCAACCAAAAATACATTTGATTCCTGCTCCATTTTTATTTGTTGTTCGATTAAATTCAAATTTGACAACTTTTAAAATGATACGGAGAATTCGTCGACAGAATTTCGATTTGGAGAACGGGTCGTATACGTAATATGTGTGGAAACTTTGAAGGCTTTTCGCAGAAGTTAAAACATGAAACAAAATTTTTTGATTTTTTACTTCATTATGTACACCCTAAAAGTAATCGTTTAAGATGGTATCAGTTATATTTTTTATCGGCGTTCACCCTAAAGGGCACAAGTTCCCGACTTTTCCTAGTCAGGGTCTGTGTCGAGCAAGCTGTGCACAATTTGTTCAGAGTAAAATCTTTTTGGAAATGCTTACACTTTTCCCCCAAGTGCCTTAGTGCTCAACAAAGTGAACACCCTAACTGTTTTTTACTTTTAATATGAATTAATGAGTATCAAACCAAAACGTTTCTCCTTTTCTCTCTTTGCAGTGAACTTCGCACCACGGATCAAGGAAGCCTTTTCAACAACGACTATTTAAACTTTATGGTAAGTGTTTCCGAATATCCCAAAACGATCTTTTTTTACTAAAGAATTTTATCTTCTACCTTCAGCTGTAAACACAACAAAAAGCAGAAGTACTAGACATATGATAGTCGAACAGTGTGAAGGCAGCTACTACCTATATCTACTCATTTTTGGATCCATGATTTCTGTTTTTTGGGTTTGAGGCACAATGGAAAATTTCTTGACCACAGCACAAAGTTGATTTGAAACTAGAACTTATGCTAGTCATAAAATCGAAAAAATTTAATCATTTTTTTTAACGAACATTGCAATATGGTTGATATTGTTCACTTTATTAACCGATCATATGATTATACAAAAAGTGAATGAAAACTAAGGGACGATATCACATCTTCTAAACTAACAAATAACAACAATTAATTCTAAGTTTATCTGACTCAAAGCAGCTATGAATATATCTAAAAAAAAATGTTTACTATCAATCCTAGATCCGCGCTTGGTGTCGTCTGAGAACGCTTGAAATGTGGTTTGCCAATATGTGTGCTTTGGTGTTGCTCCAGATAAAGCTTTCTGCAAAAAGTCTTCGAGCAGTGGGAACATTCGAAGGGTTTCTCGCCAGAGCCTTCTTGAAGGGTCATTTGTTAGTATGAATGCGAAGATGTTCTTTCAGCTTGCTCGTACTTCTAAAGATCTTTGGGCAGTGGGAACACTTGAAGGGTTTCTCACCCATGTGTGTGCCATGGTGTTTCTCCAGATTACCCTTATAGCTAAACGTCTTTGAGCAGTAAAAACACTTGTAGGGTTTCTCGCCCGTATGCGTGAGAAGATGACTCTTTAGCGAGTCACTTTGGGTAAAGGACTTCGACTTGAAAGGTCGTTCACCAGTATGGATGAGTAGGTGTCTCTTTAAATTGCCTTTTGAGTTGAATATTTTTGAGCATTGGAAACATTCATGGGGGCGCTTGCCAGTGTGAGTAAATAAGTGTCTTTTTAGATCGTCTGTTTGGCAAAAAGTCTCAGGACAGTGGGAACATTCGTAGGTTTCCTTGCGAAGATGTCTAATAAAATCGGTCCTCCGGTTAAAGGTTAATGAGCAGTGGAAACACCTGAAAGGTCGCTCTCCAGTATGTGTATAAAGGTGAATCTTCAGAGAGACCGCTAGGGGGAAGAACTTTGAACAGTGAGAACATTTGAAGCGACGCTCGCGTGAATGAATGCGAAGGTGAACTCTTAATCTGCATTTTTCCGTAAAATGCTCTGGGCAGTGGGGACATTGAAAGTGAGTTTTTTCAGCGTTTGTGGGGATCTCTTCTTCGTCTTCCGTCAAAGGTTCAAATTCTTCGCTTGAGGTTTCGCTGGGACAGATCTGCTTTTGCTCCCCGTTGCATGTGGTTTCATTCTGCTCGTTTAGGCTTTGCAGACTCTTCTCAAATCGTTGCTTAAAATTCAAAGCAATTTTTGCCGCTGCCCAGCATGAAGGGCAAATCCATTCAGTTTGATCCTCATTAGGTTTGACCAGGCGACCAGTTACCTCCTCTAATAACATTATCAAGTTGGAGTCGTTAAATATATGCTGCCAGTTGGAGTCCACATCAGCTGCCGAACTGGACTCACAAGCACGGCATAGCTTGTCCACATGGGGCCTCTTTGCTTCGCGATCCATTCTAATACAAATTTTTTTTTTCAACAATTTTCAAGTGTGACCGTAGGCGGCAAAGGCAAAAATGCTGATCTGAATTAGTTTTGAAAATAACTGAAGCTAAATTCCGTATTTCTTCATTTAAAAAATAAAATCGAGATAGTTATTTAGCTCATGTGAGTAATTTTAACCAGGTTTGACGGAAACGTAGTAGCATTAACAGCCGAGTCCATCTGTCTTTCTGTCCAGATGTGAAGAGATAACAGGCAGATACAATTAATTTTAACTTTTGACACCCTTTCTTCCGACCCCTCATTTTGAACTTAATAACTTGCACAATTTTATAGATAGGTGATTCTTACCTTCTGGGAAAACTTAGTAATGAGGATTATTTATCAATCTACCGAAGAAATGGTAATGATCGGCAAAGGAATGTTTTCTGGGAACGAACGTCTGGAACGTTATAAGCAATTATGTAAAAATAAACTACGGTCGTTTTATATAGATATGGAAAAGGCAATTGGCAATATCACAGACAGTAAAACTTTCTGGACTTTGGTGAGGAAACTAAATGGATCTAGTACAAGGAAAACAATATCGGTTGAACCATCGGCACTGGCAGAACACTTCCAAAGTCTGCTCTGATCACACGAGAGTAACAGTACACTGAGTTTCGCACTACCCAACTACATAGTGGATGATATAGATTGCGTTATTACTACAGAGAAGATTCGAAGCGAGTAGAAGAAGAAGTAAGCTTAACAAAGCCCCTGGAACAGATAGAGTCCCCTGTGAGTTCTATAAACATGCCACTGAATCGCTCATCTTTAAGCTCATCGATGCTTTTAACAACATTTTTGAGTTTTCAGGACAACATCGTTATCAATAGCGAAAAATCGAAAGTACTCGTAGTCCGAAATGAAAGAGGAAGATTTGCGCGAAACGAGAATTGGAGCGTAGCAGGTATTCAGTTGGAAGTTGTCAAATCTTTTAAATATAGCAATATGACCTTCCAAAAGCACGCAGAGCTCAAGAGGAAAGATACTCAAGTGGCAATTAGTAGTACATGGAATGGACTGCTGAAACGGAAACAAGTAAACATGAGCACTAAATATAATGTAAGATGTACCAGGCGACAGCGAGGGCGATCCCTTGCTACGCCGCTCAAGTATGGGGTTCTGATAGCTAGGAAGATGTCGAACGGAGTCAACGGTATTTCATGAAAAGAGTCTTCCACCTTCCGCAAAATACGCCTAATTACGCAATCCATTGGGATACTGGTCTGCCGGCATTATTCACCTACACAATGGGCTTCCTTTTAAAAATGTTCTAAAAACTACCTATTCATCTCATAGTTGTATCAGTGACTCTAATAATCCCTATACACTACCTCATACAGATTCCATAAATAAACCCATAATTCCTGAGTCGAACGTTTTAAGGTGTCTTTCAACTATAAATTATTCGTTTGCTCCAGGCCCCGACATGATTCCCAGTTGTGTCCTTAAGAACTGTGCTAGCTCCCTTTCACAGCCCTTAACTAAACTTTTTCGAATGTCGATTGTCCAAAGCTTTTTTCCACCCATTTGGAAGGAATCTTTGATCATTCCGCTGCACAAAAAGGGCGATAAGTCGAACATCGGAAACTATCGTGGCATTGCAAAACTCAGTGCTCTCCCAAAACTTTTTGAAAAACTGCTCACTGAACAACTGCAGCATCAATGCCGTTCACTCATCTTGCCTTGTCAACACGGATTTATTAAAAGCCGATCTACTACAACAAATCTTCTGGAGTTCACTAATGCAATTAGTCGCGGCTTTCTTAATCAATTTCAGACCGATGTCATCTTCAACGACTTTAGCAAAGCTTTTGACTCGGTCAATCATGGACTTCTTATTCATAAGTTGTCGAGGTTGGGGTTTCCCCCGAATTTATTGATGTGGTTATCTTCCTATCTTTCAAACAGAAGACAACGAGTCATCTTTAATGATTTAATTTCTGAGATAGTATGTGTTACTTTTGGTGTACCGCAAGGTAGTCACTTAGGACCATTACTTTTTGGTTTGTTTATTAATGATCTACCTCAGGTTGTTAAGTCATCTTAAGCTGTCTCTGACGCTTTCTTCTCCCGATTCGTATAAATGTCTACAACTTGACCTAAATTATCTTCAAACTTGGTGCAACGTTAATATGCTCTATCTTAATCACGATAAATGCAAGTTCATGTCGTTTTACCGCACTAAACCTGCTTTGAATACATACGCTATTGATCAAAGAGCTCAGGACCGTATAACAACAGTTCAGGATCTGGGGGTAATATTTGATCACAAGCTTTGCTTTAATGACTACATCTGTGTCATATCCAACAAAGGTAAGAGTTTGCTGGGTTTCATTAAGCGTTGGTCTAAGGAGTTTGAAGATCCATATATAACCAGGCTTCTCTACGTGTCTCTCGTATGATCCATCGCTAGAGTATTGCTCGTGCATCTGGTCCCCTCAATATAACTTCTATCAAGATATACTAGAATCGGTTCAAAAACAGTTTCTTCTCTTTGCTTTCAGGGGCTTAAACTGGGATACTGGTCGCCGTTTGCCTCCCTATATAGATAGGCTACGACTTCTAAACTTGCCCACTCTAAAAGACCGCAGGACTAGTCAAGGTGTAATTTTTCTGTATAAGCTAATTGTTGGTGATGTAGATTCGTCTCTCCTCCTAAATCTTATGAAGTGGAACGTACCCTGCAGTTTTTCAGCCAACGGATCAAAATGGCAAGCGGCTATGAGATTTCGCTAACGCTGGAAAACCCAAGCGTGTGGAGATTGGAGCAAAGTAGATTGATTTTTAACAAAGACATGAAGACAAGAAGAATGTGGAAGGATCAAGCAAGGGAGAGCTCTGAAAGACAAATTTACAAACTTTTAACATACGACTTAAATGAAAACAATTACTTCCGGGAAGATATCGGCTGCTACAGAATAATGCAAGTTTTCAGAGCAAGAGTGGAGTTACTTAACCTAAATTACCACACTGTGCAACTTAAAGAGCGCGGATATAGTGCACTTCTTGGAAAAATGCCCATTTACAAGAGATTAGTTCAGGATTCTTCAAAAACTGTATTTGAGTTGGGGGGTAAACTTGTTGAACGGAAGCAACTGGACAAGTCTAGCACCATATGTCAGCCACGCTCAAAGGAAAGGCAACACATAATGGAAGAAAGTTTCTAGAGAGACAAGGTCGCAACTTAATGTGAATGTAGTACTGTAAATGTCTTATTATTATTTTAGAAAATTGGATTTAGAATTTTATAATGCTAACATTGACATCTAAGAGAAAGTGAAAAAAACGGCATTAGGCTCACGGCAAAAAAGCCATGCCAGCAATATGCCAATGTATACTTATACTACTACTAAATATTTGATTTTCGTGTTGTTTGACATATTGTGGGAGTCGAAAAATGGTAAGAGTTTTTCTACCTCTTCGTATTCTACATCCCCCCAGACGTGACTTGCATAGCACATTACAGCTCTCGCCGTGGCCTCAAAAAGTTTGTACTTCACAACTTTTCTTCTAACTTCTTTCTACCTTCGCCTGCGCTAGTCTTTCTTCAAGGTGTTTTTTTAAGTTAACATAACATATGTGATAAGTAATCCCAGATATTTGTACTCCATGACTACTTCTAGCCGTTCTCGTCCTAAGAACCATTCTTATAGTTAATTTATACTATAAAGAATTATTATTTCTTCAGACTCAATCTTCAATACAGGTTGATAACGCCAATTGACGCTTTAGAATGATTTTTTTTTAATGTTGAATTAAATTCTTCTTAACGATCTTTGAAACAAGGAAACACTTAAAGATTGCGCCTTTCGGGGGTGTCATTTGCCGGTATGAGTAAGTAGATGCCTCCTAAGATGGCCGCTTTGGCCAAAAGACTTTGAGCACTCTGTACACTTGAAAGCTCGTTCGCCAGTATGCGTGCGCATATGTAGATTCAGACTTCTTTTTTTGCTAAAGATCTTCGAGCAGTGGGCGCATTCCAAGGGTTTCTCACGCTTATGTGTGCCAAGGTGTTGCTCCAGATTACCCTTCCTGTTAAATGTCTTTGAGCAATGGGAACATTTAAACGCTTTCTCGCCAGTATGCGTGAGAAGATGACTCTTTAGAGTGCTACTTGATGCAAAGGACATTGTGCACTCTGCACACTTGTAGGGTCTTTCGCCAGTATGTGTGCGAAGATGTTGATTCAGATTGCTCGTACTTCTAAAGATCTTTGGGCAGTGGGCACATTTGAAGGGTTTCTCACCCGTGTGTGTGCGACGATGTCTCTCCAGATTGCCCTTAGTGCTAAATGCCTGTGGGCAATCAGAGCATTCGTAGGGTTTTTCGCCAGTATGCGTGAGAAGATGACTCTTCAGAGATCTTTTTTGGGTAAAGGATTTCGTGCACTCCGGACACTTGAAAGGTAGCTTGGCCGAATGAGTGCGAACTCTTTGAGTGCCCAAATAAGAATCTTCACTGTCGTCTCCGGTGAGCGTTTCCCAATCATTTTCTTTGCTCTCGTTGCTGTCGCTGCTGATGGTCTCCTCTGGTGGGTTCCTTTCTTTATTTTTCTCCAACAGCTGAAGACTCTTCTCCAATCGCCTTTTAAAATTAAATGCAGTTTTTGCCTCTGCCAAGCATGAAGGGCATATTCTTTGAGGTAGATTCTCATCCTTGTTAATCTCGTGTCCAGTCACCTTCTCGATTATAAACAGCAAGTCGCTGGAGTCGTCGTCGGTAAATATATTTCGCCAGCTGGTTTCGGTGCCAGCTGCCAAGCTGGACATGCAAACGCGGCATGACTCGATCTCTTGTGGTTCCATTACTCTGTAGTTTATTCCACAGTCAAATCTGGTTTAATAACATATTAATAGAAAAATGGCAATGAATTTAAGAATAAAATAAACAATTTGTAGGCATCTGACGACAAGTGTGACCGTACATGTCAACAGTGAAAATGCTGGTTTGAACTAGTTCAACTTTATTGACTTAACATATCGGCAAACGGAATTTGGGCTGAGTCGCTAATTTATGTGCTGGTACTAAGCCAAGACCCAAAAAGGTTACTTCGTTTGTTTTGATCTTAATGTTTATTGATATTGACGCCGCTTACAAACGAGTTTGGAACCAGGGGTGCGCACGAGTGGTTTGCGGAGTCGTTCTGTTTCACTAGTTCCGAAGGTTCAGGGAAGAATTTAAGCCCAGAATAAGGCCCAGAGTAATATGTGCTAAGAATTTCCTGTTTTAATTGGTCTATAAATGTATTTGCCGGATCGTGAGCGTTAAAGTGTGTGAAGTCTTGAGCTCGGTAGGAATTTATAGTAATTATTGCTTAGCAGTTCAGTAATTTTAGTTTTTCCAGAAGGAAAATTTTGCTAAAATTCGCGTCGAGAGCGCGACAACCACAGAAAAAGTTCGCCACCCAGAGCGGTCCCCAGAGGATCCAATTTTGGAAAAGAAATTGGCCACCCACCTCGGGTTGGCCCCGGTTTTTATACCATCCAATAAAAGCCAAATAAAAACCCCCTACAAACAATATTAATTTTAAGATTCTTTCATATAACATTGCGGGGCTTAAAAGTAAACTCATCCATACAAATTTTATTAAATTTGTCAATAGTTATCAGCTTTTCTTTTTGATGTGCGCAGATGTGCAGCTAACGAAGGCAAAAGTTTTCAAAGAAACATTATTTACCCCATTCTTAAGAGAGGAGACCCTAACGAGGCAGGAGACTTTAGGGGAATCTTGTTTCTGAATATGCTGTTAAAAACCTTCACTTCAGTAATATTAACGCGTCTAAACTATTTCCTTGAAGAACATAAGATACTAAGTGAAAACCAGTGTGGGTTCAGAAAAGGATACTCCAAAATAGATAGCATATTCGTACTAACGTCAATTTCCAGGGAGTTCCTGAGAGCAAATAAAAAACTATACCTCTTTTACCTCAATACCTCAATAGACAGAAATTGATTGTTCTACAAATTTTCGGCATCTCGTCCAAAATTATCAACGTATTGAAGAGTCTGTACAAGGAAAATAAGACTGCCGTATGGGATGGAAATATTCTTTCGGAGTGGTTTGAGACAAATCGTGGAGTCAAGCAAGGTTAGATCATAAGCCCGTTGTTATTTTTTTTATTTATTAATGATACCGGAGATCAATTTAATGGTGGCGTACGTATCGGAAATAGTGTCTTTTAAATACTGTTGTAAGCGGATGACATGGTTCTGCTTGCTGAATCACCATCGACGCTCCCCAAAAGTGGGGACTAGTAATTAACACGGAAACATTCAAAGTAGAGCCCTGCACGAGTGCACACTAAACAAAAAATTATTCAATCTCGTTGAAATGAATTGTGTGTTACAGGCAACAGTATCAATGCTCACACTTTCAAAGCGAGACATTTTACTAAACTATCTAGTATCTGATTGGGAGTTGATGATCTACTTCGATTTTGTTAACAAAGCCAGTGTGAGTGCTAGCATTAACAAAGGAACTTAATCTATGTATATGATAGGAAAATCACACTGAGAACACTGTTAAAACTGTTAACACTATGAACATTATTAGAACTAGCAACCAGGGTTCGTATACAACACGAAAGTATTACGTGCACTGAACAATGCATAAGTGCAGTTCACAGCTATGGGATCCCCATGGTATCAAAACCGCTAAGTGCTTAAGAAACTGTTTTTTAAGACCAAAATCGACCGCACATAACTACAAAACCATGATTAAGAAAATATTGAATTGCAATAAATCGCATGGATAACCAATGGTAAAAATATAGTGAAGGTTTTAAAGAATGTTTCAAACCACTTTCCGTGACAGACAAATCGTAAAATCGAGGAAATTTACCAAAGAGGTTCAAAAATAATAATAATGCCAAACAAACTTCACACCCAACCAAGAGGAAATTATAAAGATAAATGCAGAGCGGAATTAAAAGCTGAAAGAACTCCGTGGGAATAAAACCGCTAAGTGCTTAAGAAACAGACCTGCAAGGCGACAAATGACCACAGATATCTTAATAATCATGTATATGACAATACTGAACCGCGATAAATACCATGGATAACCAATGTCAAAGAATATAGTCGAGATCGTAAAGAATGTTTTGAATCACTTTTCGAGTCTGACTCTTTAGTAAATCCCGAAAAAATACCAAGGAGGATAAAAAATAGTAATATTGCAATTTTTAGAGCGAAGCTCTTTTACGGACGTCAGACTGGGGGAGTGAATCTTGAAAAATTTTGTCTTTGCGACAGATTCTTTTGGGGTATGTCTTTGATTTTGTGTTTTGTATTTTGTATTTGCAAAATCAGCTGCTTTTACCATTACCGCGTAGTAGCAGGTGGGTTGTGTGCGGATTGGGATAGTGTGAGGTGCAAGTAGGGGGAGGTGCCACCTCCGAGGTGATGGGTATTTGGCAGGGACCTGGTGGGGATCAGATGAAGATTTGGTGAGGATCTGGCGGGGATTTGGTGCTGATCTGGTGGGGTTCTGGTGGGGTTCTGGTGGTGATGTGGGGGGGAACTGGTGTTTATCTGGTAGGAACCTAGTGAGCTCTGGTTTGGATCTGGTGTGGATCAGGTAGGGATCTGGTGGGGATCGGGTAGGGATGTGGTAGGTATCTGATGGGAACCAGGTGGGTATCTGGTGGATATCTGGTGTGGATCTGGTGGAGATCTGGCAGGGATCAGGTGGGGATCTGTTAGGGATCTGTTGGGGATCTGGTGGGGACTTAACAGTGACTTAACAGCGACCTAACAGTGACTTAACAGTGATTTAACAGTGACTAAACAGTGACTTAACAGTGACTTTACAGTGATTTGAGAGTGACCTAATATTTGATAATTTAACATTTTTTTATACAGAATCCAAATGTGTCTTATTCCATTACTTAAATTGGATTCATCGTAAAGAGCTTCGCTCGTACCGTGCGTCTCATGACACGCACTCTTTTTTTTTTTATTTATTTGTCCGTTTCAGCTGTTATTCTTTTTTTTTATTTTCCATATTTAAAAACATAATTTCGTTCACCATGTCATCATTTCCGGATATAGAGCTTCTTTTTTCGCATATTAAATAGTCCTGCAAATAAACATGATTAACAAGACCAAAAATGAAAATTGAAGTACTATTTAGGCGTATCTGTTGCAGATTCTCCCTTCATGCCTATCATTGCTAACAGCCGGTTCTTCATTGTACCTTCACATATATAATGTAAAGTTACGCATATATAGGATTTTTGGTTGCCTACTGTTAACAATGATTTAGTGTGAGCTCGTGCAGGGCTCTAATTTAAAGTGATGGTAGTCCGGAATGGAAGAGGAAGAATGGCAAGAAATGTAAGCTGGACACTCGATAACATTTAACTGTGATCGGTGAAAATGATCAAGTACTTAGGAGTGCTATTTACTTCAAATATGTCCTATAAAATGCACATTGAAATGAAACTTGGAGAGTCCACGTGGAAAGCTCTCATGGGAAAGAAAAGTGTAATCGCTAGTACAAACTACAAAATGTTCCAAGCAACCTCCAGATCGATTATGTGCTATGCAGTGGAAGTCTGAAAATGGGAGGCGCATGAAGATGTGGAAAAACTACTAAGGTTCTTTGTAAAAAAATATTCTTTCTCGCAAATAATACGCCATCTAATGCTATACTCTTGGAGACAGGACTACCGGAATTGTTTGAATACACCATGGAGGCTCACTTTAACTATGTTAATAAAATATTTTCCACGCTACCGGAAGACAGATACCCACAAAAAGTAGCAGCTGCACTGAAAGAGTCGACTTCACAATTTTTGCAAAAATGGAACACAGAGTGGACCTGGCCGTCTGCAATCCCTTGACTTGGAAGGACGGACACGCGAAACTGCTGCCAGCTATTCGCAACAAAAATCGTGAGGCGTTCGCTTAACGTGCACGTACAAGATTCTCGACTATGAGCTAGGAGATGAAACGTATTTCAAGAACAAATCGATACCTTAACCATATTTTACATTTTCAGAGCTAGAACTGAAATACTGTCCCTTAATTACATGCCATATGGTCGAGGTAGATGCGAGGGAAATGAGCTGTGCAGTCTCTGTTATATGAACGCTAGAGAGAATGTTGCACACTTCATAGCCCACTGCAAGAAGGAGGTGGGAAACGGGGGGACGTTGTGTGAGAAGTAGATGGGCAATGGATGGGATGCAAAGGCAGCAAAGTCGTAACGGTAAAAAAGCAAGGTAGACTGAGAAAAAAGGAGATTTTTTGATGATCGTTTGGATAATTTTTAACTATCCATTTGGACTGGATAGTTAACTATTTTTTTTTAAGATCCATTGGATCTTTTCGAAGTCGATTTATTTTCGAAAAAAAGGATATTAAAAGATCCATATGATATTTAACAACTATCCATTTGAACTGTTGAAAAATATCCATTTTTCTATATCCATTGGATCTTTTTGAAATATCCTTTTGATCTTTTTTAAAATATCCTTTTAATATCCATTGGATCTTAATGACATATTCGATGGATCTATTATTAATATCCGTTTAGTATCCACTGGATCTTAAAGACATATCCCACGGGTCTGTTAAAAAGATCATTTCCAAATAAAAGACAGCACTTTAAGTTGTATCAATTTATTTATAATATACATATCTCTAAATATATAAAAGAGAGTGTCCTGATTCAATGGGCGTATTCAGCAGGTAATTCCGATTAGCGATTACTGATTTACGATTTGAGATTGCTGAGAAGTCTCTGCTGAATAACATTGATTGCTTAGGCTTAGGCATTTTCTGGCATTAGTACATTTGTTCAAAAATACATTCACACTAGAAAATGGTAGGCTTCAGTATTAAATACATTTGACACTTCACATTTTAAAATTAATACACGCGGAGAGAGTAAGTAAGCAATTGAAAATAAAAAGAGATTTATAAAAAGAAATAAACCTTATAGCCGAGGATATCAGGTGGAGTCAAAGTGCTGTTAGGCTCCTCTTGCACCTATATAAGGAAAACAGGCACAGTTTTCGGGACCGCAAAATAAAAAAGAAAACAATTTGGCGAAAAATCCTCAACCAAATGCAAGACACTGGGCTGAATGGCTTTAACGTAAATAAGGTTGAGCGGAAGTTTCGAAACCTAAAACACACTTTTGACACCATCCGCCTTAAAAAGAGAAGCACCGGTCAAGGTACTACCAAGTGGGAGTTCTTTAGTGAAATGCCAAACCATTTCTTCACTTGTGACCGACGATGAAAACGAAGAGCAGCATCGCAAATTATTAGATGTTGTAGAAGCAACTGAACCATTTCACGAAGTGACCACTGAGGAAGCTGTAGATCCGGGGTCTGTTGTTGATTGCACCTTATCGTCTACGTCCACTTCAAGCAGTGGCGAAAACATAAATTCATGTGGTCAAAAGCGCATGGCTAATGAAAATTGGAACTTACCATCTGCTGAATCAAAAAAAGCAAAGGCCAGTGCTCAACGTGCACGGTACAACCAAACGAAAGCAATACTGAACGTTGAAAGAGAGCGAAACGAGGAGTTGCGGGGAACCAGAGAGGCCATGAAGAAATCTAATGAAATCCAAGCACGCAAAAATGAGCTTTTTGAGCTTTACATTGAAGAATTTGCCAAGGCTAATAATAAAAAGGATTAAATCAGCATTAAAGAAAAAACTGACAATATTAAAAACCAACAACAATTTTTATTAAAATATTTTCATAATTTTACAGCATTTCTTTAATAGCATCTCTTTTGCGAGATGCCTTAGATGATCGTAAAAGGTGCTGCTCGAAATAATCATTTAAGTCTGGTTCTTGAGAAGTTTCATCACATGGGCCAGCAGTAACGTTGTTCATTAGAATGAAATTGTGGAGCATGCAACAAGCGCTTATTATGGATGTTGCTACTTCTGGCGATTGCACATCTAGATACTTCAATCGGCGAAACTTTCCTTTAAGCAAAGCAAACGCCCGTTCAATAACGGACCGTATTGAGGAAAATTTAATGTTGAATCTAACTTGTGCCCTTGTTAGGTGTCCATTATCACGATATGGGGTTAACAAATTAATACCCAATGGGTACGCAGAGTCTCCTAACAAATGCATTTTTGTACATAAAGGGCTCAGCCGATATACCCGAGCATCGTGCATTCTTCCTGGCTGGCCGATGTTTACGTCTAAAAGTCGGCATTTGTTGTTACATACGCCTTGAAGAATAAGTGAATGAACTTGCTTTCTATTGTAGTAATCCAGAACTAGTTGGAATGTTGAATCGATCACCAACGGACGAAAAAGATTCTTGTTTAGTTAGTAGCCAAATTGAAAATAGCACCTTCTTTGGTAAGGATACATTTGCAATTGGTTTCTTCTCTGTAAGTGCCGTTGCAGTTGCTATTACAGAGAGAAGTGCCTGAAAAACGCAAAGTTGATAGGACTCAATTATCTTGCAATGTGAATAGAACATGTTTAAGTATATAAAACGCACCTCGAAAGTTGTGCGTGACATCCTGAAATGTTGCTTGAATTGGTCCATTCTATACCTGGGAACTGTGTCCTCAAAGAAAGATTTTGAGCGAATTCGATGTCTTTTGAGTTTTCGATTTCCCCAATACCGGCTATGAATTGGTGGCTCGCAGAGCAGATCAGCAATTATTCCCATATAAGAGTCTTCATTCTCACAAAAAAACACAATTAAAAAACTGAATTAAAGTTCTCAGAATTCATTTTTGTGCACAAGTTTTTTTTTGCTGTTAGTGCTGTCAGTTAGTTAGTTTACTTGCAGTTGGCCGAGCAATCGGTAAACGGTCTCACCAATCGTACTTTTTTTAGATTCCAGCTCAGCAAACATGATTGTCAAATTTACCAATCGCAATCGGCAATCACCGTATTCAGCAGGTAAAATCGGCAATCATTAATCACAAATCGTTAATCGAAATTACCTGCTGAATACGCCCATTGATACACTGACTGACTGATTGGCAATCATCGCACAGTGGGGAAGGTGCGTACTGAGACGGAGCCCACGAGGAAAATGGACGGAAAATTCTGCACTTATAAAACTATTTTTCTTCCGATTGGCTTTGACCTTGGTTTGTAAGGATGGAATACGAAATAGTTTAAAATGTGATTTTCTCATTTTGGAAAATTTTACCCAAAGATCGGAAAATTCTGCAGAAAAAACTATTTTTCATGCGATTGGCTTGAAACTCGGTTTGTAAGGACAGAATACGAAATGATTTAAAATGTGATTTTTTAATGTCAGAAATAATAATAAAATGCGAAATAGTTTGAAGTGTGATTTTTCAATGATGGAAAATCCGACCCCGGGAGTAAAAATGCCCGGAAAATTCAACATGCAAATAAACTATTTTTATACTCTGCACCAAAGGTACATAGAGTATTGCATAACATGCAGGGTTGGTACTAGAAGTATAAAGAAAAATCGCGAAATGGCTTTCTGTTGATGTACTTTAAAACTGCACACTTAAAAAATTAACAGCATTGAGGACCGCAAATCTGGCTTAGCCTTTTTTTAAAAACAATAAAAAAAAATAGAGGCCAGCTAACTTCGGCTCGACCAAAGTTTATATACCCTTGGAGCTTGATATATGCCTGACAGTTTGTAAAGCAGCTTTACTATATAGTGGTCCGATTTCGATAAGCCCTAGTGAAATTATGTAAAATCATTGAAAACTTATAAATACGAGCGTTGAGAGCGATATCATTGAAAACAAAAAAGTTTTTTTCACTAAGACTTTTTTTCAGACCTAACTTTTGTATGGCGACAAGCCTTGGTGAAATTATGTGAAATCATTAAAACTTATAAATATAAGCGTTGAGAGCGATAGTATTGAAAACAAAAAAGTTTTTCTCACTAAAACTAGTTTTTCAACCGATCGTTTCTATGGCAGCTATATGCTATAGTCATCCGATCCGGCCGGTTCCGACAAATGTGCAGCGTACTTATACCAAAAGACTTCGTGCAAAGTTTGGTTACGATAGCTTTAAAACTGACGGAGGAGATAGCATAGAAACAGACGGACGGACAGACGGACAGACGGACATGGCTATATCAACTCAGCTCGTCATGCTGATCAAGAATATATATACTTTATGTGGTCGGAGATGCTTCTTTCTATGCGTTACAAACATCTGGACAATTTCAATATACCCTCTCCAAGGGTATAAAAATAAAAAATTATCTTGAAAAGTAGTCGAAATATTTTTTGGTAATTCTCAATAATCCCGATTATTTCTGAAAGTAATCAATTAGTAATCAAATATTTTTAACCAAGAGGATTATATAATCATTACAATTATTTTTAATATATAATCTAATTGATTACTAATCGTAATCGCAATTTAACAGCTATGACAACAAGTACATCAAAATGTTGTGAGACCGTTTATGCTAAAAAATGTTTAACTTCATTTTGGTATTACCAGATTTGAACTGATACCAGTTCCTCACATATAAATAGAACCCCACGTATTATTTTATCATCAAATTTTGCTGTAGAATGATTTTTATTATGTCAATTTGATTTACAAACATCATGTTCTACGAACTTTATTAGCTTAACTAGCTAACAGGAACACTTGCAGAGTTCTCATCCGGACTTTCTTTGGACACTTGGTTTTGTATTTCACCCGCATGAATGCGAAGATGTTTCGTTAAAATTAGTTTTCGGGTAAAACTTTTAGAGCAGTGCGAACATTTGTAGGGTTTCTCGCCAGTATGCCTGAGCATATGACCCTTTAGACAGTTTCTTTGGGTAAAACACATTGAGCACTCGGTACACTGGAAGGGCCTTTCGCCCGTATGCGTGCGTTGGTGTTTGTCCAGATTGCCCTTACAATTAAAGGTCTTCGGGCAAAGGGAACATACGAAGGGTTTCTCGCCAGTATGCGTGAAAAGATGAGTCTTTAGAGAGCCACTGTGGGTAAAGGACTTCGAGCACTCTTTACACTTGAAAGGTCGTTCGCCAGTATGTGTGCGTTGGTGTTGCTCCAGTTCGGACTTACTTTTAAACGACTTTGAACAGTTGGAGCATTCGAAGGGTCTTTCGCCGCTGTGAGTGCGAAGGTGTTTAGTCAGACTGCTTCTACCGCTGAAGGTCTTCGTGCAGTGGGAACATTTGAAGGGTTTCTCGCCTGTATGCGTGCGTAGATGAACCCTAAGGCAGCTTCTTTGGGTAAACGACATTGAGCACTCTAAACACTTGAAAGGTCTTTCGCCCGTATGTGTGCGTTGGTGATCCTCCAGACTGCTTTTCGTTTTAAATCGCTTTGAGCATTGGGAACATTCGTAGCGTTTCTCGTCCGTATGCGTGAGAAGATGATTCTTTAGAGTGCTTCCTTGGGAAAAAGACATAGAGCACTGTGTACACTGGAAAGGTCTTTCGCCAGAATGAGTGCGTTGGTGTATCTCTAGATTGCCCTTACTGATAAAGGTTTTTGAGCATTGGGCACATTTGAAGGGCTTCTCGTCCGCATGCGTAAAAAGATGACTTGCTAGATAGCTGCTTTGAGTGAATGTCTTAGAGCACTGTGTACACTGGAAGGGTCGTTTGCCTGAATGTGTGCGTTGATGTTGCTCCAAATAGCGTTTACTGCTAAAGGTCTTTGAGCAGTAGGAGCATACGAAGGGTTTCTCATCAGTGTGCGTGAGAAGATGGTTTTGTAGAGAGGTTTTATGGGAAAAAGAAAGCGAGCACTCTGTACACGGGAAAGGCCTTTCGCCAGTGTGGGTGCGAAGGTGTGTATCCAAATTACTGCTACAAATAAAGGTCTTTGAGCAGTGGACACATTTGAAGGGTCTCTCGCCAGTATGCGTGCGAATATGACTCTTTAGAGAGCTTCCGTTGTTAAAAGACATTGAGCACTCTGTGCACTTGAAAGGTTTTTCGCCCGTATGAGTGCGTTCGTGTATCTGTTGATTGCTCTTTGTGAGAAAGGTTTTTGGGCAGTGGGAACATTTGAAGGATTTTTCACCAGAATGCGTGAGAAGATGATTCTTCAGAGTGGATCTTTCGGTAAATGCCTTCGAGCACTGTGAACACTTAAAGGGTCTTTCGCCAGTATGACTGCGCAGGTGTATTTTTAGCCTGATTTTTTTTTTAAAAGTCTTTGCGCATTGTGAACATTGGAAGGGTTCCTTTTTGTGGCTCTTTTCTATCGATTCTTCATCTTCGCTTTGCTTAGCCTGCTGCTTCAACTGCTCGGTACAAAACTGAAGACTCTGCTCCAATCGCCGCTTAAAATTCAAAGCAATTTTTAACCCCACCAGGCAAGGGGGGCAAATGCGTCCAGGTACATCTTCAGCAGATTGGACAACTCGGCCGGTCGCCTCCTTTAGTATAAACATCAAGTCTTGTCCCGCATCGGAGTCGGTGTATATATTCAGCCAGTTGGTGTTCACACCCTCACCCGGAATGTTCATGCAAACGCAGCATAGTTCGGCCACAGTTAGCCCTTTTGTTAAGTGGGTCATTTCAATATAAAGTTTCTGTCAATTGCAAATGAGATCTTTTAAAGTGTTTTAAAATGTAAATGTCTGAGAATGTAAAACTTTAGTGACAAGTGTGACCGTAAATTACTAGAGCAAAAATACTGATTTCAACTAGTTCGATAGATATTCCGATAGACCTTAAACATCGATAGGCAGATACATTTGAATGCACGAGACACGAGCTTCTTATTCGCCTCTTTGAATTGATATATGACGAAAAGAATTTCACATATTTGTAGGAAAAAAAACCGGAAATTTCGAAAATTAAAAAACAAACCTTAAATGACCGCCTCGACTTTACAATTTTCAAAATTGTTGTTAAGTATTCTTAAAGCTAAGGTCCCACAGGCAAATAATTTGCCCAAATTTTCATGAAAATCTGGATAAATCGGCGAAATTAGGTAACTTTTCGGTCATACTTTATCTTAGTAATTGCATATGAAGCCATAGAATTAGTTTTAAGTCCTGAAAAATCTGCAAACATAGCTATTTAGCCAAATTTTCATAAAAATTTGGGCAAATTATTTGCCTGTGGGACCCTAGCTTAAGTATATTTTGAAATATTATGTGGATTTAAACAACTTAGTTTGATATGCTGAAAGAAGTCTTCCTTTCAAACTCGGTGGGATGCACAACAGTATTAACTTAAGCCTCAACTCCAATTTGCTTAGTCTTGGGTGAAAGCATTTATTCCTTGCTGGAATGGGTGAGTATATGATTCTTTAAAGCTGTGTTTCGGGTAAAGCTCTTTGAGCACTGCAAACATTTGAATGGTCTTTACCCTGTATGAGTCCGATTGTGTCTGATTAGATCACATTTCTGATAAAAGGTTTTTTCACAAAAGGAACGCTTGAGTGGCAACTTGCCAGTGTGGGTGAGAATGTGTGTCTTCAGAGCCGATTTGTGTGTAAAAGTCTTCGAGCAGTGGGAACACTCCAAGGGTCGTTCCCCAATGTGAATCCGAATGTGTGCAGTTAGTGTGCTTTTTCGGTAAAAAGCCTTCGAGCAGTGGTTACACACGTAGGGTCTTATCCCAGTGTGAATGAGCTGATGTTGCTTCAGATTGCTTTTACTACTAAATATCTTCGTGCAGTCTGAACACTTAAAGGGTTGTTCTCCCGTATGAACACGAAGGTGATTAACAAAACTGCGTTTTTACCTGAAAGATTTCGAGCACTGTGTACACTTAAAGGGTCGTTCTCCCGTATGTGACTCGTAAGTTCGTTCTTGAAAGCAAAGGTCTCTGAGCAGTGGGAACACTTAAAAGGTCCGTCGCCAGTATGTATGTGCAGGTGTTTCGCTAGAGTTCCTTTTGTGTTAAAGTTCTTTGAGCAGTGGGAACATTCGAAGCGTTCTGCTACAAAATGAGTACATAGGGGTCTTTTTAGAGAATCGCTTCGAGGAAAAGACTGATCGAGGAAAAGACTGATGCTCAGACTGATCGAATCAACTCAAACACAAATTATATTCCAGACACAACTTTTGACACTGTTCCATGGGCCGTCTTAAATGGGTTAATGAGAATCGAAACCTGGTCCAAGAAGGGTGGGACAACCAACTGTCACCATGAGAATAGCGGAATTACTTGAAAAGTTGTGTCCGGAATATATTTTGTGTTTGTGTAGATCCGAATTACCTGGTCATATTATTTGACTGGGTGAACTGTGTATGTAGGCACGAGTCCATCTCTATTGCATTTCTGTTTTATGGTCACACTATTTTAAGAGCAGGCGCATTTGTCTATGTAAACTTAATTAAATTTATTAAAATATCTTTAAAATGGATGCCAAACTGGACGTAAGTAACTGTGGCCACGTATACAAGCCCACTCTCTAACACTTGCTCCTTCATTTCTAGATGTTTGAGGATGTCAACACATCAAATTCGCCCTCTTTGGAGGGTGACATGTCTTATGCCCCAGGAAAACGTACCACCACAACCACACAGAATGGTGTACCCGAATATAATACTCTGGACGAACCCATCAGTGAAACAGTGCTACGGGATGTGCGTGCAGTGGGCATAAAATTCTACCATGTTTTGTATCCCAAAGAGAAGTCCACTTTGCTAAGGGATTGTACGTCATCAGAGGTTTGCATTCGTAGGCAGTTGACTCATCCTTAGTCTTTGTCTCTTCCAGGGGATCTGTGGGGTCCACTTGTATTGTGCACTTTTATGGCCACATTTTTGCAAGGATCCTCCAACGTGGA
This sequence comes from Lordiphosa clarofinis, assembly GCA_018904275.1. Lineage (NCBI taxonomy): Eukaryota > Metazoa > Arthropoda > Insecta > Diptera > Drosophilidae > Lordiphosa > Lordiphosa clarofinis. Next base: position 250,397 of record JAEIGQ010000098.1, read on the forward strand.
CAATATGTCTGACAATGGACCAGAATTTGCACAGGTTTTTGTAATTGTTTGGATAGGAGCGGCCATAGTGACCTTAAACTCCAAGCTGCTGGGCGGCAATATGTAGGTTTACTGCGGATTTTGATTTCGGAAGAAATGTGATAATCATTTTTACTAACGCCTTTAGATCATTCTTTCAATCGGTTTGCGTTTTGGGCTATTGCCTGACTCCGGTGGCCATTTCTTTGATTGTGTGTCGTGTCATACTGTTGTCCAAGCAAACACATTTGCTGTTCTTTTTACGTTTTGTAACCACCACTGTGGGTTTCGCCTGGGCCACTTATGGTACGTTTGGATGTAAATAATGTATTTAAAATAATAATGATTCTTTCTTTTGGCAGCCTCCTTTATATTTCTGGGCCAGAGTCAGCCGCCCCATCGGAAGCCTTTGGCTGTCTATCCCATATTTTTATTCTTCTTCATCATCTCTTGGCTGGTGCTAAGCCATAATTAATTTGTTATGTTTAGTCTGAAAACTGTGCACGTTCCAAAAGATAATCCAAATTAATTGTACATTTTATTTAAGAATCGAAATTTCTTTTTCGTTTCCATTGGGCAAGGGGGCCCGAAAGAAGAAGGTGAAACGCTGGCTGATGAGATTAAGCAACGATTAACAACATGGGAAGAACTCATCAAAATCTTTTGACGATAGAAAGGTACCGAAAGGGTATGGATCTAATCACGTATCCATTCAACCAGAAGAAATAAGCTTCGTCGCTAAAGAAAATTTGTAGACGTTTCACATCCCTCACATTAGAAGTGTGTTGGGACACAAAATGGATATATGGGCTACTCAAGTTTTCATAAAACTAGAGTTGTCCGGGAGCGAATCCTTGCTGACTTTATGTTCTGATTGCTTTGCTATTACACTATCGTCAGGGAGTTACTTAGCTGCCAAGAGAGGATACCGTAAACGACGTTGGACAAATTTTACGGCACACTATTGATTTCTGTAAAAGTTGCAGATATGAGGAAGTGGAGAAAACGGTACAACACATTACGTACCATTGTCGCTCTCTGTGTTGAAGGAGACTCAGGATGCTGGGTCAACATCTTTTAATCAATCTCTCTAAAACATCCGAGCTAGAGATCCTAGCTCTACTCAAGTTTATTCTGTCCACAAAATGGTTCAGCATTAACCCCCTCCGTGTTATTAAAAGGGTTAGCAGGGAATATATGACATCGCAACGGGCCTAAGTGGGAGAGCGACCTAACCTAACCTATCATTTATGAGTTTCTTAGTCTTTATGACAAGCTTAAGGGTATTATTAAAATCGTATCCCCATCATATTCCAGCGGAACACTGTTTATTGTCAGCTTAGACAGATCCCTGATCAGTGATCACGACTTTTAAGGATTTAGTCCCAAATTATTAGCTCGTTAATTTTCACAAGATTTCTATGACAGTTTCTACCACACTCATATATTTGACATAATAATCGACTTACATTAAGTTGGTCATCATCGGGATAGAATTGGACATCACAGCCTATCAGATAATCAGGAAGGTCGTTGACACAGAGAACTAAACCTTGAGGAACACCCACGAGTCAGACTTAAGAAACCTGACTCAGAAACAACTGATTGGTTTCTGTCATGCAAACAAGAATTATTTATACGCGTTGCGGACATTTTTAAGCTTATTACTTCAGATATTGGGGTCAATTTTATTAGATACCTTAAAATCCATAATGTAATATTGTTATTGTCCGTTTGCCTTTGGGAATCTTCTACCATCCTTCCTTTTTCTACCATAAAGAATTGGATAAAAGAAAGGTCTGAATCTGTTTAGCCATTGGTAGTTCAATTACTTTTGAACAAAAAAGAAAGAAGAGAAAGTGATCTTTTGATAACACAAGTAAACACGATTTGTCAATGAACCATAGACATTTTTAATTCCACTTGAACATTAAAAATGAAACTGAACATTTTTAGATAAATACTAATAACTTCTACAATTTCCAACAGATTTCGATAGATGAACACTTTTTGAATTTCTTATACATTAGGTTACTTCATCCAACAGAGAAAGAAATTTTAAAAAAATTTTCTTGTTGAAAATAACGGTGTAGTTTACGGTTTTTTTCAATTTTCGAAAAAAATTAAACAAAATTCTCGTTACCTTATAATCGTATAAACGATTGAAATATAATTTTATTAGCTTTAATTTAATGTATAAAAGTTAGTCACAAGTTATTTCATCATTGAGATATTTGAAATTAATTGAGAGGTCCTTTTTCAAAAATGCAAAAAACGTTAATTTAAGATCATCTCGAAATCTGTTCTACTGAGAAATTCTTTAGCTTAGGATTTTACATAAGGAGTGACATCAAATTGTAGAGGATTAGAAAAAGTTTAATTATTTGTACATTTGTGTCATCAAAACTGTCTTAGTGATCAAATGCTTGGGCACGACGCAGTTGTTAGAAACTAAACCAAAAATAGTTTCATAATAAAACCAAAAACTCCTGTTTTATTGCTTAGGGCAATTCAAACAATTGGCGCCTGTGTTAAATCATAACAGTTCTGTCCTGAGGTACCTTCTGCCAGTTTGTTAAAGACAGGCCAAGACTGCTGAAGATTGAATTGGTGTTCATGAAATAGCAATACGGCCAATCAGGCACCTCTTGTTTTAGAAAGGTTATGGACAAAATTATAACTTAATAAGCCTGCTGAAAAGTTCTAAAATTGATAATGAAAAAGATCACTAAAACAATCCCATTTTCATAAAACATTTTTTATTAACTTTTTGACTGTTTTATGTACATTTCCTATTAACCGACTATTTATCAGTCTATTTACCCATCTACTTTACCGTCATCATGACAATCTAAACCAGTGGTGCCCAAATGTTAATTGCCATATCCCGTGTGATAGGAAGTCATAATTCTGCCAGCGTCGCAGCCGACACACGCATAGAGAGAAAAGAATACGTGTGATCTATAAATAGCACGCACACACATTTGTGTGTTTGTTTGTTCCCTCTAGTAACCGACCACCAACGCAGCGTCAACGAATCGCCAATGGCTTCGCGCATGCCATCGACGCTCGCACGACTACCCTGGCACTGAGCCATTGTTTACCTTTAACATTGTCATGTCCTAGGAGGTAGTGCACGGCTTTCCGCATAGACGATTCGTCCACGTAAAATGGGTCAAAAAACGATTCGTTAACGAAATGTCGTCAATGGGGTGCCAACGGACGAATCAACTATGAGGTGTTGACGGAATAGGGTATTTATAAATGGGTTAATAAATTTTATATAAACAAAAAAAAGTTATAGATTGTTTTAGTTTATATTGCGTTGATTTTATTTCAAGCTGGAAAAAAGACAATTGAATTCAATATCATTTAATTCTATTCTGCACAATAACACTTAAGCTGAAAAATTAAAAAATATAGCTAAAAAAGTAGGGGAGAGTCTCCGGTTGTGGACATAGTTGCGTTTTCCACTTATAACTTTTTTCCAAGTCAACATTATGCGGTGATATGAACATCATGGTAAAGCTAGAAACTCTAGCTAACTTTTCTCTGAAGTAACCTATTGTCTTAGACAAACGGAAAAAAATTTGCAGCCATGTATATGAAGTGATGATTTTTGGCCAAAATTTTTTTTGTACCCGGTTGTGGACACCCCCCTTGTAAAATCGCTAGAAATGGAAAAATATTAAGTAAAATGGCCATGAATTGATGAAAAAAGAACGTTTATTTATTTTAGAAGTCTTCAGTAGCAAAATGAAAAAATAGAGGCCAGCTAACTTCGGCTCGACCGAAGTTTATATACCCTTGGAGCTTGATATATGCCTGACAGTTTGTATGGCAGCTATACTATATAGTGGTCCGATTTCGACAAGGCTTAATGAAATTATGTAAAATTTTAAAAAACTTATAAATACGAGCGTTGGGAGCGAAAACATTGAAAACAACAAAATTTTTCCCACTAAGACTTTTTTTCAGACCTAACTTTTGTATGGCAGCTATACTATATAGTTGTGCGATTTCGACAAGGCTTGGTGAAATTATGTGAAATCATTAAAAACTTATAAATACGAGCGTTGGGAGCGATAACATTAAAAACAAAAAAGTTTTTCTCACAAAAACTAGTTTTTCAACCGATCGTTCCTATGGGAGCTATATGCTATAGTCATCCGATCCGGCCGGTTCCGACAAATGTGCAGCGTATTTGTACCAAAAGACTTCGTGCAAAGTTTGGTTAAGATAGCTTTAAAAATGACGGAGGAGATAGCATAGAAACAGACGGACGGACGGACAGACGGACATGGCTATATCAACTCAGCTCGTCATTCTGATCAAGAATATATATACTTTATGTGGTCGGAGATGCTTCCTTCTATGCGTTACAAACATCCGGACAATTTTAATATACCCTCTCCAAGGGTATACAAAATGATTCCGAAATGCTTTTAGTGCGACAGAGAATCACGCACGGCTACGGGCTCTGCTGATTTGTTTGCCTTCTCGCGCAAAACCTCGACGCTTTCCGGAGAAGTTAGCTTAGTGGTTTGCATTGGCTTGCGACCGCGATTCGATGGCTATTCCGGTGAAGTTCCTTGCACCGGCCCAATTTCATACAACACTGATAAGCGGTTAGCGGAAGACACTCGTGAAGTGGATTGCTCGGGGGAGGTAATACCTCTTCTTTTCGCCCAATATTGGGATCGGCGGAAACGATGTTACGACGCTGATTGTCTTCATCCAGATCAGCTTCTGTGGCGACTTCTACTGCTCTTCGTTCGACAGCCTCAATAAAGTCAGCTTCGGAGAAAGCATCAGGGTCAAGCGGACCAATACCGGAAAAATATTTTACGCTTCATGTGAGAAAGGTAAAGAAACACACCATGTTTGATGGAGTTCGCTGGTTGCAATCTCGAACGAATTCCAACAACACCGGATGAAACATCTGCAAAATTTGCTCTGAATTTCTCCAAATACCAAATCAAAGTGGTTTGAGGAAGCCCATATTCCTTGGCTGTAGCTTTGACGGCCTTCTTATCGATGAGGCATTGCTTATTGACATCGACCTGCCCATTAAAATTGATATTTGTTGAATCGGACGATATTTTTGGTGTTGACATGGCTAAAAATGCACAAAAACTCACAAAAATGCTGTGAAAATATGTTACACTAGCATAAACAACGATATTTGACAGTTTTATGGCCAAACACACGCTTTAAACACATAAAACGGGGGTGTCCACAACCGGTGCAAAAGTGTGTCCATTCTTGGAAATGGTAGCCATTTTTATTTTGTTCAGCAAATTTTCTCGACACAAACATTTCACTGAAACTTGATATCACATCACAAAGTACACTTAATGCACTAAATGAAAAAGTATAGTACTCACCTCTTTTCAATGTTTTGCTTCGATTTAACGCTATGTGGAAATTGAAAAAACTAGAAACTCGGAAAAATTTTGACGATTTTTTTTTGTTTGCTCACAGCAAGAAACCAAATGCTTGTTTACACTTCGGTATTGGCTCAGATTATGTGCACTGTCAAACTACAAGTTTGACATTACTCAGTTTGGTGTTATCTGTTACCTGTCAAAAAATAGACTGGGGTGTCCACAACCGGAGCGTGTCCACAACCGGAGACTCTCCCCTATACAAATACAAGACTAATTAATTTTGTTCTTCAGAACGCGGTAATTTCAGCGTTTAGTTGCTATTCTTGGGAGTCCACCAAAGAATAAATACTGAAAGTAAAAATTTAATTAATTAATATATTATACTCATAATGCTGAACTTCAATATGAATTTGTTATGGCCTTACCTTCTTTCAAATCTGTAAATTTGTTGTTACACTGTTGCAACGATTTATTTATTTAATATTGTTAAATAACAATTATGAATTTTTTGACACTGCCTCAACTTGCCTCTGTGTCGCACAAGTTGAACTGATTTTGCCGGCTGTACAAAAACAAAAGGAGTATGGAAACATACGAAGGAACTATAAAACGGAATTAGCGAGATCAGACTATTGCAGCGTGCCTTTTCGTTTCGCATACTCTCGCTCTCTCACTTACAAAATTGAGAGCGTAAGTCACTCTTGCTCTTGGTGCTGCTGCTCTCCGTTGACGCTGTCTGCATCCATTTGGCATTGACGGAGGGTCAGTCGCCTAGTCAACAACGCAGCGTCAATGGATTTGTCGCAATTGACCCCGACAGAACTAGAGGGTTACTTCGTGTTGAGCTTGATAGTGTGGGCACCACTGATCTAAACTCATGAACTCCGAATTTTGTTTTTAGATTATTTGGACCGTTCGATGTACACCTTCTAATTACACCAAAGACATTAGAATATGAAGATGAGTAACGCCATACGATTTTTTACACACGATTTTTTCGGGCTGGCTTTTCAACTGGCTTTTGGCTCTCTTGAAATTTTGTCCAAAAGACAGAGAGAGAGAGAGAGATTGCGCTCTAGAGCCAGTCGATTTTTTGTACGCATACAGCGAAAGCCGACGACTGTAAGTGTGCACACGTATTTTCAAGCATTACTCACACAAGCAAGTGCATTCTATTTTTAAATTTGTGCGCTCTCAACTTTGTGTGAGCGGATTCGAAGCCACCAAAAAAAAAAAATAGCTGCATATTACAAAACCATTGTATGGGCGTTCGGCATCTTAGCGATTATATTGGTCTTTGTTATTTTCTTCTGATAGTTTTACATCAGAGTTCCCCAGCGATAGCCCCGGGGGCACGAACTTACTTGCCAAATGCTTGCCGAAGTAATACTTTATTGTGTATTAGAGAGAGACATAGTCACATTTTAGCGCTCTCCCCTGGGGAACCCTGTTTTACATACAACGTCTGTCTTGGCTCGTCTAGGTCTCTCGTTCCCTCACGTCTGTCTCGGCACAGATGAGAGAAACCTAGATAAAAGGTTTGCTCGGTGCCTCTTCGCTGCTAGCTGCTCTGCTATGGCGCTGAGGTTGGAACCTAGCCCTGTCTTGCTCTTTCGCGGTTGTGTTTTGTTTGCACCAATGCTTGGCTGATGGGTTGGAGTGAGACAGGGCTCTGACGGTTCGAGTGCGTGACAAAAACGGTTCAAATTCGTGACGAAGGCGGTTGCAGTCTGAAACAAAGCTTCGTTCGACTGAGCAAGCCTGCCGTCTAGATCAGCGATGGCCAGCGTGAGCGAGGCCAAAAAGTGAGAGTGTATTAGTGTGCAAAAACAAACCTCCGTGAATTTGCTTCGACCTAATCGCTTCGAACTCTGTCAAGCGACTGACACTGTCTTACTCTCTCGATGTCAGCTTCGGCAAGCGTTCGGGTAATGTACGTGTGAATAGGGAAATGTTTTCGGCCCCGGGATGGAACCGAGGGCCAACGCTGGTCTAGATATTCGATTGTCGTTGGTCTCGGCCTCCACTTTCAACTGTCCGCTCTTCTCGATCATTCTCTACACAGTGTGACCATAGTCTCTGTCTTAAAATAGCTTCAGACAAAAAAAATTATCAATATCTATGTACCTTTGTTGGCTGTTTTCAAATAATTCCAAAATCTACAATTTATTTTCTGTTTAAAATTTAAAAAGTTAAAAAAAAGAATTTTCGTTGGTTTTTCCTGTTTTTTTATTCTTAGAAAATCTTACAAATTATGGATATATATAGTTATGTTTGCAGGTATATGGGGCTTTGGACTAAACCTCCAGATTGTTGGCCGATGTGGCCACCTCTAGAGACATTTGCATTTGGACGCCATCACCTTTGGTGGGACGGTAGGTCAATGAATTGGCCCTCGCCTTGCGACCCATAAAATGACGCTCCACCCACTTGAGTAAAGTGTAAACCGAATCCGTAGAGGGCAAGCGATGATCGGCAGCGGTTTTGACAATATCCGAGGAGGTAACACGGAAGGTGCGGGCCATGCCTTTCAGAGCCTGAGAAATGACAATGAATTTTAAAGGACTTTACGAAACCGTATTTAAGCTTCACTCACCATGATGGCATCTTCATCCGTATTATCGTCACCCACATAAATGATTTTGATGCGCTCGTTCCAATCCACACCAAATGAGGTGCGCAATATATAAATGGAAGCCCGTCCCTTATTCCACTGGACCGGTGGACGTGCCTCCAAAGCGCAATGCGCCTCTGTGGCCCGAAAACCGTATCTTTCAATCAAACCTCGCGCCTTCTCCACCATGGCGGGACGCAACTGATTGGGAGTCTCGCGATAATGGAAGGTTAACAAGGCCCCCTTGTTCTCCACCCAGGCGCCATCACGGCATACCGAATCCTGCAGAGCCTTTAGCAAATGGCTAACCTTATCCTCGTACTCAATGGGCATGGGATGTACAAATTTACTGCCATCGGGATGTAGAATCTCCAGACCATGATTACCCGCATAGGTGATGCCTTCAATGCCCACCATTTTCTTGACATTGTCCACATTACGGCCGGAGATGACGGCCACATAGACATCCGAGTGATTGGACAGTTTGTAGAGAACATTTTTAATCTCAGGCGAGAGAGTGGCCAAATCCGGATGTGGGGCAATGGGGGCCAAGGTGCCATCATAGTCCAATAACAAAGCCAGTTTGTGGTTATAGCCGATGTATCTAAATTATGTAAAAACGATACCAAGAATATCCATTTGATCTTAAATTTTTGAAATTAACTCACTTGAGTAAGTAGTCATCGAAATCATCCACCGACACGGGCTGCATTATTGTGGTACCCACATCATCCTGTTCCAAGGCACCCACCGCCTTCAGGAAGCAACGCATCCAGTGACTGACATCACATTCCGCCTCACGACGTCTCAATCTGGCCATTCTCAAGGCACGCTCATCCTCGGGCATGGTCAAAGCTCGATGTATAACCTCAGCCGCCTCATTCACCTCATAGGGATTACACAGCAGCGCCTCGTGCATCATCTCTCCCGCTCCGGCAAAGGGTGAGATCACCAACACTCCAGGTATTTCATTTATCTGACAGGCCACAAACTCCTTGGCCACCAGATTCATGCCATCCCGCAATGGTGTCACCAAACACACAGCCGCATCCCTATACAATGCCGCCAACTCATCCTGACTCACATAGTCATAGATATACCGTATGGGTGCCCAATTGGCTGTGGTAAATCTACCATTGATGCGACCCACCAATTGATCCACCTCCTCCTTCAGTTCACGATACTCCTTGACATCGGTACGTGAGGGTACCGAAATCTGCAGCAGGCTAACCTTCTCCTTGTGCTGGGGATACTTGAGAAGCAAGGACTCAAAGGCCATCAGACGATGCACCAGTCCCTTGGTATAGTCCAAACGATCGACACCTAAAATAATCTGCTGCTTGGACGTCTTCAAAACCTTGGGTGCATTCTGGGCCAAGTTGACAAATCTCTCATAGGGTATGCCAATGGGTAAAGGACGTACTCGCACCGTGCGACCACCGTGCTCCACCAGCAAATTGTTACGATCCACACGGCCACCCAAATTACGCTGACAGCAATCCACAAAGTTGAGACAGTAGTCCTGGATATGGAAACCCACCAGATCGCAGCCCAGCAAGCCCTGAAAAAAGGGGAATTTCATATTAAACGAAATCTGATTATCATCCACGAGAAATGAGACCTTTTAATTACACTAAGCAACAAATTTGTAAGTCATTTTTTGGCTTATACCCTTGCAGAGGATTAACTTAAAGAAGAAAGCATCTTCGAACACCTTAAGTATATACATATTCTTGATCAGCATGACGAGCTGAATTGATATAGCTATCCATTCGTCCCTCCGTCTCTTTCTTTGCTATCTCCTCCATCAGTTTTGAAGCTATCTAGACCAAACTTTAAACGAAATCTTAAAGTGCCGGATGGGATGACTATATCATATATCTGCCTTGGAATCAATCGGTGGAAAATTCAACTTTAGTAAGTATACGTATTTTGTTTTCAATCTTAGCATACCCTAAACCTCTAAAATTTTGCGGAATGTTCAGTCCAGGGGTTAAAACCCGTTGTAAAGTCTTAGGTTCGTTTCGCGGACCGGTTCACGGAACCCCTGAACCCTAGGTTTTGGATCGAACCTCGGTTCGCTTGAATTTAGAAGAATAGTTTCGATTTATAAACAGTTATTATTTTAAATAATATTCTTCATGTCAATAATGCAATTTTTAATTATCAAACTCGTTCGCTGATATTTTGAACTTTTGAACACCGCTTAGCTTGAGTTAAGAAGCGTTCTATATGCTACGAGCTGTTCATCAACAGCTCTTAGATTGAAAAATGTTGAAAAGGCCCTTTAAACTGATACCAGAGTTTCTGAAACAGCAACTTATAGTTAACGCAATATTTTTTTTAGGTACTCGTTTTTGAACCTTTCCAAATCTTTAAAACATTTGTCGATATGTTGGACAATAGTCGGAATCTGTGGTCTATTTAAACCACGTTCGGTTTATTGACGGTGGGCGTGCTGCCAGTAAGAATGAATGTGACACATTGGCAATGAGATGAGTGTGTGTGTGTGTGTGAATTAGAGATGTACATAAAAATTTGCGAGTATCGAGCATTAATAGTTGTAAGTAATGTGTGAACCAGATAGAGGAACTGGATCAGTGATTTGGGCTGGGTGTACTGGCACCACCACAAATCTATAACATCATTTACAGAATTGATATTTAATATTTGATTATTGCTTTCTATTGCTTTTAAAAACTTCATTTTATCGCATTCAGCAATTGCTTCATTTAAAGGTGAATTTTTAAAACTCTCAAAAAGAATATCTTTTTGGAGCTTCAGCATGTTTGTAATGTTTTGCTTTGTCATTTAAAAGTTGTCCTGCTCGGTCCATATTCCCTCCCTTATCAAATCAGATAGTATAAATTTCACCTAGAGAAATGTAGGATTGGAAAATTTTTGAATGATACAAATCAGATTGCAAGGAATTTCTATATTTCTTTATTGTGTGTGTCGTTGGAAAAAATTTCTTAATTTGTTGAACCGAAACTAATTTTTCGAAAAAGTGATCCAGTTCGAGTTCAGGTTCGAGGAATTAAAAATATTAGGGGTTCGGTTCATGGTCCGGTTCGTCGGACCCAAAATTCCCGAACCGAACTGGCTCTAAGGACCGGTTTGCAGCCTTGCTTTTCAATGCTTTGGCTACCAAGCAAGTCGAAATAAAAAATAAAATTATTTTTTTTTATCGGAAATAGTATTCCAGTCTTCTGATGGACCGATAATTATTAAGAATTCGCATGTTAAGAAAATTTCGGGGGTCCGAAATTTGAAATATGCATGTTTTGCTTTGGATAAGTCTCCAATAATTTAAGGTAATTGCCCAGTACAGGTTCCCCTTAGCTGAAAGGAATTCTTTTAAAGGGCCGGAAATTATAAAAAAACTATCATGTAATATAGTAATCCTGTATCCCCCCCTATTTACGCCAATGCGCTGAAAAAATAAAATAAAATATAAAATTTTTACTGTATGTGCATGGCGATCAGGAAAGAGTCATAGGCTATATCTCAAGTCTGTGCGAAATTAGAGTATTTATGAAAGCGCTTTTCACGCACAAATGGCTGAAAAGATTAGTATGAAACTTGGCACACAGATAGTTGATAACCTGGAGTTGAACATAGCCTACATAGCTTTTATTTAAATGGTCCAAAGAACCGCGAAATTGGCAAAATTGTTATAAGAAAAACTTTTTAATTTCCAAAATTATTAACAAGATTTGATAAACTGCAAGAGCCATATCTCAGAAGTCATTTAAGCTCAGAACTTTAATAATGGTCTGTAGGGTGGTAGTTTAATTAATTGGATTTTTTTTACTAGATTAGAATCAGTATCGAGCCTTGATCGGTTGAAAAGTGGTTAAAAAGTGTTGCCATGACATAACATTGATTTGGGAACCTTATTTGGGTGTATATGATAGATAGGGATCCCTGGATGAAAGTTTTCTTGAAAAACAAAAAATTTTTAGGACCCGGGCAACCCCGGGGATTAAGTTAGAGTTACTATACAACAGGATAAACTTTCTAAGTAAAGACAAGTTGAAAATGCTTGCCAAACAACCCAATAATAAGGATTCAATTTCATCAAAAAGTTATATATAATATTTGTCAAAAAAATCTACTTAAGCTAACTTATAAAATAACAGAGTCTTAAGGATATCGTTATGTTATCAAAGACAATTTCGAAAACCTAATGATACGTTAATAAATATTCGACTATATGTATCAAAAATAATTTTTTTTTTAGTTTGTTAAATGTATTCAGCGGAAAATGAACCGAAACCGCGGTTCAGTAAGCCCCAAAAACCGTGCTATGAACCGAAAACTGTGTGAACGACTGAACCGAACCAGTTCTTATTGTGCATCCCCTGTATAAAGAACAAAGAAAACAAGTGAGAAAGTCGATCAAGCCTGACTATAACATACTCTGTACCTGGAGTAGAAGCTGAATGCAATGCTGGTGCTGCGTTCATCTCTAAGTCTCTCTCTCAATCTCTTTTTCTCTCTAGCACTCTCTCTCTCTCTAAGATTGTCCGGTTTTAGTTGTAAAAGGGTGGAAGGGGGTGGGGGGAGGGTGATTTACTTTTTTGCTCATAACTTGAGAACCGCTCATCCGATCTTTATCATCTTTTCGGCAAATCGATACATTTTGCTAATTACTAGTTATCTCTAGAAGATACGAAACGTCTATCTTCAAAACTGTGGAAGATATAACGTTTTTTCCAAATTGCGGGGCCGGGAGGGGGCGTGGCAAAATTTGAAAATAAACTTGATCTGCCTGCAAGTATAAGAAGCATTTGTCCCATACATGTCAAACCTCTATCTCTTACCATCTCCGAGATCTGTTTGTTCATACGGATAGACGGACAGACGGACATGGCTATATCGACTCGGCTGTTGATGCTGATCAAGAATATATATACTTTATATAATAGGAAATGATTCCTTCTCCCTGTTACATACTTTTGCACAAACTTATTATACTCTATGTACCTTTGGTACAGAGTATAAAAATTTAAGACCTATACTCAGATTAGATAAAAATAAAGTTTCGAACAATATTGCTGTGTATCGTTGGAAACAGAGGATTAGAAATCTACTTTATACTCTAAGAAACTCTTAATTTTTTTTTTGGTGCTAGAAATGAGAAGAGTCATTTCTATATTTCTCTAACCTCTACTCATTTCACAATTCATTCTTTCTGTTCATTACTAGATTCATTTTTCAATTTTTTGACCGAGTTCATTTCAATATTCATATTTCTATTCATTCATTTCTCTATTTGCTCGTGTACTTATTTAGCAAATTCACCCACTTACCTGTAAAATCTCATCGGACCAGGGCAGCAAACGAAAGATGTCCCATGGCGGAAAGGGTATGTGCAGAAAGAAGGCCAATCGACAGGGTAGATTTTTCTCCTCCGCATGCTCACGCACCCAATTGGCAGCCAACATCAGATGATAGTCATGTATCCACACAATGGGCGGACTCTTCTCACATCCCTTATTCATGGCCAGACACTTCTCCAGAGCCTCAATGGTACGCACCGCGAAATGCTTATTCACCGTCACATAATCATGCCAATGTTCACTGCCAAAATTCGCACGTCCCGGCATTGAGTGAAACAAGGGCCAAAACATCTTGTTGCAGCAGCCATTGTAGTAGCTGTCAAAGATCTTCGAGTCGATATTAACCGATACCACCTGTTCGGACTTTAGGCCAGCCGTGGGCGTTTGATCGTATGGATTTGATTCGGGGATGGCCTCATTGGGATCTTCCAAGTGGATGCCGGGCCAACCCACCCAGAGGCCGCCGCCCTTGATGACCACCGGGCAGACGGCTGTGACGAGACCACCAGCGCTGAAAAGAACGTAACGAGATGTTTATGAGGTACGTGTGTGTGTGTGTGTATCGTATGTATGTAACGATCCAGCCCATTTTAAGTCGAGTTCATGACTCTGTGAAGCTGATAAGGGGAATCCATTAAATAGACTGCAGCCTGATACGGTAAAGTGTAAACAACCTCGAACACGGCAATGTTCAATTGAAGTCCTCTTCCCCTTCCCCCTGCCCTTCATCTCTCTACTCTGGCAATCAAAAGTCCAAGATACAAGTCCAAAATACAATCTTATGCCAAAAGTAAACCTATTTACGATAAAAGCAGCTCAATTCTTTACTCTTCTTTAACCTGCTTTTGGACTAGACTAGAGAATAGTAAACTTTCCTTAGTTAAAATAATTCTCCAAAATTTAATGTTTGCTTTGTCTTCTCTAATTTAACACATATTCAGTTTCTTGATACTTTAGAAATGTGTGGATATGTTTCTTATAAGAGCGTTAATTTTCAAAAAATCGATTCAAAAACTTTAAACAAAACCTCAAAGATTTTCTCGGATGTCTAACATAAAATGGTAACCAATGGTAAAATGGTCTGTAAGGTCCCGCCGGAACTTTCTACCTAGCTCATTCGTGCGTTCTCATGCTTTGTGTCGACTGTACTTCGACCGCAATCGAAACTTGAGTTAAAAATAGTCATTGAACTTTTTTGTTTTGTGTAGTTTAGAGAAGCTGCCTCTATAAGGAAAACTGCTACTTTGTTTGGCACTTGATGGAATTAACAAGGTGAAGCCTTCAGCCTCTGCTGACGACCAGTTGATGTATGCCTTAATATAGAAAGCGACGGCAGAACATTAGTTTGCCTCCCTTCGCTTCTAGAATTCATAAAGCTCTAGCCCTTTGGAACTAGAAACAGCAAGAGTGCTTCACCTTATTAATTCCACCATGATTTGGTGTATGATATTGTGACAGACAGAAAGTTCAGAGCTACTTTGATGCAGCTAAGCTGTCATTTGATTTGAATTTTTGTTGGTGTGACCGTATATTTTGAAGATAAAAGTCTATAAATAGTTCGATACCAAACGACCCAATTCACATACGATTTGAGTCTTTAAAAAATCAAAAGGATGCAGAACAAGGTTAAATAAAAAATCAATTAATTATGATTTTAACCTCTAGGCTTATTTATGAGCATAAAAATACCTAACTGGATGGCGCTAAGCATGATTTCGAACTCTGAATTCGGTATTTTGGCCCATTCCTCAGTAACAGCTTTTCGAAGCTCTTCAGTCGTGTTGAACTTTCGTCCGCCAGCCTAAACACAAGGCTACCCCACATGTTTTCAATTGGATTCATGTCCGGAGAACCCCCAAAACATCACAGAGCCGCCACTACAGCTATGGGAGGTCGAAATGCGTTCAGAAGCTTTAATGTCGT
Source organism: Lordiphosa clarofinis (assembly GCA_018904275.1). Classification (NCBI taxonomy): domain Eukaryota; kingdom Metazoa; phylum Arthropoda; class Insecta; order Diptera; family Drosophilidae; genus Lordiphosa; species Lordiphosa clarofinis. The sequence continues at coordinate 265,687 of JAEIGQ010000098.1, forward strand.
GCCCTTAGTAACTAAAACCATTTGGCCCATTAAAGCTAACCTTTTTCTTATCTGAGAGTACCAAATTATTCCACTCCTCCCTTCAAAACACTTGACGTTTCGTAATATCCCTTCAGGCTTATTTATAAGATGTCGTCAATGTAGGCTTAGCCTTCATTTTCTTCAAGGTTACAGGTCGCATGAATTCAGAAGGTTACCTAAACTTATTGGATGAAGTCTTAGTAGACATTTTGGACCAAGAGTCGGACCCGGATACAATCTTTTATCAAGATAATTCGGCCATACACGTGTCAAGGGCCAGTCTTAAGTGGTTCCGTGAACAGAAAATCAAGCTTCTTGAACATGAATCCAATTAAGAACATGTGTGGCAACCTTGAACATCGTGTTTATGCTGGCGGACAAAAGTTCAACTCGACTGAAGAGCTTTGAAATGCCGTTACTGAGGAATGGGCAAAAATGCCGGATTCAGAGGTCGAATTCATGATCATGAGCGCCATGCGTTTAGGTATTTTTCAGTTTCGATCAGTGTATAATGTATAAGTTGCTGTCGCATTATAGGCCCCCGGAGAATGCTCAAAATTGAACATGATATTCAACTCGGCCAACAAATAGTCTAAGACGGCATTTTCACGATCAATAAATAGAAGATTTCACTTGATTTTCCAGTCTACTAAATATAAGAACTTCTGAAGCTTACTTTATCGTGTAAGACTAGACTAAATCTCATATTTAATTAACTCAGCGTATGTCATAAAACATGTCACTTTTTGTAAATAGCATTAAATATTAACATCGAATTTAACAAGGATCGCTCGCAACACGTTTGGCGAGTCATCAAACTTGTATGAGGTAAGTCAAGCTTCGAAATTAATCCTTGACGTTAAATGTGCTTGTTAACGATCGATTAAGACAAATTCAATCATTCAGCAATCTCTCGAGTTGTTGTTCAAGGATTTGCATCGACTAATGACTTTATCCACATCGGCTTTAAAAGGTCGAAATTGCCGGACCAACATTTTTTACAATCAATTTCGGTTAGATAATGGTCCTGAAACTATAAAAATATAGTCCAATATTTCGATTAAATAATTTCCAAGCCTGAAATCCTCACAAATACTGCAAAAGGTTCGGTGTGGAGATTCCAACTCGTTGTTAAGTCTGAGGATAGGTTATCAAATCTTCGTTTATAACAGAGAACGGCTTCGTTCCCACGTTAAGTGTTGTTCAATCAAACACAAAAATGTTGGATCAAAGACCTCTAGCTTAACCGCTCGATGCTCTTTCCGGTATGCCATATAACAAACTGGAAAGCAAATGGTCAAAGTAGTGGCGCCATCTATCAATGAGTTTTGTGACAAATCTCAGCTAAGTAAGTTCGATGAAAATCATTTAATTTATATAAATTATACAAGCCAAAGTTAGCTTTCCTTTATTTTTATTATTTTATTCAGATTTTTGAAATTGTTTAAAAAATTAATTTTAGTCTAATTTCAGATTTTTATACACTTGAAAATTGTATTATAATTTTGCCCAGAAGTTTGCAACGCATAGAAGGAATCATCTCCGACCACATAAAGTATATATATTCTTGATCAGCGTGACGAGCTGAGTCGATTAAGCTTTGTCCGTCCGTCTGTCCGTCTGTCTGTTTCTACCTGAACTAGTCCCTCAGTTTTGATGCTAGCGAGCTGAAATTTTGCACAGAGTCTCCTTTTCTCTGCACGCTGCTAATATGTCGGAACCGACCGGATCGGATGGCTACTTCTTGTAGCTGCCACACATATGATCGGTCGAAAAATGAATTTTAATGAGAAAAACTGTTTTTTTCTCAATATTACCGCTCTCAATCACGGTCATGGGTAATATTAAATGTTTTTAAGCTGATCTGCGAAGTTTGGTCGAAGTCGCTAACCGTTGAGACAAGCAATTTCAACTTGAAATTTTCAAGTGTATAAAAACTTCGGCACGGACGAAGTTAGCCTTGCCTTTCTCGTTTTTCTTGAAATCAAAAATGGTGAGTTTTAAAAAACGTTTGGTTCGGCATTTTTCCCCAAATATAAAATAAAGCGAAAAAAAACCCTATCTCTACCTTAGAAAGATTAAATTTGTCAATTGACTTTTTGGTCTTTTTGGTTTTTTTTCTGCCTAAAATCGTGCCCACTTGTCATCCCTAATCTCCAAACTAACTTCACGTGATGCTTGTGCCTTTTCAGTGTCAGGTTCAACATTTTGTTGTTATTAAAAAAAAACCTTGAGTCGACGCCTCTCTTGCTGATTGACCCCTTTAAGACCCAATCGTCGTCGTCGCCATCACCAAACCAAGGGTCAAAAACGCGTAATGGACCTCGCTGATAAGCATGTTCCGTTGCCGTCCGACTATTATTGAATTTGTTTTCTAATTTGAAATTTGTGTACCATGTACTTGATTTGCTCATCCCTCACACTCTGTGTATTTTGCGCTGATAAAGTTTTGTCAGCTTACAACGACAAAATCATAGGTAGTTAGGTAGTGGTTCAGTTTCCTATCGGAATGAGGGGAGGGGGTTGTTGTGACTTATCAACTTGAATGCAAATTGTACGCCAGTATTTCGAATTGGGTTAGTTTTCAATTTAAACTTCAAAACAAATTAAAAAGTTTGTCTTGACGTTTGAAAAGTGTCACGATTAGTGTTTTGATAAGCAAATTCTATGGTCATATTCCAATGATTTAGTTTAAAGCAGTTTATTCAACTTTCAATTTGATTATTCTTTGTTTAGAGGGCTCTCGAAAAATAAGCGAATACTTAGAACAGAGAAATATTAGCCTGGGTTCTGATTAGTTACTTGTTTCTTAAGCTACAATAAAATAATTCAAATTCAAAGGATTTTAGGTTAGTTGTTTACAAAATGTTTTGATTTTTTTCAAAGAGCGTTGTGAGACCTTTTATGCTAAAAATGCCATACTGTATTTTGGTGTTTGCAGCTTCAAGACAAAGTACCCAGTCAATAAAACCGCGAAATTTAAAAATTATTATAAGAGTATTTATAAAAGCGCTTTCACGCACAAATGCCTGTTAGGATTCGGATAAAATTTGGCCAACAGATAATTGTTAGACTATGTATCTATGGTCAAAAAACCGCGAAATTTGAACATTTGCATAGGACTTAAGATTATTGGCCCTGTTCCGAAGTTCGACTCAATTTACGGTCCAATTTAAAAACGTTGTATGGATGTGCCTACGGCTACCAAATCAGGTATAACAAAACTGGAAATTGTGGGAGCAGCTGAAACCGATTGCTTAATCTCGAATGAATTCATATCGAGAGAAAATTGCGACGGGATCGAGTAGCCTCAAATTAACTTGACACTTACGTTAAAATTTATATAAATTAAACTCGAAATTCAAATGTTTACACGAAAAACGACTCGGAATTCGGAACAGGGCCCCATTATTAAGATTTGATAATGCCAATTGAAGACGCATCTATACGAGGTGTAGACCAACAATATTTAAGAAAGCAATGTATATACATTTGTAGACCGCACGGTAAAAAAAAATCGCAAATTTCCCAAAATTAGATTTTTCGTAAAATTTGGCAAGTTTGATGTGTTTTGGGAATCTTTACGGCTTGATAGATGAAAATCGTAGACAATTAAATTGTTAGATCCAACGGTCCAAAATGTCGCGAAATTTTCAAAATTGTTGTATGAATTAGACGGGTAAATTGAAGGGTCAAGATCAAGCGTTCCAAAGAATCCTGAAATACACAAGTAGTTTCCGAGCATTAATCTTTGTTAAATTTTGGTACGAACTCCCAGAAAAAAATGATTCAATAAAAAAATTCAACGGTTTTTGGAATAATCCGAAGCAAACCCAACCACTATTATTATACACTATTTTTAATACACTAAACAAAACCAAAACTGTAATATAGAAAATAATCTGTAAATTCAGTTTTTCTAACTACCTCTTAAAGGACAGAAATTTGTGTTCCCAAATATTCTTACATTAGTATTTTGATAGCTTATTTTACCGCTTTTAATTTCGGAAAAAATAGCTGTAAATCAAAAATTTCTTCTTAGAAAGTCCGAAATGAAACCAATAGTTGATTTAAAATTTACTCGGATTCCGAAGCAGTTCCATAAAACATTATATACTCTAAAAAAAAACAAAAGATGTCCGACTAAAATTAATCCCAAATGATGTCGGAAGACGGTAAATGCCGTATTTTCTTTAAACCAAGTACGAGAGGGTTGACTACGGGTTTTGCAATCCAGAAATTCTTGTCTTGATACACTTAAAAAAAAGGCAATCCTAAGCGTTTATGAAATCAAAGTGATACCGGTGATTGGGCTATAACTTCTAAAATCGCAATGATATTGAAAAACTGAATATATGTGAAATAAGAAGAAACAAAGGACTACCAACTATTTCTTTTAAGATTTTTAATATCAAGTGAAAATTTTTCTGTAACTTAATTCAATGCAGCTTACATAAAAACAAATTTGGTTGCAAGGGCGTAGCCAGCTGCCGCAGAAACGTTCAGACACAGCTGCCCCCACCTTTTCGGAAATCTGGCTACGCCCTTGTTTGGTTGGAAAAGGACACTTAAAGTGGCCACAAGACCACAAAAGGAATGAAATGATTTCTCGCTAAATACACGTTTATGCAAATATCTCGTAAGCTTGACGTGTTAGGAGAAAACGGACAATTTATCTGAGTTCAGCGGCCAAAAATACAGAAGGAACGGTTGCTAACTTCTCTGTTGCAAAAGTTGGCCTTTTTGATGTGAAACATCTTTAATTTCGGTACGAACGATTTTAGTAGGAGTAAAATTTGATTTAACCGTCACGTGACGCTGACGTCATTCATATTTTGTGTTGTTTTGATTTGTGTAGTTTCCCGGCAAACACACACACAAGAGGATGGGCAGAGGGGGGAAGCAAAGAGGTAGCAAAGATGCTGAGGAGGGTCAACTGGGTGGGTTCTGGGAAAGATCTGGGTGTGATTTTGGTGGGATCTGGTGGTATGTGGGAGGGAATTGGGTGGAATCTTATTTGGGCGTTATCTGGGAGGGATCTGGGAGCGATATGGGTGGGATCTGTGTGGGATCTAGATGAGGATCTGGGTGGGAGCTGGGCGAGATCTGGCAGAGTTCTGAGTGTGATCTGGGAGGGTTCTGGGTGGGATTTGGGTGGGATCTGGGTGGTTACTGGGTGGGATCTGAGTAGTATCTGGGGGGTTTCTGGGTGGGATCAGGCCGGGATCTGGATGGGTTCTGGATAGGACCTGGATGGAATCTGTAAGGAATCTGGGTGGGATTTGGGCGGTAACTGAATGGTATCTGGAAGTGATCTGGGAGGAATCTGAAAGGGATCTAGGCAGGATCTAGAAGGGATCTGGATGGTATTTGGAAGGGATCTGAGAGGGATCTAAAAGGGATCTAGGCGGGATCTGGAAGGGATCTGAGCGGGATTTGTAAGGGTTCTGGGCGGGATCTAAAAGGGAACTGGGTGGGATCTGGAAGGAATCTGGATGTGATCTGGAAGGGATCTGGGTGGCATCTGGAAGGGATCTGGGCGGGATCTGGGTGAGATCTGAAAGGGATCTGGGCGGGATCTGGGTAGGATCTGGAAGGGATCTGGGCGAGATCTGGAAGGGATCTGCGCGGGATTTAGGTGGGATTTGGATGGAATCTGGAAGGGATCTGGGTGGGATCTGGTTGGGATCTGGATGGGATCTGGAAGGGATCTCGTCAGCATCTTGGGTGGGATCTGGGAGGGAAATGAGTGGGATCTTGCATCTCACCTTGGTGGTATCTTGGGGGTGAAACATCATCATTTATCTATGAAAAAGCACAATAAACTTCCTGATAAAATGAAAGAACACTGCATCGAGTGATCTTGATTCTGGTATTTCTACTCCCCGTTAAACTCTTCTTTCGAAAAAGTGCCCTTACTAATTTCCATAACATTGAGAGAGCTTGTGATTTAAAAATTAGCTTTTAAACATTAGGATCATGTTTCACATCAAAGTGCTAGCGACACTCACACCTTTTTTTTTTTTTGAAAACTTGTGTTATTGACAAACCAAGAGCGAGGGTGGTTCATCTAATGACGGAAATACGGAGAGAAGGTCCTTTCATAAAAAAAAAAACGTGTTGAAATTTCTGGCATCAAGAAAGAATTAATTGCCAGATGCACAACAATATGGCAGACCATGGCTTCAGGATACAAAATAAATGCTGAACAATTTAGAATATTTGCGTTTAATACAGATTAAAATCTGATTGAGATGTGTCCTTCCCCCTTCAGTTCACAAAATTTTTATTAAAGCTGGAGATAAAGCAAAAAAAAAAACAAGGATATAAAAAATGCAGACTGTAGCATAGCAGAGAATATCTCGAATTGCAACCAATACAGATTTTATTCACAAAATGCATTACAAAGAACTTTAGCCTGTAAACCAAAAACAAATTTAATGAAATCAGTGTTTCAATTAATAGAACAACAAACCTGTAATATATTAAGTTGGAAACAAATTAATTTTTTCAAAAATAATTCGGAAAATTTTTTACAGTGTATTACCACCCCCACTTTTTTTTAAAACCATTTTATAACACTTATATTTCAAGTTTCAGACCGCTAACTCTTTTGGAAGTACTGTGCCTGGGGGTAAATTTCAAACTATTCGTTAGATAAACAAAAAAGTTTTGTCGGAAAGGTTTCTGCAAATATTTAACAATTAAAAAATTTTTACTGATGCCAGAAGATCTCTGGACGCAACTCTGTCGAGTGTGGTACCTTTCTAGGGCTAGACCCTTGAGACTCGACATGATTTGTATAAGCTCACTCTCTATATTTCATATTTACTAACCTTTTGAAAATTCCAAAACGAAACCGCTGATTGGTTTGAAATTAACTCGGATTCCGCACTAAAATCAATCCCAAACTATGTAAGAAGTCGGTCAATCCCGGAATTTCTCAAACCAAGTTCAAAAGGGTTGACTTGAGTATTTCTAAAGAACTTTTTATTTTTCAAATGAGCAAGTTCTAGCCGGCTCGAGGTCATTAGTTGATTGTTCCGTAGAAGTGTAAAAACAGGACACAAACTGGTCGCTGTCTTGGGCCTTCGATTGGGATTCAACAGCTACCTTCTCATACTATAACAGGTAAGGATTTCCACCCTAAATTGACAGAAAAATACCCATCTAACCTGACTGTATTAGTAAGAGAAATGTTCTATCTCAGTTTGGAACTTGCTCTCGGTTTCTTTTCGCTTTGACATTTAAATTCCTTAACTATTTTAATCTCAAGTCAGGATCTTTTCAATTTCAAGTAGGATCCGTACTTAAAAGAAGCATTTTCGAATTTATTTAAGCCTTTTGGGATTGATTCAAGTTTCATTCCGAAGGTCGAAAACCCATTTTTCTTTTGTGTTTGACTTAAGCTCTCCTTGTTTCGAAATTCGCTCGAATTTAAGCTACCACAACTTCAAAGCTTTATTTAAAACTCATCAATGAAACTGTATAGAGTTCCAGATCCGTCCCTTTTGCATAATCCAAGTTTATTTTAATAAACATTTTCTATTAATTTTATTCTCTTGATATTCCTGTCCTATTTCCTGTCTCCACAACACTCACCTGGCCTTGCGTTCCAGGTCCTTGGTTTTGGGATTACGCGATAGCACAAATGGCAAACGATTCGATACCACAATCAGGCTGGCCTTGGTCGAGGGCTCACCGGCATTGGTCACAATGATCTCCGTGTCGACCATGTTTCAAAAGTCTTTTGTATATGTATAAAAATTGTGATTTCTTTTCTTGAAAGTAAAGCAAAATGTTTGTTTCGAGACCAGTTTTAGCACATCTTTTATGGGGTCACTCAGTATTTTCCTTTCCTTTTTTTTCGCTCGAAGGTGGGAACGACACACTTGTATGCTCTGCGCTCTGCGGCTCAGAACTGAATTGCACACGAAGTGCACGGACTGTCTGGGATGTCGATCTCTTATCAATATTTATATATTTTATTTTATATACGTTCAAAAATCTTGCTCTGTTCTTTCTGTTATCTCCCAAAAATGCTGTGTTATGGCAAAAGCCAAAATGCGATTCGCGTGCGTGAAAATCAATTTTCCTGATTTACAAGATTTTCCGCTCGCGGGAGCCGAGTAGCTCCGTTCCCTGCCGAAAATAGACAAGTACTAAGTCAAGTAATCAACCAAGTTGGACTTTTCTGCTAAAAATTTTGAACAAATTTCGCTCCGCTTATCAGAGAATCAGTGAGAGACGGTGTGAATGGATGGATTTGGCGGATTCAGACGTCCTTATGGAATGGGTACGAGGCTTAGATTTCTGGTATTCACTGGACCCAACTGGCCCCGGGGGTATTATCAGTTCGAGAACGTTTCAATATTGTCTTTCGGAGCGATAATTCGCATGTATTGAGGCGGTTGTTTACACGGAATTGTGTTCTTGAGGAAGAAACAACCGAAATATACATAGAAGAATAACTCCATTAGATGAAAGCGAAAGAGAGAGGGAGAGGGGGCAGACCTAGACCTTTGTCATTTTTTTGTTCACCTTGTCTTGACCGTCATTTCACGATAAGATTACTCCTCCCTCTCTGTGCAATCATTTGGTGCATTGTTTATGTAAATCCATTTTTAGTTTGTGATTTGGCTAATTACATGCTTATTTACATGTGTTTGTGTGTGTGTGTGTCGGTGTACGTCGTCATCGGCCTGATGCAAGGGATTACTTTGTTCAAGTTTTACGCTTTTAATCATGTCTGGCATCCATGCCTATCACGATGCTCAGATTGTGTTCTACGTGTTTGGGAATAGTTTTTCTAAAAAAAATCAAAACATAGAGCTTACTTATACCAACAACTAAGTGCGCTAGAGGTGTGTGCACCGACCACAAAATACCCTGTTCTGAAAACCCCTGTTTTTACTTAAGAGATCTTACTCAGAGACTCAAGCAGAAACCGTAACCTGTAACCGGCCTGTAGACGTGTTAAATTTTTTCCCATCCCATCCTTAAGGACCCGACCAAATTTTCTGAGCGCTCAAAAATTCTGGAATTATATATTATATTAATCCCTTCCAGTTAAGTGGATGCTGAAAACATACCTTTCCCACACGACCACATAGTGAATTTAGGGCATACCCATAAATTCCGTCCCTCACCCATTTTTAGTATATATGGGCAAATTGTGCGTTTCACAGCAGAATCAGCACAGCTTGCCCATAATTTGGAACGTATAGATTCCAAAGTCTTTTCCAAAATTAAAAAAAAAAAATCCAAATCCATCCCGTTGCCACCGCTCTTCACTCTCCACATACTTCCCCCTCCTGCCCTGTCATTTCGTTTTGTGTGTATCCCAGTTTTGGGTAAATTGAGTGAGTGTGACTCGTTCACTCTCATGCTCACTCTCTCTCGCGCTCTTAGCAAAACAGCTTAGTTCACAATATTACAAATACAAACATTTCTTCACCGTTTTCACCCACTTCGATGTCAAATTTTCCATATTTACTTTCTTAGTGTGCGCCTTCATAACTAAGCGAAGGTTTATGCCAAATCTTAGATCTCTAGGATAAGCAGCTTGAGCTGTGGGTTGATAATATGTCAGTCAGTCGGGCTGACAGATTTATAAGTACAGATTTTCGAAGAAATAACAGGAAATATAAATATGGCAAAGATTTAAGATACCTGCGTTGTCTCTTTCGTGTTCCTCATCTTTTCCATTATTTATTACGCTAATTTGTTTTTTTTTTTGAAAACGTAGGTGTAAGCACATGTTGTTGTTTGCACGATCGCCTTTTGAAGTTGTTCTCTTCCTCTGAATGTGAATAAAAAAGAAAGTCTTAAACATGCTTATGTGAAGGAAAAACGTTTCATGATTTATGCATGATTTGTCCAAGTAATGTTTTATACCAATAACCGTAACCGAAACAGAGTAAGGTTAATAACCGTAGCCCGTACTGTATCTCATATCCCACAACCCTAATATAACCGTAACCGGAAAAAGCGATCGGCCAAAACAATAACCGTAACCCTTACCGTTTTTCTTTTCGATTTTACTCTATGCTTAAATTTGAACAATTATTTTAAAATGCATCATAAAACATATAAATCAACCGAAAAATGTGAGTTAAACATCAAATTAACATATAATATATTTAAAAAAAACAACAAAATTTCCGAGAGATGCAGCCCTGTTTTTATACTCTGTACCAAAGGTACATAGAGTATATTAAGTTTGTGCAAAAGTATGTAACAGAGAGAAGGAATCGTTTCCGACTATATAAAGTATATGGGTGATTCCATGAAAAATCGCCCACTGGGATTTTTTTTGGATCGAAATAATTTTTTTCGTATTCCTTGTAGTAAAATAGTATATACGTATTTTCAGCATTTTGGCGAAATACACTTAATTCGCGGGTAAAGTCGATTTGAAAATTGACATATTTGAAAAATTTAATTATTTTCAATTGCTTGCTATCCAAAGCCATTGGTAATAAAAATTTTTTAAAAATCTGAAAATTAACTTTTGAATCCAAGCTTTCAAATAACTCACACTAAATAATTTTTAAATTTTTCTTTGGTTTTCAAATCGCGAAAATAAGTAAACAAAAATTAATTGCCGCGAAAGGGATTTTTTTTTTGTCTTCATTTTTTTCTCAAAACTTGGTCTTGTATGCAGTAATTTACTGTATTAAGCTGTAAATGGGCAATCCAATAGTTCCGGAGTTATGGCCATTTTTCATTTATTTAAATTAATTTTCTGTAACAATATCAGATTTAGTATGTTTAATTTTAAGAGGGTAATATTTTTGTGGTCGAATATAGTGAAGTATATCATCATAAAAATTATTTTAACAGATCGGCGGAGTGGCATTTCCATGCAACAGCCCAAAGGGCCTTGCGATGGAGCTGGATATACACTAAAAAGAAGGGCTAGAAGGGCAAGCATTCAAATGATTACCGATAAACAGATTACCCCTGCCCTGGAACTCTATGAATGGGTCAACTAATTTTTACCAAACATCACAGTAAGATACAGAAACACAAATTACTAAAGTAGGGCCACAGAATTATTAAAATAACGATTTAGGAAATGCCAAACTATACAAGGGACACTCTATTCAACCACAAAATAGCTATCTTCTTAAAACCAAAACATTTTCACATTCTGAAACATCTGATATTGTTAGTTCCTAAAAAAAGTGAATTTTAATAAATGAAAAATGGCCATAACTCCGGAACTATTGGATTGCCCATTTACAGCTTAATACAGTAAATTACTGCATACAAGACCAAGTTTTGAGAAAAAAATGAAGACAAAAAAAAAATCCCTTTCGCGGCAATTAATTTTTGTTTACTTATTTTCGCGATTTGAAAACCAAAGAAAAATTTAAAAATTATTTAGTGTGAGTTATTTGAAAGCTTGGATTCAAAAGTTAATTTTCAGATTTTTAAAAAATTTTTATTACCAATGGCTTTGGATAGCAAGCAATTGAAAATAATTAAATTTTTCAAATATGTCAATTTTCAAATCGACTTTACCCGCGAATTAAGTGTATTTCGCCAAAATGCTGAAAATACGTATATACTATTTTACTACAAGGAATACGAAAAAAATTATTTCGATCCAAAAAAAATCCCAGTGGGCGATTTTTCGTGGAATCGCCCATATATATTCTTGATCAGCATCAACAGCCGAGTCGATATAGCCATGTCCGTCTGTCTGTCCGTCCGTCCGTATGAACAAACAGATCTCAGAGATGGTAAGAGATAGAGGGTTGACATGTATGGGACAAATGCTTCTTATACTTGCAGGCAGATCAAGTTTACTTTCTATTTTTGCCACGCCCCCTCCCGCCCCCGCAATTCGGAAAAAACGTTATATCTCGTACAGTTTTGAAGATAGACGATTCGTTTTTTCAAGAGATAGTTAGTTATTAGCAAAATGTATCAATTTGCCAAAGAAATGATAAAGATCGGATGAGCGGTTTTTAAGTTATGAGCAAAAAAGTAAATCACCCTCACCCCACCCCCTCCCACCATTTTACAACTAACACCGCACAATCTTAGAGAGCGCGCGAGAGAGAGAGAGAGGGTGAGAGAATGAGAAAGATAGAGAAACACTTAGAGATGAGCGCAGCACCAGCATTGCTTTCAGCTTCTACTCCAGGTACAGAGTATGTTATAGTCGGGCTTGACCGACTTTCTTGTTAAAGATGAAACTTTAACTGAAACAGCTTGCTCTAACGTAATTTTCTAATAAGAAAATGAAATCTCCCAAAATTCTGTGGCATCGACAGATTTTAGATTTGTGGCATTTCAGATTTCAATCAATATTCCAACGGTAGATGGACTGTAGTGTGAATAGGCTATAAGTCTGCCTTCACACTGTACTACACTAAGGCACATGACACATGATAGTCTAGTAGTATCGCTTTTTGTCAAAGAAAATCTAACATCGAAGCGCACTTCGAAACGCCTTTCTTTTTTGAGTGATGTTAACTCCATCCTGACAAAGGGAACATTCATTGTGGCAACTCAAAACTTCACTCAAAATTTTTGTTAGAGGGAGACGCACATAGTCACAAAAATTACTCAAAGTGTCAGAAAATGACTCTAAGAGCCAAAATGACAGCAAACAGCTGATTAATATCTGAGTGAAATGTTGACGACGCAGCAGAGTGTGCTTCTATGTTAGATTTTCTTTGTTTTTGTTCAGTTTTAAATTTGAATAGCTTGTTAAATTCATAGAATTTTATAGGGAATTGCGGGCCTACTAGGTTATCATGGGTCATGTGTCGAACAGTGTGAAGGCAGCCTTACTTTTGTGATTGTGATGGATAAAAAATCAAAAAAATTCAAGCTGGCATTTAAAATTAAAACGATAACTTTTGGCTATATTTTGTATACATTAAGTGTATTATACACGCCTGTTCTCAACTCCACTTCGGTTTTCGTATAAACGTTAAAACTTTGAGCTCTATGTCCCTAAGGGAATTTGGAAGTTGATACTCATATCTACGGTAACTTTATCCGGCTTTAGTGAATTCCGAATTCCTTAAGCAGTTGAAACCGGCAACTCAATGCCAATTGGATTCAATTTGTAAAAGAGAAAACCTTGATTTGCTAAGCACAGATTTCCACATAAATTTGTAAAAGTAAAATGGACAACTCAAGCGTTTATATAAAAATCGAAGTGGAGTTGAGAGCAGACTTGATAATTTTACACAGAAGTTTGCAACGCATAAAAGGAAGTATACATATATTTTTGATCAGCATGACGAGCTAAGGCGATTAAGATTTGTCCGTCCGTCTGTCTGTTTCTAAGTGAAATAGGCCCTCAGTTTCTTCACTAGTCTAGCTAGGAAGCTGAAATTTTCGACGAAATGATCTTAAAAGATTGAACCTAAAGCACTTAATTAAAAAAAAAAGGTGTGAGTGTCGTTAACACTCACGAGGCTCTGATGTGAAACATGGTGTTAAATTTAAGGGCGTAATTTCAAAATCACAAGATCTTTCAATTGTAAATATTTAAATCAACTCGGGCAATCTGTCAAAAGAAGAAAACTAAAAGGGAGACCAAGGGAAACTAAGCCACTATTTAGTCACAGCTGAGTCACTTTTTGGTCATTGTTAAGTCACTGTTTAGTCAAATTTATGTCACTGTTTAGTTAATGATCAGTCACTTTTAAACACTTGTCACTTTTAAGTAGCTGTTCAGTCATTGTTTAGTCACTAGTATGTCACTGTTTAGTAAATGATCAGTCACTTTTAAGTAACTACTCAGTCACTGTGTTGACACTGTTAAATCACTTTTAAGTAATTGTTCAGTCACTGTTGGGTCACTTTTATGTCACTGTTTAGTCACTGCTTTGTAAGTGATCAGTCACTGTTAAGTCACTTTTGAATAATTGTTAAGTCACTGTTTAAGCACTGCTCAGCCACTGTTTGGACAATTGTATGTCACTGATTAGTAAATGATCAGTCACTTTTAAGTAGGGGAGAGTAGGGGGTTGTGATCATAGTTTTGTTTTTCGAACACAACTTCGCCAAAAATCAATATTTTTATTCTGTAAATTTTGTATTTTAGGTAAAAGATGCACAAAACTTTCCTCATCACTAGATTTAAAAAATAAGTTTTTGGGGATTTTTTATTTTATATTGAAAAAAGTGATTTTTTGTAATTTCAAAAATTTGTGGGGGTTGTGAGCCACCCTCTTAAAAGTTCAAAATTCGTGTTTTTAAGCAAGTATTGTTTAATAAATGAAAAAAATAACAATTTTTCTCATATTCTGAATTAAGAAATATCAATGAAGAGTGAAAATTGATTGACGGCATCGGGCTTGTTTTCTTTTATATACGAGCACTTTTTGCTGGTGGCTGTTCCAATGTTTGCCTTTCTTAATGTCTTTTTTTTTCCTTAGGAGAGTTTTCCCAATAATATTCAATAATATTCAAGCAATATTCTCTTTGGAAGTCAAAACCGACTTTTTTCAAAGTGGCTCACAACCCCCCATATCTCACTTTTTTTTTGGTGACGTCACATAAACAAAAAAAAATTATTTAAAAAAAAAACAAATTTCTGTCAAAAAGGCAATTGACCAAAGATATTTCCCTCATACTTACTTATGGCATTACGAAAAAAATTTTGTATAATATTCATAAGCCAAAAATGGAAAAAAAACTTTTTTTTGAAAAAAAAGTCGAGTTCTGGTTCACAAACTTAAAGAACGTGTTGACTGATCGGTTGCTAGCCAAAAGATTGGTAATAAGAAGGGAGACACTTGACATAAACAAAAAGTTTAAATTTATTTTTTTTTGTGGTCAATATTCGAGTGGCTCACAACCCCCAGCGGCTCAGAACCCCCCATTTTCCCCTAAATATTCTTCCGTTCCGAAATTAAAGATGTTTCACATCAAAAACAATTTTAATAAAATATATTTTAATTTTTTCGTTTTTTAATTATAGAAAAAACAAACTTTGAAATTGGATTTGACCCTTTTCATGCATAGTGATAAATACAAAAATTTGATATTAACCCAAACAGCTACTGACTTTGACTGCCCATCCTGTCACGGATTTTCAGTCAATCTGACTACCCTCACAGATTTTTCCATCTATTTTACCTACTTTTTAGATTCAGTACTTAAAAGCTATTGTACATTATTCAAAGAAAACAATAAAATATTCCAAGACAATTTAGAGAGGTACTTTTGGGCTCTCTTAGCGCAAAGTTGCCATAAGCAAACCGTTTTATTCAGTATCCCTAACACAAAATTGCATTGTGCATAGTGAAAGTGTAAGCGTAAATTAAAGTCGGCTCTAACCGACTTCAATATACCCGACTTTAGTATACCCTTTTTACTTAACGAGTAACGGGTATAAAAACTCACCAAAATGGGTAAAAAAAAACTTAACTTTAAAACGGTTGCTTTGTGTTATCAACTTCAAATAAACAACTCTTCCGGAAAATATAGTAAGCACACTTTGAACCTATGGCTATATTTCGTGGTTTTCAGTTCAGATACCTATTCGTCTAGTGATCGAATTCTGTAAACTAAATTTGCACAATTTCAAGCTACACTTCTTACCCATTTCCAATGGCTGCAGGGTACAGAATAAAATCGAAATTAGTCACTTATTATTCTCATATTCAGGTGCACAAAGCTAGCGATAACCCAACCAAGGGTTAAACATTTATTAATAGCTGCATACGTTAATTGCCCACATAAGTCTAGGGATTTGACGCAAGTGAAAAACCGTTGAGCCTGCATAATGTTTCCAGATGACGCGGGCATTAACTAAGTGGTTTTCGAGCATCTAACCAAAACGTGAAACTGCTTTGGGCTGTGTATCTGTATGACTTCAATCTGCTTGACTTTTAAATGAAACTGCCATGTTTTTTTTAACTCTGAATGAAAAATTATAACAAATTTGATTTATTGCAATTTTGGTCTAAACTTAATAAATATAAACAAATTAGGCTTTCAACTTAAGACCACAGAATTTATTATTCAAATCAAAAAAGTCATCATCTGCCTCGTTCTCACTGTCCTCATCATTCTTAAGCATCTCAGCATTTGGATCAACAGGTGTCTCTTGGTTAGCCGCTGCCTTGCGAGCCGCTTGTCGTTGCTTCTTTAATTTCTTCTTTTGCTGTATTTTGACAGCAGCTGCCTCTGCCACCGTCGACTCTTTCCAAGCGGGCATAAATGCCTCACACCAATCAAACAAATAACCATAGAAATCAAACATCAACTGAGAGTCCTTCAAAAGGAAATTCTCCACATGATAACACACATCCAAGCGAATTCTTAACAAATCATAAAGATTGTACAAAAAGGCACCACAATACAATTGGTTCATGCGAGGACTGGGCAAAGGATGATTCAGCAGGGAATTCAGGCCATTCAATTGATACACCACCGCCTGAAATTCGGCAAAGGCATGAAGGACCATCGTGGAGTACAAATCGTATTTCTTTTTGAAAATCTCCTGCATATGAAAATGGGGCAGAAGACGCTCTTGCACCAGATAGCAATCGGATTTGGGCACCTGTGACATTCGTTCGGGAATGCTAAGCTCTAGCAACGCAGGCTTGAGGGAACGTTTGACACCCTCCGCCAGTTCCTTGTCGCGCACGGCACGTTCTTGTATTAAGATTTTGCCAAAACGACGGCGAAAGGTTTTCAGCTCTCTTTCGGCGGGAATGCGCACATCAATTGTACGCAAAACCACGAGGCAAATGATCAGAGCATGAAGATGCAAACGATCAGCATGCTCGGAGCGATTTAGCCAATATATAATTGCCAGAAAATAGAGTTGCAGATCTGCAGGGAGATGATTCAACTGATCAAAGAGATGATCAGTGTTGACATGCTTTAGTTCCGATTGGAATAAGGCACGTAGATGAAGTGGATTGGGGCAGGAGGGCTCAAACTGGTACACAGGTAAATGCTCAATAATTTGACGTTGATAAACCACATTTGTCACACGCACCGCGCGACTGAGGTAGGTGTACTCCAGGGGTAAAGTGTGTTCCTCGCCCTCCACATGATGGAGTAAAGCAAAACTATAATTTAGAATAGGCAAAGCCAGTTCATTGGAGTCGTGATAAGGAAAATGTTCAATT
The DNA here is from genome assembly GCA_018904275.1 of Lordiphosa clarofinis. Taxonomy (NCBI): domain Eukaryota; kingdom Metazoa; phylum Arthropoda; class Insecta; order Diptera; family Drosophilidae; genus Lordiphosa; species Lordiphosa clarofinis. The sequence continues at coordinate 282,828 of JAEIGQ010000098.1, forward strand.
TGAGGATTGTTGATGTATTTACGTAGATGCAGGAGATCCACAAAGAAGCGGGACAGATGTGCGGGATAGAGTTTGTCTAGAAACCATTGAGGAAAACGCAAGGTTTTGTCTTCTGTTTCAGTTTCGTGTTCTAAGTCAACTTCCTCATCCTCGCTGGAAAGAGGCTGTGAGGGGTCCTGTTCTTCCTCGGGCTCGGAACAAACCAAATCGTCTTCCTGCTCTTCCTCCTGCTCCTCTTGCTGATCCTCCTCTTCTTGCTCCTCCTCTTCCTCCTCCTCCTCCTCTTCGCTGGCAGGCTCTAGGTGTGCAAAGGCCTGTTCATAGTTGGTTTCAAAGAAATCATAGGCATGACACAACTCATTGGAGTAACCCTCAATGGCCGCTTGTACCTGAGCCTCCAGGGAATCACGCTGATTCTGCAAAAAAACAAACACAAAATTTTTTAAAATTTACATTTTAGGTAAATAATATCAGTTATCAACCGAACACAAAGAATCACACGCATTTCGAATAGTCTGTTTGTTAATTCCCACACGAATGCTGGGCTTGAACAATTCATCAATGTAGCTGGAACCAGCAGTTTTCTTTTCCTGTGCTTGAGGGTGCATTGACAGCTCTTAAACTGCCACTGGCTGTTCTGTTCGTTGACTTACCCATTGAGCCAAAAATGAGCTTGGTCGGCGAAGACCATTATTTTAAGTCTTTCGTATAATATAGAATTCTTTCCGAAGATTTTGAAAAAAGGCAGATTCTCACGTTAGATTAAAAAGCTTAAGCAATGCATTGCACAAAGAAATACAACACTCTTTGAGCACACAAATATTTGAGGATTCTTTTGAGTTGTCAGGCCCAGGGGAAATTGAGGGAGCAGTTATCGAGTTAGAAGAATAAATATTATATGGATAAGAAGTTTTAGTAAATCGCTTAGAGGAATAAGTAGATTGAAAGAAGTCGGCGAACAGGTCTACGGCAGCGTTTTGATCACCCGGAAAAAGGAAGAAGGTAAAGAAGAAGATCTACGTTTAGAGTGGACAAAGCTGTAGAATTGCTTATGGTCCTCTGCGAATTGAATTTTGCATCGCACACGATATTTCCTATAGCACTCAGAATTAAAAAGTGTAAAGTTCGATTTTGCAATTGAATATTTAGAAAAGTCAACTGCAGAACCAGAACTTTTATACTTTTTGAAGCATCTAGACTTAATATTTTTTAAATTAGAAAGTCTAGGACAATACCAAGGAGGATTAATGAACGCGGGAGAGGGAGCGCTATTAGGAACACAGATATCTAAAAGAGAATTAATGGAACTATAGAAAGTCTAAATTAACTGAATTTTACAAAGGAGTCCAGTCTGTTGCACAAATAAGTTGATTTAATAACGTGAAGTTTTCTTTACGAAAACAACGAGTCGAAGAGGTAGGTCCAATAGCTGAAATAGAGATTTCAACCATAGGATGGTAAATATCTTCGGGCAGTGATAGAGGAGCAGACCTAGAGACAACAACATTCGCACTGTCAGAGATATAAACGAGATCCAACAACTTATTTAAATAAAATTTGTAAAAACGACATGTCCCACAGACTATCTAAAATATGTCATGATGTGCTGATGGTACAAGATAAGTCGACCCATTGAAACTAGACCAAGTGATGTTTGGTAGCTTAAAATCACCAACAACAAGCATTGAGTCAATGTCTCTTAATTGGATGAAAACATCTTTGCATACATACTTGATTATCAGAAGATGGATTATCGACTTCTGAAAGCGAACACGTACTGCAGCTTCAACTTTGGCCCCTGAACAGAAGCAAAATTAAAATTAAATTTCACAAATGAAGGTTTTTCTCAATAACCATTTTTTGCTTTCCAATTTCTTCAATGTTTCAGAATACTTGGTTAAGAAGAACTTGAGAAAAGATCAAAGAGAATCTAACATAGAAAGCCATGTTGCGACGACGATCAATTTGGACATCTTGAGGCACATACTAATGTATGTGATTTAAATGGGTTGAAACCTGAGTTATGAGGGTTAAGGTCTGCGACTTGAATTCAAAGTTTATCAGCGGTGTTCTTGAAATCTCTAGAGATTTTCGTATAAACGATTGCACTTCGAACTAAACTAGGACTACTTTACTTGCGAAGTGTCAAGAATCAGAATTGGAATGGAAAACCGTACGCGTCAAATCTACTTGGCTTTGAGCAGGCGGTTTTAAATCGCTCAACTTTTGTCATTTAATCTAGTAGCCGGGCATATTTGAGCCCTTAACATATAAATTTAAACAGCATTAATATGAAATGCTAACGTTTATACGAAAACCTCTAGAGATTTCTGGAACACACCCGTATAACTTATACCAACTGTTGCCCTTGCCTACATGTTTAATTTTTAAGTAGTTGGCGGAGAATTGGTTTGAAATCATAACATTTAATAAAAAGGTAACATGCAAGACAATATATAAAAAATATAGTTAAGTTACGGAATTGTTGAGTTGAGAAATTTTTGACAGTTTTACAAAAACAAAATACACTAGCCAGAAATTCCACAACTAAGCAGCCCTGCCCCTATGTAATTAAGCAATATTTCCCCGGTTGAAATGAGAGCTTCTAGTGTAAAAAATTGACATTCTGACAAAAAAAAATATCAACGACAGTGATAGTACGATGAGGGAAGATTAAAGCTGGAGACTGAAAAATTAGAATGGCATAAGACCATGGAAGTAAAAAAGTTGGAGTTGAAAGAGCGTCGAGTGCTACTTGAGGAGCAGAAATCCTATCAGGAACAGAGGAATTTTGACAACGAATTTGAGCTTAAGAAAATGGAACTGGATCAACGAAATAATTTGCTTAAATATGAACTTGATCTTAAATATGGGAAAATATAAACATTTATTTAAACATTAAACTATAATATAAATTGCTTGTCGCTTTTCTTCGTGGGTTGGTGCATTCAAAGTTGGAATACCATTCCCGATCTCTTCGTTTTCAATCTCTGCTTGTGTTCCCTCGATATCACGATAAGTAATTATGATATTGTGTAAAATGCAGCACGCGGTCACCCACTGGCAAACAAATTGTTGGCTCCTTTTATCAGTAATTCTCACTCGCATTTCTTTCAGGCTGCAGAATTTGTTTTTTAACACTCCAAAGCAATTTTCAATGCGCACGCGTTATTGACTTTGACGTCTATTTAAACGGTTCTGATTTTCGATTTCCATATGATTTGAATTACTTCGATATGGTGGAATCAAGAAATTAGACAGAGGATATGCAGAATCCGCTGCAATCCTCATTTCGCCACTAAAAAATATTTCACTGCGCTTAAATATTGTGCTGTTCTTGAATAATTTTGCATCATGAATGCTTCCCGGATATCCAACCACAATGTCCCGAATACGCAATTTATGATCGCAAACCGCCTGCAGTTTTATAGCATAAACTCGTTTACGAGAGTAGAAAGCTACGTGTTTTTTTTCTCTGATACATCTGGCCAATAGTGTTACTCCTTCATTCTTCCGAGACTAGCACCAAAAACTCTATTTGTTATCTTAGATAATGTTCCACCGTGGCCGACTCCGAATATAGATGCAATTTTCGCAATGGAACCACTATATCCTGACGAGCCCAGCCGTAACAATACAATTGCAAGCTGTAAATCAACTGGAATCTGCAAACCTTATCGTTGAATTATTGAAATTATGGTGATCCTTGATCATCCTTGATGTGTGCAAAATGTTGTGGAGTCACTCTCAGCATTTGCAAAAAGCAATTTCCACCAAAGGTGCTAAACACATTGTTACGCAGCCTTATCTGACCATATAACATTAAACCGGAATTCTGGAGGCTTCTTGCTGTACTCCAACGTAAATGCAAGACGCTTTGACTGTTTGTTTGGTGTGATGTTAATCACTTTACAGATAACATAAGTATTAAAATCGGCGTCATTTAGCCTGGGACGCTATGTATCTTCACTAATTTTTTGTGGGATTATTTACTACGACTCTGGGTATGTGCCTGCGTTGTCTTTGGTCCCTCGCTGGTTTTCGGCCTGTACTTTTTACATTTTTTAAACTTCCACCTGTATCCTTTTTTTTAGTAATTTGTAGACCGTTTTCCGCGAGATTGGATATAATTTAGCTAATTCAACTGCAGAGGTACCGGTTTAAAACCTAACAACAATTTCAGCCCGGCGCTCAAAAGTTAACTCCTTTGTTTTTGGCATTTTAAATATTAATTGTAACAGTTAAATGATTAAATTAAATTATCTGTAAGTTAATTAAGAAAACTAGAACAAGTAGATCCAGCACTTGTCACTGCAGGCTAAGTACTAACGACGAACTTGCATTGTGTAAATACTTTTGACGCAAAGAAAACGTGTGTAAATACTTTTGACAACTAATAAGCATCAGTTCATATGCGTATATCTTTGGCGTATGAACAGTTATTTTCTTAAACTTTGTTTTATTTTGCTCTACATTGATCACACTTTACACCAACAAAAACGTTTTTTAATTTTACCTTCCCCCCCTCGCTACACAAGCACCCGCTTTTTAAGCATGCGAAAAAATGTATCTTGTGAAAATACTTTTGACTAGGTGTGTATATTAATTGATAGTTTGGTCAACTGCTGCTTAATGGTCTGCTTGGGCATTTTATTAAAATGTACAGAAACTACACCAAATTTTTTTATTTTATTTTTTTGTCATAAAAAACATGGTATACTTTCAGGCTGACTACTTCATATCAGAAAAGTCAGGGCTTGAATTTTACAAAATGTCAAATTCTCAAGTCTTAATTTGGCCTATGGTCATGTAAATAGCAATGAATACCATGGTTGGAGTGTGAATAAGCATAGAAGTCTGCTGATGAGGATTTGGGGACAAATCCGAAACAGTCTGTCCAGACATACCAATTGCTATTCCGATGTAATGTTGTTAGTTATCTCTGTTAAATTGTGTTGATTGCATTATATTGTTATCAACCATTGACCTTGAGCCAGCGCTGTAAAAAGCACAAAAACTTTGACTAAAATCAATGCATGTCACTAAAACCCTTATATTTTTTTGACAAGTTGAAAACAAGAAGAAGAAAACATAACAATTCAACTGGCATGTTGACAAAAAGGGTTGTTCACAATTGAACAAGATCAACTCAATCATTCCGTAACTCAACTGGGGGTCGTGAATACCTATAATATTTTAAAAATATATATTTATGCCAAATCGTTATTCACTTCTAGATAAAAGTGAATTTTGGCCGTGGACTTAGAGCCTATCAGCATATCTTTGAAGTGAGGCCCCACACGAACTAAACTGAAGTGATGCGCATTACGGTTGCGGCCGTTCCTGCGCATAGAAAATTTTTACGGTGTTGCTTTTAAAAAGAGACTAACGTTCAAAATTTTTGGATCTACAAATAATGCGGAAAAAATACTTTGTTTATAAAGCAGAAAATGTTTATTTATTCTTGTAAATTTGTTTCTTCCCCTTAAAGTAGTATTCCTCGAATGCACTACACTTGTGCCAATGTTTTTTTTTTTTTCAAATTTAAAAATTTCATCTTCGTTTCGGGTTCTGTCCCTTTTATCAATTCAGAATAGTGTTCACGGAGCGGTTTCTTGAGTTTACGAACTAGCCAATGGGAGCCCAAATAGTTACTCAAAATGGTTTCCACTGTTATGTCAGAAGTATCTGTCTAGAAGGTACGTGCTTTCTGTCTCCCACCTGCGAGCCACACTAATCGCATTTTTAGAACAGACAGTCTTAAAAATTTAGTCCCATATGGCTCGATTCGTCAATATTAGGGCTTAGTTTACCGACGAAAAATACATTCGCTTCGTGCTCCATTTTAATTTGTTGCTCTATTAAATTCAAATTTGACATCTTTTAAAATGATACGGAGAATGCCTTGACGAAATTTCGATTAGGTAAACGTATCGTATACGTAATATTTTTGGATCTATAAATTTTTTTTTTTATTTTTTAATTTATTATGGGCAATTATTTAAGAAGGTTTTAGTTAACTTTCTTATCGGCTTCCACCCCAAATGTACATTGTACATAAATATGTGTATATATCAGTACGCATTGTACTTTTCTTTTTTATGGGGCGATCAAGGCACAAAATTTGAATTGCCCAATTTTACGCCGACTTGATCAGTATGTAAAGCTTATTAAGACCAAGCTTCTTTTTGGCTCAATGGGTAAGTCAACGAACAGAACAGCCAGTGGCAATTTAAGAGCTGTCAATACACCCTGAAAAATGCTCTGTTTGGTGCGGTTTGTGGGCCAGCGGCATCATAGGAACGTACTTTTTCAAAAATTATGAAAATAGCCCATGAAGCAGTGATTTTTTTTAAACTTTTTTTGCCCAAAATAGAAGAATTGGACTTGGTTGACATGTGGTTTCAACAAGACGGTGCCACATTTATTATATGAAATTTTTTGACGAAAGGAATTTTCTGTCTTTCTGTCAAACTAATGAAAATTTTTATATGCTTTCACATAATTCCATCGGTACCTTGTACTTTGTATATCATATTTCTCAATTACCTTTTTCAGTCTGGACAGCACTTTGGCCAGTGCCGTCTCCGCCGTCTCCCCCTTCAACCAGTCCAGTATCACTCTGATCCTTCTCTGCTGTTGCTTCAGCTTCCTGCTGCGTCCCGCCTTGCCCAGGCCAGCGGCAAAAAAGTTGGCAAACGCCGATCTGGCTATATAATCATTGCCCAGCAAAGCAGCAAACAAAGGCAGCTTCTCCGGCGACAGAGCTCCCTTGCCACACAAATGTTCCACCCGATAAATGCAACAGTCCAAATATTTGTACGAACCCCGCTTCAACTCGATGGCTTTCTCGCTGCTCCTTTTCACACCATTCACAATTTTATTCGCCTTGGTACGCTTCTCCATATGTTTGGCCTCATTCTTTCGTAGCTCTGCCTTGGCATGCGATTTCTTTTGCTTGGTCAACACCTTCACAGTCAAAGTAATCAATGGAATATACTTGACATTGTGTATATAAAAATCCGAGTCATAGGACAGCACTGGACAATTTAGTTTCCTGGCCAAGGCAGCCAATTCATCATCCGCTTCGAAGACACAACGCATCACAGGCACTCCACAGTCTCGGACCGCATCCACAAACACCTCCTTGAGATGCAGAGGAAAGAGCGTTATCGAAGAATTCGGATTGATGCGTTTAATAACCGAAATTTTACCCCTCAGCCTTTTGCTGACGGTACGCAATTTACGCTCCTCATAGCCACCATCCATTAAAACATACGGACGTATGTTACATTCGGCCAGAACTTGGAAAAACTGCAGAACAGCTCGGTAGAAATCATCGTAGTCTCCACCAAAAGCTGAGTAGGAGCCGGTGACATCTTTGTACAGATTACAGGCCAAGTTGTCGCCATCTATGACAAGGGCTGAGGAATGGAGTTCGTAGGGTTTGAGATAGATTTCAGCCCGTTGTGCTATATAACTGGTAAGACCGCGTACTCCCATATTTATTTATGTTTTTCAAAGTTTTGTTTACGTTTTTATCAGCCGCGTGTTTTGTGGCCGAGTGTGACCACATTTTCAATTGTTGCTAACAGCAGTTTAACAGAGACTCTTAAGTGAGGGGTATTTAACGAACTGCTCGCTTATGCTGGGCTAACACTAATTTAGTGTCACAAGGCTATGTGAGAGGAAACCGGCTTAGCTAGCGGAAGAAAATGAATAAAGGGTGATATTTTTAGCAGCTTTTGGATTTGTTTGAAATAAATGTATGAAATCTTTATTTGAGTCGATAGAACTATCTATATAATTTAATGTTTAAAAATGATTTCATGTAAATGTTGACCGCTGCTACGTCTTAAATTTGGAATATATCGGCCAAATAAATTCTTCAATATTTACTTCCATTGCGTCATTTGCTGCGGGCTTGTCGCTATAGACATATAAGCCTTAACATAACAATTGACCGGCCCCATAAGTGAAATAAACTGTTTACCAAACTCGCCTCTCAATTAGGCCATTGTTTCGCGTGCTGTGAGGCATGTGGCACCGTTCTGTTGAAACCACATGTCAGCCAAGTCCATTTAAGAAAGACTATATAATGTAATAAACCTATAATTTCATAATTTTTATACACTTGAAAAGTGTATAGATCTCAGTATGATAGGATTAAGACCTTATAAAAAGGGTTCCAAAAAAAGTAATACTGCTTGAACTGGGGTACTCATCGCCTGCTGCCTTCTTAAGTTGACAGGCCAGTCTTCTTCAAATCCTGTTATTTAATCACAAGCTGTTCAATGAATATATTGAATCGTGTTTACTTCTAAGTTTTAATAACTTGGACTATTTGATATCAACTGAAAGTTTTCAGTTAAATTCGTATAAGTCTTCTCGCTCCTTAATCTTTCTTCTCAGTTCTCTTGATGTGAGCCAGGGCATATCAATAAAAATAAAACTCCCCTAATCTGGATGATGAACCAGAGTAAATACTATGTTACCTTTGAAAAGTTGACAGAAAATTGTTGGCTATTATATTACAAATATACAATATGCACTCACATAAATAAATAATCAAATAAAAATAAAAATCATTTTTTCCTACTAAAACCCATTTTCCGACCGGTCATTTGTATGGCAGCTACAGGAAGTAGTCATCCGATCTGGGCGGTTCCGACTTATTAGCAGCGTGCAGACAAAAGAAGACTCTGTGCAAAGTTTCAGAATTAAAACTGAGGGACTAGATCGCGTAGAAACAGATAGACGGACAGACTGACGGACGGACAAATCTTAACCGACTCAGCTCGTCATACTGATCAAGAATATATATACTTTATGTGGTCGGAGATGATTACTTCTATGCGTTGCAAACTTCTGGGCAAAACTTACAAATATAGGGCGGTTTCCACGGCTCGCGAAACGGCCGCGAAGTGAAAAACTCCATATAAAAAAATTGCTGCGCAATTTATTCGCGTGGCGGTTTCATATTCGGTTTCCACTCATTGCGAAAAAATCTTAGGTTTGCCTCTACGTTATGTTAAGAAAATAACGTAGCGTTAAGTGATTGTTAACACCTTTTTTTTGTGGGGACGCAAAGAAAATAGAACTGGATTCTAATTTGTGGGGGCAAGAATAACCACAACAAAATTTAATTGAAAATGATCAGAGCAAAAAAATATTCCGGGAGAAAAAGTCGCCTAATGGCATTTTCAAGACTGGCCAAGCTGAATTTGGTATGCGCCGTGAAAGTATGTGTGAGACTTGGCCAACAAGATGCACTCGGATTCAAACACTACTCGGCCTGGTTTTGAGTCAGTGAACAGCTCGGAAAAATATTAATTTTAATTAAATATAATTATTGAAAGTGATGAAATGCAGGGATGCATGGGCTTCAAGAGGGGTATCGCAGGTGGCTTTCCGTTTGATTCAACTCTTTAAAGGAATCCAATGCCGTTGTTTGGACAGTTTTCTGGCGAAATGTTCCTTCTGACGTACACACTATCAATGAGGTAGTAATGTGATTAAATGAACTTAAATATACTAAAAAACTTATGTCCTATCCCTTGCAGAACTCTTTCTTAGGTGCACGATCCAAGTGAGCCGAGCACACCCGTCTTGAATTGCGACTTGTCACTCCCAGATTAGATAGTTATGGTTTATATCTTAAATTTTGATAATGATGTGGCAGCTGAGAAGTCTTGCTCGACCAACGCACGCCACTAGTGGAGAGGATGTCGTGTGACATCGAGAGATTGGTGTCCCAATCGAACCGCATTGCTGAGGGTGCAGCACATAGAAATGTTGGCCTTTTGGGACACCATTTTGGCGATGGAAGAGGCCATCACCGATGTACAATCAGAGTTCACCGTGTTAATTTTGCAGTTGGCCAAAATGCATAGCGACAAGAATAAATAATTTAAATAATAATTTACGAACCGTTGTTTTTTACAGCGCCAAAGCAGCGCAAGGTCACGTTAAAACTTTTATCGATCAAAAATATTGTGTTATCGTGTTAATAGCAGCGGCTTAACAGACCCTGTGAAGCATCTGCAGAATATCATGTTTTTTACGAGAAATTTTTTGTGAGCCGTGGAAACCGCCCTTATGTATGAAATGTTACAGGTTTTTAAAACTTACATACATTCAGCTAAAACAAAATTATTCCTGAACCCCGAACCTGAACCTAGAGGGGACCGCGATTGCTGTTTTCTGTATGGTCGTTTGGTGTCGGAGTTTGTAATCAGATTTATGTTGCGATATCCTTGTTTTAAGTTTTGACTTTGTTGTTCCTATGTATATTTTATTGCACGCGTTTATTGGATCCCCTTTACATGGTATTTTATATATTACGTTACTTTTGTCTGCGTTGTCAATTTTCGACTTCGTCTTATTGAATACATGTCCCATTGTATTTGTTGGTTTGTGAGCTATTTGTATGGTATTTTTGTTAAAGCAGTCGGATTTTGCAAAACGTTCTGAGAGGTCAGGAACATAAGTCAAGGATCTATACGACTTGGGTTGTCTAGTCTCTTTTGGTTTTGCCGTTTTGCTTCTCTCTATTAATGTTTCTATAATACTCTTTGGAAAATCGTTATTCGTCAGTATAATTTTAATCTCCGATATTATGTCATTGTAAAATATCTCGTCGCTTATGTTCAGCATCCTGTTAATACAGCTTATCGCTGTATTTATAATCATATTCTTCGGGTGTTTGGAGTAAAAATTAATTATTCGTCCTGATGCTGTGGGTTTTTTGTACCATTTAAGTTTTAATTTATTTCCTTGTCTATTGATAGTCGTATCCAGGTAGGGAAGTGTTCCATCTATTTCTAATTCTGTGGTAAATTTTAAATTCCGATGAAAAGAGTTGAGTGTGTCAAGGGTATTTTGGACTTCGGCTTCCTTAATTATTGCAAACAGATCGTCAACATATTTAGTGAGTAGTCTTGGAGGGTGCGTCAGTTTCTTTATGGTGTTGTCAAGTAGTTCTTCCATCACAATGTCAGCTATTACTGGAGAAGCCGGGGATCCCATTGGCATGCCTTTCAATTGGGTGTATATCTGATCCTCGAACTTAAAATATCTGTTCTCAACGATGCAGAATTTAATGATATCCATAAAAAGTTGTTTTGGTATTGTTGTGAATTCCTGTATTGCTGTCCATTTCTTCCTTATAATATCTAACGCTAAGTCTGTGGGAATGCTAGGGAATAGTGAAACTACATCGAATGACACTAATTTCTCATCGTCTGAAATGTGGACGTCATTGGTCCGTTGTTTAAAGTCCATAGAGTCCTTTACATTGTAAATGGAGTCAGCTGTTATATTACTCAATATATTTACTATGTATCTACATAGCCCCCTGGAAGGTGCATCCAATGACGAGCAAATTGGTCTAAGTGGGGTTCCTTCTTTGTGGATTTTTGGGAGCCCATATATCCTAGGGGGGAGCGCCGTACTAGTCGTGAGCTTTTTTCTTTCTGTCTTGGAGATAACTTCTAGTTTAAACAGTTGGTCTACCAGACTGTTGTTTTTATTTTGTAATCTTGTTGTTGGATCCTGTCTTAATTTCCTATATGTGCACATGTCCCCTAATATGTCCATCATTTTGTTCCTATAATCCTTCTTTTCCATTGCCACCGTCTTGTTTCCTTTGTCTGAATTTAAAATCAAAATATTGTCATTTGCCTTTAGGAATTTCCGTGTCTGTTCCACTGTATCTAGTAAAGCACGATCCCGTGTGAAATATGAAAAACCTTTTTAATTTGGTCAAAAAATGTAGTGAACTTATATATGTAATAAGTAATTTTTTTAAAGAATGCTGTGATTTTCAGTCAACCTGAAATCTGAAAATCAGATCAGTAGAAGACAACTTTAATAAACTAAAAAAATAATCTTCAGCTTCTGTTGTTTTATAAGATCAACTATGCAATTTGTGCATCACATGCTCAACTAGATTTCCCCAATACTCTATACATCTGAAGCATTTAAATCAGCTTCTCAAACTCATATCTTTAATATAAATCTTTGTAAGCAAATTCCTCCAAATCGTCTACATGTATTATATTAATATTGGTATCTGATGGAATAATTTGTAGAGAATTGATAAAAATCAAAAGATCTTTCAGCAGGCAGGATGCGTTAGTCTCACTGATTTAAAAAATCTTATTGATTTCAATAGAATTGATTCTTATTGTTCCATTTCAAGAACTGCTCGAGATTATTTGAGAGGTATCAGATTTATACTTCCGAAGCCAAGTCTTTCAAAGCAATTTATCGTGGCATATGGCAAGTGTTAATTTTTGTCGATAAATGTCTGACAAAAAACTATTTTCCAAAACAAAAATAAATCTAAAAAGAAGCCGAAATCACTTTTAAAAAAGCCAGAATTCCCGCTTACCGCATTTTGTAATTTTTTCTCGCAATACGGTTTTAAAAAAAGCCAGAAATGACGGGAAAAAAGCTAGCCACAGACAATGCGCTACAGTGTGGCGCAGTGTAAGCCTAGCATAATGATCACATGCCCATCTCTATTAAACAGATCCAAATTCATTGACTTTACGCGCTACATAAGTAAGCGTTTTGATTAAATTAAAATAAAAATATTGTTGACTAATACCTAAGTATTTATGAGCAAACTCTATATTCCTAACCAGGCAATCAAATTGTAAGTAGAGGGCAAATGACAGTGTTCGTATGTATATACATTGTACACACATTCAAAGGATAAGTTTACTCTTTTTGTAGTTAAAATGGACCAAGCTACCTTAAATCTGATGTTGTCTAGTCTGGAGGGATCTCCGGCAGAGTCTATATCAGACAATAGCTCGGTAAGTAGGCAAACGCAAAACCGGATTGGTTAACTCTAATACAAATACATTTCAGTTGGCCGATGGTTTGGAGCTCTGGGACAATCAATGTAAAGGAAACTGTTGCAGTCAACTGCAATTGGTCCTTCAACGGGCCAACAGTATTATCAAACTTAAGGACAGCCAATGCAGGGATAAAGATGAGATAATTAAACTCAAGGACAGCCAATGCAGGGATAAGGAGGAAATTATACTTTACTTAAAAAAGTCCATTGAAATGCAAAATACCATCGATTTGTTAAAGACTCAACTTAAATTGAATGAGAATCCAGTTGTTCAAACGCAAAATCATGGAGATCAAATCAAGAAACTTAATTTTGCTTTAGAGCAGCACAAAGACGAATGTGCCGTCTATGAAACAAACCTCAAGAATCGGTTGGCCAAAATGGAAAACGATATGCTAACTGATGCCAACAAAATTGAGGAAATGAATTTGAATTTGAAAAAGCAAATGTGTAATGAAAATGAGGAGTTGTACTCTATCATTGACAACTTGAAAAAGCAAATGTGTAATGAAAAGGATAATCACCTATCCAAATTCAAGGACTTGTACTCTATCATTGACAACTTGAAAAAGCAAATGTGTGTCCTTGAGAGAACAACTAATGAAATGAAGAAAAATATGTCCAAATGGGAATCAAAAGCTAAAGTAGCTGAAGCCAAACGTGATACTGTTCAATTAGTATTCGATTCTTCTATTTGGTATCCGTTTGACTCAACGAAGAACTCCTCCGGCGTTGCACGTATCAAAATACCTGGCGGAATACGGTTTACAACGCTTTTAGAAAATGGCATAGAAATAGCCGGGCCTGGATGGTTAGTGATCCAGCGTCGCTTTAATGGAGAAATAGACTTTAACGAGAAGAGTTTTATGGATTTTCAAAATGGTTTTGGCAATTTAAATGGAGAATTTTGGCTTGGCCTGGATATAGTCCATCAATTGACCACAAGTCAGCGTTGTAAACTATTCATTCATCTCGTCGACTCAAATGACCAAATCAAATATGCTCGCTACAATAATTTTGTTATTGGCAGCCGAAATACAAACTACAAATTAATATCGTTGGGAACATATTCAGGCAACGCTGACGATGCAATGCGACCGCTTGAAAGCTTTAGATTTGAGAAACACTGGAGTTTTTGGAGAACTAACCGAGCGGAACTACGCTGGTGTGTACGATCCCCTTAACTAAAACTACTTTTATTATATTTAAACTTTGTTCTATTCTTTCAGTAACTTGAATGGAGGTTACTACAAGGATCGGAAAAATACTCAAGACAGCCTTTGGTGGGGCGAGTCAATTACTATCAAATCGGTTCATATGTTGATTAAGCCAAAATAAAAATGTTTATTATTATTTGAATGCTTTCAATCGGTATAGAAAATACCTACCTTATGCCCTTGTAAGTTGATTTTCTGGAAATGACTGAGAAGAATTTTCAAATATTATTTACCGGATCGTATCAATTAAGTCAGGCGGTATCCTCAATCTAAGTTATCTAACGGCAAATTTTCACCATGCCAACCTTTCGCTTCAAGCATTAACAACAAACTGGCCCTTTGGCCCTACAAACAGAGAGTGCGCTGTCTCGCTTGGTTGCACCTTTTATAATTACACCATGCTTCTATCTTATTTAGTATACCTTGGGATAGCTCTTTGGTGTTTTGGGCACCACTGCTCTATAATCACAATTCAACTAAATAATTTTAGAATCTTTTATTAGACCTCTAAATCCGAGGTATAGTTCCAGGCTGCTACACTTTCAACATTTTATTTATAATCTTTAAGAATAATTTAAATCCAACACTTAACCAAATTACTTTAAAGCCTACAACTAGGTTTGTCGAAAATACAGACAATGTTAAGTCACTGTCAAGCCACTGTTCAGGGACTGTCAAACAAATACACAATACACAAATATACGTTAAGAATTATTTTAAGTGCCAGAATAGACTAGCAAAACAGAGGAGTAGGTTAAAATATTTGCTTAGTTGTAAAAATTATAACATCATACCCAAACACCTGCGGGGAAAAACATCAGCGTTTAGACATAACTTCAAGATGGACACAACGAGAAAAACATTGATAAAATTAGAGACAAATTTTCTATTGAAAATTCTAAACTTAGAGATCAAGGAAACCCAGACACAAATTCATGTCATAAACAAAACCCAAACACATCAATACCAAATACTAAGGAAAACTATGAAGAGGCAAGATTTGTTAGATTTTGAGAAGGACCAAAAACTAGCATACCAGAGAATCAGAACAAAAACAGACGAAGGAATTGAAAGGAAAGTTGCAAAGGAAAAAACAGAATTAATGAAAACACACAACATAAGCCTAAATAAGGACTGGTTTATCAATCAAACGGATGTGTACTTCCCAGAGGAGAGCCAATGGCTCTCAAATTTGCCCTACCGATCACAAATAGGAATTTATCACCAATACATATTATAGCGGATTTAGAACAAGGTATAACAACGATTGAAGATGAAAAACAAAGGGACATTACAAGACATTACATAAAAACACACGAAAAATTAACCAAAAAGACAAACTTATACTAGGAATAGCGGAAACAACGGAAAAAATCATTAAAGAACATCAGGACAAAATTATAATAACCCAGGCAGATAAAGGGAACAAAACGGTCGCAATGTACAAAAAAGACTATCACAAAAAAAATGAAAATCCTTTTGAACGACAAGACGACATACAAGACAATGAGAACTGACCCGACCCAACAATTAGTACGGAAAAATAATACAATAGTCAACACACTATATAAACAAAACTATATTGATACCAAGCTTAAACAAAAACTATACTGCTCTGGAGGTATCGCACCAAGGATCTACGGACTACCGAAAATACACAAGGAGAACATACCCCTCAGACCTATTGCAGCGTCCACTAACGTCCCATGTTATAAGCTAGCCAAACATATTGGAAGTATTCTCAAAAACATCACCTCGGAAGAATACAACATCCAAAACTCAACGGAGTTAAAAACCGAAAATGAAATATTGGTATCCTTTGATGTTGTATCACTCTTCACCAATATTCCAGTCAACCTTGCAATACAGATCATCATGAACAGATGGACAGACATATCGCACCACACCTCAGTACCGAAACAAAAGTTTAAGGAAATTCTGGACTTTATACTCCTGGAGAACAACTACCTGACATATAGCGACACTGTGTTCCACCAAATATATGGTAGGCCAATGGGCAACCCACTTTCTCCAACAATCGCCAATATTGTCTTAGACAAAATCCTTGACGATGCAATAAAGAATCTAAAAGGGAATAACATTAACATAAAACATATATCAAAATATGTGGACGATATAATCTGCATTATAAAACGTGAAGACATAGACAAGACCATGCAGACTTTAAACCGACAACACCCTAGAATTCAATTCACACCATAGAAAGGGAAAATCACAACAAAATAGCCATTCTAGATATGGAACTCATCAGAGAAAACGAATCTCTGAAGTTCAATTGGCACACAAAGAAAATAGCGTCTGGTAGAATAATGAATTATCACTCAAACCAGCCAATAAGCCATAAAATAAACACAGTTAGGAACATAATACGAACAGCATATACCTTGAGTGATGAAAGTTTTAAACCAGCAACATACATAAAAATAAAGTCAAACTTAATAAAAAACTGCTATCCAGAACATCTGATTGACAAACTCATAACAGATGTAATAAGCCAAATTGCGGGGGCGGGAGGGGGCGTGGCCAAAATTTGAAATAAACTTGATCTGCGTGCAGATAAAAGAAGCATTTGTCCCATAAATGTCAAACCTCTATCTCATACCATCTCTGAGATCTAGGTGTTCATACAGACGGACGGACGGACAGACGGACATGTCTATATCGACTCGGCTGTTGATGCTGATCAAGAATATATATACTTTATATGGTCGGAAATTATTCCTTCTGCCTGTTACATACATTTGTACGACTTCAGTATACCCTTTTTACTCTACGAGTAACGGGTATAAACATAAACAAATCAAACACAGAAGCAACACGCCAATACATCAGCGTCCCACATGTTGACAATTTAACAAACAAACAAACGATCGCGAAAATAATGCCAAAAGACACCAACAACATAACATATGCATACAAAGCGCACACAAGTACAAGACGATTATTCACAAATACCAAAGACAAAATTGAGAAACAACAACAACAGAACGTAGTATATGAAATAAGATGCACTGGAAGAGAGGGAGAGAGCTGCTCTGGTGTATACGTGGGAACGACAAAGAGAGCACTCTCAAGAGTCCAGCAAAGAGGCACAAACTCACTTAACTTCAAAGAAGACGAGCAGGAAACAAATTTTATTTATGCGGCATTAATCACAAATGAAAAGTGGCAAAAACAACATATGACGAGGAAATGTTTGACAAATTCACAAATAGACGACGGATAACACCAGAAGGATGGAAAGCGGCAATTTTAGGATTAAAATCAGACAAACAAAACAATTTTGACCAAAAATAATCTATGTATGTATGTGTGAAAATATCTGTGTTATTAGGTTAAAGTATTTGTAACATATGTTTTCTTCTCTTATTTATATGTTTTTTGTGAAAAAATAAAATGCAGACTCCCTAAATAAGACGTTACAAACGTCGAAACGCGTAGGAGAAAAATGGGAATAAAATAAAATGTTTTTATTTTCATGAACCACAACGGTACAAGCTAACTCAACAAATTTTACACAAATTGGCCCACTACATAAACCAAAAAACATTATAGTTTTCAGCACAGAATTCACAACTTGACCTTAATGCAGGCACTCTTTGCACCCCCACTCCCTGTATACCCACAATATCCCCACCCGACCAACTCCAGATCCCCACACGATCACCAGTAGATCCCCTCCATATCCCACCAACTCCCTACCATATCCCCACTTGATCTCCCCCAGATACCCACCAGATCTCCACCAGATCCCCAACAGATCCCCAACAGATCCGTACCAGATCCCCATTAGATCCATACCAGATCACCACCAGATCCCAAACAGATCCCCACCTGATGACGGGTTTAGTGTTTTTAAAGTCTTTTAAATCCAAATATTGGAATAAGACTCGAATCTCATGAAAAATATTGTTATGTTTGCTCAATATACTCTATATCTCTTGGGGTAGAGTATTATCTTTTTTTTGGCAAAAAAGGAAAAAGGGTAAAATATTAATTATATCTGTTTTTTTTTAAATAAAAAAATATCATCGATAGGATATTTTAAAAATATTCGACAACCCTACTTATACAAATACTTTCAGTCAGCTGTTTTTTTTTTGCCAGCGACTTAGAAGCTAACTCCGAAAATATAAATCCCCGACATTTATAGTGCATGTTTTCAAAAAACAGCTGACTCCTAAAACTTTGTCATTTCTAGAACACATCGGAAAATGCTCTTTGCAAAGGTAAAATAGGTGTTTTGCCCAACCCTAGTGTAAACCCAGCATAATGATCTCTTGCACATCTCTATTGAGCAGATCCAAATTCATTTACTTTACGCGCTTCATAAGTAAGAGTAAGCGCCTTCATATTAATATCCACTAGAGTTGTCTAAAACCTAAGCACATAACCGTATTTATGAGCAAACTCTATACTCCTAACCAGGCAATTAAATTGTAAGTAGACTGCAAATGATCTCAAAGCTATTTGCACAGATTTAAGACTTGTACCTACATGTACGCACTTACATATCTGTGTATGTATGTGTATGTATGTGTCTTGCATTCAGTCGCTTGCATACACTCAAATGAAATTTTTAATCGTTCTTTTTGTAGTTAAAATGGATCAAGCTACATTAAATCTGATGTTGTCTAGTCTGGAGGGATCTCCGGAGGAGTCTATTTCAGACAATAACTCGGTAAGTAAGCAAATTCAATGCCGAATTTTTTAATTTAAAAGCAAATATGTATCAGTTGGCCGATGGTTTGGAGCTCTTGGACAATCAATGTGAGGGAAACTGTTTCCGCCAACTGCAATTGGTGCTTCAACGGGCCCACAGTATTATTAAACTTAAAGACAGCCAATGCAGGGAAAAGGATGATCAAATTAAACTCAAGGACAGCCAATGCAAGGATAAGGATGAGCTAATTAAGCTCAAAGACGGCCAATGCAGTGCCATGAAGGATGAAATCATACATCACTTAAAGAAATCAATTGAAATGCAAAATACCATCGATTTGTTAAAGACACAACTAAAATGTAAAGAGAATCAAACTGAAACGCCAAATCAAAATTCAGAATCCCATGCAAATCAGATCAGGGAACTTCAAATGGTTTTCAATCAGCATGAAGACAAATTTATTGACTATGAAACAAACCTCAAGGCAAAGGATACTCAAATATCTGAATTGCAAAATGATTTTGCCCACAAAATCCAGGAGTTGAATGAGAACTTTAAAAAGCAAATGTTTGTCCTCGAGAAGACGATGAATGAAACAAAGGGAAGTTTAACAAAATGGGAATCAAAGGCCAAAGCAGCCGAAGCCAAACGTGAGAATGATGAGTTAATAAAGATACCTAATTGCCCAGTATTTGGCTCATCCAGTTGGCTTCCGTTTGTACCAGAAAATAACACCAATGTGGTACATATAAAAATGCCGGTCGCCTTGTCCTTTACAGCTCCTGTAGAGAATTGTGTAAAAGCAGCCGGGCCAGGATGGTTGGTTATGCAGCGTCGCTTGAATGGAAAAGTAGATTTTGATCGAAAGAATATAACTGATTTTTATAATGGTTTTGGCGATCTTTATGGAGATTTTTGGCTTGGTCTTGAGAAAGTGCATCAACTGACCACAAGTCAGCGTTGTCAATTATTTATTCATCTCGTAGATTCAAATGACCAAATTCTACATGTACGCTACGATCACTTTATTGTTGGTGGTCAGGATGAGAACTACAAATTAAGATCTTTGGGAAAATGTTATGGCAACTCGGTCGATGCAATGCGAAAATGTGAACACCAAAAATTTGAGAACAACTTTTGGAACAATCACAGTTCTTGGTGTGTATGATTTAATTAACTAAAACTATTTAATTTTATTAAACTTTATTTTATACTTTTAGTAAGTTAAACGGAGTTTATGGCCGTCAAGGATATGCATACGAAACGATTGAGTGGAACCGGAAAACTGATCTAAAACTGGTTCAAATGTTGATTAAGCCAAAATAAAAAGAAAGAAATATTGAATGCTGCCTTAAAAATTATATAAAATAATTAAGTTGCTTACACTTGAAAAGAAATTTAGCTTAAAAAAGAAAAAGAATTTCAACACTTAAATTTTAAATGCAGAAACAGAAAAAATTCATAAATCTTTATAAATAAATAAATAAGTTTAAGGTTTTTTTGTTAAAGTTAAGAACAAAAAAGATGTGAATAAATGTCAATTTGAAACAAATTTTTAAGTAAGAATAGGTAATGTCCTCATTGCAAATTCATTTTACATTTCACTCCCATACAAATTTTATATCCCACTCGAGCGTGTACTTCCCTGCAGTTCTGGAGGTGGCGATTGACCATGCTGGAACTACCTATCCCGCTACTTCCCACATGGGTACTTACTAGAGTGACCCTATGGTAAGCAAACGCCGAACCACCCAAAAAAAAACCAAATTTGTATGTCCAGTAAATTCTGTAACCCACCGCGAACCAACGTACAATGGTACTTCCCTGAGTAACCCTGAACCAGTGCACATTGGGCCAGCGAGCCGATTTTTCGACGAAAATTCTAATTTTTTATAGAAAGTAAATCTATTTTAGTAATAAAATTTGAATAGTTTATACTTTTACTAAAATGAATCAAAAGATTTTAATTGTTTTAATGCATCCCTGAAATTTTGGCAGCCCTTCAAAGTCAGTTGTTTGATTGCATGCGTGCGAAACTAAGAAGCGCGTGGAAGTTGTTGTTTACTTGCGAGCGTGCCAAAATTATTGTGGTTTAAACAATGTGCACTAAAATTATGGAAAAGAAAGACCAAGGTACGTGGAATATTTGTATTAAAAAAGATTTTGTTCATGTTTGTTAATTTGTTTTTTGGGTGCGTTTATTTGTGTTGTCCAAAAGTAGAAAATAGCTAACCTGCTTACCCGTCTGTTGTGGATTATAACTAATTTTGTGCCAAGTTGTGCCAAAAAGTAATTATGTGCCATTATAGTGCAAAGTGTATATAAACTAATTTTAAAAAGCTTTTTTGCTCCATTTTGCTCCGATGTGTATAAATCTCTAATATTGCAGCTGTGGTTGAGTTCACCTATGAGCAACTGCTTGATATCTACATACAAAACAATCGTAGCGCATCTGCCGTTTCGAGTTGGATTTATGATGAACTGAAAGAATTTGATTTAAGCACGGAGAAAAAGGATGAAATCAACACCAAAGTTAGTTGGACGCCCACCCATTGACTATGTTAACGCCGGTCGCCGCCAGAAGAGAAAATTGGGATCCGATTTAGCTGTCAGGGTCAGGGTCACAACACATCTCTTCTTTTGCATGCCGCCGCAGTTTCGGCCGAAAAATCGAACGAGAAAGATACAGCCCTTGTGTTAAAAAATACTTTTCTTACTCCGAGTGACCCCAATAAGGCTAGAAAAAATCGTTTTACTCCGAAAAATGACTCGGATCGACTAACGGAGGATGTAGCTTTAGCATATCTGCTTAAAAATTACTAAAACTCAATGCAACAACTTTTGCGAACTCAGCATTTACCGATCTTGTGAACTTTTTCCTACTTACAACAAAGTGAGAGAAGCTAAGTCAAAATGTAGACCTTTTGATATTAATGTAACCGAGTCAGTTGCTGAAGTCCCGCTGCAAAGTCTTCTAGACCACAGTAGTTGCCGTATAATTGAAATGCAAGAAGATTTATTTAAGCAGCTCGTCAATACTTTAAGTCTGACCCTTATTGCAAGCTATGGATTTGACGAAACAACCAAACAAAGCAGCTATAAGCAACACTTCCCGTTTTTGATGCTAACAATAGTGATAGTGATTCAGATTCTGACTCTAAAAATCCATTTTCAATAGAAATTCATGTAAAACATTTTTAAATGTAAAATACTTATTTATTGTCATTTTTATTTTTTTTTACTTATTACTATTAAGGTTATTACTATTAAGGTTAAGGGTTAAAAAAATGAATTAAAAACATTTGTTGCATTTAACGAGTGCTAGCATTATTAATTACCGCACAAGTATCAATAAGAGGAAACCTATCTCATATGGGCGGCTAGGCAAGGCGTGGTCAGATCGGTCTGAAACTAAGATATATTTATATGTGCATCGACAATATCATATGTACCAAATTTCAAGAACCTAGCTTTAAAACTTTAATTTTCGTCGAAAAATCGGCTCGCTGGCCCAATGTGCAGTGTACGAAAAAAAGAGTGTAAGCGCAAAGCGTAAGCTAAATTTTGGTTCTTTCTATCGTTCACACATAATTCGTTAAATAACAAAAACAATTGCAGTGTAAGCACCATTTTGTTGTCTTTTAGCTTGCATTCGTTCGACTTCTCTGCATTGCACACTGGTCCAAATGTCAAAAATTTTGGCAGAAATTAGAAAAATGTAGTTACAGATCTGAAACTTGGTACACTTTATGGTTATAGCATATTTGAAGTCTGAGAAAAAATTTAGACCGATCGGACCACGCCCTCTCGGCCGCCCCATATATGCCAATTTCTTTGATTACAGTAAATTCTAAAATACCTTAGATATATCTTAAATGTATATATAATTTTTTTTAAGAAACAATCTGGTAAATCACCCCAACAACCTCAGCCCCCTCCACACCCACCCGACCGCCTAAACACATTTACCTTCTTTTTTTATGCGCCTTTATTGCAGCCACTGTTGCTACATGGATAAGAAGATTTTCATTTTTACCATGATCTGCTGAAACCGTGGCAGCTAATCTTCGCTTCAAGCGAGAGCTCCCTTCATAGCATAAAAAGTTTTAAGTTCAAAAAAATGTTTATTTTCATTTTTGTCGACTCCTCCTTGTTTTTTGTGTGCTTCCTGCTACTTTTCTGCAGCGCAAAAAAAGTTAAGGTTTGTATGGGCGACCATTTGCAAGCCAAAACTTCGCCTTAACTCAAATAAATGTTGTGTGAACAAAGTCGATTTTTCGCAAAAGGGGCAAAAAGGGGCAAAAACGATTAATATTTCCGTATTATG
Organism: Lordiphosa clarofinis; assembly: GCA_018904275.1. Lineage (NCBI taxonomy): Eukaryota > Metazoa > Arthropoda > Insecta > Diptera > Drosophilidae > Lordiphosa > Lordiphosa clarofinis. The sequence continues at coordinate 305,924 of JAEIGQ010000098.1, forward strand.
TACATATTAAAGAATAAAATAGCGTTTAAAGTTCCGTCAATCCACGTCAATCCAACATACTTTTATTCCACGGAACACAACAAGTTTAAAGTTAGAATTGCTAAAAACATCTTTTTACAAAAACACATATTAACAAAGACAAATCACGTGCGTGATAACACTTATAATATACATACCCTAAACTTTTTTTTCCGTTTTGGCTTACTTCAATATTCGACGTAGATTTTGTTATATACTGATTTGAAATATGCTCTTATGTGCAAGGCAAAAAATGCCAAAGTTTGTGTAAACGAACAGCTGACTTCCAGGGCTGCCTAAATTCGCAGTGCTTTAAATTCAATTGTACTAATATGATATTTAACTGCCCTGGATAATATTTTATTGGAAAAAAATATTGTTTTTTCATAAATCTTAAAAAAAAAAATTGAATTTCTGCCAAAATTTTTGGCATTTGGACCAGTGTGCATTGCTGGAAAATTTTTGGCGTTTACTTCAGTTTGTGACAGCATTTGAAGCAGGCTTCAGTTTGTGAAAACAATCAAAGAAGTGAATAAAATACAAAATAAAATTATTTACAAGGTAAGACAAGCACTTAAGTGAACTAATAAATAAAAAATGTATAGCAACCGGCATATTAGAAGGCTCAAAAAAGAACATAAAAACAAGTATACAAACAAATTAAATCGTGTAGCGGCAATCGAAGCGGTGATTTAAAATGAAAATTTATATTGTGAACTAGGGTTGTCGAATATTTCAAAAATATCTATATCGATATTTTTGGCGATATTGAAAAAGTATCATTTCGATTTAAATATTTTGTTGTTAAAAACATCGAAATTATCGATATTTTCGATATTTTTCAATAAAACCCCGGATCTTAACTATGAAGAGGTCTTTTGAGGTAAATGAGGCGTCATTTGACGCGTTATAAGAACTATAATCTGACTGCGCTTAAAAAATATTACTTAGTTTCCATATTTTCATTAAAAGGTAGCGAAAAAAATTCGAAGATTTTAAACATAATTATAATTGATTTATCCTTCTAATCTTCCTTACAAACATATGTTGTGGCCGTGTAATCAGTTAAGAATTTGATCGAACTATCGAAATTGTTATAACACAGATATGGCAACCACGGGCGGACTGGAAAGGTGTTGGAAAGCGAGGGGTGTTAGGGATGGGCGAAAGGGATCTTCTGTTAGGGCGGACGTTTCACGGTCAAGAGTCCAATGACCCGGAACATTTGAATTTTGAAACATGACATTGACTTAACTAGGCCAAGGGCGGGATAGTCAGTTGAAGATGCAAGTGTCTTGCGCGCAGTCGCATTAAGAATAAGGGGTGGTGATTTTTTTCAAAGTTTCATAAAGTGACAAAAATTCAAGTGCCACCATAAGAAGTCACCAGACAGCAAGAACAGTGAATCATACTGATGTCCTGCTAGGATTTATTGGAGTTCCGGATTGGCCTTTAAGGACGGGTGAGTCGTTCCGCGAGAGGAGTAGGATGAGTTGAGAAAAATTTTTTTTTTATAGCCAACCAGTCCAAGCAAAGGTCCAGTCCTGTAGACCAGGCCACAGTCAGGCCTGGTCAAAATTTTTTGTCGTGGAGCTGCAGTCTTTATGGCCAACCTTGCCGTCCATGCTATCATAATTCTCCTGGCATTTTTTTTGGAGTTTTTGCCTTGTCAGCAGCATCGCCATATTCTTTTTCTGGCTCCATGCTTCTAATTGCTATAGCCAATTGCTAATCCTAAAGCATTGGCGGAGGCATCTAATCCCGTGGATCCATCCACTGCCAGAACCCCTTATTCCCGGTGATTTGGAATTAAAATAGTCCCGCCCACGCCCAAGAAAAAAGGCCATTGCAATTTTTTTTTGCTGGAACCGACACGCCTTCATAGTGGCGGCAACTTTAATTTTTTTTATCCCTTTTGTTAGTTTAATTTTAATATCCATTTATTATTTTTTTTACCCTTTTATTTATGTATTGCAGTTAATCATTTCATTTATATATATATATATTCAACTTTTATTTATTTATTTGTCAAATTGTCCATTTATATGTATACCTATTATTTATATTTCACTTTTATATATTTATTTAACCAATTTTTGCTAAAGTTTTTATTTGGTTTGTGCTGCATATGTCGAGTCATGCAAGTGAAGTGTTAATTCTTGTGTTTTTTTTTATGATTCTCCAAATGCAGGAGACGCCCCAAAAAGAGCTCTTTTAGGTAGGGTTATTTTTTTTACATGTTTAGTTATTTCCATGAGGAACAAAGAGTGGAGTCATTTGATAATTAAATGATAGCTTGCAGGTTGGCAACAGCACCGCCAAAGAAAAATATAAAAATAAATAATAGATTCGAAGAAACAAGAATTAATGTCTAACTATAAGCAAGTATATATGTATGTTAATAAATAGTAAGTGATCGAAATGACTGGGTAAAAGATTTTTAGACGGGAGGAAAGGGGTGACCTGATCATGGCATAAAACGGTTTGTTCGTCGAATAATTTGGGGCAGCACAAAATAGAGATATGTCCTGCTGCAAGGAATGGGAGGGATGCGCAACAAGAGACTCGTACCATCCAGAGTCTGCCAATATATGTCTTGTGGAGTAGTTTTTTTTTACGTGTAGTGTTTTGTATTCGTGTATAGAAAAGTGAGGGTGAGTGTTGTCGATTAATTTGAATTTGAATTCAAATTGTGCAGCAGTTAGTGTTGTTTAACGTCTAGTTTTGCATGTAATGTGATGTTAGACGTTTTATTGTTACGTGTGGTGGGCAGGGTTAAGGAATCCGTCCCTGAAGGCTTGAGCTAGCCGGCACGCCCACAAAAAGACACACGCAGGGCCCAGCTGGGTCATAACACATATGTACAATGTGCATTACGATATAAATATGCACAATATGAAAAAATGCATAAAAAGCAGCCAATATGACACACAAAGGACCCAAATTCCCAGAACTCAAAATCATTTATACTTGGATTTACCGTTGATGAGCCAAGCATCTCCATGCTTTGCTTTTAAGTGCGCTTTTATATTTGTCTGAGTTTCCACTGGTCCCTAAAACTTTATTGCACAGTTTGCACTGCGATTTTTGTGCATGAACTTTAATTAAATAACTTTCAAACATTTTGCCTTAAATGTCCAGAGCAAAAGAAACAGTTATTCGCAACAGTGCGACCGATCGCTATAACAAAAATATCATTGAAAAATATCACCAAAAAATATTCGATATCCGATATATCGCCTCAGAAAAATATGCGATAATGATATTCGTCATTTTGGGCAAAAATATCGATATTTCGATAATATTTTCGACAACCCTATGGTGAACGCATTAAGAGTGAAATTGAAGATAGAGTAATTAGTTATTATTAATAATATTATTGGTGAAAATAATGTAGAAACCGAAAAGAAAAATAGCTTGATTGAAGAGTTATTTCAATAAGCATAAATCATTTTTATTTTTCTCTTTCCCAGATGCAACAAATTTGGTCAAAGGAGCTGAATCAGCTGAGGACCAAACACGAAAAGACTTGCAGCTACAAAAGAAGCGATGTTTTGAAAACAACAGCAGCATCAATAAAAACAAAAACGTAGGGAAAACCAACAACAAATAATAATAAAAAATCAATCAAATTAAGTAAAAATTTAATTTTAATTTAAAGCTTTTTTATTTATTTTCTTCTAACTATTTTATTCTGTTTGACCTCATTGAATCACAAATTAAATATTATTGAGATTGGACAACGAATAGCACACACGATGTTAGCTTTGCTTTATCGTTTTATTATTTATTCACTGACAGTTTTACTCTTCTTAGATAGTATTGAAGCTTTCTTTTTGTATTCCGTTTGAAAACATTTTTAATATTTCTTAATCAATTATTTTGGCTTAATCATCATTTGCACCGATTTAAGATTAAATGTCATGTCCCACCAAATGCCGCGAAGATCAAATTCGTTAGTTTTAAAGTACTTTCCATTTAAGTTACTGAAAGTATAAAATAAAATATAAAATAATAAATTAGCTTTAGATAAACAAACCAAACTCACCAACGAGGATTGTCCGCTTTCCAAAACAAACCATTTTCCTCAAAACGACAATTCTCATGTGGTCGCATGGCATCTCCAGCGTTGCCTGAATAAGCTCCCAACGATTTCAATTTATATTTCTCACATCCACTGCCAACAATAAAGTGATCGTAGCGTGCATATTTGATTTGGCCATTAAAGTCAACGAGATGAATAAATAGTTCACAACGCTGCTTCGTTGTCAGTTGATGCACTATCTCAAGTCCAAGCCAATATTCTCCATTGAAATCGCCAAATGTATTATAAAAATTATATAAATTCATTGAGGTAGTTTTTATGAGTCCATTGAAGCTGCGCTGCATAACCAACCAACCTGGCCCTGCCAGTTCTATGCCATTTTCTAAGGGCGCTGTATAAAACTTTCCGTCAGGTGTGTTTATATGGGCCACACTGGAGTCCAATGGATACCAATTAGAAGAGCCAAAATCATTTTTGGCTTCAGCTGGTTTAGCTTTTTTATAGTTCTCAATTATAACTTTCAATTCCTTGATTTCGTCTTGCAATTTGGATATCTGGTTATCCTTTTCCTTAATGTTTGTTTGACTGAATGAATGAAGTTGCTGATCCTCATGGGATTCTAAATTTTGAATTTTCGTTTTAGTTTGATTTGAATCAAGTGGACTCTCTTTGCATTTTAGTTGATTCTTTAACAAATCGATGGTATTTTGCATTTCAATTGACTTCTTCATGTAAATTATGATTTCCTCCTTATCCTTGCATTGGCTGTCCTTGAGTTGAATTATCTCATCTTTATCCCTGCATTGGCTGTCTTTGAAATTTATCATACTGTTGGCCCTTTGTAGGATCAATTGTAATTGATGGCGACATTTACCCTCACACTGATTGTCCAAGAGGTCCATACCATTGGCCAACTGAAATTTATTTGCATTTAAGTTAAAAAATTCGCCATTAACTTTGCTTAGTTACCGAGGGTATGCGCTTAGGTTTTTGCCAACAGTAGTTAAATTTGATGAAGTCGCTTTGTTATGAACCGCGTAAAGTAAATGAATTTGGATCTGCTCAATAGTGATGTGCATGAGATCATTATGCTGGGTTTACACCAGGGTTGGGCGAAACAGTTATTTTTTACCCAATTGCCGGTTTTTTGGGCATAAAGTCTAATATTGATGCTGCAGAGTTGAAACTTGGTAAATATGTTAGTTATAGAATGCATAATACAGCAAAAAAAATTTGCATTATTCTGACCACGCCTAAGGATCAAATTACTATTTTTTGTTTTAGTTTTAGCCAATTTAATGATGGCAGGGGAAAGATTGGTGATGGGGGGCGGAGAGAGATGCAGAGAAGAGTTTAAGATCACACACCCACACCCAACATTTCATTTACAGTTCTTTGCCTATGGCTCAGCCAAAAAATCAACAACGAGAGAACAATATAGAGCAGGGGCGCCCATGCTCATTGCGCGAGACACGCATGTGTTGTTGTTCTACGCAAAGGAATAGCCTGCGCGCATACAATTTGCGCATGCCATAAGCCAGCAAAAAACAAAAACAAATCGTATGCCTGCTCTGTGTTTTGTTGTTGTCGCGCTCTGACCTGCAACAACAACGTCATATGTGTCTCTCTTCTCTCTCTCCTATGTCTCTCGCAAACTCGAACCCAACAACAAATTGCTTATGCGTACGGCTGAATGCTTGTCGCGCTATCGAGTATGATTTGCGTAGCAACGACCACACATACACACAAACAAGAATCGGTTCTCTCTCTCTATCTAATTTTGTTGTTATTGCTTGAAATATATTTGGCGTATGTGTATTGTTCTGACGCGCGGGTAAGCTCGTTCTGGGCACCCCTGATATAGAGCGTACTCCCACAACTTTTGCTGTAAACGCGAGAGGGAGAGTGAGTGCTACTAAGTACTGAAAAGACAGGGCACGAAGAGGAGCATCATACAGTATTAGTTGTATCATGGGTTTCTTCTTGTGACAAACTGCCATTACTGATTTGTATACCAAGGTGAGAGCTTCTTTATGATGTGAAACATCTTTAGTTTCGGCACGGACGAATTTAGTAGGAATATAATTTGATTTCTGCGTCGCGTGACGCTGACGTCATTCATATTTTGTGTTGTTTTGATTTGTGCAGTTCCCCCTCAAACACACACACACAAGAGGATGGGCAGAGGGGGGAAGTGAAGAGGTAGGAAAGATGCAGAAGAGGGGCAACTGGGTGGGTTCTGGAAAAGATCTGGGTGTGATCTTGGTGCGATATTGTGGTATGTGTTAAAAATTTGGGTGAAATCTTATCTGGGCGGGATTTGGGAGAGATCTGGGAGCGATATGGGTGGGATCTGTGTGGGATCTGGGCGATATCTGGCAGAATACTAGGTGGGATCTGGGTGGGAATGGGGGTAAGATCTGGGTGGTTTCTAAGTGGGATCTTGGCGGGATCTGGGTGGGGTTAGGGTGGGATGTGGAAGTTATCAGGGCGGGATCTGGGATGGATCAGGATAGGATCTGAATGGGATCTGGAACGGATCTGGGCAAGATCTGGGTGGGATCTGGAAGGGATAAGGGTGGGAGATCTGAATGGAATTTGGAAGGGATCTGGGCGAGATGTGGGTGGGATCTGGGTGGTATCTGGGTGGTATCTGGAAGGGATCTGTGCGAGATCTAGGTGGGATCTGGGTGGTATCTGGGTAGGATCGGGGTGAGATATGGGTTGGATCTGGGTGGCATGTGGGCGGTATCTGGGTGAGATCCGGGTGGGATGTGGATCTGGGTAGTATTAGGGCGGGATCTGGGCGGAATCTGGGCGGAGTCTGGGTAGGATCTGGATGGAATCTGGTAGGGATCTGGGTCGGATTTGGTGGTATTTTGGGGGTGAAACATCATCATTTACCTTTCGATCAGCGCATTAAACATCATGAAAAAATTAAAGAACTCTTCAGCAAGTGATCCTGTTTTTAGTATTTCTACTCCCCGTTAATTGTCTTCTTTCGAAAGAGCGACCATGCTGATTTATATATCATTGAGAGAACTCCTAAACTTATCATCATGTTTCACATGAAAGACTCGTGAGTGCTAGCGACACTCAAATCTTTTTTTTTTTATTATGGTATAATGGGATATTGCATGGTACGCCACAGCCAAAAAACCGCGATATGGAGTACCATGTTAAGACTCACCCACAAATCCTTTCATACAGGCCATAATCTAGATCTAAAAATTGACAGATTAGCTTTTTCAGTTTGCCCACGAAGCCTTGGTTCGCGGATTATTGTTCAAATTTTCTTTTTAACGTGTGTTTTTTACAGACAGGATAAATTTTCCGGTGTTCTTGTTCCTCCTCAACTGTGATTAAGGCCGAGTTTACATAGGGGCACACTGTGACCGTGTTGTCTATGACGCACTGTGACCAAGGTACTCAGAAGTCCAAAGGGTTTACATTGGCGTCACAGAAATTGCATGTCACAGCGCTGTGACTATCCAAATGAGAACTTTTGATGGGAACGCTTCTTGTCGTTGTCACAGAGCGCCACCTCGCTCACAAAAATAAACATTGAACTGTTTGTGAGCTGTGAGCCAAAGTAAAGTAAACAACACCGGCAACAATTAAAACAAAAGGATAGAGATTCAAATACCGATTCGATCTCTCATTGCATCCGTGGAGGAGTCGGAATGCCTCTGGAATGTGAACACACTTGAAAAAATACACGAAAACACAATAAATTACTTGATATGCTTGTCACAGGAAAAATAGTTCCGATGAGCTAGTTTAGTTTTGAGCTAACTCATTGGAATCAGTTGTTTAATTAATTATTGTCACAAACGTGCCAACCTCCGGCACAGAAACACTGTGACGCCAAATGAGTACCGGTGTTTACATTGAAAAGTACTCATTCCTGTGACACACGATTTCTGTGACAAGCCATTTGCCGGTCACATTGCGCTGTGACACTCTAACGTGAGGCGCTGTGCCCCAATGTAAACCCGGCCTTATGGTAAAGTCGTAATATCTCGTTGAGTTTTTTTGTTTTTTTTGCTTAAAAAAGTTTTATGAAAAATAATCATTATTGTTGAGTTTTAAAACGAAAGTGAAGTTTTCGACGATTATTTTCGGTTAAGGCAAACGCAAGGTCAAACTAGTTCAAACTTTGAATTGATTTTCTGACTAATTTCGATTAAATAAATTTAAGCAAACTGTTTTGGCGGAGCTTGTGTGATTTGTCACAAATTAGTTTGCAAATAAATTTGTCATAAAATAAAAAATTTGCCTAATGTTGTTAAAATTGTATGAACGACATAATTATTTACATCCAAAACGCTGCTCAAGCAAAATTTAATAAATTCCAAAATTTTCAATCTAGTGTAAAAAAAAGTTTGGTGCTGTTAACGCCAGCAATTTGCCATCCCTGAGGGAAATTTATTTAAATCCCCAGTGTGCCCATATCTCGCAAGCAAATTAAACCCAAACCTGTGTTATACGGTCACACTGACACAAAATTTCCCTCTATAAAACAATTTCCCTACGTTGCTTCATACAGTAAACTGTAAACTGGCCCATTATGTTTTTCGCTGGCAACCAAACTTAACGTAACGCGGCACATAAAAAAATAATTTTCATTTTGAGCAATTAAATTAGCGAAAATCAACACATAAAAATAATTAAAAAATAGAATAGTGTGTAGCAAGTGCAACCAAAACTAAAGCTAGAAAAACCATAATAACAAATCTAAAGTGCAAAATGATAAATTAAACGAAAAGTTGGTGTCGGTGCATATATACGGGTTCCGTTGGTTTTTTTTCCCGCGTGTGTGTGTGTGTGTGTGTGTGAGTGTTTGTGTGTTGGTGTTGTTTTTGTGTTCGTTTAAACGTAAAGCAGCGCCGCCGTCGCCGCCGCCGCTTGCACAGGTAGACGACAACACACATATGAAAAACCAAAAATTCAGCAATTGAAAAGCCAACCGAAAAAAATTTAACGAAAATCCAGCAACAACACACTTGATTTTGTGCTTGTGTTAATTACTTTTTGTGCGTCTTTGCTTTGTGGTCGCATTTTCATCTAGTATTATATTTTTCAGACAATTTCCCCACTCACTACGCTCGCACCACAGCAACAGCAACAGCCGCAGCAGCAGCAAACATGGATGAGAGAGCGAGCGCGAAGATCATATACGTACCGTAAAATCCCGTATCGTGAATGAATATTTTTCTTGTTACGTACTTTGTGTACGTGTGAGTGAGTGAGTGTCTATGTGAGCTCCAAAAAGCATTTATCATAAATAATCAAAAATTCTGTGCAAAATATAAATAAAAGCCATTTGGATACAACCAACCCTCCATCTTCCCAGCCTACACACACACGCCAACAGTTGCAGTTTTCTTCATTTTGACAAAAAAGGTGCGTATCGAAATTCCATTTCCCATTTCCCATTGGCCAAATTCTAGGAACGAAAACCAGACACACATTTCCTGTCTTCCGTTTTACATTTTCACACGTCCTTTTTGGTTTTTTTTGCAATTGCAATTCTCCAGGTGATTCCCACGCCTCCTTTTACGGGGTCAGGTAGCTCAACACAAATTTTCCAAATGCCGCCGTAGGTGGGCCAAACTGAAACACAGAGAAAGAGAAAGAGAGAGCGAGAGAAGAACCAAATTAGCCACCCGCTGATTTTCCAGCTAAAAATTTGTTAAGAAAATCTTGAATCTTGAGAAATTATCATCAATTTGGCACAATTTTCGCTCAAATGGCAACAACTGGAGTTGGCCGGGAGGCCGCCCTGCAGTACACTAACCATTATATAATCAGGTTGATTGACGACGGCGACGATCTGGCGACCCACCGCCAGGGGCCAAAACATTTGGCAAAGACCAAATTGAGCACAAAAGTTCATTGAGGACATGGAGCTGGGATTGGGAGGGGAGTAGAAAGGGCGTAGTCCTATTTTTGCTCATTCACCAAAAAAAAAATTATCAACTCTCAAAATTTTGTTAAATTCGAGTATATTTTACCTTAAATTTTTTATTTAAATTATCCAAAATTAAGGGATTAGGTACTTTGGTTTCCTTGAAGTTTAAGCACCAATTTTTCATCTAATTAAATCTTTCTTTCACTGTTTTGAGCTTTTAACAGTGATTATTCCTAAGGGAAGTGCGGGAAACTGTACTCGTTATCAGAATAGAAAATAAATAGTCTGTTGAGTCGCTATCATAGACGAAAGATTTGCTTTCTATTGACTAACCGGCCTCTCTTTCTGTTACTAGTTTCAAACGCTCCTGAACTGAAAACCAAAGAACATCTGCTATTCGGGGTTATTGTATCCTTCAAACCCCTTGAATCTAAACCCTAATTGGTGCAAACAATCATTTAAGTCAAACTCTTAAGGCAAAAATTATTGTATAGTACAGAATCGCTTGGATTAATTACCCTGGGCAACCAGGTACAGCATATTGAAGGGTTGATGGTGTTTCTAGATGAATTTGCTCAACACGAATCCATTTTTCGTCCATCACTTTAGTCTAATTCTTCCATTTTGGTATATAAAATAAATAAAATTTATATAAATCTAAGGCTTTGCGAATTAGTGCTAGCTCGATTTAAAAATGTTATTAAAACATAGTATTTTACATTAAAAACGAGAAGGCCAAGCTAACTTCGTCTTTGCCGAAGTTTAAATACCCTTGCAAATGTTTTAATACCACAGAGTTTACGAACGTCAGCATTAAAATAAACCATTTTTCTGATAAAACCCACTTTTTGACCGATAGTTTCTATGGCAGCTATAAGATATAGTCATCCGATTTTGACAAAAACTTCCAAATCTGTGTAAAAGCGTATAAAACTAATAATTGCCGAAGCGGAAGGCGTTTACATTAAAAACAAAAAAGTTTTCTCACAAAAACCCACTTTTCAACCGATAGTTCCTATGGCAGCTATAAGATATAGTCATCCGATCCGGTCGGTTCCGACATATTATCAGTGTGCAGTAAAAAGAAGACTCTGTGCAAAGTTTCAGCTCGATAGCTTTAAAACTGAGAGACTAGTTTGCGTAGAAACAGACAGACGGACAGACAGACAGACGGACAGACGGACAGACAGACGGACGGACAAAGCTCAATCGACTCAGCTCGTCGCCCTGATCAAGAATATATATAGTTTATAGGGTCGGAAATGAATATTTCTATGCGTTGCAAACTTCTGGGCAAAATTATAATACCCTTTCCAAGGGTATAACAAATGTCCTTTTTAAAATAAACCCTTTTCACACACGCTTCGCTGCTTACTAAATGAGTTTAATGTTGAGGAACTCTTCCAAATTAAACAATTATAATTTTGATGATGTAAAAACACCTTGTAGATGTTGTATTTCACGACGTTCATTTGCAGTTGTTGTTGCATCATTGAGCGTGTTCAGCAGCATACACCAATCATCTGACAAAAATCATCAATCAAAAAAAAAGTGTTAGTTTGCTGGTGAACGAACTTGTTAGAATTTTTAGGCAACATATTTATCGATATATTTTTGTTGGCGGAAGGTTTCAATTTTTGACAACAAACAGCTTAATATAATTAAGAACTGACCTCTTCCCCTTGAATTTTCCTTAAGACTTGGTTAGCCGGTTAATGTTTTTAACTTTGTTGTAAGCCCAGCCCCGGCGGGTCCATTAAAAAGGACTTCTGACCACGCAAAGAAGGGTCTAAAAATGTTAATTTTAACAAAGTGGCAATGGGCTAAGAGTAGAGAGATTAGACCAACAAATTTAAATTCAATATCGTCGTTCTTGATCCCCTACTTCTCTCGGATCCCTCTGCAATCCCGTCGCGAGCCCATCTCTAGCTATGAGTCCTTGAGCAACGCCCAAGCGTGCAGCATGCCTGCCAATAAGGCAGTGACACAAGTAAGATGTTTTCGAATTTGGGTTAAACGAGGACCATGTGACCCTAGCTACTGCGCAAGCCGGAACCATTCTTCCGTAACCAGGCGCCGGGTTTCATTCCTTGTGACTATCTTGTCAGAGTGTATGGGCGTCCCTGTCAAGCTTTTTTTGGGATGAGCTGAATGGTGGTGCCTTGACAATCTATGTTGAGGTGTCCATGTACCCTGATAAGGTGGTTACTACGCGTGGGGCTTCTCCTTTTTGGAGTGGCGGCTTTTCAAGATTCCCTTCTCCTCCGCAACAACCAGTAGAGTCTTCAGAGCCTTCCACGAATATCCGTGAGCTACTTGCGAAACCACATTCTCTGCCAATTCATTTATTAAAAACAAAGAGGTTTCCATATTCATTTGCCTTCTCAAAATTCCTTGTTTGTTTACTTCTGACAGCTGTTTGCTATCGATAACAAATCATAATCAAGCAATTCTAACCAACTATTTCTTTGTTAGATTCACATCTAACACAATTACGAAAAATAGCAAACATGATTGCGCATCATGCCCGTTCAGCAGCACAATCTAACAAAAATAGTCGATTATTTGTCATCGATTTATGCTGCTGAACACGCTCATTGTTCCGTTGATCTGATGTGTAATGTTTTGGCTACTTTCACGGCTCCTCGAAGCCACAACTTGTGACGCATTTCGCCGGCCCACCACACAGGATGATTCAAAACGCACACAATTTCAACAATTATGCTTACACCAATTGCAATCTTCTCAGAAAAACAAAATTTCTCATAAATCCTAAAATGAAATGGGTGGACATTTTCTAGCTCCCTCAAATTAAACAGAGGGCAGTTCTGTGACATTTGGAATAATATTCAAATATAAAAACTTATCGGAGAAATAGTTATGCTCTTCCAGATCATAGCTTCTTCAGGATCAATTTCATCCTATATGCTGCATCCATTTAAACAGTGATGTTCTTCAAGATTCAGTTCAACTCCGTGATCCTAGCCATGATACAATAGGTATAAGGTAGTCTCGTCGGCTGCCGAAGCGAGCTCGTGTTGTCTCTTAGCTTCAGTGCATGCCTGGTTGTTGACGAATGTTTTAACCCTTACGCAGCAACAAAAAAATGAGTTAAATGAGTCAAATTCATTCATGCATCAAAATGTGATGTTAAACGAAAGTTATGGGAGCAAAGCCTGAGGTGCAGCCTTCGTCTCAATCCAAAAAAAAATTATCATTTATTAATAATTCTTATTTTTTCATTCAGCCAAGAATACAGAATTGTTATGATATAATGGAAACGTTGAAGACAACAGTGAAAATTGGCTTAACGTAGACCTAATATATAATAATAATAAGCTCCGTCAAAATAGGAACGAACCTCTCCGAGCCTTTTGATACCAAAAGAGGTTTTAGGCAGGGTGACACCTTATCGTGTGACTTCTTTAATCTGCTGATGGAGTATATACTGCGCCAGTGCCCAAATGCCAACAGATCGGGCACCATCTTTAATAAAGATGTAATGCTACTCGCATATGCCGATGATATTGACATTATCGGCAAAACCGAACAGGCAGTAAGCAATGCGTTTTCAGAGATTGAGAAGCAGTCTGAGCTAATGGGTTTAGCGGTAAACGAGGACAAGACGAAGTACCTAGTGTCCTCGAAACAGAAGTACACACAACTTGGGCAATCTGTTGCAATGGGAGAGTACAACTTTAAAGTTGTAGAGGACTTTGTCTACCTCGGAACGATGATAACCGGCGACAACAACATCAGCCTGGAAATTCGAAGAAGAATCACGCTCGCAAACCGATGCTATTACGGGCTAAGTAGGGAGCTCAAGAGCAGAAACCTCAAGCGAAGAACAAAAATAGCGCTATATAAGTCGCTTATCATCCCAGTCCTGCAATACGGCGCAGAAGCATGGGCAATATCATCAGCGGATGAGGCGGCGATTGGCGTTTTCGAGCGAAAGATTCTTCGCAGGATTTATGGACCTTTGAAAGTTGGCGAGGACTTTCGCATCCGAAGGAATGACGAACTGTATAAGCTCTATGGGGATACTAGTCTGGTCAAGCGCATAAAGCAACAGCGGCTGCGCTGGCTGGGACATGTTACCCGTATGGATGATCAAGCTCCAGCAAAAATGGTCTACAAGAGGAATGCGAAAGAACTGGGACAAGGCAAGGTGGGACGACCACCTCTAAGGTGGGACGACCAGGTGCGGAAAGACATTTCTAAGCTTGGCGTGAAAAACTGGTGCCAGCTTGCACGGAGCAGAAGCGACTGGCGGACATTAGTTGCAGCGGCCGAGACCGTCAAACGGTTGTGATGCAATGCATCGGGCCAATAAAGAAGAAAGAAGAAGATATTTATATATATTTGCATAGTTTCTGATAAATGCAATTTTTTTCAAAGTATTTTTATTGGAATTGAGCGACCAATGGTAGATATATAAAGCTTGCTATCTTCTCTGTTGCCAAAGATTATTAGCAAAATTAATCTATAAAATAAAAATATAGAAACTAATTCACATCTTTGTGTTACAGTAGGCTATTTTAAACCCCACGGACCTGTTCAGGGTTAATCAGCATTCTTTATTGCCGTTTCATTCACACTCACTATACTTTGTACTTTTCACTCGCACTCATTGCTAGCATACGCCAAGGGACAGCTTTTGACGACGAGACTACCTTATACTTATTGTATCATGATCCTAGCCATATTGTCCCACTCTCTGAAACAATGAAGTCTTTTTTTTAAAAGATGATTTGCCAAAATCCTAGGTAACCTTTTTTTTCTTCCATGGTTATAGTTTTTTACATGTAGTCGAAATGCACCTGCTCCAGTTATAGCATTCTGTCTGGTGTGTATTGTGAAAGATCGAATCGTCATATTCGATACTGAAGCACCATAACCCATTATTGAGTTTAGTTATGCTATTCACAATTCATTGTTATTGCTAGGAGATCATTTCAACACGGGTTGGGCTTTATTAAAGGACATCGTACGCTGGTGAAGTGGTAGTTAGTTAGCTTCACTCTTGTCATTTTCGACCAACTTGTCGGTACAAGGAATGTGTGCGTAAGCCAAGTGCTGATTCTCTTTTCAAGAACCTTAGCTTCTCTTACGAGAGGGCTGATGATGAGATGAAGTGATTCAATTATGGACGAAGGCGATTCCGTATGTCGAACGGAAGAGCTACACAACTTCTTTGTCGCCGCAAGTCGTAGACAACATCTTCTACACTATCCAGTCATATCCAAAGACCAACGATTGCCTATTGAAGCAAATTATTGAAAAATATAAAAATTAAAGTTACGATGAACCTACAAACGATTTATTTACGTTTTACATCTACCTCCACTTGGATACTCACTGCAAGTAAGATTTAACCTAAAACTGTCGAACCCTAGGTGTCTTCCCTATCGCTTCTTACAAATCACATAAAGCTATTGCTGCAACTATTGCATCATTAAAGGCCACCATAACTATTCGCTGTTAATTATTTTAAATTGTCCCGCCAAGTTAAATTTGAAAACAAAACCTCTAGAGATCTCAAGATCTAGCTCATCTACGAAATAATGTGCAGATATTTTCATACTAAGCTAAAAAATAATTTTTTTTTGCTTTCTGAATCGTCAGTAAATGCAATTGAAGACTGAAAATGATATAATATAAGAGATTTTATGGTTTAGCATCAATATGGGCTAATCCTGCGTTGCGGACGTTACATTTGTACGCAAATTTGCTTCTTAAAATTGACACAGCTGGCGTCCGCTTTGGAATATTTGAAATACTTTTGGTGCAAAATGCAGTTCTTTGGGAGTACTTTCAAACCTAATTTAAGATAATAGGTTATCTGTTTTTGAAAAAAAGTTATGCTTGTTTAAAGTTCCGTTGCGGACGTTACAAAAAATGGAAGTCGACTTTGAGGCTTATGTGCATTTCCACATTTTTTAGCGAATTTTGCCTAATAATCAAAAAAAGGCTAATAACAAAAAATTTAGTAGAATATATGACCAATTCAACCCAGCTTTCAAAAGAATGATAAGTGGTCCCGTTATTAAAATATCTTAATTTTTATGCTGTTGCGGACGTTACACTTTTTCCATTGACCCAAATAGTGTAACAAAAATTTTTGTTTTCATCCGATTGACTTGAAACTGGGTTTATAAGTTTTGTACGCGAAATAGTTCGACACGTGTTTTCCCGATTTTGAAACATCCGCCAACGAGGAAAATATTCGTAAAATTCTGCTTGCAAAAAAATTATTTTTCATCCGATTGGCTTGAAATTCGTTTTGTAATGATAAAACTCGAACTAATTTGGGTTTTCATTTTCCGATGTTGGAAATACCGATTTTTATCGATATTTATCAATTATTAATATTAATATTATTAAAACACACTTTTTGTTACTTTGAGGTTATGTTTTTCGGATTCTCGACAACTTAGAGCAATTTAGAGCCCAGATTCCGACTCAGCAGGCAATAATCCATTATAGACACCTATTTCCACCTCATATTAAAAAAAAATTTTTTGAGTATTTTCTTGCCGTTGCGGACGTTACACATTTTGGCACACATATGTGTAATAAAGGTATATTTTTTTTTCATCAGTTTAAAGGGCATAAAAAACTCTGTTTATAAAGCTAGTTTGGATAACCGAATTATTAAAATTCATTCTGCTAAATTAAAAAAAAAACCCAATTTTCCGTTGCGGACGTTACACACAGCAAACCGATTTTTAGTTTAAATTTTTAATATATATTAGATATCCTACAAATATAATGAGTACCTTAACTTAAAGGAAATGAAAGAAACTTTATGTTTTGCTAAGCAGAAAATACTATAACGACTGTTTTTACCATTTTTGTGACCAATAAAGAAACACTTTTTTTTCAAGAATTAATAGAAGCAAGAGGAAGGTGTAGGTATGCCTCTGCCAAGAGCAGACAAACCACCGAAGAACAATATTGCTTACATATTTTGAATCTTGAACATGTACCCTATTATTCCATTAACAAACATTTGGATTTTGGACAACTTTAAATTTCAACCCTTGGTTTAAAAATTTTCGGATTAGCCCATATAATTACTTCTCGAAACCCTGAATAGAGCTTTTGACAGTAAAGAAATTAATGGGTTCGAAGAAAAGAAAAGTACATGGAACAGGTTCTCCATTGTATCTCTTGAAGTTTTTCGAGTGTATAACTATTAAAAATTTCTAAGGTCTTTATTCCTAGTCTTCAGGGCTCTCTCCGACATCATGCCAATTGGTAGTTCAACAATGCTACTTATGTAAGCTCCAAGCACATAATGAAATATGCTTTAATGATCCCATCGACAGTGTAGCCCATCAAGCTCTGTATACTAACTTCAGCGGAATCATTTGCAATTGGTATGTTTTAACCCTCTAGTTCCCAAATTTTTTTTTGCAAAAAAAAATTATGTTTTGCCTTGCTTTCGCTTTAAAAGAGAATGTTTGTTCAGGAAAAATTTTGTATTCTTAGAGAAAAGGGTCATTTGAGGTCAATTACTTACCCCGCCTACAGGCGGTCTTGGGAAACAGAGCCAAAAAAATTACCAATGCACAAAAATTTCATATTTTAGTTTTTTTGTTTATTAATATACAAAAAATAGAATAATAATGCTGAAATGTTTTGAAAAGGGTAATATGCTTCTTTATTCTTGAAAAATAAATCTTAAACTCAACAAATTAGTTTCAACATAAAGTGAAGTGAAGTTTAATACATGAAAATTATGAAGTACAGTTTATATATGATGGAAATTAAGGAAGCAACCTTTTTGCTGGGAGAAACAAAGATTTATTTAGCATTTTCGGCACATAACCTGCGTTTCAGAAGCGCTTCCCGGATTTTTACAACTCTTTTTCCCTTCATTTCGACCCAAAAATTCTGGAAAATTATCAACTCCATCAAAGCGAGTGTCTGCAGGTCGTAAAAAAGTCTTTTTCTATGACCTTTTTATTGAGGAGCTGTGGACATCCAGGACCTTTGCTAACGTTTTTTAACGTACAAAGCACTTCTGCAACATTTGCTCGGAAATTCGGCATTGGGATGCTGAGGCATTGGCACAGACTGGAATTTATCGTTAAAATGTTTGACAATCGAACGAATTTTGTATAAAGGATCGAAGTCCACTGAGTTTTCAGCTGGCAGTTTGCTATTGTCATTAAAATGTATATTACTCCGAATTTGGTCAAAACGATTTCTTGACATTGTGTCTTGGATGATTTGAAGTGCATATTTGCTCCAATATGAACGCATACTTGGATAGTAAAATGCTGACATAAAAATTAGAATGCCAATAAATTTACGCAACTCCAAGTTCTTTATAAAAAATGAAGTCGCAATGTTTTTTTGGACGGCATATATGTTGGTCTGCTGAACGATGTGCGTTATGATTTCGTCATCTAGAAAATATTCAAAGCATTTATATGGTGTGTCGTGACTTTGAAATTCTTCCAGATCGGGATCACAAAATGAGATGAGAGAGAAATGAGCCGATTTATCTGGCACCAGATTTTGTTGACGCCATAATATCTTTTTGAAGGCCTAGGATTTCGGATTTAAATCCAGAACGCATCCTACAAATGCGCCAGCATTATTTATGGTGTTTTTTGTTGGCTCATGGTCAGATGCATGACGTCAACTGGAACGACTTTCAAATTCGCCTTTATTCTTTGTTGTGTTTTTTGGGTAAATGTTAGCCATGGACAGCGTTTGGTTGTCGGAGATGTAATTGAAAAATTTTTTCTTTCTAAGTCACCGTCCAACCATTCTGATTTTTATTTTTTTTTTGCAAAAAATTCACTGGGCCTTCCGCATTTTTGATGTGAAACATATTTAATTTCGGTACGGAAGATTTTAGTAGGAGCAAAACTTGATTCCAGCGTGACGCTGACATTGATTTAGCGGAGTGTCCCAGAGGGTGATTAGTGACAATGGGCGTAAAGTGGAGGTGACTCAACAGTGACTTGACAGAGACTTAACAGTTACTTATCAGAGACTTTACAGTCACTAAACAGTGACTCAACAGTCACTAAACAGTGACTTAACGCAGACTTCACAGTGTTTGGCATCAAAAATATCCTACGAGGATCGATAGCCATAAGTAATTCCGATTTACTGGCAAAATTTCAGATCGATCGGTTAAGATATGCTTGAGTTATGTGTCCGGAAAAATAGGGTCTACGGAGAAATGATACACGACCGCCATTTTGTTTTTGATACAAAAAAATCGAAAGCCATTTTGAGTAAATGTATCACACTATAATACCTCATTCACAAATTTTCAATTCCTTCTTGCTGATCCAAAAAAATATCATATAAAATACTTTTAAAACGATACCAAAAAAGAAACAACAAAATGTTAAAAAATGTCAATTTAAAATTTTAAACATATCAATTTAAAAAATTTTCTATTAAAGAAAAATTGACATGATATTTTTCTCGATGTAGACTTTCCAAAGGATTTTCTGCTACTTCTGTATATTTTCTGACTAAAATTTAACAAAATCTGAATCACACTTTCTCATAAGATTAAACCAAACTTATGGTTTTTCTAGGAATATATCGAAAACCACATGTAATAAACCAATCTTTATTCCTAAAAGTTTGGCTTCTCCCATTATAAAATGCTTTGTTATAATTTCGTAAAAGTAGGAAAAAGAAATATTCATAAAATTCATGAAATACTGAAATGCCGAGATAATGAGTCATTGGAAACTTTAAAAAATATTCATAAATGCGCCAACTGCAAACCAAGTCAAGTGACTTATAAATTTTTAACAAACTAAAAATAAAGACTGATTAGCACAGATTTTGTTGAAGATTCATTCATGATTTTGTCAATCAATTTTTTCCCTCTCTCTCTCTCTGTCTTTAAATTTTTAATAGTTCTTCTGTTTCTGCTTCCTCTGTGTGCACGTGTTGGGGTAACCAGCAGCAACAACAACAACAATAAAAGTCGCCGCCAGCGGGGGGATTTGAAGTTGGGTGTTATTTTTGGTTCTTCTTCTGCGCTTCTCTTTATGTCTTTCCGCATGTGAAAGGAAATAATTACTTTATTTGTTGTTGTTGCGGCCAGCTGGGCTGCATTTCAAACAATTTGGAAATTGAGGAAAACAATTGGAAATTTGTTTGCAAGCTTTTTAGTTTTTATTAGCTAAACAATAATTAACAGTAAATAAAATTTGATTTTGGTTAGGCAGGAAATTGTAAGTGGCTGTTGTAGGTCAAGAAGCAGAGGCAGAAGCAGAAGTTGGTGTTGCAAGTATCCAACGGTTACGGTTATTTTAATGACTCATTGAGAAAGTGAGATCAGAGACACAATTAAATGCTTTGGCTTTGCTTTAAGCGACAATTTCCGCACCGTAGACATTCATTAGAGAGAACATTAGACAAATTTGCACATTTAATCAAAGACAATTGAATAATTGAGCCAAATAACTGGAGTACGTGATGGCTGCCAACAAGCCTTGTGTTGTGGTGTGGTGTGAGTGAGCTGGCAATACTTTTCCTTTGCAGCATTTGTCAAGTGTTGTTGTTGTTGTTGTTGCACTTCCTACTAGGAAATTCTATAGAAAAATATGTGCAGCAAACATGGACTGTTGGCAAGTGTCATTTGAGACACACACACACACAGAGAGACACACTGGGACAGAGAGCAGCTGCTTTTCTTTCCCCTCTGTGTGAAGTGCATTTTATGCCCGAAATTCAAAACTCCTCTTTTTTTTATGATGCTTCCAACTATTTAAATGTTTGGCAGTTGAGGTTTAGTGTACATAGGAAAATTCAAAAATCATTTGGTAGATTTATTCGAGTTTCTTTGTATAATACTTAGATTTTTTAATTTTTAAAAATATATGTTTATCAGCATTACTAATTTATTTTTGAAGTCTGGTAAAGATCAGATCAATTGTTATAATGTTATAATATAAGAGACCACTTATTGGAGTGAGGGGACAAAGAAAAAACAGAGCAAAAGTGTTCAACATTCAGCAAATACAGCCAGTGTTGCCAACTGTTGACACTTAAAAATAGCTGAATTGATTACTAAAAGTAGCTAGAAATGGCAAACTTGAATTCAAAATTGCTGTTATTCTAAACCGCAAACGGACATCGTTTGGCATTCGGATAACAATAACGTGATTGTCTCTTTTCAATTCGTGCATGTGCGATTTGAAGAATTTGCGCTCATTCAAAAGGGAGTCCAGCTTGCCGACAATGCGTTAGGGGTTTTGTGAGTTGAGTTTACCGTAGCGTTCGACGTACTCACAGCCCATTAAGAAGATTTCTAAAAATTTATGTGGTTCTTTATGTCAAACTTTGCCTGTGATTTAAAGGTTGAATTAAAATGCTGACCATATGTCGATGTATTGTGCAATATTTTTGTGGCTACGAATGAGGTTAATTGGAAACATGAATAAAATCTACAAATGGACTTCAGAAACAGATATTATATAAATCTGGATTCGTGCCGATGGGCAAGCCGTTCAATGGTAGTATTACTTATAGTATACATCCTGGCGAAATCGTTTTTGCATTTGAGCTCGTGATAATTGGACCAATATTCGATATCTGGCTCATAATCGAATGCGAGACGAAGGAACGAAGCAGATGGAAAAGCTCGATGTACTTGTTGGCGTTGTCAGTCAATTGTTCTGCGTGTGTTAACATCTGCCCGATGGGCTGTAAATGTAAATTTGGCTATACAACTCCTCCCACGAGGCCAAGCCAAGCTTCTCTCAATTTCCACACTGGTATTTTCGTTTTATTGTTGATCTGTTAATGCTGACCTAACAATTCGCAGCATGCTGCGTAGTTAATTTACAATGATGTTATGCAAAAGGAATCGCAAATCACCCAGCGTTTCGAAACATATGCTTATAACTTATTCCACACCTACCAAATATATACAAAAAAAATGTCATTTAAATCGGTCAAGACGTTGCAGAGGAGATTGCTAACAAAGGTTTTGTTGGTGCGTCTAAAAATTCAGTTCGGTCTATTTTTAGATCTGGTATTGTTCGTTGGTGAAATTGTACTCTCTTAGCGGAAGGTGAGGAAGGCTTAGGAAGGTTGTGGCAGTCCCTTCATGAATTATTTATCAGAGAACAAAGAATATCATGAAGACTCCCAATTTTACTCAACCCGCAACAATCAAAGTAGCTCGGACTGCAATGTAGCTTTGACTCCCTGCTACGTCCTAAGCATATTACGCAGATCTCTTTGATGCTGCCTCATTGTTAATGTTCCTCAGTGAATGACAAATTTTTAGTGGTGGACCAATAAATATCGTGAAATTATTGATTGAAACGATGTGAAAAAGGAACATCCCCAGAATATGTTAGAATGATGATACAATTTTGGCACGGGAACAGCTTATGGAACATCTTTGATAATGATGTTAGATGTGCTTCAGTGTGAATGGCATATTAGACTCGGGCAGAAGTTAGGTTATTGTAGTAGGTCTGACTAGATGGTTAACTGTGAGTTACCAGAATACTATGGAACGTAAACCTGCATTCCCGTTTCCATTTTGCTCCACCAGCTTATTTCTGGACTGAACATTCCGTCCTCTTTGCTACACAGTTTGCAATAGTAAATATACTTAAAATTAGAGTCAAGTCCAAGAAAAATGTCGAGAGATCAAAATCGTAAACTCTGGCGTCCATATGGAAGTCTAGATGACTCAAATGATGAACCAGATTCAAGACGTGAAGAGTCGCGTAAAAAACTCGTGAAACACAAAGAAAATATCGTCGTCGTATTGCTAGATTCGAAATTGTTGATTCGATTAACTGATTGGGAAAAGACAACCAAACACGTTTGGTTACAATGAGGAAATTGTGCCAGATATAGAAAGTCAATAACGGATATAAATAACTTCCTTTCTCTTAGACACATTTTCCTGCGTTGTTTAAATCCCGTTTTAATTTCACCTAAGATCAGTATTAGTTTTTCTTAAATATGCGATATGCAGGCATGTTCTCAATTTCACTACTTTATCAAAAATAAATCGATCTCAAGTATGCTTGGGTTTAGTATTCGTGCTCTCAATTCCAAATTAAATTGGTTTTCATTTTAATTCATTTACACAAGTCCAAGCGAAACTGGCACCAAATCAACGATGGTCACTGGATTCCCCCAGGAGGACTAAAAAATTTCTCTATTTACACATATACGAGCCGAACGAGAAAAGAGCAAAATGCCTTTTAGTGGCAGGTGGATAATCTCTCACTTTATGGCCTCGCTCTTGTTGGCCAACGCTGCTTTAGATACACAAGAGAGAAACAACCAAACGGAACAGTTGGAAATGAAAGAGGCTGACTTTTAGGTTTCGCTCTTCATTTTTGCTCTCAGTGCCAAATTCTAAACAAAATAAACAAGCTTAAAATTATTCTAAATTAACTACATATATCGAAAAATATATTACGATTTAAATCGATTCTTTAAAATTATCGACTATGGGGAATCGCTTTAGTGCAATTTATATATCAGTACTTTCCAGTTTGTTTTTATATATTTAAATAATTGTTGCCTTACAAATTTGACTTTGCTCTTGCAGACCGACTAATGTTTTGCCATCATAATCCAATTTTCTGTTTATAGAACTAAATGATCTTGACCTTGCTTACAAAGTTTTTACTGAACCAAACGATTTTCCATTGAGCTGATCGATCAAATGTCAAACCGGAACCGGACAATTGCTTGGCTTTCGATTTGTGAATGAACCTACCCCCTCCCCCTCTCTCTTATCGTGTGTGTGTGTTTGTGTGGGTAAACTTGAGTTGTAATTTTGCGAATGTCTTTTTGCCAATAAATCATGTCTTATTGTAGATTTTCTCTAGGCTCCCGTATGCGGCGTCGTGGCTTACGTCATATTTGGCCATGTTTTTTACTGTTGTGGCCACATTTCGCTTGAAAGTAGGTAAAGTGGGCATAGCTCTCTTAGGATTGAGTCATCGACATTAGTTTTTTTCAGTCCATTTTTGAGTGACATTCGAAGTCCAACATTTGCGTTCATTTGTTTCGCACTTCATTTGTGGTCTAAACAAATTTCCATAATGCCAATAAATTGGTATTAATTGGCTCGTTAATTGAAAATTATAACAAGCAATCGAAGTGAATGAATTAATGAATGGGCCATTTAAAACAGGGCTAAACGCGTCATAAGAGATTTAGTCACTTCACCAATTCTGGGCTAAAACAGCTGACTAACCGTAACCAACAACAGTCTCCACAGCTGAATGGCTGGCTGATTTTGTTGGCTCCTTCATCATTCCAAAAGCCAAATGACTGTGGGTGGTGCACTCACACACTGCGCCAATATTTACTCAACATTGATGGACATGTACAGTGTGTGTGTGTGCTGTCTGCTTTCGGTTTCCTTCTTGTTTCTTATTTTTGCTATTTATAACTGGCATACTAATTTGTAATTTGTTTAATGATTCACTTAACGTATACTCCTCCTCGCTCTCTCACTGACGCATTTTATGAAGTGTGGGAACCCTATGAATCCGAATCCATGTATCTATTTTTTCCCTACACAACAATTGTATTTGTGATAAGATTAGGCAGACGAGTGTAACCCATTTCCAAGAAGTCACAAATGATTGACTTTTGCTAAGAAGGCAAATCAATCTACATAAACAATGTCTGAGCGGGTTGGAAATAAACAATATCAATTTTTTGAATGTTTAATCAAAAATTATTTGCCAATTCTCAAGAATATTAAGATTAATGAATTCCAATAAGTAATCATAAACTCTCAAAAATTTCTTTCTCTCAAAATTTCCATACATTTGGAATTTTAAATTTATTATTTTATAAGTTTATCAAGGCTTATCAATGCCATTAATGGTATTTTGCTAACCTCAAACCGAAATGGTTTTTACCAAATGACACTTTTATTTCGGGAAATTAATTCCCTGCTGGATAGAATTTTAAATTTGAAAACGGGACGGGAAATTACCTAGCCTGATTCGTGTTAAGCCATGTTTGAGTCGTTTTTGCCTTGTGATCTGGAGCGGAGTCTTGTTAAAAGGTCCACCAAATGTTGCTTCTGAGGTTTCACAACCTTTTCTAAAACGTTGGGTTGATACACTTTCGACGAAGTTTTGACTGCTCTTTTACAAAAATAGGCGACTTACCCAAAAAACCATTACATAAGCCGCATGATGACTCTCTACGCTATCGACTTTGATCGATGCGAGTCCAGAGGAACTTCGGTGTTGCGGTCATTTCGAATAAGTTGAGTAATCGAATAAAGAAAAAGTAAAAATAAAAAAAGTTTTGAAAATTTCCCTCTTATTTTGTGACCAAAAAACCATTTTATTTTTACCTCAGCCAGAGAGCATCATAAT
The DNA here is from genome assembly GCA_018904275.1 of Lordiphosa clarofinis. NCBI lineage: Eukaryota > Metazoa > Arthropoda > Insecta > Diptera > Drosophilidae > Lordiphosa > Lordiphosa clarofinis. The sequence goes on from JAEIGQ010000098.1 coordinate 331,278, forward strand.
TTTGACTAAAGGTTTGTAAGAAATAATCTGAAATCTTGAAGGCTAGGCTCAGAAAATAATTTAAGTCGATTGATTCCATGCTTATCCCTTTCACTTTAAGGGCAAATATCTTTGGACTACCGATTATTATTGTAAAATTTTTTGTTTGTAACACAAACTTGGCCGTCGATATTTTAGTATTAAATGCTGCTTGAACTTGAATACAGTATTTTCATAACATTTTTGGTGTTTTATTTATATGACATGATCTGGGGCTGGTCAATATTATATATTTTTATATCAATAAAAAGCCGATTTAACAAAATGAGCTTGACTTGATTTGACCTGTTCAACAATATCAAATTGATATTTTCGATCATAACAAAATGATATTTTTCAGATCAAATTGATACTTAACAATATCATTATAACGCGTAGAAGAAAAAGTAATTACAAATGGCAGGTAGTAAATCTAATACTATTAACTTCCCTTTTTTATAGAAACAAAAAAGGATCGAATATGGGCATTTCCGCGGGTCGCGAACGTACGTTTGTACGCTTTTGATGTACAAAAACGACTGAAGAAGACAGAAAACAAAAATTATCCCCACTTTTTTTTTTTTTTTTTTTTTGCGATTTGATAGCATTTTGTTAGCTCTGTGTTTTAGATTATCGAGTTTTAGATTTCATAATAATAGCAATAAACATGAGGTCGCGAACGTACGCGGAATAGAAGTGGACTTTGGCTTAATCTAGTGAAATGCAAAATTCTGCGATATGGAACGGAATATTCTAAAGCTATTAATTTATTATAAAAGAGGATTAATGTACCTTTCTATCTAGTGTTTACACAGAAAAATATCTCGATTGGTTTTTTTAAAAATGAATTAATTACACTAGTTTACAAAAATAAAAAAAAAATGACCCATTTCAGCTGGAAAATTTTCTTAGTATAGTTTGGAATGGTGATTTAAAAAATCGATTTCAAAAATTTTTTCATGGCTCCGTTTTTGAAATATTAATTTTTTAAATTTTTTTGGTAGGTACTCTTACATTTTAAGCCATATCTCAGTTCATAATTGTCAGATAGAGTCAAGTAAGAAATAAATCGAAAGGTAATGGAGCTGCCAATAATTGCGTGGAGCATTGTTTTGAAATCGGTTCAGTAGTTTGAATTCAACAACCAAGAATATTTCAAAAACGATTTTTTGCTCGAAAATCCAAGAAATTTCATTTTTAAACGACTAGAAAAAATATAAAAAAATACAAAAAAATTATTTTTATTTTTTCTACTTAAGAATCGCACTTTTACGAAGAAAATAAGGTATTGGTGAGGAAAATCGTGTAACACGTACCATAGATGGATCAAATTGAGTAGAGGAACTAACAGTCAAATTTGAGTATATTGTGTGTTTTCAAAAATTAACATTGTACTTTTCTTCGTTTTTTGGTCAAAGTATAAAGTGAACGAAAAGCCAGAACATAAATAAAAATTAAAAACGGAACAAAAGTCGAAGCAAACAAAAATTTATTTTAAAATATTCAGGAAAATATCATATTTTTTTGCACTAAATTGCTTACAGCTCCTGTGTTTGTTCACAGATTTTGATCATCGATATCTGTTTTTCTTCGTAGAATTGCGGTTCTTATGTAGAAAAAATAAAAATAATTTTTTTGGATTTTTTAATATTTTTTCCAGGCGACCAAAAATGAATTTTCGAGCAAAAATCGAATTTTTAGAAATATTTTTGGATATTGTAGTCAAACTAATGAACCGATTTAAAAAGCAATGTTCTACTCGATTACCGGCAGCGAAATAACCTTTCGATTCTTATCTTGCTTGACTCTATCTGACAATTATAAAGTGAGATATGGCTTAAAATGTAAGTGCCCCTACCAAAAAATAAAAAAAATTATATTTCAAAAAACGGAGCCATGAAAAATTTTTGAAATTGATTTTTGAGATCAACATTCCAAACTACACTAAAATTTTCAGTAGAAATGGGTCTTTTTGGCTGTAAACTAGTGTTACCGATCGCGAACGTATCGGTCGCGAACGTACGGTTAGAAAAAGCAAGATAAAAATTAACCGTTAATCGAACTTTTTTGTTTTCATTTTTTTTTTTTTTCTTAAATGATTGTTATGTAAGAGATTTTGTAAACATAGCATATGTTTTGCATGTTAAATAAGTAAATTTAAAATTGTCATTAAATTTTATTTTTCGGTCCAGGCTTACCATTCTCCATATTATTTCTTGATTTTACGATGGATCGATATTGGAACCACTTGAAGATCACAAAGTCGCATAGCATCTTATTGCTCAAAACACAAGACTGGGAGCCTATTTCAAAATTTTCCGATGTGCAACAGTACAACACTGTTCATGTTCTTTATATCCCTTTCCTCTTGTGAGATTTTTAAAAATTAAACACTATCCATTTATTTTGTTCTAATATTATTTGACAAATTAATATTATTGACGGATAAAATGAAACGTAGTTTAGAAATGATATGAAAATAATGATCTATGACTAAATATCAAATTAACCAGTCCATATTAAAATGAGATAGAGAGTTTTTTTGTTTTACATTTTTAGATAATATTAATCTATCTGTTTTAAATTGTCAAAAAATAGTTTTTTTACTCTGTAAACGACAAAATTGGTTTAAGTTTCACATATTATTAAAACTGGATAGAAAAATCACAAATTTTTGTGCTTAAATCAAGAATTTTCAGTTTCAAAACTTCTACAAGCCTGAAAATTCTTGATTTAAGTACAGAATTTCTTAATTAAACACGATTCGGAACAAAATAAGCATTATCTAGACTTATATGTACAAAAACCAAACCCGTATTATGATTCAGTGTTTCATTCTTTGTTTCCGATATAACTAGTATAATTCTAAAAGAAATAAAGTAAATAATATTGACATCAAGGGCTGGAATATTGTCCAATTGTTATTTGAAACCATTTTAACGTGACTGACGAATCATTAAATTGCAAAAAAAATATCACTCATAAGCGTTATTCTCAGCTGAGGGTGCTCTAAGGCAATAAAAACTGATACATACATAAGAAACTGTATTTAAAGAAAAACAAATGAGCGCTAAAACAACCATGATTTTGATAATATAGAACGTAAATGACCAATGAAATTTTTCTGTGACTGACGAATCATTAAATCGATTAAAAAATGCCCAACACGACCACTGTTTAGTAAAATAAAACCAGGTCATATCCCTTTGAGTTGCGCAAAAGGACAGTATAGACAAGAATTCGTGACAATATCGAATTTTCTTTCCCTGACCATATGGTTATCAAATCAATCATCAATCATATCAAAAGCTACCATCTTTTTATTGACTGTGACACACTGATAAGGTCAAGATTCTTTAAAGTTTTGTCTAGTTTAGGTATACCAGCAAAGAAAGTGCGACTTGGCAAGATGACGTTGAGACGCACTTAAATTTCCGTCAAAGTAGGAAAGAACCAAAAGAGGTTTTAAGCAGGGTGTTACCTTACGCTTAAAGAAGTAGCCCAGATATCCTTGCATTGAAAACTGTACCTTATCGACCATTTTGCTTGCGCATATCCTTTCGACTTGCCTCTTATTATTTGTATTCACATTCACCATTCAGGTTTATAAAGTGCCAAGAAACGCAACACACAAATGGCAATAAATGTCAGTCAAAGAGTTGAGTCGAATCCAAGTCAGAGGTAAGTCGTGCCACCATCATCGGGTTGTGTCAATAAATCGAAAATGTAAACTCAATTTACAAAATTGAAATTGAAGCGAGTGCGGGGCCGCACACACGCAGAGGGTTAAATGGTTCAAAAAGATGGCAACCAGGGCAGGGCGGCGCACCTGCGCATGGACTCAAACCTCAACGATGGGGTTAGTTGCAAATCAGAGTGTGTGTGTGTGTGTGTGTGGGGGGAACGTTGTGGAACTGAAACGAGAGCGCGAGGTGTGTGACCTTTTTCGTTATTTCGCATCAAAAAAAGTTGTCTGAGAAAAAATCTAACCTGGGAAAATCCAGCTTAGGCACGTGGATGCCACTTTTTGTCGTAGGGGTAGTAGGAGTAGCTGAGGCATTGAACCCAAACGTCGCGATGCAGCGATGTGCAGCGGCTTGTTGCAGGAAGCAAATTATCATCAGGTGCGACAACATGATTGAGTTGAGGTAATTTAGTTCAACTTGCCAGCCATGACACATTTTTTGGGTAGCCTCTCGTCGTCCCCAGCTTTTAATTGATTCAACTGTACTCTAACGGAACATTTTTTGGGACTATTTAAATGACACTTTTTGTGTTGTGTCATTGTCATTTGATTGAAGGTGGAGCCATCAGAGGTTTGTGTGTTTATCTCGCTTTAGGAACTTGATTTTGATTTTCTTTCCCCTCACTCCCCACTGAGAAAACTTTTACACTGTCTCTACACTTCTTCCGACTTCGTTTTGGTATCATTTCCTTCACACACACACAAACACACACACAATTTAGAAGTGGAAGTTTTTGTGGTCTAGAAAACACTGTAACCACAAAAGTTTGTATTTCAAAGCAAACCACACTCTGTGACTCTTCCTCAACTTCTTTTTCTTTGCCTGGCATTCTTCTTCATCTTCTTCCACTTGTGACACTTGGATATCATTTTGTGTGTGTTTTTTTTTGGGTTTTGGATTTTCTGTATCTGCTTTTGGTTGGCTGGTTGGTTCGTTGGTTTGTGTTCGTTTGCGTTGTGGGGCATTGTTATAATTATGGGAATTATTATTGTGGTTTTCACTCTGTGTGGTTTTTTTTTGGGGTAGCGCAATTTGGGGAACTGGAAACTGGTTTTTGATGTAATCGATGATAAGCCGGCGGGGCCCTTTTAAAAACAAGACGAAAATTATGTCTGGATAGGGGAAACTTGGGTTTAGCAAATCTTCTTTTGGGAATTTTAAAGCGATTGAGATCAGTTGAATAAAAGGAACTAATTTGCAAAATTATTCTGCTTTCTGGTTCGGAATTGTTCTTAAATCTATAAAAGGTATGTTTCAAATTGAATTTCTAGTTCATACTCTCAGAAAAAAATGAAAGGCAGAGCTTCAGATCGATCGGGATAGAATTTATACCGTTTTGTACTTAAAATTTCAAGTATGTTTTTTTTTTGGATATACTAAAATTTAGTACAAAACATTCTAGAACATTCAACAGCATTTTTTACTTACAATGAGCCGAACAATTAAGAAAGGATCTTTTTGGCTTTAAAAACAAATTTTTTTGAACTCTTACAATCCAAGGTTTCAAAAACTTTTTTAATGAAAATGTTAATTTTTTTTTTTTGAATCTAGGTTTTAGGTTTTATTTCAGGACTATGCGAAATTTTGCCTTCCGGGGTTGGATCCGTTCGTCTTACTCCTTCTGTGTCAGTACTTGGTTCCCAGTGTGTTTCCCTCGATACCCTATCGATTATTAATCGATATCGATCGAACGCCAATGCGGTTTCTTAAGTTCAATTTCAAATCTGCCCTTCTCGTTTTCTATTACTTATTTTGACGGTGCTGGGACAGTGCGTCACACTTTTCTTAAAATTCCCTCCTGGTTCTAACAATTTAGTTTTCGTGTGAGGGTAGATTTCGAACCAACAGTATAAGCATATTGGTCTTTGGTTAATTTATTTCCTCTGGATTTTGATTTTATATAGAGACCTACTTTCAGACCAAAATAAAGCGTTGTGAATTTGCCTCGAACTGAATTGAACATTGGCGAGCGATTGTCCACATGTGTTCGGTTCGTATATGTGTAAATAGCGAAATGTCTTCGCCTTCTAGGGTGAACCAGACACCATCATTGGCTTAAATCTACTTTTGTACTTATTTAATGAAGTATTATTTTGTTTCAACAATGTTTTGGGGTTAACTTTAGAATTTATTGTGTTTTGAAGAAGACTTTTGTATTTGAATTAACTATTATCGTACATACCGTACTATTGACACCGTTTGTACTTAATTCAAATACAAAGTTCTTGGGTTTTTTTTTCAAGTACAGGAACGATCAGTCGAATAAGTAAATATAGGTGACATGACATAAAGCCCATATGAAAAATTTTGATCACAACCTTAAAATATAACTCAAAACATTTTAGGGCATTATATTTGGTCATAAGGCCTATGGGCGCTAAGTCCGTATATGTTTGAAATTATATTGACAACAAAACCAATTCTGGGGTTTAAATTAAGTAATTAAGAATATCACTCAACGAAATCCCACCATGGAATATTTATTTAAATCGAATCCAACGAAATGAAATAAGAAATCAATCGCATCCATTCCTATTGGAGGAGCTTCCTTGAAATAGCTTCATTTGGAGCAAGTGGCTTATATTTCACAACGACAAGTTTATTCCACCAGATGGTTGATTTGGACGTTACTAGTCTTCCCAGTCATAATGTTATTTATTCATAATTTTTCCAAGTATTCACTGACAAGCCCTGTACTCAGAACGACAGAAAATTCCATTCTTCATGGTTCTTCATAAATTTGAAAACACCTTGGCTTTGCTTTGATCCTAATGTGCTGTGAAAATCTATTTTTATGAAATACTGTAACGAAAGAAGTTTTCTGTCGTTCTGAGTACGAGCCTTTGGCAAGAATATAATACACAGAAGAAAACAAAACTTCTTGAAATGAGCCCTACTTAACTTAACTTAACCACCACAAATAATAGTATAAAAAGCAGTTTAGAAGTAAAGCTATATAAGTGTGTGCGATGTGTGTACTTTGTAATCTGAAAGACTTAAGTGAACTAAGTCGGTGCCCAGCGCCTCCCTCCCTATCCAACAAGATATTGGCCCCCACAATAGCAACTCTAAGCACATTTTACTCATATATTGTTCTTAAAGTTAGAACATTAAGTTAAATGTGAAACCCTATTCTAACACTGCTTCTGATTACAAGAAGTACTATTTTGAGTAAAAAATTTTGATTACTTAAGTCGAGTTAGGCAAAATTAAAATTTAGTAGGGTGAAAAGCGGTCCAGATTTTTACGCCAATTCTTTAAACACAATCTTTCCCCTATTAATTCATCATTTCCTTTTGGAATTCTTCGCCTTCTTAGAAAATACTGATTCCAGAATATCCGGCTTAAAGGACCTTTTATAGAACCCATTGCAGAAGTGAAGATTGTTTTCGCTCTATAAAAACTATATACGAAAAATCTAAAACTTATGCCTAAATATGTTGGAAATTTGGAAACAGGACAAGTCAGATGTTGTTTTATTGTGTACTGTACCCAACCTGTGGTTTAAAATCGAACCAATCCGTTTGCGGAGCGGATTGCTGATATCAATTACAACAAAGTTGCCTCAAATCGAAACTAGGTTAAGTTTCCAATAATGGAAAATAAAGTCCTTTTACTAGTGCTTAGATCAGAGATCTTCTGACACACCGTCAATACCTACGAGCTTATACAGCTCTCTTTTGCAACCACAAAAAGTACTAAATCAACGCGCTCTTGCTTGGCTGAACACACACACGCAACGCCAAAATGAGCATGTGTGTTTTCACGACACCTGGCTTAGATTGTAGTAAACCATTTAGAGAGTAACAGAATGCAGTCAATGAGTTTAATTCTATTTCAGAAAAATCACTGAGAGACTTTGAAAGAAATTAGGTTTGATGTACACTTTCGATCTTATTAGCCGATTCGCAGCTTTAGCAGATAGCCGTTATCTTTCTAAAGGTAGTATCGGCCCAAAACGATTCATTGTGATTCGATGGCTTCCTTTGTTTACAGTTGTTTGGGTGTCCATAGGTTAAAATTCGAGTTCCTGTTTTTCAAAGAATCCTGTAATTACCCGAATACTCCACCAGCTGTTGTCAAATTTCCAAGATTTAGATTTGCTTTGCTCTTTTATTTGTAACATTTTTCTCCTTCTTCTCTTTTTTTTCCAAAATTTCTTTGTAAATCTCAGTTTAATCTTTTTGAGCAAAAACGAAATGTCATGCTATTTAAAAGTGAAGTCAGCCAACCTCGCCTGTGATGTGTGTGTGTACGTGTTGCAAACAACAAAAACCCAACAATCCTAGTGAAAAATTTCCACTTGAGTTTTCATCTCTTATTCATTCATGCGCCCGCCCGCTCGACATGTGTTTGAGTCGGAAAACATAATCTCAATTTTCATTTTTCACCTGCCCGCATCCACTTACACCGGGTACGGGTGCGGGGGCCCTTTTTCATTACTTATCAGCGGCAAAACGGCCAACTAAATACTTGAAAAACTCCGATCCCAACAATTTGTCTAAGAAGATGCTGTTCCCGGCCCCTGTCCATTATTTTGTGTGTCGGCAAATCCCCGTTGAAGCCTGATTAAGTGAATTATTATGCTCGCTCTTGCTCAGTCTGCCATTCGTCATGCATGTGTAGACACACAAGAAGCAACCGCCAACTGCCACCACCAGGGTAAGGCCAGGCCAGGCCATCAAATATTGTTTATGTTTCCAACAAATAGACCTCTCCGGTTGCTCTCTCCCGCTCCTGCCTACACATAGACACGCACATTGCACTCTTTCTAATCAGCCGAGCGAACGCTTGTTGCATTTGTACCTGCTTGACCTGATGTTGTTGTTGTTGTTGTTGGTGCTGCGGATGCATCCTCTGTATCTGTTGCATTTGGCTGCTCTTGATCCATTTCCATTTCCATTTCTATTCATTTTTGTGCGTGTTGCTCATTACGCGTCCTCTACTCTACTCTACGCTACGCTTTTGCTTCATTGAGCTTTGGTTGGCTGCAGTCACGTCAACATCTGCAACGTGCTTTAGTGGTTTATGCATTGAGGGAGAAATTAATTTATAACGTTCTTCTTGTTGATTCCCTGGAAAGATGTGAGTAACACATTTAATTGCCAGGCTCATGCTTAGATGAACATTGCGTAATTATTTCTACATATAAGAATTGAGATGCGGAAATGTAGCCTTTTATATTTCCAGCTTTGGCTACTTTAAGTGTGACCAGCTTAAATTGTTTAAAAGTTTGTCATTTTTTGGCACAAACTTACTCAGAATACTTCTTTTTACGCTCACTTGGGTTTTTTACGATTTTCAACTTACTTTAACTTTTGGTTAGGAAGCACAACGATTCTATTCTTTCCCCTATTCTTCCAGATAGGTGCTATGCCTATCTTTGACTATGAACAAGAACCCAGAAATTTGCAGCTTGTTTATACCAATTATACCAAAAGAAGTACATTTGGTTTTATTAAATTTCACGAAAATAGTCACTACATAATTTTTTAGCATGAAAAAAGTCCATTTGACAGATTTAAAAACTCACACGTTATTTTTTTTAGCTAAAAGTCAGCATATCATGAAAAGGCTTAAGATCTCTTAGTCGCGGAGATCGCACAACAAGAAAAGAAAATCGAAATCGGCCTGGCGAACCTTCATAGAAATAAACAAGAAGTTGTTGGTTTATATATAAAATTATATGTCAATCAAATTTGCAAATTACCTTCAATCAATTTAATTTGATTATGGGCGACATTTTATACAAAAGGCCTACAAAATCTGCTCGGGACCTTCTACCTAGTAGGACATCCCATGTATGTCGAATTTGTAATCATGCTTTTATTAAATATAAAGACTCCCTGAAGAAGGCAATACAATTGCCGAAATGCGTAGGAGAAACCTGAGAGAAGCAGGCTGAACAACAACCTCAACTTTCACCATATTTATACAACGAAAAACAACCAAAAAACAAATCATCTGTCTTATCCTGTTTCTGATTTTCTAAACTATTTGGGCAAAGGCTTTAAAATTTTCGTATAAATGTAGTTTTTTTATAGCGGAAAAAAATATGCCAAAACCAAGAAATTGAACATAGAAACGTTCCGGATATTCAGGAAAAGTGTTTACCTAACCTTTAGTTAAGTTGAACTGTACTTAAAGAAAGGATCGGGAAAGGTTAACAATTAATAAAGTCGCTCAAGCCCGACTGTAAAATAAAATGTAAATTCTCAAATACAGAAATTTTTTCTAAATTTTAGTGCAATTTTGTAGGTTGATTTTCTTAAATATAGAAATACTAGTTGTCTACAAGACGTTGTTTTGCCATATAAACAATTTTTAGTACAATTTTTAGTGAATATTTCGGTTGAATGTATTCTTCCGCATGCAGTTTTGTTTATTGTGTCGTAGGAAATGCAGTCATTCACTCTCTACATTCGCGTACATGTCTACAATAAATTGTGGGCACAGCTCACAACCTCGCACAGCACAATTTTTCTCGTCGATGTGCTGTGGACCATTACTATTATTTTAGCAATTGAGGTTATTGTAGCCACAACGTGCAACGTACACATGATTGACGTCTACACCTAAATTGCTGACTATTTATCGCTGTACTGTGCCTTATTTCTGTTGCTCCTAACGAAGTCATTTGAAACAGGATTAAATCTGGATCCGGGCCGATGAGCAAGCCGTTCAAAGGTATTGGTGGCGTCTCATTTTGCGGTAGTTGCACTTTTCCTGATGCGCAACACATCTAATCGAACTTTCGAATGAGAGGAATAATCGATATCTGGCTCATACTCGAAACCAAGACAAGGGAGCGAAGCAGATGTTAATGCTCGATGTACTTGTTGGCGTTGTTGGTCAATTGTTCTGCGTGTGTTAACATCTGTTTGGCTTTGTTCTTGACTTTGACACAGTTGCGACATTCTGTCAAACGTTAAATCATTTATTTCATGTAATTGTTGATCTGTTCCCGTTGCTAACATTTTCCACGTGTGTTCCTGCATTCGTTCGACGGCCCAAACAGCCACCCCTACGTGTTGCTGGCATTGTTTACTGAGTAACACTCACACACACACACACTGAAAATAACCAAATTGAAACGATTAAAGAAAAACGATTTTCTGATAACGATTTTCAACATATAATGAACGATTGGATTGTTGAGACAATTTTATTACTGATTTTTTACTTTATGTTTTATCTATAGCGAACAATGCATTCAATTTTACCTTCTTGTTGATATGACAACCAATTTTCATACAGTTTAATTGTTGTTCAAAAAGATTTGATATCTTCCACCGATACCAAAAGGGCGGGATTGTCTACGACCAAAGAAAGATAATTAATTTGATTTACCCTTTTCTCGAAGTTATAAAATTAATTATTTATTTATCACTTTTATTTCGCATCATATTATTTTGTACACAAAGGAGGCAGGTCAACTGTACAGTTGTTTCATGAAGCGCACGCCTCAATCATCAGTAGTCTTTGCCTGTCACTAAAAAAGTCACAATATTTATTTCCTTTTTTTGAGTCAAAGCTATAGAATTCTATGATTTAAGACTTTAGTTTGAATTTTTTCCATGTAGATATTCAGATGCTCTTGCAACTCTTGAACCCACCCTCGAGTTTGCTAAAGAGCTGTTGAAATTTTCCAATTGCGGCAATTGTTTTCACTAGACCCTACTTGATCCTTCTCCTCTTGAGGTACACCCCAAGCAAAACATAGTTGCAAAAAGGCAGCCAAGCGCGCTAATGAAAAAATTGCCTTGTCTTTACCTTCACATTTACCTTTTGGTAAGGTAAGAAGGCATTTTGGAAATTTATTGGTAACAAAAAACACAAACAGAAAAAAAATAACGAAATGTGTAGCATATGCTGGTAGCTGCTGTCAGAGAGAGGGACGTCGGACCTGTGTGGTCGTTTGTCGGCCTGGACTTCAACTTATCTTGGCTTGTTTATCAACGCAGTCGCCGGCGTTTTAATTGTTTGTGCCCAAGGCGTCGCTTTGTAGGAGCTGAAACAGTTATTTCAGCAAGTTGTTCTAGAGCGCAAATGAGGCGACTGGCAAGTTGCCAAAATGGAGGAGAATCTAGGGTAACTCGCAAATTGCAAATGTGTCTTGCTGCTATTTTATTGCCAGCGCTGCCTTAGCATGTTTGGAATTTATGAGCAAAAAGCCAGCGGGACAGTCTGGATAGGCTTGGTTTGGTTCTCGACAGCTGGCGTGTGCCCAGCCAGGACTCCTCAAGAAGTTGTTTCCGGCCTGCGGGTGCCGGTGCCATGGTGTGTCAACGGCCCCTAGACTAAGTGCAATTGCATGCCACCGCAAAAGGCGAAAGACGAAAGGCGGTTTCTCAGGATTCCCACCTATCAATGTCCTACTCCCTGCTGGAACGCTTATCTTAATGAGAAGTTGACGTGTTTGCATGCCAATTCTTTTTGCTAAAAATTGCCCTAATATGTGCCACAAAATGGCGCAGATCAACAAATTTATGGCCATTAGTTGGTGGTGGTCCCGGTATGTGGGTTGGATAGTCCATAAAAAAATGTGGGAGTTACTTGGCAAATTGCACCATAAATTTCTGGCCACAGGGTGAAATTGTTTACACTAATCTATTGACTGCATTTTGGGGCCATAACTTTTTGCTGCGGATTAAACTGAAATTGTTACCAGGAAATGGAATGAAGCATTTGTTTTTGTTGCCCAATGCTTACACATTGGGATAGGGATGTGTAATATATTGTTAGCTGGAACCAACTTTTATTTCTAAGGTTTCAGAATGGCTTCAATTTGTCGTTGAATCGGAATGATGAAAATTAAACATCAATTGACTTGTTGGGTTGGCAAATCAAACAAACAATTGTTCGCTTTGTAGAGTCTTTGGAATTATTTGAAAATTAGCCAATAAATGTATAGATTTTTAGTGTTAAGATATGATAATCGAATGATGGTCACACTGTATTTAGGGGTAGAAGACAGAGGAACAGTTTGTCTCTCTAACGAATAACCCGAAAGAATAACCCGTATTAAGACAAAACCTTTAAGAGGCATTATAAATAGAAACCCGTGTAAATATTCGTCTAGTTCCAATCCCATATGGAATATAGGGTATCAACCACTCATCTTTTCCAAAGAACTTGAGTTCTTCACAGCTTTTCTTGATTCTTCTCGCCATTTCGATTAAATGAACATTTTACATACATATGAATTCATTCACTAAAATTGGCTGCTTATGGCTACAAAGGAAAAAGTGCGAACCAGAAAAAGTCAACGCAGCTAACTAAAATCTTTACCTTTCTCATCTTTCTTATTTCACAGCCAATTTGTTTGTATGAAAACTTAAGTATTCACACAAGGTACTCTCCTTACCTCAATGTAAATAAAACAAGAATTTCTTAAAAATGGTTAAGGACTTAAATGTGTTTTTGTCCCTCCGTCAATTTAACAGCATGTCACAGCTTAGCGCTGTAATCTTGATAGTTGGTGGAAGTGAGGAATAATCAATTTGTGGAGACCATAATTTAGAATATTTTCATTCAACGAACTACTAATATCAGCGACAAAATATATCAGACAGCCATAGAATCGGAAATAAAAGTAATTTTATTAAATAATTACTTCTCTTTGTGGGTCATAGAGTCATTGTTGAAAAGACACAAAAACGTAAAAAAAAAGGTAATAATACGGGAACCTAAAAAATACCAATCACTCGTACATTCAAATTGCGACGACAAAGAAAGAATGCAAATAGCGCGTAAACCTACAAATACGATGAATGGATTTTATAACAGGATATAAAGATACATCTGACTTGAAGCTACGACATCAAACACACATACAAAAACTGAGCTTGCGACTTATTTGTGTAGAGTGCGGCCACTCACCAAATTTTGAGGCAGCAACAATACTATAACAAGATTACAACAAGAGCTATACATTAGAGATGTTGCACACAATAAACACACCAACAGACAGAAGACTCAACTACAAAACGAACACTGAAAACTGCGCTCACTTATACAGACACTTACTCGAAACAGGAAATTAGTTTATGATGATTGTATGTTAAATAATGGAGTATATTTTTTGTACTTATTCTTGAAGACAGCTGATGAAGAGCAACAGAAAAAACCTGACCTCGAGCCGGAGAACATACATCTAAAATTAGAAAGCTTGGCAAATCACAATTGAATTTGTTAAACTTAAAGAAAAAAAAAGATTTTATCAAAAAATATATGGAAATATATTTATAAATATATCGTAAACCTAACGTACGAAACGAACAATTGATTTGAATTCAACTATCAAAAATACATAAAGAATGTTTGCTATATTCTCTGTTGCAAAAGCTTGTAAACCTAAGTTATCAAAGGCTTGGGATTAAAAAATTTGATCAACTCGCCCAATGTTAGAGATGATGTCATTTACCCATCATGCCTTCTTGCAAAAAACATTCAAAACGAAAACAAAGGGAATATGATATCGTTTAAAATTGATAGCTTGACTCATATGAATGGGTCATTTATTAGTAAAAATGTGAGATACTCGTCTTTAAAATGCCTCTTTTATAAAGGTCACTTTATTTTTGTTGCATATGGGCAATTCCGTGTGATTGTTCCCTTATGAAAATACCATAAAACATAGTGTTTTAAACCACTTTGAATTAATTGGTCCAGGTTGATCTTTTGGTGGAAATTTATATAAACAATCTGCAGTATATTGTTTTGGAAACTTTGACAACTGTTCAAGTTCTGAAATCGATTCGTTTAGAACCAAACATGTATACTTCTGTACCTCAACTCCGCTAACGAACGCAATATTGTTAAAATTTTGGAAGGACGTGTCGCGTTTTCAGGTAGAGTTATATATACGAAATTTGAATTAAGAACATTTAACTAACTAATGAGATTTCAAATGGGACCGCTTTTGTCTGCATGATTTGTCAAACTGATATTTTAAACCAATAACCGAAACCCGAAACAGAATAAGAAACTGTAACCCAAATGCCATAACCGTAATATAACCGTAACAGGAAAAAAACGGGATCGACCAAAACAGTAACCCTAACCGTTATATATGTTAGTTTTAATCTCTGGAAAAATCTAAAAACTTTCTTCAGCGACAAAGCTCATTTCTGGTTTGCTGGCAGTATTTGGTGTGAAAATCAGCCAGAAGCATTTCCAAGAACTGCCAATGCATCCCGAAAAATGCATTGTTGTTGATGTGGATTATGGGCCAATGGCATCATTGGACCGTACTAATTTAAAGATGACGAAGGCAGAAACGTTACTGTGAATGGAGAGAATGTGAAAATGAATGGCTGATATGTGGTTTCAACAAGACGGTGCCACATGCCACACAGCACGCTAAGCAATGGTCCAATTGGAAACCGAGTTCGGTGAACAATTCATTTAACATTTGGGGCCGGTCAACTAGCTGCCTAAATCGTACGATATAACGCCTTTAGACTATCTTTTGTGGGGCTATGTTAAGGGTCAAGTCTAAAGCGTCAATATTGAAGAATTTATTTGTAACATACCGTCCCATGGAGATATATTGGACCATGAAATCAACTTTAAAAATTAAATTAGAAAAATTGTTATATCGACTCAAATGAAGATTTTATACATTTTTCTGAATTTTATGTATTGTTTTTAAAATCAAATCCAAAAACCTTATGAAAAGTCACCATTGACTTGATAAATTTAAAAATTTTTAAGCAACCCTCGCTTCATCAAACCAACAAAACATAATCAACATTATAGTCTTCGAGTTCGAGTTCTGAGTTTGAGTCGTCTCCTTCCCCCCCTTTTTTGTGAAAGAAAATGTAGCATTCCATTCCAAGCAACGTTCGACGTCAAGTTCTTTCTGCTGTTGCTGTTGTTGTGGGTTTTCAGAATTGCATTTTTATTGTCTTGCCACTTTGTTACCACTGTTGGCGAGTGCTGAACTGTTGTTGCTGTTGTTGTTGTGTATAAATAAACCATATGGTTAAAAGCGTAGCAGTCTTTTTTTTTCCTCTTTTCTTTTCTACTTCTCTGACTTTGTCTTGGTGGAGTTCTGCTTCAGTGCGTTTGTAAATGTTTATCAAAATGTCTTGTGCCGTTCTGCGTCTCTTTCGTTCGTTCCTCTTGCTACGATCATTAACCGCAAAACTTTGTTGTTGTTTGAGGTTTTGGTTCTAATGTCCCACCTCATGATGATGGCAACATGTTGCTCCTCGGTTGCCAGTTGTTTACCTTTTCGTTTTGTGTTCAATTCGATTCTTGGAATTCAGGCGCAAAATATGTTGCTTTGGCATCAAAATGTTTGTCCTTTCATTTGCATAAATCTTATTTACCCTCCCCTCTCCTTCCCCCCGGGCATACACTTTATTGTTGATGGAGCTGGCGCCATTGCGCTGTTGCCAAGAGCACAATTTCCCAGACAGCGGGCAGACAAAAAAAAAAAACCACAACATACACATCAATGAAAGCGACGCCGGCACACACAGATACCCAAGATACATTCGTGTATCTCTCTAGTTTTTAATCGATCGATTTTATGCACTGCGACAAGTCGTAAATCACACGCCTCTCCCTCCGTCTTTCTCTGCCGCGTCTGCTGCTCTTCAGTTCAATTCCATTTCATGGCGATTTATTCACGCACATAGACAAATCAAAGACCAACCCAACTAATTGCTAAATTAAAAGCACATTAAAGTTTTTGGTATTTTGTTATTTTTTTCAATAAACTCTCAAACTGAATTGTGTTTGGGGCTGTGAAAATGCATCTTAATTGTTACAAATATATGACACGCCATTAATAACAATCAAAATAATTGCTTTGAAAGTGTAAACAATGGGATTTACTTATTTTATTGGAAATATATTTCGAAAGTTTTAAATTGAAGAATTAAAAATATTATTTTTAAAATTTTTTTTATATCCTGGAAGAATTAAAGTGTTGATCTGAAGATTTGCTTACTGAAATTTTTTGGAAAAGGAAATAGACGCAAGTTTGTGCCAAAATTATAGATTTTTGCCAGGGCAATTACTTGCATGTGCACCCCTTGCATTGTCATGATGATCCAGCACTTTTTTCTTTGTCAAAATCAAAGTAAAATTTGTCCATATTCGTACTTATTCAGTGCATGTTTCTTGTTCTCTGGTTACGTAATGGTGTGAAAAATACTTCTTTATTCTTAAAGTTGTCAACACAATTACAGAAATCGTGCGTACAACATTTTCATATAAAAATATCCAAAAACCGATTTTATTATTCGCCTTCAACGACTTTACGACTGTGTCACAGACCAAACTTCAAAATTTTACCAATTACGATCCACTGAATTAATATATTAATGCGAATCCTGAAACATTCATTTGGGGGAGATTACCACTCCTGTTTGAAAAATGGAACAATTTATAAGACTATGGTCTTCCTCGTTCCTTTCTACTGCGTATACAACACCACTCTGCGGCAGCGACGTCGACGTACCGACAGTACACGAACTAATACTGCTCTCTTTGGCAGTTGATTGCGCTCTCGCGTGGCTAAACACACACACACACACGCAACGGCAATATGATCATGTGTGTTTTTAGTGGCTTCGAAATTCTGTGTCATTCAGTAATAATGATTGTGATGTTCTGCTTTAAACTTTCAATTTCCATTTATCCTAACGACTTTCGGGTTTTACTTTTCGGACTCAGAGCTTTTAACAAAGGCGACAATATTAAGATTTAAAATTTTCAATGGCTATTTTTATACGCAAGTAGCTTAAAAATTTCATATTCATTACAAAACCCAGCTAGAATTTTAGTTAATAAGCAGAAGAATTTTAGTTAATAAGCAGAGTTGTAATATATTCATTACTTCCCGTATTTAATTACTTTTCATGACTATAAACACAATTTTTTTAGGTAATGAAAAAACAATTCCTGATTACAATACAAAATAATTCAACATGTCAAGCACAATTACTCAATAATCACCCTTTACAGCTACAATTATCTAAGTAATTGTAAAAGTAATTAAATTTTGAAATGTTCACTGTAATTAAAAATGATAATGGTAATTCAAGTTAACAGCTCTGTTAATAAGTCAAAATAGCTAAAACTGAAAATTCCACCAAAAATTATATAGTTTTAGTCGTTTGATCTTACAAAATAGCTAGATCTGGCGAGAAAAAGCTAAATTGGCATAACACTTCGAATTTCGAGTCGATTTTTGTGTAAACGTTAGCATTTTGCAGTCGAATTTAATAACTTAATATAGAAAATGACAAATATACCTTCAAGTACTAGATCAGGTATAACCAAATTCGAAATTGTTTAAACTCCTGAAACCGTTTGCTCAATCCCAAGTGAATTCTATTCTTTAAGCTGGTCCACAAAAACTCGACTCGGAATTTGGCACAGGGCCCATACTCTCTTTTATTCTTTGATTTTTCATCATCGTTCAATGGATTTCTCCTTTTGAAGACCTAAATAATGCTCAATGGGGACAAGAAGTGCAATTTTATCTATTTTGCTTTTAATTGGACAGTAGGTACTATTTATATGTCGGGAACTGATAAACTAATGTGCATAGTTAACATCTTATAATGCCAAAATAATGTTTGACATTTTTTAGCATAATCCGTCTTACAACGTTTTACTAGCGCTAATCAATTTGGCTTTAAAATGAAAATTTCCAGAGAAGGGTTTAGTTGGATTATTTTATACAATTTTTGAAGTGGATTATCTCAACAAGGGTGAGTCGATGATCTCAGTATGACGATGATAAAGCTCAGTCGCTGGTACTGTAGTTGGATTCATCACAATTTGATCATCGCTCATAAAATGCCTCATGTGGATTGGTGCAAAGAAATGCTGAACAAATACGATCGCGAAGGTTCAAAAGACGCTTATAAGATCGTCACAGTTGACGAATCATGGATATATGCTCATGAGGCGGAAACAAAACAGTAATCGACCAACCAAATCTCACAAAATTCGTCGCCTGTTTTTTTCGGTGGAGAACGTAGGGATTATTCTCCATCATGACACATCCACACAGCTTGTTATATTATGTGGTCCGGGAATATATGATTTTTGATTAATCAGAATCTATGGGCCTATTCAGCAGATAATTCCGATTTATGATTGCCGATTTTACCTGCTAAATACAACAATTGCCGATTGGGATGAAAAAATTTGACAATCATGTGTGGCTGAATAGAAATTGAATGCTTCCATTTGAAAAGTTTCACAGAAAACATAAAGAATACAAATTCTATGAATCTGCAAGGCATTTCCTTTCATTATTTGCTTATCACAAATTCCCTTTCCTTTTCACATCTTAAACGAATATTAAACTTTTCGATTTCTGCAAAAAACCCTACACATAAAATTACCATTGCACCAGCATTCCCAGAACAATATCGTTTAACAAAAAAAAAAAAAAATACCCTACGCTACATGTGAATGGAGTAAGGCAGCCAGAAGTATCATTAAATGCGAGCGCATCCTCAGCAGCAACAGCAGAAGGCCACTTAATCACAGTTCTCAAAGCCCAACCTGGGATATGTTTCAATAAATTCCAGCAAATCAAAACATATAAAACATATCCAACTGGCAGAGCGGACCCTGGAACTGCCTGCAGACTGGGACTGGGGCGCACGCGTAATGGATAATGAATGCGCAAATGCCTCACGGCGGCCACATAAGTCAATGCAGCAAAGACTGCGATGGTCAAGCGAGTGGCTGGTGGCTGATGGCAGCCTTGCCCTTAGCACAAATGAGGAGCAGCAACAGCAGCAGCAGCCCAAGAGGCTGAAAGAAAAGACACAAGAGAAAGAAAAAAAAACGAAACCAGAAGACGTTATGGTTCATAAAGCAAAAACGAGTGGAAAAAAAGACACACACACACATGTTACACACATAAATGTTTCTATGAATGCAGCGAAGTTGCAATGCTCTAACATAAGTTGTATGTGAAAAGAAGCATACAACAAAATATGTTGGTTTGTTTGGGGTTTTTAATTTTGCCTTTTTCAGGGAGTCTGTATATAAATACTCCAAACAACACGTCAACATACACTAAAATAGTTTTATTTTATAGAACTAGAAAAGAGTTGTTCCATTCCCGATATTTTTCGAATTCCTACACCGATTTTAAAATGTAAAAGTCAACAGTAATATAAAAAGCTGCTTAAAGGTTTCTAATTAGTGTTGTTGATATGGGTATTTTCAAACTGGCGAGACGTAACGTTTGTATGGAAATTTTTTTTTTAAATATAAGAAAATCTTGGATTTTTAAAAAATTGTTTTTGGATAAAAATCAAATAGCACTACAATCATCAAAAACATTCACATTAATGGACCATAAGGAAATAGGAGCTATAAGCGAAAATACGTGCTGGCATGACGTTACAAAATATGGAAATGGGTTTTGACTTCTTTTAGAAAATTCCAAAACTCTGCGAACTGGGCAAAACTTATTGTATAAATCTTTTTTTATTAGCATTTGAAATAATGCAAATTTATTGGGTTATCATAATCAAAAATAAATATATCTTTTCTTTTGTTATAAACATAAGTATCTGACGTGATGTTACCTGACTTTACGCTACATAAATTTCATTATTATATTAAGTGCCGATTTCTGTACTCCCAGATAGTTGCTATGTGTCAGATAGTCGTCGAATTTACACTGTCATTTGTAAGTTTCTGGACAGCTCTATGTAAAAGATGTGAAATCGGCCCTTAGTGGTTTTAGTCATAATTAGGGTGTTCAACAGCCCGCGTAAAAGTGTAAAGCAAAAAGCGTAAACTCCAAAAGTTTACGCCACAACAACAAAACACATGAGAAAAAGTTTACGCTCTTTTTGCTGCCCTGGGGTATGTTTACAAAATCCGCGTAAAAGTGTAAAGAGAGTAAAGTGTTGAAGTGTTGTAAAATCATTCAAAGTAACGACAAAAAGTACTCGGGTACTCTTCAAAATATGCGGTCACCCCTAGAATAATTAAATTTTTTTGTCAGTTTAACTGCATCTGGCCAGCAAATCAATTGAGACATCTTCCCCAAAATAGCTGTCTGTAGCTACACCTCAAGAGCCGTCATCACCTACTGTAAACATTGTTGTAGTTTCACTTATTGATGCAGCTTCCCCCAAACTACCCCAAACAGAAAAGTGCTCCCTGTAACTCAAGTTCCACTTGGGGTCGAAATGCATTCGACAAAAAGCATGGGGCCGCACAGACCCATTGGTCATTGAAAAATGGTAGCTCATTGGTTCGCCAGTTGACTCATTTGGGCACACAGAACATGGATCCTCGCCGCCAGCATGCAACTGCTGTAAGAACCTCCATAACGTCGTCTACCACTTCATCGACAGTATCATGGTTGTATCTCAAGATTTTTTGTATATTCATATTTCTTTATTTAGCTTGATTTATACACCAACAATCAATGCTTTAAAAATACGAATTTAACTTTGACACACACAAGCAACAGAAAAACTCACAGCTTGTCAAAAACAGCTGATTTACGCCAAAAATTACGAGGGCAAACCCTTTAGGGGCGCTCAATAGCTGCGTCGCGTAAATTTACACATTTACTTTTTTACGCGGGCTGTTGAACACCCTAAATATAAAGCAAAAACTTACAGTTAATTTCAATCACCTAGTTTCTTATGGTGTTCTAAGGAATATTTTTTAACTCTTGGTACCCTTTGAAAGATTTTAAAGGCCAAAAATCAGTGCAACCTAAAGGCAATTTTATTACCACAAAACGTATCAAAATAAAGCACTGTTGCATACACAGAAGATAGGGATGAGCCGAACTTTAAGAGATACCAAATAAACAAGGCGAAGTAAGAATTCATGATTCAATCGAAAAGTATATTGGAACTTATCTGGACTTAAAATATTAAACTACCTTGTGTTGGCTGTGGTTAATTTTGTTGCTCGACCACTCAATAAACGCAGCATGAGACACTCAAATTTGGTGAGTTTGACTAAACCGGACATTACGACACCGAGCCGTAATAGTTTTGAAAATATGAAACGAATTGGTTTAAGTAAATCTCTAAAACTCTGAGGCAGGATCGGTTGAAAGGTTCAAACCAGGCCTGCGTATGTTTCAAAAGAATAAAGTGTATTTGTGCTGTGTAACTGTTACGAGCATGCAAAAAGAAGAACTTCAGAGAGCAAAAGAGGTATCAAGATTATGGAATGTAAACGGGTGATTCATTAAGAGGTTTTTTTTTTAAAATTAGGCCTGTTCTCGTTTTTGATTACGATCGAATCATGCGGAATCGGAATTGTTTAATGTACTCGCTTCCAAAAACCGACTGTGTTCTTCGGCTTTTAACATGAAAACCCCATTTACCTTCATTCGACCCTCTTGATGACTAAAAGATTCGCCTGAATTCTTAAATCGTTTCTTAGAAATCACAGCTTTAACCAATTCCGATCAATCGGTTTCGGAAACGGGAACAGGCTTGAAGATATTTTTTCAGATATCACGCTTAACTGATGTCATTCTGTTATCTTATTTTTGTAAAGGAGTGTTTGATATATCATCGCCAGACTGAATATCCAGCAAATGCTCAATTAAGATCAGCTGTTTAGGCGGACAATTTTGTTTAGTGACGAGACACATTTCTGGCTGATGAGCAATCCAAAGAGAATCTGGAAGTATCATTACATCCACAAAAATGCACTGTTTGGTTTGGTCTAAGGCCCACAGTTAATTCCATTTCGGAGGTTCTAACTCGTCGTAAAGATTACGCGAACCGATACCTTAACTTATCAAACCATAGGTTTCATTTGTGGTTGGGAAAGTGGTACACCGCTACCAATTTTGGTGTATTGTGCCCCTCAAACCATAGGTTTTCTTTAAAACTTTTCTGTCATTATTTTTGTTGAATCAATTGCAATGTAATTTTTAAACTTGACTTTTGTTTTATTTTTTCAAAGTCAAAGTCTTAATATTCAAGTGCCTAAAAGCACAGGGCCAAAATAAATTCGCTACAACAACGACTCTAGGCGAAAGATGCCAAGAGAGGAAACATATTTCCAGCGCGTTGGCCAGTGGCGGATGAAGCAGGTCAGAGCTAATTGAGCCGACCGGCCGATTTTAGAGGACAGGAAAGGGTGCTTGTGTTGGAGAGGGCTCTAGACTACAGCCGCTTTACTTGCAATTCAGTTTTTACCGATTCATGGTGGAATTAACAAGGTGAATCCAAAGAGCCAGTACGTTGTGAATGCTAAAAGCGAACGGCAATACAGGTACACTCAAAAAAAAAAAGCAGAACGATTTGACCTTTAGAAAACGCTTTTGATTTTATCCTGTTCAGGTCTAGAACTTGTTAAGAACAATTCAATCTTGAAAATCCATTTTGTTCTTCAATTGTTTGATCAATCGTTATTAAATTCGAAATAGACCGTTTAAAATTCAAAAACAGAAATTAAATTCTTGATTCAAGAAAAAAAGCTTTAATTTAAAATCATTCCGTTCTTGATGTTAAAACGTGCTCTTACTTTAAGCACAAATCGCTCTTAGCTAACATAAACAAGTCTAGATTATGCTTATTTTGTCCCGTATCGTCCTTAACATATCCAAAACGTTCTTGAAATTAAGAATTTAGGTATTTTTAAAACGCTCTTGAATCAAGAAATTTCGTTGAACATATGCGACCAGACATACCACAATGACATAATTTCCGAGATTAAAATTATACCCACGAATAATGACTTTTCAAAAAGTATTATAAAAACATAAGTAGAGAGAAGCAAAACTGTAAAACCAAAAGAGGATAGACTACTTATAGAAACGTGTAAATCCCTTATGTTTTGGAACTCCTCTCAGAACATTTTGCAAAATCCGACTGTTTTAAGAAAAATATCATACAAATATCTGGCAGACAAACACAATGGGACATTTATTCAATAAGACGAATTCGAAAATTGACAAAGTAAAGTGAGTAGAGTATTGTCATATACAAAAAAAAAAACATGTAGACATTCCTATAAATAGGAACAACAAAGTCAAAACTTAAAACAAGGAGATTATAAACTCCGACACCAAAAGACCAAGCAGAAACTGCACTGGCGACACATTGTATGAATTTCGAAGAAACCACAATCTTTCAACAAGAGAACAACTACAGTAATGTTACATATAATACACATAACAACAGACAGGAGAATTATTTATAAGGCGAAGCTTAAAAAAGCGTAAAGTGTAAAGTGGGCATGGCCCGATCGGTACAAAATTATTTGCGAAATTGGGATTTAGTCTAAGCATTATCTGCGCTAAATTTGAATGCGTTTATGATACATTATTCCCAAAAAAATAGTGTTGCGGCTCGGGAGGTCATTAATTTAAATCAGCGATAAGAATGCTTGGTCCGCAGGGACCGAAAAAATTTCGCTATGAGCCGAAAGCATGTCAAATCTGCAGATTTTTAGTCGCTGGCCAGCGGTCGATAAAGCAGGTCAGAGCTGGTTGAAGCTGCTTGTTTTCAGAAACCCGAATCGAATCTGTTTTAAGGGAACTGTAAAATATTTTAAAAAGTTTAACTTAGATTTCATAGCCCTTTGTGGTAAATGATTCTACTTGTTCTGTAGGGCAGCTCAGTTTTTAGTCTTGGCCATAATACCCTTCCTTTTAAAGAGCATTAGGAAAGACGAAAAACGAAACGAAAAAAAAAACCCGAGGCAGCAACAGCCGCCAAACATTGGAAAAACATCTGCTGCTGCTTGCCAGTTGATGAACTCGATTCGAGTTGTGTGTGTGTTGGTGTGTGTGTTGCTGTCTTGCTCTGGTCTCTGGTCTGGTCTGGACTGTTGCGCAGGCGCACAAGTACATGGTGGAGAGAGAGGTGTACCTACATAAAACGGCTGCCATTTCCTCCGCCTCCTTCTCCTTCTCCTTCTCCGTCAATGTTTTTCCATTTATAATTCTCATGCCTCGCTGCAATGCATTTTTCGCCCTCTGCTTGCCGCTTGCCACTGCCACTCGGTGTCTTTTTTAATTTGGTTCACAAAATACCGCGCGTTGTTGTTGAAATTCTTTGGCAATCCTCTCGCTCTGGCTCTCTTCCTCTCAAGAGTCTTTCGTCTGTGTTCTTGGGCTTTGTCTGGCGGTGGCTCGATTTTTGACAGGTGGTGGAGTTTTTGTATTCAATTTCGTTTTGGAGCGACTTTTGCTCTTGGGTTTTTTTTTTGCCTATTCATAAAACTGAAAATGAGGAGCAGACAAAAGATTGCCCAGACATATGGACCAAAGACGAAGGATGCTGCAGTCCCGGTTCAATAAACTTTATGAAATTAGTTTTTGTTAGTCCCACTAATTGGATTCTTATTCCCTCTCTCTCTGTGTCTTTGCAGGATGTGGCTCTGAGAGCAGACTTCAAACCATGTCACAGCAAGTGTTTTCAGCGCATCCAGCTTTGGCCGTGGAGCAACTGCAGCGTGCTGAACTGGAGGCCGCCAGCAGCCATCATCGTTCATTAGCTACCACAGCAACCACACAGAGCAGGCGGCATACCAAGGCCACGCCCAAAAAGTTCACCCAGAACAGAAGCTGTCACCATGGACAGTCCCCGACACAGCCACAGCCCACACCCGCTACAATACCCACAACCAGTTCCAGTTCCGAATCCAAAACGCATCCGGTGCGAACCAATTATGCGGCTGTGGACGATGATGATGACATTGAAGGCGAGGATGTGGATGAGATAAACTTTGGCCAGGGTTTAAACAGAGAAAAAACCAAAGACTGTAATCTAAAGCAAGGCACGGATGAAACGGATCATGTTTTGCAGCGACACAGGACGAGGACGACGACGACAGCGACCACATCAACCACGACAACGCAACAGCCGGACGCTGGAGGTGGCGACTTAAGCGATCTCAGCAGCGTCATTAGCTCACCCTCGGTCAGCACTGTCTCCTCGCCATTTTCCACACCCACGCGGTTGCCCTGCTGCAGCCAGCAAAAAGTGGCACAAACTGAAGCGCGACAACAGCCACATCATTCACATCCACATCCACATCACCCCCAGCAGCATCATCATCATCATCTCCCCACAGCGGGTTGTGGATCGAGTGCCGCCTCCTGCAAGAACAAAAAGCTCGATCCGCGCCTCAGTCCATCGCCGTATCGCCAGCTATTGCCCATTGCTCTGTGCCTGCTCTCGTTTGCCACAGTCTTTGCCACCTTAATTGTTTACATGGACACGACAGGTGAGTCTCTTAGCCTCGTTTATTTATTTAAATTTGATATCTCTGGCATATGTCTCATCTGGTGTTGAGTTTTTTTTTTTGGGTTCCCTTCCACCGGATGTAGGCTGTGTTTGCCTGTTTGCCTGCTTCTTTCCTGGCAATTTTTTTGGGCACACTTTTGAGATTAGTTTACGCATCCATTCTAAGACTGGCCAAGTCATAGATCGCGCAGTGGCGCTTCCTGTCAGCTGTCGTTCCCCCAACACCAGACACGTGCCCCGACACAAAAAAAAGGCAGCCGCCTCCACGCCAAAGGAATATCTAATGGCCGTTTTTATGAACCATAAGAGGAGAAGTCAAGTTCTGGGAAGAATGCTAATGAGGACTGCAACTTTGTAGCGAGCAGTTAGCATAGCTTCAATTGGACCAAAGATTTGCCCAGCTCCCCTTAAAGGAGACTCGGAGGTCTCTGACTTACCAAAGCAGGGTTGCTCGATACTATTGAGCCTCCTTCTCAGGTCTGCAGGACCTATTTTGATCCTTCTTTCATTTTTAAGTTTTTCAAAAGTTTACACTTCTTAGGCTTAGTATTTTTGTATAGTTTGTAGGGGTCCAGTTTGGATTTAGGATGGATCGGTTGGTGGGACACGGTTCAGGACCGGCGACCAATGATAGCACTACCATTTTATTAATCATTTCCCTAAATCAATCATTTATCTTTGAAAAAGCAATTGAAAATTGTATAACACCCAGGAAAAACAAAGCAAACTAGCTCTGAAATAGAATGACCGCCTACTGTGCCACTTGTTTAAACGTAATGTAATGAAATGAATCTTAGTATCCTCCATAGAAAAACTAACTCACAAAACCAAGGCCTTTGGTGTCAAAAGTTTTGTGAGTTGTATAAAGTTTAAAAGGAATATTTTGTTTTGGCAGTTCCTAAGCCTTTCACGTAAAAAACTAATTGTGCACTGAGGGAAATTTTTAGGAATTTTTGGTACTTGAATAGAGAATTTCCGAATTTAAGATTTTTGAGAAAGAAATTCTTGAAATTTCGGATTTCTTAATTTCAGTATATATAAAGCACGATTCTGGTTAGAATTGAGAACTTAGAGTGAGAGAACTATTAGTTTATCTTTGACTAAATTAAGTTCTCTGTGTGCTTATTGGGGTCAATATAAGTCTGTCGTAGACAAAATAAAGTCCTTTGCGTACTTAATTCTAATTTTTAGCACCCCAAGCATTCGGTCTAAAATTTTGAAAACAAGATTTGGGTAGAAGTTGCCATGTTTCTACAAAAAATCAACTTGGCCTCAAACCAAACTACTGATGATCGAGCAGTGAGTGTGACCCACCTCCAGTGAAACTGGAAATACCACAAACTATAAAATTTCGGCGGTAAATTTTACCTTAAGTCTGGTCACACATATTTCGAATGCCCGTATGGGTCCCTAATCAATTTCGACTTAATTTCTAATCTATCTCTAGTTGTTCTTTTTTCTGAATAAAAAAATATATTTTGGGTTTAATTTGTGTTAAAAATCAATTTCTAAAAATAAAAATTTGATTTCTTTTTAATGAATTCAGGCCTTTTAAAGTCGGTCTTGGAACGAAAAGTTTTATTTTAAATATGGTTTTATACCAAAGTCAAAGATTTTTTTAGCCGGCTTAAGGTTAGCAGTTTATTATAATTCATTAATCAACACAAATCAACAGCGATTAATTACATCATTTTGGAATAGAAAAACAGAGGATCATCAAAATTCTCTCATCCTGTAATTCACGCCTCAACCACTTGCAAATTAGCGAATAAACACTTGACAATTTCAATTGTGTACAAAATATTTCTTCTTGTGATTTTTTTATTTATGAATTTCAAATCTCAAATAGGTCTAAAAAATCTCTAAAACAAATGCCATAAATTCAGCACTGTTTGATTTAGATCGAATCGATTTGCTTTTAACTCGGTAGGTTCTCTTACCAATCATACTTTTTGTTTAATTCCTTTTAAGCAATCATAGTTTTGAAATTTAGTATTTGGAATCGGAAATCACAGCTTTCAGCAGAATAGAAACTACAAATCAAAAAACGATATTATCTGCTAAATGGACTCAATACTTTTCTGTCATAAATTCTTCTAATCGATTTGCTTTAAAATAAAATTTAGTTAAAGTTTTAGCAGATAAAGTAGATCACAGATGCCCAGAATCAGCTTACGGTCGCGTAAACCCCAATATAATTAAGAAAATATTTGTATAAACAACAAAATCCATTGGAAATAGAAGGGTAATCCCGAGTTTTTTTTTTCGTATTTAAGCTCTATTAATCAATATAGACGAAATCAATCGAAGCCAACAACAATACCTTCGCTTAAGACGACGCTTTCACATTAATGGTGAGCGAGAAGGAAGAACTCATATATTGCGCGTCATCTGGTTAGCATACCTCTTGTGTTAGTCCATTTTGCTTCAATTAGGTCAAACCAAAAAAGTGTATTTATTTTTATACTCTGTACCGAAGGTACATAGAGTATATTAAGTTTGTGCAAAAGTATGTAAAGGGAGAAGGAATCATTTGCGACCCTATAAAGTATCAACATCCGAGTCGATATAGCCATGTCCGTCTGTCTGTCAGTCCGTCCGTATGAACAAACAGATCTCAGAGATGGTAAGAGATAGAGGTTTGACATGTATGGGACAAATGCTTCTTATACTTGCAGGCAGATTAAGTTTATTTTAAATTTTTGCCACGCCCCCTTCCGCCCCCGCAATTTTGAAAAAAAAAAAACATTATATCTCCTACAGTTTTGAAGATTGACGATTCTTACCTTCTAGAGAGAGTTAGTAATTATCCCGCCTCCCACCATCAAAAAATGTTGCATACCTTTCGGATGGTCACCCTAAGGAACGCAGGAATACTGTTCAAAATGTTTTTTCATGAGTAACGAGTATATCGAAGTCGGTTAGAGCCGACTTTAACTTACGCTCTCGTTTTTAAGTCTAAGTCGGGACTTACACGCAAACTTCATGAAGTTTTTTTTAGTAGGTATGTTTTAAAATAATGGGAACTCTACTTAATTTGTTGAAGAAAAAGTGGAGAATCATACTTGTGTCTTTTGACTTTGTAAGTCCCGTCTTAGTCTCTGTAGCATTCAGAATCACTCTTTGAATTGTAGATAAGCTCACTTTAACGCCAGTGGAGTCGAGACATGAGAGTTCGATGTTTTTTTTTTTAAATTGAACACCTATCTTTTTCGGAATTCACTACAATTTCCTCCTTCATAATTTTTACCATATCCCGAGTTGTTAAGCTAAAATGCAGAAATTACTATATGGCTTCCATCAAATCTTTTCGATATTTTACTTATTAACAAGTTCAGCTGCTTAAAAACATTAATTTTTTTTTTTCTTAAACAGATAAACCCTTTTCTTTATTATATTAATTATAATTATAAATTCCAATTTGGTTGTCTTGCACATTTAAAATTGCTTGGGCTAACTTGGTATTGCAAATATAAAAGAAATTTTTCTATTAAAAACAGAAGGCAAGAAGGTGTGCTAACCTGATGACGCGCAGTGTGTGAAGATGGTTTTGCCTCATGCTTAGGCTTGTGCTATGCGTGTGCGCTATCACTATGCGCAACAAGCAACGAATGCGCATAGGACATGTGCACCCCTGAATAGATGAAATATTTTGGAGTTTTGGCAAAAGAAAATGTAATGATTGAAATTATACGCTTTGCCGAATCCGGTCCTTAGAGCCAGAGATAAAATAAATGTTTATTTAGTTTTTAGTTGAAAACTTAAAGATTAATTTTATTTAAGTCGAGCGATATTAAAATATAAAGATTAAATAACATTTTGTAGGCATTTCTAAAGGTTTATTAGGGTTTTGTTAAAGTTTTGATAAGATAAGTTTTATAATAGGACTTATCGTCGAACTGATTTGCATATGCCTTGTGATGACTCATGTTACCTCGCCTAACCTAGCTAGTCTAGACTCTTAAACGATGTCATCTATCCACATTTACACAGATGTCGGATGAGGCAATTTCTTTTAATTCGCTAAAATAATTTGTTATTGCCCGCGATGTCGCAACTTGTCGAGTTCAAGTCTGGTTGTTACAACCAAGTGGATAAATTTCGTCGCAGTAATAAATAAAATTTGCTTAATTTGTGTTGGTGGCGCTCAATGAAACCGGAAAGCAAATGTCTGATGAATCGGAACTTGAGAGAGAGAGAGAGAGAGAGTGAGAGAGTGAGTCATGGCGTGCCAAAAATCAATGTCAGAGACCATGGTTGATGCAGCTGTAAACTCTGGCGTCGCGACATTTTAAAATTCCACTCAAGTGCGGGCAATTTTCATGGTGTTGTCTTGGCTGCTTCCTTGGCCCGGGGCTCCTTCCGCAGTGCCAACTTTTGTCTTTAAGAATGATATGTAAATTGAAATTATAGCGCCATCAGCGAGTGTGTGTGTGTGTGTGTGTGGTTGAACTCGGCTAGTCGGGGCGTGGTCGTCGGCAGCTGGAGAGCCTCATTTTTATGGCTTACATTGATGACTCTATTTAGTTTTATATGACCGAACGGATTCATAAACCATGATAATATAAATTGGGGGCCTGGTGCATAAATTATAGACACGTTTCAAAGAGAAATTCTTCAACTCATGCAGTTGGCTTATCGAAAAAATGCGCTTAGTAAAATGACAAATTTTTCTTTGACCATGACTTTTTAGAATTACAAATTTTTTTGGTTTTCTTCTCTCTTTTTTTTGTGCTTATGTTACAATATTTGATTGCCCTGAGATAGTTTTGGTTTTTTGTGAAGGGCGGGGTGAATAAAATCCCTAGATTTGTTGTTAAAGTCACGTTTTTTGCTTGATGATGATGAAATAAATTATTTTATAACAAACAAAACAAACCGTAGCCTACTTATTGAGGCTCTCAAATCGTCATAGATGTCTCACTAAAGGACACACCTTAACCTTTCACCTTGTTTGTCTGATTTTTCAAATGTCATTAGCCTTTCCCTTCCCTAGACAAAAACAGGAACATAAATCTTACAACTTTTGTGTGCATTTCAAGTAAACAAGCAATCCCTAGTTGCGGTATCTAATCCTATCGAGCATTAATCATGTTAAGAACGCTTAATCTTTACACTTGTGCTGATTACACTTGGCTATCGTTTGCAGACGGTGACAATTTGTCAATTGCAAGCTTCATAGACTCTCACACACACACACAAGCACACACACACTAATGACTTAATTCCCGTTAAGCACGCAGCTGACTGACTGACAGGGACAAGCCCCTTTGGTTTTATCCTGCTTCTAAACAGTTTTTACTACTATTACTTACCCTCTCTATTCACCGGATGTCGTCGCTCTTCCCCCCCCTCGTCCCCTCGCTTGTGATTCATAATTTTTCGTGTGCAGAGTGCAAACAACATTGTTGCATGGCCAAGCCAAAGCCACCCCCGTTGCGTCTTTACTGCTTTTTCTGCCTTGTCATGGCCTTTTGCTTTTGTGCTTCTTCTATCAGAGATCAGACCCCTCCTCCCCAACCACAAAGCGCAGCGAGTGCTCAATTTGAAAAGTAAAGCTCAACTGGCATTATCACAGCATGCCCCAGGCGGTCGTCACCCGCATTCCCGTCTCAGGTTTTCCAACCCTCTTGTCGAATTGCGCAATTTCTTCTGCGTTTTCTTCGTGTGAGTAATCTTTGGCGCTGTGAAAATTGCCACAACTTGATTAAGTGAACTGCTGCTGCTCCCCCACTTTAATTGGGGTAAAACTGGCAAAGGCTGCTTTATCTAGACTTCTGACGAAAGATCTTTTAATCGGCAAAAATCCGAAAAATCGATTTGAACTTTATTTTAATAGTGGAAAAAACTTGCCTTAAAGTAGGTAATGTAGCCATTCTATAGCAGAGAACGGCACGTTCCTATCTGCTGTGTATACAAAAGAGCTCTGCGACAGCGACGTCAACACACCAACTGTATATAGTAGTAGAAGGGACCGTAAGCCTCATGAATTTTTTTTTATACAAACTTGAGCATTATTTTTCACTGAAAAATTTTCAGGGACCGAAAATAATGATCATATGTAAATTTATCATCCAAAAAAATCATTAACTTGGAGTATGGAAAAATGGAATATAATAAATTATGATTATTTTTCGATAATCTATTTATTTTTGCAATGAGTTCTTTTTTTTTTATTTTTATTTTATTGCTCAATGGTTTGATTTTCTATTATAAAACTCAGGAAATAATTATGATGACTTGAGTAATATAAATAAAAATCAAAAATAATGATTTTTGCCTGAGATATATATTATTTTGCTCAATAATATTACTCAAACACAGATTACGGCTAGCGCATAAGAAATTGTATTAAGTTTGATGGATGTACCTAGTAAGGTGACCAAATTGAATAAGATTTGCACTCAAGATTTAAATGAAAGTATATTACATTGCGGTTTTAAAAATAATTAAATTTTTTGAACTATTTAATTTTACAAATAACAGTTTTTGCAGCGAGTCCGATGAGAGATTGCATCTCAGATCCGATAATAGCAATTTGAGGGCAGAATAAGGACGTTCGACACTTACTTGGGTGATGGAACGGCATGTACCACCTTGGCCAGCTGGTATAAATTTGGATAGTCGAACTTTTTGCCATCCCAGTACTCCGTTAGGTTATAAGCTTTCTTAATTTTTTCATTAGAATCTTCATTGCGGTCTTCGTCCTCTGATGCTAGCTCAATAGAATTGAGGAACTCGTCCAGGGCTGAGTGATGTTGAACTTCAGCAGAATGCGGGAGTGCTATACGCGACCTGCTCTACAGCGTACGCTAAGTCATTCTCTAGGCTATTCAAATTTTGTTAAATTTGTAGCAATGTGTAATTAAAACGAGAAAGGTAAAGCTAACTTCGTCTGTGCCGAAGTTTTGATTCACTTGAAAACGCTTGTCTCAACAGTAAGCGACTTCGACCAAACTTTGCAGATCAGCTTAATTACATTTAATATTTCCCATGATTGTGATTAGGAGTGGTAATATTGAGAAAAAAAGAATTTTGCTCATTAAAACCCATTTTTCGACCGATCATTTGTATGGCAGCTACAAGAAGTAGTCATCCGATCCGGTCGGTTCCGACATATTGCAGACAAAAGAATACTCTGTGCAAAATTTCAGCTCGATAGCTTCAAAACTGAGGGACTAGTTCGCGTAAAAACAGACAGACGGGCGGACAACGCTTAATCGACTCAACTCGTCATGCTGATCAAGAATATATATACTTTATGTGGTCGGAGATGATTTCTCTGGGCAAAATTATAATACACTTTTCAAGTGCATAAAAATAGGACTCGTTTTTAATTTGAAACATCTTTAATTTCGGTACGAAAGATTTTAGTAGGAGTAAAATTGGATTTCAACGTCACGTGACGCTGAGGGCTGCATACATACACAAACACCCCCATGGTGATCTTTCACGGAACCAGTATGGGATCAGGAAGGCGCGATCGCCGTAGAGGGCACAAGATGGAGAAACAGCGAGAAAGAATACTGCCTAGTTGCTGCACTAATCATACGTTACGCATCTAACTCTGCAAGGCGGAGCTGCATTCTAGGGGCCGTACAAATATTTAAAGTCCTTCCATACCTGCTGCTGATGATCCGCAGTAACTTCTGCTCGAGTTCGATACCATCCACTATTGGTCACTGGACTCACCGTCTCATTTCCAATCTTGGAGGCTGGGTTAACAGGAGGAATAGACAGGTAAACTTCGACCTAACCCAGGTATTAAGCGGCCATGACTGCTTTCGAAGACAGACGCAACGCTCACCTACTGCGGAAACTTAGAGGAAGATGCTGAACACGACTTCTTTGTCTGAGGTTTAGATGTGAGAGGCAGCGCTTAGAGGAAACTCTGGGCCCAAGAAGGCTGTCGGTGGAGAACCTAGTTCCACTTATGCTGGAAAGTGGCGTGCATTAGGAGGTTCTTAGCCAGTACGCTGCTTCTATAATGATCGAGTTGCGAAAATTGGAGCGCAGTAGAAGGAGCATGATGTAGTAAGAGCGCTGATCGTTTTGCTTCACAGCCGAATCCGTACAGTGACTTGACAGTGATTTAAGAGTGTTTAAACAGTGATTTAAAAGTGTCTAATCAGTGACTTGACAGACTAACAGAAAGAAAAGAAGAACACAGAAGCAAGTACCTGAGTTGTCTTCTTTTGAAAGATTGTCCTTGCGGACTTATATATAATATTGAGATGGCTTGTGATTTTGAAACTGAGCCTTTAAATTTATCATCCTGTTTTACATCAATGCCACGTGAGTGTTAACGACACTCACACCTTTTTTTATGTTAAATATTAAACTCTAAAAAAACTCAAAATATAATTCTTAAAAATTGATTATTTGTCAAAAAATTACTCGCATAAAAAGATTGCAGGGTTTGGTGTATTCCAAACGTTTGTGAGATTATTCTTTGCTAATGATTTTTTCGATCAAACATAGAAAAATAAGACTTATTTGGGCTTATTATAGGCTTGGCTTTAGCCCATAGCCGTTTTGCTTTAAATAAAAATAACATATTTTCATTATACCCTTGCAAAGGGTATTATAATTTTGGCCAGAAGTTTGCAACGCATAGAAATATTCATTTCCGACCCTTTAAACTATATATATTCTTGATCAGGGCGACGAGCTGAGTCGAGTGAGCTTTGTCCGTCCGTCTGTCTGTCCGTCTGTCCGTCTGTCTGTCTGTCTGTCTGTCTGTTTCTACGCAAACTAGTCTCTCAGTTTTAAAGCTATCGGGCTGAAACTTTGCACAGAGTCTTCTTTTTACTGCACACTGCTAATATGTCGGAACCGACCGAATCGGATGACTATATCTTATAGCTGCCATAGGAACTATCGGTCGAAAAGTGGGTTTTTGTAAGAAAACTTTTTTGTTTTTAATGTAAACGCCTTCCGCTTCGACAATTATTAGTTTTATACGCTTTTACACAGATTTGGAAGTTTTTGTTAAAATCAGATGACTATATCTTATAGCTGCCATAGGAACTATCGGTCGAAAAGTGGGTCTTTGTGAGAAAACTTTTTTGATTTTAATGTAAACGCCTTCCGCTTCGCCAATTATTAGTTTTATACGCTTTTACACTAATTTGGAAGTTTTTGTCAAAATCGGATGACTATATCTTATAGCTGCTATAGGAACTATCGGTCGAAAAGTGGGTCCTTGTGAGAAAACTTTTTTGTTTTTAATGTAAACGCCTTCCGCTTCGACAATTATTAGTTTTATACGCTTTTACACAGATTTGGAAGTTTTTGTTAAAATCAGATGACTATATCTTATAGCTGCCATAGGAACTATCGGTCGAAAAGTGGGTCTTTGTGAGAAAACTTTTTTGATTTTAATGTAAACGCCTTCCGCTTCGCCAATTATTAGTTTTATACGCTTTTACACTAATTTGGAAGTTTTTGTCAAAATCGGATGACTATATCTTATAGCTGCCATAGGAACTATCGGTCGAAAAGTGGGTCCTTGTGAGAAAACTTTTTTGTTTATAATGTAAACGCCTTCCGCTTCGACAATTATTAGTTTTATACGCTTTTACACAGATTTGGAAGTTTTTGTCAAAATCGGATGACTATATCTTATAGCTGTCATAGAAACTATCGGTCGAAAAGTGGCTTTGATCAGAAAAATGGTTTGTTTTAATGCTGACGTTCGTAATATATTATATTAAAACATTTGCAAGGGTATTAAAACTTCGGCAAAGACGAAGTTAGCTTGGCCTTCTCGTTTTTCAATTCATTTTGGTATTAAAAATTTATATATAAAAGGTAAAATAAAAAAAATAGTAATTTGTAATAAAATAACAAAGAACTGAAGAATGTCAAATATCTATTAAAGTCCATACATAGCTCAACAAAAATTACAATTTTAGCCCTGCTACTGACATCCACTCTATTTATTTCCTTATCTTTGTTATTATTGATTTACTTTGCTTGTATAATTGCCTATTTCTCGTGTTTCACCCTGTTTGTTGTTGATGATAATAATAAGGCAAATGTTCTGTTCTATATATTGGTAAATGGTTATTTCTTGCATGTGCTAACACAACTCTGATTTATTGGCCCAACTGTATGTGAGTGTTGTAATCTAAGTAGGTCGATCTTGATTCATCGCCTGGCAAAAGCCATTCTCCACTTGAGGAGAGAGAGAGAGAGAGAGTGGCGAAATGCAAAAGGGCAATGGAGGGCAGGCTTTTGTGCTATGGCAAAGTGGAATCACGTGCTCAAGTGTGAACACTGCAATTGCGGGGGCAGACGACCATGGAGCTATCAGCTATCTAGAATGGTTGGGAAACGGCCCGGCCCGTATACACAATGAGGATGACTAAATAAAGTACAAAAATGAACTCTTTGCTAAGCATTAACACTAACTTTGTCAAGATAGGAAATCTGATTAAACTT
This sequence comes from Lordiphosa clarofinis, assembly GCA_018904275.1. Classification (NCBI taxonomy): domain Eukaryota; kingdom Metazoa; phylum Arthropoda; class Insecta; order Diptera; family Drosophilidae; genus Lordiphosa; species Lordiphosa clarofinis. The sequence continues at coordinate 367,726 of JAEIGQ010000098.1, forward strand.
CACCGTAAAGTCTTTGAAAGCGTGCGAAATGAAAACGAAAAGAAGGTGATTACAGCTCAAGCTCATTAGAAATTAAGCTACAATTTTGTAGTAATCATTGTATAATATTACAGATTAAGTACTTATATATATTTTTAGTTGCAAGTACTACGAACCTGACTGCGTTAGTTGGTAAGAACTAATAAAAAAGTTCTTGTTTGTGTCATGAGGGCAACTGTAGGTAATGACCTGAATAATTTTGAAGCGGTTACATTTTTTCTGGTATCTTTTCAAGATTCTCTGGTATCCTCGATAAATAGTCATTGATATTAAGTTTTTTAGAATATCCTAGTACATAATATTGGTTGAACAAACAATAAAATTCAAAATTTGGAAAACTTAAGTAAAATTCGCACCGAATATAAAAAGGCCATAAAAATTAACAATGGATATTTTAATCGTGAGCTTGATTTGTTGGATTTGTTGTTACTGACTTCGAAGCGATGCAATTGCGTAGGAGCGACGCCAATTGTCCAAAAATAAGTGGTGTAGATGGTTAAGATTTATTCTATTCGATCTAACCAATTTAAAAACCATATCTAGGGAATTATTTATAATATTATTGGGTTTGATTCTTTACTGGCTCTGGTTCCGAAACGAAATAAACCGGCTTAGGTTAAAAATATGGAGTTATATAGCTTGGTTTATTTCAGGACAGGCTTCGAACTTGATTCTTGATTTCACGAACGTGTTGCTTATGTTAAGTATGATTCGGGATAGTTTTAAGAACTTTTAGACTTAAATAAATTGGATCTTATTGTGGATACTCGAATATCCATTCTACGGAAATCTGTTTTTTCTCTGTGTAGCTAAGAGCGATTTGTACTTAAAGTAAGAGAACGTTTTTACATCAAAAACGAAATTATCTTAAATTAAAACTTTTTTCTTTATTGAAGAATTGTGTTTATATTATTGAATTTTTAACGGCGAATTTTGAATTTAAGATCGATTCGTACTTAAAGTTAGAATTTTTAAAGCAATTTGTTCTTACCTACCAAATTCTAGATCGATACAGGAATCGTTCTGTTTTTCTTTAAGTGCTGGCATTTTCAAAGAAACTTGGAGGAGGAAAGAATCGGGAAGACCTGGGGAGATTTCAAATCGACGGCCAACAACTGAGTTCATTGGAAGAAAGGAGTGGTTGATACATAGAGCATACCCACACGGTATTGGCAGTTGAACCGGGGGGGATGTCAATGGATACCCTCAATCAAGCTCAAGTTTGTCGAAAGGGTTTTTGTAAACACACGCCATATATAGCTTAACACGGTTCTCTAGTTAACTTTCTATCAACAAAAGCAGGGGTGCTCAAGCCCATTCCGTAAGCCAGGCATTCATTGTTGTTTAACGCAACGGAATAGCTGGCGCGTATACGGCCCACGCGTGCCATAAGCCTACATAAAGCCACAACATATTTATATGCGAGCTCTCCTCTCTTTCTTTCTAAGTTAAGGTTTTGTTGTTGGCGAGAGCAAATCTGCAGATCTCTCTTTTTCTCTCTCTTATGTCTCTGACACACTCGAACGCAACAACAAAGTTGCTTAGCGTATTCAGTGTTCGCCTCGCTCGAAGTGTCCGAGTTTCTCTTTCTAATTCTTGTGGTTGTTCTTGCTTGATATATATTTTGTGCATTTGTGTAGGTTTTCACGCGGACTTGTAAGCTCGTTCTAAACACCTCTGATCAAGAGCAAGGATTTTTGAAAACACGTTGGCGATATTTCTTACCACCATGCGCTAGTAAATTCGCCAGTTAAAGTTTATTGCATAATCAAACATTCTGCTCTAAATTAGAGCTAGAAATTTATATCTTCTGTAAGCTAAAATCATAAAAAAACGAACACAAATATTTTGCTCATATTTGAAAAACAAATTTTATTATAAAAATTTCCTGCGTAACTATCTATAAATTTGATTGTCTTTGGCTAAATCCAACTAGGCAAAAGGCAATAGAAATGAAAATGAAACAGGAGGCCCTACTCACTATTGAACTTCCAATGGGGCGGGCACGCAACTTGGTCCGTCTAACCAGGGGGAGATTACACAACAAGGGTAACATTGCCCGACGTCGCTGTGGCCTCAAAAAAAAAAAAGAGAGAAGAAAAAAAAAAACAAAGGCAAACAACAGCCAAGTATGTTTTTTTTTTTTTTTGGTAGTTCAGTTTTCTTCATTTTATTTAACAACTTTTGTACGTAATTGAAAATGCATAAAAGTTGTGTGTGTGTATGTGTGTGTGTAAGTTTTCTTGTTCTTCTTTTTTGCTGCTTTTGTTGAGTTATTGAAAAGGGCGTGTGCTACCCCTGGAGCAACTTTAAGTTGCCGCCGCTTAACCGCAATTAAACGTCGCATCGAAATTATATTCGGGCCTTGCCCCGTCATTTGTCTTGACTGCCACCCTGACGACGACGTCGACCCCTGCAAATTAGAAATGTCAGCTTTTGACGCCGAAATTGCCAAGCCGCCTAAGGGCAGATTTTTGTTGTACTTAACGGTTTTTATTACCCCAGCTACCGACAGCTGTTCATCTCAAATTATACATACGTATATGCTGGTAGACAAATCACTTAATAATTCTTTCTTTTTGTTCGTATCAAATTTCTCTTTTTTTTTTGCACTAATTAGTGTAAGTTTTTGCGCGCATTACGTCAAATTAGCAAAATTGTTTCTGTTGCTATATTTAATACAATAAACTTTATGGCCATTTTGTGACCGAAAAACATTAAAAGTTTGCCTGAACATTACGAGAGAGAGGGAGAGGAAAAGCGAGTCATTCATTAGACAACAAATTTTGTTGCTAGCTGGTACCATTTAAGGCTTGGGTTTCCACTATTCTTTACAATTACATTTTATATATTATCTTAATTTCTTTTTTTTTTGTTTGTACTTTTACTCAGCCGCAACAAAAAGTGACAATTGGGCACAAGGAAAGTGTGAAAAGCAAATCACCAGCTTAAAGCAACTAAAACAAAAGTACTGCAAATGGTTGGCGGTTTTTATACCAGTTTTACTCATTGAGGGAAACGGGTATATAAAGATTGTGGCTCATGGTTTAAAATGGTGAATAACTTAAACAAAAATATTTTTTTGTAAAATATTTGAAATACCAAAAAAAACGTAGAACGAATAATTGAATTTCGAACGCTTCTTTAAAAATCTATTCGTTCTTGAAAAATAAAGAAATTCGTTCTTAAAATCAAGCTAAATATGCTCAAAATTAAATATATATAGACGAGGGTTGTTGTTCGGCTGTCTTCCCTTCCGGTTGTCAAAACACTTTTTGTCTCTTTTTTTCTCCTACGGGTTTCGACAAATATATTGCCGTTTTCAGTGAGTCTGTATATTTTTATAAACTTGTGAACAAATTAGGCAGGTTCAGCGGATCCTTCATTATTTGCCATTTTTTTTTTATCTATTTCTATTTCTTAATATTGTCAATCTCTTTTAAAAATGAGTTTTCTGTATTTTTTTTAGCTGTATTAAGCTGTTCAAACAATTTTGAGTGTATACAACGTTATTAACTAACTGACATATAATATTGCTGCAGAATCAAAATAGATAAATGCTCTAAATGTTCCGATTGTATTTTAAAGCATTTATTTTTAAATTTCCGTTTATATTCCATTTTTTGTTGTCAAAATGATTTAACCGAAAGCCTTGGAATTCGGTTCTTTTAGCAGTTCCGATTGATCGAATATTTAATAATGATAGGTTGTAAAGCTTCTGTGGAATCACAAAGCGGTTATAGCAGCTATGCTGACTTGCAGTTTGTTTGTACATACATTTGAAAAATTGTCTCTCCGAAACTGAAAGTCTTTTGACACACAATATTGTTTGTTCTTCTTGAAAGGCTAAAGTTAAGTTTTTCATATGGGTTCATAAGGGTTATTTTATGTAATAAAACAAGACTTTGCACATCCATTCACTATTGTAGGGGTAAGTCAAATATATTAATGGATACGTCAGATTGCAGTAGATAGACTGATAAAGGGACCGGTTGATTCATGAAACAGCTGTACAGTCTACTAGCCTGGACTGGTGTTCCTGTTTTAAAGTGTTGTGCAAACATTACATGAACATACATATACATATTACAATTAGCCCTTTTTTTTAGCTATATATTTAACAATCGATTAAGTTACGCATTTGGGCTTTAAAGTGATTCATAAGTAACTTAGCAAAGAAGCAATCAGAGTTTGAGAGTTTTCTATCAATGAATTTGGGATTAAAATTGCTTGCTTGGATCATGACTCAACATTTTTTTACTCTTATCAAACTGCTGGCATCAAATATTCATAATTCAAATGTAAAATTCTTTCTTTTTTCTCATAGTGTATAGGTTAATTTTCTAGTAATTTACAATATTAAATGTAAGCCGCGAAATTTTCACCGTAAATTAAAGAGTGAGTCATGGGTTAGACTGCACCAAACAGTTGATTCATTCGGGATCATCTCAATACAAAATGGGATTAATAATGGGTTGATACATTTTGATCCTTTTTTTCGAACACAATTTTTTTCCATTTGAGATAGCATTCTAGAACGGCAGAAATTGATCTGCGCCCGATATTCGGGATTAATTTGACTTTTAAAATAAATGCATTCCATTTAATCCATGTACACATAAATATTTATTTATTTAAAAATATTTGTGCTTATTTCTAACATAAGTTTTTCCGTTATTTATTGGATACAAATGGAAAACAGAGCTACTATATCTGAAAAATATGTATAAAGACAAAATTATTTCGGAGCTCAGAAACAGAATAAAGTTTTGTAGCCAGCGCGGCTTTGTGCAGACATGCATACAAATATGTGTGTAGAACACTTTCACTTTGTATCGCTTGGACATAGTGGTTTACATATTAAATACACACACACACATTACTTTCCTGATAAATTGGCAGAACGAACAACGATGAGAATAGCAAATACACCAAATCTGCAATCGCTCTTAGTTTGTTCGCTCTCGCACTCTCTCACTTGACTGTTAGAGAGTATTATTAAGTAGAGAGAAAGGGTAGAGTTTCAATTTCTGTGAAAACTAAATGATCAATTTGAAATGAACTTCAAGAAAGGCGGTCATTTGGAAATAAAAATCATTCGATGAAGAATTTTAAAACGAACAATAAAATTTTACAAATATTTTTCCATTTTTCCCATATTATTTTTTATATGCAGCACGAATGCTGACGTTGTATGTAAATGGACTAGATAAACCCGTATCAACATTTTAAATAGTAAACCGAGTAAATAAAGTGTAAATAAAAGACGGTTACAATATTATTTATGGTTCCTCAATAACAAAAAAGAAACTGCAAGATAAAAAAAATTCTGTCTCTTTTAATTTTGAAAGGTATACAGTTTAAAGCTTAGTATACACCTAAATCAAGCAACTGCCAAAACAAAAAATTCTGTATAAAATTAACTTTCAAAACCAAAGACCCTTGTTTTGTGAGTTATTTTTATTTGGAGTAATATGGAAAATATCCGTTGTTATTTGATGACTTGACGCTTTGTCTCAAAATTCATAAATATATTGACAAATTGTTGTTTATTAGCAGTATTAAAGGGTATGCCTTAGTCTACTAAGACCCTCTCTAACATACGCTCTTGGCTATTTATTTTATTATGTTGCTTTGGCTCATGGACAGGTTGGGCCACTATGGCTACCGTGGAATGAGAGTCGACAGGTCATGTGCTAAATATCAAAGGCCGTGCGCTCATAATATATTTTTTTATTGGGCCTCAAGGCGAGGTTGCCTTGCCTTAAACTGACCTTCGATTAAAGGGCATTTCCACTTTCACCTGTCAAACCTTAAATGGATGAAGTTTGTGTTTTGTTTTGTTTTCTACCTTACCCAATTCCTCCCCTCCACTTTCATGCAGTTGCAAATGCAAATCTGGTCAATGCGCTCCAATTGGCAGCGAAGCGTGGCCAAGTTGGAGTGGCTCACGCCAGCCAGCGGCCACTGGTGCAACAACTTTTAATTAAATCTAATTACTAAATCTCCCTCTCTGTCTCTCCACAGAAATCCGCCATCAACAGTTTCGCCTGAACATGTCGCGCGACTACGAACTGAATAGCGTTGCGCAAGATGATCCCGCACTTATTGCATTCCTGCGCCAGATACACATGCGCATCTATCTGGGCAAGACGGCGTTGGCCAAGGTAGCAACGCCACCAGCTGGTGGGCCCGCCGGCACGGGCCAGCCCAATTTTGGTGGCGGATCCTTGCCAGGCAATAGCAACAGCAGCGGCAGCGCAGCCGAGCAATTGGCCCACTATGTGTCCGATATGGTGGGTGGCAAGCTAAATGGAGCTGTAATACAGTCGCTTAGCGGTCCGCTGGCCCATTTGATAACGGCGCCCTGGTTGAGTGAGCATCTGGATTGGATGGGTGTACTGGTGGAGCCGGAACCGCGTTGGTATTTCACATTGCGCAAACAGAATGCGCAAAGGTCACGTATGCAGGTGGTGCATGCCTGTGTATCGCCCAATACCTATCCCAAAGAGGTGAGTTTTTAAGCCCTTACAGTGGGGCACATGACCGTCAAAGGGTGTAGGGAGATTTTGAATTGGGTCTAAAGATACTTAAGACTTGGTTCAGCCAGTCCTCTGTCAGGCTTTTTAAGGGAAGTGTAGTTTTACGACGCATTAAGTTGTATTGATTGATTTATTTTGTGAAAGTCTGACGAGGGCAACAAAAATGCTAAGGTTTTGTTGGTTGTATTTTGTTTACGACTGCAATTACGTACAGAACCGATTTGGTTTCTCAAAAACCTCAAAAGTTCGTACCGGTTCTTTTCTATATTCTTAGAGGTTTGCAGTATAGATTTTTGTTTATCAAAACATTGTGAAAAAAATAGGGCAATACTTTCTCACCTCTGATAGCGAGCCCTAAGCACAGACTAACCAGCACTCGCGTTACATTTTCTTGAATGCAAAGAAAGATCTTTTCCAAAGCTACCGAAAATCGCAACAAATTGATAGAACTAATTCCCTAATTTATTTGGAAACATATGAGGCAAGTGTGACCGCCCGAAAATCTTCTAAGATGCTCACTTAAAACGCCATGTCCAAATTGCTGAATGAATTCGTTAGAGATATCGTGTTAAAATTTCAATAAACCGATTGACCGACATCTCCTTTTAATATGTCTTCCATTTTCAACTAATAAATCTTCATGATAATTTGTGATAATCACCGGTTTCTTTTTAACTCATACAAGAATCCTGAAAATTTCGAGACTTTTTGAACCCTGTGATCTAACCATTTAATTTTATACGATTGGGCTTTTTTAAATAATTAAATAAAAATTTTGCAAATTTAGCGTTTTTTTTTGTCTAAACCCCTGTATATAAAATACACGTCTTAAATTTTCATCTATCCAATCTTAATAACTATGTTAGGTTCTTTGCGAAGTTTGCGATTTTCTTGACCAATTGATCTTGTCCTCCTATTTGCCTACTGGTTTCCCCGTCTTTGCGGCCCGTGAGGTATTCTCAACAGGTGATAAGCTTGAGTTCAACAACAACAATCGAGTTAGTTCCGCTATTAAAAACTAAGTTTTTGAGCAAATAAGTGATTACAATCTCAGCAAAGGGAAAACGGATCAAATAAAACTAAAAAGTAAGCTGCATAAGATAATTTGTTGAAATGAAGATAAAAAAATGAAGCCGTAATTTTCGAACATTTTATAACAGACATTCTAATTGACTATCGTTGGGTTTGACAATTTTTTTTTGGAATGTCAGCTTTATTTTTTGTTAAGAATTGTTTTAAATGTTTAGTTTTAATTCGCAAGCTGAAGCTTTACTTACATTGAATAAATGTTATATTTTATTGTAACTATTGTAAATATAACCGTATTATGTCAATATTGTAAAACGGTATAATGGTACTATATCTATTAAATTTATACTTTTTATAGAGATATTTGTAATTACAGTACGAATGCGCAGTAAGGGGAAGGCGTGTCCAGAATATTCCAAATATGTTTACATACATAAAAAACAAACTTTTACATTTATAATGTTAGTAAGATATTATTTTAAATATTACTCACTTCCCATCCACCTGCCACCCACTCTCCACCCAATTCCCACCAACTTTACACCCAGTTTCCACCCACATACCACCCATTTACCGCCCACATCCCACCCACATCCCATCCACTTCCCAGTGGGCATCCCGGCGATATTTCCAACATCGGAAATTAATTCTCATTTTGACCTTACAAACCGAGTTTCAAGTCAATCGGATGAAAAATAGTTATTTTGCGGCCAGAATTTTCCGGGCCTTTTTTACGCCTGGGAGCGGATTTTCCAACATTGAAAAATCACATTTCAAATTATTTCAAGCCAATCGGATGAAAAAGAGTTTTTTCAGGCAGAATTTTCCGACCGTCACACAGTGGGGCGAAAAGGCCAAAATCGCGCCATAATTCAGCGGAGCCCTGCAGCAAAAAACTGTTGATGCCATCTTTTTAAGATGATTAAAGTATTGAATAAAAAGTTAAAAGTTAGAAATATTTAGTGGAATTTTAATTGATTTTGCGGAAAAAATTTTTTTTTTCGAAACAGGAAGCTAAAAACTGGCCAATACGATTCTTTGCTAGTATTATTAACTTTAAATTATTTTTTCGTAGTCGAAAGAGTATATCCTATAGTTTTCGTTGGAATAATCGTGTTAAATTTTCTAAACTTTTTAGATTTTAGAGATAATAAAATAAAAAACAACATAACCAATTTCGTAATATATTCAACAATTTTCTTAATTCCTCATCGCTACTTTCACTTGATTTAGAGTACTGCTCTTGAACTTCAGGTACATTTTCTAACAGATCTAAAGCTGATTTTGGCATTTCTCTTGAAATGATTCGACACTAGAGGATCCGAGGTAATGAACATTCTATTCAGAACATCGAGGTTGCACTTTCCCTATTGTATTTTCTCGAATGAAATCATAATTTTGTGCTTCCTGGGCCTCCTCGGTAAATTGACCAATTGGAAGCAATGCATAATTAATTATTTCCGGGCCATAAATAAAAAATTTATGCAAAGTCGGCGTCATATTGTACCAAGGGTACAAATTTACGAAATGCCTAGCAGTCTCCAAGGAGTAATTTTTGAATTTTTCTATATTAATATCATAGTTGCATAAAACAACTATTAATATATCTTAGTTATCTCTGCAGTCAATTCTGCGTTTTGAAAAAATCGCCTAGTAGTGTTACCATAGTTACTACTTCCAAATCCAGGTTTAGGGAAATCAATAAGTAAGCCTAGTTTTTCCTTGAATTCGTTCTGAATTCGATATTTTGTTCGGGCAACAATTTCTTTGTCCTCCACCGATCTGGCTTGTCACCTTCTTATAGGCATTTCAATTCAGGCAATAACACTACTAAATTAAAAACTACCTGCTTCATTTTCCATGGTTATTTATAGAAAAGTGTTTTCAAATTTAATCCACTCGCAAATATCAAGAAAATAAACAAACAAAACAGATGTTGGAACAGCTGATTAATGACATTCAACATGCGCGCGAATGTTCCAGGGCTGGCGATACTTGAATTTTGAAAATGACTTCACTTACTAAAATTCAATTTTCTCAGAAAAGGCAAAAAAGGGCACGATAACTTTTTCAGGACATAAAGTTTAATATTGAAACTTTTTTTTTAAATTTATTTCAAAGAGCGATCGCGCGCGGGCGATTACTTTATGTCCAACAATAAGCAAAAAAATGTAGTTTTTTTGAGCTTTTTCCAAAAATTAAAAAAAAATATTAAATTTTTTTTTTTTGAAAATTTGATTTTTACTAATGAACTAAGAATAGTCAAAAGTAATACTTCCAATCGCCACATATCCGCATAAAAGTTTCATATTCATGAAAAACGATTGCGAACATACAAGAAAATGACCTATTTTATGAATTCCTTAAAATCGAGTTCGAAAGGTGAACTTTAAATGCGTGTTGTGGGAGAACCAAATATCCTAGACTATTTTTCTTTTTTGATTATTACGCAAAATTTAATCATCTTTCAAGTTGCATTTAAACTTTCTTCAATATCTAAAAAAAAAAATCTATTTTGGCGCGGAATTTGCTCTAGTCGCCCCAACGTGCGTCAGGTCAAATTTTCCAACTGCGGACTATCACATTTCAAACTTTTTCGTATTCCATTCTTTCAAACCTAGTTTCAAGACAATCGAATGAAAAATAGTTATTTTGCATGCAGAATTTTCCGGCTATTTCCCTCGTGGGCGGATTTCAAATATTATTTCAAATTATTATCAGATTATTTCAAATTCAAACCGAGTTTCAAGCCAATCAGATGAAAAAAAAGTTTTCGGCCATTTTCCAAAATCGGGAAAACACGTGTCAATTTATTTCGCGTACTAAGCTTACAAAACAAATTTCAAGTCAATCGGATGAAAAATAACATTTTTTTCCATACAAACTTTATCCCACGCTTTTCCGACTTTTCCGGGTGGAATTTCTCAAAACCCCGCACTTTCACCACTAATAGAAACTTCTGTCTATCTCTTACCGTTTAGGCTGTGCGATGATTGCCAATCAGTCAGTCAGTGAATCAGTCAGTGAATCAGGACACTCTCTTTTATATTTATAGAGATTAGTTTTCAAATTTAATTGCATACGTCCACGTCTTATTTAACTTTTATTGCATTCTTGTGATTTGCTTGCAGTAACATAATTGCATTCATTGCATTAAAAATTCCAAGCTAAACTGCGTAGATGGAACCGAAGGCCTACTCTGGAAACTTTGTAGAGGCTTCTGACCACAAGTTAAGAATGTTTTAATGGTTTCAAACATGTTTAGTCCAGTAGCTATTGGTTGACACAATTTATGTGTTTTTACCGCCAAGTTTCTTTTCCCGCAAGATGATATATGGCTTAATTTCGTCGGCGCTTTTAGATAAGCAATGGTTGATTAGCAACCGAAACGAAAATATAATGTAATAATATAATATAAAAACTAAATTTTCGGCATGAAGTTTAGAGTTGTGGCCATCTTTGCATTTATTAAAATGCGTACAATTTTTCAAACTGAGTTGCATATATATTTTGGTGCAGAAGAAAGTCGTTATCTGCAGTCGCAAAATTGAAGCCATGATGAGGAAAAATACAATATTGAAAAAAATAGCTTATTCATCCGTTTATAACAAACCTGTCGATTTTTTTATTAAGCGCGACAAATATTGTAATTAATCAAAGCACATTTTAAAAAATTTTGAAATGTTAACAAGTAGGCTAAAAATTCAAATTCCATCTTAGTGAATTGTGATCCAAGTGTGCTTTTGTTTTTAATGGCATTGAATCATACAGAAAAGTTAAAGTGGTCAAGCATTTGAGTTCAGTCTTGACTTGACTAGCGCAAGGGACACATCAGTCCTTAAAATTGTTTTTTATTTTTTCTTTCTTTTAAATAAGATTTATTTATTTGTGATTTTTTTACCTATAAATTAAAGAACTGGATGAATTCTAAACCATCGGGGTTATTCATATTAAATCATGTTATGATTTATTTCTTTTATTTTACTTAAAAATTTTTGAGCTGTTGTCAGAGAACTAATAATCTATAGCTTGATTGATTTTCATGACCTAGGTCATCGCACAATGTTCAATTTTAGGGTTTATTTAAACATTTACAACTTATTTTTTGTCATATTCAAGCGGTTATTTCTTTTGTTTGTGCAATTTTCCGATTGGTATCATCTTTTATTATTATATACAAAGAAAAAAAGAATTTTTTTTCGAAAATTAATTTCTTCTTTTTGTGAATTTTATGTTTTTTGTGTGTTATTTTCTTACTTTTAATTTTGGGAGCTGTAGACTCTGAGACTGTTCAAAGGGTGTAAAGTTTATTTTACTTAAAATTTTGGAGTTGTAATCACAGTCAAAATGTCAAGAAACATTTTCTTCTTTTTTTCAAACGTTTCTTTTTGTATTTTGTTTATTCACTTTCAATTTTGTGAGGTGTTGCCCCTTAGACTGTTCAAAGGGAATTTTATGTTTTTTTTAAACGTGCCGAAACGAGTAGGAGCAAACCAAAAACTAACTCTTCTTTTCACTTTCCCAATATTTCTGCTTAGATTACCATACACAACGAGGATGTGCGCATCAATAGTCTGCATGACGAGGAGACCTCTTGGTTCAATTCGCGTGTCAAATGCTTTCCGCTCTACACAATCATGCTGGCATGTGAGCGCACCGAATACGATTTGCTCAGTCTGGGCGTGCAGGGGCATGAGCTGGAGGTAAGTGAACCCCAAAACATTTCCAACTTAAAAACTTTCTCTTAACTTTGTTTCCCCCTTTTCCTAGATTTTGCAAACGCTGCCGTTCGACAAAGTCAAAATCGATGTCATATCGATACATTTGCTCGAGGATCATGAGGATGTCAGAGATTATGTGCAGAGCATAACAAAGTTCCTAGCGGGCAAGTCCTACAAGTTGCAGCGCAAGATAGGACGCAACTATTTCTATCAGCGTCTGAATGCGGCCAGTCGTACACGCAAGAAAGACATTTTGCTCCTGAAGACGCCCTAAATAAAGTGGAACGAAATGACAACGACAAAACAACGAAATGAATGAGAATAAAATTTTGAAACCGCGAGCAAAGTTTATGTTATAATGATAATTATTATACACACACACACACACACACACTATATATATATATATACATGTTAAATATGATTATAGGGTATATATATACATATATACCGATTAGTTTCTTAGTTTTTGTAAACCTCTTTAGTTTCGCTTTATGTTACTTTATACTTTTTGTCCTCTTTTTTTTCCTTTTGTGTGTGGTTAAGTGAGAAAGAGATATGCCTATATTACTAGATATTTACATATAACGTATTATGATTTATGCTATAAGCTATGTCGCCTCATATAAATTCTTTTTTAAATGTATAAATTAAATTGCAAAACTAAAATAATGGGCGCATTTTGGTTAATGAAGTTGAACGAAAGAAAGAAATATTGTAACTCTGCTTCGCTATTAAATCTATATATATGTATCCTTCACACACTCTCCCCCTCTTTCTAATATCGAATGCTTTATTTAGTAAATTATATAAGCATTAATATAAACAACAAAGAAAATAAGTAAAGAATTATTGTTAAACAGCCACAAAAACTAAATACACAAAAGAAATATTTAAATTATATATATATATATTAAATTATTGAACCAAAACCAAGCACATTCATACCATAAAAACACTCACACAAACACACACACACTCATATACGAAAACAAGTGTAAAAAACTCAAGGTGTCAGTTGATCAGTTGTTCAGGCTTTAGACCTTTTTGTCAGAGGTTTAAGTGAGAAATTATCTTATAAGAAAACAGAAAATTCCTTTCCTCGCAGTATTTCACATCAATAGAAATACTTCCTTGCTTCACTTGAGCATCAAAGTAAAGCCAAAATGTTTCTAATTATATGAAATACTGTAAAGAAACAAATATTCTGTCGTTCTAAGTACGGGGCTTTAACCACTCATTTTTTTCCTAACATTTATGGGAAAGCTGAACTTTAAAGTCAATTTTAAATATTTTTTGTATAAAATAAGTTTTTCGGACGTATTTACCTTACAACAGGGGTGCCCAGGACCATTCCGCAAGCCACGCAGTCGTTGTTGGGGCGTATACGGCCCATGAGCGCCTTAAGCCTACTTTAAGCATATACAAATTCATATGCGTGCTCTTCTCTCTTACTTTTCGAGCTAAGGTTTTGTTGTTGGTGAGTGCAGACCAGCAACAACAACATCATATGTGTCTCTTCTCTATCCTATGTCTCTGGCAAACTCAAACGCAACAACAAAGTTATTTACCGTAGTCAGCAGTGGCTAATCCTCAGATTAGAGAAGTATAGAGAGAGAGTTCCTCCATAGCATCGCAGCTGACAGCGAGCTCAGGTTCGATCTTCGCCCTGGGTTGCCTTGTGGCGTTTGTATTTGGTTTGTGCAAAGCATTGATGATTGGAACGGTTCGAGTTCGTAACGAAGACCGTTGCAGTCTGAAACAAAACTTGGTTTGACTGAGCAAACGTGCGTTGGCTAAACGCTTTTTGTTACTCACGGCGCTATTCAAGCTCACGCAAACATAAATCGGTTTTCTCCATATATTTCTTGTAGTTGTTCTTGCTTGAGATATATTTTGTGCATTTGTATTGGTTTGTACACGGTCGTAAGCTCATTCTAATTAGATCAGTGGTGCCCAAATTTGAATTGCCCTATCCCGTGTGATAGAAAGTCTTAATTCTGTTAGCGTCGCAGCCGTCACACGCATAGAGTGAGAGAATAGGGGCAAAGAAAATCTAACATAGAAGCACACTCTGCTGCGTCGTCAACATTTCACTCAGAAATTAATCAGCTCATTGCTGTCATTTTGGCTCTTTGAGTCATTTTTTGACACTTTGAGTTATTTTCTTCTTTAACATACATGGTTTCCTATGTCGACAAACATTTTGAGTAAAATTTTGAGTTGTTACAATCAATGTTCTCTTTGTCGGGATTGAGTTAACATCACTCAAAAAGGAGAGGCGTTTCAAAGTGTGCTTCTATGTTAGATTTTCTTTAAAAGGGTTGCTCTATAAATAGCACGCAGACACACATTTGTGGGTTTAATTTTAGCCCATATTTGACATAATGACGTTTACTTCGTGCTTCGCAACGCTTGATAGTGTGTGTTTGGGCACCACTGGATTAGATGTTAAAATGTTAGAAAATATTAAATAATTTTTTCTAAATTCTGTAAAAATTAGAAAATGTTAGAAAATACCCTCAAAATTAATTGAATTCTAAGTTGCCTTTGGGCACAAATAAATTAAAAAAAAAAAGAAATCATTGGTAAGAGAAAATGTTTGACAAAATCTGTGGATAAATACAAAAGTTGAAGCAATAAAATTTATGCATTTTATGTGCCTGATTCCAGATGACTTTAAAATTTATCTCGGCACAAAACTTCAATCAAAAAAGACTGCTTTGCAGTTTCAGATTTAAAAACAGTGCAAAAGTGTAAACTTTTACCTAAAAATTGATTTTCGTGTGTTCTGAAAATTGGCCTTAAAAGAAAAAACCTTCTTGTTCTAAATAAAGTAAAAATATTAATCAGAAGAAGTAATTTTCTCAGAATTTAGAAAAATCGTTTAAAACTTTTTTCTTTACCAATAACTTTTGCATTTTCTTATTTTTACAGAATTTATTACAAAATTTACCTTTGTCTGAAATAAAAAACAATTTTCGATGGTCTCTAAATACCCCTAAGGAGGCGAAGACATTTCGCAATTTACACATATATAACCCGAACGCATGCCGAAGCTGAGACCAAAAGAGCAGAAAGCGGTTAGTCGCTCGCCAGAGTTCGAAGCGATTAGGGCTAATTTTTTTTTTTGCTCAGGTCCGTCTTTGCCCGATTGGCAAAAATTCACGTATTCAAAATGTCTTCTTCGTATGTATGCATCAGTTTGAAAGCTTAAGCTCGGCTAACAATATGAATGTATGCGACAAACTATATGCACTCTCTCTCTCTCTCTCTCCCTCTCTCTGCTTATGCTAAACTCTGGCGCTCCCTTGAGTCTGCAAAAAGAAAACTCTGTGTAAAATTTCAGCTAGATAGCTAGACTTAGACAAACAGACGTACGGACAAAGCTCAATCGACTCAGCAGATCAAGAATATATATATACTTTATGTGGTCAGAGATGATTCTGGGAACTTTTGGGTAAAATGAATAATGATAATGATAAGTGTGGACTTTACCATAACGCAACCCAACAGTGTGCAGGCCTATTCTGAATTAATGGGAGGAGAACTAGTTTGTCACTTTATATCGTTATATGAACTTTCGTAATGAGGCTACTTGATACAGCATAAATTATTATAGAGATGTTGGTTAGCGACCTTTCTAATTGTTGAGTTTAAAAAAACTTAGTTTGTGTTTGTTTCCAATATATTTCGGATGCACATCGGCATACGTCTTCAGGGACAATTATTTAACACGCCTGTACAGCCTAACCGAGAGTTCAATATCTTGACCTCGAGTCAGGCAAGCATCAAATTCTATAAATTATTATATGTTGACATATAGAGGATAATTTCTATGTTGAATCATGTAGCCTTTTTACAGTTCATAGTTTGCTACCATAAAGTGAAATATGTATTTTTGTCTTAAACAGGCTGTAAATTTCCCAAAATGCCATACAAATCACACAATTAGCTAAACGAATTGATTAATTTAGAAAAAATTGTCATAAATCGAGCCTAGCCCGACTTAAGAGGCCAATTAGGACACTTTCTGTTATATTTATATAGCGCTTTTGGTTTTTCATAGATCGAAAATAGCTCATAAATCGAAATATTTATGTCATACTGTGGCCTTCATAAATCCTAGAGTTCAACAAATTTTTTTTGTTCCCCATGTCTAAGAGATAAGAGCTTCTGTAGCTTAAGGGGTATACTTAGATAAGATACATTTTTAATTTTCAACAATATTTCACATGAATAGAAACAGTTTTATGAATGATTATGAAAAGGATTATAAAAATTTATCTTATCTGAGTATAGGCCTTAAACCGAAACCAGTTTTGGAATCAATGAACCAAACCTTGTCCTAATTTCATATCAACTGGGCTGAACCTAATTAAAATAGTCAGTTTTAGCCGGCTCGAGGTCATGTTATGTTTGCCCATTACATTAAACCAGTGGTGCCCAAAATGCCAAAAGCCTATCCCATGGGATAGGATTTCATAATGCGACACACGCTTAGAGAGAGAGAACAAGTGTGCTCCTCACAATGCGTGGTCTCGGCTTTTTCTTGTGAACACCACAAAGGAGTTTGGTCGACTGTACAGTTGTTTCATGAATCTACCTTTTCAATTATTATCGGCCCTGTTACGAATTTCGACTCGATTTTCGTCGAATTTTAAAACGGTGTATAGAAGCTGACAAATATACCAACGGTTACTAGCTCCAGGTGTGACAGGTTCTAGTAACCACAAATTAGCTTGTCTCTTACGTATAACTTAATACAAATTGAGTTCGAAATTCAAATGTTTACACGAAAATCTTCTCGGAATTCGAAACAGGGACCTATAACTTTCAACAGAAACATATAACACTACATAGGAGGTTGGTCGACTGTACAGTTGTTTCATGAATCTCCCGTTTTAATCATTACTAGGTATGCTCTCAATACCACTTTGATTTTTGTATAAACGATTGAATTTAGATCAATTTGTCGGTTTCGACTGCTTGAGCTATTCCACTTTTACTAAAACCGGGTGACTGAGTGTCATCCAATCAATACATCCAATCCGAGTCGGTTTCGGTGTAAACGATATAAAAAGTGCAAAGAAAATCTGTGGTTACTAGATTAGGTCGTCGCTTTTTGCCGAATTGATTCCACTTGACATTGAGCAATCGGTTTCAACTACTTAAGCAATTTCGACTTTCCTCAAAACCCAATCTAGTGGCCATAGAAATGATTGTCAACTTCCATGTAACACTGTTAAATTGGGTTGGGTTTTTGCTCTTGGTATAAACCGATTAGAAAAATACTGTTTAACACATTTGCTAGAAATTCAATGCAGTTGGGCTTCGACTGAACAAGCTCGTACGAATTAAATTATAAGTTTTCTCGATTTTCTTTTTCATCAATTCAGATTGATTTCCAATTCAGCTGTATAGACACAAACTTATCGGTTCCCCATTCCCAAATCCCCATTTTTTGTTGTCAAGTGATTGAAGACAAGCGTTTTATTCAAATTGTATAGGAAAAGAGTCCACACAAACCATCTAAAAAAGTCAAAGAATAGATTACACAAAAAAAAAATGAGTGGGTTCATAGGAAGGAGGTGCTTTTCATTTGAGTGAATCATACGTAGCCGGTTTTGCGATTTGCGAATGTCAAGGCTAATGTTTTTGTGACTTAGAGATCAATTTCTAAAAATTTTCTGAAAGCGAAAATGAAAGCATGACCCAGATATAGCACCTGGGGCAAGAACATAGTCACTAATTCACAGCGATTGCTTCACTGTGTGTTAGAGAGTGTGTTTGCGCTCTCTTCTATGGGGGAACCCTGTTTTAAATCATACCTTTTC
Source organism: Lordiphosa clarofinis (assembly GCA_018904275.1). Classification (NCBI taxonomy): domain Eukaryota; kingdom Metazoa; phylum Arthropoda; class Insecta; order Diptera; family Drosophilidae; genus Lordiphosa; species Lordiphosa clarofinis. The sequence continues at coordinate 385,894 of JAEIGQ010000098.1, forward strand.
CGTTTTTTAACTCCCAGAAATGTCTATAAAGTCAATTTACTCGCTTTGAAGTGAGTTACAACCACAAAATCCAAGCAAACTGGCTCGCGGAGCCATTTGATTGCTGAAGCAGACGGCGCAACAAGTGCACAAGTGGACCGAAGCACACTCCCAAACAAAAAATTTTGAACCTGAAATTCGTTCTTAAAACCAAGAACAAAAAAATTGCGACCTTAAGGATAATTTTTTGAAAAAGCAACTGTACAACTGAACAATAAAGAGCATAATGTAAGCAACTGATTAATTAGATAATGCTTCATACACTGATACACACCCACATAACACACACACATATTGAATATATAGAACAAAACTCATTGCAAGAATCTGCTTTCAAACTCATCTCATACTCATAGCTAAAACATAAGCAAAAACATTTAAATTAGGAAACGAGGCAAAATTTAACACAACTACACACACACACACCATCACACACACTATTGCACATTTTATATGTATTTAGAAAATAAAAACAAGAATTAAATAAATTGAATGTATTTCAATTACATTTTTAGTATTATTAAATGCACGCAAAGACACACAGAGTGACGGTTCTGGCCCCAGCTAAAACAATGTGAACTCGTTAAACCTCGCCCTCCACCCCCCGCCCTAATCAACACACACACACACAGACACATAGACTACCATTAGAAATCAGTGCCTTCTACTTAGACTTAAAAACAAAACAAAAACAAAAACAAAAAAATTGAACAGAAAACCAAAATTTAAGCTAAGCAATAGTTAATTTTTATATATTTGTTGTGTACATATGAAAGAGCCTAAACCACAGCCGTCACTTTGTTGCCTAACTTGCCTTGATGATGATGCCTTGTTGTCCACATACTAAAACTTCACTCGCTGCGTACAAACCTCACACACACACACACACACACACACACATCACTTTACTTTTAAGTCTGTTTTTTTTTAAGTCTAATTCTAATTATTTAGTTGTATTCTGTGTAAATTAGCATATAAACCAAATTTTAAGTAGGCTATCATTTATTTAAGGACAGTTCGATACCCTCTAACACACACACACACACACTCACACACTTACAAACTACAACAAAAAAAAGGCTAACTCATTGCTAAGCTCGAAATTTATTTAGAAATTGTATTTAAAACTGCTTACACATAAGAAAAACAAAAAACAAAAAATTACAATTTATAGTTAATACGAAATAAAGTATCGAAAAATTCCAAAAAAAAAACAAAAACATACTCTCACTCACTCACTCACTTTTGGTTCTCATCCTCCTCCACCACCAAAACAAGAACAACAACCACTCTATATCTTTGCAACACAAACTGAAATTGTTTATCTTATGAAAATGACTTGAAAAATTGAATACATATGCTGAGCAGCAAAACACACAAGTTAATCAATTGAAATTAATTATGAAAATATACATCGAAAATAGCTAGAGATATCCGCAAAACAAAACAAAACAAAATTATGATGATGAAAACCAGCCTCAAAATATGAACTTTATTAAACCATATATAAAACAAAAAAAACTACAACAAAATTTACACAAATAAACTGAATGAATGACATAATAAAGATTTACATGAAATGTAAGAAAATTAATGGATTTTTAATTCAAATGCGCACCTGAAAGTATGCTACACTTTTATAATATACCCTAAAGAGTTTCCAAACTAACCAAAGATCTGAACTGAGGTTGAAATTGAATTGAAAATGAAAAGTAAAGGAAAGCTAAGCATAATCAGTTGGATGATTTCAAGTCAAAAAAAACTATAGGCTAGGATAGGAGAAAGCAGCTTTTTCTGTTTAATTATTAATTACGGCAATCTGCACATTTTGTGTCCCATCAAGAGAGAGTTCATTGTATTTGTATCAGAGATCTTCAACAGTGCCTGATTTTTTTTTGACTGCTTCAATACTCACACTCTTACACTTAATTTCGTTTCCGATTGCCAGTCACAGACAGAGTTTGCATAGTTTTTTTTGCTCTCGCCCTCTCTTCTTTGAAAAATCAACTGTAGACGCCGTTAAGTTGTTGTTGCTATTTCAAGAGAGAGAGAAACAAATACTACGATTCCATCAACATTAGATCCCGTCACCTATAGCAACTGGTGGCCTAAGTCGTTAACGTCTGCGGCCTGGCCAATGGGCCCACCAATTACCGTACGAGTAACATGGCATACCGATTGTGATCCATCATACTATCCACACGCACATCCAGCAGCAGAAACCGTATCACCACAATGGCCAACATGGTGGTGTTATACTCATATAATTCCATAAAGAGCAAGAAAAGTACAGGAAGACCCCCATTTATTATAATGGTCTGGATGATGCCAAATTTTGGATGACAAATTCAGCATGTCAAATAATTCTTGCTAGGACTGGACACACTGGAGACACTTGATCCTCAAAGTAACAGTTTAAGCTTTAACATCAGCAATGTTTTGATTTTAATTATATACAGTAGGGCTGCAAAACTATCGATAGTGGGTACATCGATAGTTTTTAACTTCGATGTTTCAAAACCTCGATGTTTTTCAAAAAAACATCGATATATCGTTAAAACATCGAAAATTTTTCAAATATTTTAGATTGCGGTAAATACCATATATCTTATGCTATATTAAGAAAAATATAGAAAAGACAAACATTAATTTTGTTTGTGTAAGATAATGTTATTAATTTCTTAATAATAAACGAACAAAATTTATATTTTTATTTTTTTTTTAATTCAAAAAAACAAATATTAGGTCTTCACAATTTTAAGCATTTTTATTCAAATTTTTTTTTTAAATTAAAAAAACAAATATTAAATGCTCATTTCATAAAATAGTTAAAGTCGGCTTTAACCGACTTCGATATACCGTTACTCATGAAAAAACATTTTAACAGTGCTTTCGTTCCTTTGGTGGCCACCGAAGTAAACTTTTTATACCCGTTACTCGTAGAGCAAAAGGGTACAGTCGGAAATGTATGTACAGGGGAAGAGCATTTCCGACCCTATAGTATTTTTGATCAGCACAACAGCCGAGTCGATATAGCATGTCCGTCTGTCCGTTCCGTTTGTCTCGTCGTCCGTCGTGCGTCTGTATGACACCTAGATCTCAGAGATGGTGAATGAGTTATTTGCTTCTTTATCGCACGCAGATCAAGTTTTTTCATTTTGACACGCCCCTCCGCCCCCGCAATTTGGAAAATCGTTATATCTCCTAAATTTTTAAAGATAGACGATTTGTTTTTCTAGAGATAGTTAGTAATTAAATGAATCGATCTGCTGAGATCGGATGAACGGTCCGTATGAGCAAAAAGTGAACCAAGCCCCCCGCTACCCACCCTAAAAAAAGTGTTGCATACTTTTCTGATGGTCACCCCAAGGAACGCAGGAACACTGTTAAACATGTTTTTTCATGAGTAACGGGTATATCGAAGTCGGTTAGAGCCGACTTTAACTTATGCTCTCGTTTTATGGTGGGAGGGGGGGTAGCGGGGGCTTGTATCACTTTTTGCTCATAACTGAGAACCGTTCATCCGATCTTGATAATTTCTTCGGCAAATCGATTCATTTCTAATACTAACTAACTTTAGAAGGTACGAATCGTCTATCTTCAAAACTGTAGGAGATATAACGTTTTTTTCCAAATTGCGGGGCGAGGGCGTGGCCAAAATTTGAAATACACGTTGCGTGCGAAAAAGAACATTTGTCCCATACGTGTCAAAGCCTATCCTTACCACCCTGATCTAGGTGTTCATACAACAGACGGACAACGGACGGACGGACAGACACTATATCGACTCGACTGTTGATGCTGATCAAGAATATATATACTTTATATGGTCGGAGATGATTCCTTCTGCCTGTTACATACATTTGCACGACTTTAGTATACCCTTTTTACTCTACGAGTAACGGGTATAAAAATCAAATATAATGTCTTCACAAGTTAAAGCTTAGTTATTCATATTTATTTCTTAATATTAAAAAAAAACAAATATAAAGGCTCATTTCTTAAAATTAAAAAACAAAAATTATGTCTTCATAATTCAAATCTCACTCATTAATATTCATATCGTAAAATAAGAAGAACAAAAACAATTGCTTCATTAATTGGTTCTTAAAACTAAATAAACATAAAATGTAAGCCTTTTCAATTCACAGATAATTATTTTTTAACATTAAAATTAAGTCTTTTCCATTCACATATTTGATTTTTGATGGTAAATATTATTTGCCAACTCAGCTTTGTGGCTAGAACTAACCACTTTTTGAGCGGGTTAGCTTTTTTTTTTCAAAATGATCTAGCCACTTCTAGCCATTTCGTTTATTTGCACTTTGGAACACAAATTTCGGTTTGATAATGCTGCGTTTAACCAAATTGACCTTTTTTTTTTTTGCTTATTAATCAAATTTTGTCGTATTTCAACAATAATAATTGTAAAAATGGACCCAAAAAATCTGGCAGCACTGATGCAGTGAAGCATCCGATATATCGATGTTCAATTTTTAACATCGATACATCGGACCATTTTGAAAACCTCGATACTATCGATAGTAACATCGATAGTTTTGCAGCCCTAATATACAGGATTCATGGATTGTTGTCAAACAGCCAAATGGCAGCTTCCTTATCTTTGGGGTTGACTTCTGTGGAGTTAGACTTCCTCAGACACTGAATGATTGATTCACAAATTTTTTGGTAGATAGACAAGCGATGCGGGGGATGCATTGTCAGCAGCGCCTTTGATAATATCCTGCTTTTTCTATCACTTGAAAGCTTTTCTAATGTTCCTATAACGTATTTAATATTGAAAAAGATGCGTTTTTAGAGTGTGTGAAAAAATAGTCACTAAAGATACTGTTCCGAACCTCGAACGCTTAAAAAAACATCAAACCTGATTTAATGAGTTTAAAACTTAAAGCTGTTTTTCTTATATCAGTGCTTGGACTTCTCTTTGGCTGCCAGAAAAGTTCAACCCTTTCTAGTACCCTTGCGCGCGCAGATCTTTTCAAACCTGTCGTGGATACGAAAATCTTCTGGGCGGCTACTAAGAATTAGTTTGAATCGTATGTTTAAATATGGTTAGTAATTTTGTACCCAAATATTCCAAGGATCTTTGTTCTTAAATTTAATCTCTGCTAATGACTTTGTGAAAAATAAAGCAATTATAAATATATTCCAGCTCTTTGTAAAATCATTTTTTACTTCGTTTAAAACCTTCGCTGGATTTAATCTGGTTAGCTGCCGATTTCTTTTTATGGCACTTTGAAGTTTTAAGCATAGGATTGGGACTTATTACTCCATATCTCGTAAACTATTTGAAATTTCGCTTTGATGCCTTAAAGGAAGTTGTTGCTCTTGACTTAATTTACAAAATATTTTTAAGTGTCAAGTCAAAAAAAAACTCTTTTTAAACTCAAAATCCAAAAATGTCTTATAATCATTATGTTTCCCCCCCATTTTGTACCTTTTTCAACTTTTCCTTGAAAACTATAACGAATTTGACTAACCAATGAAGGACGGAAAAGTAGCCTAGACTAAAATAAACAATCGTTTGCAACTTACCAACTTCATTCGATTGGTCCTTCATATAGTTAAAGGCCCTAAAGTATGTATAATTACAACAAACACTCGAAAAGTTACAGTTTTTCGGTAGAAAATGGCTGACACTATCAACAATTTCGATTTTTTTTATTAAATCAATAAATTTGTGAAAAAATATAAATTAGGAAATATAACTAAAGAAATTTAATTTATTTTCTTTTTTACCGATGATATTCGTTTTTTTCGAAATTTAATGACAGTTTTTTACGCTTTTGAGCTTTTAACTATATGAAAGAGTACTTGAATGAAGTTTGTTCGTATTAACGCTTTGTTTATTTTGATCTAAGCAACAACTTTTACCTTTATTATTTGTCCAAATTTGTAACGGGTTTCAGGAAAAACTTGACAAACTGGATAAAAGTTGTGAAAACTTTGTTTTTTTTTGGACATCTTTTGTAATTTTAAGTAGAAGGATGTACATTTTTTGATTTGCTACAAAGAAATGTTTTGTAGGCCAAGCTAAGAGCAACAACTCTGCTTAAGACATAAAAGCAAAATTCAAAAATTCACTCCGAAGCTGAAAGGTAGGGTTGTCGAAAATATTATCGATATATCGAAGTATCGATATTTTTCGACAAAAGACGAATATCATTATCGTACATTTTTCCGAGGCGATATATCGGAAGTCACTAGAGCGTATAAGAGACAGTAAGTCTTACTGGGAAGCCATAAGAAGTCTAAATGGAAAAACCTTTATTAAAGCTATAGCAGTCGACGCAGCACAACTAGGGGACTACTTTAGAGACCTGTTGAAACCCAGCGACGATGGATACCCTCTGCATTACGCTTCGCCTTATATCGAAAATGAACTACTGGATGGGGCTGTCACCACCCAAGAACTTGCAAATATAGTACAGAATCTAAAAGAGAGAAAAGCACCTGGGCTCGACAGAATCCCTGCAGAATTTTTAAAGTTTGCAACACCACTGTTCCTGGAAATGCTTGCAAAAGGATTCAACAAAATCCTAGAGGCGAGGACTGTACCAGAGGGGTTTAAAAAAGCCATCATATTCCCTATATATAAAAAGGGCGACCCACAAGTGGTTTGCAACTACAGAGGTATTTGATTTCAGAATGCGATTGCAAAGGTTTTCTCCGCCATACTGCTAGAGAGGCTTAACCAATGGGTGGATGAAACCGACCAGCTAACAGAGTTCCAAGCAGGGTTCCGAAAAGGCTACTCCACTATCGACAATATATTCAGCGTCACCAGTATCTCTAGAAAGTATATTGATAGCGGACGTAAGTTGTATGCTTTTTTCGTCGATTTCAGTGCAGCATTCGACTCCATCGACCGAAAGGCGCTAATGTATAAGTTAAGCAATTTTGGCATATCAACCAAATTTAGTGACATTCTTGAAAGCATGTATGAGAGAAATGAAGCAGCCGTTTGGGATGGAGAAGTTTTATCCAACTGGTTTCCCACGGAGTCTGGAGTTAAGCAAGGATGCTTGCTAAGCCCACTTTGGTTCTCAATCTACCTCAATGATGTGTTGGACTACCTACCAGAAGGTATTCACATAAATGGGTACGAGATAAAGTCCTTGTTATATGCCGATGACATTGTGGTGTTTGCGGAGTCGCCAAGAAAAATGCAAAATATGTTAAATGCTCTGCAAGACTATTGCAAAACCTGGGGCCTCAAAATAAATACAGTAAAGTCAAAGATTCTTGTTTTTAAAAAACACTGGAGGAGACTTGCTCTTGAAGAGAAATGGTACTTGGGACAGACCGAGCTCGAAGTGGTGAAAACCTATAAATACCTGGGAGTGTGGATCTACCATAATGCGCAATTCAAATACCATTTGCAGGAAAAGTTAAAGGACGCGAAAGTGGCGGTAAATTGCACCTGGAAATCACTCCTAAGCAGAAAAGATGTACCAACGAGCACCAAATACAAACTTTTTGAAGCAGCTGTGAGGTCCATTATGTGCTACGGTGCACAAGTATGGGGGATTTTGGAGCACGATGAGGTTGAGAACCTGCTTAGATATTTCTTGAAAAAGCTATTCCGACTGCCCAGAAACACACCAAACAGAATGCTATTTTTGGAAACAGGATTGTCACCCCTCCATATATTTACCGCGAACATGCACTTTTCGTATATGCAGAAGGTTTTCCGCATGCCCGAAACCAGACTGCCAAAAATATTGGCTCGGTTTCTGTTAAGTGGACGTCGTCAGCCAAACATAGCGAACATCTCAACCTAGAAGAAAGCTCAGAGTGGGGATCATGGGCCACAGAAATTCTGAAAAAGATGAAAGCTTCATATAGATCATCTTTTATGATGGAATCTGCTAGCAGCTCTCAAAGGCTCATCTACAGAGATTTAAACTACGATCTAGGAGAACGGAATTATTTTAACGACGTGTACACTCAAAAAAATTTATTGCCTAAAAAGGCCAAAAATTGCCTAAATATTTAGGAAAAATTACCTAAAAAGGCGCCAAGGCAATGGGGGTCCTAATTTTTAGGACATACCTTACCTAAATACTATGTACTCTATGCCCTAAAATTGAGGCAGAAATTGCTAGGATTAAGGTAAAAATTTCCTAAAATTTAGTCATTTTGAGTCCTAAAACAGGGTATTAACTATCCATAGCTCTAGACAATTCAGGTTTTATGTAATAACACATTTCTTACAAAAGTTACATTGTTTATTATTTTTATAACTATATTAAAGCATCGATATTAAATAAGATAAAAGATCTAATATTTTTAGCACGATATACAATATAGGTAAGTAAAATGATATATTTCAGAGTGTATACAATAGAAAAATAGGCCCAATGCTTCATATAATCGGTTCTCATATCCTATTCCAGACAGAAGAAAGATAATTTATGAGCAAATGAAAGTTCGCAGCCAGAAGGATGCATCTCCGACCCTTCAATATATAAATAATCTTGATCAGCATCAACAGACGAGTTTATATAGCAGTAAGCGTATAAACAAACAAGTCTTAGAGATGGTAAGAGACAGAGGTCCGACCTGTTGGAGAGATTTACATCTGAGACTTGCAGGCAGATCAAGTTAGTTTTCAATTTTTGTCCACGCCAAACCTCCTATTTTTTTTGTAATCAGCATTATTTATCAATCTGCGTAAGAATGGAAAAGATCGGATTAACGGTAGTCAAGTGTTGACCAAAGTAAAGTTCGCAGCAGCACCGCAGCAGCTAAATACATACATCTGAGCAGACACTTTCGCAGGTATAAGGGTTTTTACAGTCGGGCTTTCTAGACTTTTTCACATATTTTTTTATATAAAAAATTTATTTATTTTATTTTAAGTAAAGTCCAGACGTCTCCGAATTTATTAAGCAATAATACACAAAGTCACTTCGATTGAAATACTTTCGTATTTAGTGATGGAGTTAGAGGTGTGCCAGCAATAGATGGTAACAAATTATCAATTGCTTTAAAGCTTTAAACTTTAATATTATATATACGCATAACTCTCCCAACTCATATCAATACCTAAAAAATTAAATTTTAATTACCTCAATCTTAAGACATAAAATTCTTAAAACTTTAGTATTTCATGCCTCATTGGAGGACTACAAATGTCTAAAATTTGGATTAGTTGCTTTTCTTAATTTTGGCAAATATAATACCTAAAATATTAATATTAATTCCAGCAATTTTAGGACATAAGATGCTTAAAATTTAGGTAATTTATTCCTGCATTTTAGGGCAAATTCACGTACATATCATACCTTTAAGTTTAGGAAACTAATTCCTCAATCTTAGAACATGACATTCCTTAAAACTAAGACAATTTTTACCTAAATTATAGGGCATAGTTTGCCTAAAATCGGAATGCCTAAACCTTAGAGCCCCAATAGTCTTGGCGCCTTTTTAGGTAATTTTTCCTAAATATTTAGGCAATTTTAGGCCTTTTTTGGCAATAAATTTCTAAAAATTTATATTTGGTGTACGAAGTTAAGACTTGGACACGGGGTTTCTTTTATGACAAAGAGTGGACTGAGAATGGGTTTTTTTTGGCTAAGGAACTCGCGCTTACTAGTTTTTTTGTGATATCTGCGGAATAAAACTTGTTATCTTGTTTTAATGATTGAGCGGTTTTGAATAGGTATTGAAGTGGAAAAACACGGTTAACTGTGGTGGAACGATTCTGCAGACTTAGCCTTCTAACTATTTTTAATATGGTTACCGCTAGCGGGTTGAAATCGGTCCTAGGAGGTTAATCTTCAACATTTGTCCTCAATGGAGTAAAGAATTAATGGGTCTTATATTTTCAATTATTTCAAGTTTTCATATCACAAGCATGTCAGTTCAAAAAACTGCATGACAATGGTCATGTTTAGAGCAATCTTGTCATGAATAGTTTTCCAAATTGCTATGTGCGGAAATGCAACGGACATAAAATACCGCTTTCAATTCGATGATAGCAACCAAATCAAGTCATAAGATAATAAAAAGTTGATAAATTATATGCATATCATGTCCGTAGCATACAATTTTAGGAAATTGGTCCTAGATTTTAGGCTTACCATAGCCTAAAAATGTTTGCCTAAATTTTGACATTTTAGTCCAGATTTGATCTGTTTAGGTAAAAATTACCTAAATAGATCAATTATAGTCCATTTTTGTATTTAAGGCATAGTGTTTCCTAAAATCTAGGAAGAAAATTTTTCTGAGTGTATTCAGTGGAGCAAATTCGCACAATTTTTATGGCCAGAGGAGAAATGCTTAAACTCAACTTTATCCCAAACATAGAAAGCACTAACCCAGTGTGTTCCCTTTGCAATTGGAACGAGCAGGAAAACACTATCCATTTTATTGGAAGCTGTCCAATCTTGAGAGAATACAGAATTTTATATTTTGGTAAAGCAAGTCTACATCCGCACGAAGTTCACCAGCTACTAAATGGATCAAATTGGTTGATCCTATATAATTTTATAAGTCAGGCAACTAAATATCGGCAACAAATATTAGAAGGGGACTTTTAAAACAAAGTAACCCGGCCAACCGAATCTCGCGCTATGCAGCTGAATGATCTGGTATCTGGGAAAGGCCCGGGAAACCATGTGTATTAGGCTGAATAACGAAGAATTTGGAAGGCAGTGATCGACTGACGGTTCTTACCATGTCGATTTTCTTTTGATCAAACTTCTTGTTTAGATATAAATTTAGAATCTAAGCTATCATCTATGTACTGTCTACTTCATTAATTTAAATAAAGAAGCACACTACTACTACTATATCGGAAATCGAATTTTTTTTTGCGATTTTCGGAATTATCGGATTGCTTGGCTTCGGATATAGAAGTGATATATAGAAGCATATAGAGGAAGTATGGTTTCTGACACCAGTAGCCGAGTGTCGGATGCCATAACTCAACATGTCGTCCTAAAATCTCTGTCTAACGACTATTGGTATAATCAGAAGTTTTTCCGTTTCGTAGACTTAAGCCCCATACGGAGTACGACGAAAAATTCGTTTTTTTACAGTATTTCACATAAATAGAAACACTTTCTAACAGCACATGAACATCAAAGCAAAGCCAAGGTGTTTCTATTTATATGAAATGCTGTAAAAAAACGAATTTTTCGTCGTACTCCGTATGGGGCTTTAACTGAAAAAGTTTTTTTATGCTTTGTAGTTTGGATGCTCTAATTTTAATGATGGTGAAATAAAAAAGTTAACACTTCATCTGTTCCATAAATCTAAATTCATGACTAAGTTTGCAGAACTTTTAGTGTTAAGAATGAAATAAAATACAAATAAATTTTTTTAATTAAATAAATATACATTTAATGCATATTTTTTAAGTGCAATCAGATTGTAGTGCTTTAAATGACGCCTCAATTACTTAAAAGGACCTGTTTATGGATAAAATCCGGGTTTTAATTGAAAAAAATCGATAATATCGATTTTTTGACACCAAAATATTTATGTCGAAATGATACTGTTTCAATATCGCCAAAAATATCGATATAGATATTTTTAAAATATTCGACAACCCTACTGAAAGGTTCAAAAATTTTTTCACAGGGTAAAAACCACAAAATGTGTCACAGGGTAATTGTGCCCCTGGATCCACTACATGTGACAGCATCTCTTAAGAATCCTTTAAACCAATTTTGTACGGGAAAATACATATTCGCTTAAAAAATCGTAGAATTATTTGGAATACGTTTTTTGTTTAAGTTTAGAATTGGTACACAGAGAAAAAAAAGATCCCCTTAGAATGGATATTCAAATATCCATTTTAAGATCCATTTTTTTAAATATCATTTTCACATTTTTCAGCTCCTTTGGATGAAGAATAAAGATCAATGAAAAATTTATTTCCTGATATATCCTTTTTCAGCGAAAATAAATCGACTTCGAAAATATCCAATGGATCCCAAAGAAGGATAGTTAACTATCCAGTCCAAATGGATGGTTAAATATCGTAAGGATCATCACAAACTATCCTTTTTTTTCTCAGTGTACAGTACGATGATTTATTTTATAAAACGTTCGAGCAAATAAGTGGACTCGCAAGAAAAAGCTTTAAAAAAGTATCCAATTGGCTCTTTTAGGCAAATTTTAAGTTCAACTTGCCAAGAATCCAGATGTGATGCAACTGATTTCAAATCACAAAACTTGCGGAAGTGGAAGCATGGCTGATAAAAACGCCAACACATTTTCTAAAAACTGAAACTTGTTGCCTAGTGTAGTTTTATTTAAAAATCAGATCCCCAAAATTATGCAATACAGTTTTAAGCTTACATTACTTAGGAGGTCGATGACCAAGAGTATGCAATAGTTCTTTAACTGTAATATCAGTTAAAACTAACTTCAAAATCACCAAAACTAGACCATACCGAGTATCCTCCCTCGCTAGCTTAATGAAAAATATCATATTTGTGGACCCCTTTTCACACATTTTAATGACCTCATTTAAAGTAATGCAAGTTAGCACAAATGTGTATATTTGTACCTTAGAATGGCTTCCGACTCTTCTGAAGATTGGCGTTGCCCTGGGCAACCTGTTGCGCACATTCAGTGCCTGGCAAAGTCCAAAGCTCAACCGTGCTTAACCTTTGGCTTTTGTCATAAGCCAAACACACAATGCACTTAAGAGGGGGGCGAGAGGAGGGGCGTAAGGCAAAACTCATTAAAAGGGTATTAGCATGCAGCTCGCTTTATCGAGTGATAAAATGAATTTGCTCTTTCTCTGGCTCTGGTATGTGAAGTATGTAAAGCTGCAACTGCATGGTCATTGTCTAGGACTTCCAGCCCATTGGCGCCACCTGGAAATTAATGCCCCTCAAGAGGCACACACACACAGAGACAGAGAGGGTGCCGCAACAGGCGGTTTGGGTCTGGCGCAGGCGCCAAAATGACACACTAACACAAATGCAAAAGACAGGCGCAGTAAGGCTAGGATGCTGCTGCGAAAGTGAAAGCTGCGACTTTCAAACTGTTGCGCCACACACATAAAAAGGTGGAAATTTAGAGGAAAATCAATAAAGTTTGGGGCGTTAAGTAAACAGCTGTCAGAGAAAAATGTTACAAAAAATTAATTTTAATTTAACAAAATTTATAAACAATTTTAAACACTTTAACTTCAATGGTTATGATTTTCTGTAGCTAGAGTACACACTTTTTTGGCCTCCACTGTAAGAGCTAACATTGACAATTGACATTTAAACTTCAAAAAGCAAAGAGCTTTATACAGAAAAGCTTTCGCGTGTGCCTAACCTACCAACACAAAGTGAAATGCGTAGGAATTTTGTAGGCAACAAACTGCTGCTTTTGTTGTGTGTGTGTGTGTGTGTGTGTGTGTGTGTGGGTGTGTACATATGCTGAAACTCCGAGGACCGAAAGCCAGACATCATTGCTGGCAACTGCTGCTGCCATTTCAGTAGGACAGGCAGTCCTTCGGCTGACGGTCAACGCGAACGAGAAAAGTTTAAGCTTAAGGAGCAAGGATTTTCGTGGCAGTAGTAAAAAAATATAACAAAAATCTTCTCTCTCTCTCTTTCACTCATTCTGTCTCTATTTTGCTCAGCTGTAAAAAATTTAATAACAATTTTTGTATAGAGAAAAGCTTTCACTTTCGTTATTGTTGTCAAATTTTGTGACTTTGAACTTCATTCAAAAAAGAACTGTCTGTGAGTGTGTGTGTGCGTTGGTGAACATTTAAGTGACAGCCCAGAAGTATGCTACACCAAATGTTAGCATATGGACCGATGTGTGTGTGTGTGTGTCTAGGCTTATTGCGTCGTTAAATTTGGTTGCTGTTTTTTTTCGCCTAAAGATCTAAACTTTAGCGGCAATTAGTCTCCAGTCTTAGGCCCACAATTCGTACGTCATCGTCACTCTGCAAACACCTGCGACTCCCCCCACACACACACACACCCACATTTTCTTACACCCACACACATTGAAGCATTACCGGCTCTCTCATAAGCTCTCTCTCTCTCTCTCTCTGTGTGTCTCCGCTGTGGTTTCGGTTTTTGGCTTCTTTTCTGCCTTTTGCTGTCGTCAGTTGCTGACGTTATTTGCCTCAAAAACAAGTTGTTGCCTTTCTCCTTAGCTAAATTTATTTATAAAAAAAAAATAAGAAAAACAACAAATTAATGTTCCAAGTGCGTGGTGTGCGTTCGTTACAGCAACAGCCCAACCCATTCAACAATCAACAACAATTTGCATGTCTTCGTTCGTTTGCGCTGAAAATGATATAAAAAAATACATGAGCCACGGTATAAATGTCAAACTGAGGTAAGTTCTCGCCATTTTGCATATGTAGTTGTTTTTATATTTTTACCATACACGACATTAAGAGATTTGACCTTTCTGGCAACAACAGGTGCGTGTCGGCCCCAAAAAGTAGGCAATGCTAAAGTAAAGGTGAGAAGCAATTATACAGTACAAACAATTACACATTTATGATCATTTTGAGGCAACGAATTAAATTTAAGAAAATTTCAAGAATATACAAGATTCACGTGCAGCCAATATCTGAGTGTTAGCTGCAAGATAGAGGGCTGAATTTTGTTTAAAAAAAATTTAAAACTTAAAAACAAAACGGAAGTCAGCTATTTTAATAGATTGCGGTCCCTTGAAGTCAATGATTTAAAACCGGTATTTTGCCGGTTTCTGGTTTATAAACAGAAGCTTTGGAAACTTTAGCTGAACACCAATAATAGTACCAAAATTCACCTTGCTTTCATTTTCACTTTCGAAAAGCTTTGTGACAAAAAAGTTTTTATTTTAAACCGGTTTTTGGAACAAATATGATTTCCAAATCGAAACTCTTTTGCGATGGCGTGGCTGTAAGAAACAGTCCCCTAACTAAGAAAATTATTTTTATACCTAAAACTCGAAATGGTTTTGGTACAAGGTTTTTTGTTGATAAAATGAAATTGAATAAATATTTTTCAAAACTGTTTTCTTTGTTTTTTCGGTCTCTCAACTACTTATTCGAAATGGCCGCCTTGTGCCTCACTCATCGATCGAAGATGACTTTTGTTTACTGACGAGAAAATATTCACTAAAGAAGAATCGTTTGACGAACTGCTGTGTTATCAAAACAAGCATCCAAACTCCTTTGGAGAAATCAGAGGGGTCGTCATAGGCCTAATGTGACGGTTTGTTGGGGGACACCAAGCTCCATTTTAGTCAAAGCGGAGTGAAAACTTTGTCGAAAGTGTATCAAACCGACGTTTTGGAAACGGTTGTAAAGCCTCCCAAAGCCGTGAGTCTTCAGACAGACATGGCTGAAAAATCATGTACCCAACTTTATTTATAAGGATGATTGGCCTACTGGTGGCCCACACCTGAATCCATTGGCCTATAAGCTCAGGTCCATTCTAGAGGCTAAGGCTTGCTCCTCTCGACATGTTATTATTAAATCTTTAAAGCGCTTCCTTGTTCGAGCAGCTGACAATTTCACAATGCCTGAGGTGAGCGCTGCGATGGATGAGTGGACAGAGAGGCTTCGGCGTTGTTGGAAAGCACATTTGACCATAGGATTTCATTTTATGACAAAAAAAAACGTGTGCACAGAAGGGAAATGAGTTGCGTTCAACTTAAAAAAACGAGAGCGTAAGTTAAAGTCGGCTCTAACCGACTTCGATATACCCGTTACTCATGACCATCTGAAAAGTATGCAACATTTTTTTTTTTTTGGTGGGAGGAGGGGTAGCGGGGGGGCTTGGTTCACTTTTTTGCTCATAACTTGAGAACCGTTCATCCGATCTTTATCATTTCTTCGGCAAATCGATTTAGTTTGCTAATTACTAACTATCTTAAGAAGGAACAAATTGTCTATCTTCAAAACTGTAGGAGATATAACGTTTTTTCCAAATTGCGGGGGCGGGAGGGGGCGTGGCCAAAATTTGAAACAAACTTGATCTGCGTGCAGATAAAAGAAGCATTTGTCCCATAAATGTCAAACCTCTATCTCTTACCATCTCTGAGATCTAGGTGTTCATACCAGGGCTGCAAACCGGTCCGGAGCTGAACCGCTCCGGAGTCGGAGACTCCGGGATTTTTGAAAGTCCCGAACCGAACCTAAGCCGGAGCAATAAAAAAAATCGCGGCCGAACCTGAACCCGAACCGGAGCAAAAAAAAAAGTTTTAAGTGGTTCGGTTCAGAAAAAAATTTCATATTATTTTTTTCGGGCTGGCTTATGTATTGGTGCTTTAAGTTTTGAATGTTCGGAAATACTTAGAAAGTTCTTAGAAAAACGTTTTTACTTTTTACATTCAATCCCAATTAAAATATTTTTTTTTTGGATCAAAGAAATTTAATTTTTTCACCTTGAAACTAAAACAGCTTGCAAGGAGACAAATTGCTGAATTGTATAAACCTCAAAAGGAACTCATTAATAAAAGCACCACTGATTATTCTCCAAGTTCATATTCCTATGATCATGAAATGAAATCCTTAGCTAAAGAGCTAGAATATAAAGAATAAGTGGCAAATACATAATAATAAAAGACTTCTTTGCTTCATTTGGAGGAATTCCAAGATTGCCTAAAGACTTCAATGTGTTAAAGTTTTCGATAAAATTTCATTGTAAACAACAATGATAGGTATGTACATATGTTCCATTAGCAGTTCCTTCAACACAAGTTATCAGGCAGATTTTCATTTCAGTCAGTTAAATTTGTTTTATCCATAATTAACTTAAATAAAGTTCGAATATTATTTTGAAAATATAGTCGGCTAATGTCGTTACAATTTACATTCCTGTTTTCTAAGCTAGCAAAAACAAAATTATTTCTGAACCCCGGTTCGAACCTGAACCTAGGTTCGCCGACCTTCTGAACCCGCTCCGTGAACCCGAACCCAAAAAATCTCAGGGGTTCGAACCCCGGAGTGAACCTCCACCGATTTCAGAGGGATTTGCAGCCCTGATTCATACAGACAGACGGACGGACGGACGGACGGATGGACGGACGGACAGACGGACATCCCTAAATCGACTCGGCTGTCGATGCTGATCAAGAACATATACTTTATAGGGTCGGAAATGCTTCCTTCTCCCTGTTACATACATTTGCACGACTTTAGTATACCCTTTTTACTCTACGAGTAACGGGTATAAAAATGGAACAATATAAACTCATTGTACTCCAAATGAGAAAACCCGTTTATATACTGTTTGTGGGTAACGTCTGTGCTCATATTGAGTCCAATGTTCTCGGTTCTTTCCTTCTGTGTACCAAAACAGTTGCAGGTTCTAGAACTAGAACAACTCTTTCGACCAATCGCTCTTATGGCAGCTCAATTATATAGTCATCTGATTTGAATCAGTGTGGGCAGAAATTGTGGGGTAGCGCATAATATTGATCAGTGCGAGCGTTGAGCATTGAGCGTGTTCACTCGCCCAAAAAAATTACAAAACAAGTAAGAGTGCTGCGGTCGAGTGCCCCGACAGCAAAATACCCTGTTCCAAGTAATGTGGTTCCTATAGCTTCGAATTCCATTTATTTAAAAATTTATTTCAATAAATGGGCAGGCGCACTTATGTACATATCTTCGGTGTTTTTGCTCGGATCTCATTGTGGTACACAGAATAGATAGATGTTGGGCCGAATATATATTAAGGCACTAGGTTCAAACTTTAAAATATAAGCTCTGACAGTTTTTCGCGGTTAGAAGAAGATGGAGGAGGAATTTGACAAACCTGGGTACGGTGTACATCTACATACATGCAAAAATTTGAGGCTCTTTCTCTTATAGTCTGTGAGATCTACGCATTTATACAGAGAAAACGACAGATTTTCGCTGTTTAAAGATGGAGGAGGAGAATTTTTCGAAATCTGAAACAAACTCGATGTGCGTACAAAGCATGTTTAGTTTGATTGTGATTTGTTAACGATAGCACACAGCTATCAATAGTAAACAGAAATAATTTTGTCAAGGCTAATGGAAAATTAATGTGGAAACGTCTTTATTTTTAACAAATGAATTGGCAATGGACGTGGTTTTGCAAGTAGCTAAAGGGAATTTGTGCAAGGCTCTGAAGGCTTTAGAATGATAAGCCGCTTCTCCAGTGCAAAATGTGGTAGAGTGGACAAATTCAAGGATTATGTCATGATGTCCCGTGAATCGTTAGAGACTGATAGCTAAAGATGGGCTCTTGACGAGACTCCCGCCGGACCTATAAATAGTGCGGGATTGGGCGGGCCGAAATTGAATTTAAATTTGTTGTTCTGGATCCAAATTTTCCTTCTTACCCCATTTCCCATTGAATACTTAAAATTTCAGACCCTTCTTGGCGTGGCCCTGAATGAACTAATTGCTAACGTAACTCTTAATTAAAACCAGCGTTATGTAATTTGGCTGTTGGCTAAACAGACTTTCTTGCCGGGCTTACAACAAACATTAAATGGCGTTTACCCATTTTTTCAGGAAAATTCAAGGGGGATTCTAGATGCAATTGGTGCCAATGACGACGGTCCTATTTATTTAATAGTCAGTACCTAATTGTATTAAGCTGTTTGTTGTCATAAACTCAAAGCTTCCTCCTACAATAACAGAGGTTTACACAAAAAGGCCAACTTTTGCAACAGAGGTCGGTGAATTCAAATAAATTGTCTTTTTTCCCCCCGCACGTCTGGTTTAGGAGATATTTAATTGAACATGTGATTGGCGAGGTTTCTTTATATGTATTTGTTTGGTCCTATTTAAAAAATTAAAATTTTGTAGCTGGACTAGTGTACAACGAGATTACTGCCTTTCAGCTGTCAGACGACTGCCCGTCCATTTATAATGTCAAAAACATATTATGCTTACAGACCTTGTTTAAACATCGTTTTTGATCCTTCGAGCCCAAAATAGGCAGGCTTGTAAATTGTGTCCCACACAACAAATGTATAGTTTAATTTCAGTTTTTAATCTGCTAATAAAAATTTAGATATGTATTTATCAATATAAAATTATTCGCCGCATTGTTGCTAATGGGCACAAAGTAAAGAAAGCACATATCCAAGCAGCATCTTTTCCTTCCTCATCTTTCCTTATATTTGTTATTGCACTGTCAATTTGTTCGGATAAAATCGTAGGTATCACATTTTTCAGGTTACTCTCTCTGAATTGGAATGATAAAGAAAGCCCTAAACATGCTTATGTATTTATATATGCAGCTTGGCGCCGCTAACTTGACAAGTTCCGCTGTGACCCTGACAGTGAAAGGAGCAGAGGAATGAACAATTTTTATTCGCTACGATTTTCTAAGTGCTTGATGCCTCGTTCAAAAAATTAATTTTCGGAAATTGTTTTCTTTCGATTTAGAAATAAATGACGAGCAAGGTAGAATAAATTTTAGTATGTTCAGGAACTACATGAATAACATGGAAAGATTTGTTTGTGAAATAAAGTGTACATGTTTATTGGCTGGGTGTTGTTGTTTTTCCTAAGCTTGCAGTCATTAACCTTGTGATTAATTTAGAGACGGGCCCTATGACATGGGCATAGGCCAGTACCTTTTGCTGTGGCTTTTTCGTATCAGTCTGTCTCACTTTGTCGCATGAATGCCTAAGGGCCTATACTCAGATAAGATAAATTTTTAGTTTGCTACGATATTTCACATGAATAGAACACCTTTTCATAATCATTCAGATTTCAAAGCTATTTAAAACGGTTTCTATTCATGTGAAATATCGTAGCAAACTAAAAATTTTTCTTATCTGAGTATAGGCTTTTACGATTTAAACATGATTTCTGTGTTTATCGAAAATAAAGGCATAAATCTGTGAACTTTCCAAAAATCTATAAACCAAGACTTACTGCGTGTAGTAGGCAGATTGTTCTTCTGCTATAAGTATGATCTTCTTAATATTCAAAATTGTTCTGATGGCTCAGTTCATTGATAATAAGCTTAGTTCCTCCTATAACTACCTAACCCAAAACACTTTTCTAATTTTAGACTTTTTCTTTCCATCAAATTTCTCTCTGACCTCATCATGAGCCTAGCACGCGTGTCCCCTCAACGTGATGTCCTCAGGTGCTCATTGTGCGTGGGTGTCACATGTGATTTGATTATAATTTAAGAAATATATCATCTGCTTTGGCAAATGACAATACAGAGAATTCATTCATCAATGTGATGACATCCACAACGACCCATTGGGCATGGGCATTGTGTCGACTTCATTGCGTTTGATTGAATGCTGTTGACTTTATTGTAGGGAAAGGGATATGCCGGCCCTGTCGTCAGCACGCTGCGTTAAATATAGCCGGAAAAGCAGGATGTAGGATATAAATGTCACACGAAAGTCCGTTTGATTAAGTCTTGTGTAAACAGCCGAAAGCGGCCGCATAGTGAGGAAGGGAAGGGAAGGAAAGGGAAGGGAGGAGGCGCCGCCAAACACTAAAAATGAAACGCAAATATTATTTTGCGTAAACATAAACAAGTAGGCGTATAAAAATTCATAAAAATCGCGAGGAGCTGTTAAAACCAGAAAAACATGATGGCAATTTAGTTTACTACCGACAAAATACTCTTGTGTGTGTGTGTAGTCATGGTTTATTGTATAGGAAAATAATGGTATGGCCAGTATAAAAACTGCACAAGTATTAAAAAGGCTTAGTAAATAAATAAACAAACCAATTTGGCATTTTTTTATGATTTTTACTAAAAATAATAAGGGACATTCATAACTGATATTAATGGCTGCTGTGGTACTTTGCAAAAGAATAACTAAAGTGTTGTTTGGTTTAAAAATCTTAGTGTTTATTTGTTTTTAATTTACTATATAAGATCATAAATATGAAGTGCTGTGCATTACGGTTGCGGCCGTTCCTGCGCATAATCTATTTTTCCAGAGCTTCTTTAAATTGACTATCGTCCATTTGAAACTTGAGGGCAAGAAATACCGGGAATTTGTGTATAAATCAAAAATTCTTCGTTGATTCCTGTTAAATCATTTCCCTCAAAATAGTTTTCCTCGAATATACTTGTGCAATGTTTTTCTCAATTTTAGGAACATGCTGCAAAGTCCTCTTCTGGGAAGTGGACAGTGACTTAGCAGTAACTAAACAGAGACTTGACGGTGACTGAACAGTGACTTAAAAGTTACTAAACAATGACTTAACAGTGACTTGACAGTGACTTAACAGTCACTAAGCGGTGAAAAGACAAATGTTAAAGAGTCACTATACAGTAAATTGACTCTGACTTTACGGTGACTTGACAGAGACTTGACAATGACTTAACAATGACTGAACAGTGACCAAACAGTGTCTTGAAAGTGACTAAACAGTGACATGAGAGTAATTAAACTGTGACTTAACAGTAACTTGACAGTGACTTAACAGAACTACAGAAAAGAAGTAAGAACACAGAAGGTGGTGGTATTTCTACTCCCTGTTTTCTTCTTTAGAGCCATTGAGAGATCTTGTGATTTTTAAATTAAGCCCTTAAATTTAGCATTAAGTTTCACATAAAAGCCTAGTAAGTGTTAACGACACTCACATCTTTTTTTTTTAATTATATAGCCAACTAGTTTGTTCTGAATCAAGAGCAGGAATCCCTTTAGCCCCACGTCAGTTGGGCTCTGAAAAATAACGATTTGTAATTAAATTTTATTTTAAAATGCTTACTTACTCTGCTGGGACTCGAACAACATTTTAATGCCGTATCTCTCTACCGGTTGAGCTATTGTACGCACTGGTAACAAGGGACTAGTATACTACTTGTACTGAATTGAATCTACCATCTGCCTAAAAACATGAGACCATTTGTAATTCTCAATTTCGATTTCCCCAGAAAGTTCATATTAACATTACGTTCATCCGACTTTTTCTGGGGCTACGACCTTTTAGGTGTTACATTGAGCAAACAGTCGCAAATGGTCCCAAACGTCAATCAGCTGTTTTTTTAGGGTAAACACTTATTTTTATTCGTACAGTTTACGACCGTCACAAATTCGCAGTCAACTATCATAATTTTGTGTATTCAGCGTATAACGCGCAAAGAAAAGCTTCTTTACGTCTCACTTGTCCAACCTATACTTGAGTACTGCTCATGTCTATGGTCACCACAGTATGCAACAAACCAGGGCTTTATAAAGTCGGTGTAGCCTAACGTCGACTTTACTGGGAACAACACCGTAGCCAGAGATCGTATGTGGATAGACTTCGTCTTTTAAGCCTTCCGTCCTTGTAAGATCGTAAAATCTGTTAAGGAGTTATGTTCCTTCATAAACTTATAAACGGCCATAGTGACTCTTGTTTTCTACTGAGCCGAATTAATTTCTCCATCCAATCTAGATCTACAAGCAGTTTTCTTAACTATAAGTAAGTCTAATTTCGTATCTCATGACCCGTTTCGAATCATATGCATATGCACGATTTATACCATTTGTTAGCTTCTGAGGGTTCGATATCGGTAAATGTATTTATTCTCCCAGAAATTGTAAATCTTTGCCTCCGCCCACTTGATGTGAGTCGGAGCATATCATAAAAAAGTTCTTCTCATGAATTGACCAAAAAACTAAGAAAAATAAAAATTTAATTTTTGACAACACGCAAAATACTCAAATTTGACTGTTAGTTCTTTTACTCAATTTGATCCACCTACGGTACGAGTGACACGATTTTTCTCACCAATACCTTTTTTTCTTAGTAAAAGTGCGATTTATAAGTTAAAAAAATAAAAATAGTTTTTTTGAATATTTTTTTATATATTTCCTAGGCGTTGAAAAATGAAATTTCTTGCATTTTCAAGCAAAATATCGCTATTTTTATACCCGTTACTATTAGAGTAAAAAGGGTATACTTAAGTCGTGCAAATGTATGTAACAGGCAGAAGGAATAATTTCCGACCATATAAAGTATATATGGGGCATTCCATACAAAAAAACTTTTTCTGGGATGATGTCTCCAAATTGGATGATAATTGGCCCAAAGGGAGCTTATTATGAGAGAAGCTTAACCCCAAAATATGAGCTTTTTTGGAGATCTTTTGCGGAAGTTGTACGCTTAAAAGTGTAATATTGTGAATTATAAAAATTTTCAATAACTCGAAAACGGTTTAAGATAGAGCTTGGCAATTTTTTTTCCAAATGTGCAGGATTAAAAAGCCCTTTTATAAAAAATTTTGAAAATTTTTTTATTTTTTACCTTATTTGAAAAACAAAGGATTTTTTCAAAAAACTTGGTCTAGCAAAAAAAAAAGACCCATCCTTCAAAAATTCTCAAAAAAATATATGTGAAAGCAGCATCTTTTTTAAACATTTTGAGTGCTCGAACATATCTGTAGCTTGAAAATTGAGGAAGTTATGGCCATTTTTGTCATGTAATGTCAAAAATATTAGTATGAAAAATTTATTAAAAATTTCTAATAAATTTTATCTTTGGTTCTTAATTTAACTTATTTTATATTTAACTTAACTCATGTACAATGGTAAACTTTTGCAAAGTGGTTCCAAGAGAAATTGTCATATATTACTGAAATCAAGAGTACGGCAAAGGTGCTTGTGATGGGGCAGGGGAGCGGTTAAACGGCTTGCCTGGCAATACTGCCTGCAGCAAGGAACAAGAAATCAAATACTAACAGCTAAAAACGTTTATCAATGGGCAAGTGATCAATTGAAAACCATCAATGTTTTATTTTTTGCACCACAAAAGATTACCAACAGTGTGCAGAATGTCTGAAAACCAGGTTCGAAAATTTTAAAACAAAAAATACAGCTCCTACAACGGGGCCAAGCCAAGCTTCTCACGATCTCTTGGCGTGTGTGCTTTAAATTTTTCGCACAAGAGAAAGGGACCTACAGTTTAACGCCGGATCCAAGCGGCAAAGTTTGAGAATTTGCTTTTTCATGGCTAGTTACTTCACAGCTGGCGCCAATAGCTGGTGAAGGTGACCGTATGTGTAAAAGCTATTATCTAAAGAAAGAAAAAAACTTTTATTATTAGATGTTCAGAGGCGAGATCGAACCCACGACCTCCCGCCCAGCAGTCCAGCACACTAACCAGTGGGGCACATACGGCCACACGGTTCCTGTGAATGATGCCTCACTTAAGGTCAAGACGACATCAAGAAGTTAATTTCAAAATTAGTTAGAGTGTATTTTATTTTTTAAAGCATCTATGAATGCGATTGGTTTATTTTTTCCTTTCAGCTTACTTTTATTTTTAGGCTAATAAAATTGAAAAAAAAAAGAAGGAAAAGAACAGCACGCCCGGTCGCATTACACACCGTGCCAATACAGGTCGCTGCTTGAATTCTCTACCGATTGAATAATTTAAAATCGATGTCCTGGGAATTCCACTACAAAGTAATAGGATGTCTTTTATATATATTTTACTGTAAGCTTCAAATCCAAAGCGTTCTTTTCTAGGTCCTAAAATTTTATTCAATAGCTCAAAGAAGATTTTTGGGCCGAATTAAGAACCAAAAAAAAATTTATTAGACATTTTTGACTAATTTTTCATACTAATATTTTTGAGATTACATGACAAAAATGGCCATAACTTCTTCAATTTTCAAGCTACAGATATGTTCGAGCACTCAAAATGTTTAAAAAAGATGCTGCTTTCACATATATTTTTTTGAGAATTTTTGAAGGATGGGTCTTTTTCGCTAGACCAAGTTTTTTGAAAAAATCCTTTGTTTTTCAAGAAAGGTAAAAAATAATTAAATTTTCAAAATATTTTAAAAAGGGCTTTTTAATCCTGCACATTTGGAAAAAAAATTGCCAAGCTCTATCTTAAACCGTTTTCGAGTTATTGAAAATTTTTATAATTCACAATATTACACTTTTAAGCGTACAACTTCCGCAAAAGATCTCCAAAAAAGCTCATATTTTGGGGTTAAGCTTCTCTCATAATAAGCTCCCTTTGGGCCAATTATCATCCAATTTGGAGACATCATCCCAGAAAAAAGTTTTTTTGTATGGAATGCCCCATATATTCTTGATCAGCATCAACAGCCGAGTCGATATAGACATGTCCGTCTGTCCGTCCGTCTGTATGAACACCTAGATCTCAGAGATGGTAAGAGATAGAGGTTTGACATGTATGGGACAAATGCTTCTTTTATCTGCACGCATATGAAGTTTATTTCAAATTTTGGGCACGCCCCTCCCGCCTTCGCAATTTGGAAAAAACGTTATATCTTCAACAGTTTTGAAGATAGACGATTCGTGCCTTCTAGAGATAGTTAGTAATTAACAAAATGAATGATTCGATGATAAAGATCGGATGAGCGGTTCTCAAGTTATGAGCAAAAATTTGAAAAATAGCCGAGTTAAAAAAGTGTTGCATACTTTTCAGATATTCACCCTAAGGAAGGCAGGAACACTGTTAAACATGGTTTTTCATGAGTAACAGATATATCGAAGTCGGTTAGAGCCGACTTTAACTAGCGCTCTCGTTTTAAATATTCTTGGTCGTTAACTTAAAAGTACTAAGCCGATTTAAAAAGAATGCTCTTCGCGATTATTGACAGCTCAATTACCTTTCGATTTAAATATTACTTGACTCTATCTGACAATTATGAAGTGGAAAAAATGGCTTAAAATGTAAGAGCAATTTAAAGCAAAAAAATTTTTGGTGTCGATTTTTGAGAACACTAATCCTAACTATACTAAAGGAATTTTTTATTTTTGTAAACTAGTGTTATTTATTTGGTCTGGCTTTTTGCTCACTTCCTAAATTAACCAAAAGAGGAAGAAAAGTAACGAAAACGGAATTCGAATTTTAGTTCCTTCACTCCATTTGATCTATCTGCGGTACGTATACAAAGATTTTCACACCAATACCTTATTTCCTTGGTAAAAGTTTAATTCTTAAGTAAAAATAATAAAACTATTTTTTGTGGATTTTTTAAAATATTAAAAATTAAATTCCTTGTAAATTCGATCAAAAAATCTATTTTTTTTTTAAATATTCTTGGTCATTGCATTCTAACTACAGTTCTAAAAAAATGTGTTCCGCGATAATTGGCAATGAAATAGGCTTTCGATTTATACCTTGTGACGATTCATTCATTTTGAATCATACCCACTTCTTCACTTCATACTCATTCTTCTAACAGAAAATTAAATTATTTAATTAACAATGTCAAAAGCAGCAAAACCATAAGCTTTGTTACCTTTCTAATTATATTTTTGGCAACAACGTAATAACAAAATGTGTCAATTCAACCCGATTCTGTTCCAAGCTGTTCCCTAACCAAAGTACGATTATTAATGGGCATTTTGTGAGCAGGCGGCGGGTTGCAATTAATTTTAAACTGAACAAATATTAATCATAATTCCATAAGAACAGAGCACGTCTCCCAAAAAGGGGTCACCTCGTGACATCAGAGGACTAAGGATACCATGGCGTCATATAAGCAAATGTCTGTATCACGAACGACGACAATCCATTTACTTAATGAGATTGCAAGTGACATTGAAAACGCGCTTATTAGGGTTATCCTCGCTGCGTGGTTTGGTGGGTGGAGGGGAGGGGGTAGGGGGGTGTCAGTGCAATGGCCCACTTGGAGTCATATAGCAGAAAACTTATGTTCATTCACAAAAAAGCCGGAAGAAAAATCAATGGACTATAAATAACCCGGGAGATAACTGGGAAAACTTTTGCCAAAAACCCAAATAAGTCCGATTGTGGTAGCCCCACACGTAAAACGGAAAACATTTAGTTGACGACAATAAAGAAAAATGTAAGGAGGAGACAAGGACACGCAAACGCGGGTGTGCGGGGATGGGGGGAGGGAGGTGTTGCTATTTTTGGAAACACCACCAGGGCAGACCAGGGCAGGGCAGGGTCTCGGTGCGTAGGTGGGAGTGAAAGCTAAGCGAAAGCTTTTGCGTGGGCGTCGCTGTCGACGCAACAGGACAGAAGCAACAGCACACGAAGGCAGCTTAAAGCTTGCCTCATTTCCCCAGGCACGAATCGGGCACTGGAAGCTTACACACAACTGGAACACACTCGGAGACTCGGCTGATGCTCGACCACGACGACGACGAGTGTTTCAGTTCAACCTGGTGAGCGCAGCGGAGTGAACGCTGGCCCAAATGTTGAGCGGTTAAATAAGAAAAGTGCCATCCTACAACAAGTAGGAAAAATCCCAGCTAGTGTCCTGCGCCAGCTACTTCTGCCAAGCCTGAATCGGAACGGAGTCTGCCCCAACGACTTGTGTGCGTCGTTCGAGAGTGGGAAAACTGAAACTTGTGTGCTTTGCCTGTCTAGCGACTGCATTAGCCCAACATATGGCCAAAATGCGGTAAGTAAGGCTGGAGGAATCCAGTTTATCAAAAGAGAAGAAAAATTATCCATTAAAAAATAAAACACGGGGAAAATTATATTATCAATTTCCGGTTGCCTCATTAACCTGATAAAGATACAGAGATAAAACCAGAAATAAAACACACACTCAAAGAGCGATTTCTGTCAGTCAGTTGCTGCGCAATTATTTGTTGCATTTACACCAACCCAACCCCCTCACCCCACTTAACCATTTACCACATTACACCTGGCAACAAAAAAAGGAAACTCAGACTGAAACTGTTAATTTCTGATGGGCGATGAAATGAAAAGAATTTTTGAGTTACAAAATTTTTTAACTTTTTCGAGAGGATCCAGAAAGAATGGACGACAAAATTTTGATTAAAACCGTACTAGGCGAAGTTATGTCGTTATGTCAGTTTTTTCCTAAAGCTCATAAGTTTTATTTTTAAATTAGAACTTTTCACTTCACTTAAGACCAGGCCTAAGTCTTTGTCACCTTCCAATCCAGCGATGGCCACGCCTGACCCGCAAGGGCCGACACTAGCCGAACGCATACCAAGACTTGTGCCAAGAGATTAAACAGCTTTCAGCGATCAATAAAATAAGTCAGAGTTAGTTGGTGCCCAGTGATTGGAAAGGTACTCATTTTTCTTACCTATAGGTAAGGTACAAGGTAAATGCCAAAAATTATACCTAGATAAGGTAAAAAGTTATCCGAAATATGCAGTATCAAGGTAAAGGTACAAAAGTAGATGAAAGCTAACTTTGGCAAGAAAAAGGCTTATAGGCCCTTGCATCTTGTATAGATTAACATAAGAATAAAAATGTTTTATTTTAATAAATAATTGAATATAACATTGTGAGTTAAACTTAAATACTGAACATAACATTGTGAATAGAACTAAAAAACTAAACACCACCCGCACACGTCTTTGGTCCCGCACGTCTTACCAAAGACATTAGAATATGAAGATAAGCTTACGATTTTTTCATGCTGGCTCTAAAGCTGGCTCCAGGCTCTATTGAAATTTTGTTCAAAAGCCAGAGAGAGAGAGAGAGCGCTCAAGAGCCCGCTACTCTCTTGTACGCATACAGCGACAGCCGTAGTGTATTCTATTTCAGGGTTCCCCAAGCAGAGAGCGCTAAAACGTGACTGTGTCTCTCTCTAACACACAATGAGGCAGTGCTGCCAGATTTTCAAGAGCAAAAATTGCTAGATTTGGGAAAAAAAGTTGCTAAAAATTGCTAAAAATTATGTAAAAATTGCAAAAAAAAATTGCTAAAACAATAAAATTTTAGTTTTAACAAATATACATATTTATGCATTTTAAGAATCAAATTAAAAATACTCAAATTAAAAGGGAACATAATTCTGTTTGTTTTTTAACAATTATATCATTTGTATGTATTTTAAGAATTTTATATTATTACACAGTGCAACACATAAATTGGTTACGCCTTCGGACCCCGATATTTTTTAAGAGCATACCGATATATGGACAGTTTGGGGTGAAAATATGTTTGGTATCAAAGTAGTACCTTTACGATGTGATAGGACCAAGTCCTTTGGGGATTTTTTTAGTTTCGGTATGCTCTTAAAAAATATCGGGGTCCGAAGGCGTAACCAGAAAATGACCTTAAAAAAGTTGCACAGTGCTATCTACAAAAAGCTTATTTAGACTTTTTGTAAAATTAATTTCAGTGGACTTGTCCAACAGAAGACTAAACGCGACGTTTCCGATATTGGTGCTTAGGTCGTCCATGAAATGCATTGCAAGTACATTTTTCATTTATTTATTTTTGATGCAGATTCACTTCGTTCTGCCTAATTTAATATTTGCAGCAGCTTTGTAAGCTGCAATCTGCTCCACACACAACTTAGGCAAATGTTCACTTGTCGGTATCGCCGTGTGTTTAACAATGCCTAGGTATAATGCCGATTCTTTTTCCTCTGTTTTTGTTGACTCTCGAACGAAAGGTTATCATGAAAGACTACAAAAAAGCTGTGTGACTATTGGCGGATTTTCAATACGCACAAGATGCTCTCGTTGGACTAGTGCAATCCCTAAGAATTCATTGCCTTAACTCCTCATCTTGCTGCCAGGCATCACAAAAATCTAGCTTACAAACTTATGGCTTCTTAACCCAATCACAAAAAACAGCAAAAGAGTGAGCAAATCGTTTGAAGTTTTTATAATATAATCGAACCACTACAAGATCCAATATCCTTGGGAACGTAATTTGTGAGGTCGATTGCAAAAAGGAATAAAAAACGGCAAAAATGCTAAAGAAAAATAAAATATTGCTAGTTTTAGAATAAAGTTGCTAAAATTGCTAAAGAAAAATTAAAAATTGCCAGATTAGTGGCTAATAGCATTTTCTGAAAAAAAAGTTGCAAATTTTTTTAAAAGTTGCTAGATCTAGCAACTAAATTGCTAAAGTGGCAGCACTGCAATGAGGTATGACTTCGGCAAACATTCGGCAAGTAAGTTCGTGCTCCCGGGGCTATCGCTAGGGAACACTGTTCTATTTTAAGATTTTTTCGCTCTCAACTTTGTGCGAGCGGAGAGCCCCTCAATTTTCGTCGCCTCCAAAAAAAATAGCTACATCCTGCAAAACCCATGTATGGCCGTTCAGGCATCTTAGAGATTGTATTGGTCTGACTTCCCTAGTGTTACCCAGATATTAAATAATTTGTAGCTAAACTATCTCTAAAATCTCTTTTTTATCAATGAATGCTTTTTTTAAGTAGGACACCAGTTCCTACTAATTCTCGTTATATTATCATCAAGTAGCTCCTCCTTTGTAAGATATGGTTTACCCAGGGACGCCCATCTGTGATCCTAAAAAGTAGAAAGTGGACAAGCACGTTTATCCATCTGCTGTACGTATTTGATGACAACGTAATAAGGTCAAGCCGCGCTATCACTACCCCCACAGAGAGAAAAATCCAGAATTCTTGTACTTATATCAAGAATTTTTAGTTTCAAAACTTCAATAAGCCAAAAAATTCTTGATTTAAGTACGAAATTCCTTGATTCAAGAGCGTTTTAAAAAAATCCTAGTTCTTGATTTAAAGAACGTTTTGGATTTGTTAAGCACGAATCGGAATTTTTTAGAAGAAATTTTAGAGCTCATAGTAAGCTTGATCTAGACTTGTTTAGGTTAGCTAAGAGCAATTTGTACTTAAAGTGTAAGCTCTTTTTTACATCAAGAACTAAGTGATATGAAAGTAAAACTTTTTTTCTTGAATCAAGAATTTTATTTCTATTGTTGAATTTCGAATTTAAAATCGATTCGTGCTCTAAGTTAGAAGTTTTAAGAGCGATTCGTTTCAACCGAATTTTAGACCGAAACAAGATAAAATCAGAAGGGTTTTTTAGGTCGAATTATATTATATTACTGCAGTAGTTTAGAGGCAGCTGCATGGTCGAGGAATCTGTAAATTCTTGTTCAGCTGAATCCTTTCCGCGTCACCTGTTCCGATGCGTCTTCTGTCTAAAAGATTCCATTATCCTGAGTCCAATTGTAATACAATCTTGCACGAAGCTTAGATCGTCTTTCCAGTTAAGAGTGAGAGGAGCGCATACCTATTTCAGATGTAGAAAGTGCGGCAGTCGACTCTTCCCATAGAAAAATCGGGTTTTTTAGAAGTGCGCATCATCAACGCAGGTCTCCAATTCTAGAGCGTATCCAGGGGTATTCGGAAGAACTTTCTTCCTAAAATTTGTCTGCAGACTATTTACCACCTCAAAATAACAATTTCCCCATACCTGTGCGGCATAGATCTGAACAACTTTACATAGTTTCCATTTAGATCTGATGCTTAAATTGGCCGTAACCAAAAAAGAGTTGCATCGAAATACTTATATTTTGTGGCAATTTTTATATCATCCCCTTTGAAGGTCCATTTTTTCTTTGCTGCCAATCTGCCCCCTTTTCTTAAGATCATTACCTCAAACTTTGATTCAAATTGCTAATAATTTTCTACAGCACTTCTACCGTAACGGCTAAGATGACAATGTCATCAGGGGAGAGTATGCATGCAAGTGTTACTCCGACTCCAGTTTCAATGTAGCTCTACAGCAGATCTCCCGTCCAAGTCCAGGAAATTGACAAATTTCTTCTGCAGTTTATACCAAAGAAGATTTCAAGCCGTTTACCTTTCTCGATTCTTGTATAATTTATATAACTTAAGGTTGTAAATAATTTTCGTCGAACATTCTTAGCTGAGTTTTTTGCCAATTTCAGTAATAGATGGCGCCACTACTTTAACTAACATACCCTCTGCCAGGGTATAGGTTAGGTTATGTTGCGATGCGACCTGTGAGGGTCCCTACCAGAAATGATATGTGGTTCTTTCTGTGACGTAAAAGTATGTTCCTACGTTTTTGGTCGAATGTTGGCCACGTAAGCCTCGCTACTGCACAGGAGGAAAGGGTTTTCCACCGATTCGTAGCGAGACGAAGTGTTTCAGCTTTAGTGTGAAGCTTATATGTCGCCATAGGAATCCCTATCGTGCTCCTCTCTGAAAAGAGCTCGATTCTATGTTGCGATGTCCAGGCACCCATATAAGGTGTATACTGAAATGCCGGCCGATCTCATTCAGAGATGCCAGAGTATAAAAAAGGTACATTTTAATTCATTTCAAATTGAATTTACCCATCGTAAAGATTTACTTTAGCGAAAGAGAGGTACAACATTATTCCCTTTGTAATCAAATTTTGGTGTTGTTTTTATTTACATGGATTTCCATTTACAAACGGTTTGCTATTTACAATATTTAACTGTTTGTCTGTCTATTTTTCCCGGTCGCATCACCCATTCGTATTTGCCATTGGTCAATTGGACCATCTTCTCTGTCTTAAAAATTTTTTAACACTAAAATATCGAAATATTGGCGACTATATTCAAATAATTGCAAAGGGTGCAATATCTAATTGTCTGTCGATATCGATAATTTTTTGCAAGTTTTGAATTAACAGAACAGAAAAAATTGCTCAAATTATAAGTACAAAAGTAAAAATACTAGCTTAATCGATCTACATCTCTTTCAGTGTTTTTTTGGTTTACGTAGAGTCTAGTATGATGACATAACCTATTCTCGTTCTTTGCTGCATTAATTAAGCCTTGTCCCGTTTTGTATGCCAAAGAAATGAATTAAATATTGTGCATAAATGACAAACAAACGGAACTGCATCATGTGAAACTCGTTTAATTTGTGGCAAAATCCTTGCCTGCTTCTGGAACAGCAGCAGTAGCAGGACATAAGCTGCTTTTCGTGCACAAATTTGCCTGCAGTTTGCTCTTGTGCATTTTGCACAAGCAGAGCTGGCTTATAATTGAAGAAGAGAAATGCAAAGCCTGCCAAAGTGTGGAAAGTGTGGAAAGTGTAGGTTTTTTTGTTTTTGGCAATTTGCTAAAGAAATTGTTTGCGTTTGGGTGGAAATGGAAAGCAATTTGTTGACACAAGACTAAGCACATAAGTTGGGTAAATCTTGACAAAATCTGATATGCATATCATCGAGAGCTTATATGAGAATATGATGATATATTAACTGGGACCTAAAGCTGACCTGGCAATTTATCAAGCTATAAAGTTGTGTGATAAACAAACAGGCGCCAGTGGAAATAGTATAAAATAATCAATAATAAAGAAATTTCTGGAAATACCGTTTAAAACGGTTTGATAAAATCGGTCCGTTGCTTGCCAGAAATGCTAAAGATAACCCGAGAAGACTTGGCTTATAATTTATTCAGAAAATTATTTTTCTATATTTAAAAATATTCAGTCAAGAGAGCAAAAAGCCCAAAAACTAAGAATTAAGAGTCTCATTTTGCTTGTAAGTAATAGCCGTGTGAGCTAAGCCGCTCTCGTCGTCCGTGAGTATTTAGTCATTCAAAGGTCCCGAGTTTGAATCCCACTAAGGTAAGGGTAAGGTAAGTGGGTAACAAAATATGCAGAGAGCAGAGCACAGCAGCACACCACATCATCTCCTCCTTTCCCCTCCCTCTTTAATGGTTAATATTTGTTTTTGGATTAACCAGAACGGTCTTCATCAGTTCCAAAAACAAGAACGGAGAGTTCTTACAATTAGATAAGCGTTCTCAAAAACTACGTTCTTTAAATAAGCCTGATGTTCTCGGTATAAGAAAAAACCTACTTATCTAACTATTGTGAACGAAAATACACATTTTTCGGTACATTCAGAACCGATTTTTTCCAGAGTATAATATTAGTTTACGTTTTTTCTTCGCGTTTTAGTGTCACACTTCAGTGGCGTTCGGTTGAGCGGGAGGTGGGCTGCTATTTTGCTGGGGTTTGAGCGTAACAAGCCTCGGCGCACTGCGCCTTGTACGTCACCGTCCATACAAATAATAGATTTTTATATTCAGAAAGGAACTTTATGATTTAAAGGAAATATCAGAAACTTTTCTTAATTCTACAAAATAAAGATCACAACAATGCGGCTAATGTTTCGAAAATTTAAATTCCTTAAGGTTCAGTGGCTAACTTTTTAGTTTAAACACGGTTTAGGCTTAAGTTGGTCTTATTGGAGGCGGCCTGTTGCCGGTAAGTATGAGTGTCACAGATTGGTGTGAACTAGATGGATGAACTGGATCTGTGATTGGAGCTGGGTAAACTGGGATCGCCACAGTTCTATCTGGGAAATGAGAAATGGTATTTCGGTTTTGGGTTTGGTACGTACCGAAACTGGTGTTTCGCTAAAAGATTATGTTTGGGATCTAACATTATTTCCGCATTCAGTTCCGTATTGGTACATTGATATTTGATTAATCGACTGAGCCACTCACTTTTAGCTGAAGAGCTGCATTTTTCACTGAGTTTAACTTGAACAGACATGCATAATATACCCATAATCGTTTTGACCCAAAAACGTCTTAATTCCCATACGATTTCGAAAGCAATCTGTAGAAAACATGGGATAAGTAGTAGAGCCCTGCATGAATCGAATCAATGTTCCCCTTGACTTTGTTTCTGATTTGAATTATCTATGAACTTCTACTCATAGTTCACAATATTATTGATTCATTAAATTATAGCTCATGACAGGAGCCACGAGCTGTTTTATCTGTTTGAAATGATTCAGCTCAGATCAGCTCAAAAAAGCAACTAGATCAATCAAGCTCAACTCAAATAGCTCAAAGGGTTCAATGAATAGATCAAATAGCTCAGAGCCTAATTGTCATTCATTTCTGAGCAAATATAAAAAAATTGATTTGATCTATTGAACATCTGGAGCTTGATCTGTTTTGAGTTTGATCTGTTTGGACTCACTGGAAATTTGAGCTGATTAATTTGAACTAAAAAAATTTTTGACTTGATTTACTTGAACCATTTTTTTAAAACATGAATCAAAGGGTCCTTTGCCTCCCATTCATGCAAGGCTCTAATAAGTACTTTTCTTTTCAAAGGCTACCATGACATAATAAATCATGTCTGAGAATCAGTCTTAAATGACTCTGACCACCAGTTAAGAATGTTTTCATGGTTTTAAACCCGTTTAAGTGCGACAAAAGTGTTAATGGAATCCAGTAGCTTATTTATTGACACAATTGATGTGTTATTATTACCAAGAATATTTTCCTGCAAAATCATATATGCCTCAAATTCTTTGGTGCATTCAGATGAAACAGAATTTGAACTGCATTCATCATTAAGCAGTGATTGATCAGCAAACGACGAAATTTGTGAGAAAATATTTAGTAAAAAATCGATACCAGTATTTGTATGCTCAGTACTTAGCATAAAGATGCCACATAAAATAGCATTGTTTTCAAAAGAGATTTCTCTCGTTAATCTACTTTCTGATAAAACGATTTCGCAAGAGTGTACGAATTTACGACTTGATTCCTATTTTGCATTACAAACGTCTGACTAAAACTACAATGCGCTCTGCAAGAGTAAAAAACCGAAACTGTACCGGTATCAACATTTCGATTTCGTTAGGATTATCTTGCGGTTTTCTATTTCACAATACAAAAGTTAGCTACCTTTTACACTTGTCATATATCTTAAAATATTTCGTTGAAAAAATTCTCTAAAGTCAAAAAACTCTTGTCCAACAGATTCTGTTTTATCTTATACAAAGAAGCTATTGTTTTTTCAATATTTGACGATATTTGGATTGCTTTTATACTTTATCAGATAGTCTTTTAAAAGAAATATGTCAAGTGTAAAGACATCTTAAATCAGACTCGTTTTTTCTGAAAACCTACGATTTAATCGGATTGCGTTAGAGTTGCCGAAAACTAAGTCCCAGTTTTCAAGTCTAGTTGTTGCACCCAGAACCGCAAGTGTTCCGGTGCAATGTTTGATTCAATTTGGTCTTTTCGGTTCAAAAAAATGTTTTATTTGCGTTCCGGTTGTAGTTTTGACTCTTTAAAATTTTCCAGTTCTAGTTTTGAGTCTTAATCGGTTCCTTTTGGTATACGATTCCGGTTCCGTTTTGATTCCCTGGTTCTTTTTATACTCTGTACCGAAGGTACATAGAGTATATTAAGTTTGTGCAAAAGTATGTAACAGAGAGAAGGAATCATTTCCGACCCTATAAAGTAAATATATTCTTGATATAGCCATGTCCGTCTGTCCGTCTGTCCGTCCGTCCGTATGAACAAACAGATCTCAGAGATGGTAAGAGATAGAGGTTTGACATGTATGGGACAAATGTTTCTTATAGCTGCAGGCAGATCAAGTTTATTTTCAATTTTGGCCACGCCCCCTCCCGCCCCCGCAATTTGGAAAAAACGTCATATCTTCCACAGTTTTGTAGATAGATGGTTTGTACTTTCTAAAGATAGTTAGAAATTGTCAAAATGTATCGATTTGCTGAAGAAATGATAAAGATCGGATGAGCGGTTCTCAAGTTATAAGCAAAAAAGTGAAACAAGCTCCCCCCGCCACCCCCTCCCACCCTTTCACAACCAACACCGCACGACCTTAGAGACAGAGAGAGCGAGAGCGAGGGAGAAAGAGACTGAGATAGAGATAGAGAGAGACACAGCAGCAGCACTGCATTCAGCTCCTACTCCAGGTACAGAGTATGTTATAGTCGGGCTTGACCGACTTTCTCACTTATTTTATCCTAGAATGGATAAGATAATGATTAGAGGTCGAAAAAAGGGTCTCTGTCTCTCGTTTGCCTGTGTCAGTATACAATAGCATTCGCGCGACCACAATGAATAGAGGTATCGAAACAACCTTAAACTAGGCTTTCTGCCTCTCTTGATTTCTTATGCTTTTTTTTCGTTCTCTTAGGTCTGTCTCAGCCGTCTCGTCTAGGCTTGGCTCACAATATGAATGTATGCGACAAACTACATATATGCGCTCTCTTGTTCTCTCTCACTCTGACTCGCTCTCAATTGATGCTAAACTCCGGCGCTCTCTTGAGTCTGTAACCTTTTAACTAACATTTTTACAGTTTGGCCTTCGAGAAGCAAGCATTTTATGACCGATTGACTGAGTAGGCCCTGGTACCAAACCAAACACTGCTCCAGAAGGGTCCCCTTACAGCTGGTACACCACTCTTCATTCATTTTGTATTTATGAATAAAACTTTTAATACTTCAAACTCTTTCCAACAAAGCCGCAGCCAACTTTAAATCAAAGTTAACTGCAAAATAAATGTTCATAAAAAATGTAGCGAAAAAAAGCCCGTTTCGCCATTCAGGCTTTTAAAGGCTAATCCACAAGGCTTATCAGCTTTTAACCATCGTTTTGCTGACCAATTGATTTCAGCAGCTGGAACCAAACATTTTCCGTTTCCATTTTCACTTTCATTTTCAAGTGGCGCATCTCCAGCTGGCTTTGCTTATCTAATTGCTTTTCATTTTGTGCACGGATATCCTTTTTCATGCTGTGTTGGCCTCCGCACAAAAAATAAAATGAAAAGTAAAAAATATAAAAGGAATTATGAATTGCGGTACAGGAAAAAGAAAGCCAGATGAAAGCAATTTGTTATCCTCTAACCAGGACCAAGCTGGCCCCTGCCGTGCATCAATTACACAAAGGCAACGAAACTTGAGCCTGTCGAGGCTTTAAATCACCTGGCCGAGCTGGCGCCTAACCCACCACGAAATCCATTTCCATTTCCACTCTTTCTGTCTGTCTGTCTGTTTGCCTGTCCGCGTGCTCAATATTCACAATAATAGAACCCTGAAGAGCTGTAAAGTGCAAGCCAGCACCTGCCTGCCACATCCTCCTCCGACTCCGTCCATCCCCAGTCGAAAAGGCAAACAAAAACTGTGGCGCCCACACGCATCAAATCAAATGGCAAAAAGCTTGCCAACACTTCAGGCCAAGTGCCTGAAAGGGCACACCATCAACAACATTCAACATTTAACCCGACAGTTTGCCAGGGGGTTGGGCAAGGACTCTGCCACATCATCGGCGTCATGATTAGCTTTGCAGTATATCCTGACCGCCTTAATGTGATGAACTGCGCCATTGGAGCATGCCAAATCAAAGGCGATGTGAAGACTCCGAGGTTAAGCCGACTTGCAGAGGTTTCATGCTTAGACGCACAGCGACAGACAGGAGCGCAGAGTCGAACCGAAATGGAAAATCTTTAGAGATTTTGGTCAACTTGAAAGTGAAAATATAAAACCACACCCCCCTTCCCCCCGCCCCCTCACCACCACAGCCACAGACCAACCAACTGACTCATGCATAAAAACCAACACAAAATGTCTTAAGTATTTTAGTAGTCCAAACATTTTCTCAAAAGAATAAAAACTTTATAATCGTTGAGGTGGGAAGGAAAGAGGACAAGGAGTATTTGGATACCCTAACTAAATAAGATTTAAACTTGAAGGCTTTTATGAATTATTGTAATCCTCTCAATAAGACAAGAAAACTTAGAAATAGAACAGACAGTTGTCTGTTAGCGCAATGAAGTCATAACAGACAAAATACCAGCTCACTTCCCGCCCAAGCTAATATTTCACAGTTCACTTCATTATTAATTTAATCATAACCCTATTAATTTAATATTTAAACGTATCAATTTGATATAAAATTGCATGCTTTGAATGATTAAACTTAATTTGAAAACTTTCAAAATGAAACATAATCCTGTTCTTATGGTTCAAAAATTTTTAAAAATAAGGCTTTGTCGCGCCTATTTAAAATTAAACTACAAATTTTTGATTTTCACAATTATTAATTATAACCCACATATGGGCTAATCCTGCGTTGCGGACGTTACATTTGTACGCAAATTTGCTTCCTAAAATTGACACAGCTGGCGTCCACTTTGGTATATTTGAAATACCTTTGGTGCAAAATGCAGTTCTTTGGGAGTACTTTCAAACCTAATTTAAGATAATAGGTTATCTGTTTTTGAAAAAAAGTTATGCTTGTTTAAAGTTCCGTTGCGGACGTTACAAAAAATGGAAGTCGACTTTGGAGGCTTATGTGCATTTCCACATTTTTTAGCGAATTTTGCATAATAAACAAAAAAGTCTGATAACAAAAAATTTAGTAGAATATATGACCAATTCAACCCAGCTTTCAAAAGAATGATAAGTGGTCCCGTTATTAAAATATCTTAATTTTTGTGCTGTTGCGGACGTTACGTTGCGGACGTTACACTTTTTCCATTGACCCAAATAGTATATAAAAAAAAATTTTTTTTTCATCCGATGGACTTTAAACTTGTTTTGTAAGCTTAATACGCGAAACAATTCGACACGTGTTTTCCCGATTTTGGAAAATCCGCCCACGAGGTAAATGGCCGGAAAATTCTGTTTGCAAAAAAATGATTTTTTATCCGATTGGCTTGAAATTCAGTTTGTAATGATTAAACTCGAAATCATTTGGGTTTTCATTTTCCGATGTTGGAAACTCCGATTTTTATCGATATTTATTAATTATTAATATTAATATTATTTAAAAACACTTTTTGTTACTTTGAGGTTATGTTTTTCGGATTCTCGACAACCTAGAGCAATTTAGAGCCCAGATTTCGACTCAGCAGGCAATAATCCATTATAGACACCTATTTCCACCTCATAGTAAAAAAAAAATTTTTTAGTATTTTCTTGCCGTTGCGGACGTTACACATTTTGGCATTAACTTTTTTCAAAAATATATGTAATAAAGGTATATTTTTTTTTTCATCAGTTTAAAGGGCATAAAAAACTCTGTTTATAAAGCAAGTTTGGATAACCGAATTATTTAAATTCATTCTGCTAAATTAAAAAAACCCAATTTTCCGTTGCGGACGTTACGCACAGCAAACCGATTTTTAGTTTAAATTTTTAATATATATTAGATATCCTACAAATATAATGAGTACCTTAAATTAAAGGAAATGAAACAAACTTTATGTTTTGCTAAGCGGAAAATACTATAACGACTGTTTTTACCATTTTTGTGACCAATAAAAAAACCCTTTTTTTTCAAGAATTAATAGAAGCAAGAGGAAGGTGTAGGTATGCCTCTTCCAAGAGCAGACAAACCACCGTAGAACAATATTGCTTACATATTTTGAAGCTTGAATATGTACCCTATTATTAAATTAACAAACATTTGGATTTTGGCCAACTTTATTTTTCAACCCTTGGTTTAAAAATTTTCGGATTAGCCCATATTAGCTTTGGGAATGCTGAGACCTGGTTTTTTCCACTTTGCCAATTTGCGGTCCAGCCTAATGTTAATAATCTTTCGACTTAAGTGAAATTGTTCGTTATTCCATCATGTTTTGCCTAAATGGATTGAAAAACATCACCAAACAAAATTGGAGTTAAGTCACAGCAATAAACGTTTGCCTACAGAAGCTCTGCTCATAACAGAAAAGAAACAATCATTCACATACGAATCAACTTTTGTATGGTGATTGGGTTTAAAAACTGTCAGAACTTTCTGAAATATGGTCGAAAGTTGTGTATCCTTAAAGTAAGTGGGGGCGCGAAAACATTTAACCTAACTGGGATCAGTATTTTTCAAGATATTTGATTTGATTTATGCGGAAAGTTTTTTCGCGCAAATGATTTAAGACTTCCATATTTATTATTCTGTTAGTATCGCCATGTAAATTTTATTCTAAAATTCTGTCAAATGCCTAAAATCTAAATTACTGAGTTCTTATATATTTTTATTTGTTCTGCCAGTAATAGCAACACTAACTAGCTAATGTTACTATGTTCAAAACATTATTACTTCAGTCGACTA
This sequence comes from Lordiphosa clarofinis, assembly GCA_018904275.1. Classification (NCBI taxonomy): domain Eukaryota; kingdom Metazoa; phylum Arthropoda; class Insecta; order Diptera; family Drosophilidae; genus Lordiphosa; species Lordiphosa clarofinis. The sequence continues at coordinate 426,435 of JAEIGQ010000098.1, forward strand.
ATAAGTTATTTAAAATACTCTACAATTTTGTATATCCTTCTTCCTAATGTAAGTTAACATAATTTATGGCACTGTATGAACACTTTTGTCCAGTGAAATAGAATAACATTACAAATAGTTAAGTATTTTCACAAAACAGTTAAATGGCAATAATGAAGGTTTTCATGAGCATTTAACGTTGATAAAATGTGGACAGAAAATTCAAAAAAGTTTCCAGAACTGCATGAACAACCAAAGGTATTTTTGCTTTTCCAGCTAACCAACTAAGCTTAAAACGTTAATTTTTCGGTGTGAAGGTTATGAGGTCGCCGCTAAGAAATCAGATGAACGGAAAGTACAAAAAACATTTTCTTTTATTTTAATCATCTTATGAATACAAACTTTGGCATTTTGTATAGCAAAAACATCCCAGCCAGCAATTTAGCAGTGTGCAAATCAAGCTTAAAGTAAGATTGCTTTTGCAGGCGTTGTCGACATTTACAAAATACTTGCTATGGTAAGCGATTTGCAAATGTCGTTTCTGCGACCGAGATGTTTCGGGCTCACTCTCTCTCGCTCTCTCTCCCTTCTGATCTTTTAGTGCTAAGCAGTTGCAGCTGGCCAGGCAGGCAAAAAAAATTTAAACTCAAGCAAAGGCAAGAAAAAAATGTGTATCTCATTCTCGTTGTCTTTCTTGAAGAGCGAACAAGTGAAAATTTTTCTTTAAGAAAGTCAGTGCGCGTTTAAATTTATTTAATGCCAGCAGCAATTTGGAAAAAATTAAGAGAGCAGATTATATACGACTGTCAACATCAAGTGCAAGGAAATTTGCTGCGGACAAAACATGACATTCAACGACAGCCACCGAGCAGTGAGCGAGGTTGCTGCTTAAATTCGGTTTTTTGGTCAGTGACGTGAGCAGAGCGAACTGAACATTGGGTTGAGAGTTATTTACGAGCTATGGTTTTTAATGCTATCACAGCCAAACTTGTCGGATGACTATAGCATAAAGCTGCCATAGAAACGATCGGTTTTGAACAAAATGCGTAACATCCGCAATGGCATGAAAATACTAAAAAAAAATTTGTATGATGAGGTGGAAATAGGTGATAATAATGGATTTTTGCTTGGGCTTTAAATTGCTCTAGGTTGGCAAGAATCCGAAAAACGTAACCTCAAAGTAACAAAAAATGAGTTTAAATAATATTAATACTAATAATTGATAAATATCGAGGGTAAACCTTCAAATTCGGAACTCGGAGAAATGAGTTCGAGTTTTATCTTTACAAGCTGAATTTTCCATTTTTGAAATTTTCCTCATCGGCGGATTTTCCAAAATCGGGCAAACACGTGTCGAATTATTTCGCGTACTAAGCTTAGTTCCAAGTCAATCGGATAAAAAAATTTTTTTTTTTTTACACAGTTACAATGGAAAAAGTGTAACGTCTGCTACGTAACGTACGCAACAGGACAAAAATGAAGATATTTCAATAACGGGACCACTTATCATTCTTTTGAAAGCTGGGTTGAAATGGTCAATTATTCCACTAAATTTTTTGTTATTAGACTTTTTTTTGTTTATTATGCAAAATTTGGTAAAAAATGTGGAAATGCACATAAGCCTTAAAGTCGACTTACATTTTTTGTAGCGTCCGCAACGGAACTTTAAGCAAGCATAACTTTTTTTCAAAAACAGATATCCTATTATTTTAAATTAGGTTTGGAAGAACATCCATAGAACTGCTATTTGCAATGTGGACGCCAGCTGTGTCAATTTTAACAAGCAAATTTGCGTACAAATGTAACCCCTCAAACGCAGGGTATTAGCCAATATACGGTCTGTATACTAAGTAATATAATCTCCACTGCTTAATTGGTGTCTAAATAACATAAATATATTCCAATTGTAACCTAACTGTACTTGTCACAAAGGTAAATGTTAAAGTTGTGTTTTTCTTCCAACATTTTTGTATACATATTTACTTTATTTCTGCGTATAACTTTGAAGAGCAAATCCAAAGGCAATAGAATATGTGGACAGAATATGATCGTTATGGTAAAATTAAGCTTTTGACTCAATAATGTAATAACTTGATTAAGAAGGGATTTTCTATGTGCAAAATTTTTTGTTCTCCTCGTGTCTGTTTTAAAACTGTCTTAACCAAACGTTGCATATTGTCCTTGAATGAACCGGCCGGATCGGATGACTATGGCATAGGAACGATCGGTCGAAAAACTACTTTTAGTGAGAAAAACTTTTTCGTTTTCAATTGTATTGTATTTACACTTTTTACTTATGAATATGATCTGAGCTTCAGCAGAAGTTAGTTTTCCTCTTTTTATACCCTTGCAAAGGGTATTATAATTTTGCCCAGAAGTTTGCAACGCATAGAAATATTCATTTTCGACCCTATAAACTATATATATTCTTGATCAGGGCGACGAGCTGAGTCGATTGAGCTTTGTCCGTCCGTCTGTCTGTCCGTCTGTCCGTCTGTCTGTTTCTACGCAAACTAGTCTCTCAGTTTTAAAGCTATCGAGCTGAAACTTTGCACAGAGTCTTCTTTTTACTGCACACTGCTAATATGTCGGAACCGACCGGATCGGATGACTATATCTTATAGCTGCCATAGGAACTATCGGTCGAAAAGTGGGTTTTTGTGAGAAAACTTTTTGTTTTTAATGTAAACGCCTTCCGCTTCGACAATTATTAGTTTTATACGCTTTTACACAGATTTGGAAGTTTTTGTCAAAATCGGATGACTATATCTTATAGCTGCCATAGGAACTATCGGTCGAAAAGTGGGTTTTTGTAAGAAAACTTTTTTGTTTTTAATGTAAACGCCTTCCGCTTCGACAATTATTAGTTTTATACGCTTTTACACAGATTTGGAAGTTTTTGTCAAAATCGGATGACTATATCTTATAGCTGCCATAGGAACTATCGGTCGAAAAGTGGGTTTTTGTGAGAAAACTTTTTTGTTTTTAATGTAAACGCCTTCCGCTTCGACAATTATTAGTTTTATACGCTTTTACACAGACTCGGAAGTTTTTGTCAAAATCGGATGACTATATCTTATAGCTGCCATAGGAACTATCGGTCGAAAAGTGGGTTTTTGTAAGAAAACTTTTTTGTTTTTAATGTAAACGCCTTCCGCTTCGACAATTATTAGTTTTATACGCTTTTACACAGATTTGGAAGTTTTGGTCAAGATCGGATGACTATATCTTATAGCTGCCATAGAAACTATCGGCCGAAAAGTGGCTTTTATCAGAAAAAATGGTTTGATTTAATGCTGACGTTCGTAAACTCTGTTGTATTAAAACATTTGCAAGGGTATTAAAACTTCGGCAAAGACGAAGTTAGCTTGGCCTTCTCGTTTTTTATTTATATTGAGAAGTAAAACTTTCAACAATAAATCCGAAAAGCAAAAGAATATGTAGATGGAATATACATATAGGATTTTAGTCCTTATGGATAAACCAGGGCTGCAAACCTCCTAAAAATCGGAAGGGGTTCACTCCGAGGTTCGAACCGTTGAAACTTTTTGGGTTCGGGTTCACAGAGCGGGTTTCGAAGGTAGCTGAACCTAGGTTCAGGTTCGAACCGGGGTTCAGAAATATTTTTGTTTTCGTTGACTCAAAAAAAAATTTACGATAATTTGGAAAAAATTTAACCATTTCATACATAATTGGAAGTTCAGAGATTTGATATTTGAACTCAATAAAAGTTAGTTTAAGGGATATTTTAAAATTTTAGGAAAGTGACCTAATTACACAGGCTTACAAGCTTTTCCAACAAAAAAGATAGCAAAATTTCCATATTAGTCGCTAAGCTCAAACAAAAAACTTGGGAAAAATAATATTCAAAAAATAACATTCCAAATATTCCATATAAAAACCCCCACAATCCAACACACAAATGTTAACAATCCTTGCTCAACACACGATTATGTAAATATATCGTAACCCTGACGAGCTGGGTGAAAAAGGAGAATTGATTTTAATTCAGCGACCAAAATAAGAGTTTTCTATCTTTCCTGTTAAAAAAGTTGGTCTCTTTTTTGTAATCCTGCGTTATTAGAAAAATTTCCCATATTCTTATTTTTAGAAAAGTTTTATCTTAAACTATTTTTTGTCATATTTTTCAAAGTTCTAGAAAACTTTTTCTGTGCATTAGAAAATTTACCAGGACAAATTGAAAAAAGGGCGATTTGTTTAAATTCATGATATACTTTTTCCTGAGTGCTGAAACCGCTTGCTTAATCCTAAATGAATTCAAATCGAGAGATAGTTTCGACGGGATCTAGTAGTCTCAAATTACATTGACACTTACGTTTAAATTCATATAAATTGAAATCGAAATTGACCTGTTTACACGAAATTCGAGTCGGAATTCGGAAAAGGGCCCATAGTCTTTGAACCGAACTCATTTTTGAATCTTTTGCTCCGGTTCAGGTTCCGGTTCGGGCCAAAAAAAATATTTCTGCTCCGTCTCCGACTCCGGAGCGGTTCGACTTCGAACCGGTTTGCAGCCCTGGGATAAACTGTTTGTTTTGACTCGATAAAACGCTTAGTTTGGCTTTAAAATATGCTAAATAATATTTAGCCATTTTTTTTTGCCCGTGAAAAATTTGTTTTCTGTCTGCTGAAAGCCCTTCCGGAAATGTTTGCTTAAAACTGTTTTTTTGCCCGGCTCAACTCTCATAAATTAAATAACCATTTGGCTGGCAGGTAAACGAATAGATATGCAGATGCATGCAAATAAAATTCCATATTTCTATATACCCATTTACGTTTTAAGAGTATCAAAGAATTTAGCATAAAACCAGCAAAAACTTGGGAAAATTGTGGCAGAGCCTGCTTAGGAATTTTCTTGTAGGATTTCAGAAATGACGACTTATTTTTTGGCCAGTGGGTCGTTAGAAGGGTGTGTGGTGGGGTTCAAGTCCAGACAGATGACGCACGCCACCTGGCCAGAAGTGTGTGTGGTTCCATTTGAATTGTCAACTGATTTGTATTTCAAACGGCATGCTCTTCCTTCTATTCGTTGATTAAAAACAGAATGTGGCCAAGTTAATCAATTTCCGGTCCAAGTTCGTAATCAATGGAAGCACCTACTGACTTGGCCCAGGCCATAAAACTTAACTTTGGCCCCCCCCCCTTGGCGTGGGGGAGGGGGGAAAGTAAGGAGAAGCACGTGCAAAGCTCAGGCTAAAGCCTTTTTTACGGCTGCTGACGACAGCTGCAAATTAAATAAAATTAAAATGAAACTTAGAGTTGGCTATTTATTAAAAGGCTTTGCGTTATGTCGCCAGAATGAATACCCCCAGCAGGGGGGGTACTCAGCTGGAAAGCTGATGGCAAAGATTTGTCTGAGAAGAAGTAAACAAAAGTGCAGCGTTAACCAGGTGAAAGAATAGCTGAAAGAACTAACTTTCGCTGAGCACAACTGTAAAAAGAGCTTAAAAAAAGTTTCCCTTTTTGCTTTTCCTTTTCCTTTAAGGAATTCAATTTAATCTTCAAAATTCTTGTATTAAATTTAAATTTTAACCCACGGTTAAAGCCATGATGGCATTGACCACATCGTTGTCGTACTTAATGAGAGTCAAAATGGCCTTCTTACGGGAACAGGCTGCCTGCATTTGCACCAGCTCAATGTCCTTGTCATCCAAACCATTGGCCTCCATCTCCTGCAGCAGCTGCTCCTCATCAATGCCATCGTCTTCATCAGAGTCGAGGACTTCGGGTTCATTGGCTTCCATCTGCTTCTTCTTCTTGCCATCCTTCTCCTTGGGTAAATTCAACTCTGGAACACGTGCAAAACGTTCAGCTGCCTGAGTGGCCGCTGCATTCGACAAATCCTCCACACGCACCTCTCCAAAGCATATAAAAGTATCCGTGTGAGGACATTTGAACACATCCGGATTCTCGATATACAGCATTATATTCTTGTTCTTGCGCATGGTCACACGTGACACATTCTCCACGGGCTTCAGATCGAGCTTCATCAGCAGGCGGCGTGCCTTCTTCTCGCCGCGCGACTGTTTGGCCGTCGACCTGAATTCTTGGGGTACTGCCGGAGGCATTTCACCCTCCTCCAGTTCGGGCATGTCATCATCGCTATCCGAATCAGAGTTGTCCGCATTGCTTGACTCTGCCGAACCGCCTGCAGATTTGCTCATTACCAAATTCGAGGGCAACTTCTGGGCCAACTTCACCAACTGCTGAACTTTCTTGTTAAACTCCTTCTCATCCAGTTTGGACATCCCCTCGGACTCCACGTTGGCCTCCTTACTGGTTGAGGCTGCCTCAGACTTAGAAGTCTGGTCTTTTTGATTCTGCTGCTGCTTGGCCGCTACGGCGGCTGCTTTCTTCATCTTTTGCGGTTTGCCCATTTTGTTGAAGTTTAGTTTAGTTTCGGAAAGACGAAATACAATTTAAATATTTTTTATAAGTAATTTTTGTAATTATTTTCGAGACAACTTTGACTTCGGCACAACTTTGTATTCCGGAAGTAAAAGAAAAGAAAGATTCAAGCCATGTGGCAATGACAGTGTTGGAAAATTATGACTGAAATGGCTACTTGACAACCCTAGAAAATCAAGCCGTTTCCACCAGCTGACGGTGATGAATTTTAGCTTTAAAGCGTAGTATACACTTCCACCAAAGACTTGCCAAAACAAAAATACCAAAAGTGTCAATTCTTTTGTTTTGGGACAGTGTGACCAGATTGTTAGATGAATGCCTGTAAAATGGTCACATTGCCAAGAGCGTAGCTTTTGGTTTAATTTTAAACTATAAGTTTTACTATCAATAAATACAAATTATTAACATGCGTTCTTCACGGCCCACCCTTGGCTACTGGGCCTGATGAGCAGATAAGACACTTTAGCAATGTTTGATTGAAGTCTCACGGTGTTTTGTACCTTGCTTTGAAAACTGCGTTCAATCATTGATGGGAATTTCATTCAAATTTCAACCGATTACGCACATTTGTGTATTGACAATGTCCGATACCTCTTGAAATAATTAAAATTAAGTATTCAGGGAGCTATCGATAAAAACACAGAAAATACGAATTTAGTATTTTATCGGTATTTAATTGACGCCCTTTTGTTGGAAGTGTGGACTGCCAACAAAGGAATCGTCAAAGGGCTTTGGCTCAAAATTTTTTGTGAGTTTTTTTTATATGGAGTTTTTTGGCAAGCTTTTGGTGGATGTGTATACCACGCTTAAGCTAGGTACTGAGACACTCGAAATTTTTGCGGAACGGAAATTGTTAAATAATTTCCTGAGCCGCTTAGACAATGTTGTGTGACCAGGCAACAGCAAACAATTCAGCTGTTGTTTATTTAAAAAATTGGCGGGCTAATTCAAATAAAATTAAAGAGTTATGCGAATTGATAAAGGAAGTCACTGGGAGAAATTCAAAGGTCATAGATAATGCCATGGCCAATTTCATGGATGCATTTTGTGTGTGGCTGGAGTTATATGCAGTGTCCTTTGTTATTGTATTGTCCTGCGTGAGCAGAACTTATCCCCTAAGACATACTGCTATAGCGACACCCAAAACCCATCGAACGATTAGAATTAGCAGATTAAGCCACAGCCAGCTCCATGGACTGCAGGATCATACTCGCCGGACGTATTAGTTGAATACCTAAAGGTAGCCACGGGAGCCGGAGAAAACACTGCTATAATGGGCTATGGAGACTGCTAAGGTTCAGTGCTGCTTGGCCGTGGGCTGTGGAGGCTACGGAGGTTTGCACTCGGGTGGTGTGCACACATTGGGCGCATGGCATACCTACCACATCAACGGAAGAGCATACCGAAAAAGATTCTCAGCCACAAGTGATGCAGCCACCCGAGCCGCCCGTATCAAAACGCTTTTTATTGTCCAGATTCCATAAAAATGGTTGGGACTTGCCCACTTTGATCAGCTCCACATGTTTGTCCAACTCGCAGCTCTCCAAATAATTGTAGCTTTGTTTTTTTTTTTAGTCTTCTTTGCTTTAACTTTTTTCATTGAGTGGTCAATTTTCGTCTGACAATTTTCGCGAGCGGATTTCCTGATGGGCTCCGACAAAATTTCGAGTGTTTCAGTAGCTAGCTTTATCTAGCACAATATGAATACATCAAAGAAATATTTTGTTCAGCTCTATTTACCCTGATCACTCAGCTGAGTTTTCGTCTAAGTTGCTGCGGAGTAAAAAACCGTCCAAGTAGGCTTGAAGCTACTTAGATCAGCAATCAGGCGATATAAAACCGGTTGTATTTGGACTAAGCACTCAGCTAAGTGGCATCTATAGAACTGTAGTGTGACCTTATTGCAGTGTGCTAGAATTGCCTTTTATATTTTTTGTCTGTCAAATTAATTCTTATTATTTATATATAATTTTTAATGCTTCTTTATTCATTTCGCTTTTTATTCCTTTTGTCTTCTTCGAGCAAGAGAGCGGTCTCTCTGTTTGTAGGGCCAGTTCATTGTGCACAAAGAAAATCTAACATAGAAGCACACTTTGAAACGCCTCTCTTTCTTGAGTGATGTTAACTCAATCCTGACAAAGCGAACATTCATTGTAACAACTCAAATTTTTACTCAAAATGTTTGTCGACATAGGAAAACATGTTTGTTAGAGGGAGACGCACATAGTCACAAAAATAACTCAAATGTCAAAAAATGACTCAAAGAGCCAAAATGACAGCAAACAGCTGATTAATTTCTGAGTGAAATGTTGACGACGGAGCAGAGTGTGCTTCTATGTTAGATTTTCTTTGCTTGAAGCGAAAGGTTGGGTGCGGACAAATTTTTCTGTTTTTGTAACAAAGAATTATGTGGCACAAGAAGTTATTAAAGATTAGTGGTATTCCTGAAAGTTGATTTACTTTTGATTTGCTTACGTGAAAGCAAAAGAAAAGGAGTTGATGGAACGACCCTGATTTCATTTTGATTTGCTTTCAATTGGCGCAAAATTTAAAAAATGGCGCGAAAGCAAAATATTGCGAATGAACTTGTAAAATTGCAATAGTATGTGGGCAGAATCTGTAGTATTAAGAAGTTTGCAACTTATACTAAGTTGAATTCAATTAATTGACAGATCCAAGGAGGAAGTGGCAAAATAAATTGTGGACGCGGGCCTTTTTTTCAGTAGTCTCGTATGCCGTCTAAGATGCAATAAATAAATATAATTAAATTACTTAAATATGGAATGCAAAATAACTTACAACGTTCTTAATATTTAAATCACAATAAAATGTAAACAAACACGATGCGCGCGGAGCCATTTTTTCTAAGAGAGTGGTCAGACTAAAACGAAAGTAAATCGAAATCTGCTTCGAGGCTGATTTCGCGAAAGCAATTAGTATGACCTAAATTTCCTTACATATTTTGGGCACACTGCTAATTTTGTATGGAGCAGCTGTGATCACCTGTTTCACGAAATCAGATCGAAAGCAAATCAAAAGCAAATCACTTTCAGGAATACTACTATTTTATTGTGAATAAAAAATTGTGTTACATTTTATATTATGCCATCAAACTTTATTTTCAAAATTTCAGTTAGTCAAAAATTAACAAACACAAAACAAAGCAAGCCATCTGCTATCCCTTTCTTTTTGACACTGGCCCTCAGCAGATGCTGACGGTTTCACCTTATGTTATTACACCATGAACCAGATGATTGCGATGAACCATTGCAATGGTTCTGTAATTGGCTCATCTAAGGTTCTCGGTTTGGGTAAAAGTGAAACTGAGTTGTTTAGATGAGTTTAGGTCCTGTTAATAGAGCTTTAGAATTGCTTAATTGTGATTTGTTATCGATACTACGTGAATTATTGGGACGTGGATTCGCATGTATCTCAAGGAATTTCGTGCTAGGCTTTGAAGAACTTACTGTTCGTTACGGAGAAGGAAAGCTTGAACTGCCGCCTTTTCAAAAAATTAAAGCATCCACGCGTGACAACAAAAATACAGAATAGACAAATTCAAGAATTATTTCATGGTGTTCCGAGCATCGTTAAGGACTCATTGCCCATTTAACACTTTATTAAATCTTCGCGAGATCCTCTTGGAAAATACAAGGGGGATTCCAGAAGCAGTTTGTGCTAGTGACGGTCAAATAAATTTAAAAGTCTGCTCTAAATTTTATTGAGCCCTATCCAGATTCCTACCCAGATATCACCTAGATTCCGCCGAGATCCCACCCAGATCTCACCCCGATATCACCCAGATCTCGCCCATATAAGACTTCACCATAATCCCTCTCAAAAATCACCAGATTCCACTAAGATCCCACCAAGATCTCATCCAGATCTTTCCCAGAACCCACCCAGTTGCCCCTCTTCAGCATCTTACCTACCTCTTCGCTTTCTCCTCAGACCATTCTCTTGTGTTTGTGTGTGTGTTTGTCGGGAAACTCCGCAAAACAACAAAACAAAATATGAACGACGACAGCGTCACGTAACGCTGAAATCAAATTTTACTCCTACTAAAATCGTTCGTATCGAAATTAAAGATGTATACAAAACAGCAATGGCAGTTTGTCAGAAGAAGAAAACCATGATACAACTAAAACGGTTTGATGCTGCTCTCAGTGCCCTGTGTTTTCAGTACTTAGTAGCACTCACTCTCCCTCTCGCGTTTACAGCAAAAGTTGTGGGAGTACGCTCTATATTGTTCTCTCGTTGTTGTTGTTGTGGTAGTTTTCTCTGTTTAGATTTTTTGGCTGAGCCATAGGCAAAGAACTGTAAATGAAATGTTGGGTGTGGGTGTGTGATCTTAAACTCTTCTCTGCATCTCTCTCCGCCCCTCATCACCAATCTTCCCCCTGCCATCACTCTACCGACCGTCTTGTGTGTGTGTGCCGAGCCACTGCACAAAGCAAGTCACAAAGCTCAAATCAAATTTTGCTCCTACTAAAACCGTCTGTACCGAAATTAAAGATGTTTCACACCAAAAAATTAATGCGGAGGAAGGCAGTTTTTCTCCCTATTGAAATTTCCCATTTACTTTTCATTTCCCGGACTCATACGTCGCCGGCTTCGCCTGGAGAGAGCCTGGAGCCAGCTCAAAAGCCAGTATGAAAAATTGTGTGCAAAATAAATCGTACAGCTGTTGATTAAATCGGTTTCGAAAATCATTTGCAGCTCGGAACAGCAAAATGTAAAATAGAATTTAATCAATTTCCTTGCCTTGTATTATTTTGTCAAATTATTTTGAAAACTCTTGTCTTTATTTAAAATGGTTTACGGTTCTCCGGTCACTTTATGTGATTTCAATCATTTCGCATAACTTATTTGATTAATGTGTTACTGATTCGGTCTGTGCCCAACCTATATCTAATGGACTTTATTTGTGCCTTGACATAACGAAAGGTCCCAGACCGCCGCCAACGTGACCGCCGCCGTCGGCCTCTTTGGATCCATTTCATTTTTCATGCAGCACGAAAGTAAAACAAAAACTAACTACAAAGCGAAAACTAAGCTTCCAATATAAGTTGAACGAGCCGGGGAAAGCGCCTTGGTGGCCTTCATTTGGATGACATTGCAGCATATGGGCCGGGATAATTAATCATGGGGGAAAAAAACTTTTTCGCCCCCCAGACCAGAGGCAGAGGCAGAAAAGTTCTTAAGCTCTTTATGGTATTACCAATGTTAACTAATATGCAGAAAATAAATATAAATTAATTGCTTGTAAAGGGCATATTTGATTAGTTGCTCTGACGAATTCAATTAAAGTGCCATGGCCAGAGACCGCAAAAGCAGATACTCAGTCTTAAGTCTGGGTCAAGAGGGGCACGACGATGTCATCAGGCTGCGCACATTTAATAATTTATGCAACTCAATTAGGACTTGACCGGGGCCAGGCAGAGTTGCAAGGACTCACACACACACACACAGAGAAGGTTGAATTACCCGAGTAGAGCAATTAAAAATACATCAGCCTGCAGGAAAATAATTATGAGTCGTAGATATAAACGAGGGTTGTCTTACATAATTAAATTAAATGAGAAAAAAATCCGCCATGAAGTAAATATATTGATATTTTGGGGTTAAGGTATTTTTGAAGAAATTTAAAGAGGGTCACACTGTAAAAAGAGATTGACATAGAATAGAAATAGAAAACTAAAAACCTTTAAAAGCCTCAGAAATTTTAATAAAAAATTTCTTTACAGTAAACTTTTTAATAAAGCTTAAAAATCCACCCTCGCCTTGATTGCAACAAGTGAGGACTTGGTCTGCTAATAGCTTGCCACCAATTTTTAATTAAGCCTACTGCAACTGCCCCTAGAATAAACACTTCACTTGCCCAACCGCCCATCGACTCCTCCTCCCGTTGCACTTGTCGCCAGCAATCTGCGTCCCGAAAACGGCTTTTGCCGCCGGAAACGCCTTTTGCTTTTGCGTTTGTTTGTGTGGCATATTCCGCCACCCACTTTGTCGTGGTTGCAATTAAAATTCTGAGGAAATTACTACATGAAATACATTTGTTGCGCCCATCGTCATCGTCCCGCTTGGCTTTTGTGCTCCTTTCCACTCACTGGCTAACATCCGCATCCGCTTGGCTTTTGTTGTGCTTGAAATATGCACAGCGTTCGGCTGCATCCACTTGCCAAATTTCAGCTCCGGGAATTAATCAATGTGGCGATGGTGGTGGTGGTGATTGTGGTTCGTTGCAAGTTTCGTTTTTGGATTTTCAATCAAATTTGAGTCAACTACCGCAAAAGTTTCATTTCCCTTTATCCAAGTTTTACAGCTTCTGCAACTGCCAATTGCAACTAACAATTCAATTTGGGCCAAAGGCTTGGAGGGCTGAAAGTTTCGTTTAAGATAAAATTTCGAAAATTTGAATTTATTTTTACTTGTTTACAGAAAGCCAGTGGACGTTTTACAACATTAAAAATCATCGCCGACTTTTAAAGGTCCATAAATCCTCCGAAGAATTTTTCGTTCAAACACGCCAATCACCGTTTCATCCGCTGCTGTCATTGTCCATGCTTCTGCGCCATATTGCAGGACTGGGATGATAATTGTTCTTCGCTTGAGGTCTTTGCTTGAACTCCCTACTTAGTCCCTAGTAGCATCGGTTTGCAAGAGTGATTCTTCGTCAGATTTCCAGACTGATGTTGTTCTTGCTGGTTATTATCGTTCCGAGGTAGACGAAATCCTCCACAACATTAAAGTTGTACTCCTCCATTGTAACAGATTGTCCAAGTCGCAATGATTTTCTGTCCGCGGATACTAGGTACTTCGTCTTGTCCTCATTTACCGCTAAACCCATTAGTTTAGACTCCTTCACAATCTCTGAAAACGGCTTGCTTAGTGCCCGTGTGGTTTTGCCGATAATGTCAATATCATCGGTATATGCAAGTAGCATTAGATCTTTATGAATAAATCCGCCGGTTCTGTTGGCATGTTTGCACTTGCGCAGTATATCTTCCATCAGTAGATTAAAGAAGTCACATAATAAGGTGTCGCCCTGCCTAAAACCTCTTTTGGTATCAAATGGTTCGAAGAGGTTATTTCCTATTTTGACGAAACTTTGCGTACTTCTCAACGTCATCATGCAAAGTCGAACGTTCTTTGCTGGAATACATAAAGTAGACAGGGCTTCGAAGGAGATTGACCTTATCGGTGAGTCGAAGGCGGATTTATAATAAACAAAAAGGTAATGTGTTTGGATGCCTCTTTCATAGGTCTTCTCCAGGTTTTGTAGTAGTGTGAAAATCTGGTCTGTGGTGAAAATCTATACCTTCCTGTTGGGTCGGTGGGTATATCTGTATATTGTCGATTGATGTCATCGTTACTTTTCTAAAGGCGGCATGCTGTTCCTCATCGCCTCCCAGTAGGTTGGAGAAGTACCTTCTCCATTTGTTAAGCGCCACTTGCGGATCTGTGACCAGATTCCCCTGTTCGTCTTTGCATTGTGCGACTCTGGGCTTATAACCTCTCGATATTCAGTATTTTATACTCAGTTCTCGATATTCAGTACTCGATAATGTGCTCTCGATAATGAATACTCGATATACAGTTCTCAATTCACAACTCGCTTCTCTGTACTCGATACACAGTACTCAATGCTCAGTACTCGATACTGAGTAAGTTATTTTCAGTACTCCTTACTCGATATTCGGTACTCAATACGCAGTGCTTGATATTTATTTCTCGATACTCAGTATTCTATGCTCTATATTCGATACACAATCTTCGATGCACAGTATTGGACACTATATACTCGTTACATATTAATCGATATAGAGTGCTCCTTACTCATTTTACGATATACAATACTTTGGACTCTGCTCTCGTTACTCAGTAGTCGAGGTTCAATATTCAGTACTCGATAATCTATGCTTGATACTTAGTACTCGATACAGTACTTGATACTCTTCGCCAGCTTCGATATTCACTACTTTATACTCAGTTCTCGATATTCAGTAATCTATATTCAGTATTCGATATTATGTTCTCCTTACTCAGTACTCGATATTTAGTTCCCGATACACAGCGTTGGATTCACAGTTTACAGTACTCGAAACTTAAAGCTCGTAATGAGATAATTCTACTTTTAAAGTGAATGTAAACAAAAGACAAAAAAAATTTCTGTGTATATTCGCGTTAAAATGTCCAAAACATTTTAATAAAACAGAAGAAATAAACCTTTTTTTCTTATAAATTTAATTTTCGTGCTCTTTTTTTAATTCACCTGTGAACGTGTCGGCTGTGAAAAAGTCCTTACCTCTTCGTGCTGTATTCGCAACACTCAACTATTAGGCTATAGCAGAGTCTATACACACATACGCAAAGTCACAAACACTCAAAAAAACAAGAACTTTGTATTGAAATCAATTATAAACAGTGTCAATAGTACGCTAAGTACGAGAATACTTGATTCTTGTATGATTACTAGTTTGAAGTCGAACATTTTTAAAACAAAAGATTTCCTCAAAGTATTTGTACTGTACGTCAGATAACTACCCTCACTCTATGATCAAAGTGTTAGAACTAGGATGTCATTTTAAGAACAGATTCATTTTCTGTAGCATAATTTTTGAAGTATATTCTGTCCTTAATCCAAGACATGTTCTACTTGAACTAAGTACGATCTTTTCTTAAATTTTTCGCTAAGTACGAAACGTTAATAAAATTAGTCTTGAATCAAGATCGATTTTTCTATTTTCTATTTTAGAAAGTTTGTAACTTTAATTCAGCATACTTGCAATTTAAAGTACGAAACGGTATAAATTCTATTCCGATCGATCTAGAACGCTGACTGTCGTTTTTTCTGAGTGTGGGACTAAAAAAATTCATTTTCTATAAACAATTGTTTTAGAAATGTATTGAATAAAATTATAACTTATTGACCTAGCGCCTGCTAAAAAGTTCTATGATTTATAAACAATTTGTTAAAATAATATTAACATTTTTTTGTCCATTTGTTTCAATGGCAACAGAATTTTGATCAGACTCTTCTAAGCAAATGTGTGTACAAATTTTCCCTTAACCACACACAAACACACACATATAGAATGAAAGTTAACTGCGTTAAGCTGCCATTGTTTGTTAACGGAAATTGGCCATGTACATATATACCTCCCCCCCATCCAGTAAGCCACACCCTGCTGCCATTTTGAGTTACGGGAAATTGCATTTTATTGTGAATGGAACAACTTTTCGCTTTCCGGCATTTCCATATTTCACGATCTCACACAATATGCATAATATCAAAACCAAAGCACCACCAAAGTGCCAGAGTGGGTGGGGGGCAACCTTTCAGCATTGTTTGTGCATATTTGTCGCGGTGCAGTTTCCTGTTTCTTAGCTGTTCCTCATCTTTTGTATACCCTCCCCTCCCCTTCCCCTTCCCCAGCGCCCTGTGGCTGTTTTGTGCTTATCGAATATTTCTTGCTCTTTATATGGTAATAAATGTCAGGTTTCATTTGGCCAGACCGCCCAGCAGCAATGGCAAAGGAAATTGATTTTCTTTGCCGCCTCAATGGTTATGTGGTGAAGTGCTGCAGGTGAGGATGGAGCGATAAGCGCTAGGGCCTTAAGGTTGACATATTTTATTTTGTTTCTTCTTCCGTTTGGGGTGGGGGTCATTTAGATGTGATTGACAGAGACTGAAAATTGGAATTTAGTCCATCAACGGCCCAACGAAATCTGTCGGAGATTAAGTTCTAAACAAAAATATGATGAAAGCTATAGAAATAGAAATAGAAAAGGAAATAATTGAAATCGCTTGAGAAAAGAAAAGTCCTTGAGAAGAAGGCATGTGACAGGAAAAGCCAGACTAAATTTATATTTGATTTGCGATACATCGATATTTTTGGTGTGTGAACAAGAAAAAGTATCTCACAGAGTTGCCAGAGAATAAGTAAAACTTATAACTATAAATTGTAACTTATAAAAAGTTTTAACTCACCTTCAACCCACCTTAATTTCTAATAATTTTTACCCTTTCCAAATTTCAGGTGGGCCGATTATCATGGCAAGCAATGTACAACAACAACAACAAGAAAAGCAGCTACAACATCCCTACCAGCCAAGTAAACATCAGCTGCATCGAAGAGCACAAAAGGAGTACCCATCTTGTCCTAGAAATCAGCACCTAAAACGACTTCAGCCATCGGGATGCTGGCGTAAATGTGGCATGCCATGCCGCATTCAATTTGGCTTCTGCTTACTCCTGCTAATATTCCTGACCACGCATGGAGATCTTGTGCAAGCGGAGGGCAATGTTGGTAAGTGGTCTCCAAACCCCAAACCCCAAACCGTGTGGGCATGTTGTTAGCACACAAACATTTCAAACTTTAATTAAAAACTTTGACGCACAAAACCACACACCACCACACCGGAGCCCGGACTTTGCAAATATGTTCTTAACTCACTTATCCATGTTGTGCATAATCCAATTGGCCTACCAGGAATACGTGCAAAAACATGTGCACTTTGTGTTGAAAACTGACCAACTGACCAACTGCCGGACAGCTGGACTGCCGGCTGAGTGAGTTACAGTTTGTAAATCAAATTACCAACCGTGTGCAACAGGCGCATCAACTGGCATTTTGTGTTGCCTGCATTGTGAGTTCCCGCACGTACAGTCCCGACAAAAAGGGTGCCACTAAGTATCAATTTGTACAGGGAATTTGTGATTTAAGCTTTTTCCATTTGTTTGTAATTGAATTTGGAATTGTTGATTTCTCAACTGTGCAGAATGTTTAATCAAAATAAACGTTTAAGGTGTTAAGAAGTTAAGTGGGGGTTTTTTAGAATTTAGTTAGAAGCTGAAATCATTCTCAATTTGGTATTTGTTGGCAAGTAGTGTGAGACACACACATCTTTAGTTAAGGTTTAATAATCAGGAAGAAACTCTTTAGAAAAGCAAGATCGCTCGAAAGAGTGAGTCAGTACAAACTCAAACTCACTCATTTTTAGATCAAGAATTTCCATTTATACCGTATTTTAGACATTGAATCTGTAAGCAGAACGATTGAGTCAGTTTGGTGAAGCTTCTGCTGGTTCTTCTAGAAGTGTGCCGTAACTCATTTATTTATTTTTGTCCACATATTTTCTTGCCTTGTCTTGAGATAAGAGCACTTTTTATTGACAAAGAAAGACTTTTAAGTAATACTTCAAAGAAAAGATCAAATGTCTGTCCTTTCCTTACTAATATCATTTTTTTCATATCAAAGTTATACTGCACTATACTTAAATTTATGGACTCGATCATATCATCTTGATATTTTTTCAGATGAAGCCCTTTTTAATGCTTAAATTACCCGTACGATACAGTAGTAGTATAGTGATTTTATTTTTTTGTACTTGAGAATAAAAAAACATTTTATCAAGAAAAAAGTGAGAAAGTCATTCAAGCCCGACTATAATATACCCTGTACCAGTCTTATCTAAGGAGTCACGCAGGTATAATGCAATATATTTTCTCTCCCTCTCTAAGATTGTCTTTTTTGAATGAAAAGCGGCGTTGGTTGGAGAGGTTCATAGTGTTTTTTTTGCTCATAACTTAAGAACCGTTCATCCGATCCTTACCATTTTCTTAGCAAATCGATAAATCGATGGGATATAAGTTTTTTGCTGCCCTGTTAGGCGACATAGAAAAACAAGGTCGTTAGAGGGAGACGAACGTTGTCAAAATATTACTCAGAGAGGTAAAATTTATTGCTCTTTGCCAGCATTCGCATACTTGAACATTATTGGCCGACAGAAATGTACTGATGAGGGCCGAGGATTTTTCCAGTAATCCACATCTCCATTTTTCAACCGTAGTGGGACAAGTGAAGCCATGAACATGTTCGTATCACTCACTGCGCCACCATAGAAACAAATTACTTGCTTCCATCGCAGCCCCATTTGCAGAATAGGGTCAGGTTTTCTGGCAATGCTACCAAATCCGTTTCGGGTAGACTTTCCACAATGCGTCTCGCTGTGTGGTCCAATAAAACCTGAAGTTTCACTTGTGCCAAAACTTCAGTAACTTCCACAGGGTCCGGAACTGCTTCTTTTTTTGCAATAGTTATATCGTCATATCTGGGAAGAATATCCACTTATTTCCGCTTGGACAATCCCAAGTCCAAAAACAGGGCCAATGCTTCTTCTCGAGTGTAATTGGTGGGCTGCATATTTGGCGGTGTATTGATGCTGTCCTTAATGCGCTTAAGACGGACAGGACTATTAACTGCTACAGCCTTTGTAACAATCGATTTGTTCCTTTCCTGGGCTCTTGAATATTTCACCGATAATGTCTCCGATAGATGCTCGGTGCTGATTTCCGTTGTGGCACCCTGAAGCTTCCTTTTCCTGGTGAAAGTTGAGCACTCTTCTACCGATTTTGAGGGTCGGCCCTTTTGTCTCGCAGCAGTGCTCGTGCTTGGCTCATCCTCCACATCCACGAATGTCGTGGTCCCATCTAGCCAATCCGCGTATTTCTGTGCAAACCTTTCACTTTTACGATGAGAATTGTTCCACATAGTTTTTATCCTTCGGAACTTTCGGGTTATGGTTGCATCAATATTGCTGTCACTATGGCTAGTGCATTTTTTACCAACGAATTAAAACCTTCTTGACTTTCCACACTTTTAAAGAATTCAAATAAGTTTGTATTGTTGACCGACATTTTGACTTTGAATGTTGTTGCTCCTTTTAGTATTCGGAGTTGTGTCGTTATCAAGGCTGCTGGACAACTGTAGGATTAGCTCTGCCCGGGGCTCATATTTATATGAATGATCTCAGTAATTAGGAACAGGATCCTACCTCCCAACAGGTACAATTTAATTTAGCCGATCTTATTGCCTACCTAATTCCAGTCGCTTTGGTTTTATGACACTACACGTGTTGAAAGGAGGCAGGGCGCATTCCCATTCATTATTTTAGCATAACGTTGTAATATTATTATATTACACAGTTCGACAAAATCCAACTTTTTTTAAAAGCCCGGCAAAAGACCAATAAATTATGATAAAAGGCGCTTTTGTAAGCATCACCTCATACCCAGTTTTTCAAATCCACCCTCGGTTCGCGTTTAATGAGTACTTTTGTACTTGCAACACACAACTACAACAATTTTAGCTTAGTTTTTAATGGCTTAAGATAAAATTTTCCAAAATTCAGCAAATGTGGACAGGGTCATTGGGAACGACATATAAAAAATTCACTCAATTCGCGCAAACGGTTAAGGTACCTCCAAAAAGGAGTTAAACGTTCATTCTTCAATATCTTTAAAAGCGCACGGTAGATTTTTTTAAAATCGTTGTGTATGATGGTATAATGGGCTATTGCATTTCCCCAAGAGATGGTACTCGACAGCCAAAAAACCGCGAATTGGAGTACCAACTTTATATTCACCCACGAAGCACTCCATATGAACTATATACCCGACGTACAAATAGACTGAACTGTGTTTTCAGTTTCACCAAGGAAGCTTTGGTTCGCGTTTTATAGGCAATTTTGTACCAGCAATTGCCTTTAAACAACATATACCATCTGGGTATCACAGCCTCCCCCAAAAATTATGCAATTAATCTTATGATTAAAATTCGTCGTTTCCACCAAGATAAAGTAAATCTTTAATAAAAAATTGTCTTTGGTGGGCCATCCGCGGTACACCAAGATGCGCTGAACTAAAGTATTTAAATGATATGATCTGTTTTCCTGCTTGCAATGAAGCAATTTACTTATAAATTTAATTTCATAATTTTGGTAAAGCTGGTTTTACCTAAATGGTCAATGTTGTTCTAAGGCAGTTGCTGGTACAAAAATGCCTATAAACCGCGAACCAAGGCTTCGTTGACAAAACTGAAAACGCAGATCTGTCTATTTTTAGACCTTGTTTATGGGCTATATGAATTAATTTGTGGGTGAATATAAAATTGGTACTCCAATTCGCGGTTTTTTGGCTGTCGAGTACCATCTCTTAGGGAAATGCCATAGCCCATTATACCATCATACACAACGATTTTAAAAAAAATCTACCGTGCGCTTTTAAAGATGTTCAAGAATGAAGATTTAACCCCTTCTGGAGGTACCTTAACCGTTTGCGCGAATTAAGTGAATTTTTCATATGTCGTTCCCAATGACCCTGTCCACATATGCTGAAATTTGGAGAATTTTATCTTAAGCCAGTAAAAACTTAGTTAAAATTATTGTAGTTGTGTGTTGCAAGTACAAAAGTACCCATTAAACGCGAACCGAGGGTGGATTTGAAAAACTGGGTATGAGGTGATGCTTACAAAAGCGCCTTTTATCATAATTTATTGGTCTTATGCCGGGCTTTTTTTTAGTGTTGTACTGTGTTATTATTATTATTATGTTGTTACATAAAATGCTAAACGAGTTTGCATATAACAGCATGCTTTGATTTCACCTAAATACGTAGATTATTCATGCATTTTAATATGTTCAAGTCGCTCAAGCTCGCAAGGCGCAGCTATGCGCAAGACCAAATAAATATATTTTTATTTAGAAATGTGTATTTTAAAAAAAATTTTACTCTAGAAGCGTGAATGAGCATGAATGTACTTTTCGCAGTCCACCAAAGTGGGAAAATGAGGTACAAAATTAGTACTTCAGTAAAACGACAATAACTCAAAAACTAAAAAAAAAAATTAAATTGCCTTGTTCATTTTTCTTTAGAATTGATGCATCTTTAATAAGCAAAAAACCTTTTTGCAATCGGAACTTCCGTTTGGTTTTTATACGTTCCCAAAGGTAACATTTGAAACCAAAAAAATACAAAAATTTATCAGTTTGAAAAATTGTTCAACTTTGAACCACTGTAAAATCCAAAATAATTGACCAAATTCAAAAAACTAAACACTTTCGGGCTATTTGGGGTTCCCTTTAATAAATTAAATTAAAGCGGTCAAAAAACTTTACCACATCCATCAATTTTTGATTTTTGCAACGCTAAATTCGCGAAACCGGCCACTGTGCAGCGTCAGCGTCAGGGCATGAGGAGTTGCTACTAGATGCCTCTTGTTTCACAATTTATTGGTCCCAGTTCCAGGCTATTTTCAGTGTTTCACTGTTTTATTGATGCTTCCAATAAAAAAACCCAACTGATGGTATTATTAAAAATTATATTTGCTTACTTTTCTGTGTTTAAATTTAATTTAACAATTTTAATGCTTACTTTCAAGAAGATCTATTTTTAAGTGCACAAAAGATCGCCCAATTTACTGTTTGAATATTAGTTGCAGTATGGAAGCATACAATAGATATGCGATACAGTGCTACGTATACTGCGTGTTTAATTTAAAATCTTAAAAATACTGTTCTTCTCCATTGAGTCAAGAAAATTCTATATTACTTATCTTTCGACATTGAATGATTTTCATATAAGAACAATCAGCTTGTCTATTTTCTGAGTATACCAATACGAGGGAAAAATTTAACAACAAAAGTACCCAAAAGCTGAAATAGTTTGGAATTTTTAAACCTAAGAACCAAATACCCATTTCTAAAGGATGATTCTTTCATTAAGTGTTTGTTTTTTAATATTTCAATGAAGATTCACTGTTTTGTGCGCAAACTTTTGTTCACTGAGGCATCTAAACTGAGGCAGGCTAAATGAATTAGTCAGCATACAATATTGTCACAGAAACTTTCGAACTACCGTTACATCCACAGAAATGCACTGTTTAGTGTGTTTTATAGGTGGCTGGAATATTGGGTCCGTATATCTTTAAAAATGAGGCCAGACTGAATATAACCGTCAATGGCAAGTCGTCCTTAATGTCGGCGACATTTGACTCTTTAGTAAGATTTGAACTCATAAGATCCATTAGGCCTAAGGCTGTTCTTAAACTGTGCGACACATGAGACATAAAAGTGTATTAGTCCTGTTTTTTGTTATAGCTTAGTATTTAGACAAACGAAATCGCTTTAGCTGGGTGTCGTAAAAGGGTGTCGGAAAGCTTTCGCCTCTTACGCTCGGTGAAATTCAGACAAACTAAAATTTCCGTGCCTCAGAGTCGGAAAGCTCGTAGTGCCACTAACTTGACAAACACAAACAGCTGATACAATTCCGATGGGGTACTAGAAGAAAAAATACCTTGTAATTTTTTCGACACCTACCCGTCGGAATGTCACCGACGAAAATAATTGATTGCGCACATTTTGAAACCAACGGTAAGATTTTGCGTTGCCCATGACTTCTACATTCCATATATCCTCCAAAACTATCCAAATATTTGCAAAAATAACACAGCCCAACAGTGATTTTGGTGCAGGTCTATTTTTAACAGATTATGTTAATATAGACTTCACTGAACAAAACTGTATCATTGGTTTTGTTCAATCAGCTCTTGTTTCCAAGATATCGCGGAAAAACCAAAAAGTCGACTTTTTGGCACTCTAGGATTTATGGAGGCCACACTAGGTATAATTATCTGAATTTATGAACTAATTGCGATAAAGTACATATCAATGCAAATTTAAAAAATCATAGCCGCTATATTAGTACAGCGGAAAGTGTTTAAATTTGCTCTAAAGAAGAATTTTTCGATTTATAGATTTTTATTTTTTTTTAAAAAATTAATTTTTTTTTTTCCATTTAAAAAAATATTTTTTTTTTTTTTTTGGATTTTGGAAATTACTAAAAAAAAAATAATTTGTGGGGGGGGGGGGGTTAATTTAATTTTAATAGGGAAGGGAGGGTGGGTGTTTTCAAATATAATTTATTTTATAGACTGGCCCTTATATTAACTTTTTTTTTTGATTTCAAAATACCGGGCGGAAAAGGGTTCGTTTTGGTCCCAATAGATATAAAAAAAAGTTTGGCAGCGATCGGACTTCATTTAGTGGACGCGCGTTCGCCTTCAAAATCGAAAATTTGAAATGTATGGGAAATGAGGGGGATGAGATTCGAATTTAATTTCTAAAAATTCCAAAAAAATTTTTATGTGTTAATTCTTTTTACATCCTTTTAGGGGAATATCATAGCAACATTTTAAATATAAATGTGTCTTATTTTGAGAGTCAGCCTGGCCAGAATCATATCAAAATGGTCAATTTTTCAAATTTTTTTTTGGTATTTTTTTCGAAGAATTTTTAATACATATAAGATTTTGATTTTTGCTTTTGCCCGGGCGGCAAAACTATCGTTTTGGTCCCAAAAGATATAATAAAAAGTTTGGCTGCGATCGGACTATATTTAGTGGACGCGCTCTCGCCTTAAAAACCAAAAATTTTAAATATGCTACCAATATATAGGATGAGATAGGGATTAAATGTGCAAAATTTGAAAAAAAATTTTTTTGTGATTTTGCTCTTTAAATCCTTTAAGGGGAATACCATAGCAACATTTTACATATTTTTGTTGGATATTTCGAGCGTAAACTTGGTCAGAATCATATCAAATCGGCCAATTTTTCAAAAAAAAAAATTTTTTCTGAGATTAATTTCGGATTTAATCTCAAAAAATTTTCAAATTTTCTTAAAGTGTTAATTCTCTTTAAATACTTTTTGCGGAATATCATAGCAACATTTTAAATATTTTTGTTGGATTTTTCGAGAGAAAACTTGGTCAAAATCATATCAGAACTCCAATTTTTCTCATTTTTTTGGTGTTTTTTTTTTAATGATAAATTAATTTATGTGAGACTATGATTTTTGCTCTTGCCTGGGCGGAAGAAGTTTCGTTTTAATCCCAATAGATAAAATAAAAAGTTTGGCAGCGATCGGACTTCAGTTGGTGGAAGCGCACTCGCCCTCAAAATCGAATTTTTGAAATATATGCGCAATATTTGGGGTGAGTTTTGGGCTTAATATCTCAAATTTTTAATAGAAAATGTTTATGTGTTATTTCTCTTTATATTCTTTTAGAAGAATATCATAGCAACATTTTAAATGTAAATGTCGGATATTTAGAGCATATCTCGTATATATTATTTTATCTTAAAAAAAAAAACATAAAAAAAATTATAAAAAAATGTGAAAAATGTGCTTTTAAATATGATTCTTACCAAATTTATTCTCAAAATATCTAACTTTAATATTCAAAATGTTGCTATGATATTTCGCTTAAAGTATATAAAAAGAAATAACACATAAAAAAAATTTTAAAATTTTACAGATTAAATCCAAAATTAATCTCAGAAAAAAATTTTTTTTTTGAAAAATTGACCGATTTGATATGACTCTGACCAAGTTTACGCTCGAAATATCCAACAAAAATATGTAAAATGTTGCTATGGTATTCCCCTTAAAGGATTTAAAGAGCAAAATCACAAAAAAATTTTTTTTCAAATTTTGCAGATTTAATCCGTATCTCATCCCATATATTGGTAGCATATTTAAAATTTTTGGTTTTTAAGGCGAGAGCGCGTCCACTAAATATAGTCCGATCGCAGCCAAACTTTTTATTATATCTTTTGGGACCAAAACGATAGTTTTGCCGCCCGGGCAAAAGCAAAAATCAAAATCTCATATGTATTAAAAATTCTTTGAAAAAAATACCAAAAAAAAATTTGAAAAATTGACCATTTTGATATGATTCTGGCCAGGCTGACTCTCAAAATAAGACACATTTATATTTAAAATGTTACTATGATATTCCCCTAAAAGGATGTAAAAAGAATTAACACATAAAAATTTTTTTGGAGTTTTTAGAAATTAAATTCGAATCTCATCCCCCTCATTTCCCATACATTTCAAATTTTCGATTTTGAGGGCGAACGCGCGTCCACTAAATGAAGTCCGATCGCTGCCAAACTTTTTTTCATATCTATTGGGACCAAAACGAACCCTTTTCCGCCCGGTATTTTGAAATCTATTTTTAAGGGCCAGTCTAATTATTTATTTTTTCCAACCAATTACCCCCTTTTCTTTTTTTTTTTTTTTTAATAAAATTTTTTTTTTCCTCCTTAAATTTTTTTTTTTTTTTTTAAACAACCTTTTTTTTTTTTTTAATAAAAAATAATTTTTTTTTTTTTTTTTTTTTTTATTTTTTTTAAAAATATATTATTAATTAATTTTCTTTTTTTTTTTTGTTTTTTTTTTTTTTTCGAAAAATGTCTGTCTTTAGAGGCCAATTTAGACCCTTTCCGCTCTACTTATATAGCGCCTATGATTTTTTAAATTTGCATTGATATGTCCTTTGCCGTAATTAGCTCATAAACTCAGACATTTATTCCTAGTGTGGCCTCCGTAAATCCTAGAGTGCCAAAAATTCAAGATTTTCGTTTTTCCGCTATATCTTGGAAACAAGAGCTGATTGAACATAACCGAAACCAGTTTTGGAATCAGTGAACATAAACTTATCATATTTTTAAGGCCACAGGGCTGCACCTCACAAAGATGGTCATTTTGTTGGCCTGTGTAATTAACTAAATTCAAATGCAAGCAAATCAGCGCAGTGTAACCGTTTCACATTGGGTGGTATTTCGATGAGGGGGGGGGTGGTATTTTGCCATTGTACAGTCACACTGCATCGTCCGCTGGGTAACCCATCGAAAAAAGTTGTCAATTTAGCTAACGGAAGATTTAGTTTGTCTGAGTACTAAGCTTTAGTTTTCAATTTGAGAAACTTGTCACATTTATAGTATTTGATGGGGCCTTCTAGACTATCAAGAGTCGTGTGTCGAACAGTGTGAAGGCAGCCGAAAACAAATAAAATTTTTTTTTTTTAGGGAGTTTTTTAATACTCATCGTTTTGGACTTAGGGAAAAAATAAAAGACTTTTTTCGGAGTGTACACCTGATGGCCTCGAAAATGGTTCTTTAATGCACTACAAAATTGGTGTAAGAAATTATTAATATTCTCTTCAAATATTTTCTAACTTTTGGCAAAGTGAGAATGTAAACATTTGTAGAAAATTGTCAACAGCCATCAGACGCATCAGGTGTCACTTGACTTGCTGAAAACCAATTTAAATCTTGTGTTTAAATATTCATGGCTCGTGTTTGGCCCGTAACAGTCAACTCATGTGCTTGACTGTACTTCACCCTGCTGCATCACTCGGTAAAGAGCTAACGGCTTATGGCATAGGATTCACAGCTCATATCCTTGTCCATGTAAACTGCTGTCTGTTGCCCGCTGCCTGCTGCCATGACAACAACTAGTTGCTGCTGCTGTGGGCCATGCAAATTCGCAGCTTTCATTTCATGCACGTCAGCAATCAACCCACGCAGGAGGAGGGCATGAAGATGGGAGCAAGGGGCAGGCTGCGCATGGTACATACATTTATGCATAGCCTTGTGGAAATATCAACAGGAGCTAGGTCCTGGGATTTATTGATTGCCGCTGCCACTGCCACTCCAAACGCCCACACATCCTGCAGGTGCACAGCCCACACACCCACACAGATAAATGTCCTGGCTTTGCAGTTGACTGCACTGTTGTTGCTGCTGTTGGGATGTGTCATGTATAAATTTGCAACCAGGTAGCAACATCATTAGCAGCAGCTGATGTTGCCCCATTGGTCGCATATTTCATGGCGTCTGCCATGTCCTTGCCCTGTTGTTGTGGCAACTTTTGATGGCTGCACAATCAAATTTAATTAACAGCTGCCTCATGCGAGTCCATTCCCTTTGCAACCGTCTGAAGCATTTGCCCTTCGCTTTGGCAGCAAAAAACACTTCATTAAGCATTCGTCCAGAAGAACTTTTCATTCATTTCATTTGAAAAACAAATATTTGCACTCTTTTCATAAAAGCTCTGCAGATAGTTTTTCACATTTTGCGCAGCATTTTAATAAAAATTCCTTTTGCCAGCAATTGAAATTGCAAAATGAAATGCAAATCCAGCAGTTTTGTCGCATTTTCACATTTCCAAATCAAAATCCCGAATGCATTATTAATTAGTTCTCCGCGAACTATGAATAAATTCAACAGCTCTAATGCAATTTCCATGTCCGAACATTTGTTGCGTTGACACAAAACAGAGAAAAAAGGGGTTTTATTTTTCATTGGATCCAGTGGATTCTTTTGCAGTTGGGGTTTGCGGTAAATGGGCGAAAGCGAAAGCCTGACCACAAATGTAAATGAAGTACCTATCGTTGTTTTATTATGGCAATGATCTCAACGGGTAATCAATCGATGACACAACCAATTGGGACAGAGAGAAATGCATTTGCATTTGTGGTTTGATTTAAACGGATGGAGGACGAGTTCATAAGACAATTTGGTTTCACATTCACAATTTGGCAAAGAATAAAATATGAATGGATGTTTACATTTTGAAATTGATATCATCTCATTTTGAACATTACCTCCTAACCTTAACTATTTAATCTACTACTTTCATTTGAATATTACTTAAAATTTAATCAAATTAAGAAAATAAGGAAAATTGAAGATGCAAGTAAAAAAGTCGGTAAAAACCACCGTTTTTTTACCACCACCATCTTCACCCGCTCTTCACTCTTTCCCCTTCCTCCTCATTCTAACACATGTAGCAGCTGTCATATGTCTCAGAAAGTCAAGAGCTGAATGGCTCTCTGAAACCTAATTTGTGTGAGAATGATACCTATCATGATCACTCTCTCTCGCGCTCTTAAACAAACAGCTTAGTGCACAACATCTTTTTTTTTGCGTTTTATCTAGTTCGCGGTGATATTTTCCAAATTTTCTTTCTTAGTGCGCGCCTGCATAACTAAACGAAGGTCTATTCCAAATATTAAATCTGTAAGATAAGCAGTTTTGGCTGAAGGTTGATATGTAAGTCTGTCAGTCAGTCGGGTGTACAGATTTGTATATACTTCTTATACTTAAAAGCAGATCAAGATTATTTAAAATGTTTGCCATGCCCCCTCCTGCCCCTGCAATTTGGATATAACATCATATCTTCCACAGTTCTGAACATAGATGGTTCGTACCATAATACAACTATGTCAGGTATGGCGCTCTCTTTTAAAGACTCCACTTACATAATATAGTAAAATTTACGAAATAAATTTTAAAGACAGTGACTTTCATTTTACAGAAGGCGTTGAATATAACCGCAGGCTTTTTTTGAAAAGTGCCAAGCGAATACCAATATTTAATTGATTTTTTGTAAATCTGAGTGTGCTTTGAGTCAAGATATACTCAACAAGGTAGGCGCACTCGTTCTCTCCCTCTCTTGACAACTTGTTAAATTTCTACGCGGACGAATTTTTTGTGTTTTACTTAGTAGCTTAGTAGGCTTTGTATTGAAATATATTACTCTCTTTGACACATATATAAGAAGTTGTGAGAGAGCGAGTGCGCCTACTTTGTTTAGTATACCTTGCTTTAAGTATTGGTTTATTATCTCTCTCCGTCGATATTAGCAAAAGCTGTCGGTTTTCGATAAACGCTGAACGCCATACCTGTTAGAGTTGAATCATGGTTCGTTCTATCAAGAGAAAGTTAGTTATTAGCATTGTTTATTGATTTACCAAAAAAATGGTGAAAATTGTATAAAAGATACTTAGGTGGTAACCAAAAATTAGTTTCAATCAAAGAAAGCAGTTCTGAAATAGTTACAGTAGTGGCGCCATATGTTTGTCTGTTTTAAAATGGTCACAGTAGTGGTGCCATCTATTGATCAGTTTTGAAAATCAAGTAGTGAGGCCAAATCTTGGTCAGATAACTGCTGATAGTGCAGTTAAAGAGTATATTACATTCGAGCTTGACTGACCCTAATTGCTTTTTTTCAAATTTATTTTCAAAAGAAAAAAAAGCAGTTTTTTGATTTTGGAACATCAAACAGCGGACTGCATAGCGGATCTTCGAATCTTTTTGGATTGAAAATGTTATTTACATTGATCCTCTATATGCCATCGGGTCAGAAGACGTATGAGATACCCGTGGTGCTCTCGGATTCACCCCACCCTCTCTCTCTCTTAGACATCCTTAGGGTGCTCTCTCTCTCCTTAGGGTGCTCATACTCAATATCCCATCTGATTCTTCATCTCTGTGCCCTCTGAGTCTCAGCACTTAAATAAATAAATTGTTGTAAATGGCCCTGGCTGGACTGAGACGACCCCAGCCTTAGAGACTTCCTTACATGGCGCCCGAGCAGGAACCTGGAGGCAATACAAATTCAACGGAACATTCTTATTCTTAAAAACAAAGAAAATTTAGTTTAAATTCTTCTCCACGTATGTATGTACAATGTACATTGTACATTGTACATTGTATTGTGTTGTACCGATAAAATATTAGGAATGATCTTATCGAATACATAATCAGGCTTGTTCCCGTTTCTAAATTTAATTATTTGGAATTGTCAAAAGAAGCGTTGAAAGAGCCGATTGAAGAAGTTAATAGGCCAATAACACGGTCGGTTTTTGAAAATGTAATTATTTAACAATTCCGATTCCGCATGATTTGATCGAAAATGGGAACAGGATCGAACAATTACACTCCAGCCTCGAAAGAGCCAAGTCGTGACTTCTTTCAATCTGTTTTGGCTTGTGTGCTTGAAATATTCGTTGGAGAGATAGGGACTTACCTATATCTAAATCAGAAGCTCTCTCAATCTATACCAGGGATGCCCCGACTGAGCTTACGTCCATGTGGAAAGAATTCTAAGCAACTTTGTTGTTGCGTTCGAGCTTGCGAGAGACATCGGAGAGAGAGAGAGAGAGAGAGGGGATGTTGTTGGAAAGAGGAAATAAAAAGAACAGAGCACGCATATGTATTTTTACGTCGGTCGTATACGCGCACGCTGTTCCTTTTCGTCAAGCAACAAGAAGTGCGTGACTTGCGGAATGGCGCCCCTGATCTATACATATACATAAATCTCTAAGCCCAGACCGCTTTTCCTAAAAAATCTACAAATTGTCACAGATCTTCGTTTAGATCTTCGCATTTTGATAGAGATTTTGGAAAATTTTAAAAAGTTAGGAAAAATTTAAAAAGAACAAAACGAAAAACTTCCGAACCGAAATTAAAAATGCTTCACATCAAAAACTAAAAATCTGGCTTTATTTACTGTTTATCAAAATAGTTCCATTGAAAGTTAAAAGCACAATTTTGTATGCCTTTTTGTTCGCTAATCTAATCACTCCAAATGCATCTATGGCCCTTTAGTTGCTAGTTTAAGTTTTCATTCGTTTTGTCTAAGTTAATCTTTGCTGTTTATATCCTTTTGAACTTGCCACTTTCCACTAAGTAAATTCATTAATTTCAAAGTTCGGCAAATTTGCTTTTACCACTCAAAAGGTGCAGATGTGTGCGCATATGTGTGTGTGTGTGCGTGTTTGTGTTTGTGTGTGCCAAACCTGCACTTGGCAGTCAAAGTCCTGACAAGCTTGTTTGGTGGGGATTACATGGCTGCAGCAGCGTGTTGGTGTTTTTGGATAGATAAGTGAAAGGTTGGCCCTTAACTTTGTATAAGCTAAAAACTTTGGCTGCGTTTTTCATATCCAGAGGAATAAAATTGCTTCCGCTGGCCAAGGCTGAGTGGAAATGTAAGCTCAAGTTACGCTTCAGCTTCTTCTCCTTCTCCGACGGCAATTCAATTTATCAAGTAATTGCAAACAACTTGCAACTAATGAAAATGTTCTTAATTTGTACCCCCCCCACCACCCTTTCTCTACTCATCTGCTCTCCAGTCAAATGGAACAAATGTGGAAAAGTGTGCAGCAGCAGAGTATCTCAGTATCTCGAGTCATTGTTAAACATGGCATAAACATATTGCTATCAAGTTTAGAGCATTTTTGCTGAAATTCATGCCAAGTGAAGGAAACAAGAGCCGAATTCTGTTGATGGGTTTTTCCCTCTACTTTTACTTTTCCAGCTTGTCGAATAATTGCGCGCTCAATTTGCCGGAAAACCGGGGGGAAAATGCATTGCAATTTAAGCTGGCATTGAAAATGGCGTTTTGTGTGCTGCAATTACTGGGAAAGAGAGGAGCAATTTGAGAGGATTTCAAGTGTGTGGCACAGTTTTAGTTTCAAGTTTCCCAGTTGTTGTTACCTGATCTTAGTTTGAAGGATGTTCAATCTATACTTGAGAGCTTTGCCATAAAAATTCAATTTAATAGTTGTGCACTGGACCACATCATCATCACATCTCCTTGAGGCAGGACCCAATGTCTGTTGAGTCTGGCAAGTTAATTAAACTTTGTGAGCTGAATGGCAGAGATGAAAATGTAATTAAGAGATAAAAATGTAATAATAAGACACATATGTGTGTGTGTGTGCTTACACGCCCACTGATTTTACCGCCCACCTGTATTTATTATTGACAGACCTCGTTGAATGCCCAGACATGAGGCCATTATGATTCAGACACACAACCATAATCAAGCCAAGAACTCAAGCTAATCCAAGGGAGACAAACAATGCCCTGGCTAATGAATAATAACCATAATCATCATTAAGATGCATTAAAATATCTACTTACTTAAGTAATAATGATATGAAGTAAAGACAATTTGAGAAAGATTATGGACTTTTTGATTTCTTTGAAGAAAAAGCGAAATATATTAGACAAATAAAAGTTAAAGTGTATTAATTTTGAACAGAAACTTTAATTAAAGGCCCTGAAAGGTTTTACTCTAAAGACCTAAGGCCTTTGTAAGGCATTTGAAACCAAACCATTTTGGTTCAAATTTCGGTTCCAACGATTCCGGCTTACATATTTGACCCTCAATAGTCAAATGGTTCTTCTCGTTGTGTTTGATCAACATTATTATTCACTCTGTTCTACGTAGTTCGTAAGAGCGAATCTTCGAAAGCGACAGAATATTAATGAAGAAATACAGTAAGAAAAAAATCAAGAATTTTCGTACTTAAATCAAGAATTTTCAGTTTCAATAACTTAGAAAATTCTTGATTTAAGTACGAAAATTCTTGATTCAAGAAAGTTTTTTAAAATACCTATATTTCTGATATCAAGAACGTTTTGGATATGTTGAGCTCGATTTGGGATTTATTTTAAAACTTTTAGAGCTAAAAATAAGCTTGAATTGGCCTTAATTAAGTGCCTTATGCCCGTAGATTAAAAGCGAATAGTGTTTGGATGAAGAATTTTGATTCAAAAGTAAGAACCAACCATTCTTAACCACAGCCTTTAACATTCTAAAATTAATCCTCTTTGGTCTTAAACTAAAACTGATATGTTCTTCATCGAAACCCCTTTTTGCACTTGATTCCATCCTGCAGTTCTGTTTTATTCCTTTATCAATCCCGATTTATTTTCGAAAATATTTATCGAGTTGTTCCTAAAATCAAGAATTTCCTGGCTTATTGAAGTTATGAAACGAAAAAATTTTTGATTCAATCCCGATTAGGCTTAAAATCAAGACCGATTATCATTGAAAATAATACGAAAACAGCTCAGTTTGATGTTATTTCATAAATGCGCGAAAATGATTTTTAAAGGTTTATATAGAGATTTGTTGACAAATTACAAAAACATTTTATCGGAGACTAAAAAACTTATTACTTTATATAATTCAATACAATTCTATACCTAATTAATATTTTCATTTATAAAAGGTTCCTTTATTATTAATTTAGAAAGTTGTGCACATAGAAAAATCAATGTCCATGTCTTTTGTGTTTATTATTTTATTTAAGTAACCTTTATTTGTAAGACTCAAAATTTTGAAAAGTTAAAACAAAAATTTGGTTCATAACCCTTGTCACGGTCAACTAAAAACATGGATAATTCCAAACCAGCCTTAATGAATATCGAATAGGGTGACATGACCAAATGCCCACGGTCATAAGGCCCATATGAAAAATTTCAATCACTACTTTGAAATGTAACTCAGAATTTTTCTGGGCCTTTTGACCGGACATAAAGCCCATGGGTGTAATGTCCGTATTCAAATTTATGTGCTGAATATAAAATTTAACAAATTTATGCTTTCCATAGATTGATTACAATTTTACTCCTTTAAAATGGGCATAAAAATTATGTCCCATTTTGCTCGTGTGATTTTTTTTAGATATTCGGTACAATTATTGCAAGTCTTGGTGAAAAATCACCGACTTAAGGCCATTTTTTCATGTTCCTGTTCTATTTCAAATTGAAATCCACCTTGATTTGGCAACCAGGTGGTTTTTGTGCAATTGGTTGTCTCATGTAGGTTGATTATCAATTTGCTGAAAAAGCACTAATAGTAGGATGGTAGCGCGTCTGCACTCTGCAGTTTATTAGTGGCATTCAAGAAAGCGATTTGATTACCTCCTCGGCCACAACAGCAACGGCTAACGATACCTGAGCAAAGAGTACGTCCTCGTTACAAAGAGCTGATGTGATCATCACAGATAGTATGTACCAGTTTAAGGTCAGTTTCACTGGGATCGCATTGATGGGAAGATCGAAATTGCTGAACAATCCGAAGCACAACTATGCCTGGACCATTGCGTTCAACTTGCTTTACTCGCCGGGTCAGTCACATCTAAGTCCAGCCATGCCGAATAGGTTGGATACTGCACTTCACGTTGTATGACTTGGACACCATTTCGAAGCTAATCTTCTCTTTGGGTTTTTAGATTATCTTGTACTCAGCTTGTCGCTGCTTTTGCTATTCCAAGAATTTCTGATTTCGGCCTAAAGTGCCGCTGATATGCAAGAGATAGCTAATTCGTTTTCCAATTAAAGCAACATATTTCTGGTTATAATTTCAGTGTTAATATTTAACTGGGCGAAAAGTCGATAGACGAGATATGGGCAATATATCCGAAATATATGTGGACATAAGGCCCATAAAATTTTGAAGTTTAATTTCGATGCTTACTACGATTAATTTGAATATGGGTCCTTTTGTCCGTGGGCGTTTTGTCATGTCACCATCGAATAGCTCTGATTTCTCCTTGAAGGGATGTTGTGTGTGTGTACAGTTTCGCCTCTCGTAGCTTTGACTCATACCGCATAGCCCACAGATATTTAAGGGACCATAAGATGGTGTTTTGGCCTTAATGAACCATATATGTAGTTGAGTGTACAATAAATGATGTTACTTTTTTAATTTCTAAGGGGCATCTAAGTCTTTGCTTCTGTACTTCCACTTAAAAAGAATTTGAATAATATCAAGTAAAATTAAAATTAACTGCTTATGAAGATTAGATTGATGGCAATCGAAGACGCGTATATAAGAGATAAAGACCAAAAACCGCAAAATTTTTAAAAATTTCAATTGAGTATTTATGAAAGTTCAGGCATTAATAAATAACAGGCGTAGATTAAATAGTCAAAAATTTGCCAATTTTTCGTATGACCTAAGATAATTCTAAAGATTAGATGAATGACAATGTAGACGGGTAAATAGGAGTTGTAGATGAAACGGTGAAAAGAATCGCAAAATTTTCATACGTTCAAAGATTTTATTGAAGGATTAATAGACGGCAATAGTAGACAAGTAGATATAGGAAGTGTACACCGTACCGTCAAATAATTTTTATATGAGCTTAGATTTTTCTCAAAATGTGCAATATTTTATGATTTTTAAGAATTATGTACTAAAGTTTGATATATGGAGATTGTAGACGAGTAAATGGTTAGATCCAACGGTCCGAAATGTAATTTTTAAAAATGTTTATATAATGTAGATGGGTAAACTTATGACGGGACAAGATTAGGATCGATTAAAAAGTCCGAAAATATACAAAATTTTATGTTTAGCTTAAACTTTCAGGAAGTTTTAATGGTTGGCCGAATAGACGGGTAAATAGGAGATGTCGGTCAATCGGTTTAAAGTAATTTAAACAGTTGCAAAATTTGTTTTATATATGCTTAAAATGACTGCAAGTCTTCCAAATCGGCGGACCAAAAAAAACTTACAAGATGGCAATTGTCCAATAAGCTTTACTTTTCGGTGAGAACATAGCAACGCTTGCCGTGTACCTCATATGGAAATATGCATTTCAAAACAGTTCTATGGCAAATTTTTAAGCTATTTTAAAATCAAACGTGTATTTTTAATCCTGGCCAACTAGGATAATAATTAATCTGAAATAAGTCATTTCACAAAAAATTGGCCTATGCAAAATACTATTTAGCGAAAAAAGATTTGTGATATCAGAACTTAAATCGGACATGGGCTTTAAAATATGAAAAATCCGCTGTCTAATTACTGCTTTTTTTTTTTTACTTTCTCTGCTATTTGCACTTCCCAACTGGATCGCAAACTCTCCAGAGTCATTCCGTCCATCTCGTTCCAGTTGTATTGATGTGTCGAACTACGGCTGTTGTTATCTTTCTCTTCTGAGCGTTTATCTTAAGTTCGTTTGTGCCTATATATATTCCGTTGCATTTTTCCCCGTCATTTCCTGCCGTTGCATTTGATTTCGTACACCTCCCCGCTCTTGTCTTCCTTGCTTATTTGGTCTTTTGTGTTTGTAAATAAGCGTCTTGTGTTGTTGTGGGCTTTGTAGGCAGAGATCAGCTGTTCCAAACGTTGGTTCGGCAATATATCTGTAAGTAATTTTGGATTTTTTTAGGTTTGGAATGTATGGCACACTAATATATTTCCTTGATTCCTGCTTATTTCCCTTGGGATTATTATTGAATAGTTTGTCAGTTGTTTCATTGATTATTCTATTGATGAGGTTTCTTTATTTCTTACTGATTTGCTGGTCTGAAATTTTCATCATTTGAGTACGCTGTTCTTATTAGATTTTTTTCCATGCGTTTTCTCTGGTAGGGTGAACGGTTTGAATTATAATTGATTAGTCTGCCTGATGCCTTTAATTTCGTATACCAGTTAAATTTCAGTGTTCCCTTTTCCCTTGTTATCTCTGTGTCCAAATAGGCTAGTTTTTTCCTGTTATATAAATTAGGATTGATGGATTGATATTCTCTCCACCCACATTTATGAGCTTTATTTTAAATCACAGACTTTAACAATTTCAATTTTGCTTGCCCAAATAATAATTCATAAAATTATATGTTGCATACTTTTAAGAGTTTTATGGATATTTTTTTTGTCATACCCCTCGGGCTAATGGGAATGTCTGTTTCGCCGAGAATGTCATAAAAATTAACGCGGCATCGTAAATATTTGAGCATTTGCTTTTTCCACATATGAACGATGTTATATTTAAGTGCAAATATGCGTAAAATTCAACAGACAAAAACACACAAAAACAAAAGCCGAAAAAATGGAAAAGGCGTGTCCAAAGCAGATTTATATTTAGCATATGGCTAGGGAGCGGCGGCATATCTACATACTCCGCCTCCGGCGCAATCCCCGGCAATTACTTTGTTGGCACTTTATTTTCGGGGGTGGGGGTGTCCTTTTGAAGTTCTCTGTACCATTAATGGCAACTAGGACAACAACAGCAACAACAACTATGGGGCTTCATATGTTGCATAATGTATGCAAATGTATTTATTTGGCCACAAAAGCAGGAAAGAAAGTAAATAAATGTTAATTTAATGGTAATATTGTTTACTTGGCCACAAGGTGTAAGCAAATAGCAAAACCAGAGTCAACTTACAAGAGATGTGGGTCTACGTGTGTGTGTGTGTGTGTGCTAAGCCCAAATACATGGTCCTGTATTTGCATATTGCCTACTGTTGGTCCTTGCCAGAGGCGCGGCGTTAAAAAACAAAAAGGACACGAACAACAACAACAACAACAAATTCATTGAGCAAATTCCAGGGAACAACAGCTGGGGATCCAGACCCAGAGCTAGGCCCAGGCCCAGGCCTTGTGTGGGCGTGCGGAAATTTAATAAGAATTGGATTTTATGTGTTACGCATACGCGAATAGGCGTGTGTATGTGTGTATACAGTTTGTGTATGTGTGTGCGTATAGGCATGCCCCATTGGTTGGCTCTAATTTGGCATTAATATACTTACACACACACACAGCCTCTGCGCTAATGATTTGATTTATCTGAACCTCAATCATTATTTGCGCAGCCACAAAAAAAAAATAAATTGCTTAACCCGCCCAACACACAAAAACCATTGCATACTTTATGGCCGAGCGCACATTATTTTAATTGAAAAACAAATTAAGTAGCACATAAATTAATTAGAAACTTTTATTAAATAAGTGGGAAATTCAATTATAATCCAATATTGTCTTTCGTTGGCGTTTTTATCAGAATGAAGGAAAGGAAAAAATGTAGGAAGAATGACTGAAGTGAGAAAATATGTGAATAGAACCAGGAAAGACACAAAAGAGTGATATATAAAATCTGAAAAATTTAATAGAAAAGAAACTATTAAAATAAGTCGTAAGGAAAAAGCAAAATGATTTAAATTATGGACTTAATTAAGAGTACGCAACAGCCGTAATATTCCCTGGCTGATACCAAAGATTTATTTATGTTATAGATGACGCATGTGAAACTAAAAACGAGTCTTTTTGGGAGCTGACATTGGATGCCCATTTTTGCATTTCGCTGCCTTTACGAGGATGCGTATACTGAAACTTAGCTATATGTTTTCTCAATTAGCTATTCTGCTAAGAGCAAAAATTTATAGATAATTTAGATGACACATGTGACGCAAATAACGATTTTTATTGGGAGCTGACATTGGATCCCAAAAAAAAAATATTGTATGAGATGCGGTATCTATATATGTAGTGTCTTTGCTGATACGAGTTCATTGAATTATTGAAGAATGACCTCTTCTTTGAACTAATGATAACAAATGTTTAAAATTATACACTTTTATTGAGCACGGTTGTAGGTTTGATTTTGTACTGATTCACTTTGGCGAGTGAGTTTGTTTTTATTAAGAAATTTTCCTTAACTCTATTCTACAATAAAAATGTGTGTGTAAGGACACATCCTTGTATATAAATGGTTGGCTTGGGTCACAAAAGTGGTAAGGAATACATATTGTCCCTTAAATTTTTCTCGGATTTTTTTAGAAAAATAAATTATTCAGTTCTTATTGGAAAATTTATTAACTTCCAAACCATTTGTAGTCAAATTAATTACCTTTCCTTCAATGAAATTCGGTTTTCTTTCCCAATTCGGTTTTGCTGTTCATAAATTATAGTAAAATCTGGGGTGCAAACCGCTTGGTTATTAAAAGTGGTTCGTATTACGGTCACTGAACGAGAGTTCGAGAACAAAAGTCACTAAAAAAAGTCACAGATCGAGAGTCCGTTCACACAACTCACAGAAAAATTAGTGACTGAAAAAGGAGTCTCCAGCGAGATTCACTAAACAAGAGTCGCAGAATAAAAGTCACTGCAAAAAAGTCACTAAGCAAAAGCTCTTGAGTTCTTAAAGAAGACTCACAAAACAGAAGTCATAAAAAAGAAACAATAAATGAATGTCTGTGATTCTTCCAGGGTCTGTGTTCGGCCGTCTCCCAAGCTTATCTCAGCTGTTCTCCTACGCGTTTCGAAAACATTTCTGCTTTTTTATATTTATATTTTATAACCATACAAATGTGGGAATGGGGTGGAAATTTTACTATCATTCCCAAATAATCGAATATTGTAACGAGTTTTCTTTCGCTCGAAACTACCCTAAGCAAGGCTCGAGAAATGTCGTGACTCGCCTCAACAAATTTAGAGTTGTCCCAAATATCAATTGAAAAGACCTTTCTGTTTTCAGTAGTATAGCACGTACAATATCAAATAGTTAGGCTTAGGTGGTACTTAATCGCTAACAAGGTATGATATTAACGTTTTAATTGGCCACAAGGTTTCACTTCTCACCCGGAATTCTGTCGTGCTGTCTGTGACTCGCCGACTCTTTCTTTTCATGTTGTTTCTACGACCTGGTTACGATCTGTTGGCTTGGCTTGCACTCGGCCTGTAGGGACATACATCTCCTGCTTGTATAATCGTCGGCTTGCCACACGTCCAACCTCGTACTTTTTGCCCGTTGTATATTAGCACTTATCTGCTATTTCTCTCCTTGCTCCTGTGATTTCCGTCTCTCGCACAATCCTTGTGAGATCCTTTGCTGGCTCTGGTGTTGGTTACGACCGATACTGACGCACCCGCACTCGCTTTTATTCTCCGATTTGACACTGACTCCTCGATTGCTGTCAGTCTGGTCTTTTATAGGCCTCCGTGCGTCTCTTGCACCTTTGCCATCCTTCCGTTATAACCCCTTGTCGCAGCCGGTCTGCTGCCAGCGGTTGTACACTTTCAGTGCATCTGAGCCCTTCTAGAACCATCCATTCCGTTACCTCTCATCACGCTCTCACCCGTTTTCCTGCTCATTCGTCCCCAGCGTAACGGATCCTTGGGCCCACCAATCACCGTGTCTGCTAGCTTTCCTCTCCGCTTTGCTGCGCTCCGCTCTCTCCCCTTTCACATTTCTCTCTCTCCTCCACGAATTCGCCGTGGACCACCCACTCCCCTACAATGGCCCTTGTGAGGTACTTTAGTTCCTCACAATGTTCACTACATATATAATATATACACAACTAGCTGAATCCGTGGCGACTTTGTCCGCGTCCAATATTTTAAGAATTTGTGTGGTTTTATCTTGCAGACAGTTTCGAGTTCCCCGTCATCCTTTCTAGGCACTCGAACATTCCGCAATTATATGTTAGTCCCTGTCAAGTCGATGCTGAAAACATACTTCTGCCGCACGACCACTTAGTGAATTTTGGGTCTAGCGATATTATGGGAAGAATATGGATTTCAGAGCAGCATCAGTACTCTTTAATTATAATTCAATTCAAATAGGCTTTTCCGTTTTTCCCCATCTCCTTTTCACCTGCTTTGCCCACCCTCCATTCCATCTTCCACCGCTCTTCATTCTTTTCTCTTCCCCCTCATTTTAACATATGTAGCAGCTGTCATCTGTCTCAGGGAGCCAAAAGTTGTGTGAGTGTGATCCCTCTCATGCTCTCTCTTTCGCGCTCTTAGAAAAACAGGTTAGTCTAAAATTATCTGAGCGCCACAGTTCCGTTACTTTTCTTTGGCTACATATGTATGTACATTTTTTGGCTGCTAGCTTTATGAAATTTTAACTTCTTTATTTTGAAATACGGTCAAAATGTTGTTAAAGATATCGATGTATTTGGTCTGTGCCATAAGAGGCTATTCGCTATTTGATTTTTTCTTTGTTTTTGTACAAAAAACAAAACACACACACGCTTACTCTCACTCTCTCTCTCTCTCTCTCTCTCTCGCGCTCTTAGCAAAGCGGGTTATGCCACAATAGTCCACAATAGTCTTCTATTTCGCGGTGAAATTTTCCAAATTTTTTTTCTTAGCGCGCGCCTGCATTACTTAAGGAAGGTCTATTCCAAATTTCTAATCTGTCGGATAAGCAGTTTTGGCTGTGGGTTGATAATGTGTCAGTCGGGCGTACAGTACAAAATTTATAAGCGATAACATTTAAAACAAAACTGTTTTTCTTACAAACCCCTTTGCTGATCACTAAAGCCAAACATTTCTATGGCATCTACAAGAAGAAGTCATCCGATCCCATTAGTCTCTTTCTCCTCCATTTCGGTTTACAGTATGATAGAGTAAATGCTTTATTGAAACAGTAATTATGCAACCGCAAAGGGCAAAAAGGAAGCCTTTAAAACGCTGGTCAAACTTTACAACTTTAATTTGACATTCTACCTTCAAGATGTTGACAAAAGTTGAGCTTGGACTGTGAATACCAAATATATATATATCTGGGTAATGCCTTGAAAAGAGCTCTTTAGGGCAGCATACAATTTTGCTTAATTTCAATCAAACTTCAAACTTTTATAAACTTCTCAAAGTTGAAAAACTTTACTTAATATTTATTTCCACAAAATTAATTTTAAAAGATTGAACACAAAAGAATAAAAATGAAATCATGTTTTAATCTGTACCACAATTTTTTGTTGTTGTTAGTTCTGACAACTTATCCCAGTGGTTGACTTTTGGTTGGGCATAATTTATGCAAAACAGTTTAATGAATTTTTTATGCGCAGCAACAACAACAACAAATTAATGAAAATTCATGAACGATTCTTTGATTCTCCCCCCTAAACATTAATGAAAACGCAAAACAAAACAAAACAAAACAAAGAAAGAAATGGCCAAGAAAATGGTGCACAAAATAATAAGCAATCAAGATTTGTGTATTATTTTATGGCAAATTGGAAAACTAATTGCGCATTAAAGTCCATTGAGGCATGAGTACAAGAGCAGAGCATTTAATTAAATCAAGTCGAGCCCTGCCAGGCCCACGGCTTACAATTTATTGTATTTAAACTAAAAGCCTGGCCATAAAGCCAATTGTTATGGATTTCCATTTCCTGCTTATGCAAGCTGGCAGATAGCATGAAATACCTGGCACAAATCGTTCTGCAGCATTTGCTGATTTTACAAAACGCACCAAGCCACAGGGGGAATGGGGATGGGGATGGAAAACATCATCATCATCAGGCAACCCGTTCGACTACCTTGTGGCCTGGGGCCAGCAATCAGGCATCATATTAGAATTTGGATTTCGATTTCGCAAATTCAAATGCGTTTTCGATTACCCTTCAAGCAAAATTTGTTTCAATTTCCAACGTGCGCAGGGACTGGAGTAAGCCTCAGTCTTAGTCTCGGTCCGAATTCAGGTCAATTTCAAACAGAATTTCTAATAAAACGCACACAAAGTGAAACCCGTTGGGGAGAGGGTCAAAGAGTTGCAACCGTCAAGCCAGGGCACTTTGTGAAAAGAAATGCTAAATTGGCATGCAATTCAGACAAAGTTCATTATGCATTTTCAGCAAAAAAGAAAGAAAATATAAATCACACGGCAAGAGCAAAGTCGAGTTAAGGTAAAAGGGCAGTTGGATTAAGACAATTTGTATTTATTTTGGGCATAAATTAGAGAAATTTGTTTTTACTTTGGAACAAAGGATTGACAATTATAAATTAAAATTTCTTGCCCTCAAATGTATGCTCTACATTTTTTTAGACAGTCTCTAGCTGACTTAAATGAGTTGCGCCTTTTACTTTGGTAGGAATCAGGGTTATATTACTCAAGAAAGGTTACATTTAAGTGTGGCGGACTGCTGAATTTAAACGTCAAAAAAATGAATGACTGTTTAACCGTTCTGATATTAGTAGTAGATCTTAGTTTATTTTCTTGGAACCAAATTTTCAAGTATTGGAATACTTCTCAAGACTGAAGTTAATGGCCGATATTTATGTTTAATTAATTTACATGTTTGTTTTGGCCCTTTTTAAGAGCGAGTGAAAATTTTCTTATTGCCTTTAATTTTTAGAGAATTTTATCCCACTTCTGATCTGTGGACTGCTTACTTTAAAACAGATCAGCCCAGCTATAGTCCCTCTCTCCAATAGAATAGAAGTCATGCTTGACTGTGATTTAGAGAGAGACACAGTCACATTTTCTCACTTTCTGATTTTAAACGTCAAAACAGGAATTACTCTTTATTCTCCCTTCTTTTCAAAAGCTTTGCTTCTACAAAAAAATTATGCACATCATCTAAAACAAATTGTTTTGCACATTAGTTTATGTTAGTATTTCATAATAGGGTTGTTGAATATTTCAAAAATAACTATATCAATATGTTTGGCGACATTGAAAAAGTATCATTTTGATATAAATATTTTGGTGTTAAAAAGAAATCAACATAATGAATAGTCTAGTTATTTTTCAATAACAGACCAAATCTTCTACAATGAAAAGGTCTATTGAAGTAATTGAGACTTCGGTCGTTAGACAGATATAATATGTTAGAAAGATCCTTTGAGTTATGTGATCATCGGACTTTCGACTCTTGGTGTCTGAAACCACACTTTATATAGCCAAGGCGTTTTAATTCGTTCGGGTCTTTTTGCTGTTATTACACCACCATATGACAATCTTCCATCCAGAAGTCAAAGGAGTCCCGATTCAGGG
This sequence comes from Lordiphosa clarofinis, assembly GCA_018904275.1. Lineage (NCBI taxonomy): Eukaryota > Metazoa > Arthropoda > Insecta > Diptera > Drosophilidae > Lordiphosa > Lordiphosa clarofinis. The sequence continues at coordinate 469,633 of JAEIGQ010000098.1, forward strand.
TAAACTACGGTTATGATTTATTGACCTGTCCTGTTGATTGTTGGGTTAGCATACCAGTATTGTGATCAGCAAAGAACTATCCTTCAAAAATTACGCTTTAAATGATGACCACGCGCACAGGAATATCGTCCTTGCATATCGTCGTAGAATAGCTTCCGATATTTCAATTGACATTCCAATTATTTCTTTAAAAAATTTAATTATTTAGTTTCAATATATACCTTTGGAGGCTTAAATATTCTTTATCGTATCAATTATGTACTTATGTATGCTTAGGTTACCTTTCCGTCTAAAAAAAATTTGAAGATTTAAAATCTAAATTTAATTGATTTACATTAGAGCTTCCAGATTTGTCAAATCGAACCCAGTGAGTCTTATTTAATTTAACTCCATCAAAAGTAGTAAATGTCTTTTCTGGTGTCCCTCAGGGGAGTCATCTTGGTCCATTGCTTTTTGGTCTGTTTATAAATAACCTCCCCCAGGTAATCACCTCATCACACGTTTTGATGTATGCGGATGATGTAAAAATTTCTTTATCCTTCAATGGTACTGACTCACATAGTCTGTTACAGAATGATCTTGTCAGTCTTCAATCTTGGTGCCAAAATAATTTGCTGCACTTAAATCATTCAAAGTGCAAGCTCATGACATTTTACCGCAATAGACCTCATTTGTTTACCTACTCTTTAGGGCACAGCAATCTAGAACGCATCAATACCATGACTGACCTAGGTGTTCTATTCGACCATAAACTTTGCTTTAATGACCACATCGGCATAACTGTAAATAAAGCTAAGGGTGTTTTGGCTTTTTAAACGCTGGTCAAAGGAATTTGACGATCCCTACATCACCAAACTTCTGTTTACCTCTCTGGTTCGACCAATCCTTGAATATTGCTCTTGCGTTTGGTCTCCTCAGTATGATAAGTATCAAGACCTTATAGAAAGTGTTTAGAAACAATTTCTTCTGTTTGCATTGCGCGGCCTAAGCTGGGAGCCTCATCGCCCACTGCCATCCTATACTGACAGGCTATGGCTAATAAATCTGCCAACGTTGAAGAATCGGAGAACTTGCCATGGTGTCATATTTCTACATAAGTTGATCAATGGGGATATTGATTCATGTTACCTTCTCAGCCTGCTCCATTTCGTTGTGCCAACAAGAGTTACGCGGTCTTATCAACCTCTTGCACTTAGCATGTGTAGGACCAATTTTGTAAACATGATCATTTTCGCGTTTTATGTGCTAATTATAATATCTTGTACCATTTGTTGTCAACTGAATGTTCTCAGTATATTAATTCATGTAATATTATATTGTTTTTATCCTCTCCACGCCCTTAAACCTGCCTTCTCCATCCACCTGATGTGAGCCGGGGCATATCAATAAAAAACTCCCCAATCTGGATGGTGAAGCAGGTTTAACACTATGTAAACCAGTTAATGTTGACAGACAATTGTTAACTATGTCTTTACAAATAAACAAATAGATTGAACATGTCCGAATCTGTTTATGAACTTTTTTATAGACATACAAACATATTTGTGTACCAGAACATTTAAAGTCATCACGATATAAATATCCACAATTTAAAAAGTGTTTAAAAATGCCGCCAATTCCATTTACAAAAGAAAACACAAATGTCCTGAAGTTCAAATCAAAAATATTTCGACAATATTTTCGACATCCCTACTTAATCATACTTTAATATTAATGAAGGGTTGTGTATGAGTAAGTGAACAAAAATGAGTTACTCACTATACTAAGGCAGTAATCATTTTCGTTTCAATGGTTGTGAGTTAATGTTTAATGATTCTTGTTCAGTGAATTTTTAACAGTGACTTTTGATTAGTGACTCTTTTTTAGCAAGTCGCTTAATGACTTTTGTTCTGTGTCGCTTGTGTAGTGGCTTATGTTTAGTGTCTCATTGTTCTGAGACACACTCGCGCTCACTGACTTATGTTCTGTGACTCTGGTTCATTGACTCTTTTTTAGTGACATTGCTTAGGGACTCATTTTCTAGTGACTCTTGATTCATTGTTCTGTCACTATTGTTCAGATTCTTCCGATCTGGGGTTCCAGTTTACAAACCCATTGTTCAGTGATCCATTGTTTAGTCAATCTAGCTCAGTGACTTCTTTCTGTGATTTATGTTCTGTGACTTTCATTCAGAGACTTCTTGTTCAGTCAGTCATTTTTCAGTGAAATGTTCTGTGACTCTTGCTCAGACGCTGTCGCTCAGTGACTTATGTTCTGTGATTCTCTTTTAGTGCTTGTTTAGTGACTCAGTGTTTACTGATTCATTTTTCAGTGACTCATGACTCATTGTTCGGTGACTTTTGTTCAGGTACTTTCGTTCAATAATTTTAACATTGGGGCTCTATTTCAGTTGCTTATTGTTGAGTGACTTATTGTTCAGTGACTTTTGTTTACGGACTTTGTTTTGTTACTTGTGTTCTATAACTCTCGTTTAGAGACTTATTTGTGCAGTGAATTATGTTTAGTGAACCTTGTTCTAAGATCCATTCTTCGTTCGGTGACTTTTTGTCTTGAAACTCAGTTTTCAGATACTCTCGCTCAGTGACTTATGTTGTGTACTTTTTGCTCAGTGACTCATAGTTCAGTTACACTCACTTATTTCCTTTCAGTGACTTGATTTTGTTACATGTGCATTTTATTCACAGACTTATTGTAAAGTGACTTATTATTCCTTTTAGCCTAACCTATTATTCTGTGACTTTTGATCAGTGACTTTTGTTGTGTGACTCTTGTTCAGTGACTCAAATTTCTGTGACCCCTCTCAGTTACACTCATTCAATGTCTTTTGTTCTGTGATTCCCTGTTCACTGACTTTTCTTCTGAGTCTCCTGTTAAGTGAACCTTTTTAATTGCTCAGTGACTTTTGCGTTCAATGCTCAGAGACAGTATTCTCAGTTCCGTAGCTCTCTGTTCACTCAGAACAAAAGTGGTTTTATAGGACCACAAAGGATTACTATTGTTTCGCATGATGACTAAATGTCACCATGCCACCATAAAATGTAATGAGCAACTGAGCAATTTGAGTGACTTGCATCACTTTGACCTCCCTTTCCCACCAAACTACATATTAGATTTGCTCATAAAGTCCAACGACTTATCTGCCGCCCCACGTAATCCATTTTAGGTGGGAATTTAATGGACAACTGTTCTTCACTCCGCCAGTAAATATGATCCCATTCTTCCATCCACCCACATTCCACTTGAACCAATCTGTTCTGGTTAATCTCCCCCTGCTTGTTGCCATCCACTCAATTTATTAGTGCTCTCCTCCAGACAAAGGAAGCGACCGAGTGGCTGCCATAAAAAAGTTTATATTTATGCTGGACGTTTTGGAGCACGGTCGCCTAATTGCGTGCCAAATTTGTGTGGGTCAGTGGTGTCAACATTTTTGCTTAGAAATGTGGCCAGATAAATCAACGAGCCGGAGCCCGGCCAAAGCACGCAAAGAGACAGCCTCAAACGTGTTTAAAATTTATGAATAAAATGAGTTTGCATAAATCAACGAGGCGACGGCGTCACCCAAATGAAAAGCGAGAAAGAAAAAAAAACTGGCAAAAATTGTCAGCTCGAGCTGCGTGGGCGTAGAAATCTGCCACGCTAAAAAATGCCGCCGCTTATTTACACTTAATAAAGCCGAGACAAAGCTGCTGCAGCAACTAAGCTTGCACGAGCCACGGACTGCAACCATCTACTCCCACTGCATCCTTCATCCTTCGTCCTCCGTCCCGGCTTCATTATGTTTCCTTTATTTGTTTGCCTTGCGTATGGCGCATGTGTGTGTGCCAAAGCATTAAATGCTTAGCAAGTCAAGTAGGCGAGAGCACGGCGGCTTTAATGCATAAACAGGCAGCATCAAGGCCTGTCCTCTTCCCCCTCCCCCATCCCCTCCACTAAACCAATGTGTCCTTTAACGAGCTTGCATCATGTTTGCTTTGCCATTGCCCGCTCTTTTGGTCTTGTTTCTTGTCTTTGTCATGATTAATGGCGCCAGTTATTATTTATTTTCTTTGTACCGAGTCCCTGACAGCTGTACGCCGCCTGGTTCCGCCCTTGCCCCTGTCCACCGCATTGACACATAATGTCAACGCTCTTCATTGTATGCCTTTATAGCATTATTACTGAATTGCAGAGCAGCTGTAGAAGGAAATAAGTCAAAAGGCATTGAGCTAAATTTCTATTTGGAAATATGTTCAACTTTAATGCAGGGAAATGCTGTGTCACCTATTTAAGTAGATACAAATTGGTTTGCTTAAAACGTTCAACTAATGATGAAATTTCCAAGGTCACGTTCTAACAAAATTCAACAAAAATTCAATTTAGTCTGTAGCAAGGAGACTCTGAAGTAGTTTTTGAATCACTCATACACAGTGTTGAATTTTTCATGTGGTTGTTTCATTTATAAACAGTCGGCGTTGACTTGTTTTAAAATAATTTCAGTGGAAAATAAAAAATTGTGCATCAAGACTCTTTTGCACAAGTGTGTGAGCATTCCCAACAATCATTTGCAGTGAACTAAATTTGCACAAAAGTTGCTCACTTGAGACCAAAAAGTGTGGTAAAAAAAAATAAAACAAAAGTATGTCCCACATTTTTTTTATAGTAAGGGTTAAATAATTTCATCAAAATCAGTACTTTGAATAATAAAAAATAATTTTTTAAGTTTTGATCTTTATCTTCCTAGTATTACCCTGTCTCATAATAAACTAAACTCAAAATAAAATTTTGAAAACACCTCTTATTTACCTGTCTTCCTGACGATATAATTTCGCGATATTTTTTTAAATCGATTGGCATACACCTCCTATTACTACTCTAAGCTCATATTAAAATTTTGAAAATTTTCGTTATTTTGTTTTGGATCGATTGAGGTTTAAGTCCCACATACCCCACTACAATATCCATCAAATCTGCGTAATAATATAAACTGATATGAAAAAATGGCAAAAACGTGGTCTTTAAGACCATTTAAAATCGGTCCAGCCATTCTTGAGTTATACAAATATGGTGTGCCTAATCATCCTTAAAAAAATCGTCCAAGACCTGGAAAATAGCTCGAAAAGTGTTCGCATTAGTTTGATTTCGTGGGACAAATTAACGGTTTTGTTGCTCCAATTTTCAGTCTTATCGGGAGAATATGAAAATCTAGGTAGACTCTTCTTATGGAGTTATTTATATACCGATTTTCTGATCAGCTTCAACTCATATTCGAGTCGTATTTCCAATTGTTTGTGAGTCGTAATAATTTAATTTTACGAGTCTTCTTTAAGTCTCAGCTAGAATTATTCTGATTTATATCATCAAAAGGTCTTAAAATTACTCAACCAGGCGATTTACGTCAAAATTATTTTTCATACTACATATTCACATACAAATATACTAAATGTTTCCTTGTTCCAACTTGACTTGCTTTTCTTTCTTTTTAAAATTTATATATATATAGATTGGATTTCTAAGGACTTCTTTAATTATACAAGGCAACCAAATTAGACTTTTTCCGTATATTGAAGGTTTGATGGTGATTCTTGACGATTTTTGGAAGCTCTTGACAAACAGCTCATTGTCAAGCAAGGTCACAGCCAGCTTTGCCTGAACGTTTCTTAAATATTCCTTTATGTAGGTATATTTTTTAACATTAAGTAATTAAATGCATCAGTAATATGAAATGAGAAATAATCCTTAAAAAAATAGAGGCAAGCTAACTTCGGCTCGACCGAAGTTTATATACCCTTGGAGCTTGATATATGCCTGACAGTTTGTATGGCAGCTATACTATATAGTGGTCCGATTTCGAAAAATCTTGTTGAAATTATGTAAAATCATTGAAAACTTATAAATACGACATGCTGATCAAGAATATATATACTTTATGTGGTCGGAGATGCTTCCTTCTATGCGTTACAAACATCCGGACAATTTTAATATACCCTCTCCAAGGGTATAAAAAATACTGGTTTGAATTTAATACCGCAGTCAGACTTATTGGTCACTGTGTTAGGGACACAAAAGGTTTTTGCCGTAAAGTCGCTTTGGAATTCCCAAACGATTTCAACAGAGCTGGCATGTAAAGGAAGCTGTTGGTTGACCCCAGAACAGTCAAAGACTGCTGTTATTTGGTAGAGATACCAATAGCGTCTTTATACTCTCCACCTTTAATTATTATTGGTTTCCACGCAGTTTTGGCGAGTTTGGTTCGGTATATTAAAGGGTTGGTGGTTATTCTAGGCTGACTACAAATTGCGTCTAAAATGGTAAAGGGCAAAGGCATTTTTTGCAGATTTATGATCAAATTACTGAAAATTTTGACATGATGAACAATTCTTGAAAACAGATTCGTTCTGAAGCACACCAAAATCATCCTTCAATATTCTGCACCTTGTTGCCTAGCGTTATCAATAAATGAATGAATAATTTTTTTGAACCAAATCTTTAAGATAGCGTTTGGAAGCTTAAATATTTTAAAGCTTCGGATCACGGTCCGGTTCAAGGGAACCAATAAATCCGAATCGAACAAATTCTTTGGGGCTCGGTTCCGTACCGGTTTGCAACCTTGAAACAAATATAAAAGGATTGTAGGTTTGTTCCTTTAGCTGCTTTTTCACTTGTCCTATATTTCTAAGTAGTCTATTGTCAAACTTTTCTCTATCAAATAAAACCTGTCATATTTCAACATTGAAGGCTAAATTTGAAATATACTACCGTCAGAGAGTTTCCTTAGAGATAGTGTAATGCAATACAATCGCTGATTTTCATTCGAGAGATAGTAATCAAAAACAAACAGACTGCGAACATTCTGCATTACAATTTTAAAAATAATGTACGCATTCGTAATGGGAATCCGACGACAGTTCCGCTCTGCCCCACATCCTTTATTACTAGTAATGCAGGCTGTGGGCAGCCCGTTTACAAAGCGGCCATTCACATGGCAAAATAATGCAGATTGTATGGGGTATTTGCTTCAATACTGATGGCAAAGTAACGTATTAGTAATCCATTTTGGGTATATAACAAGTGTAAAGTGGAGTTTTCGATATTTCTCAAAATATCAAAATCGATAATATCACAAATCCAAATTTTCAATATGGATATATGTAAAGTGTTTATTATAGTTTATTAAATATATTAAGGATCAGTGAACATTGGATAAATGAATGCAAGTACAACTTTGTTTAATTTGTTTCACGATGATTTCAATTACGACCACTTTTACGGCTGCTGCTGACGACTCTGTTTCTTTTCTGCTTCTGTTCTCTGCTTCTGTTCTGCTGCGTAGTGTTGTACAACGTCTCGTGCTACCGAAACTAGGGATGGGCCAACAGCTAGAGCAAGCCCACCTTACATATATGATATGTCGCCTGCAAAAAATCGATATATCGATATTATCGTTATTTTCTAATGCCAACGAAAACTGAAAAGCGTTTAAGGAACGTCTTCACCATAAAACTGTAAGGATTTCTAGAGACCTTTATATCTAATCTTTTCAATTTACACATTAATTTTTTTTAAAGTACATTAATAGTGAGAGTTTTTTTTTCTTTAAACCTTAAAAGCGTGTAGTCAAAAAAGGAACAAATTTAGTTGGGCACATTATGGCTTCTGTTCAAAATTGTTTTTATTTCAAAGCAGTTCAAACGTATTTTTATTTTTTCATGGTATTGTGACGATCAAAATTTGTATCTTATCTGAGTTTAGGCTGTTAAGACTTACGCATTATGCTTAGAAACAAATATCAACTGAACAATTTAGGAGAACTCGCTGCCTATTGTGTTCTCTAGTCATTTTGCTGCGGGTGGGTCATGACGATATCATCAATATATTCTATATCGATAAAATATTGACAACCCTTCTGTAAAGGCAGCTTTATACGCATCTAAACGGCTAAAACTTATCTTAACATAATTTTAAGAATATGATCGGGAATGAGTCGGCTATGTCTCAAGTCTATGAAATATGAAAAATTCTCTCAGAAAATTGTTATAGTAAACGCCTTAAGTCTACCACAACTTGATTGAGGATAATATACTGCAGTGCATCTTTAAAGTCGACGGCCTGGGACTACAATTCGTACTCAAGTTATGTTTCAATAGTCATGTATCGGACACTTAAGTCACCAAACATCTATTTGTCTCTCTGGTTAGACCTATTCATGAGTATGGATCATGTGTCTGGTCTCCACTCTACCAGAAATATCGCCATCAACTCGAGTCACAACAGAAACAGATCTTACCTTTCGCACTGCGTGATCTAATCTGATATCACAATAGTCATCTACCACCATATGAGCACAGACTACGCTATTCAGACCTTTTATCTATAATCGCAGCATATACCTTACTGTGCTTTTCCTTCATGAGCGACTGTCAGATGAGGTTGACTGGAGCGCTTTTATTGGCTTATTAGTTTTGTGGTTCCGGAGTTATCAGAAATTATGTTCCGTATTATTTAAAGCTTCGCCTCACGGACTATGTTCATCATGAAACCTTTCGCCACCTCTGTCTAAATGACAAATAGTACTACCATCTGTACTCTGCAAATTCCCCATTGCACAGTGATCGGTCATTTATGAAGAAGTTGGGCAAAAGTACTTCCAGTAAAAATATCGACATGAATTTTTTTTAGAGCTACAGTGAATATCGCTTATATGCAAAAGCTATAATGCATCAATATTTTTGCATTTAAGCGGTTATCGGTTATGTGCAAATCATTTGCATATAAGCAATCTATCGGTTGTAAGCAAAAAATTGCATATAATCAATTCAGTAAATTATGTTCATTTTATTTTAATGACAAATAGTAAATTTTAGTTATTAGATAAGGAAACCTTAAGTCACATTGCGTTTAAAATGTCGCAAATGGTTTTTAGTACATAAATTTTGTTTCGATCTTTTCAATATGATATTATCATGCACAAATTATTTTCGTTTGGTAATTGTTTTATTTCATCATTTTCCAAGATCTGGTGGGAAACGAAAATATTGTTATTATATAAGAAAAATGTTGAGTTAGTGAATCCAAATTGAGTAGGCCTTCTTTGGTTAAGGGATGTTTTGTATTGAATTCAGATTGATCAAAATAATTATCCTAAGTTAAATTTTTTAATTTTCATTCAATTCGAAGTACAATTTAGTAGCATCGGCATTATTTATGGAATTTGTGTAAGGTTGCGGCATATGATTTGAGTTAAAAGCGGCTCATTGGATGTATTTTTTTTACAGGATTCTCTTTGAATCTTTGCAAAGTTAATAAAATTTATTTGTGCATAAGCGAGCAAGACACATGTGTGCGATTTCAATCGTTTTCTCTTGAGGATTGGTTAGAACACCTCGCTTGCATTGTTTTTAATGCACGAGATGTTGTGGAACCTTGTTTTATCCTTCATGGCAAGCATATTTTGTTGTTGGTTTTTAAGTCATTTAAAATCTAACTTTTTCTTTAGCTATTAGGCTGTGTCAAATTCATGCAGATTTCATTACAAAAAAATAACTTAAATCCGATTAAAATAGAACGCAGAAATTTGAAATAAGCGATTTGCATAATAGCAATTAAATTCTCTATCAAAATTGTGCATTATGCTTTAAAATATTAAATTTTTGCATATTACCGGTATTTGCATACATCATATAATTGAAATTTGACAAGAAAGGAATCTTTTATGAACAATTAAGCAAAAACATGCAGCTGATTTTAAGAGCTAAAAATATTAAAGTATTGATTAATGTTTTAAAAAAAATTTCCTTGGAGGGACCCGGGGGTAACAAAACTTTTACCTTTTCTAAAAATTAATGTTTTATGCTGCAAATTTAAAATCATGCAAAATTTAATAGAAAATACCTTCAACTTTTTTTAAATCACAACTGGTTCCATTTCAGTTTGGTTCAGTTTGGAGTTGGTTGACAATGTCTATGGCAGAATATAACTTATTTGATCTGAAATAGAAGCAAAATAATTGGGGTTGGATTTAGAAATAAAGTTAGTCAGCTGTGTAAAGAGACTCAAATTCAGGTTCGGGCTTGACTTGACAAGTCTATGATCAGATCATTGAAATCATTAAAAGCTGATGCCAGCTGGAAGAGAAGCTTTCATTTAAAAGCAGGGGAACTCCACTTTAAGCTGTCTGGTTGATTGTCAGATTTCAACAGTTGCAAATTAGCTGCCGTTTGGTTTTGCCTATTTCCATTCTCTTAATGCTAACTGCTGCCATTAAAGACTTTAAAGCGCCCATAAGAGTGCTACAAATGCTTGCGGCGCATAACACATACCACACATAACACGTGCCAGGTTCATGTGTGCCGTATCCTGCAACCTGGGCACTCTTGGGTGGTCGTTGTGGCCAGCAGAGAGAGAGAAAGAAAAACAGGGGAAAAAATGTTGTTATGAAATGAAAATCTTTTTAAAATGCCTTGACCCAAAAGCAAACAGTAAAGGAGCAGAGCAGTGATGAGGGGGGGAGCTGGACCCGTGAACTGTGGACATCAATCAAAAGGCCCGGAGCCTGTTGATGCGGCTGGAACAATTCGCGGAAAATTATGAATAGACGAAGGAATTTTCCATTTCGCCTTGCGGCATAAATTTAATAAATTGTGGTTGCACTCAGGGCGGGGCGGGGCGGGGCGGGCGGCTGTTTGCCAAGTGGCCACCGCCTGTGGCATAATTTATGTTTAGAAAATGAAATACAAGTCCCAGCTCAGCCTCAACGTATCAATCAATTGGCCAGACCACAAAGCTCTCCCTCCCCAAGGACCGAGTTTGATTTGTTATTGTGGCGAAATGCATTTCGGATCGAACGCACCATAAATTCAAGGAGGAAAAGGAAGGCCCAGATAGCCCAGATAGCCTGGTTCTACTTGTTTTTTGTTGAGTGTGAGCTTGCATATTTATGAGCCATTCGTTGCCTGATTGGTCTTTTACAGCAACTCACACCTTGATGCCTTTCAGTGGAAAATTGTCCCTGGGTGGGTCCTTGTCTCATTTAATTAGTTTTCCCATTTGGCATGCAAGTCACGTCCCAGTGGCCCCATTGATAAATAGACAGACAGAGATCTCTTTTCGCATTTATTGACAATTTTATTGGAGTTGGAAGCGCTTTCATCAAATCTATGTCTGAATGTCAACTGTCTGACTTGGGTTGGGTTTGGGTTCGGTCTACAAATTATTTGGCCATTAAAAACAAATGCTGCTCAAATGCCGCCATTGCAAATTACTTGGGCTTAATTAATGGTCGAACGCACGAGGGAACTTTGCCGTCAACAGGCAAAAGTTAAAGCCGGGCAAAGACCACCAAAAAAAAAAAAAAAACTGTTGACAACAAAGTACCCAAAACAAGGGTACGACGACGTGCCACTGACAAGACAAAAACTGGCAGAAATTTTTAGTAGCAAATTCTTGTGTGTGTTTCGGTCCGTGGGTGGCGGGTGCTTGGGTGGTTGGGTGAGTGTTTGAGTCATGTGCGACATGCTCATAAAAAGCGTTTATTTAGCCAAGAGCCAAGCAAGTGGCACATGACACCACCAAGCGACGACAAAATGGCGACATGCCCACCTCCCACTCCCACTCCCCCATCTCCCGGTATCCCCGTCCTGTTTGCCTTAGCGACGTAATGCTGATTTGGCTTTTACCACATCATTATGTCTTAACTCAACGCTTTTTTCTTGCTTTCCTTTTGAGTTTGGGCACCATCATGATTGTTAAACAACTCTTTCATGTACTAACCAAAGATTCTCTTCTTTTCTTCTCTTTTCTTTTCTTTGTCTTTTGTCTTGCAGGCTGCCAGTTTGTTAGGACGCTATGCATACCCCATTCCGAGGTTTGCTATGATGGTAAGTACAGATGGGATAGCTCCGATACCATGCTTAGATTTCGGTTATCCGTTTCGTTTATTAAGTGACAAAGTTCAGTGAAAATTGAATCATTGGAAATTAGTTGGTGCTTGGGCTAAGCGTAACTATTTTGGGGGAATGGTGTGCTACAGTCTTTATTTGTTGAGTGGACAAATTTTAGTTACAAGGTAAAATAGTACTGTGAACTTACATTAAACGTTAAACTAGAGGTCCCTTTCTCTTGTACGAAAAATTTAAGGCTCTCACGCCAAGAGATTGAGAGAAGCTTGGCTTGGCCCCGTTCGAGGAGCTGTATAGTCAATTTTACATTTACAGTGACTTAACAGTGAGTTTAATTTAATTTTCAAAACATTTGGGACTATTTGTTCTGAAACCGAGCACGTGATCCTCACCATGTCTCCACCAGATCCCCACCTCTCCCTCCACCAATTTCCCACTTAACCAACCTGCTTACTATTCAATAACAATCTGTAAAGACAAGAGCGTAGCAAATAAATTTTGTCGGAAAGGCAATATTTTTCTAGTTTTGGTCTCCCAGTTAAACATCCGAAAAAAGATTCGGTCAAAAAATTGTTTTCCATCCCGCCCTAAGGGACCCACCAAAATTTTCTAAGCTTACGAAAACTCCGGAATTATATAGGTATTAATCCCTTACGTCACACAGTGGCCGGTTTGGCGAATTTAGCGTTGCAAAAATCTAAAATTGATAGTCGATTTTATTGACCGCTTTAATTTATTTTAATAAAGGAAACCCCAGATAGCCCGAAATGTTTAGTTTTTTGAATTTGGTCAATTATTTTGGATTTGAACAATTTTTCAAACTGATAAATTTTTGTATATTTTTGGTTTCAAATGTTACCTTTGGGAACGTATAAAAACCAAACGGAAGTTCCGATTGCAAAAAGGTTTTTTGCTTATTAAAGATGCATCAATTCTAAAGAAAAATGAATAAGACAATTTAATAATATTTTTTATTTTTTGAGTTATTGTCGTTTTACTGATAGTACCTCATTTTCCCACTTTGGTGGACTTCGAAAAGTACAGTCACGCTAGTTCACGCTTCTAGAGTGAAATTTTTTAAAATACATATTTCTGAATAAAAATATATTTATGTGGTCTTGCGCATAGCTGCGCCTTGCGAGCATGAGCGACTTGAACATATTAAAATGTATGAATAATCTACGTATTTAGGTGAAATCAAGCGGAGTGCCGGTTTTGCAGAGCAAAAATCGTAACTTTTGAATGGAAAGAGATATTTGAAAAATTACAAAAGAAATGTGGTGGAGAAATTCAGTAGCTTTTAAATAAGCTTAAGTTCATTATTGTAGGATTGACCGCCAAACTGCAAATTGGATAAACTGAAAAGGTTGCAAGAAATAAGAAAATCATTTTAACTTTTTTTTTAAAGCGATTTATTAAAATTATAATTGTTAAACTACTTAAAATTAACCAAATTTTGTAAATAGCTAACTTTTAATTAGTAAAAATATTTATTTAGAATAATTTTTTTCATACAAAATAAATATTTTAAGTAATTAAAAATTATTTTCCTATTAAATTTTGTTAATTTTAATTAGTTTAACAATATAATTTTTAATAAATCGTTTAAAAAAAGTTAGTATGGTTTTTTATCGCATGCGACATTTGCAACATTTTAAACTTTTCTCTTTGACAGTCGATTCTGAGTCACCCGGTAGACCTACAATGAAAATGTTACGCTCATATTAAAGCTGCAAAAATTCTTTATAATCGTCCTTTTTGGGTTTTTTCAAAAATCTCTTTCCGTTCAAAAGTTACGATTTTTGCAACGCTAAATCAGCGAAACCAGCCACTGTGCGTCAATATTCCAGCAGAAATCTCATGAGATTTTGCCGACTGTTGGTTTGTAATTCTGTTGAAAATTCCTTAGTGCCACAAAACTCCGGGAGATTTCAGTTTCCTATTAGAAAATCTATTTAAATCAGCAGATGTTCCAATTGAAGTTCCATCTCTTAAAACTGGACTGAATCTTTCGCCAAAGTAATTCCGTTGTTTTAGTTATGGGTTAATCTGATTGTGTTTTATGTTGCATTTTTAAATTATAATTCAAATTTAATTCATATTCTTCATAAATATAATGCAAAATTTAAAAATCTATTGGTGCCAAGCATGAGGTATAAGTTTTCATCCCTCAATCCGCTAGCTGTCATGTAGAGGGCGACACACCGGCAGAGGGAGCTAGTAAGAAAAGAGGTTTTCAAAATCTCCCAACAAACCATGAGAGGTTGAAATTTCAAAAGAAATTTCTGTGGCACCTAAGAGTTGGAATTTGGTTGGAAGAGGTAAGATTGTGGATTTCATAGCGGCATTAGCACTGGTAGAGATTCCTAAGTCTTTCCCAAAAATTAAAGAGACAATATTTTTGAATAAAACTTCGACATTAGTCACGTTTTGTTGAACCAATAATCACGAACTAAATATCAAAACAAATTGACCTCGTTGCAGTCACTCTTCAATTATAATTCAATTCGAATTGGCTTTCCCCCTTTTTCCCACAGCTCTCGACATTTGCCCTGCTTACTTACTTTTACTTATTGTGCTCTGACAATGTGCTATGGACAATCTTAAACAGGACAATGTTGCCTGAACGCAATAGCTCATTTATTTGCCCCACACAAACTATTCTTTGACGATTTCACCCACTTCACGGACAAAAATTTCCAATTTGTTCAGCTCTTGTTTTTATGATATCGGTAAAAATACATTTTGTTTTATTTTTGCTTTTCAAAAATTATTTATGAGCTCTATGAGACGGTATACATATTCTATTATTCTATATTATTTCTTATTATGTGAAGGAATGAGCAATGAATGCAATGTAGCTCAAAAGTAGTGTAATAAGAAAGGCTTATTATCTCTACATATACATTCGTTTCATAGATAGAGTCTTTACTGAAAGCTCTTTCCGCCAGGCATTTGTTGAAATTTGGAAAATCATAATACTCACAAGGGGCTTAGATTATAGTGAGTGCGAAACTCATTTGGTCCATTTATAGCCCAAGTCAAAAAATTTTAATATCATTCTCGGGAGGTTGTTTGATATTAAGCAATTATGAAATTGGTTAAAATTGTTTTATAGCCTATTTCCACTGAACAAATGAAGCTTCATTTCATGAAATGACAAGAAATGAAGAAATGATATCTTTCTTCCATACAATTGTCACTTCATATTGCCTTTCATTTCTGAAAATGATGAAAATGATGACATCCCCACGATCTGGTATTTTTTAAAAATACTACTATCTTCTTACTCTACTCTCTGGTCATCACCAATAATTTGTTAATTTGAATTTAAATAGTAGCAATTTTGTTTAAAATATAAATTAGTCAATAAAAGTTGTTTTTTTCTGTTGATAGTTCAGGATGATCACATCGTTTGCCCCTGAATAGTCTATGAGTATGTTATTTTTTCAATCTTTTGTTGTTAAAAAATGACAATTTGTCATGGAAACGGAAAATTTTTAGAAATGAAAATGACAATGAACCATAATAGGCTATTAATCTAGACTGTTGAATGTTTGTACATGGGCAGAACACGTATCTTTTGTATCAATCTTTTGTGTATCAATCTAGTTGTCCCGCCATAAATATTAATTCATTTTTTTAGGATTAACCACAACAAAATTTGTGAAATTAGAAAAACCATTGGGCTACATGCTAAAGTGGTTTATTTTTAATCTAAAATTTGGTTTTCGCGATTTTTTTGGGCTTCGATACGGTATATTGATAACAAGAGCTGACTCGAGACTAGTTTTGGAAGCAGTGCACAAAACTGGATCAGAATTTATCATCGATAAAGCTGGACCAACATGGGAGAAAAACTCGAAATGATTCTTTAGATAAAAAAGTATATGAAGTATATGAAGTATGGTACCAAACTAATATTTTTGGTCTGATCTTTGACTGCTTTACCTATAAACTGGACCAAAAATCCTTAGTAAATTGTGAAAATAATAGTTAAAATAATGAAAATGAAACTAATTTCCTAATCGACAAGTCAGCTTGAGGTTGTGGGGACGCCCTAAAAACGCCATATTCAATTCCCTTTAAAATTGTGGTCTGCTCACCTTACGATGATTGCCCTACCCAAACTTCAAACTATGAACATTGGATTAAGGGAATGACTGCAATTGACTTAAGTGCACAAATTGCAGGCCAAACCAGAGAAACACAAGACCAGTTCGCATGGCCATTTCTCTTGCGCTGAACTGTTACCAAAAATATACCCCAGACACAAACCATTTGTGGGTCAACTTGAGCGCTTCAATGCCAGTCGGTGAGTTCACAAAGCGACGCCGAAACAAATGACTGAATGAGTAGGGGATGAGGTTAGGGAGGAGGAAGAGGAGGAAGAGGAGTGCCAGTGCATTATCGAGAACACACTCAATTACTTATGTAAGCACAGTGGGGGGGGGTGCGTGTAGGAAACTGTAGTAAGGACAAAGCACGAGAACAATTGGAAAACAGCTGCTGCGAAAAATGGCGAAAATTTGCAGAGAAATGGTTGACCTTAAAAAAAAAGTAATGGGAGAGGGAGGGGGAGGGGGGACAAGGGAACACACACATTTGCGGACTGCAGTCATGAAAAGAATTTACATTATGCAAATTACGTGCGAGACAAGCCGCAAGGATATGCATTTAAATGCTCGTAAATTGTAATAAAACCCCAAAAACGAAATGGTGCTGAAACAGGGAGAGTGGTTTGGGGATGGGATGAGAGTTAATCTTATATCTTTACCTAAAATCTCTTATTTTCCATTTTCAGATAACATCTTCGGCAAGTGCATTCCCACCACCGGTGTCGATGTTGAGGACATTGAGAAGTAATTATTTACTTTTAAACAAGCCTCCATTCCCCGACTCTAACTCTATTTCCTTTTACTTTCAGGACACCCCTCACCGATGACCAGTCTCGTTTGTTGGCCACCATGCTGGAGGAGCTCCAGGGCGCGGGCTTAGGCTGGGATCATCCTTATGTTCAGTGTCGCATTCAGGGTTCTCTCTTCTCACTGCAGCGTCAACAACAGCTGCCTCCCAATTTGTGCGCCAACTTGGCTCCTGTTCCCCCTGAATTTGGGGATCCTGCCAGTGCTTTGGCCTATGTCCGCTTCACCCCACCTGAAACAGCTGAAGCGCCGGAAATCGACTATTACGAGCAGCCCTTGAGTCAGCTCTATCCTTCTCTCCACAAGAAGCAGTCACCGGATTTGGATGCGGACAGCGATGATGGCCTCAATAGCCTACTCTATCAACTGCAGCTGCAGGATCGTCGACGCTTGCGTCATGATCCCGGTGAACTGGAGCATTTTGGCAAACATGATGGCTTGAGTCGTGGACCGCAGGGTGCCCAATTGGAGACTCCCAGTGTAATGGATGTCTTCCTAGACACCGAACGGCAGCGTTTGGAGCGTGAGCAGCAAGAGCAACAGGAACGACAAGAGCTCTATCAAATCCTAGCCGAATCCGAGCCCGATCCGCAACCGTATCAACGCAAAACAGGTACGGCCATGGACCAGCTAGAGTCCATGGTGGAACAGCAGGAGGAGGCGGAAAAGGCTCCAGTCTATGTGCCCGAGGATGTCAACGAATCCAGTGAGCTGTATATACCCGATAACTTTGCACCCTTCAAGCGTTTCCCGAAACATTCCTTTTTCCGCGAATTGGCCACCCGACAAGAGGATCAGCCCGCAGAGTTGTCCAAGCGACAACCTCCAGTTAAGGAGCAGCAGGACCTAGCCTTTGAGTCGGGTCTGTTGCGCAACTCTTTGACTCCACTGCAGGAGGAGGCCATGCTGGCCTCCAATGCTTTTCCCCGGCAAACGCCCAACCAGCGAGTTTACACCGAGGGTGGTTTACTGACCATGCCGCAGGAGCACATTTTGGCCAATATGTTGGGCTTTGCGCGACACGAACGTTTGGATGTCAAGAAGCCTGGGCCACAGCTGGGACCACCTGCTCCCGCACCCGTGGAGGTGAGCAATAATTTAAACACTGGCAACAAGGAGGTCCTGCCCGCTCACATCAAGGGCAGCCCTGAGGACGATGCACACAAGAAGAAGAAGGAAATGAAGGAGCAGCACTCGGCCGAGGATCATGCGCTGCACACCGTAGACACTGAATATGCGCATGTGTTCGTTAAGAACCCGTGAGTATAACCAGGGTGGCAGAAAGATTCCGTAGGGCCCAGGTTAAGGTGTCTTCTTTTTTACAGAATCGACAGCTGGTACGATGGGCAGCGCATCATGAATGAGCTGGCAAAGATACTACACTTGCAGGGATACTTTTCTTATTTAACGTAAGTTGATGTTATATTAGTATCACTCCGATGCCGGCTCTACACAGAAAATCAAGGATCTATTTACTATTCTTTTTGGGATCGTTTGGATCTTTTTGAAGTCGACTTTATTTCCAAAAATGGACTTTAAAATAATTAAAGAATTATTTAAGAACTATCTATTTGAGCTGTTGCAGAAAATCCTTCTTTCATAGCAATTTTATCTCTATGAAATATCCATTTGATCTTTATTTAATATTCAATTTTTAATATCCTTTTGATCTTAATAGTATATACCATTCATCCATTCACATCAGATTGATCCTAATGACATGTCCCATGGATCTGTCATCAATATCCCTTATTAAAAGAATTGTGTGGCTTACTTCCAAATTCGAGCTCGAATGAAATCAACATATTAGGGAATGCTACAAAAATCTTTAAAGAGTTTGCCGACGGTTGGTTTGTAAATCACTCGAAAAATTCGTCGGTGCATAATATCAAAACATCCAAATTGCAATAGATGCGTTGGAGTCCTCAGCTAAGATCCTAATTTCTTGAGTGTAGTATAGCACGCTGTACCCCATAGCGGGATATCCCAGATCCAAAAAGGCATGATAAGAGCCTTGCACTATGGGGAATTTTCCCAAAAATCAGGCATTAATTAATAACTTAAAAACTAAGCAAGATATTGCGGTCTAGTTTTTTGCCTTATGTTAGGTATACCGTTGCTCTATACGTGCTAAAAAGTGGGCGTGGTAGCAATTCAACCCGCCTTTAAAAAAAATAAATAAATAAATATTATTTTTTTTTACAAGATAAAATTGGTTTTTCTTGCAATTTTGCATAAGAATGAATGTACCATCATTGACGCGTAATAGGAAAAATTTTTTCGGCCGCAAACTTTACGGAATATCGGGATTCCTGAAAAAAAATGCGTCTCATTTATTTTTTTCGATTTCTGTTCTGTTCTTACTGTCATTTCTAACTGCACAATACTAGCACATAAAATTTCGGATCATTTTTGCCTTATAGAAACTATCTTAAGAACTGCTGCATGGTCAGCTAGTCGTTTTTAACTTATTACGAGCAGCTGTGCTTGCTTCTTCTACCATTTCATCTCTAACAGCTTGATTTCTACGATTTCTAATACGCTTTAACGTTAATGACCATCGGGAACGACTCTCTGTGTTCATATTCTGCTCAATGGCTTAGAATTGAACTTCTGCGTTGAATTTGTTGCATTATTCGGTTAAATTTTCGCGATTCATCTCCAGAATTGCACAAAATATGCTTCCTTTTTTCTTTTAAATATCTTTTATATGCGACTGAAAGACTTTGGCCTAACCCTTCTCTAAAGCAATCAAAAATAACATCTTCCCGACTCGTCACATTTTTTCATTTGGCATGCAAGTAGGCATTGGAGAAAATGAGGTTGTGTCCTAAAAAGTGAAATTTTGCAAAGAAATGCGCATAGATGCGGTTGAGCAAAAGTGAATCAGAAGCGGAATTGATAGCTCTAAAAGGTGATAAAAGTCCCAGCTCTAACAAATCTAAACAAAATTTGGTAGGACTTCGCAAAGTTGAATTTTCTTTCCAATTTTTTTTGTGAGATGAATCACGAATACCGCCAAATACAGGGACGCCACGATTAATTTCTACAGATCAAAGGCACTAAAACATAGCACATACCACAACGATTAGTTTCAATCAAAAATATTCGACAAAACTTTCTGTTTTCATTAATATTTGGCAATTACAAATTTCAGCAGAAAACACACACCTAACATTGAACTGTCATTCGTTAGCATAACCTGACTTTACCAGCTGCTCACTTAACAGAGCTCTGCTAAATCAAAATTCGTGGTATGTAACATTGAAGACTGATGTATTTGTGGTCTAATGAAACAAAAAAAATTTAAGTTTTGAGCACTATTGGAAAAGGGGTTTATGCCTAATATTTGGTAAAATTCCCCATAGTGCCTTGTAGACAAGGATTTTGGATCGCAACGAAAGTCCGTTAAGAAACTTTAGAAGCCATTCAAGGTCCCTCGCCTCAGCTGTGACTGGACAGGCGGCGGATAAGAGTACCGAAGATTCTGAGTCGCACTCGAGCAACTTTACCGCGTCTCATAGCGAAGGTGTAGTGTTGCATTTTTGAACCAAAGCCATCCAGGATTTGTTGGACCTTTGCTCATGTTCTCTTGCGGCTATTGCTGGAGGCACGAAGAGTGGTATCGTTAGCATACGTGGCTGCGATGGGCTACTGAACAGTGGAGATCCGAGGTATTCAGCAAGTGTAGTGCCGGTCCTAGAACACTTTCCTGAGGTACTTGCGCAAGAATTGGACGGATGCTTAATCTCTCGCCTCTCAGTTCAACCGTAAAACGGAGCCCTAAGTGGAAAAAGCAAATTAGTAGATATTGCTCTGGAGGGAGGGGGGACTTAACCGTAAAATCAAACGCCAAAAGGTGCCATCCTTTTTGCAGTATAGAAGGTTCTCAAATGATTTTTAAACATGTTTTGTGAGCCGAAAATCAAACTGATAATCTGGTATAACCTCTTCAACCGCGCAAAATATTTTTAATTCAGCAAGTTGGTTCACACTAGCTACGTTTATCTTGATAAGCGCTCTTCAAAGTAAGCAAAATTTATTTCCTTCTATAATTATCTTTTTGAACGCAGACAATTATAGCTGTTATGTTAGCATTATACATAATCCACTCTGCAAATTTATCCTATTTGTAGAACCAGCACACAGAGTGTAAAAACCTGTTCAGAAAATACGTTGCCTTCAACCCAAAGTAAGAACAAGTTTTTCTCAATATTCTTAAGAACAAATGTTCCAAGTGTTCTTGGAATGAGTATAGTTGTTCTCAATCGAATAATATTTGCTTTAGACAACAACAAACCCGGGGACTAACAGATAGAAAGATGTACAAGAGAGAGAGTGAAAGCGAGTTGGCTCTCTTTTTGATCACTCTCTTGTCAGCTCAACAAAGCAAAAGTAGCCGTCTGTTCAACGGCTGAATTGGCTATCGCGTCTACCCATACAATTTTGTTTCCAGGTGAGTTTAAAATGTTCTTGAAAAGGGAACAATATTAACTCAAATCATGCTCTAAAAAATAGAACAATATCAACTCAATTTAAGTTTTTGCGTTCTCAATAAATTGTTCTTGAAGTTCTACTCTATTAATTGTTTTACAAATGAGAGAACCCGTTCATGCATAATTTTTGGTAACGATTGTGCTCATTTTGAGTCCCATGTTCTCGGTTTTTGCCCTCTGTGTAGTCAGTATGCAATATAATCTTGAGATAAGCCAAATATAAATTAATAATAATTTTGTATCATTCCCTTTCAAAAACATTGCATACTAAGCAAACTTAATATTGTGTGCATAAACTTAGTCTAAGAGTTGCCTTACATTTATAACATATTTTCCTTCAACTTTAAAGAGAGCTTATCCAATTAGTCGTACTGCTTTCATTCCATAAAAAAGTTACATTCCAACAATGTCCTTTTCAATCAGTAATAGAACACAACACAGTCGTTGTAAGTCCCATTCTTCTCTACACTAGTATGGTGGCCAGCACTCAGGAAACAATCAGTCCTAAACAATCTCCATAAAGTACTGAGAACTGCGGAGATATGTATTAGCGACACTCTCCGAACGACAACTTGAGAAGCGCTTACTACTATTTATCACCTTCTACCACCAGACCTTGTAACAAAGCAACTGGCTAGTACAACAACCTTAGGACTACAGAAATCTGATGCCAGGAGCAGGAGCAATTTTGGACACTCTGCCAAACTTAAAAATCAAGACTATTATAAGACTACTGTATACTATTACCGACTTTCCACAAATTATACAACGTCTATATACCAAGCCAACACGATTGGCACAACCTTCCCCACATCGGAGCTAACGCCATTAACATCTACACCGATGGTTCTAAGCTCGACGAACAGTATGAGGGGGCGTTTTCTCTCCAAACCTAGATGTGAACTTATTGTTTCGCTATCCTGATCACTACAGTGTGTACCAAGCCGAAGTGGTAACCATCCAGGAAGCTCCCACCTACCTTAGCACACTTACGGTGAAAGAAGGAAACGTATTTTATACTCAAATAGTCAAGGCGCCCTTCAAGCACTAAAACACTTACTGAATGTCGTTTATCTCTGAATAAGATCGCACGATATTTTGGTATATACCTTATATGGGTACCTGGACATCGGAACATAATAGCAGCAGAATAGGAGGTACCACCACCGAGCTTCTTTTAGAGAAGAGCACGATAGAGAAGATCTAAGGCGACATATTAACTTCACACAAAAGCTGAAACACTTCATCTTACTACCAGGCTTCGTAAATAATGCACACATAAAATACATTGTTCAAAAAAAATAAAAATGTTTTAAACTGATAAATAACATGTTTGTTTCAACATTTTTTAAACAGTGTTTTGTACAAATTATGTCAGAACACGGACACTGATAAATAACACTAGGCATTTTGAACAGTTCAAAATCATATGTGTTTTAAACACATGCATTGTGAACACAATAAAAAACATTTATCAGACGATCTCAATCACAAGCACAAATGGAATACATACTTTGAGCCAAATATAATAATTATTTAATGTAAATTTGTAAGGGAAGTTCAACTTGTACTTACAGTGTTCAATATGTTATCGCTTTCGTGTGTCTGTGTTTTTTATCAATGTTCTTTATTTTGACATAAATTGTTTAGAACACTGTTCAAAACATTTTGAACATTCCCAATAAAAACAATGAAAAAAACAATGCTTACTGTTTTTAACATTGTTTAGAACACGATGTTTTGTACATTGTGTGTTATTTACGAACCCTGCTTACTACAAATCCTTTGAAAAACCTTTCCTTCAGCGTAGTTGCGAGGTTTACCTGGCCAACGCTAAAGCAAAAACCTACAAACACACTTTTACGTCATAGAAGGGATTACATATTACTTCTGGTGGGGACCCTCAAGGGTCTTATTGACAGTCACGCAGCACGAATAAGCGTTACTCACCATGTGTCTTCAAATCAGTGGTGTCCAAACTTACACAATCCAGCATTGCGTAGTGTGCGTAGCAGCGAACGTGTTTGACACTTGCAATCAATCAGCCGAGCGCGCTATTTATATGTAGGATACACGTATTCTCTCTCTCTATACGTGAGTCGACTGCGACGCCAGCAGAGTTATGAGTTCCTGCCTGGCCCAATTGGGCATTTTTGACACCACATATTTTCTTACAAATAGGCAACTGATATCGACCAAATTTTGCGAATCTTCTTATATACATCTCAAATTAACAATCACCGAGTTTAAGAACGATAAAAATAAAATCAAAAAGGATTGTCTTACTAATAGCCTAGTTTCACTGCCACATATATGTACATCAACAAATTTTAGTGTTCCACTGCTGAAAATTTCATCAATGTAAAGTTAATGTTAAAATTTGAGTGACAGCCGGCTGAGCTGCTTTGAGTAATTTTTGTTAAGGGTACTGTTTACCTTCAGGTGTCATTTTTTAAAGGTTTACAAAAAATTAGATTACTCAAAAACTATAAGTGGTATTAAGAAGCGGATTTTAGGTTATCGGTTAAACTAAATAAACTAAAAATTTTTGTTGTTGTTGTTGTACCTACGGTTGTTGTTGTATTTTTGTTCAAAGTTAACCAAAAATTTAAAACATAGGCCCATGGTTGCAAACATTTTTTGAGAACGGATGATCTGAATTTAAAACTGAAGACAGGGTTTTGTTAAGAATTAATGTAATTCTGGTGTGAACTAGGACATTTTGGATCGGTCAATAAATGACGTAGTTATGGGGTTTCAAAGTCAAAATTTCGAAAATCGACTATTTTTTCCCACTGTATTGGTCCTAGCTCCGTTATTTGGTGACCGATCAAAAATATCCTAGTTCACACCAGAATGGTGGGTATTAGGAGCAATTTAAGGGAAAGAATTTGAAAACCGGTCAACAGGTACTCTTTAAATCTTTGCAACCATTTTGGAAAAAGTGGTTCCGATATAATCGCATTTAAAGATTCGACATCTGTTTTCGATGAAATAAAAATTATATTTAATAAATGTATAAATCGGATTTGGTGCATTTGGGTGTTGACTTTCACCAAAAAAAAAGATTATCAAAATCGGTTAAGCAGTTCTACAGAAATTTGAGTCAAAGTGCGTCAAGACATGGTAAAAAATAAAATCTCCAAAAATTTCCAAGTAAAATTTTTTTTTTCAAAAATTTTTTTTCCACAATATCGAACATTTTATAAATATTTATAAAGTTTTTGACCAAAATAGGGAAAAAAATACGAATTTCTAAAAATACGAGGATCGATAAAAACAATTTTCATATAAAAGGGTCGGAAAAAATAATTGTTTTTGTTTATATCTTTAAAACTGAGTTTCGGATCTGCTTGAAAGTTTTGCAGCATGTTTATAAGATCCTAATAGAACGTTTAAGCAAATAAAAAAAAAATCAAAAAAAAATTTTTCTGAAGGTATACAGTACCCTTAAGAGAGCAATCAGCCGAGCTATTTATAGAATACACGTAATTTCTCTCTATACATGTACCGAATGCGACGCCGGCAGAATTATGAGTTTCTATCCCATGGGATAGGCTTTTGTCGTTTGGGACACCAGTGCTTTAAATACATAAATTTGAGAACATGAACAAATCACTGACCTGATGTGTGGATTTGCTTATAGTTTCCTTTTCTCTTTCTTAACTTCACTTATTTTTCTCTACATACTTGACGTGCTCGCAATAGGGCTATCGATTGCCCATAACAAATTTCAATAATTGAACCAAAATAAAATCAATTTCACACTATTTCGCATTCCTTTGGAGCAATTTCATGTAAAAAGATATGACAGAAGACAAAAGGATATTTAACTGATCTTAACACATCATCCAATGGAGCTGAATAACGTATAATTGATATTTAAACGAGAGGGTCAAACTAACTTTGTCTGTACCGACGCTTTTATAACCTTGCAATTGCTGATTTTGATGATATCGTTGCCTAAGAACGCTAAATTTTCTAACTAAAATCAATTTTTCGATTTTGAACAACTTTCGCAAATCATTTTTAAAAACAAATCATATCGATTTTCTCGCATAAAGCGTTTAGTTAATGTTAACAAAATTTCACCAAAGAAACCATGGGTCTACAATAAATTCCTAGTCCGCTCAAATCGACTTCAAATATTTATGTTAAATTTTCCAAAAATCAAGAGAGAGCATAACAGATTCTGTGCCCCCCATAGTTTATATATATTTGAAACTTTTTAAATAGAAGCCACACAAAGTGGTAAAAACGACAGAAACAGTGTCAAGTGCTTCTGATCTTTATCATATTTTTCAGCAAATCGATAAACAATCTTGATTACTATATATCTTTAGAAGGTACAAAAGATCTTTCTGCAAAACTGTGGGAGATATGTTTTGTTTTCTGGCGTGGTAGACTGTGACAATAAAATTTATCTTCATGTAAGAACAAGAAGTATTTACATGTATGAAGTATTACATACATGTCAAAACTCTATCTCTTACCATGTCAGAGAGTCATATTCTAACTTATCCCATTTCTATTGTTCAGTATTGTAGGATTTTAGAAAAATAAGTTCAAATTCCTTACTATCTGAAATAAATATGGATTGGTTAGCTCAGAAATTCTGTTATATTTGTAAGTAATACTTGATCGGTTTTAAGGCCAACCTTATAGGTTTGATAGGGTTTATTACAGCTTTACATCTCAGAAGACTGACAGGGAACATAAGTTTGAATCGAACTGGTCTGCGAATTAGGCTGTGAATTGGGCATATTCTCCATATTCTGAAATGAAATATGCATTTTAAGAGTGTTATGTAAGCCAAAAAAAATAGGTTGTTACCTCCGATATCATCTACTAAAATTATCATCAGCTCGTCGCATTTTGCATATATTATTTAGTAATATGGGTTGTCAGTTAAGAAAATATGATAGCTCTCCCACATTGCCTCACCTTGTCCACCTTTTGTCATTTGAATATTTTCGGGATCATTCTGAAACGTTTTCGTATCAATTCGATAATATGATATTTTTTAAGATCATACATTATTTAAAACCCAATTGATATGAAAAATATCCATATTTGTTCCTATTTTTTTTTTCTCTGTTTTCTCTGTGTAGCGTTCAACCACACGAAGTTAGCTTCCGGGTGAACTCAAACAACCCCGAGCGCAAGTCCGCTACGGATGTGGCACGCTTCATCAACGAGAACAGCCGCGTTAAAAACAACATCCAACGACGCGTCGGCTTCTATGTGCTACATGCTACGCCAGGTGACAAGATCAAGGACATGCCCGATGCCAGTGTGTCGGCTTCGCGTATCGAACTGGCCGAACAGGGTCCGGATGTGACACACATCATGGCCTATATGTTTGCCGGAGCTGGAGCAGCCGCTGTGATTGTCATCTTTGTCACTTTGATACTCATCAAGCGGCACGATCGCAAGCGTGACAAGCTGGGTGGTCTACAGACTGGCATGGCGGGAGCGGAAACCTGTAGCAAGGACTATCAGGAGTTGTGTCGGGCACGCATGGCCGGTAAAAATGGCAACGGCGGAGCTACGGCCACTAGCAGTGAGCCCGCTCCAAGTGGTCGCATCACCTCGCTGAGCAAGGAGAACGAGGGACGACCACCTTCCTCGCGTTCGAGCACCTCGTCCTGGAGCGAGGAGCCCGCCTTGACGAACATGGACATTTCAACTGGACACATGGTTTTGGTAAGTGTCTTTGTATGTTTCCAAATCCTCTAGCTAATCCTTAACTCACTCGCCAGTCTTATATGGAGGATCACTTGCGCAACAAGGGCAGACTACAGCGCGAATGGGAGGCTTTATGCCGTTACGAGGCCGAGCCGAGCGCCCGTGAGGCCGCCTCGCAACCCCAATGCGTTAGTCTCAATCGTCCTGGTGCTCCCTTGCCGTACGATCACTCGCGCGTGGTGCTCAACCATTTGGCCAATGCCGAGGGTCTGGACTATGTGAATGCTTCAACGATAGTGAGTACTCCACACACTCTGGAAGAGCAGTGTTTTATTTCTTTACTCTTTTCAGACCGATCACGATCCTCGTGCCCCCGCCTATGTGGCTGCTCAAGGACCGCTACCCTCCACCTTGGCACACTTCTGGCAAATGATTTGGGAGCAGGGAGCTGTGGTCATTGTGGCCCTGTGCCGTCTACAGGAGAACGGAGAGGTGGCTTGTGCGCGCTATTGGCCCGAAGAGGGTGCAGAGGTCTATCACATCTATGAAGTGGGTTTTTCATATCGGCAGGTGTAGCTGTCCAAGGTGTCTAATTTGCTTGTTTATCTTATAGGTTCACCTGGTTAGTGAACACATTTGGTGTGACGATTATCTCGTACGTTCTTTCTATTTGAAAAATCTACGCACTAGCGAAACCCGCACTGTGACCCAGTTCCATTTCCTGTCTTGGCCACAAATGGGAGTACCAGCTCAGGCCAAGGCTCTGCTGGACTTTAGACGGTGAGTATCTTAAGAAGGAAGATTGATTTTGCATGTGGAATAGAAGAGCCACAGTAGAAGAAACACAATCAAAAATACTTTTGTGACTAGATCAGAACCGTTGTTGTTTTGCCGACGGAAATTTAGAAGGTTGGGTTTTGTTGCACTGATTTGGTGTGTATATGAGTCATTCACTCTCGTGCTCACCCTCTCGCTTTCTCTCCAGCTCCAAGCAAAAGCGCTTAGTTCAGAATGTTGGGTGAGCGCCATACCTGGTATAGTTGTATCATTCCTAAACAAGGCAGGATTTTTCGTAGGAATTCTGACAGGAATTATATGTCAAGCGAACGTTATAAGCTCTTGACACATCTCAGAAAAAATTTTTAAAATTGTCCAAAAACTCTTCTTAATATTCCTTAGATGGTTTACCAATAAACATGACCCAAAAACTTTGCCTTATTGTGAGTATTATTAAATGCCTGATAATTAGGAAAAACCACGAATCATTTATTTAAGCTCGTATCCTTTTCCTGGGCCTGTTCAGTTGGCAGTTTATACTCCATCAGAAGATTAAAGAAGTCACAGGATAGGGTATCGCTTTGCCAAAATTATCTTTTGGTATCAAATGGTTCGAAGAGGTTTTTTCCTATTTTGACGGAGCTTTCATGTTTCTCAACGACATCATGCAAAGTCGAACGTACCTGTCTGGTATACGAAAGGTAAACAAGCGCTTCAAAGAACCTTGACCTAATCGGTACGATATATCTCTAGTAGGTTTTCTACAGGATTTGTCGTAATGTGAATATCCGCGGGTTGTTGAAATGTCTTCTCCATTTGTCTAGATTCATTTTTGTCCTTGCATTGTGTGGCTCCTGATTTTAATCTTCATTTAGTAGACTAATCTTTTGATACAATTTTCGCGTTTCATTCATTCTGAGTCATTGCTGTCTCAGACTCACCAACCCAATATTTTGTACCCTGTAGGGAGGGGTTGCCGCTCACGTTAGCGAGCAGCTCACCAACGAGGAGGTGTGAGTTGACTTGAAACGTAGTGAACCAGTATCGCGCTGGTTTCGCCAAGTTGAACCGTTCAACAGGGTAACCTCACTATATACGCTCCCATAAGGTCCAGAAAAGTTTCTGGACGATTAGAAAACTTTTTAATTAGTTCAGATTTTCATAAAGTTTCAATACTAGGCAATGTAAGAATGGTAAACAAAAAAAAAGTTAATCGGTTTATAAAATTCATGAAATTTGCACGAGTTCTTTTATATTACATGATTGTTAATAGGTAGTGTACAGTGCCGCTCAACTGAATAGGTTTGACTTTTACTTTAGGCTTGAAACGCTGTATCTCCGTAACGAGCACTCCGACTTGAGCGAAACAAATTTTGTTTTATGAAGTAAACAGCCATTTGTGAAATAGTATAGTTTCGGTTCTGTTGGTTTTGTTTTTATATTATTTTTAATATTTTTTCAAAAACATAACAAAAAATCTCCATTTTTTTTGGCTCAACTGAACATGTTTTGCGCTTTTGACTTCAGTTTTTGATTGACTGCGTGAATGAAAAGAGTTGAATTCTTTTAAATTCCAAAATTTAAAATAACTGCTATCAGTTTTTTGTAAAATGGGCCGCGGAAAACCTTTAACCGATTTTGAAAAAGGTCAAATAAAAGGCTGGTTTAAAACACTATGAAATAGCCAAGAAAATCGGTCAAAGTCAAAACGTTGTGAGTAATTTTCTTCGTAATAAAGCTTACTATGGAAAAAAAATGAATGGAGGAAAAAAACATGTAACAATAGCATCGGAGAGGCGACTTATCCTACAAACTGTCTCAAATTCCGACCTTTCTGCTGGTAAAATTAGGGAAGAATGCGGCGTAAATGCTAGTATGGCCACTGTAAAACGAATTATTCGAAGCGCCAAACACTTGAAGAGATTGAAAACTAAAAAAAAAACACCTCTCAACGACGCTCGAAAGGAAGCACGACTTCGATTTGCTCGAAAACACATGACGTGGAACAAGGACTGGAAGACGGTGGTCTTCTCCGACGAAAAAAAGTTCAACCTCAATGGTCCGGATGGCTATAATTACTATTTCCACGATATGCGAAAGAAAGAATGTTTTTTTAAGACGTCGTACCTCTTGTGCAGGTGTAGTAAAGGTATGGGGAGCCATATCGTTTTATGGGACATGCGAGCTCCAGTTTGTCACCTCGAAGATGAACGTAAAGTTGTACAAGACTGTGCTTCAAAAGGCTTTTCCCCAGTTTTCGGAGATTTATGGTCATATTCCATTGACGTATCAACACGACAACACTCCCATCCATACCGCTCGGGTTGTAAAACTGGATTTAATATCAAAACGTTAAATTGCTCGAGTGGCTGCCTTACTTCCCTGACATTAACATTATCGAGAACATTCGGGGAACTTTTTTTCCAGAAGAGTATAGGAAGGAGGAAGACAATTTAGTCACTCTGGGACCTAAGTTGAAGCAATTAAAAAGGACTAGTCAACAATTTCACTAAATTAAATTTAAAAATATAATGATATTTTACCAAACCGTGTGTCTTAAATAATTGAGAACAAGGGTGGGTATACCAATCACTAAATAATGCTAAAGAAGTGTCCTTTGTTATTTAAGTTACCCAGTGCCTTAAAATTTTGCTCTATTTACTTTTCTTTAATAGTTTAGTGGTCAAAACTTTCAGTTGAGCCAAAAAATATGGTGATTTTTTGTTATGTTTTTGAATAAATTATAAAACATTTATAAAAACAAAACCAACAGAACAGAAACTTTGATATTTCATAAAAAATTGATTTCTTTATACAACAAAATTTGTTTCGCTCAAATCGAAGTGCTTGTTACAGAGATACAAAGTTTCAAAACTAAAATAGAAGTCAAACCTATTCAATCGGACAAACAAAAAATACGGGTAAATTGGAAACGTCGGTCAATCGAACTTAAAAAAAAATTGGAAATTTGCAAACATTCGTATGTTTAGATCAGTGTCCGGCAAAACACACATGCTTATTTTGCCTTTGAATGTGTGCGTTCAGACACGCGAGAGCGCTTTCAGTTAGCACATGTTTGTTAGTGCAAAAGAGAGCAGTGTACGCTCGTATAGTGTCTGTGTATCGACGCCGCTGCTACAGAGGATGGACGTCGCTACTTCTATACACAGAACATTGAACGGTGCCGGACACTGGTTTAGATTGACAAAAAGACCAAACCAGACCAAAAAATCGCAAAATTTTTAAATATTTATCAATAGACGAACATTTTGAAAATTTTGTGAGTTTTGAATTTAAACTTTTGAATATTATAAAGATTTGAAAGGCGACAAAACAAACTTCACTTCTTCGTTTTCCGACTATATTTTTTAAATGGAATGGAACGAATATCAGTCACTTTCTCGTTGTCCATTTTTGAGAGAGAATGGCTACAAAGGGACAAGAATACTTTGAGATCCAGAAGCTTAAAATATGTTTTCTATGTTTTCTAAACAGTGGCTAAACAGTGACTAAACAGTGAGTTGTTAGTGGCTTGACATTGACATGACAGTGACTAAACAGTGACTTGATAGTGTCTTAACAGTGACTCGATACAGTGACTTGACTACGGTTGACAGTTACTTGACGGTGACTCGACAGTGACTTATCAGTGACTTGACAGTGTCTAAACAGTGACTTGACATGGACTTGACAGTGACTACACGGTGACTAGATAGTCACTGATAGCGACTTCACATGGACTTTACAAAGACTTAACAGTGACTTCAAAATGTGACTTGACAGTGACTCGACAGTGACTTATCAGTGACTTGGCAGTGACTTTACAGTGACTAAACAGTGACTTGATTGTGTCTAAACGGTGACTCGACGGAGTGACTTACTACATTTGATCGTTACTTGACAGTGACTTATCAGTGAATTAACAGTGACTTAACAGTTACTTAACAGTGACTTGACAGGGACTAAGCATTTACTTTAAAGTGTCTTAACAAGGACTTGCAATCCCATGACACCCAATCTTTTTCAGAAACAGACTCAGAACCCAACATTTACATAATTCCTATAAATTCAACATTTCCTTTCCTCTCCCACAGCAAAGTGAACAAGTCCTATCGCGGTCGTCGCTCCTGTCCCATTGTGGTGCACGGCAGTGCCGGTGCCGGTCGTACCGGAGCCTACATTCTGCTCGATCTGGTGCTGGAACGCATGAACAAGGGTGCCCGTGAGATAGACATAGCAGCCACTTTGGAACATTTGAGAGATCAGCGAGCTGGAGTGGTGGCCACACGTCAGCAATTTGAATTCGTGCTCATGGCCGTGGCGGAGGAGGTGCATGCCATATTGAAAGCGCTGCCGGCGAATACATCGGGAGAGAAACGTGAACTGGACAAGGATCCAGCCACGGTGGCGGTGGCCAAGGCGGAGCCACTGAAGGAGGACAAGGTGGCCGAAGAGGAGGAGGCACCCACCAGCAGTAGCAAAGCAAAGAAATAAAGCGTTTCGGGGGTCTTTGATTATGTTTTCACATTCCTCTTTTTGGTTAAGTTGTAGCTAGAGATTTTACTAGGTTTACTCATGATTTGGAATAAGCACTTGGAAGGTTCGAAAAAGGCTTTAAAAAATGGAAGGCTAGCGAAGGATTATTAACTTAAAAGTAAATGGGGAAGGTGTAAGACTTTAACTGAAGGCAGCACGCGGCTTTGGGTGTGCACACCAGCCCGTCACATTTGAAGTGCGTTTCTGCTGAAGAAAAAAGTTCTACGACCGACCACAGACTATAAAATATTTGAGTGTTATAAATTATATACAAACCAGAAATATTTACATACATATATACTTCTTATATACATGTGTCTAGGTGTTTAAGCCACAAAACAAAATCTCAATTACAAAATGCATTTTATCTATCAATGTTGGCAACTAAATTGATGTGCTTGAGAGCTAAATGGTATACATATACAACCCCAAACAAAACACACACAACCACAACAAGAATTAAAAAAAAAGGGGAGAATGCAAAGTTTGTACCTAACAAAAAGTTCTATTTACAAATCTATCGATGTGTATGACAATTAATTATACAAGATTATATATATCAAATATATATGTATACAATATATATATTATTCATATACAGTGAATGTGTCATAAATTACTACAACAACTACCTAAATGTGTGTGTAACTTGAATATTGCATATTATTTTGCCACCAAAGAAAAGAAAAAGAGTTTTTGTTTGAAATTATGAGCAGGCCGCTAAATTTTTTAATGTTTTGGTTTAAAAGGAGTATGTGCCACACTCAACAAGTTACTTAATGCCAGCGGAACTACTCAGGCATGAATCAACACACAACACATACCACATACCTACCAAAGCCACAAAGATACAAATGAACAAAAAGCGAAAATGGAAAAATATCAAAAAAAGAAAAAAACAAAAACTAAATTTATTAAATTAAACAGTTTGTAATGTAGCAAAATGGAAGAAATTCAAATGTAGACTAAACTTAAAACAACTCGACGCAAAAAACAGAAAAAAAGTATTTCACTTTTGTTAAAAACTTTTTATTTTACACACAATATTACAATAACTGTGGCAGGCCCAAAAAACAACATCCCAAAGGGCTTGCAAAAACAAAAACTTATTCAATGTGGTAGAAAAGCAAACATAAATATTTAAACAAATAAATATAAATATATATAAAATATTAGTAGAGAGTTTTTTCAACAAAAAAAAAGAAAAATTGTTTTTTCCCCCTTTAAAGTTCTACGACGATTTAAAACAAACAAATTAAATAAGTGTACTAACTAAAAATATTAAATAAACAAATTATTGATGTAAAACTTGAAGAAAACAACAACCATGCGTAGAAAATTGAACGGAACTTACACACAAAACACTTGAGAAATATAACCATAAATTAATAAAAATTATATATATATATATATATGTAGCCAAAAAAACTATTTTCATTGATGGTGTAACATAGATATACAAAAAAACCTACAAACAAGCAAACATTTGCCTCAGCGGAGCAAACTATTTGGTACATTTCAACGACCTGACTGACCTACGGAAATGGTTTGAGTTCCTAACAAAAAAAAAAACAAGACACGTACCGGCTGTAAATACTTCTACTCTACTTACCCAAACTTACTACAAGAACGTCTTAATCTGACCTTGGACTTTTACAGAAGCGAAACCATTTATAACATTTGGCCAATTAGTTTGCTCCCCTTTTAGGCCTTATAACCTTACATATGACGTTCAACATTCCAAAAATATACAAATACAAATAAATACAACCACAATTATCTTAACTTTTAAATGTTATTTATCCCATAATTAACTAAGCAAGAATCAAATATTAAGCGCAGGCTTTCATACATTTTTGGAAAAAACACAACACCCTAGTTCATAAGACCTTACCATATTGATGTGTATACAAATATATATATATATAACTTTAGCCATTTGGCTTTATATTACCATAAAAAAAAACCCACAAAAAAAAAAACAACAAAATCCTTACAAAAAAAATCGCAAAATCCAGCAAAATAAAAATTTTTATGCTGGCTGAGGATACTTAAGAATTCTACACTACACATTACATGAGCATACCTATTCAAAGGTTTTTTGTGCAATTTAAGTGTTTTAATCAAATATATATATATAACCGACATTATAACTGTATCGCGCCATTGTGTAATATGCGCTACAAACCTACATATACATACATATTTATATATATTAAAGAATGCATGAATGTAAATTATATACAACAACAACCAAAATCAACCTAAATGCGAACAATTTTCGTTAACACACAGCAGATGATTGAAGGAAGGAAACGATTATGGAGAACCGGTAATAATTACGATTACTATTATTATAATACAAGACAACCAAAATAATAAAGAAACCCTTTAAAAACAAAACGAAATCTAAGCGGATCTATATAGTTCACTTCAAAAAATACTGTAAATCTAACACCATTTACCAACTATCTGAATCACAAGGCCCACCGCATAGAAGGTATTGTACTTATACTTAAGGTGGGAGAAACATTTTCATATAATTTGCACCGTTTTTTTGTATCCCCCTCCGAGCACTATTTTAGCCGCACTTTACAATTTGGACACACTTACTACGTTTATGCTATGAATCTCTTTAATTTGTACTGCTCTAAAATAAGCTGTCAGAGCTGTTATAATCCAACATCCTGAGTCATAAATATTTTCCATGGCAGAATTCGCTATCTATGTAGCATTTACCTATTAGAGATCGACCAGCTTAACATTTCTACAAAACAAAAGTTTAAAAATGTTGGCATAGCTCATGGTGATTAAGTATTTAAACTAAGGATGTTGGATGTTAAATGAGTTCATTGTAAAAAGTCTTTAACATACTTTAATTAAACTAAAATCAAATATTTTACAAATGATTTGCGTTAGTTTTCAAAAAGATTGGGACAAATTTATAAATATTTAAAAATCTCGTGTCGTTTGTAAGCAAACTCCTCCATAATGGCTTGACCTATGTTAATGAAATTTTGTTTGTATACTGTTATATTAACTGTTAACTATATTTCGAAACTCTAAATGCTTGGATGTACCTCTGCAGAACATTATTTTGAATTGACAACGCAGCAGACTCCTCATCTGTGTCTCTCTATGTTTCATTATTGTAAAAATCCTTATCGTTATCGGAATATCGTTTTTCATCAATCGTTTCAATTTGGCCTATCTGAGTGTGTGTTATAGTAAACAATGCCAGCAACTCATAGGGGTGGATATTTGGGCCGTCGAACGATTGCAGCAACACACATGCTAAATGTTAGGGCAGCAATTAGCTTTCCGAAATCAACAACAATAAGCGCGCCGCACAGATGTTAACACACGCAGAACAACTGACATACAACGCCAACAAGTACAGCGATCATCTACATCTGTTTCGTTCCTTCGTCTCGCATTCGTACTCACATCAGTTATCGAATATTTCGCTCATCCGAAATTCCTCATGGGAGCTTCGGACAAAGAATGATTCAATTGTCAAAAATTAGTCCCTGACATTTCTTGCGCATCAAAAAAACGCTACTAACGGAAATTGAGACGTCACCAGATTCGGCTTGCTCATCGACACTAATCCAGATCAAACCTGTTTTTGAAATCCATTCGTAGATTTAATTTATGCTTTCAAATGACTTCGTTCGGAGTAACAGAAATAATGCACAATACAGCAAATCTAATTTATGGGTGGTGAGTCAATCGTGTGAATGCACGTTGCGGCTACAATAACCTCAATTCCCCTAACGCCAAATGTTTCAACGACAAGCTGGACTCCCTTTTGAATAAGTACAATAAACTATTGAAGTTCTTTAAATCACACATGCACGTTTTGCAAAATGGCAATCACGATATTGTTATCATTCCAGACAAAACACTAGCTAGAGAGCGCGAGCGTATCTTTAATGCGCCTAGCGTTAGGCTGATTTGTTTGAGCAATATGTGCGGATTTACTAAGAATCCTGAAGGCCATGGCTTTTACGCCGCTAAAGCGAAGCTTGCGGCACTCCATTATTAAGCTAGTTGAAGGCACCAGATCTTTACAAAATTGTTCTACGAATAAAAATGAGCAGTTGTTATTATTATTATCAATCGTTCTATTATATGGGTATTTCCGCCAAATGGTAAGCCTGGACCGAAAAATAAAATTTAATGAGAATTTTATATTTAATTATTTAACATGCAAAACATAAGCTATGTTTACAAAATCTCTTCATTGCAATCAATTAAGAAGAAAAAAAATGCATAGAGACCAAAAAAGTTCGATTAACGGTTAATTTTTATCTTGCTTTTTCTAACCGTACGTTCGCGACCGGTAATTAATTCAATTTAAAAAAAAACCAATCGAGATATAGATTAAGTCAAAAGTCGACTTATATTCCGCGTACGTTCGCGACCTCATGTTTATTGCAATTATTATGAAATCTTAAACTCGATAAGCCCCGTCTTTTGCACTAAACACAGAGCTAACAAAATGCTATCAAATCGCAAAAAGAAAAGTGGGGATAGTTTTTGTTTTCTGTCTTTTTTAGTATTTTTTGTACATCAAAAGCGTACAAACGTACGTTCGCGACCTGCGGAAATGCCCATATACAATTTAACCAAATTATTTTTAAGTTGGCTATTTGTTGGTCCAAGTTCAATGATTCAGCGGTTTGTCTGACATGTTGATTAATGGTCACACTCGCTTTTTGGGGATAGCTATCGGTTGTTGCAGTATATTTTTCAAGCTCCGCACACTTCCATTATTAAGATTGTAGAAAATACTCTCTTATTATCAATTTCCTATAAATTAAAGAGAATGACAAAATAATGGGCGAATCGAAATATTTCGAGATCTTAATAAGAAATGCGGAATAGAAACTTTTGATTTTAACGATGCGACGTATAGATTACTAATGGAGGAGTTTTCCGCTGCTTCAACACTTAAAAAAAAAAAGCAGAACAATTCGGTTTTGAACAAACGCTCTTAATTTTATTCTGTTTCGGTCTAGAAATTGGTAAGAAAGATTCGCTCTTGAAAATTCTTACTTTAAGTACGATTCGTTCTTAGATCAAGAAATAAAGTTTAAATTTAAGACCGTTTCGCTCTTAATTTCGAAATTGACCGTTAATATAATAAAATATAGAAATTAAATTCTTGTTTTAAGAAAAATAAGTTTTAATTTATTATTACTTCGTTCTTGATGTGAACACGAGCTCTTACTTTAAGTACAAATCGCTCTTAGCTATAATTAATACATAAATTTGTCTAGATTATGCTTATTTTTATCTCTAAAAGCTCTTTAAATAATCGCGAGTCTTGCTAATCAAATCTAAGACGTTTTTAAAATCAAGAATTTTGGTATTTTTTAAAGCGCTTTTGAATCAAAAAGATCCATACCTATATCAAGAATTTTCCGGCTTATTAAAGTTTTCAAACTGAAAATTCTTGATTTAGGTACGATTTTTGATTGATTTTTGATTTTTCTCTCAGTCAACATTTCACAGCGGAAGATTTCTGTTCTATACGTATTAGCCATAGACTTTTTGAAACATTTGACCAAAGAAATTCATATTAATTCGAAAGGGTATTTTTTTACCGCCCTTCCAGAACTTGAAATGTCACGATATTATTTACGATTTCGCCAGATTTGCAACTGAAATGTTGAATTTTGTAGGAAATCTCTACTAGGGATGCCATTTTCTTTTCTTCTTCTTGACTCCACAACAACAATACAATAAATGTTATGATGTTGTCGCCGAATCGGAAGAGCGTCAAATCTCCGACAACAGATCTCCGCCTTGACACATTTCCGCCGTGTTAAAAACGACATATCTTCGAGCGGATCTATGCCGTTTGAAAGCGACAAAACTCCATGCTTGCAAGAGCAAACTCGCAAACCCGCAAACAAAATTGGGCGAGGATGTTTCCACTAGGCTACGATTTCCACAAAGATATTTGCAAGCAAATTATCTGGTATTCCCACTGAAGCCAAACAAAATGGGCAAATATTTTGAAATTTTCGCGCAAATTATTTGCGTGTGGGACCTTACCTTTAAGTAAAATCATTTTCAAATCTAAAACTATTTCCATTTTCCATTCAACCCGAATATCACGTGCACGGTTTTCTAGAAATTCAAAATTGTCCCATTGTCCAGATTTGGAAATGGATCAAATAAAAAAACTGTGTTCAGAATTGATAAGGTTTTCGCTTCCGCCTCAACGTTTGGGTTTCAAGGAAATTACATTAAAAGTTTGGTTTCTGTGTTCAACAAACTAAAACTAAATTATAATTTTTATTCTAGTTTTATTTTAATGCATTTGGGCTTTAGATCCAAAAGGAAGAACTTTATTTAAATCGGTTGATTAGTTGCCAAGAAATTTGGGATATTGTCTTGTATACCGACCTAAGCTCAAAAAATGCCGAAAAAATTTTTCTCGATGGATTAATTCTTAAAGTATGCAGTTTTATTATACCAAGAAATTGATATGCTTTTCGTCTCTGTGCTTGGAAAAGGCTCAAAAAATCCGACGGAGATTTAATTCGTAATTTGAAAAGTAGATGATATTGGTTCATCTTATCAAAGATGCAAATGAAATTTGCATATAAGTTAATTTTTAGTTTGAATGAAACTGGTTTTATGGGTCAAAAATTTATCTTAGAACCAATACAAAGATTACACTTTTTGTTTTAAAATTTTCAAGATAGCATCCGCAGGGGATGACTTGAAGTTTAGTTGGAAGAGATTGCAGTGAAACCTCCGACTATATTTTTTTGGGGATTCAACTTCTTTTACTTTTGCAGGATTGAACATAGCATAAACGCAGTATTAGTTACAAAATTACGCAAATTCATTTTATAATATTATAATTTCCAAAGTTTAACCTTTCTTAATTGCATGAACAAAATTATTCCTAAAATTCACCATCACCACACCGAACCGGTAATATATGTACAGAAATCTTAGAAACACACAATACTTGGCTATTTGCTACAATAACTATAGACTTATACATATGTTAATTGCGCTAAGCAAAACAAAATGAATCAATCAATGCTTCCAATCCCAGAAAGTAAGCGAAGCTCTAAAGCAAGTGCTAAGGCACGAACATTGGCACCAATTTAGTCCTTTTCACAACCAAATACTAACGTTATTAATATTATTTTCGTGCAGACGACAATTAGCAACTTAAATGTCTAATTCAATAACCAAAACACTAAATATGTAATCGATGTGTGTAAAGCAAGCATTAAAAAAATACAAAAAAAAAGAACAAATAGCAAACATTCCATGACAATTTTATTTATGTTACTTCCTTTTGCCAAATGTAGTTATCAGACAAAGTAACTAATTTTTTTGTTTGTAGATAACTTGAATGCATTTAATAACAAACACAGAATTTATTTCAGATTTTTATTACTCAATTATGAAACACAGAGACACAAAGTAAAGGAAAGCTTTGGATTTAATCTTGATTCAAAATTGTCCTATTTTTCAACCATTCCAGAACCCCTTTTAAATCCTCGCTCCTCGACTTACTAAAATCTTTGACAAGTCCAAATTGAAGTGTGAAATTTTTGGCTTTTAAATTTGGCCGCGTCCTTTGTCAAATCCTTTGACAAAATTCACACACTATCAAAGCCCATTACCCAGACCCAGACCTAGTCCAACTTTACCACTAGCAGCACCTTTTTTTTTTTGCTTTTTCGCTTTCAACCCCCTTTCCCTCTTTTCTTTTGCAGTTGCCTCGCTTTCGCCATGCCAGCACAAAAGCAAAGAGACCGCGCATAATAAATATATACAACAAAAACAACAAAACCTAGAATAAAATCGGGGCACAGCCAATTTCGTACGCCCAGCTACTACCAACCACTCTGTACTGTGTGTCGGTGGTTCAGCGTGTTTCATTCACTTTAATTTTTCCTTTTTTTTTTCTTTTTTGGCACAACATCAACTCGCTTGCAGTTTCTGTTCGCCTGGTACAAATGTCGGAACATTTCTTTGAAATGTCGGAACGTTTCTTTGAAACAAAAAAAAGCCGCCGTGCAAACGCTTTGATCATTTCCCGCTTTTACCAACAACAGAGACCCGCACCGGGGGCAGAGGCGACAACTGGGAACGTTTTTGATGACGCCTGACCAACGCTTGATGATGATGTTTGTTGGTGTTTGCATTTGCCATGGCATCAACATGGCATATCAATTTTAGGGGAGTGGCGTGCGTGAACGAGATTATAGAATGCTCTCGGTGATGTGCCCCAGCCAGCCAGCCAGCCAGCCAGGCAGCCATTCGGGCGGCAAGTCCCTTTGTTGTGGCTCAAAAGTGCAGCTGGGCGTAACCCTAACAGTAACAGGAGCAGGAATTGCTTTTTTTTTTGTAATATATTTGGGTTAAGGTTGTGGGCAAATGCCATGCCAAAGCCAGAAAATAGCAATAGGGAGGGGTGTAATAAAAAAGTTTTCAATCGGAAGTAGTTGGTAGCATTTTTCGAAGGAGTACTTTCAACTAGAGGTGGGAGCGTGAAAGAAAAATCAATCACTTCTTGAATCCACCATGCTTTTTAATTCAATCTCATTCCAATTTTAAACATCTAATAATTTTCAGGGAACCAAACCCTTTAGAACCAGTTCGATTCAGATTATTGTGATACCTAAAATTCTAACCAGAACCTAAATACTTGGATATAGTTCATTAACTAGTAGTTAATAACTACAAAAAGATTTTAAAACACATTTTCCGTCTCAGTTAAACTACGAGGAATCGATCTTGTGGAAAAAAATAGAGGAAAAGATTTTGTAATTCTGTTTTTTTTTGTATTTAGTTGCAAAATTCATTAAAAAAATTAAATATTTAAAATGTGTAAGTGCGAGGGGTGTTCAAAAAGTTATAAGCCTTCAAATAGGGGCTTTCTAAAAAAAAAAAGGTTTCCGGGAGTCACCATTAAAGCAAAGCAAAATAGAAATTCTCTAATTGGGTAGTATGAATGCCTTTATAACACGAGGCAGAATCCTGAAAAAAATAGAATTTGTAAATATAACGGTCATTTGGAAAAAAAGAAAACGATTTTCGACAATTTTTTTTCAAAGTAGAAATATAGTAGTATA
Organism: Lordiphosa clarofinis; assembly: GCA_018904275.1. Classification (NCBI taxonomy): domain Eukaryota; kingdom Metazoa; phylum Arthropoda; class Insecta; order Diptera; family Drosophilidae; genus Lordiphosa; species Lordiphosa clarofinis. The sequence goes on from JAEIGQ010000098.1 coordinate 511,047, forward strand.
GTATAGTAACTATTCAATTTACTTTTAAATAAGCCCTCAAATACAGAAATCGGACATAAAGTGGAGTTATCAAGAACTATTTTGTGAAAATAGACAAAAATTTAGTTTTCATTCAAGGGGCGTTTTTTTCTAACTTTAAGTGTGTGGTGTTAATAATATGGCTTAAAATAGACTTATAACTATTTATTTTAAACTTTTTCAAAATAAACTCCACTTTTGAATGCTTGCATTCAAAATTTAACGGCCAGTTCCGAGCTTTCTCAAAAAGCTGCTTTAGCTTTTGGTTTGGAACTTTGAGCCTAAGCTTAAGCTTATGTACACCAAAAGGTTGAAAGTTGTTAGCCTGACCTATTTTTACTCTTATTGTTTTTTTGAGGTTCCCAACTGATTAAAACATTGATTGTATGGAAAGGCAGGTGAAGCGATGGTTTCGACAGCGATAAGCCTACTGAAGATTCATTCGGGAGAATGATGAAACGGTACCGTATAGGCAACCAGCTCATTTTTGGTGTACAATAATGCATAAGTTGTTTTTAGTTGTGAACAAACACAACTTTTTCGGACCTAGAGCCTGCTAAACTCACTAACTCCACCACTTTTTAGTATACGTGAAAAATTTTTATCAGGACGTGTCCAACATGGAAAAAATATACCTAATGAGACCGTCTACTGCTGGACTCTAATCTCTAATGTGCCCTATAAGAGAAATTCAAACAGGATTTCTTTTTCAACGTATATTTCTGTAAATAAAAATAAAGACAATGTTGAATAATGTAGCACATTCAATGCAATTTTCAATACATTGCATCCTATTCTTTATTTTTATTGCACTTAAATAGAGAACAAGATACTAGTACATACACTTTGAGAGAGACATTTCCATAATCAATATCATTGTAAATTGCCATCTTGCTAACAGACGATTCGGTGGGAATTATGATCTTTATTTCTTGTTGAATATACCCATACTTTCGATAGGCAAAAGGAACAATCAGTTAGATGATTGTTCTGCTCCCTCTAATGTCCTGGGGCAATCAATGGCATTCGTATTTTTTTTCTTTGACAGAGAGGTTGAGGTTTAGGCGGCCACCATAGCCCATCAATCAAGAATTTGGTTTATGACCCTTAATAGAGGAAAATTCAACCTATTTATCTAAATTTCAACAAGCATTATTTCGTTAAAGATGGCTTTTTAATATATTTTTTTAAAGTTGCCTTTATAGACATTTTTTACCAACTTTGACCATTGATATCTTAAAAACTTGAAGTGCTAGAATAATTTTGAAAATTGACTTTTTCTCAGCTTGAAAGCCTCCGTCGAACAGTATCAATTTCAATGGCCCAATATTTGTTGAACTGTGTTATTGTCATGGTCTTATCCGAGAGTCTACAAGGAACGCATACAGCCGCTACAAGTGGTGGTCTTTATTTTGAAAGTGTTAAAAATAAAATTTTATTAATTTTGCAACAAAATGTTATACATAATAGAATAATTCTATGCCTGAGCTTATTAAAACCACTCACTTGAACTCAGAAAAATCAGTCACAGCGGTATTTGAATTTTTGCCTATTTTCACAAAAAAATTCTTGAAAACTCCACTTTATGTCCGATTTCTGTATTTGAGGGCTTATTTAAAAGTAAATTGAATAGTTTTTACTGTCCAATCAAAAAAACATAACAGTTTTGTATAATTATGAATCTACAAGCGTTTTAATTTCGATAAATTTTCAAATAATTTCAAATAATAATAAATTTTAGCCCATAGCGTTAAAAGCACAAGAACCAGTACAAACTGTTTGATCAAGTTTTGTCTTTTTAAACGGGATAGCAGAATAAGCATACAAAAACTGCCCCCACTCCGATCAGCACCAAATTTAAATATGTTGTTACCATCAATGAGAAACTCAATTTCCTAAATTTGTAGTCTTTTAATCGCTATTGGAGAAGAGTTATGAGGGCGGAAAGAAGAATCAAAAAAGTCGTTTATCTTAAGAACCGCTTAACCGATTTGGATTTAATATATGTTGTAAGTGTCTACACAACAATTAAAAAAATAATTTTTGCACATTTTTATTGCTAATACTTTGGCCCGAGAAAAATTATTGAAATTTTCAAATAATTGTTTTACGGTGTTTGCCTTTTGCGACACCGACAGTTTTTTGGTGGTTTTTTCATCAAGAGGTCCCTAACAATATATAATTTTTGCAAATACATCCCAAGTGTACTTCATGGTGAAATATAATTAAACGTTAAATTAGTATTTTTTATTAATATTTTATTCATATTAGGCACACTGTAAATCAATTTAAAAGGGGGAAAAAGGGGAAATTTTCTGTCAATTCTGTGTGAGTAGTTACAGTGTGCTCAATATTATAAAATATATTTGTAAAACTATTCACATGTTTTATTGGTATTCATTATGAAGATGATTCCCGATGTCCCTGTACAAATTTTACATTGGTAAGGACTTCTTATTGAAAAAACCAGCAAAAAACTATAAGAGTTGAAATCGATTAACACCTCGAAAAAATTATTTGAAAATTTTAATAATATTTTTTTTGCCTAAGAAATGGTAATAAAAATGTGCAATAATAATTTTCTGAATTCTGTGGTGGACAGTTATAACATATTTTTAACGCATTCAAATCGGTTAAGCGGTTCTTAAGATAAACGAGTTTTTTGTTGGTGGTAACAACATATTTAAATTTGGTTCTGATCGGAAAGGGGGCAGTTTTTGTATGCTTATTCTGCTATGCCCTTTGTTTAGATCATTAACATCGTTTGAAAAACTAAAAAGTTATAAGAGTTTAAGAAGGGATAACTTTTTGAAAAATCGAAAAAACGGTTTATCGATAATATCTCGATAACGCTTCGATAGATTGTTTTCATGGCGATTTTCGTGATCAGCGGGCCAATTTACTTTAAAAAAAGTTGGTTTGGTCCAATGGGGAAAAATGCTGTAGAGCAGTGCTATTTTAAAAAAAAATCTTTTTTGAGTTTTTCCTATTCTGTTTTTATACCCTTGCAAAGGGTATTATAATTTTGCCCAGAAGTCTGCAACGCATAGAAATATTCATTTCCGACCCTATAAACTATATATATTCTTGATCAGGGCGACGAGCTGAGTCGATTGAGCTTTGTCCGTCCGTCTGTCTGTCTGTTTCTACGCAAACTAGTCTCTCAATTTTAAAGCTATCGGGCTGAAACTTTGCACACAGTCTTCTTTTCACTGCACACTGCTAATATGTCGGAACCGACCGGATCGGATGACTATATATTATAGCTGCCATTGGAACTATCGGTCGAAAAGTGGGTCTTCGTGAGAAAAACTTTTTATTTTTAATGTAAACGCCTCCTCCTTCAGCAATTATTAGTTTTATACGCTTTTACACAGATTTGGAAGTTTTGGTCAAAATCGGATGACTATATCTTATAGCTGCCATAGAAACTATAGGTCGAAAGGTGGGTTTTATTTAGAAAAATTGGTTGTTTTACTGCTTACGTTCGTAAACTATGATGTATTAAAACATTTGCAAGGGTATAAAAACTTCGGCAAAGACGAAGTTAGCTTGGCCTTCTCGTTTTTATTATGTTACAAACAGATTAGAGTAAATAAAAAAATTGTTACTGCTTCGATGCGAGGGCTGTTCCAAAAGCTATCGGTATTTTTTACTGCTTCTTTTTCTTAGTGCATTGATATACAGCCTTGTTCTCAATTCCACTTCCACAAAAGCTTCTCGAAAGTGGAATTGATTCGTGTTCTTGTAAACGTAAAACGAAAGTTTGAAGTTCACGATTTATTATTTTAATCTTTTTTTTATCAGTCTTGGGCAGATTGGAAGGCTAACATAAAAAAGAAGTTGGCTTCCAATAAGCGGGAGATCACGGCTACCGGTGGTGGACCCTACTCCCAACAAATTATAACTCCCGAGGAGCAGGAAATAGCCACCTTGACTGGGCTATGTAAAGCAGTGGACGGCATTGAAAATGCCAAGACATTTGGCAGGCCAGCCCCTGAGTCGAGATCTGAAGAGGCCATTAATCTCGAAGGTCTTGAAACACAGCGTCCTACTCCGGCAAAACGAGCACGTGCCCAGGATGATTACTCTGTGTTTTGTTCGGAGCAAAATGAGCAAATTGTAAAAATAGCTAATCATCTCGCCGAAATAAAAAATATAAAGGAACAGCAGCTCGAGGTGGAGAAAGAAAGAGTGGAGGTAGAAAAGCAAAAGCTGCATGTCCTTCAGCAGATACTGAACAAGAAAACTGACTGCCTCAAGGATATTTTTTAATATTACTATAAAGAGATTAATTGTTTTCTAGAATAAGCGCTACGGAAGCTGAAGTTATATCATTTTTGTTTTTGTTGGTTAAGTATATTTGAAATCCAAAGTTCCTAAAAAGTATTTCGTTCTTAGAATAAGTTCATTTGAAGTTGGCCTTACTTTTATTTAAAAATAAATTAATAAACAATCAAATTGAAATTTTTAAATTAAATTATTGCATATTTGGTCACGAGCAAGAATACCATTTTGCTCTTCTGGTCCTGGATTTTCTGGCTCATTATCCTCCTCAGAAATACTTTCAGTTTGCTCATCAGGCAGAGGTATAGCCCGCTTGCGGCACATGTTGTGTAATGCACAACAAACATTTATCAGCTGACAAACAAATAATGGATCGTAGTGTAAGGTGCCCAGCAAACATCGGAAACGGTTCTTGAGCACACCGATTGTGCGTTCAACTACATTGCGTGCAGCAGCATGTCTTTTGTTAAAAATATGCCTAACGGACCCATTTTCAGGATTTCTGTACGGTGTCATAACAAATGGCTCCAGTGCATAGCCTGAATCTGCCAAAATCCATGAATTTGGTCGTTGATTTCTTTCATAAAACTGTCTTGCCGGACTGTTGTTCCAAATAAATGAATCGTGGCATGATCCCGGGTGTGTTGCGTCGATGGCCAAAATCTCTAAATTATAGTTGTATACCTTGAAATACTTTATTTGATCAGTTAAAAAAAAGAAAAAGAATTCAAGAAAATACCGCACTTACCACCATTGCATTAATGCTAAAATAGCCTTTTCGGTTGAAGAAAAGATTTTCATCTTGTCTGGGCTTCACTATTTTAACATGGGTGCCATCTACACACCCTATAACACCCGGAAACCCAAACTTTGACAAGAAGTATTCCTTGGATAATGTAATCTCTTGTGATGACATGTCTTGTGTAACCCATTCATTGCACAGGTTTGTTTCAAGCAGATCTATAACTCCGTGTAACACCTTTGAGAAAGTGCTACGACCCATGCATACATCATAATCCTTCGCAACTGAAAGCTGGTAAGATCCTGTAGCCAAGAATCTCAAGACAGCTGCCAATTGGACTGCTGGTGAAATATGGGGATGGTTTTCCTGCAATCCCGCGTCTATTTTGTTTAAAATTGATTCAAATGTATATTTATCCAGACGGAATTTCTCAATAAATCTAAAATTAAGTGCTTAGCAGAATTAGGAAACTAATTTAAAAAAAATATGTTTTACTTACGCCGCCTCATTTTTTTCGGCAACATTAAATTTGGCTCTGAGCTGAGCATTATTTTGGGCCTCAGCAACTTTGCGCTGTCTAATGCGCTGAATGCATCCAATTATCATAACTCCTGGCATGTTTTTTTTAAATTCAATACTTGAGAAATTTAAATAAAACGAAGTTGTTTATGTGTATGTGTACGTGTAAAACGAAGTTGTTTATATTAAACATCTGTTTTTTCCCAATTATTTATCGATAGTCGAGCGTGGAACCACTAGTTCACAAAAGTAATTCCGCAGCAATTTCACGTGGAATTCAGAACACGAAAACGAAAACGTTTCGGAATCATTGCGGAATTACTTTTGAAAAGTAAGTGGAATTGAGAACAAGGCTGATAGCATTGATATAAGCAATTTTGTACACAGCTCACGCGCAAGGTCTCCACAACTCGTAAAGAAGTCGCTTTAAAGTAGCACATCTCTTAAATTAGCTAAGAATAGAAGAATAAAATCGCCCAAAGGTTTGCACAGCAGTCGCTCGCACCTTAGAAACTCAAAATTTTTATTGTATTGTTTTATTTTATTCTGCTGGAAAATAACGATTTATTATTTGAAATTTTAAAAGCTGTTGCAAGCTATATTCAACAGCTCCAAAGCTTTAACAAATTGCGCGTTGACGCTACTGTCACATAGATGGCGCCAGCTTAAGGTACTTCTACTCACCGTTGCATGATGAATTGGCGCTACAGATGAAGAGACAGTCACAGTTTTAGAGTAACAAGACAGTAAAACGAAGGCGAGAAGCAAAAGTTTTAGAGCTACTGCGCGGCGAAAAAGAAGACGTGAAAAGAAAAAAGTAAATTAGTAACTTCTTAAAAAGTAAAAAGTAAAAGAAAAAACAGAACACATTTCTTTTTTAATTTTGATACTGACTGCAGCACTGTGTGCTTATGTTTTTTTTAAAAAGACTTGTGCGGCCAGAAAATCGTTTCGTTTTAGTAAGCTGAAGACAATTTTATGAGAGGCTTCATTTCAGTCTAAATGGATCCGTCAACAAAAAAAATGTTCGCATTTTAGCTGATGAGCAACCCGTAGAGACTCTCGAACTACACCGTTACATCCACATAAATGCACTGTTTGGTGTGGCTTATTGGCTGATGAAATCATTGGTCCGAATTTCTTACAAAATGAGGTCGGACAGAACGTAAGCGTCGTGCCGAGCGCTACCGCATCATGATACATGACTTTGTGTTAACTAAAATTGAAGCCCTTGATGTCGGTGACATTTGGTTTCAGCAAGACGGTGCTATGATACAATGCGCTTGAAAAAATTGCCTTTTTTGAGAAATCATTTCGTGTTCCGAACCGCCTAGATCATGTAACATTTCGTCAAAAAGTCAAAAATCTTGGTTGATAAGCCAGATATGTATGTTTCATGATTTGAAAGCAAAAGTTACTCGCGTAATTCTCGAGTTACCCGTAAGAGTGAACCAAAACTGGACCATCAGAATGAAACGCTTAACATCTAATGAAATTAACTTTAAAAAGGAAATGTCACAGATAGTTCTTTCAGCCCATAATAAAGATTCTACCATCCAAATCCATTTTTTGTGTTTGATTTGTCATTAAAACAAAAAACTTCTTTATGGATCACCCTTTATATGGCTCCAAACCGCTCGTCTCAGCTTCAACCATGATTTTTAAACACAAGCACGCTTTCAAATCACACAACAATAAGCAATAACAAGCTTTGGTCCTTCGAGCCGCATTTTGTAGAACTCGAAATATAAGGTTAGGTAGAGCAACCGATCCGCACGCCTAAGCTTCAACCATGAACCTTTTAAGCACACTTCAAACTATAAAAGAAAAAGCCATAATAAACTTTGGTCCTTCGAGCCGGATTTTAAGGTCATGAAAATTTGGAAATATAGCTTATTATTTTGACTTTCGAACGGGTATTCACTTCGGTATTCACAGATGCTCTTCATTGAACCCATTGCAGATTCTGTGTGCAAGGGATAGAGAACAAAGACAATGTTCTCCAGACGAACGTTGCTTTCTACCTCGGATGAAATTAAGTTAGGTCAACAATTTTTAAATTAACAATACTTAAGGAAGATGAGGCTACTGACATTTATCTATCAGTTCACATCATCACATCATCTTTTGTGCATACAAATAAATTCCACAAAAAATGTTTGTTGTTTTATCTGTGGAATTCAAAATGAGAGGCGAGGGCGAAGTAAGTACATATAAATTTCCATAAATTTCAAATAATTGCAATCAATTTAACAACAACAACAAAACGTAGGCACTCTCAAATCTATGCACGAAAAAAAATTCTAAAAAATTAATGCTGAGAATTGAATAAATTACGCGAATTATGTAACAGGCGAACAGCAAACGCAGCAGCTGAGAAAACCGCTTAGGAACGAACACACACTCACTCGCACTCACACACACACACACACACACACACTCTCGTCTCGGGAAATGCTTTTCCTCCAAAAAGTCAAAAGTATTAAGAAGCAGCAGCAGCAGCAGCCGGCACATTCGAGCAAATAAGCCAGCAGCAGGGCGAGAGGGGAGGTCATAAAACATTTTTCATTGCCATTGCAAGGGGGAGGGGGGTGTCAGAGTTAAGGCTAGAGGGGGTTGCAAATGCTTGTCACTATCGGGGAAAATTAATGTGCAGAGAGACACCCAGACACCCGAAAAGAGAGAGAGAGAGAGAGCGAGATGTGTGGACAAATCATCAAAGGTTGCCGCAGCGGCTTTTCCGCCTTTGTGCCAAATCCTCAAAGGAATTTTCCGATATTTGTAGCAGGCGAACAGCCAGCCCCAGCAGGCGAAGTTGACCAAAGAAAAACCCAAACACACATACTCGACCTCGACATCGAATTTTCCGACGTTTTCTTTTTTTTTTTTTTTTTGCTTGGGGAGAAAATTCGCTTTTCATGTGTGGCTGACATACACACAGAGTCAAGCACACGTGAGTTATCGATGGGATGCTGCGGCGCTGACGTCGATCCATTTGGCGAGCGAATTCATTTGTGGTTTTTCCTCTTTTTTTTTTGCTCTCTCGCTTTTCCCACCTGACACATCGACAGTTTGCAATTATACGACACACTTTAGCCTCGAGGGCTACCAAAAATGGGCAACTCGTAAAAAGTCTCATTAAAAAGGCAGCACAAAAAAGGCAGCGAATTTTATGATAACATAAAAACGCTCATAAGGTAAGCATAAATTTAGCGAATCAATGAAATCGATTAGTGAACTCCCATCATGATGGATGTGGCCAGCGAAAAGAGTTGCGTGAGACGGTGAAGAGGGGGGGGGGGGGGATTGGTATTGACTGTGACTGGGATGATGCCAAGTACCAGATGCCCAGAAGATGAGTATGCAATATTGAAATTTGGCACGCGTGTTGTGACCACAGCTATACACTATGATTGAACCTGGGTAGCTGGATATTTTAGACGACTTAAGCAGGTTAACTTTATCTTCTGAATTTCCATATAAAGAAATGTGTTGGATAGCTATGAAATTTCCAGAAAAATGTTTCTTTTTACGGAATTCAAGTATTAAAGCTGTTGATTTTGCATTTTGATTATACAGTGCAGCTCAACTGAATAGGTTTGACTTTTATTTTAGGTTTGAAACGACGTATCTCTGTAACAAGCACTCCGATTTGAGCGAAATAAATTTTGTTGTATAAAGAAATCAGTCTTATGTGAAATAGCAAAGTTTCTGTTCTGTTGGTTTTGTTTTTATATCATTTTTATAATTTATTTGAAAACATAACACAAAATCACCGTATTTTTTGTCTCAACTGAATAGGTTTGACCACTAAAACTATGAAACAAAAATATATGAAGCAAAATTTCAACGCACTGAGTAACTTAAATAACAAAGGACACTGTTTTAGCATTATTTAGTGATTGGTACGCCCACCCTTGTTCTTAATTATTTAAAGCACGCGTTTTTGAAACAACATGTATTTCGCTCAAATCGGAGTGCTCGTAACGGAGATACAACGTTTCAAACCTAAAGTAGAAGTCAAACCTATTCAGTTGAGCGGCACTGTACAATAACTTTAATTTCTGAAATAAAAGAAATATATTTTTGACTGAGAAGGATTGAAGTTTATGGTATATGATAATTTTTAATGGAAATATCAGTTTCTTTAAGGACTCAAGCAGATTTGCAATTAAGTTTAGGAACTGAAATCACTGTTTGCATATCTGGTAGGTTGATTTCATCAACTACTGGTATGAAATCCTGGCTCTAATTTTTAAATCCTTGTTTAAGGCAGCAGATTCGATATTTAACTCAGGAACGGATAAAGGAAATTAACTAAACAAACACAACTTGAACCACTTCCGTCCAACCAGATTTCTACCAGATCCAAAGCCGATCCCCAAAATATTTCCCCCAGATACCCACTCTTAGCACAAGCTCAGTTCAGGATTTTAGGACCTTATACCCCGAACCCAAAAAATTTAGAAAAAAGTTTCTGTTAAAGAAAGGGACTTTTTTTTGTAACAAGACTTATTCTTCTTTATTTCACAAAATACAACGTTTGCAGCAATACTACAAATTGGTCTGGAACCGAAACTCTTAGCACCAGTTTGTTTCTGGATTTTAGGACCCTACGGATTATTCGGTTTCAACCGTAAAAATGTATTCTTACCTTGTATGACATTTTGAATTCTCTTTATCGGGCTTGCCACAGAAACCTCTTCCAAGTGATTTCCAATACCAGAAGGTGGAAAGCGGTCGAATATGGTGCAATGGATAGTGGGTGAGCCTGCTGGACGGGAGACGTGGTTTCAAATCGATCCCGCCTTTAAACATCTATTTAAAAGTTTTTTTCTTTTCCCAGAATAAAAACTTTTCCACAGCCATAAACGCCAGCTGTGAAGTAAAGACAAAAAGAGAAATGACAAAAACACTTCTCAAACTTTGCCGTTTGTACTCGGAGTTAAACTGAAGGTCCCTTTCTTTTCCCTTCCAGTATTTTTTTTTTAAGAGCCACAAAAATTAATGTTTTGTTTTAACCTCTCGTCTTTTGTTACGAGATTTAGCAATATTCACCATCCCAAACAATTTTTATTCGCAAAATTAGTTTTGAAAATATGAACAACATTATTTTTCTGGAAAATTGCGCTGCCAGATCAACCAAAATCCCCGTTACTCGTAGAGTAAAAAGGGTATACTAAAGTCGTGCAAATGTATGTAACAGGCAGAAGGAATCATTTCCGACCAAATAAAGTATATATATTCTTGATCAGCATCAACAGCCGAGTCTATATAGACATGTCCGTCCGTCCGTCTGTCCGTCTGTATGAACACCTAGATCTCAGAGATGGTAAGAGATAGAGGTTTGACATGTATGAGACAAATGCTTCTTATACTTGCAGGCAGATCAAGTTTATTTCAAATTTTGGCCACGCCCCCTCCCGCCCCCCGCAATTCGGAAAAAACTTTATATCTCCTATAGTTTAAAAGATAGACGATTCATACCTTCTAGAGATAAGGATCAGACGAGCGGTTCTCAAGTTATGAGCAAAAATGTGAAAATAGCCGAGTTAAAAAAGTGTTGCATACTTTTCAGATGTTCACCCTGCTACACATGTTTTTTATGAGTAAAGGGTATATCGAAGTCGGTTAGAACCGACTTTAACTTGCGCTCTCGTTTTGTTTTGAATATATGGTATAAATTGCATTTATAATTATAATTAACGCACGCGTCATAAAACATGTAACACAATCAACAAATCTCGGTGCATCCTCCAAATTTCTAGCTCCTATTTCAGAAGCTGAATGAATCTCTTTTGAAAACTGGTGTTTTATACAGGGTTGGTCATACTCCACCGACCTATCTGGCAACACTATATCTTTTGACAGCGATGCCAGATCGCTCTCAGATTGTTGAAATTTACATTCAACAAAACAAGACATTTGTGAAAATCAGGGCTTAGTCCCGAAACGAATTTCGGTTACGGTATGCAGTGCATCCAAATGTACAAATTTACTATATTATCTGAGTACCTTAGTGCATGGTATGACAACAAATCAGCAGTTCCACGGGATTTCCTAGAACCCAAAAAATGACAGGTGCTTCCAAGAACAATCTGTTATGTTCCTTGGGTCATAGGTCGCCAACCAACTCCCGAATTCGGCACGGTGGTAGCTCGGATCGACTCGCAAGACGATTCAACGAGCACGATTATTCAATAAGTTTCTTGAGTAGTTTGAGTCAATTGGGAACGTAAGCTGATTTTCAGTACAGCACGATGACCAGAAACGGATAGGGCGGAAACAATTTGTCCAGGGACCAACAGAAGCAAAGGGTTTAGATGAGAATATAAAGTTCGTTGACAACCTATGACCCAGAGAGCATAACTATTCTCTTATAATATCGTTAATGAAAACTATAAGTCTTTGATACTACTAAACCTAAATTTAACCCACAAAAAATCTTATCATAGGAGTCACTATGATATCGTGCAATATTTTTGTTGTACGCTCATATCTAATTTCTCACTTTACCTCTAAGATTGTCCTTGTTAAAGCGTCAGTCCAAGAAGACTTTATCCATTGAACAGTAATTTTTCATTATAATAATTCAATGTGCATTTAAAAGATTAAATAAAGTGAAAAGCAGGACTGCAAACCTCAAAAATTTTTCAGAAGGTTTGGTCCGGGGGTTCGAACCCGTTGTAACGTTTATGGTTCGGTTCGAGGACCGGTTCCTGAAACCCCTAATCCCAAGGTTCTGATTGGATTGCAATTCTATAATGAAATAATAACAAAAATAGTAAATTCATTAACTGACATTTACAACTTTTGGAAGCTGCACAGTTTAAGTTAATTAGCATTATATCCTTAAAGCTGAGCTATCAAACTTGAGTGCTGAAAGGGCTTGTTCAACTTAAACCTGAGCTGCTGGAACAGCACGTATAAGTAGTTAAGGCAATATTTTTAAAGTCCTCGTAATTTTATTTATTTTTTTTTCTTTCATTAAAAGTGCCAAAATTCAAAGCCTGTTTAAAACAGCTGGTTATCCACAACAACTACTAGGGTAAATCACAAGGGGGCGCTCACTAGCTCATGTGCGGTAAATTTTTTTACTAGGGCTGGTAAACACCCTAAATGTTTTGTTAAATATTTTAGAACAATAACTCGACCTGAAAAGCAAATGTAATAAAATCACTTGGTTGTGAATCGTTCTGTTTTAAAGAAGTTTTAGAAATCAGATGTTTTTACGTGGAGCTCTTTTAAGGAACTCTGATTGCAAAAACCTTTAGAAGTTAGTTAGCATTTGCACATTCAGAACTTTTCTAACCGTACAAAGGTTAGGAACTTCCTTAAAAATATCGTCAACTACTTATTTTAAAGTGTGCAGAACACAATGAACTCTATAGTTAATAAGTCCTCCAGGGAATCCATTGAGGTATTTTGGTCATCGTCCAAATCAAGAAATCCGTTTGCTATACATACACTTTCATGCTCTGGAGTTGTCATTAAAAAGTTCTGCTCGAACTATATTCGTTCCATTATCTTACATAGGGTGGGAGAAATTTTTGAATAATAGCACCGTTTGAAAAAACTACTTAATTTTGTGAACCGAACCTAATTTTTCGAAAAAGTGGTCCGGTTCGGGTTCAGGTTAGAGGGATAATTAAATAAATTAGATGTTCGGTTCATAGTCTGGTTTGGCGAACCTAAAAAACCCGAACCGAAACGGTTCTAAGGGATTCGGGGTCGGAACGGTTTGCAGCCTTGGTGAAAATTCCAACAAACTTATTTGTCGTATTTGCCTCTTCTCGATGAAAAAGTCACTGATTGCTGCTAAAATGGTTATTAGACCGTTCTTGTTCAAAGATGAAGGTCAAACGGTTACCGTGAATAGCGTAATACCGATTTGATAACCTTTCGCCGATTTTTGCCCATACACGAAAAATTTTGACTAAAATTGTCTCCAAAAATTAAAAGTGTCATTCCAGCCTCACAAATGGAAAAAAAGCATATAGTTGCACAGCATTAGACATATTTAAAGACATGTTTAAAAAATTTATGGTTAAAAAGTACCTGGATAAAGACTGCCTCTTCCCTTTAGGCTATGTACAAAATGATCATTTTATTCAGTTTTAGCTCTAGTCGGAAGAGTATAAAATCGTTGCCAAACTCCATAATTACTTTCCGAAATCACTTTTTGTTGTTTGTTGTGGATATTGGCACAGAGTTGAGGTATTAAAACTGAATTAATGTCAGTGTCAGCACCCTCCTCTAACATAGGTCAAAGTATTTTTGGCATATGGAAGCAGCTGGGGCCCAAAAGGGATAAAGAAAGACCATTTGGCGCGTGCTCAAACACTTGGCAAAATTTTTAGCTTTGTTTAGTCTGCGATGTGCGAGTATTGTAATTGCTTTTGTTTGGCATTTTCAACAAATGTTGCCAAAGAGTTTTTGTTTGAATAACATCAATGTGCAAGCGAGATGATTTTGTGATATTTTTGGATATTTGTTTTGCGGCAGACGAAGAGGCGACCAAGTATTTGCATTGAGAGTGGGCAGGAAACGTGAAAATGCAAATCATGAGCAAATATTTAAAAATGAAGTGATGCAACTACATACAAACTTATTTCAACAGAAGAGCGAGAACTATAAGTAAACAAATTGGCCCTGGCTCTTAAGGCAGACACCGCAAAAAAATTCTATAAATATCAATAAAAACAAGCAGACAAGCCAATTGAAACAGCTTCAAAAGCCGTGGAGCCGACTCCCATAGCTTCTCCAGCAATAACGGTAATCATATTAACTAAGCGAGTGAGAAATTTAATTAAATTGCCCAAAACAATCAGAGAGAGAGAGAGAGAGAGAGAGGAGCAGACGAAACTGGTTGAGACAGAGATAAAGTAACCAACGGATGCGAGAATTAAATTAAAATATGCGAACTTGTTGATGACAATGTGAAACGCCAAAAAGGAATTTGACTTAATGGCAACCACAGCAGAAGCAGCAGAAGCAACAGACAACAACAATGCTCTTGCAATTAGCTGTGTGGCAGGAAGCTGGCGTCTTGGGGGAGAGACGACCTTGCATTTGGCTTGTTAAGTTTGCCGACATTTGTCTGGTAACTGTTAACTGGGCTTGGCCGCCCCCAACTGCATTCCAACATGCCATGAAAGGCCGAAGTCAAAGTCAATTCGAGACTCTAACTGCATGTTGCATGCCACTTCCAAGACAAAGTGCTGCCGCCGACATTGCTAATCATAATGCAATTTGGAACTGTTTTTCAACTTGGGCAACTGAAAATGTGCACATTTGCATTAGAATTGCCTTTTGGTAGGTGTCGAGGAAATTGAATACAAAGTGAATGTAGAATTGAGTTTTTAATTAGACTAGAATTATAAATTGTGCTAAGCTATCAAAATAATTGGAACTACAAAAGAAATTAATAACAGGCAATTTGGACTAATTGGAAACAAGTAAGGAAAATACATATTCATAGGAATTCACCATTAATTTACAACCTATATCTTTGTTTGTTCTTCATTTAAATAGTCGAACACAAAAAATTGATTGAAACCAGATTGGATCTGATATATATCATTAGTCCCACAGAAAGTTGATAAAATTAGTTGAAACTTTTTAGTACTTAATCCAAGATATGTTGTACTTTTTTAAATAATTATGTTTTTGGAGTTTGTCATGTTATATTTGCGCTTAACTTTAAAACAGGAAACCCACCACACCACAATGGAGGCTGGTAGACTTAACAGCTGTTTCAAGAACCTCCCGGTCCAGTCATCATCAGCAGTCTTTGCAACTTATCGTTGTTTAGTAGTGATACGGCTCTGAAACCGTTTTTAACCAGTTCGACACCGGCTCCACACCGCACAGAGGGCGATTTCGCTAATTTAGCGTAAGGAAATTAATTACTCATAAAGTAAGGAAAATTTAACAATGTTGTTAATTTTTATTTAATGTTAACTTTTAAAGGAACCACTTTGAGCAACTTTATTTTTAAACATATTTTTTTTAATCTTTTTTTTTTTAATTTTAAAAAATAATTTTTAAAAAAAAATTTTTTTATTGATTTTTTTGTTTGATTTGGTTTGCTTTTGTAGAATAAAAATATTTTATTGAAGAAGAAAGTTTTTAAAGTCAGTTCTCCACTTTCCGAACCAGATTCTTCGGTTTCTTCAGTTTCACGATAATCTAATAAGAGATTTTAGGCCTCTCTGTCAAGCAAAAATGCTTTGCCATAGTTAATTTAGTGTACTCTTGCTCAAGCTTGATATATCCAAAGAAACTAACAGAGAGTTCATCAGACCCTCCATCGTATTCAAGCGCGAATTTTTGCGAGTATGCTCAAGCCGAAATTTTCGTAAATTTTTGTTACTAGCTTCCAAGGCTTCTTCCGACATCATGCTAAACGGAAGTGAAACACTTTCTATAATATCGGCTGCATGAATCAATATTTTGTGTACTGAACAGGGCATGTAAAACCATGGATATTCCCGTATGAAAATCTGTGTGGTTTCTAATGCGTATTCGCGAAATCTGTCGGAATTTATTGAATATCCGGTTATACAGCGCAAAATGATACCAATTTTTTATATTAGATCATGGCTTCCTCCGGTTCTATGGTTTCAAAAAACCTTCGAGCCGTATTACCACTATTAGTGTTGCCAGAACCTTGCATTGGAATGTCTATCAATAATGAAATAATGAATGGCTGCCTTTCGTTGATCGACTATGCTCTTATCTGAACCACGGACCTGCCACTTTTTAATCGGTTGCCGATAACCTATGTGTAACATACATTCAAAACAACGAATCCAACAATGTTGTTGTAGAAGAACCAAGTGTTCGTTCAGCCCAACTGCGTTGTTCTGCTCAAATCGCTTCTTATCCCTATAACACTTTCTCCACTTCTCACACAGTCTTTTGCAGAAAATTTTGAGCTCCTTAAGAACAGAATCGTAGTCCTGCTCAGTACAATTCAATTATTCAATAACATTTGAAAATATGAACTCGATCAGTGCTTGCCATACTAAAAAAAAGAGCGTGCTAGCAGCATGACATGATTCCTAAAAAAAGCAACATTGTCAGAATGGGCAGCACAGGGCAGCTAATGTTGGACAATTTGAACAGGGGACGAACCATAGTTTCAGACAAGTATAACATTGTTACCGGCCGATGCGTGCCTCATAATGTTTTATTTTACAGAAGATTAAATTTGCTACCAAATTGGGTATTAAAAAGGTGGTTAGTTATAAGCACAAGTTAGTAATACAACATGTATTCACAGGTCACGAAACATTTATTTTCTTTTAATACATACCTTTAGTTTGTAAAAACCCAAAAAACCAGAATTTTTCACAACAATCTAAATATCTGTAAAAATCGCGGGAATTAATAAAAAAAAATTTGTGTCTCCATATGCTGTGTTCGAAAGCTCACAGCTGATCAATGATGCCATCTTTATCGGTCTTGATGTTATCGATATGCTACATGAACATTTTTGTATCGGCGGCAAATCAAATTTTGGCAGATTTTAAAAGTTGAAAAAATTTTTTCCTTACGCTAGATCAGCCAAATCGCCCACTGTGCACCGGTCTAATTCCGATCTTGTTTCAGTAAATTATCTATCCATCAAATTTCAAGTTCATGGCGCAAATAACTTATGAGAATTGGCTTAAAAACATGCTTTAACCGGTTCAAACCCGTTTCGCTACCGGTTCAATACTGATACTGATCCACTGAACTATCTAACTCCATACTACACTCAGAAAAAAAAATCAATCCCAAGCGGTAATGAAAACAACGTAATCCCGGATATGATTGACCCGATCTGAAAAAAGATTGAGTTGATCCGACTTTTTTAATCCTAAGAAGGCTTACATATATCCCGGGGTAATCCTATGAAAGATTGAATTGTGCAAAAAATTCGAGCACAATTGAATCTCAAAACTGGATCATTTTATTCCTATTCTAGATTAACTTAAGCTTGATATGTTAGATTGATTTGATCTCAGGATAGATTACTATTCTTCTTTTCCTCCGCCATGCTATTTGCCATAGGACATCCTCATACACTTCAAAGACCACTCACATCAATGCAGTGGTACATCTAGTTTGTATTCTGACCGTTTATAAGAAGAAAGTGTCCCCACCAGTTTCAGGTATGAACTGCATTCGTGAGCATCGAGCGTCGAATATAACACAACGTTCAGAAGCGTATAGAATAGCAAAAACTTAACCGATTTGCATTCTGCAAAATGGATTCTACTCTTGAAAGTAAGTACAATATGGACGTATTGCTGAAAGTTTTTATTAACAATGCATGAAATAGGGAATCGATAATAAAGGTGGAAGTTTTTTTTTTTTGGACACATCTTGAAAAGTCGTGTTAGAAAAAGCAATAAGTCAAAACTCCCATCAGATCCCACTTTCAAATAAAATAGTAATTGTTGTTTAGACAATTCTTCAGAACATAGCCAAAAATTAGCTGCAGATAGCTGCAGATTCAGTCCCGGTGGTGATTTTTGTGCGACAATTGTTGCGACATTACAACACTCGTGTGCTCGACAACACTCTCCCCCCATTCACCAAACCAACTTTTTCTAAAGTATTTTGGTCCGCTGGCGAACAGTTAGAACAGTTATCGAGATATTATCGATAAACGGGCTTTTAGATGTTTCAGCCAAATCAAGTACGCTTCCGAAGAAATTGTCCTCCATATTGGATCCACCATTTTGTTCTTTGAAGTTGTGATTTCGGATTCGTGATCTGCAACCCCGAAAACCATCGAGTACAGACTTTCAGCTAAATCAAATGCGTTTTTAAAGATATTGTCCACCATATTGGATCCGCCATTTTGTTTTTCTAATTTTTGACGTCCGATTCGTGATCAGCGACCCCAAAAAACCTTTTCAAAAACCTTTTTTCGACTTTTGGCCCTTTTTTTGGGATTTGGGACCACTGTGGGGCGTGGCAAAAATTGAATATAAACTAGGGTTTTCGAAAATATATCAAAATATCAATATATCGATAATATTTTTTAAAACTGATATATTTATATCGTGATTTTTTTTTGTCCAAATATCGAATATCGATCTTTTTTTGGGATATTTTTTGATATTTGGGCGTTAGTGTAATTTTTGCGGAAATTTGCACATCAAAAACAAGCAAGCTTGGAAATGGGAAACATGTTGCTTGCTTTGCTTGTACAATCTACTTGGTGGTAGGTGACACAGTGAAGGAGATTTCGTCATTTTACAAAATTTTTGACTATTGAAGGAAAGCCCTGCATTAATGGACCAGGACCAGTGGCGAAAAGCCCAGGCCGATGAGGTGATTCCGGAAGATTGTATTAAGACCCTGCAGCAAAACGTTTGATACAATGGAATTCGTGCCTTGATATGCTGACGTCCTTTTTGTGTCTTGCAAATAAAGAGGCAATCATTCTTATAAAAAGAGCCGAATATGCTAAAGAATTACCTAAAATGCTGTCGGCTAAAGAATTAAACAGTGATTTTTGTAGCCTTTAGAGCCCATTTAAGATGCAATTGAGAAAATAAGCGGTGTATATAATTCCACTGTCAGTATGGTAATTTCGTTAATTTCACTATTATTCAACAAAATACAGAATGTAAAAGTTGAATCTGACAAGAGGGAATGCTTACTAAAGAGTCGCTTTGGAGAAAAGGTTCAAGCCACCTGAGTCCAATAAAATATTAGTGAAATCGGCATTTCTTGACCGTAGGTTTAAAAAGATGTCCATCTCGCCAATCGGGGTACAAGAGGCGACTAATTATATATTAAAAGTATTGGATACATTTACCCAAGAAAACTCGGTATGTCAAAAATTAAAGTTTTTATGTATTAATTTTAATAACAAGGATTCTTCCCAAAAATAGAG
This sequence comes from Lordiphosa clarofinis, assembly GCA_018904275.1. Taxonomy (NCBI): domain Eukaryota; kingdom Metazoa; phylum Arthropoda; class Insecta; order Diptera; family Drosophilidae; genus Lordiphosa; species Lordiphosa clarofinis. Next base: position 530,513 of record JAEIGQ010000098.1, read on the forward strand.
AAAAAAGAAATGCTAATTAATTTTATTAAAATTTTTACAGATTTCATAAGTCGAAAATTCAGATAACTCATGTGTTGACTTTATAGAAGCCCATAATAGGTCGATTTTAAAAGACCTTTCAATGGGAGAAACGCAAAATAGTGAACTGAAGTTATACCTTAGGTTGCCGCAAACATCATGGGAGAGTAATCCCTTAATCTTCTGGAATTCCATGACGGGACGATCCAGACTGGCCCTAAGGTATCTTATTACCCCTGGTTGCTCAGGTGCCTTCGGAGAGCTTCTGCTATAAATTGCAGCATTTGCGACTCCCGTCGCCGTATGACGGATTTACATATAAAGCAACGCGTCTTTTTAAAGTCTTTTAAATCCAAATGTTGGAACTAAAAGTATTTAATATGTATAATACATAGAAAACTCGAATCTAATGGAAAATATTATTATGTTTGCTTATAGCTCTATAAAGATAGAGTATTACCTGTTTTTGGGAAAAAAAGAAAAAAAATTAAAATATCAATTATATCGATATATCGATTTTTTTAAAGGAATATATTTAATATCATTTGATATTTTTTCTAATCAGAAAATATCATCGATACGATATTTTAAAAATATTCGGCAACACTAATATAAACTTGATCTGCCTGCAAGTATAAGAATCATTTGTCCCATACATGTCAAACCTCTATCTCTTACCATCTCTGAGATCTGCTTGCTTATACGGACAGACAGGCTATATCGACTATATGCCTTAGCTAAAATTTCAAAAGCTGTCATATATTTCGAGCGCATAATGAAAGCCTGCCCCTATTCTAAAGTTCTCCCCAAAGACTTTGTAAATTTTCAATTTTTTGTTAATCGTAGTAGGCTGTGTTTGAACAAAATTTGAGTCTAGAATTGCAAGTGACATTTTTCTCATTAGTCTGCCGAGCCCTGAGCTGGCAAGACGTTCTGATTTCTTTATTTATTTATTTATTTCTTTTTTTATTTTAAATTTTAATAATTGTTGACGTTCGACCCTTTGGTGGCTTTGCTTAGGGTCAAAGTGCCTTCGTCGTTAAATTAAAGCTAAAGAACAAATTACATTTTCTTTTTTTTTGAGGTAACCAAATGTTTTAACTTTTCATATCTTACAAAATCGCTCTTCTCCAGATACTTTTTGGCTGCACTGAACCCTTCGTATCGCCTTTGTTGAAACCAATGAAGGCTATGTCAAAGTTCTTTACTTTCTTTTCGCTTGGATACCCTTTTATTTATTCTCCTTCCCCTCCTTTGATTTGCTTTCTTTGTACACCATCTTCTCTTGATCCATAAATGCCTGAACCTGCTGCTTATTTTCATATGCATATTGCTTGCGCATGGTCGGATATGGCGATTTCTTGATTCCGATAATTTACAAAATCCTTTTAGTTATACTGTATTTCATCCGTGTCACGAGTCTTTCTTTCATGGACGTTTGATTAAAATCCTATCCTTTCCCTGCTCAGTGGTGTTCCGAGGGGGGGGGCGGGGGGGGCGGCCCGCCCCGGGCGGCAAATTTTTAGGGGCGGCAATTTTTGAGGGCTGTGAGTTTCAGGAGCGGGAAGTTTGTGGGCCGGCAAATTTTAGGGGCAGCAAATTTCAGGGGCGGTAAATAATTACAAAGTGTAAATCGATTATTCTCTTAAATTATAAAATAGTGGTATTTCTGAAAGTGATTTAGACTTTGCTGTCATTTCAATATGGAGAACGTTGCAAGATTCTGCACTTCAAAATCTAGTAATAAAAGAAATATTCATTGAATGCATTTTTGAAAGCTTACGATTCAGTATAAAGCAGTGGTGCGCACATTTAATTTTTCGTACCCCGTGGGATACGAAGTCATAATTCTGCCAGCGTCGCAGCCGACACACGCATAGAGAGAGAGAGAGAATACGTGTGCTCTATAAAATGCACGCACAAACATATGTGTGTTTGTGTGTAGCCTATATTTGACATAACAACGTTTACTTCGCGTTGCTCTGCTACGCACACCAGCGCAAATCATGATAATGTGAGTTTGTGCACCACTGGTATAAAGGGATTAAAGAGCAGAGGTCTACCATAGACAGAGTCAAGCATGCTGCTATATTGATTATGTTCTCAAGGGAGTATGCAGGAGGGTGCAGATTTGTAGTATGCCTTGAAAAGTTCTTATGAAACAAAAGTTGTGTCAACTGAACAATAATTAAAAAAAATTGTTTTTATCAAAAAAAATAACCACAATTTCCATATTAAAGTCCAAAAATTTCATTCCAATAAGCAAAATCAGAAAGTTGTTTTCAAATATACTTTGTAATCAATACAGAATGAGTTCTTTAATAGTTTGTTACATATTTTCACATTAATTCATCTATTTCGCGATATTTTCCGAGTTTTTGGAGCTTACAATTCTATACTGCCATTGAGTTATGTTTCCAAAAAACGTAGTCCAACTCGTCCAATTATATCAGCCTCCAGTAAAAACCTCTGCAGGCCCCTACAAGGAACGTTTTTTTGGAGTAAAAAACTAATTTCGAAACGCATTTGCCATCAAACTAGAAAACCATGTTCGACCTCAAAACAATTTTTTTTCGGCCCATCGAAGTCAATTTGTATTTAAATTTTGGTTAAGAAGATATGTAAAATACGTTTCCGCGGATTTTCCGAAAAAATTTTCGCCTACGGCGCACCTTTATTATACATCCCCAAGAATTTTTCCCAATAATTATAGCAACTTTTGCAAAATAATACTCCCCTCACAATTAAGGCCTTCGTCATTCCTAATCAAAATCCAGCGTACGTCCCTTTATGTTACAGAGAAGTTTTTGATGGAAAGAATTAGAAAAACTTAATTGTAATTATAGAAAAAAGGTTAAAATTTAGGACTATTCAAGGGGGAAGGGGGGCGGCAAAGTCGACTTCCGCCCTGGGCGGTATAACTACACGGTACGCCACTGTCCCTGCTTTCTCTGCTCTGCAGAAGTTATATTTCTAATATTTAATATTTTTTAAACTCAACAATAACGATAATTTTTTTTTTTACTTAAAAATAAAACTCAACAAAAAATTATGGATTTATCATTAGGAGTATTGGAAACGTTGATGAACCAAGACGACTACCTAAATTGCAATTTAGAGGTTATTCAATTTTTTTTCTATTTATTTTATTAGTTACTTTGCTTCTTAGCTCGCTTCTTAGCTTCTTAGCGAGAAACAAGTCGCGCGAAAATCTGTCCTGACTCTCCAGGTGCTTGGAGCCGCTCGTTCGTTGGATAGAAACGCCCTTTACCAAACCCAGTCGGTGCTCGCACGCTCCGAAGTACAGTCGCATTTTTTAACTTCATTCAACGTTAAAAACTTATAGTTGATGAACTTAACTTTTTAAAATAAGTGAATTTTATTCATGACTAAAAATCAACTTGATTGAATCATATAAGCGAATCATATTAGCTGTTAACCCGAGTGCATCCAGGACGGGAAAGAGAATGGCCCAAAATATTTCTAATAATTTCATCTGATTTTGGACGACCAGCAGCATTCCACAGCAAATTGCATTTAGACATCACACTTTGATGCATCTTTCCGAATGGAGTTTTCCTTTTTGCAATTATGCGCTGAACATCATCTTTAGCGCATAAATTTAGGGTGTGTGCGCAACATCTGATATGATCAGATAGTTGTTCTGGCACTGTTGCAGACTCCTCATCGCCATCAGAGAAACTTGAATGTTCGTCGTAACCAGAAAATAGAATTTTTTGTCGACCCCGAATTCCTTTAATGCCTTTACTAAGATGCTTGCATTGTCAGTTGTTGTCGATATTATTTTCTTTAAGTCAATGCCATAATCTTTATATATCAGGAGTAACATTTCTGATATTCTTTCAAAATTATGCGCCCCCATAAATCGCTTACATGCTAAACATGCTGATTTTCTTTTTAAGTTCGAGTCTATCCAATGGACAGTAACTCCCAGAAAACTTTTATGTTTTGAAGACCATACATCTGCGGTTGTGCATATATGATCTACATCGTCTAATATAATTCCAATATTCTGCTTCTCTGTTTAAAAGATTTTAAGGCTTTTCTTCCAACAGTTCTCGAACAGTTTCAAAAACATTGGTCCTCAATTGCGCGAAGTGGAATCATTGTGTTTATAACACATTTCGCAAAAACATTCTTAAAAGAGTCTTGGGACAATATCTCTTTCGGCTTATTTCCTGGTTTATCAAAATGATCATCATCGCTGTGTAAACGACGCCGTCTGTTGATTTGCATGTGTTCCTTATATTCTGCGTATACATCATCTCCATGCTTTCTTTTCAAATGGCTTAAAAAATTGACGAACTGGAACGAGTACATAATGCCACCGAGACTGCGTCCATCGATAACAACTCATCTCTTTGGAAAAATTTCCCATCAAAAATCGCACAGAGTTTTTTTGAATTATTGGTTTCCATAATGACTTCATAACTAACTTCATTTGTAACTTTGATTAAAATTTTATTTAAATTCAATCAACTAAATTTAAATTTTGGGATTCTTGATCAGAATTTGAAACAAAAGATTTTTAATTAAAAAGTCGAGTTTGTACACTTATAGGAAAAATTTACCATTTTACTCTCATATCAAAAACACTTTAAGAGTGAAAATTCTTGATCGAAGGCAACATTTTTGATTCCGACTTTCTTGATTCAAGAATTTTATTACTTGATCCATGTACGAACAATTCTGAAAATAAAATACTGAAAAAATATTTAATGTGGAGATAGGATAACCGACACACCACATCAACCACAAGCCACATACACTCAGGGAAAAATGGCATAGTAAAAAGTAATACAATAACATTTAATTTTACTATGCCGTTTTTGTATTAAAATCAACTAATTTTATCTTTGATTTAAATATAAACACATTTAACGACCAAATTTTCTTTGCCCCTTATAAATGAATAATCTGGGGAATTTGATCTTGAGTATTACAAGTGGTCTCATGCTTTTAGGCAGATGGTAATTTCAATTCTTTTCAAGTCGTGTTCTAGACGCTTTGCCACCAGCGCGTGGAATAGGAGACGGCATTCCAAATGTATTCAGGCCAATGGCACCGAGTTCGAATCCCAAAGTAAGTAAACATTTTTACATTTAATCTCTTAAATAAATCATTGCTGTCAAGTCACCATCAAGTCACTTCTTAGTCACTTCTTAGTCACTATTTAGTCATTGTGTAGTTACTGTCAAGTCACTATCAAGTCACTGTTTAGTCACTGTTTGATCACTGCCATGTCAAGCCACTTCTTGGTCACTATTTATCAAGTCACTGTCATGTCACTATTTAGTCACCGTTTAGGCACTTTCAAGTTACTGTCAAGTCACCATCAAGTCACTTCTTAGTCACTATTTAGTCACTGTGTAGTAACTGTCAAGTCACTGTGTAGTAACTGTCAAGTCACTGTTTAGTCACTGTTTGGTCACTGCCATGTCACTGGTAAATCACTGTAAAGTCACTGTTTAGTCACTGTTTAATCACTGCCACGTCAAGCCACTTCCTGGTCACTATTTATCAAGTCACTGTCATGTCACTATTTAGTCACCGTTTAGGCACTTCAAGTTACTGTTAAGTCACCATCAAGTTACTTCTTAGTCACTATTTAGTCACTGTGTAGAAATGAGAAACTATGTGCGTAAGAGCACGTCCAACGCTACTCTCTCAAAGTTTGCTTCCCCTCATTCTCTTGCCATAAAAGAACCAAATTCAGAACGAATTTAGCTCGATTCCAAGAGCAAAATTCTTAAAAATTCAAAAACGAATAAATTATTTTTGAAATGGTCATTCTAGTTTTCTCTTACAGTCTACTTCATTACATTGCCTTGTAAGCTTTGGCACGTTCTAAATAAGTCATGTCTCTAACATATTGTGCAATTTCCACAGCTCACAGCAGATGGCACAAATAGTTGTGATTCTCAGGAATATAAATATCAACAGATCCTCTGGCTGTGCTTATGCGCAAACTCATTGTCAGGCTACCTTCGGCGCATATGTTGAAAATTCTTTTAATGTGTTTACGCAGGCGCAGGGAATAGGAACAGTTGTGCAACCCTCTTGGTAAACAGACACAGAATCCTGATGCATAGATCGCCCCCTAATGCAACTAGTAAAAACTTCACCCTGATGTGGTCTATCTCTGATATGATCTGACCCTTGAAATGAATTATGGCACACTTTTCAATTAGGGTCATAATTTTGATGATTCAACGGAATACAAGAAGAGGGCGTCATGTGCGTCAGCTGTTGGCTTGGGCCGCCTGTGGTTAGCTGGCTTTGCTTTCTAGAATAGTTAATCCAACTGGCGCCGCAGTTTGTCAATGTGTCAAGGTAATCGCAACAAAACATCACAATTTGAGACTTTGCACAATTAGACAAGTTGTTTGCCTACGCTTAGAATTTTCTTAGCCACACTATTTTAATTATGGCAGAAATAAATGCAGCTGCATTTTTTGTCACACTTTTTCCAATTGTAAAAAGTGGTTTTTGTGCAATTTAACAATAATTGTGGCAGCCTCGGGGGGCCATCGATGTTGATGCCGAGATGCTGGCACTCAAGTGCACATTTCCTGCCCATTTACAACAAAGTTTTTTTTATTTATATTCAAAACGCACTTAATGGGTTCGCCATTGTTCGATTTGTAACGGGAACGGGGCCTGGTCTCGGATTCAGATTCAGATTCGTCGGGGTCCCCTGCAAAGTGCCAGCGGCTGCGTCTGCGCGTGACGCACGTGGTTGCTGTTGCTGTAGGGGTTGCAGTTGGAGTATTTGGGGTTGATTTTTCACTGCCCGCATCATTTGTTCGCCTGCATTGCTTGTGCCTGCCACACGCAGACGCTCCCTCACTCCTTGACCCAAAACCCAAGACACACACATATTACCAGCAGCAGCTGTATCAACTCCTTGGCCAAAGATCAACATAATGGCTTTGGCTAGTAGCGTGTCAAATGGCCAAACAAATTGGAAAACTCATTGTTCGTCGGCTTTTCCTTTTCCTTGTCCACAACCCTGGCATATGTGCAGCTTCACAGTCGACTACAAGGCAATTAGTGGACTCACACCCTCACACTCACATTCACACACTCAAAAGGAGGGTTGTCCACAGTGGCTACAAAATGCAAATGAGTCGAGTAGCTGTTGATCACCGGCGAACCAAACCCATTTGTTGTTACCAAACCCCAAACACAAAACGTCCACCGCAAATTGCAGCTGGCCTCTCAAGGGCTAACTTTGAATATTTCAATTTGCTTTTGAGTTTTGTGTTTTTTTATAATTAGCTAAACTACAGTTAAGAGGGTATATTTGTTCAATGAAACGGTATACTAGTTTTTACTAATAACACTAGATAGCGAGGTCCAGTTTATGGATGTTGCTGTATCTGTTCCAGTGCTTTGCAAGGTGACGCACAATGAGAGAGGTTCAAAACGAAGTGGCTTTTTCTCGCAGGGTTCGATATCATTGCGCCCAAAAACTATAAAAATTTTCAACTTTTGCCAAATTTTCTTGAAGCTTGAAAATAACATAGTAGTTTTTTTTAAACCAATGAATGGATATTGAAAAGTTATTAAAGATCGATTAACGATTTTTAGACATTTTAAGGTTTAATATTGTTAAAAAATGTACAAGAAAATATGTAAAATAAGAAAAAACAATGGACTACCAACAATTTTTTCAAGAATTTTAATATTAGCGGAAAATTTTTTAGAATTTTTTAAAGTTGGAAAAAATTGGTTTTAAAAAAAATAACCATATTTTTAATATTAAAAGAAGAAGCTCTCACCTTAGTATACAAATCAGCACATGGCAGTTTGTCAGAAGAAGAAACCCATGATAAAACTAAAACTGTTTGAGGCTGATCTCTGTGCCCCGTCTTTTTCTCCCTCTCGCGTTTACAGCAAAAGCTGTGGGAGTACGCTCTATTGTTCTCTCGTTGTTGTTGTGGTAGTTTTCTCTGTTTTGATTTTTTGGCTGAGCCATAGGCAAAGAACTGTAAATGAAATGTTGGGTGTGGGTGTGTGATCTTAAACTCTTCTCTGCATCTCTCTCCGCCCCCATCACCAATCCTCCCCCTGCCATCACTCTACCAACTGTCTCGTGTGTGCGTGCCGAGCCACTGCACAAAGCAAACCCAGCAACATAATATGGTTGGCGTCAGAGTCACGTGACGCTCAAATCCAATTTTACTCCTAGTAAAATCGTTCGTACCGAAATGTTGCACATCAAAAAATTGCCAAAAACTCCTTAACAGGAACAGAGATAAGTTGATGCCGGCAGCGTTGCACCAAATTCTGGTTCAAGGTGTTGGGCGAGGATCAAATTAATGCCCGTTTGAGTTACATCTGTGACTTGGTGCAGGTGCAAATCAAGGAGTAGGCCTATTAGGTCTATTGTGCACATATTGTACTATTGGGCAACTATGTAGTTTGGAAAAGTGATTGTTTAATCAGCCTACAGTTTAGTTAAGATGGAGCAGTTTTTGTGGCCCAGATATGCGACAAGATGGGTGTGGGTAGTAACTCTTTTGAGGCTTGATCCCAAGTTGATTAACTATATTTGTTCTATCCAGCCTTGCTGGAAGGCACACTGATTATTAATTTATACAGTGCGTTATTTGAGAGGAGAGATTTTTTCCACTAATTCAGAAAGGCTGAAATGAGTGCCCACACATACCCAAGTGTTCTGTCAATTTGGAGTTGTCTGCACTTGTGCTGCCTTTGGAATTCTTAAACAGTCATATAATTGACAACTTGCAGAAGATAGAGAAAGCCTGCTGATGATAAGACCGCGAGATTCTTGAAACAGCAGTACAGTCAACAATCCGCCTTTGTGGTGTGTTTGTGTGTGTTTTGTTTTAAAAGTTATGAACAATCATAAATTTAGATTATGCAGACTGTCAGAAATAAATCAGCTGTTTGCTCTCACTTACACTGTCTGACTCGCTCTAACTGCTGTGATTTCCTATGCGGAATCTTTCTATGGATGAATTTCAATACGGACTCAAAATTAAGCAGCGTAAATTTCATCTGTAATACTCATTGCTCTTTGACTTGCTAAACGTTGGATGATCCAAGCCAGAATATTATATCATCAAGCCTTACTTTTGTTTGTTTCAATTTACGTACATGTTTTCTAAAGAAAACTATTCCTGAGTCCCGGATCGAACCCGAACCTAGGATCAGCGACCTTCTGAACCTGCTCTGAGGATTCAAACCTAAAAACTTTCACGGGTTTGAACCTCGGAATGAACCCCTGTCGATTTTTAAGAGGTTTGCAGCCCTGCTCTAAGCACTATACTCAGATAAGATAAAAGTTTTAGTTTGCAACGATATTTCATATAAATAGAACACCTTTTCATAATTATTCACATTTCAAAGCTATTTATTTATTTATTTATTTATTTCTATTTATATTTATTTGTTTCTATTTATGTGAAATATCGTAGCTAACTAAAAATAAATCTTATCTGAGTATATGCCTTTAGAACCAAAATAGTTAATAGACGAGAAGTATAACCGGTGACTTGAAAATTGTCCTATGACTCAAAGGCAAAACTTTTGAAAACGAATAACACGATGGTTTTTCGAAAACGGGAACCGCTACCAATTCCGAATCTGCATGATCAGATCGAAATCTAAAACGGGAGCAGACCTCATAAACACAGTTATTTGCGAAAGAAAATGACTATATCTTAAAGTCGCCATAGAATCGTTCGGAAATTATCGGAAATTGTTTTTAATTGGGTCGTTCTCAAACTCGACATTTGTAATATTAAATTCTTTGAATCAGACTTGCAAAATTTGGTAAAAATTGGATGACTATATATTATTGCTGACATTGGACCGATCGGCCGTAAAATGGGTCTGGGAGAAAAAACTTTTTGGTTTTAATTTTATCGTTTTCAAACTTTTTGACTGTTAATTTGATATGGTTTCAAACAGATTCGCGAAATTTGGCCGTATTCGGATGACTGCTGAAAGATCGAAAATGTCGCTCTTAAATTGTTGTATTTATAAATCAGAATTTGCAGGCTACAAAAATTTCGGCACTATCAAAGTTAACTCAGCCTTTTCGTTAAATTGTTCAGAATAAAGTTTGCTTGTGGGTAAGTTTAGTACAGAGCATCGACGAGTCGAGGTACAAAAATATTGATATTTTATTTGTCTGCCTTTTGCGTGATTAATTGCAATTTTCGCCTGCTGCTGTTGTTGGCCAAATATTTGTAGGCCTTTGGGTTTGGGTGCGGTTGTGGCCCAAAGAGGATGCAGCTTTCTCGAGACAAGGCCATCGATACCAACCCAAACAGCTGCCACAATCATGCAGCTTGTGTGACCCGTACAAAAACCCAATATTAAAATCCACTTAGGCAGACGCGTGGCTGTGGCTGGAGCAGACGAAACCAATTAAAGTAAACAGCAACAAACTGTAAATCCTTTTAGCACTAGATCTATAATTGCCAAATGAGTATGCCACTTAGGGGTGACTGTCACATTATCCTTTTCAAGCCTTTCCCCCCAACATATCGAAATAGTTTGTTATTTTTGAAGTTGCCATGGCAAATCCCTTGACGTTTGTCTCTAGACATGCGCAACGGGCAGCTGGCTGACCCTTTTGTAATCCTGCGGAAGTTGATGCTGGCACGCGTGTCCATTGGTTCACCTGAGTTCAAAAAATTAAAATACAAAATATATGAAATATTTCTCAAGCTGTCGGGAATGCTCATCAATATACTTCAATGGTCATTAATCTAATTTTGACAATTGCTGGATAATTATGCTGCCGCTCCAAACTCACTTCCGAAATTAATGAACTCAGTCAACAGTCGACAGTTTTGTCAAACAATTTGAATTTTTCTTTCTTTCAAATTGAAATGGAGCAACCTAACCAAAAAATGCGCTACTATCTGATGGATGAGATTGTGCCGCACAATAAGAAGACGGACTGTTGGGTTGTGATACACAGAAATGTTTTCAATTTGACGCCCCTGATTAATGATCGCCTGGATCACTGGAATTGCGTAATGACAGAACTTTAGCTTTTTGAACTTTAGCTACCACTCGCTTATGTCTCGTTTCAGAATATGGACTATCTGGTGGCACACGCTGGCAAGGATCTATCCCATTTATTTGAGAAAAACGGTGAACCACGCACCGAAATCTCTTCGATCAGTGGACGACCGCGTGTTCTGTTCCCACCCATTTTGGAGGTGGCCATCAGTGAGTTTGCCAAAACCAAAGGAGCCATGTGGAGTCAGGATCCTTTCTATCATGTGGGATGTGTTACAAGACGTGCACGTCTCATACGTTTGATTAATACACTGACAGCCAGGACGCAATACATGACCGTGTGCGATGAGGATAGTATTTATGATATACAGCAAAAGTACAAGGCACGGTACAATCATCATGCGGGCAGCTATGAATGGCGCAAATTTTCCAATGGAGTAAGTTAAGTTCTTTCTTCCTTACTTTAATAGTTCGAAAATAGTAGTTCCAGTTCAGAAAATTCAACTCTTATGAGCGAGACTCTTCTTCTTGTGCACTGCAATCGTTGCGCCGTCTGCGTGTGCGCCAGGCGTTCGAGAGAGCCAAGGGGCGTTCGAGAGAGGATATTTTTGAATGTTCAAGATATCAAAAAATGCATAAACAAAAAAAGGTTGCAAAAGACAGTCTTAGAACACATTTTTAATTTTCCAAAAGTGTAGCATAGGTAAAAGGGCCTTTTCCATTATATATTTTGTTAAAATAAACGTATAACAAAAAAATACATAAATAGGTGGTATATAACTATGAGTGAACGATTGGTACTTATAAGCACTAACTTGGGGATTAGTTATTGGAAGTACCTATCAGCATGTATGTTAGACAATATTTAATTTCTTATTAATAAAAAAAGATTCAATCATCAATCGTTTTAACATTAACTGCTTTATGCAGGCGTTAGGTTTACTGATAAAATGGTAATTCTAAAAACATTTAAAGGACTTTGTTTTGCATGCGCAAGATTGCCAAACTTCTGAACCGTACAACATATTGGGTAAAAAAATTGTACTAAAAATTATTATTTTGTTATGTAGCGAAAGCTTTTATTTCCGATTAATAAATGTATCTTAAACACATATGATCTTAGTGACCTCATCAACGGTTTTTACCTATATGCCCGTTAACTCTTTGCGCCTTCAAGTCAGCGCCTCTACATGTCAAGTTAGCGGCTCCAACGCTCAGGAACGGAAACTACAGTTTGTCTGAGTTCAATCGAGCTTAAGAGGGTTGTCGGAATTTTGCGAACGCACTCCGACACCATTTTCTTTTAAATTAACGTTTTACAGTTTTTGAATACGGGAATGTCCCTACTGATAAATCTGTAGACTCGACTGATATAGTAACATGTTATCAACCTTCGATTAGTAATGCATCCGCGCACCAACAAGAAAATTTGGAAAATTCGTCCGCGATGTGGGTGCAAAGGGTAAGGAAATGTTTGTATGTATGTCAGGCAACATTGTGCACTAAGCTGTTTTGGCAAGAGCGCGATATAGAATTAGAAAGGGAACGACTCACACTCACACAAATTAGGTATGTGTTTACTCTGTGAGAAATATGATAGATGGACGAAAGTACACACAGATCAAAATGATAGGGAGTGGAATGAGGGGGTACAGGAAAGAGTGGAGAGCGCAGGAAGTGGGAGGGGCGAGAGGAAAGAATCGAGAGCTGTGAAGAAGGGGGTGGGGAAACAAGGAGAAAGCCAATTTTAATTTAATTATAATTGTAGAGTGGCTGCCATGATGTCAATATGTATTAATATTTAGTTAGAAACTTTTGGTTCAACGAGACGGTACTCATGTAGAAGTTTTATTCATAACTATTCTTCTTCTTTATTGGCCATTCCAAAAAATATAGTCTTATTAATTTTTGGGAAAGGCTTAGCAATCTATACGTTCCCAATTATGGGCAAGTAGTGCTGATGCTGCTGTGAAATCCACAATCTACATATATTTACAAAAAATGGCCGCGGAACGGAAATATCGCAAGACTTCAAATTCCCTATTTGGTCGTGCGGGAGACAGGCCACTAAATTTACCACGCAAAATTTAATATATTTTTACCAGCTGTGATTTTTTAACTGTCTATAAGATAAAACAACACAAAATCTAAAATTTCTTAAAGTCTTGAACGGGTTTAGATACTCAGAGGGAAAAAACCGAGAACATTGGACTCAAAACGAGCACAATCGTTACCCAAAAGTATGCATGAACGGGTTTTCTCATTTGTAGTACAATGTTCTAACTTGAGAACGCAAAAACTCGAAATGTATTGATATTGTTCCATTATTGAGAACCTGATTTGAGTTAATGTTGTTCCGTTTTCAAGAACATTTTAAACTCACCTGGGAAAAAAGTTTGATTGCACTTGGACCAGGTTTGGGCGATTCCCCACATGTGGGTGGAATAAAAAACGGGGACATACCTCTTTTGACTGGAAGTGAAGGGAGGCAAGGCTCCTGAATTTGCGTGCCTGCTGCTTCTCCCTCCACCCATATATCCCATAGGAATCAAAAACATCGCTTTGACTCATTTAAGATTTACAGAAAAACACAAAAAAATTGGCTCTGACTTGACGGGGATTTGAGCCCGGTACCTTATGCACTCAATGTAAGGAATGACGCGCTAGATAATTCGGCCATTGTACAATTTTGCAGATAAGCGTCTAGAGGGCTACCAATGCTTTGTTGAGCAGACACGAGAGAGATCCAAAAGAGAGCCAAATTGCTCTCTTTCCTGTATATCTCTCCGCTGAAAAACGGTTTTGTTGCTGCTTAAAGCAAATATTATTTGTCTGAGAACCACTTTACTCATTCCAAGAACATTTAGAACATTTGTTCTCAAAAAATTTTGAGAACGTTCTCTTCTCATTTTAAGTTGAAGGCAACTTATTTTCTGAACACGTTTTTTCCCTATGTGAAGTATTGTATAGGACTGGCCCTAAAACTGAACCTTGTGGAACACCAGCATAAACTAGTTTCTTTGTTGACTGTAAACTAGGGTGTCCCAAAAAAAAATTTTTTTTGTTGCACCGGCATTTTTTCAAAGCTAGAGTAAAGTATTTTGCCAATAACTTGGTCATTAACTACGATTTTCTTAGTTTGCAAATTAACATTTTTAATGAAAAATTTTGCTTCTATGAGCATAAACCATAAGTTTTGGCTTTGCCTTTGCTCATTTGGTATGGTACCTTTTTTCGTAAATTTTCACTGTTTTTGAACACGACATCAGAACAACAAGTGCGCTCGACGGCTACAATAGTTACTTGGCTCACCAGATTCCAGGAAATGGATCATTTTTTCATGGATGTAAGCGTCTATTGAAAAATCTAGAAAAAATCTCAAAAATACTTTAGTCTATTAGATTTCAGAAAATGGCGGTGCAGCAAAATTAAAAAAAATTTTTTTTTTGGGACACACTACTGTACTCTAGCCATAGATACGGAAGTATGCGCTTGTTAGCAAACTTTGGAGTATTTTATCTAGTAATGGTGGTAGATGCCAGACCGCGTCAAACACAACTTTGACCTTTAAGTTTACCACACAAACTTTTTCTGATGCAAATTTTCTTTCACCCAAAGTGTTAGCTTGTCCAAAGAATGAATGTAGTTAAGAAAAGCTCTGAAACCTTACGGTTCTGTACTGAACTTTCGGTATAACATTATTGCTCTCAATATGATGATTAAACCTGGTTTCAACTAAGCGCTCTAATATTTTTGAAAAGCCACAAGTCAGGCTAATCGGTCGGTAGTTATCAGGGGAGTCGACTTTCCACTCTTTAGGAAAATAATTAAATTTAATGTACTCTCCAATAATTTTTTGCTTAATAAGCGAGTGACCATTTGGTAGGTTCTTGAGGCAGTCGAGACTCCATCTAAAATTGTGAAACTCAAGCATTTTGTGACGAATTTCCCTGTTGAGAAAATTTATCCTTGCTTTTTAAGTTGGTTGTCTAGTACTGATTCAGAGTCCTTGTGCTGTGTTTCTTTCTAATATTAATTTGATTTTATAAATGTACGCTGGGACTTTTCGAGTGAATTGTTTGTTTGGCTTACTGGGAGGAGATGGATTTATAGCTTTTTCTACGTAAGAGATAAAATGTTTAACTGTATTGTCAATAATTTCAGGCTTAAAGAATTACTAGAAATTGCCCTGTGTTGATTTATCTAGAAGACGATTAAACTTTTTCCAGGCAGCTTTAAAAAGTTGTGGGAATTTATCAGTTTTTACTAATATTTTTGTAGTAAGCTTGTTTTTTACTGGGACGTTATCAGATGAAAGGTTTGTGGCTCTGAAAAATGATCGGGAAAGTTTGTGATAAAGAGATCTAGGGTATATGAGTTTCTTGAGCAGGTCGCAATAATGCTTTTCTAAAATATTAATCAGGCCCTCTTTAATTTCGATTCTTAACAATTCTTCCTTAGGGCAAGGCCTGTGGAGTACTTGATCTAAATGGCACCTTGGATGAAAATGGTTTAACAGATGATGAGAATTGCCAAATCGAGCTGCCGCCTCCTTCCATTTGGCTGTACTATACAGATGATATAACCATTGCTTGATTGTTCTTAAGGGTTTGGTTTAATGCAAATTTTTTGTGATGGAGTAAAAAGCCCATTTCAAGCTTGGTCTGTTTTTTGAATTTCCCTAAAAAAAAGAGTGAAATGTCATGGTCGACATGAGCTGGTAATGTGTAGGACCAGTGCCTTATTGCTCCTGGCTGTTGGTCTAATTTATGCGGGTTGGAGCTGTGAACTCGTGTATGACGATCAACGCCTGCAGCTGCCCAGCTGCCTTTTGGGCTAGGTGAGGTTGGCACGCGGCAGCAGTTGCCTGAGTACCCCTAAGCTAGGGTGGTGTGTACTGAACTGTGAATGTCTGTTGTGTGAGCTATGCCAAGTTATGTGTCTTAAGTCTCTTCTAGATGCTAAGCAAAGACGCGCCCACTGTGGACAAGGCATAAATAATTAATTTCAAAAAAATTACAAAAATAAAAGCACATTTTAATTGCAAACCAGTTTGTGCTGTGCCTCAAGTCGGGCCTTAAATGGTGGCTTGCTCTTAATTAACATTAAAATATTATATAAGAATAAACACAAAAGAATCACAAGTCACAGGCCTATAATCGCTTCTTTGTCTGCCGCAAGACATGCACCAACTTGTGAAATACTTGTAGGTACATACCTGCGGATTCTCTACTCGATTAGGTGAATCTCTGTGCCTGGCACCGTATTGAATATGACTCACTCGTGTCTGCCTGCTAAAAATGCCATGGGAAAAGGAGTCTGACAGAGCAATAGATAGCTAAACATGGTCTTAAAAGGTCTGCTCCAAAGGCCCTAGGGAGAAGTGGGGGAGCATGCGTAGAACCGTTGCACTGGCTCTGCTCCGCGATTCGGAATACCGAAACCAGTTTTTGGCATGTGTTCGCATTGGCAGGCAGGTTTGTGGCCTAAGTCTTTTGTCTGTGAGCCATAGAGTTCATTGCCTGCGCGTTTCAAGTACATGTAAACAAACTGCATTTGCGTTTTTAGTGTTATTTTTCTAGATGTGTGTGTGTGTGTGTGCAAATGATAGCCATAACATAAGGTAGCATTATTATATGGACTGTTAGGCTCCTTACAGAGATTAAGCTTTACTGATGAGCAAGAAATTTATGTTAATTGACCAACTATAAAAAAATACCGCTTCATAATAAAATTAGAAGATCAAAGTTCTGTTTTTTTTGAAGGAAACTGTAAATACTAAGTGGGTTTCAGAGATGTTAATCAAAATAGCGATTAAAATAAGCGCTACGATTTTATGGGTTATTAAAAATTGCATTACCATTACAACTAAAATTTTTGATGTGAAACATCTTTAATTTCGGTTCGAAAGATTTTAGTAGGAATCAATTTTTGATTTCAGCGTCGCGCGATGCTAACGTATTTGATATTTTATGCTTGAGGGCAGCAAAATTTTTAGAGCAACTGAAACTGCAAAGTCTGGTGCTACTCACGAATCCTGGCAAACCACTAAAGTATGCTTCCTCATTCAAGCCCATCCGTCTCCTGAACACATTAGTCCAAGCTGCTATGCACTAGGTTGCAGGAAGCAACCTATACCGAGGCAATCGGCAAAGTGGTTAAGATTACAAAAAAGAGTACTGCCTTATAGTGACTCTGAAAGTATTCAACACATCGGACTGGGTGAGCATTCTAGAGAACCAGCGTCGCGAAGACGCGAAACAACTCGTCGTTTGGTATTGTCACATACTTGCACACCATGATACGCGGCTAATTCTCGAGCAGGCAGTTGCTATACAAAACGAAGGAAGGCATGAAAGCGCACGATGTTTCAGCGGGAGATGCCCCAGGTTTCAGTTCTACTGCCGGAGCGCAATTCGGGTTTAGACGCACAGGCTAGTCTCCAGAATCAAATCGTGGCTTTAGAGACCCCATGGGCAGGTGAACTTCTACTTCACCCAAACACTAAAGAGTGTCTTAACAGCGCTTAAACAGTTACTAAACTGGACTTAAAACTGACTTAACATTGACTAAACTGTGACTAAACGGTGACTAAACAGTGACTTAGCAGCGGCTTCAGAGTGACTACAGATTACTAAGCAGTGACTACACAGTGAATAAATAGTGACTTAACAGTGACTTAGCAGTGACTTATCAGTGACTTAACAGTGACCTAACAGTGACTAATCAGTGACTAAGCAGTGACTTAACATTGACTACACTTTCATTTGAAACTGACTTAACAGTGACTACAGAGTAACTAAAACAATGTCTACAAAGTGACTA
This sequence comes from Lordiphosa clarofinis, assembly GCA_018904275.1. Classification (NCBI taxonomy): domain Eukaryota; kingdom Metazoa; phylum Arthropoda; class Insecta; order Diptera; family Drosophilidae; genus Lordiphosa; species Lordiphosa clarofinis. Next base: position 548,384 of record JAEIGQ010000098.1, read on the forward strand.
AACAGTGGCTTAACAGTGTGTTAACAGTGGGTTAACAGTGTGTTAACAGTGGGTTAACAGTGTGTTAACAGTGGAGGAACAGTGGTGGAAGAGAGGGTTTAAAATTATTTATATATTGTTCTATTTGAGGACTTAGATAATTATTTCTGCCTGTTATTCCTATGCGACTGTTGTTTGCATTCATCTATTGAGCAGCAAAATAAGCAAAACGAGAGCGTAAGTTAAAGTCGGCTCTAACCGACTTCGATATACCCGTTACTCATGAAGAAACTTGTTTAACAGTGTTCCCGCGTTCCTTAGGGTGACCATCCGAAAAGTATGCAACACTTTTTTAGGGTGGGAGGGGGGTTAGCGGGTTTGCTTCTTTGCTCATAACTTGAGAACCGTTCATTCGATCTTTATTATCTCTTCGGCAAATAGATTCATTTTGTTAATTACTAACTATCTCTAGAAGGTACGAATCGTTTATCTTCAAAACTGTAGGAGATATAACGTTTTTTCCACATTGTGGGGGCGGGAGGGGGCGTGGCAAAAATTTCAAACAAACTTTATTTGCGTGCAGATAAAAGAAGCATTTATCCCGTACATGTCAAACCTCTATCTCTTACCATCTCTGAGATCTCGGTGTTCATAGGTTCATACGACAGACGGACGGACGGACAGACGGACATGGCTATATCGACTCGGCTGTTGATGCAGATCAAGAATATATATACTTTATATGGTCAGTAAAGATTCCTTCTGCCTGTTACATACATTTGCACTACTTTAGTATACTCTTTTTACTCTACGAGTAACGGGTATAAAAAAGAAAGAAACGCAGTAGCAACTGTTCTTGTAGTGGAAATTTCTATTCCCTGTTGGACTTCTTCTTTTGAAAGATTTACATTTTTGATTTGTATACCTACTATTGAAAGAGCTTGTGATTTTGAAATTAAGCGCTTAAATTTAGCATCATGTTGCACATCAGAACCTCGTTTTTTAATCAATTTTGAAGGAGATGAATTTTTGTGCGGTATCATAAGTGACTCCTCCTTAAATTGTGAGTGAAGCGAAATGCTTCAAGAAAATTCGCTCACGCGCTCACCTCCAAAGATTAACAGAGTTTAATAATAATGTGAATGTAACAATTTGTAGGAAAATCTCTGACCTTATAATGAACACAGAGACTCAAGCTGAGAACAAATGTTACTAAAAACAGTGCAGGAACGGTTTTTTTTACATTTGTAGGACTATGATCTCACCTAAAAAAAATTTTGAAAACGCAAATTTTCAAAATAAGTTGATATTGGGCACATTCATTTCTGATTTACAACTTGCGATTGCCGATAAGTCTCTGCTGAATGGACTTAATATGAGTCTTAAGATATTCTGTAGCTTTAGTTCTAGTGATGTCGAAGATATTATCGATATTATCGATATATCGAAATATCGATATTTTTGAACAAAATTACTTTAGTATTATCGCATATATTTCCAAGGCGATATATCTGAAATCGAATATTTTTTGGATATATTTTTCGGTGATATTTTGCTTTTAGCGTTCGGTCACACTGTTGCGAACTACTGTTTCTTGTGCTCTGGACAAATAATAACGTTTTAAGGACCAGTGCAAACTCAACAAATGTGAAGGGGCACTTGCATGGTAGTATCGTAACGACTTTACGTAAAAATGGCGTACGATTTGATGTCGCACACTTGAGTTTGAAGTAAGACTATCAAGCAGCATGAAGACTATCGTCAAACAGTGGCAGTCGCCTATCGTCAAGCTGGAAGCGTTTTGTTCCTCCTTTTAACCCAAGTGAGCGATATCTGAAGACGTAATTTTTGAAGGATCGCTCTTCGCTGGTCACTTTTCTACCATACTATCTCAACAATTATCAGGACAGGAGACTAAATTATTGGTGCTTTATTCTATTTTACCGTTGTGTATCCTGGACCCCAACCCCATTAAATTCTGGATAGAAAAGGAAGACGTTTTGTCAATGCTTTCTGACTTGGCATTGTTTTATGCCTAGTGTAAAAATACCAGAAAGCTCCTTGCCATTGGTACGCTTGACTTTGGCTATAAAAAGTGTGGCTCCTGACACCAGAAGTTGAATTATCGACGAGCAAATAACTCAGCGCTTCTAAAATCAGAAATTATTACGGAAATATCGATAATAGCGATATTTTCAAAGCAAAATATTTATATCGAAATTATTTTTTTTTTCAATATCGTCCAAAAATATCGATATAGATATTTTTTAAATATCTGTCAAAATCTAAATCTATTAAATGACTTCAACACCACACTTCACTAGACTTGCTTCATTTAAGCCTTTCCGAAAAAGAAAATTGATTTTGAACTTGACTGGGAATTGAACCCGATACTCAAGGTATGGCGCGCTAGCGCATTGAACTATTGCACATTTTAAAAGATTCACATCTAAGGGCTACTTGTAATTTTCTATGTGGTGGATGAGATGACAAAAAGGTGAGCTGAAAAAAAATCAAGAGAGATCGAAAAGAGAGCCTACTCTCTCTTTCTCTCTGTCAAAACTCGCTTTTGGTGTTGGTATAACGCACACATTATTCTCCGTAAGAACAATCTAATATTAAAGCTGGCAAAAGTTAGAGATTTGATATGTATGAGACTCTGGTTCAGGCAAAGCAGGATCTAGAGCCATACCCCTGGGACTTTCAGAGCATTCTTTTCTCTTCATTATTTAAGCCCTTCACAACACATGCACACGCCTCAGCACTTTCAACTTAGATCACTCGCTCATAAATTCATTCACAATCCCTCGTTAAGAACTTTTAAAGCCCTCTCAAACACTTGTATGCTATAAATCACATTCAACTTAATGCCCTCAAGAACAATTCAATTTGGCAACCCTAACCATAATAAAAAACAGGGGCAGATCACAATTTAATAATCCTCATATCCACTTTAAAAATCAATTGAGGCCCGCAGACACGATATAAATCAATGGAACTTAAGGCTAGCTGGCACATAAAATGGAAATTATTGTCCCACGCTCTGCCAACTAACGGCTCCCGGGAGACAGGAAGCGTTGGACAGTTAATAAAAAAATAAACACGCAAGGACACACAAATGTGGGTAGTTGTTCATCGTCACGTGCGCTTTTAATGATTTGCATGGGAACCCTCAGCCTGATTAGATTTCCCAGTAAAAGGGTTTGTCGTACGAACTCCGAATGGCAACAAATATTGTGTTAATATCCATTAATTTAGGCGTAGACCAAACCTTAACCCTTTACCTGGCCATTAAATTTGCATAGAATGTACTTCACCCGCTCTCTCCCCCTCTCTCCTCGTCTCGTTCTCTTTCTGGCGCTGTGAAACAGAACCGCCCCATTGTCTCCGACTTCATTTGACGCATACCTTGTGGGCACTCAACCAAAACCCCAACCAAAGTCGCCTGGACACAAATGTAAATACACAAAAATTTATTTATTTTTATTTAGTTGCACGCGCTAATTTATGCCACAAACAACATCTTTGCCTCCATTTCAGTTGGTAACCACATCCGAAAATTATACAATAAAATGTAAAATGAACTCGTCGAAATGGTTATTTGTAGGAAATTTATACAAACAGCTGCGCGATTGGTTGGCAAAACCGCAAGAAAGTGCAGCAGAGAGACTCGCCTGCTCGCCCAGACCAAGTCCGCATGGAATTCTGTCGACACTCAGCCAAAACGGAAGCAGTTAGGCTTTGAATAATTTATGAAAATCACTTGGACTTGGTGCAAAAGTTGCATATCAATTTGGCCCATGTTCATTCAGTGTATTGATGGATTGGTGTGTCCAAAAGGTAAGAAAAGGTGGGAAGTGTTCTATATATAAGTCAATAACCCGCGGCTTTTTGAATCTGGTTCGAGTCTGGTAGATTTTTGTAGAACCATTTTCCTTTCTTCTTCGTAACATACGGATCGAGCCCCGTTAGTTTGATCTCTGGAATACACAGTTCTACAAAAACTGCATTGCAAGAAATGTGAGCATATTCGGGTGAATCCTAGATAAGACTAAGGACAAGGATTAAACTACAAGATAGGACCACCTACCTGCAGCGAGCTGTTTCAATAAAAAGCCTTTTAGCCTGGACTATGATAGCGGTTGGGGAACTGTTATTATTATGGTCAATCAGTCCAAGTAGGATTATGAATGGTGTTAACTATATAACAGCAAGGATGTAAAAATCATTAGTACCTGTTGGTTTTTTCGCGATTTTGCGCGATACTTTTTTGATATGAAACAAAAAAAATGCAAATTTCGGTGCGAAACATTTTAGTAGGACTAAAATTTCATCTCAACGTCACGTGACGCTAACGTCATGCATGTTTTGTGTTTTTGTTTTGTGGATTCATTCGGCACACACAACCAAACACAGAAGAGGATTAGAAGATGGTCGGCAGGGGTAAGAGGAAGAGAAGGGTTAAAGGAGGCGGTTAAGGGTGTGAGAAAAGGGAATCAAGAGGCGATCCTCTGACTGAACAGTGACTAAACAGTGAGTTGAAAGTCACTTGAAAGTGATTTAACAGTGACTTAAATCTGTCTTAACAGTGACTTGATAGATACTTAGCAGTGACTTTGCATTGAGCAAACAGTGACTTGATAGTGACTTGACAGTGACTTAACAGTGACTAAACAGTGACTACACAATTAATAAACATTGACCAAACATTGACTTGAAAGTGACTAAAAAATGACTTGAGAGTGACTTAAAAAAGACTAAACTGTGACTTCACAGAGACTAAGCAGTGACTTTACCGTGACAGTTGCTCGAAAGAAAATACATTGATATTTCTAATCCCTTGCTTATTTGTATATCATTACTCTTGTGATTTTGAAATTAAGCCTTGTGCAGCCTCATAGCCCTTCTTACCCGCGCAACCCGGTGTGTTATTTACCTAGACCTACGATGCTATAGATATTACAACAAACGCGCGCTGCAGTGTTGTTGTACCCTTTCCGCTATTTTTGCTACACACCGCTGCTTTAAATTAAGCATTATGTTTCACATCAAAGCCTCGTGAGTGTTAACGACACTCACACCTTCTTTTTTTAATTTTCCGCTGGTCAAAATGTCCGAAAAATTGGCAAAATGCCCTATTTTTTTATAGTTTTTTAACTCAACATCGCGTTGTTTTTATAGTTTTGCCTTCACAAGATATGAAAAATCTGATTTTAAAAAAATGTAAGATCGTCTGTAAAATTTTGTGGCGCAGTCAAAGTCTACTGATTGCGTGCAGTCCTGATTCATCGAAAATCGGTGGCAAATGTTGATAGGCTTTGAGCGTGGGCTGTGGATATATGATAAATTGAAAATATGAAAAATTTGTTTACCGATGTGCCTGACAAATGTTACATATATTTTATATGCCTATTTACTGATATTGTGTCCAATTGTTGTTAGTGTATTTTAACACAGAGAAAATCTACCGAGTGGTTTTAATAGAAAATGACAATATTTCTCGAAGAAAAACATATAAGTACAAGTCCATCACCTTCTGAATGAGTAGACCATTTATTTCTTACCATAATATTTTAGCATACCATAATACATACATTCATCGAAATTTAATTAAATCCACCTTTATTTTGTTCAGTAAAAAATGTTTAAAACATGTTCTATTATCTTTTTTTGACAATAATTTTTAAAACGTGCTTAATTGAAGGTAAATCAACAATATCAAATATACTCTGAATCCAGAATTTTGGTCCATTCCTTAGTAACGGTATTTCGAAGCTCTTTAGTCGAGTTGAACTTTCGTCCCCCAGCATAAACACGATGTGCAAGGTTACCCCACATGTTTTCAATTGGATTCATGCCATACCAAAAGCTGGATATTCTTCTCAATTTACCAACCACGACTGGCCCTTAAAATGTGAATCGACGCTTTATCTACCAACCAACGACTTTTGTCCATAGATCAAATATTGTGACAAAAATTGAAAGTGTCATTCCAGCCTAAGTAACTTCCTTCTAATAATTTCTTTATAAAACGAGAGCGTAAGTTAAAGTCGGCTCTAACCGACTTCGATATACCCGTTACTCAGGAAAAAAACATTAACAGTGTTCCTGCGTTCCTTAGGGTGAACATCTGAAAAGTATGCAACACTTTTTTAACTCAGCTATTTAACACATTTTTACCCATAACTTGAGAACTGCTCATCCGATCTTTATCATTTCTTTGGCAAATCGATTCATTTTGCTAATTACTAACTATCTCTAGAAGGTAGGAATCGTCTATCTTCAAAACTGAAGGAGATATACCGTTTTTTTATGGTAAAATGGTAATTTTACCAAAATGGTAAAAACACTAGAGAGCCTATACAACAATAATATTACAAGGGTGTGGGATGGCCGAAGCCTGTCGGAAGGTTTTAACACAAACCAAGGCGTCAAACAGGGGTGCTTACTCAGTCCCCTTTTATTTGCCCTCTATATAGATGATATTGTAGACAAACTGGCTGGAGGAGTCAATCTAGGAACGCATCGCTTCAAGGTGCTGATGTACGCTGATGATATTGTCATGATGGCGGAGACTCCAGAAATGCTGCAGGAAATGATAGATATTACACAGACATACTGCAATACATGGAAACTTGCTATTAATAGCGAAAAATCGAAAATACTTGTAGTACGAAATGGAAGAGGAAGATTTGCCAGAAACGAAAATTGGAGCCTTGCAGGTACACAGTTGGAGGTGGTCAAATCGTTTAAATACCTAGGGGTCACACTCACGAGCAACATGAACTTTCAAAAGCACGCAGAGCTCAAGAGGAAGGATACACAAGTGGCAATAAGTAGTACGTGGAACGGTCTGCTGAAACGGAAGCTAGTGAATATGAGCACGAAATACAAAATGTACCAGGCAACAGCCAAAGCGATCACGTGTTATGCCGCTCAAGTATGGGGTTCCGAAGCTTACGAGGATGTTGAAAGGAGCCAACGCTATTTCATAAAAAGGGTTTTCCACCTTCCGCAGAATACTCCAAACTATGCAATCCATCTGGAAACTGGCCTCCCTGCATTATTCACACACACATTAGACCTCCACTTTAAATATGTCCTTAAGTCCTGGAACATGCCGGACCGACGATATCCAAAAATAGTCACAACATACCTGCTTGAGTCAAAATCACAGTTTTTTAGTCAATGGCTCAAAATGTCAAGCGATTATGAGTCTCCGTTAACACTGGAAAACCCAAGCTTGTGGAGATCGGAGCAGAATAGACTAATTGTTAGCATTGACTCTAAGACAAGGCAGATGTGGGAGGATCAAGCCAGAGAGAGTTCGGGGAGACTAGTTTACAAACGATTAACATACAACTTGCAAGAAAACAATTACTTCCAGGACGACATCGGCTCATACAGGATAATGCTAATTTTTAAAGCAAGAGTAGAGATGCTTAATCTAAATTATCGACCACACTTTCAAAATCATGGTATTGAATGCTCACTATGCAACCTGAGGGAACGCGAGGATATAATGCACTTTTTGGGAAAATGTCCAATATTAAAAGAAATCAGGGAAGCGCACCTCGGAACACAGTATTTGAATGTGGAGGAATGTATCAACCTATTGAACGGGAGCAACTGGAACAGCCTATCATCATATATCAGCCGCGCACAAAAATATAGGAAACAAATAATAGAAGAAAGTTTTTAGGGAGATTTTAATGTAAATTAATTGAATTGTAAAATGCTTAAATTAGAACTAGAACTTAATAGTTATTTTAAGCAACAAAAATTGTCAAATTGTAAAAATGAAGAATCGGCATTGGGCTCACGGCTAATAAAGCCATGCCTGTAATATGCCAAAAAATATACTCTACTACTACTCTACTACTATACCGTTTTTTTTAATTTCGGGGGCGGGAGGGGGCGTGGCCAAAATTTGAAATAAACTTGATCTGCGTGCAGATAAAAGAAGCATTTGTCCCATACATGTCAAATCTCTATCTATTACCATCTCTGAGATCTAGGTGTTCATACAGACAGACGGACAGACGGACGGACGGACAGACGGACAGACGGACATGGCTATATCGACTCGGTTGTTGATGCTGATCAAGAATATATATACTTAATATGGTCCGAAATCATTCCTTCTGCCTGTTACATACATTTGCACGACTTTAGTATACCCTTTTTAATCTACGAGTAACGGGTATAAAAATTCGTTTTCTCATTTGGGTTAGCTCAGGAGTTAGGAGTGGATGTGGTCCGATCGGTCTAACTTTTTATACCCTTGCAAAGGGTATTATAATTTTGCCCCGAAGTTTGCAACGCATAGAAATATTCATTTCCGACCCTATAAACTATATATATTCTTGATCAGGGCGACGAGCTGAGTCGATTGAGCTTTGTCCGTCCGTCTGTCTGTCCGTCTGTCTGTCTGTCTGTTTCTACGCAAACTAGTCTCTCAGTTTTAAAGCTATCGGGCTGAAACTTTGCACAGAGTCTTCTTTTTACTGCACGCTAATAATATGTCGGAACCGACCGGATCGGATGCCTATATCTTATAGCTGCCATAGGAACTATCGGTCGAAAAGTGGGTCTTTGTGGGTATAAGGGTATAAAAACTTCGGCGAAGACGAAGTTAGCTTGGCCTTCTCGTTTTTTTTCGAAATTAGAGTTTATTCTAAGCAATATCTTCTCCTCAGCTTCGTCATGAGTTCGGCTCGTATATGTGTAAATAGCGAATAGGCTACGTCCATTGTCATCGCTTTTGAGCGTTCGAATTAACGGAGTTCGACGCAAAATATTTACTCAGTTACAATCTTTAATCTACTGACTACCGACTACCAACCGTCATGTCTCCTCATATTTAATATGCCAATGACAACGTTTTATGCTTTTAACCTTACAAAGACCCACTTGACAATGTTATTGCTGCTGTCTCTGTCCCCCCACTCATATAAGGTAAGGGTAAGCTGGGACTGGCCACTTCCTAATTTGGTTCCGCTGTTTATTGTCGCAATTGTTTGTATTCTTTTTCTTGTTTTTTATTTATTATTTAATTTACTGCCTTGCCTCTGTGGTGTGGAATGCCAAATGCCGGCAAACGGTCAATGTTTTGTATGCCAAATGCAAATGTAAAGAAAATTGAAATATCCATAACGGATGTTCCTGACCATTTATGGACAGTTCCTTATGGGTGTGACCTTCATTCTCGATTACAACGATTTACTTACAGTTTATGCCAAAACTAACAGCTGAGAAAAGAATGCGCTCAACTTCCGCTGGGCTTTGTGAAAGAATGTCAGCGACCGGCATAGAATTTAAATAGATTTAGATTTACCCAAGTCTTGTTTACGCATTGCTCAGACGCTGGCGCTGGGAATGGGTCATGGTGTGGATGGTACGCCAAGTTGAAGTGGGTTAGTTGTGGGCTGCTGTGGGTCTAAGGAATGCCAGCGTGAACAGGGCGATTTATGTAGCAGAAGTTGTCACTGGAACCCCGTTAGAGGCTATTAAAATAGTTGAAGAATAACCTGAGAATAAATGTGGAATGCTTTTAAAGTTGGGTCATGGCCTTGGCCCGAGGCATTGAGTGTTTAAACGGATGGAAGAGGTGGATGTAGAAGCTATGGATGAAATGCAAAGACTTTGTGAATTTCCATTTTTTTCGTTGATCGTAGTAGGCTATGTTTGAACAAAATTTGAGTCTAGAATTGCAAGTGTAATTTTTCTCATTAGTCTGCCGAGCCCTGAGCTGGCAAGACGTTCTGATTTCTTTATTTATTTATTTCTTTTTTTTTTATTTTAATTATTAATAATTGTTGGCGTTCGACCCTTTGGTGGCTTTGCTTAGGGTCAAAGTGCCTTCGTCGTTAAATTAAAGCTAAAGAACAAATTATATTTTCTTTTTTTTTTTTTAGATACTTTTTGGTTGCACCGAACCCTTCGTATCGCCTTTGTTGAAACCAATAAAGGCTATGTCAAAGTTCTTTACTTTCTTTTCGCTTGGATTCCCTTTTACTTATTCTCCTTCCCCTCCTTTGATTTGCTTTCTTTGTACACCATCTTCTCTTGATCCCTAAATGCCTGAACCTGCTGCTTATTTTCATATGCATATGATTCATACTGCTTGCGCTCGGTCCAATTTGCTTATTTCTTGATTCTGATAATTAAAAAAATCCTTTTAGTTATACTGTAGTTCATCCGAATCATGAGTCTTGCTTTCGTGGACTTATGAACCAAGACGATTACATAAAATGCAATTTAGAGGTTATTTAATTTATTTATATTTATTTGTTAAGTTACGTTGCTTCTTAGCTCTAATTACATTGACTCTCCAGCTGCTGGGAGACACCTGAACAGCCGCTCGTTCGTTAGCTAGGAAAGCCCTCTACCGAATTCAGTCGGTGTGCGCTCGCTCCGAAGTACAGTCGCGGCGGAAGAAAAATTCAAATACTTGTCGGAAAAACCCTGTACATTCGAGTTCATCATTTACTTTCTTCAATACTGGCATAACCCAAACAAATATTTCTTTTTTAATCAAGTAATATTTTACTTTCTTTTTACTAAAACTTGAAAAAATGGTGTTTCAAATGAAGTTATCTGCGATATGACGCTATTGCATTAAAGGTACTGTATACCTTCAGAAAATTTTTTTTTTTTTATTTTTATACCCTTGGAGAGGGTATATTGACCACATAAAGTATATATATTCTTGTTTAGCATGACGAGCTGAGTTGATATAGCCATGTGCGTCTGTCTAAAAAAATTAACAATAAATCAAATTTCTGTTCAATTTTGTTCACCGAGACTTTTATTACCCATGTAAATAGTCCAAATTCTGATCAAAGCTAAACGAACAATAGAAAAATTCAATGTGTTTCTATTATAATTGGTTAGTCAAAGTTCAAAAGTTTGTACATGTCCAGAACGAGGCTTTCGTTGCGTCTGCTGCTTTTCCTTGGTTAAAACTTCGACATCAATTGCTGCAGAATAACGCTTGATTAGCAATCGATTATCCAATCCGGCTATAAAACAATGCTGCTTCTGGAATGCGATTAGTCTTTAACTCTGCTTTCTCGTGTCTCGTGCTCCTCTTTCGTATAGAAAAATACATCAATCCCTTGAAAATGATTTTTCGACTATCGATACAAAGCATCACCATAGGTGATTTGGAGGCTTCTACGTTTGGCTTCTCTTTTAAAAATAGCGCCCATTTTGCACAAGCTTCTTTACCGTGGGCAGTTGCATAATAATGTGCCTCAGCTTTCAAGCCGAAATCACGTTAGTGATTTGAAAGATTAACCCTTAGGAATCGATTTCTATAATGTTGTGCCACCCTCTCTGTAACATAGATGATTTTTTTAACGCCATTGCATATCTTTTTCACGTGTTCCACTATACTCTTCTGTACTAAATGAAAAGCAGCCGTATCATGATTTAGATTATCAGACAGAAAGACCAAACTCTTATGCAGGATCTCATTTTGCTCACAAAAATAATACAAATTATTGTAGTGGAACGATTGAAAAGCATCTTGAGCCACAAGCGCGTAATTTTCAAAGAAATCACAGTGAACCAGCAACTCGCCTTCAACCAAATTTTCCTTCTTCTATTTCACAAAAGCTGACTGTTCCTTAACGATAAAATGAAGAGGCTTCAATTCTTTCAATCGTTCACAAAGTAGATCGACGAATTCATTCGTCGGATGTATTTGAGTTTGTAAGGTTCACTTGCGTTCCCATTGGATTCGCATATCTATCGCTGTGTGGCATTCTACCGACCAAGCGTGAATAAAAGTCACAAATAAAACAAATAGTCTATAATAACGACGTACGCTATTATTTTCTATAATATTAGCAGTGTGCAGTTGCAAACTTCTGGGCAAAATTATAATACCCTTTGCAAGGGTATAAAAATAATAAATTATAAGTGGAGCACCAGCGCGTATTATTATCTAATGCAGGCTATGCCTTGCTTTGCCGCCGAAGCTCTACGCGAAGTTTTTTGACGTATTTTCGACACTTTTCCACGTCTTTGTCAATTTGTTTAATAACATCCCAAGATGCCAATTGTAATTTCTGTGCTGCACAATGAACAACGCTCAGTGACATCTGCATACGACGATGGACTTCTTCAAACTCGTCACCATCTTCATCCGCTTCCATATACCAACATCTTCATACTCTTGGGGTAGTTTCGATGTTTTAATAACATTCGCACCGTTATCTGTAGTCATTGAGTATATTTGTTCAAACCGTATGTTTAAGTTGCTTAAGGGGGGACAAAAAAAAAGAAGTGGATTTTCAGAATTTTTTTTTGGCCAAATGGAAGGGTCAATCGAAAATTTGTGAATGAGGTTAATACCTCATTATTTTATTTGTTTATTTATTTATAAACAGTTCCTATGCGCTGTAAAAGGACAACATACGAACTAAAGCTATAGTAAGGACCTTAAGCTATACAATGAGTGTAATATAAAAGTATGAGTTGATTACACAGCCCAACAGTGATTTTGGTGCAGGTCTATTTTTAACAGAATATGTTAATATAGACTTCACTGAACCAAACTGTATCTTTGGTTCCGTTCAATCAGCTCTTGTTTCCAAGATATCGCGGAAAAACCAAAAAGTCGACTTTTAGGCACTCTTGGATTTATGGAGGCCACACTAGGCATAATTATCTGAATTTATGAACTAATTGCGATAAAGTACATATCAATGCAAATTTTAAAAATCATAGCCGCTATATTAGTTCAGCGGAAAGTGTCTAAATTGGCCTCTAAAGACAGACATTTTTCGATTTATTTCATTTTTAGCATTTTTTATAGCCCGTTAAAGCTAGCGCAGTTATTGAATTAATATTTTCGCCATCTGAACCTATAGACAAAGATATGATCAAATTTTGTGATTTTTATGACGATTAAATCAATTTATTTGGCAAAGTTATAGCCTCTTAAACACAAAATTACATATTTAAATTTATGGGAGGAAAACTAGATTTGTAACTCAAATTTTTATAGGAACTGTGAAAAGGCAACTTGTTTCCAAATATAATTTATCATCTACATGTAAACATATAAAATTTTATGCCTATACAGATTTAGAGTAACAATCTAGTTTTCCTCCCATAAATTTAAATATGTATTTTTGTCTTAAACACGCCATATCTTTGCCAAATAAACTTATTTAAATGCCATAAAAATCACAAAATTAGATCATATGTTTGGGCATGTGCTCAGATGGCGAAAATATTAATCTAATTAACGCGCTTCCTTAAACGGGATGATTTATTTTGATAAAAATGCTATAAATCGAAAAATGTCTCTCTTTAAAGGCCAAATTAGACACTTTCCGCTGGACTTATATGGTCCCTATGATTTTTTTAATTTGCAATGATATGTCCTTTATCGTAAATTGCTCATAAACTCAGACATCTATGCCTAGTGTGGCCTCCATAAATCCTAGAGTGCCAAAAATGCAAGATTTTCGTTTTTCCGCTATATCTTAGAAACAAGAGCTGATGGAATGAAACCGAAACCAGTTTAGGAATCAGTACACATAAACTTATCATATTTTTAAATCAACAGGGCTGCACCTCACAAAGATGGTCGTTTTGTTGGCCTGTGTTATATATTTAGGATAGTTACATATTGGATATTCAGTGTTTATGTGTTAGGAATATAAGGTAATGGTTACTGTAATGGACAATTACTGAATTTGATTAAATGGGTTAAATAGTAGTATAAATATTGGTTTCTTTTAAGAAGTTGACGATTAGCATCATATTTTGTTTATTGGGATTTGAGAGTAGGGGTAGTGCATTGGAGTTCGGGAAGTACTTGGAGCGGGAGTTGAAGAAGTGGGTACATTCGGAGAGGATGTGGTTTACAGTAAGTAGGTCGCTGTTGTGACAGAAGTGACAGTTTGGGGCAGTGTTTTTGTCGAAAATGTGTTTGTGTGTGAGTTTTGTGTGTCCGAAGCGAAGTCGGAAAATTTTAGTAAGGTCTAGTCTTGTGAACGACTCGTCAAAGTGAAACTTTGCGAAATCTTGCATGTGTAGTTTATTTTGGTTTATTGCTTTGTAGTGGTTGTTAGTCAGGTGCCAGAGATCTTTTGTTAGGTTTTAGAAGTGCGTTTTTAAAAATTTCTTAGTATCTGTGCTATTGTAGTTGGGATGAAATATTAGCGGTAAGTTGGTGGCGGACTTTGCTGCAGCGTCAGCTAACTCATTTCCATCAATTCCGCAGTGGCTTGGTACCCAAGCAAGGATAATTCTGTGTTTGTTGTTAAGCAGAATTTGCTGAATCGTACGGACGTAGTAGTTGTTGTTGGCCGGGTTGGATATGGCAACCAAGGACGAAAGGGAGTCTGTGAAAAGACCTCATTATAGTGTGATACATTTACTCGAAATGGTATTCGATATTTTTTGTATAAAAAACAAAATGGCGGTCGTGTATCAATTCTCCGTAGACCCTATTTTTCCGTGGCCGGACACATTACTCAAGGAAATCGGAAATACCAATGGCTGTGGATCTTCGTAGGGTTTTTTCGATATTTTGATTTTTGGCGAAATGGTGAGTGTTTGACAAAAAAATGCGTTTAAAAAAAAAACGTCTAAAAAAATTGTTTAAAAAACAAGTGAGAAAGTCGGTCAAAGTCAAAGTCGGACTATAACATACTCTGTACCTGGAGTAGAAACTGAATGCAATGCTGGTGCTATGCTCATCTCAAAGTCTCACTCTCTTTTTTTCTCTCTCTCACTCTCTCGTCTCTCTCTCTCTCTAAGATTGTGTGGTGTTAGTTGTGAATGGGTGGGAGGGGGGTTAGGCGAGGGAACAGCTGATCCGATCTTTATCATTTCCTCGGCAAATTGATATATTTAGCTAATTACTATCTCTAGATGGTACCAAACGTCTATCTTCAAAACTGTAGAAGATATAACGTTTTTTCCGAATTGCGGGGGCGGAAGGGCGTGGCAAAAATTTAAAATAAACTTGATCTGCCTGCTGCTATAAGAAACATCCCATACATATCAAACCTCTATCTCTTACCATCTCTGAGATCTGTTTGTTCATACGGACGGACAGACAGACGGACGGACAGACGGACATGGCTATATCGACTCGGCTGTTGATGCAGATCAAGAATATATATACTTAATATAGTCGGAAATGATTTCTTCACCCTGTTACATATTTTTGCACAAACTTAATATACTCTATGTACCTTCGGTACAGAGTATAAAAAGTCTGGATGAACTCTGCAACCCTTTTTGACTGGAGAGACTCCTTGAGATCACCACAGGAATGAAATTCTTTCCGGATAATAATTCATGATGCCCTAAAAGCAAAAATCCTGCAGTACAACCATCAGCGACAGATCACTAGCGCCACCCGAATTTACAAACACTTGGACAACTCAGTAGCCTCTCTGCCAATCACCACTGTTTCCTGGATACTTAAGGCCCGATTCGATCTGATAAAGCTGGGGTCTAACACCTACAACCGTCAGGAAAATGTTGCCTGCCACCTATGCAACACTGGAGAACTGGATGACCTTGAGCATTTCCTAGAAAGATGCCCTATTTTAAGGGAGCATAGATTGCTATGCTTTAGGAAACCCTAGTAAAGGACGATATACTAAGAAGTCTGGATGATAGGGAGGATAAGTACTGGGCAGACCTGTTGACCTTTCTATCGAAGTCCTAAATAAGTCTTACAAGCGTGCAAATGTGTTACCTATACCAAATACTGATGAACGATCCGGTATCTGGGGAAGACCCGGGCAGCCAGGTGAAGTAATCAGTGTGAGGTGAGGCCGACAGACGGACTTTGTTTTATGTCCATGTTGGTTAACTTCATTTCTTTTTAGTGTTACTTTTATTATTTATATTGTTATTGTCAGTTTCATTAATTTTAAATAAAGAAACCGGTTAACTCGAAACCGGTTTAAGATAGAGCGTTTAATTCAATTTTCAAATGTTCTGGCTTTTTGAAAATAAAATGGAAAATTTTTCATATATTTTACTTTTTTTGGAAAAAAAATGATTTTGTCAAAAAACTTAGTTCAGCAAAAAGACCCATATTTCAAAAATTCTGAAAAAATTTATGGAAAAGCCGCATTTTTTTAACGGTAGCTTGAAAATTAAGAAAGTTACAGCCATTTTTGTCAGGTAATCTTAAAAATATTAGTATGGAAAATGTGCCCAAAATGTATAATAAATTTAATTTTTAGTTCTTAATCTTCTTTGAGCAATTTAATAATATTTTAGGACCCAGAAAAGAACGCTTGAAAACACAAAAAAGAACACACAGTAAACAATGCCAGCAACACGTAGGGGTGGCTATTTGGGCCGTTGAACGAATGCACCAACAATGTTAGGGTATGGATATGGGTGGAATTTGTGTCGTAAGAGGGTGGAATGTGGTTGGGATGTACGTGAGAAGTGGATAGAAGTGACCAGCGCTGCTACTGCGCGTACAGAGTATCTAACAGTCGGGCTAGACCACCTCCTCTTACTTGTTAACAAATACAAACATTCGTAGAATTTCTTATTTTCTTCTCTTTGCCAAACACAAGGTCGTTTCATTCTGCCTTCATCTTATTATGTTCATTTTGCTTTTCCTGATATTTTCTTCAGTTTACTTTCATTGAAATAAGATAATTACTTTCCTCATCTGCTGAAGATTTTCTTCTTCCTTATTCAAACTGACCACAGTCAAAGATTGTTTTTTTTCATAAATAAAATTGAAACTGTGGACTCGTGTAACTCGTTTTGTCCAACAGCCACAACAACTGCCACTCGCTTCACTTTCTAACATGATTAGTTGGCAACCTTCTCTTTTTTTTTTTTTGAGCTGTCTTCCTTCTTCGTACTGCCGCGTACTGAGATGAGTGTAATGAGCGCTTTTTCAAGTTGATAATTACGATGAAATGGCAGAAAACAGAAGCGAAACCAACACAAAAGTACAGCTCATTTGGTTGCCGCCAGCTCCATGATGATTTGTCTGTTTTAATGCCCTTCTTAAGGGCGAGGAAGCTTAGGTAAAATATATTTGTTTACACATGAAAATACCAGTAGCCGATTTCAATTATGACAGAAAATTCTGACAGCAGCGTGGGAACTTATGTAACTTGTCTATGTAACAAATTTCTCATCGACTTATTAAGTACAATGAGCTGTTGTTATAGGTAAGAGGATTTGGTAAAATGTTTTCAAGGAAAAGAATTTCAATTTAGAAATTTAAATCTAAATGGTTTTATAATTAATAATTATTTCACACATTTAGGTAACCCTTCCACAAATATGCAAATGTAACTCCTCTAACCCTACTCCTGCCTTCATGTCCATCGACCATTATAATTATCACGCGCATATTTCTCTCTCTTCAAGCATTGGCCAGACCTTCTTTTCATTACATTTAATGCCACAAAGGAATTTGAAAAGCATAACAACGCCACAGAATAAACTTCATCAAGTAGAACTCGGCTTCGGTTGCTTTTCTAGCTGGACTCGACGCGCACGGTTGACTTTCATGGATCAGTTGGAGCGGTCTGGCTCCAAAGCTGTAGCTGTAGCTGTAGCATGTTTTGTTGTTATTCTTCTCTCTTGTTTTTGTAGTCATTACCGGCATGACAAGCACAAAAATGCGTTGTTCGTGTGCAAAAAAAGAAGTAAAGTTGCATTTAACTAGTTGAGGTTTATATGTTGGTCTAGGGCTTGCCACCAGCCACTAGTTACTATAACTATGTAAGCATATCGATTAATAGAACTGAACTCCACTGAACTCTCTTGCTTAAGGAACACGTGTCATTCATGATTTCCATAACTTTATCTCGGTGGGGTTGGGACATGCAACCAAGCGTGTCCCCTAACCAAGAGAGAAGAATGAAAAAGGAAAGAAAGTCTTGGGTTTTGTAATTTTAATTCTGTTTGGTTTGGCTTACATTATTCATAGGCACATTCCAAATGAATTGGGTAAAATATTTTTGTCTTTGGAGAAAAGTCCTTAAATGCCTGCACCACACTCAAAAAAAAGGAAAACGATTCAGTCTTCAAAAACGCTCTTGATTTTGTCCTGTTTCGATCAAGAATTTGGTAAGAACGATTCACACTTAAAAATTCTTACTTTGAGTACAAATCGTTCCTAAAAAAAAATTGTAATATAAGAACTTTTCGTTCTTGATGTAAAAACGAGCTCTTACTTTAAGTACAAATCTCTTTTAGCTAACATAAAGAGGTCTAGATCATGCATAATTTGAGTTCGAACAGTTCTCAAAATAGGGATTTTTAAAGACGCTCTTGAATTAAGTAATTCCGTACTTAATTTAGGAATTTTCTGGATTAATGAAGTTTTGAAACTGAAAATTCTTGATTTAAGTACGAGAAGTTTTCTTTCAGTGTATGTGTTTGATGTGTTTTTGTCCAATAATTTTGTTTAATTTGTTTTTCAAAGAATTCTAAACGGTCCTTCGAGCCGGATATTTTAAAAGCAGATTATAATCATTTTCGTTTTCCGTTGCGCAGCTGATAGAGATGGAAGGAGAGTTACAGAAAACTTAAGAAAACTCTTGCAAACAAAAATGTCTAAATAAAAAGACGAGGTAATTGCATTCGCAAAAGTTTTGACGTCAGAGGTTTTACTTTGTGTACGGAGACAAACAACCATGCGGGTAGTAAAATTCACACGAATGTCGAACTCTAAATTTTTAGATGATTGAAACACCTGCTTGAGTTTTGTTTGGGCGCTAGAAGCGAAAAAAATTGAACGAAAAGAAAGGTAAGCATAAAAGAACAAGAAGAACAAATTCAGCTGAATAATGTCGTAGAGGTAAAGATTATTATTTGGGACCTTACCAATAAAAGCAATTATGATGCAGTTGACATGGAGAGCTTCCAACAACAGGCCACAGTAGAGAAAGATCTGCAACAAGCATGTCCGGGCCAAAAGCAACAACATAAATACTAAGCCTTATGAAATAAAAACAAATGAATAATATTATTTTCATTTAAAAATGTATTACATTACAGATTTGTACTGTGTCTGAAGAGGTTGTTTCGTTTTGATGCCAAAGGCAGCTCCAACAACTCAAAGAGGTAACTAAATCTTTTGGCACTCATATGGAACTTTAAAAAAGTTTTGTCTCGAACTAGTCGACCCAAATCTTTACTTACTTAACCAAGCCTGGGACTTGGATCGGTACCACGGGATGAGCAGCTCACATGGTTACTTGCGGGTTGCCTCCGTGTGGGAGAACATGGTGTTTGTGCTTTGATACCTACCTTGCTGTAGATTTTTAAATTGAGTCTCGACGTGGAGTTCTGTATCAACCAATTGCTTTGAAACTAAGATCAGCAGAGGCTTTAGATGAAGGTTGCACCTCATCATGGGAGAACTGTCACTGGACATCCGAAGAGAAAAACGAGAAGTTTCATACACAAATGGACGAAGACTTTTGCAAGTACTGAACTGTGAATTGGAATTTTACGCTTAACTGCCAATGTATCTCTCACAATTGTGGAGTCAATGTTAATAAGATGTGGACCATATTTTGCTTTG
Source organism: Lordiphosa clarofinis (assembly GCA_018904275.1). Classification (NCBI taxonomy): domain Eukaryota; kingdom Metazoa; phylum Arthropoda; class Insecta; order Diptera; family Drosophilidae; genus Lordiphosa; species Lordiphosa clarofinis. Next base: position 567,921 of record JAEIGQ010000098.1, read on the forward strand.
AGCAGAAGACGCAGCATTGTGAATGCACCTGGTTAAGTCCCACTGCAGAACATAGCAGAAAAACGAAAACGAAAGCCATGACGAAAAAAGACTTGAATTTTGGCGGTGAAATAGCAGGAAGTCATATAGGATGTCTCCAACCCAGTGTCCGGCAAAACACACATGCTTATTTTGCCTTTGAATGTTTGCGTTCAGACACGCGAGAGCGCTCTCAGTTAGCACATGTTTGTTAGTGCAAAAGAGAGCAGTGTACGCTCGTATAGTGTCTGTATATCGTCGCCGCTGCTACAGAGGATGGACGTCGCTACTTCTATACACAGAACATTGAACGGTGCCGGACACTGCTCCAACCCAATCTGCTTCTGTCACTTACGCTCTGTGGATACATTTGGGAATATTGTCGTCTCGCTCTAACCACAGTGATTTCCAATTGAGAGGCAGCGCAAATTTTCTCTCCACAACTTTTTGCTTCATGATTACGTACGTCGGATTTCCGTATAGGGCTGGAGAGCAGGAATGGAAAGAACAAAAAAATTAGTTTATTTACTTGCCAACATGTTCGATCAGACGAAACATGCTCAAACGCTGAGTTTAGTTCGCTGAATACATGTGCACCGAGTTTATTCAACGCTGAGTTTTTCTTGTCTTACGATGATCTTTCTATGGACCGCTTATCCGTAATTTAACTTGGGGTGCAGGGAGAGTGGAATTGGAATTACTAACATGGCGACATGTTACATGAAAATAAGACTTAAAAGACAATACAAAATGGTATTCCATGGATAGTTTTCAAGAAGCCAAAGCGTTTGGTCTTAAATTATGCATAATAAGTAGACAGAGGATTTTACATATTTTTAAACAGATTTTAATCCGGTGTCTGGGGTTAATTGGCCAGCAACTGTTATCACTTCAATGAACAGATGAACACTCAATCTCAGTCAAGCTGCCCTGCCCCACGAGTATAGGGTTTAATATTTTGGAATTTTGCTGGCATTTATGATTATGATACCTAAAAAAAAATTAACAAAAAAGTATGCACAAAGTGTGTGTTGACTTCCGTTGATGCTCGTCATAATATCCAGCTACCAAGGGTATCGTGTTTCGGCCATTGGGCTCCCCAAAGTATGGCAGAGGCTGGGCAACCGCAAAGTGGAAACGGAAGTGTCGTCAGACAGGTAGCTCGTCGTCTATTTTGAAGTGACCTTTAGGATTTAAGGTTGGCACAGAAACCCCTGCAATGCTTCGAATAGGCTTTGCTACTTCAACTACAACCAGTTCCAGTATCCGATACCACTTTTTGTTGTTCTCGTTGCAGAAGCTGGCTCTAGTCCAGTGATAATTTAGCTGCAAAAAGCAAAAAGGTAGCTATGAATGGTAAATGACAGTGCCAGCAATCGAGCAGCCGAGAGACTGCAATTACATTGCCGGCAGCTGCTAGTTGCCAGTTGTTAAACTGGGCAAAATGACAAGATCAGGAGGCGAAAGAGTGTTACCAAAGCCCTCATCACGTATTGGGAGGTAACATACATGGGCATACTTAGGGGTCATTAATGTGGTTTATCATCAGGCAATGGCAAATACGAATTGGATATGGCCAATTTGGCATACATGGCAATAAATGCTAGGGTAAAGACCCTCTCAGCGTAATATCTTTATCTCTGTAAAAAATTGATATATTTAAAGAGGATAAGAAAAAATAACTAAATACATCTCACTGAAATCTCTTAGTATTATATTGAAAGCAAAATTGGATCGACACAACCAAGAACAGAAATTTTAAATTCAATCACTTCTTAGGAAAAAGTTTTGTCAGACTAGATATATATAATAGTGTCAAAAAAAATATTATGAAAGTAGGAAAAGCCCTTTCTAACATTAAATAATTTCTGTTCATATATTTAACCGTGTACATTAACTTAATAATCCACGCAGAAGCTCTGGTTGATAGTCGTGATGGCTGAGATGCCGACTCTAACGTGTTTAAAAGTTGTTGGCGGAGATTTCTGAGCTCGACCCCTACAAAAGGAAGATGAAGTTATAAAATAAGAGAGAAAAATATTAATATAGAATTTATAAACTAAAGTTACTTTCAAAACAAAAGAAAACAATTCAAGACATTTTTTTTTCAGTTCTAAGACTGCTAGCACAAAATGTTCAAAAAAACATGGACAAACCGTTCATAAAGTGACTACAAAATGCTTATTATATGACACCCGCTGTCCCCGGTTCAAGAAAAAGCGCACTTTTGTCAACGATTGGGCTTGGTTTTGGTAGATTTAGAGCGATTTTTTTAGAGTACACTAATTTGCTGCATAAACAAATTATGAGATGAAAAAATCACGACAGAGCTTTAATTTCTGTCGTAATGTCATTTTTATAACAGGAACTTATTAAAACAATAAAATATATGTGGGATATTTAAGCCACTTTAACAATTTAGTTTAATACACTGATTAGGCTTTAGTTCGATTTGTTGCAACCGGTGTGCTGCCGGTAAGAGTGTCTGTAACACAATGTCAAAGAGATAAGAGTGTGTGTGTGTGTGAGGTAGAGATGTACATAAATAGGCCGAAGGATCGAGCATCGATAGTTGTTAGTTCTGTGTTAACTAGATAGAGGAACTGGATCTGTGATTCGAGCTGGATGAACTGGGACCGCCACATGATCACAGTAGTGGGTCAGTTTTGAAAAAACCTCAACAACCAATATTCAAAATAAGTAGTGATGCCATCTATTGCTTAGTAATGATCAAAAGAGAGTTCGCTGCCGCAGCGCAGCAACAGCGCAACTACTGCAGGTACAGATTATATTACAATCGGGCCTTACCGACTTTCTTACTTATTTAAAGATGCATTGATATGTAAAAAATGTAAAATTGGCTATACAGCTCCTCCAACGGGGCCAAGCCAAGCTTCTCTCAATCTCTTGGCGTGCGTGCTTTAAATTTTTTTGCACAGGGACCTAAAGGGACCTACAGTTTAACGCCGGATCCGAACGGCAAAGTTTGAGAATTTGATATGTGCTCTGTCGAAATTAGCACATTAATTCAAAAAGTTCTGCCTAGTGTGACCTCCCAAAAACTCGACATTTTTGTTATTCCGCCATATTTTGAAAACATGAGCTAATGGAGCTAAACCGAAACTGTTTATTGGATTTAGTGAACATAATCTAATCTTCAATTTCAATTAACAGGACTGTACCTCACAAAGTTGGTCACTTTGTTGGCCTGTGTAATCGAACGAAAACATTCTTATAAAATTTCCATTTTAAAGCCAAACAATTAATAATAAAATAAATTAAAAATATTACCGCACGAAAATATATTCTTGATTAGCATCGACAGTCGAGTCGATATAAACATATCCGTCTGTCTCTCTATCTATTTCTATGCTGTTTCCTCCCTTAGTTTTAAAACTATCTAAACCAAACATGGCATAAATTCTTAAGATACAAATACGGTGCAGATTTGTTGGAACCGGCCGGATTGGACGTGTATAGCATATAACTGCCGTAGGAACGAACGGTCGAAAAACTAGTTTTAATGAAACCTTTTTTTTTATTCAACGCAAACGTCCCCAACGTTTATAAGTTTTCTATGCTTTTTCTTCATTGCATCAAGCTTGTTGAAAATCTGAAAACTATATAGTACAGCCATAAAAAATATATGCCAGAAATGTAGTCTTAGTAAGTTGTTTTCAATGCTATCACTACCAAACTTGATATTTACTAAAATAATATACTTCAACATAATTGTAACAAGTTTGATCATTGCAACGATTGGTCGAAAATCTTGTTTTATTAAGAAAAACATTTTGTTTTCAACGCAAACGTCCCCAAACCTCGTAATTGTAAGTTTTCTTAGCTTTCACATAATTTCACCAAATTTTATGAAAATCGGATAAAACTGAAAAAAAATCTTGGTAAGAAAAAAATTTTTGTTTTCAATGCTATCGCTCCCAAACTTGTTACCGATCAATATTAATTGCTAAAACACTTTTCTGCCAAGATTGATCCAAATCGGGTGACTATAGTATATAGCTGCTATTTTCTGTATGCTTTCCAATTAGAAATATTATGTGTCTTAACACAATTTTGGCGAGTTTAGTTCAAATCGAATGAATATATCTTATATCTGCCCTATACCTATAACACACTGGACAGTAAATATATGAATTTTATGCATTTCACGACAGATTCACCACTGGTTGCCCATAATTGGGAACGTATATATTCCCAAGTCTTTTCCATTATACAACTGAACCGATATGGCGGGCTATGGCGGGCCTTCCAGCATTGTAAGCTTAGAGCTTTTTCTGAAAACATTGAGGACTTGGAAGCTAAGTTTTAAATTGAAACAGAGAGCTAGCTGAGAAATTTCCATGCCTGCAATTTGTGTGAGTGTGGGGTGTTAACTCTCTCTCTCGCGCTTTTAGCAAAAGAGCTTAGTCCACCATATTGCCTCAGCGCCATAGCTCATATATGTGCCCCATACAAATTTTCTTGGACGTTTTCACCCACTTCGCAGTAAAACTTTAAAAATTTTCTTTCTTAGTGCGTGCCTGCATAACTAAGCGAAGGTCTATGCCAAATCTGTACGATCTATAGGATAAGCAGTTTTGCAACGGGTTAAAAATATTTCAGTTAGTCAGTGGAGCCTATAGATTAATAAGTATAGATACGTACTGCAAGGGTATTTAAGGTTCGCCCTAATTAGCTTTTCTTTATTTTTTAAATTGGTGCGCAATAAACATAACAATAAACGGCCTTGTGCAGCCGTGCTGCCAACCTACAACCCTGACGGTGTATATATCTAAATTGTTAATTAGCTCACATGAGACAATCATTTCTACAAAAACAAACTATGTAGGCAAAAAATTAAGTTGGATTATGATTTCAGAAAATGTAGGAACATCAGAAAATGATCCTAGGTATTTTCACGGTCGCCATGAAACAATCCAAAAATTATTTTACGAACTCCACCATATTTTTCAAGTTTAGCCACTGCTCACAAAGCTGACTAAAGGATTAACGTTAAGACATTTAAGACATAGTTTGTTAGACATTTTGGCAGCAGATGGGGTCTCCAGAATTAAATCGAATGGGACAATATGGCAAACAACTTCATTTCGAAGCCTCATCATTATGGTTTCTTCTTCGCTGAAATGTAATTTTGTGTGCTCTGAATATGTCAACTACAAAGCCAACACAATTTTCGTGAAAGTTTACTTGTCGGCAAACATAGAAAAGGATTTTTGCTGGTAATGGATAAATGGGTTCATTACCATAAACTTATGCTCACAAAAATCAATCAAGGGTCTTCCGAATTCATTCCACAGGAATCAAATCTCATTGCCTTCTTTAGCTACCTACAGCACTTTCTAAGAAAGTCACATTCCTTACCCTTAAAGTCTTAAATGGAAAATTGGTATTATAAGCTCTGATAATTTCTATATTTGTAGTTTTACACTAACATGATCGCTGGCTCTTTTTTACAAATCTGGCGATCACTGGCACTGATCATTAAGACACCAGAGTAGAGACAGAGACCAAAGAGCACATCCGTAGAAGGACATCTGATCGCTTTTTCTTGTGGGGGGCATTACACAACCGCAGCAGATGAGCAGAAGTGGAAGAAGGCAAGGCAAGAAAGATGAAAGTGCAGACAAAAGCGCTGCTTGGGTCCCCCCCACCTAAAAAGTAGTCTTTGTGGTTTGGTTGGCTGACGGCGCGGCCGGCTGTTGGCTTCCTGCAGCTTACGGACGTGTGACGATATGTAGAACTAATTGTCGTCCACTCTTTGGGAGAGGGAGTGTTGCCTGAAGAGCGGGACTGGGACTGGGGACTGGGCCTGGGCCTGGTAGCTGCAATTGGTTGCACCGAGCGCCTGCCTTGTGACAGACATAAATCAGTTTTGTTTTAGTAATCGGCGCAGCAAGAAGTCAGAATCGGCGTCACCTGCAGTCGTCGTCGGTTCTGTGCTAAAAAACAATTTTGAACTTGAGTTTTTGTGTGTTGCGTAACGCGTTGCGGGACACCTTACATGGTTTGGGTGCCAAACGAGTTAATTAGACTTTACGACGTGTCGTGTGCTTTTGGGACCAAACATTTTTGATTTATCTACGCACAGCCGGTTGACCATTACACAACCAAAAATGGACTAGACGAAAAAAATTAGCAACATTTAGTTAATGCACATAAATAAGAGACGAGACGAGCCGAGACGAGATTCAATAGACACCAAATTGGGCAAGGCGTTCGTGTGCCGCGTGGGTCGATCTAACAAACAAATAAACGACAAGTTTAAATAACACTAACAATCTGAATCCGAATCCGTATCTGTATCTGTGGAGCCACAAAAGTCTTTGCTTTGTTGGTTAATGAGAGTTACCATATTTGGTCAGATCGAAGTCGTTGTTGATTATGCTCAAGATGCCCGCCACAGTCACAGCTACGGGTCACACGACCAAGCTTAATAGCAACAACAATAAAAATAATAACAACAACAATATAAACTTATGCAATTCAATCGCCCATCTAAGTGATTCAAGGACCAATCTCACTGTCAACACGCCCACAACATGCCAACGCTTAAGGTAAGATATTTTACAGCTCTTCTTCTTCTTTGGGGGTAGGGAAACAAGTTTATTTTGTTTCATAACTAGGCAGAGTTCTAACTAAAGGTGAGGCATGAGACACTATACGAAACAGCAAATTGTTTAAGCTTATATGTTATATGTTAGTCAGCAGTATTTCTCGAGCCTCAAAGATTGGGAATGGTCGGATGGAATTTTAAATGGAAACGGCCGCAACCGTGATGCGCAGCACTTCTGTTCAGTTCGTGTGGACTCTCATTTACAGGGTATCCCAAAAGCCTTTAAGTGTACGGCAGAAACTGATTTTCATCACATTTTTCGCACAAGACAAAGGGACCTACAGTTTCGATATAAATTGATATATTGATATTTTTGCTTAACTATATGCAATATTCTGATATAATAATTCCTGAGTCTAGATTATCGGTGACGTGAGCTAAAGTCTGACCTGCCCGACTTCGATATACAAATAAAAAAAACACAGAATTGTTTCAAGAAATTTTGAAGCTCTTTTTGTAAACAATATTCAGCTAACACAAAAAGACTCAAAACCAAGATATACAAAATTTCTATTCTCAGTATTTTCATCGATAAAGAAAGAATGTTTGGGTATAATTCTTAATTTATATAGAATTCTTAATTTGAGTACAATTGTGTCGTCTCATTTGATGAATAAACAAGAACAATCTATATATATAAAACTGTTCAACCTGACTAATTGACTGACTGGTGACCGTCGCACAGCCTAAACCATAAAAGATAGGAAGATGAGATTTTCACAGTAGTTATATCTTATGCTGAAAGTGAGTACTAAGAACGGATTTTGGAAAATTCTGTCTGCAAATGTGGAAAATTCGCGGAAAACTGTTGTATGCAACTTTTTTGTTTTTCATCCGATCAAGTTCAAACTCATTTTCAAAGATCTATATGAAAATTCAATAACAACTGCATACCAATCTTCCGGAAAATTCACACCCGTGGGTGGAAAGTGGGTGGTCAAGGTTGTATGGGCGAAACTTTTGTTGCCAGCGTTTAGCGGCAAATTCATTTTCAAAATTACACATAACAAAACATAAGTTGTAAGCATAGTACGCGAAATAATCTGACACGTGTTTTCCCGATTTTGGAAAATCCGCACACGAGGAAAATGGCCGGAAAATTCTGAATCCAAAAAAGTATTTATCATACGATTGGCTTGAAACTCGGTTTGTAAGTATAGAATACGAAAGAGTTTAAAATGTTATATTCCGAAGTTGAATATTTTGACCTGACGGTCGACAAATTCCCGGAAAATTCTGCATGAAAAAACTATTTTTCATCCGATTGCCTTGAAACTCGGTTTGTAAGGACAAAATACGAAATAATTTGAAATGTGATTTTTCAATGTCGGAAAAGCCGCCCACGAGGAAAATGGCCGGAAAATTCTGCATGCAAAAACTATTTTTCATACGATTGGCTTGAAACTCTGATTGTTAGGTCAAAATGAGAATTTATTTTGTTTTTAATTTTCCGATGTTGGAAATACCGCCGGGATGCTCACTGTGAAGTGAATGGGATGTGGGTGGGATTTGGGTGGAAAGTTGTTTTGGAAGTGGGTGGTAAGTGGATGTAAAGTGGGTGAAATGTGGCAGGAAGTGGGTGGGATGTGGGCGGGAAGTTGGATGTGGGCAAGTGGTGGGATGTAGGTGGGAAGTAAGTGGGATGTAAATGGGAAGTGGGTGGGATGTGGATGGAATGTGGCGGTAAGTGGGAGGGATGTCGGACGGATGTGGGTGGGATGTGGGTGGCAAGTGGGTGGAATGTTGGTGTGATGTAGGTGGGATGTATGTGGGAAGTGGGCGGGAAGTGGGTGGGATGGAAATGGGAAGTGGATGGGATGTGGGTGGAATGTGGCGGTAAGTGGGAGGGATGTGGGTGGGATGTAAATGGGAAGTGGGTGGGATTTGGGCGGGAAGAGGGCTGGAAGTGTGCGATATGTTGGTGGCAAGTGGGTGGAATGTGGGTGGGATGGAGGTGCGAAGTGAGCGGAAAGTGGGTGGGATGTGGGCGGGAAGTGGGTGGGATGTGGGTGGGACGTGGGCGGGAAATGTGCGGGAAGTAGGTGGGATGTGGGCCTGAAGTGGGTGGTAAGTGGGTATGCGTTGGTTATATACTGTTGAAGGCGCAGCGAAGCGTGACGGGCTATTTGCTAGTATAATATAAAAATTATGTAATTGCTTTAGTGACAAACCACTTGACCAAGCGATAATAGCACTAAATACGCAATAGATAAACCAGGATTCTAAGCGAAACGATCGAAAATGGAACAGTCGGAAAAGAGAGAAACTGACTTTTAGGTTTCACTCTTTGCTTTCGTTCCTAGAATGTAATTTAAATTTCACTAAAAATTTTTAAATTGACAGAGGGAGTGCGTAATTTGGCAATTACTTTTCATCTCAATACTCAGTACTGGTTATTCATTATTCGATAATGAGTACACAATACTAAGAACTCGATACTCAGAACTAACTGCTCTGTACTCGATACTCGATTCGCAACATTCAGTACACAATCCACTCGCTTTTACGGAAAAAGGGAAAAGCCTCTCAAAGACCAAATTGTTCTAGCTTAGGTTCTCCGTTTGAAAGTCCGTTAAAGAGCATCGCTCTAAAAAAAAAAATTTGAGAACATTCAGAAAAACAAAGTCGATAGGTTTATATCAATCAGTTTTGATGTCAAAAGTATGGTAGGACGGAATGTTCTTGTATTCAAGCCGAAAATACTGAAATCAAGCATACGTTTTTAAGATGTAAATTCTTGTTATACCCGTTTCTCGTAGAGTAAAATGGGTATACTAAAGTCGTGCAAATGTATGTAACAGACAGAAGGAATCATTTCCGACCATATAAGGTATATATATTCTTGATCAGCATCAACAGCCGAGTCGATATAGATATGTCAGTCTATCCGTCCGTCTGTATGAACACCTAGATCTCAGAGATGGTAAGAGATAGAGGTTTGACATATATGAGACAAATGTTTCTTATACTTGCAGGCAGATCAAGATTATTTCAAATTTTGGCCACGCCTCCTCCCGCCCCCACAATTCGGAAAATACGCTATATCTCCTACAGTTTTAAAGATATATGATTTATACCTTCAAGAGATAGTTAGTAATTAGCAAAACAAATAAATTTGCCGAAAAAATGATAAGGATCGGATGAGTGGTTCTCAAGTTATGAGCAAAAATGTGAAAAATAGCCGAGTCTAAAAAGTGTTGCATACTTATCAGATGTTCACCTTAAGAAACGCTGGAACACTGTTAAATATGTTTTTCCATGAGTAACGGGTATATCGAAGTCGGTTAGAACCGACTTTAACTTGCGCTCTCGTTTTTAAACTTAGATTGTAAGCATACAAGACATCGATTTCAAGCATACGGCTTCTTGCATTAAAGTGTAATTCCCTGTGATAAGGGGAGAAGGAACAAAAAAGAGGAGACACGGCTGACCCAATTAATTTTGAGATACCATACCAAACTACTTTACTGCACGGAGGAAAAAACCGAGAAAATTGGACGACAAAGACGAGTACAAACGTTACCAAAAACAGTGCATTAACGGGTTTTCTCACTTGAAGAACAATTTTTTGAGAACGCAAAATTGTTCCATTTTTAGGAACTTGATTTAAGTTAATATTGATCCGTTTTCATGAACATTTTAAACACAACTGGGAAAAAATTTTGATTGAATTTGGACCAGGTGTGAGCGGATTAGGAAACAGAGAAATATCTCTTTTGATCGCAAGTGAAGGGAGGCAAAACTCCTGGATATAAGCGCTGCTTCTTCTCCCTCCACCCATATATTGCATAGGAATCAGAAAAATCGCTTCAACGACCTACTTCCCTTAACTCGTTTCATTTAAGTTTTTTTCAGAAAAAACACAGAAGAATTTGATCGGGCTCAAATTGGAAATAGAACCTGGTACCTTATGCACTAAACGTATGGAATGACATGCCAACACATTCAGCCGTTGTACACTTTTGCAGATTCACATCTAGAGGGCGCTCCAAAAGAGAGCCAACTCGCTCTCACTTGCTCTCTATTCCTCTGTTAAAACCCGCGTTTGTTGTCGTTTAAAGCAAATATAATCCGATTGAGATCAACTTTACTCAAGAATTTTGGGGTCAAGATGGCCCTTCTTATTTTAAGTTAAGGGCGACTCATTTTCTAAACAGATTTTTTCCCTCAAAACACATGGACGACTCTTTAGCCCACTTGACTATTAGCCATTAGCAAAACCTTGCGTCAAAATCATACATACTAAAGGATGTAAGCGGTTGGCATTTTGCCACAAAGCACAGTGGGCCAAACAGCTTTGCTAGCGGAATTTAATTAATAACTCGAGTAAATGAATAGATATTTTAATGAAAATTTAAACTTAAAGTTTTTAACGCAACTATCACTTATTCTCTAAATATCAATATTCTAGGTCAACTATATGTCATAGCTCCCATACAACTGAATAATATACATTTTTGAGTACTTAACATTTTAAATTTCTAATTAATTTATGTAAAGTATATGAAGCAAAAAACCATTTAAATGTGCTAAAAATTAAGCAACTTATCAGAATCTAATGAATCTGAATCATTGAAGGAATTTTTAGAAATAGCGTGCAACCCAGCTTCAACTTTACCTAACTTTACATCTTTTCTGGTTATAAGCGAATCAGGATGTTACAAGCGGTTCTTATTATAAAGTAATGCAAGGCATTTTCAATCTATTGTCTTTACGGGTATGGCTTCAAGGGTTTTTCGGACATCATTTGTGCCAAACAGGAAGTGCTACCTGGGAATGTCTGTACTATATATTAATACATTGTGCACAGAAGACAAATTTAAAGTTGTGTCCATAGCATATAAGCGGAATGCATCTGTATTAACTTCATATCCAGTGGATATTATCCACTAAGTAAAACACGTTAAATTAATTCGGGCTGCTAAATCTGGTTGGCAAAACAGTCGTCTGGCATTATTACCATTATTAGTTTTGTCACTATCAGTCATGGGTATAAGCACCAATAAGCCCATGTGTTTTTAGAGTCGCGGTTAAATTTCTGATTTTCTAGCTTCCACCTTTGCCTCATCCTTCCCGCGGATTTTTGCCATTTTTTAATTGAACGTCTGTTTGGTATATGTTAAATACATTCAAAAATCGAGTCCATGCATTAAGAGTTACTTAGCCATATATAAACAGATCTACATCAACTGGATAACCTTTTACCAATCTTAAATTGTTCATATTTTATGGTACTGCACAACACATTCCAAGGACGCTAAATGTTTTGAATTCCAGCTTGGTACCATGAAATACATGGAAAATCGTAAATTAGTTAAAAATTGTTGGCCTAATTGAAAATATTTGGCTATTATTTTTATTATTTGCAAAAACGTGCGAGTGTGCTTCTGTAATTCGGCCTACAGTATATATTTACCAAGCTCTGCAGTATGTGTTCAATTCTTGAAGCTTTACCGACATTTTACCTAAAAAGTGCAACAGACATAACAGTTGGTAGTAGTTGGTTATCATGTTTGGTATTTTTACACCACAAGGACCTACACTTTTCATAAATGCTAAACTTAGCTTGAACACGATTGAACAACGTTAGTTATAGTCCAAAGATGTCAGTATAGGCTTAAAAACCATATTTGCTAAAACATCTTACTTCTACCACAATTTTTTTGCTACATATAAAAAGACGGGTCACAAAGATATCATTTTTATTTAGTACATACCTTATCTGAATGAGAAAAAAAGATATTGATTCAAGAAACTTCAATTTGTTTTTTTTTTTGGGTCAACCAAAATGCTGCCAAATCTTTGCAAGCCTTGTGCTAAACATATGTTCACTTTGAAAGTTCGCAGCTGATCAGATAAGCACATTTCAGCTCATTCAAAAGCTTTTATAAGCTTTGACGAGTGTTGTCAATTAAAAGAAAACAAAAAATTTGGAATTTTCCAAAATTGAAATTCGACTTAAATCCCGCTAAGGCAAAGGCCCGTGATCGAGTGAACAAGACATTCGCTTAGAAAACGTCGAGGTCGTGGGATCAAGCAAAGATTGTTTTTTTTTTTAGTTTGTTTGAAATGTTGTTGGATCGTTTAAGATTTGTTGGTATTGAGCTATTGAATTGTAGAGTTTTGGCATTAACGTGTCACACTGGACCCTACGATAGTCCCAACCGTATTAAGCTGTCAATTCCGTTGTCGGAAAATGTAGTTAATCTGATTACTAATCTTTAATCTTTCCAATAAAACTGTCAAATGTTTACATATCCACAACTTACCGTTTTTTTAACTCTCTTTCAATTTCAATTAAGAATTTAAGAAAAAATTGTTTCGTGCTTTTTTAGGCTTGGTGTTCTGGCTTGAGCACGAAATAAAATTCATATAACATGGCCCATGCCCACCTCTAGTTCTGACCATATTTGTACATAAAACCAAGTATTTATAAATTATGCGACATGCGTGGGTTATGCACAACTAATTGCTATTTATGTGAATTCAACGTGTGGCTTTAGAATGAGCCAAAAATCAAAGTATCTTGAGAGTTTTTGTAATAAAACATTTTTTTGTTTTCCCTTTTAGCGAAATGTTTCGGCGTTCCATAGCGAGCAGCACACAATCGAGTTCCAGGGAGAATACGTACGAGGAGGTGAGTAAAAATAACATTAAAGAAGATGCCAATTGTAATTGTGAACAAAAGTTTTTAATTAAACAAATCACAAGCGGTGAAACATAACTGAATATTTCTAGGAATTTATGAATTTACGTTGCGCTCAAATTTCAAATTTCATATATTTTCAAGTCGATAATAAAATTCGTTTTTAGCCAGCACAGCGGCACTTCAGAAGCAAACATTTCACGGCTAACTATTTGTAAACAGGAGACAGGGGACAAGGGATGGGGTGTCTCTAGCTCTCTCTCTATCTTTCTATCTATGAGTGCGTGCGTTTTGTAATCCGAGCCCAGGGCTGAGGCAGTAGGAGATGCCTTCAATTTTCTAAGCGTAAACAGGACCATTTCAAGTGTGCCAGCTGCTGATGTATCTTAAAGATGCTGCTGAAGCGGCATTGACCTGCTTTGGAATGCCAAAAACTAAAACATCTGTCTCTTGGTTAAGGGATCTTTAAGGATATGTTGATGTGTGTGTGTGTGTGTGTGTGAGTGCGTGTGCGTCCCTTTTTGTTGTTACAGACGTCTTTCTCAGTTGTTGAAGGAGCCCGCACAGGTTTGTCTGAGTGTATAAAACATCTGCCTTCGGCTTGGTGTGTAAGGAAGGGCAAGTCCTTTTTTGATGGCCAAAAGCATTAATTGAAAGTAATTTATTTGAAAACACGTTTCTTACCTTGGAATGTGGTAGGATAAAGGTTTAAGGCCTGGTTGACAGTTTCCGCTATGAAGAAAGAAAGAGGAAACAATTTTCAAGATTTTTACTTATGATATCCTAGCTTCCCCTAAAATAACCACTTGTGATTTATGACTGCTTCGTTAGGCTTGATGTTGTCAAATATTTGATTGCCGCCCATCAATCCCATTCCCAGTCCCAGTTTTAGTTCCAATCTCTAGGCGAATGAACCGCAACGGCAGCCAAGAGTCATAAAATCCCACAGAGGCATACAAAAATATTTGATTTCTGATTAGGGAGGGGAGCACTGCCTTCTTGTTTGCCTCACTTGCACTTTCCACATTGAGATTACGCATCGGAGCTGAACTTGGGCTGGGGTTCACTAACTTCTACAACTAATTGCAACATGAGACCAGCTGTCAATGCTGATGTTGATGATGAAGCCCATTAGAGATCAGAAAAAATAAAAACGTCGTCTGCCTGCCACACGCTCAGCTTGAGATGCGATCATCTATCTCATCGTCAACTTCATTTGCGGTTAGAGCAAAAATGAAATCGAATCAAAGCTCGAGCCAAGCTGGCAAATCACATGAAATGCATTGAAGCGCAGTAATTTGCAATTTTATGCGTTTTACACGCGCTCTCTATGCACGAGTTTCTATGTATCCATGTATCCATGACACAGGCATCTGTGAGTTACATTTGAGATGTTTAATGCACGCAACAAAACGACCAAATGGAATACTTCTGGCTGGCAACAAATGTGTTGAGGTCTAATCACTCTATGCACATCATAAGTGAAAAGGCCGGCAACGAGGTGAAGTAGAGACTACAATTATCATTAGGATTTAAATTTCCGGAAATTCGGGAGATAATTATATCTGTGTTTAAAATTGCTGAGAAAACTTAAAAGAATATTTAATTTGAGAAACAATATGGGAACTACTTACAACATACACAGAAAAAAAGGCGAGCTAAAGTCAAGGTTTACAAAAAAGGCGTCTAGAACTTGCTGGTTTGATAATTATAAATTGATTATAATCAAAAAATGGCCTTTTTTTTAGGTCTAAATGAGTTGAAACATCTAACTTAAGTCAATCCCAGTCATTTTTTAAGCAATCCATTATCGGATTGAAAGTAGATCGAGTTTCGAGCTCAATTTATTCTTGCACCCAGCCGATTTCGAGAAATTAATATCGAACCTTCTTTATTGAATCCTACGGAGGGATTAAATCGTTCTCGAATAACAAGTTAAAATCAATCACGCGTGAGCGAAAGTCTAGATCAAACCAAGAACTCCGGGATTGAAAAATCCCCACTCAAAACAGTCCTCTTTGTACTTAGTTGGACAAAATCCGGGCTTGACGGATTTCTGACAACATTTAGGACGGACTCTTTTATAGACCTCATAATATACCTGTCATCAGACTGCAATAGGAAGTTGATAGTCGATTTGAATGAGTATTCCGATTTCGCTACTTCGTTTAAAATGAGCACTTATATAACGATCGACCTCGAGCCAGCTAAAAAATCCCAAATAAAATACATGGGTCGCTATCCATAACAACAGATTTTAAAGATATTATATGGTTTTCCAGTAATTTTATTTCGAAAGTATACTTTAAAAAATATTTTTGATGTAAAACATCTTAAATTTCGGTACGGAAGATATTACAGGGAGTAAAATTTGATTTCAGTGTCAGGTGACGATGTGGTTTTAGCGGAGTGTCCCAGGGGGAGGACTTAACAGTGACTTGACAGTGACTAATCAGTGACTTGACACTGATTTAACAGTGACTAAACAGTGTTTGATAGTGACTAAATAATGACTATACAGTGACTTAACAGTGACTAAGCAGTGACTTAACTGAGTCTTGATAGTGACTTAACCGTGACTTCTAAGTGATTTGACAGTGTCTTGACAGTGAATAAACAGTGACTAAACAGTAACTTACATAGACTTAGCAGTGACTTAACAGTGAATAAACAGTAACTTAACAGAGACTAAAAAGTGACTTGACAGTGACCAAACAGTCCTTAATAAGACCTTAAACAGCTCTTAAATTAAGCATCACGTATCACATCAAAAAACCGTGAGTGCTCACGACACTCACATCTATTTTTATACCCTTGGAGAGGGTATATTAAAATTGTGCGGATGATTGTAACGCGTAGAAGGAAGCATATCCGACCACATAAAGTATATATATTCTTGATCAGCATGACGAGCTGAGTTGATATAGCCATGTCCGTCTGTCCGTCCGTCTGTTTCTATGCTATTTCCTCCGTCAGTTTTAAAGCTGTCTCAACCAAACTTTGCACGAAGTCTTTTGGTACAAATACGCTTCACATTTGTCGAAATCGGCCGGATCAGATGACTATAGCATAAAGCTGACATAGGAACGATCGTTTGAAAAACTACTTTTAGTGAGAAAAACTTTTTTGTTTTTAGTGCTATCGCTCCCAACGCTTGTATTTATAAGTTTTCAATGATTTCACATAATTTCACTAAGGCTTATCGAAATCGGACAACTATATAGTATAGCTGTCATACAAAAGTTAGGTCTGAAAAAAAGACTTAGTGAGAAAAACTTTTTTGTTTTCAATGTTATCGCTCCCATCGCTCGTATTTAAAAGTTTTCAATGATTTTATATAATTTCAACAATATTTGTCGAAATCGGACCACTATATACTATAGCTGCCATACCTACTGTCAGGCATATATCAAGCTCCAAGGGTATAACTAAGGTTCGGTCGAGCCGAAGTTAGCTTGCCTCCATTTTTTTTATTTAGCTTATGGTCACCGCATATGATTTCAAAACCATAAATTCAACACATTCATAATTTGTGTGAGCGTGTGTCGTTTCTTCTTTTTCTCTCTCTCTCTCTAGTACAACAGCTAAGCACAATGTTGCCTGAACGCAATAGCTCATTTATTAGCCCCATACAAAATTTTCTTTGGTGTTTTCACCCACTTCGTGGACAAAGTTTGCAAAATTTTCTTTCTTAGTGCGCGCCTGCATAACTAATCGAAGGTCTATGCCAAATCTTAGATCTCTAGGATAAGCAGTTTTGACTGTGGGTGGATTTTATGTCAGCCAATCGGGCCTAGAGATTTATAAGTATAAATTGGCGGTATGTTCTCCAACGGTGTAGTATGCAAGATCTTTACAATTCAATCGATTCCCTAAGGCAGGTCTTTCTCAATGAAACCGGTCACGTAGCTCGTCGCCAAATCAATCTAGGTTACTTTAAAAAAAATCTTAATCAAAAATCGAGAGACATTTATGAAAAAATTTTTGTGAATTTTTGTGTTCAACGGAGATCAAATGTGCATTTATACTCTAAAAAAAAAAATCACAACGATTCGGTTTTACAAAAAACTAGATTTTATCCATTTCCGGTCTAGAATTTAATAAGTACGATGCGCTCCTGAAAATTCTTACTTTAAGTACAAGTCGATCTTAAATTCGAAATTGACCTTTAAAACTTAAAAAAAAAAGAAATAAAATTCTTGATTCAAGAAATAAACTTTCAGTATAAGACAATTTCTTTCATAAATTCGATATTGGCCGTTAAAAATTCAAAAATAGAAAACAAATACTTGATTAAAGAAAAAAGTTTAAATTTAGCTCTTACTTTAAGCTCTTTACTTTAAGTACAAATCGATCTGAGCTGACATCAATAAGTCTAGATCATGCCTATTTAGAGCTCCAAAAGTTTATAAAAAGAATCCCAAATTGTTCTAAACATATCCAAAACGTTCTTGAAATCAAGAATTTAGGTATTTTTATAAACGCTCTTGAATCAAGAAATTGCGTACTTAAATAAAGAATTTTCTGGCTTATTGAAGTTTTCAAACTGAAAATTCTTGATTTAAGTTCGAAATTCATGATTTTTCTTTCAGTGTAAATAAGGAATAAAATAATTAGGCCTGTGGTGGTCGAAGTATGACCACATCTCTAGAAACTGTTGTAGTTGAGTAAAGCCATTACTATCAATATGCCAGAATCATGTGAGAACATGTTTCTATCTAGAAGTAACATAAATGTCTCGAACTTTTAAGGTGGGTTCCGCCCTCGACCTCAATGAAATGCAAACAGTAACGAAACGCCCTCTAATCGACCGTTGGGCTCTTTCGGCCCACTCCCCGTCCCCTTGAGAGATCTTTCCATGTTATTATTAAAAACACCTAAATGGGTCGCATTATTTGTACTTGGTAAGTCGTGGAGAGGATCGAGTGTGTGTGTTTTGTAGTGCAGCACGTACAATAAATTAGTGACATTATAAAAAAATTAAAACGTGAGTTGTTAAACCTAAAAATATTTTGACAATAATAAGCAGCTTTGTGTTTGTTTCTTCTTGTTACTTTCCGAGAGTTCCCCAGTGACCAACCATCGCCCGGGCTTTATGCGTTTTATGTTTTATAGGCCTCTCGGCTGCGGTTCTCTCATTAGCATGCCAAGCACGACGACAAGCTTATAATTTTATTCCAACTCTTCTTCTCAGGACGGGAACGCACAATTGTCAATAAAATTGCCGGACTGCAGCACGCACAGCACTTTGAGACATTTAACTCTCGGATTTCGAAACAATTAAAAAAGGCCGCGCGACCTGCCAAAAGATCCCACGCTTTTGAATTGATCAACACACAAAGGAAATGTGCGGCGGCATTTAAATAATTTTTCGATGCCAGCCTCCAGCCCACACAGGCACCGCAAGCAGATTATTTGTATAAATTTTATTGTAAAATTTATATGCGAAAATTGCATTTTAAATGAGTTGGAAAGAAAACACGTTCCTCATTCATTAAACAAAATGTTAAACAAACTTTTTGGCTGGCGTGAAGTTTTGCGCATTCATCGGGGTCTCTCTTCTGGGCTGGCTGTTTATCATAATCATTTACAGCGGAAGAAGAACTGTAAAGACAAACCTGGACAAACCAATGAAATCTACCTGAATCGCAGCCAGTGAATGAACCCGTCTGGGGTTTTCTGTGTCGTTGGAAATCTCTTTGCCATTAGCAGCTTTTTAGTTGGAATTAGTTGCTGCCAACACTTGACTTTATCTTCACACAGCGTGGGACTTTGGGAAAGTCCTAAACAACAGTTATTCCTGAACAGCCCAAAGTCACATGTTTTGAACACACACATTCTGATTCTGGGCAAATCCTGTGGCATGTGTCGCTGTGTTGAGTACAGCGGGTG
The DNA here is from genome assembly GCA_018904275.1 of Lordiphosa clarofinis. Classification (NCBI taxonomy): domain Eukaryota; kingdom Metazoa; phylum Arthropoda; class Insecta; order Diptera; family Drosophilidae; genus Lordiphosa; species Lordiphosa clarofinis. The sequence continues at coordinate 587,111 of JAEIGQ010000098.1, forward strand.
GTCCTAAGTGCTGACATTCCTTTGGGTAAGGAAGGGAAATTGGAATTAATTAATTTGTTATGAAGAGTTTGGGTATAAGCAAGCTTAATAATGGTGTTATGAAACAGTTCTAATTCAGAATATATGATCTTAATTTAGTAGCAGTTCTTTAGTAACGGGCATACCTATTCAGGTCCAGAATTATTTGGATAATTTAAAATAATTGAAAAACAGCTGATAGTTATATCTCCCTGAACTTAAGCTAATACCTAAACGGTTCCATTATCTAGAATGCTTTGGGAATTTTTTTTTGAGTTTCACTAATCTTATGAATAAACTAAACCGTTTTTAAGAGTAGTCTTAAGCGTTGATTTCTTTTTTAAGTTTTCAGTATTTTGAAATAATTTGCATTCGAAATTACCTAGAAGTCAAATATTTGAAATTAAGTATTAAAAAATAATTTAAATAGTTTGACGAACATTTGTTAACGGAATTAGTCTTGATTTACCAAAGACATAGCAGAGAATGAAAAGAGTCACATATGATGAATATGTTGAAGGTTCGAACGCTGCAACAAACAAAACCTTAGCTCGAAAAGAAATAGAGCAGAGCGTTCATCTGTTATTGTTGTGGCTTAATGTAGGCTTATGGCTTATGGGACCGTCTATGCGAAAGCTATATCTTTGCGTCAAAGAACAACGACTTTGTGGCTTGCGGTATGGGCTTGGGCACCCCTGTTAAAGCAAAATTAAAATTTAAAAATTAAAAAATAAAAATTTGCGAAGTGCGTTTCAACTCCAAACGACAGCGATCGGAGCACTCGTCGAGGTCTACTGACTTGCTTTATCTCGAAACCATTAGCTCAAGTGGCATTATAGACCCAACCGACTCGGAGGAAGGAGTCATAATACAGGACACTCACGGTTCACGATGCCACGAAATGAAAAAAATATGTAATACTTGTGTTTAATGGCATCAAATGGTACAGTCGTCTTTTGAACCATCGAGAAATCTTTGATCTTTCTCAGACTCGATTCTCGGCGTTGGTGAGCTTGGAAAGAGCATGGTCTACGGTAAAAGAATATTCGATTATTTACTGGATAGGAAAAATATTCTAAAACTACAAGAAATGTTGACTTAAGATACCCAAAGTAATACAGCGCTATTGTTGTGAGTGTGCGAATAGAATCAGGACCATCGGGTACTGTGAGCTTAACTTAATTTTTACCCTCTTCCACAACTTTTAAAATTCTGAAAAATATTACACATATTTATTTGAGGAACGACGAATGGACATGTAAAAAGGAAAGGGAAACCTTAACTAGAAGTCTTAAATAAATTTTTGATGTGAAACTTCTTTAATTTCGGTACGGACGATTTTAGTAGAAGTAAAATTTGATTTCAGCGTCACGTGACGCTGAGGTCAGCACATTTTGTGTTGTTGTTTTAGCAATATGTGTCCCAGGGGAAGAGGAGTAAAAATGGGCAATGGGCGGAGAGAGGAGGGAAAGTGGAGGAACTTGACAGTGTATTGACAGTGACTTAACAGTGACTTGCCAATGACTCGACAGTGACTAAGCAGTGACTAAAGTGTGACTAAGAAGTGACAGACAGTGACTGAACAGTGACAAAAGAGATAGTTAACAGTGACTAAACAATGACTTCACGGGGACTAGAGAGTGACTAAATAATGAATGAACAGTGACTGAACAGTGATTAAAGTGAGATCAATGAGTGACTAAAGAGTGAGTAAACAGTAACCGAACTGTTACTTAAAAGTGACAAGAAAGTAACTACTTCCCAATGACTCGACAGTGACTAAGCTGTGACTTAACAGTGACTTGACAATGACTCGACAGTGACTAAGCAGTGACTAAAGTGTGACTAAGAAGTGACAGACAGTGACTGAACAGTGACAAAAGAGAAAGTTAACAGTGACTAAACAATGACTTCACGGGGACTAGAGAGTGACTAAATAATGAATGAACAGTGATTAAAGTGAGATCAATGAGTGACTAAAGAGTGAGTAAACAGTAACCGAACTGTTACTTAAAAGTGACAAGAAAGTAACTACTTCCCAATAACTCGACAGTGACTAAGCTGTGACTTAACAGTGACTTGACAATGTCTAAACAATGACTAAGCAGTGACTAAATAGTGACTTAACAGTGACTCAAAAGTGATTTGACAGTGACTTGACAATGACTTAACAGTGACTTAGCGGGGACTTAACACTGACTATAAAGTGACTAAGCAGTTACTTAACAGTGACTTGATAGTAACTTAACAGTGACTTAATAGTGACTTGACAGTGACTAATCAGTGACAGTTTGTTGACAAAGACTTGACAATGTCTAAACAGTTACTTGAAATTGACTAATCAGTGACTAGAAAGTGACTAAACAGACCTTAAACCGCACTTAAATAGCTATTAAACTTAGTATCATGTTTCACATCAAAGCCTCGTGAGTGTTCAGGACACTCACATCTATTTTTTTTTATATATATCGCTGAAATTTGTAGTTAACGCTTCCATTTTAAAATCTGCTAAACTATCCTGTGGGAGTGTATACCTGACAGAATTTTCTAAAACATAATTTTCTCGCTCTAGTAAAACAACAAGGGCACAGACACTATCAAGATTACTTTTTAATGAGTTTTTATATAAAAGTACTTGCTGACCTGGCAAACATTGTTCTGTCATATTAATTGTTTCTAGTCTAAGTATATAGATATCGCATGCCTTTTCCCCGTAACGACTTTGCTGCAGAACTTTCCTTCCAGTTCCCACCCCCATTCATGCCCTAACATTTCCCATGAGTGTTGGTGCATTCGTTCGACGGCCCAAACAGCCACCCCTACGTGTTGCTGAGTTGTACTGTACCACACACACACACACACTTAAATAGTGCAAAGAAAAAGTGTGCAAGAATGTGTAAGCTTCAGAACTGGAATTGATAAATCTAACCTTACAATCTTAATGTCTCTTTGGAATCACTAATCTTTGGTTTTCATTTGAAAAATTAAAGAAATGGCCTAGTCAGTACAAACTGCTACATAACCCATTCTAACTTCACATCTCATTTTGTAAATTCACCCGCATATCTGTCAGTCGATCTGTAGTCAGTTAACTGCCCTAAAGGCATTTGGTACCATCTCATATGATAGTTAGTCTTCAACTTTCTAATACAAAAAGTTTTCCCCTGATTCGCCAAAGAGACAACACAACAACAACAAACAAAAAATGCACAGCATTTCCTCATTAGTTTCAGCTTGGGCACAATGGAAATAAGCTGATGATAATTAAATCAACGTTGCATGACACAACTTAATCAAAACTGAGCCGTGCCATCTTAATGCTGAAAGTGAAATTGAATTGAGGTCAACGAACATGGCCAAAAAACAGAACCCATCCCACTCGTTTATCAGCCCATTTACGTGCCAAATCTGCAGGTGAAAGTGTTGCAAAAACCAAGAAGAAGAAAATTGTTTTTCCTCGCAACGAATTGTGCGGAATTTGGAGTGCAATCTGCCAAGGCAGACGCCTGTGAAATAAATTTTCCCACACTGCAAGTGGACGTGTTGCACTTTGACTACTCTGAATTGGATACCATTTTTCTTTTCATGCCTTTGTGGATAATAAATGTTGCATTTGTGAGACATAAAACGCCTGCAATAGACGACTGCACTGAGTCATGGGCGATTAGTCAGCTGCGTGTTTAGAGTATGCCCAAGGAATTTCGGGCAAGTGAATGGCCTTTTTTTTGAGTCACCGTCATGTGTTTGCGCTTAATTAGTGTCAACTATACTATTGATAGTTTTGTGGTGGGTTCTTGCCTCCAGCTGCACCTGTTTCCGTTGCATAATATTCGAAAACGGCGCTTGCGTGTGTCTGTGCCCCAACTCCTTAGGAGTTACTTGTACTTCTAAGCCAAACCAAGCGTTGCATGCCACAGCATTAATTCTAATGAAGTTGCCCTAGACCCCTGAGGGAGCATGGCAGGTGTTGTTTGCTTAGATCTTCAAAAAATGCGAAGAAATGAGAAGTAAATGAAGAAGAGACTGAGAGATACATAACTCAAACGATCATGAGATAATAAAGTGGACTAAACATTTTACAAGTAATTTTTATTTATGAATATTTTTTGTTCCAACTGCCTAGAACAAGTTAGCGACAAAACATTTTTGGCTAATTTATAAAAAAAAAAACCTAACAAATCTAAATTTCCCAAAAATATACTAAAATAATGTTAAATTTTTACACGTAGGGGTGGCTATTTGGGCCGTCGAACGAATGCAGCAACACCCATGTCAAAAGTTAAGGCAGCAAGAACAGATCAACAATTCCGAAGTCAAAAACAACATACAAGCGCTTGGGATAGATGTTAACACACGCAGAACAATTCACCGATAACGTCAATCAAAAGGCCAATTTGCCTAATTATAAGTTCAATTTTAATATAAAATTTCATATCCCAAGAATTTCCTCTCCTTATCTCTTCTTTCTCCATTCAGTTGGCTGTCCAGAAGTTGGAAGGCGTGCGCCTAACCATTAATCTTGTATAAACATTTACCATTTAAACAAAAAATCATAACAACAAGCTGAATTTCAAATATTTGTGCTCATTGCTGATAAGCTGCTCGGTTGGGCTTATCAAACTCGGCTGAAGACCATCAGCAATCAGCCTGTCAGTCAGTCCAATGGACCCACATCAAAGGGGAGAGGAGCTGATGATTTGCATGGGATCTTCAAAGGGTGTGACCACCACAAAATATAAATTTAAACAAACTTACATAGTTGTATTTGTATATTCCTCCTCTCCCTTTGGCTTCAAATGAAAACATTTTTGCGGCTTATCTAAATTCCCGAAACTCAGATGTTGCTGCCGTCGGGGCATAACAAGGCCTTTTGTTTATAAGCAAACAGTTTTTTGTTTTACAAATCAACACCTCGGGTATCAATTACCCCAGAACGAAAGAACGAGAGAGAGTTTCAACATGAATCACTCGGCTCCGCTCTGTACGCTGTGTGCGTTTCTCAGATCCGCTTAGACTCGCATTTATCTACAGTAATTAAAGTGTGACCGACCCAACGGACTGGCCTCAGCATTTCTTTTGCTTTATTTATTTATGATCTTTTATGATTTTTACTGTTGGCATAGAACAAACACAGACAACGGTTGCCTGGGCAACCGCACACGCCGATCCTCATCCTCTCAAAAGATCCTGAATTAGTTGCGGATGGTTAACAGTGCAAAAATGAATGTAAAGGTTCGCTTCGTGGAATGTAAAAAATTTTACTGATAAGGTAGCAAAAGTTGGCAAACAAAACAAAAAATTATAATTGCATTTGTTAGGGAGATAAAAATGTTTTGAAGAGAATATTTGGAACGAGAAAACAAAATTAATGTGAGTTTCTCAGAACAGTTTTCAAAAGCAAGAACTCTTTAAATAAGAAAGTCGGATTTAAAAACATAACGTTCTTTAATAAAGCCCGCTGTTCTTTGTATAAAAGAAACGGACTTACCCAACTATTCAGAACGAATCCTTGGAAAAACCTTGGTACGAGCTTAGAAATCTGAATTCGGAAAAGCCCAAAGCAACTAACACCATAAGTGTTGTAGACCCATCTCCCTTTCGCTTACCTAAAAATAAATATTTGTGCCCTTTCTTATTCAAAAACTTTTTTCATATACAATCTTTATCCAAGATTATAAATAAATTTTAAATTTTAATTTTTTATATATGATATTTGTTCATCTCTATTCATCTTTGACTCCATTGAACTCGGTTTTGAGACTATAGTCTGGGTTTTAGCGGCTCGAAGGACCATGAAAATATGGTGGGGTTGAGCAGGTTTGCGCTAAGGGATTCTGTAGGGGATTTGACAATGCGCAAGAGAAACTTGGGGTTGGAATTGGGGTAGAGTTTCCTATTCAACTACAAGGGATTTATTTTTTTACTTATCGTCCACCGAACGATCTTCCTATCGACTAGTTATTATCTTTGACTTAACTCAGAGTAGTCTGTGCGGATCTAGGATCGTAGGAACGGAACACAAACACACAGTACAACCAACGAGACCAACATAAACTATTTGGAATTTTAAATTACTATCTTCAGCAGTTTTGTAAGCTCAAGAAAATAACGTCTTTATGCTAAAAATTTCGAAAATGTTAAAAACTTCAACCACTTACATTTATTACATGAATCTGGATACGACAAAAGCGATATTATAAACTTTTATGTAATTTTGATCTAGAAACTTGTAAAAATTTGAATAAACCTCGTAGAATTAACTATATTTGTACGTTTGAATTTACCATATTCAGCATTACATTCTTCGTTTTATATCTATACAGAAAAATATGGTGGTCCCGGGTTCGATCAACATTCAAGGCGGGGTAAAGGAATTATAAGCTCGTTCTTTTCCAGTTTCTATAAAACAATAAATAATAGTACTTTGTTATTCCTTTAATAATAAAATTATAAAATATCACTTTGATCTAAAATATATCATTTTGAAATGCTCGAAAATTTCACTTTGATATTTTCGAACAGGTAAATTTCAAGATTGTCTTGACTTAAAAAAATTTAATATTGAGCTCCAGATCATATCATTTTTTTTTCTGAGTAGTTAAGCCAAAAAATGAAAATATAAAGGCTTCTATGTTTGTTAGCTTAAATATTTCAATTGGCTTCTATTGACAATTTCAATCTTTTTCCATATAGTTCTCCTTCTGAGTCCTTCTCATTATCTAAACTCAATAGGCAATCCGAAGACACATCAATTTCATTATTATCATCATTATTGTTGTTGTTGTTGTCCTTAGGGTCACACAACAAAATTTTCCGACTCCACCAACATAAGGGTATAAGATAGATAAATATATTCTTAATCAGCACCAACTAGAAAGGCGATCTAGCCATGTCTGGATGTCACCTTTCACGATAACTCTTGAAGGTCGACATCTTCGACTTAAAATTTGGCGTAGAAAAGTTTAAAGACATTTTTAATATGAGTTCCAAGACAACTTCCCATACAAAATTTCCTCAAGTTTTTTTTTTCTGATCTTTCGAAATTAACATTTTTTGCTTTGCCCAATATTTGTATTTATTCGAATATTCCTAGTGATACATGCGAAGCATATTTTTAATGGAGCCTTCGTATTAATAATTTTGTGTAAAAGTATGAGGGCTCTCATGTCTATCTATCAATTCAAGAGCAGCGGTTGAGATGTGGTCCATTGGCTTTATATTGTGTACATATCTGGCAATGTTATTAAAAACAACATTGAGCTTTTGTCTCGAAATTTCTTCAACCCCATAGAAGATGCCAGAGGTCAAATATGTTTTCGCTATTAAGAGCCGTAAATTTACAGGTAGAAAATTCTGTGTTTTATAGAGAACTCTGAGTAATCCATAAGTTTTACCCACTGCCCTTTTTATGTGATCAACATATATGCAAAAATAGTATAAAGGTATTGAGTTAATAACAATTTTAAGAAACATACGACATAAGATTGATAATAAACGTTTTCGGGATTTTGAGCATGAAGACGTTATTGTGTATTTTTTGAGCTGGTCCACTAAAGTGTTTTGCAGAGCTATAAAATTGCTGATTAAAGTAAAGTAAATTTCCACATTGGTAATCAGATAAAATATTTAAATAATAATATTTTATTTAAATATTTGAATTCCACAAAAGTCTATTACAAACAAACCCTGCCAATTTTATTTTTATCTACCTTAAGTACTTTTAAAATTTTATGGATCTCCACTGGCTCCATGTACTCCCCATTGTCCAGTTTTGTTTTGTTGCTTAAATGAATGATTTTGTTTTGAATTTTAGTTAGGAATGTGGCAGAGGAGGTCTTACTCCATTCTGTTTGGATAAGCCAGCCGGCATTGCCTAATAAAAGAAATATAGGTTCGTAACAGGTTACAAACGGTTATACAACCGTAGAATATTGCTGTTCAACAGTATTTTTTAGTTCATCTGCATTTCGATTGATTTCTTAAATTTCGTTAGAGGTTTTAAAAGATCCTTCCCGGATCATATTATAATAGTCGAAAAATACCAAGAAATACAAATATTTGTGAAAATTAAGGTAAGACCGTTTAAACTATTTATTTTATCTCACTCTGTAATTTCAATTTGCATTCTATTGATGCTCTGTTAATTGATCTTTATACAATACTATGTATACTATATTTATACTATTTATTTCAAATCTTCTTTGACAAAAGAAAAAAATAATAATAGAAATGATAGCTAAGTTCTTATAAACATATGCTAAATAATTTCTAATACAAATACTAGAAATATTAATTACAGACTTCACTAAGTGAAATGCAAAACGCCGTTAAACAAATAAATTATAATAAAGAAATTCGAAATCATACTCATACATGGGAAATTGCAGTCCGGAAATCTGCACATTTTCACATACAACATTTTCTACCTCTGCCTTGATCCTTTGTGTCACCCTACAAATGCATGGAATGGAGGTAAACACGACACCTTTGGAAAAAAAAATTGTCAATAAGTGTATTGTTCGATCAGAGACAGCTGTCTGAACACACACACACGCACACATTTCCCAGGACAACGACCACACAATGTTCCTGGGCCAAACAATAGCATTGGGATTCGGATTCGAATTGGCATCTGCAACTGTTATGGCCGACATGTGCCAGCAAGATGCTCTGGAATTTGGCGGTCAATTTGGGAATCATCGCAACTAATTAAAGCAGCTGCCAACTGAAGCGAATCTGTCATAAATCTGGTCACCTTTTCAGAAACTTTCAACCGGGAAGCTGAAACTGAAGCCGAATGAACTCATTTCAAGCTGCTGATGCTGTTGAGCTTCTAAGCGGCTTTTGGACAAAAGAGAGAGTCAAGTCTGGCTCAAACTCTCTCTCCCTCTCTTTTTAACTGAAACTCTCTGGCCAAAGCAGAAGCAGCAACATTTTTTAATGGCTCTTTTTTTTGGGCAACATGCTCAGTCAACCTTGGCAAGGCCGTTGTTGCCGGTTTTTTATGTTTCTGTATGTGTGTGTTTGAGTGTGTGTGTGCGTGGGTCTTTTTGGTATGTGGCCAACGGAAGTGCGTTCGGGGCCATAATTGTCAACCCTCTAGCCCAGCAGCTGTTTCTCTACTTCTTCTTCGGTGTCTGGCTCAACTCCCTTGACGTAATTGCAGCGCAAATGGCTTGTTGCCATCATTAGCCCAGGCTTTGGTGTTTGCAGTAAATATAGCAATTGCCAAGTCCTCGAGCCAAATTGTGCGGAAAGTTTTTAGTGGGGGTACAAAATAATTTAAAATTGTAAAACCATTTGAATTCTAACAGATGACCATTGAAAATTAAAAATACACGAATACGAAAATGGGATTAGAGGACAATGGTTAATTAGCTAAAAATGGAAGTAAATTTGTCAGTATATTGTTGCGAAAAAGGAATCGTGAAATGTTAGTATATTTTGTTCTCAATCCAAAATATTTTGTGCTTGAACTAAAAACAAGATTTTTTTTAAATTTTCGACTTACTGTAAGTGCAAAAAGTTCTTGATTCAAGACCGTTTGTTCCCATTTTATTAGGTTAGGTTAGGTTAGGTTGCGATGGCTGAGAGCGACGAGCCGCTCTCCCACTTAGGCCACTTTGGGCCCATTGCGATGCCATATTTATTCCCTATTAATCCTTTTTAATACTGAGGTGGGTCCTCGTTACTGAACCATTGTGTGGACAGAATAAATTTGAGTAGAGCTGGGATCTCTAGCCCGGATGTCTCCGAGAGGTTGAGTAGTAGAGGTTGACCAAGTGTCCTGAGTCTCCTTCTACTCAAGGCGGGGCAATGGCACAAAAGGTGTTGTACCGATTCCTCCTCTTCTTCGTGTCCGCAACTTCTGCAAAAGTCGTGGTAAATGACGCCTAGGCGTTCTGCGTGTCTGCCAATGAGACAGTGACCTGTAAGGGTTCCTACCAGAAGTGCTATGTGGTTTCTTCTGTGACGTAAAAGTGTGTTAGTACGTTTTTGGTCGAATGTTGGCCACGTAAGCCTCGCTACTGCACAGGAAGAAAGGTTTTTCCACCGGTTCGTAGCGAGACGAAGTGTTTCTGCTTTTTATGAAGTTTATATGTCGCCATAGGCATTCCTATCGTGCTCCTCTCTGAAAGGAGCTCGATGGTGGTTCCTATTCTGGCCAGTTTGTCCGCAGACTCGTTACCTTCTATGTTGCGGTGTCCAGGTACCCATATCAGGTGTATACTAAAATGTCGTGCGATCTCGTTGAGAGATAAGCGACATTTAGTAAGTGTTTTAGCATTGTTGGTGTGTGAGTCAAGTGCTTTAAGGGCGGCTTGACTATCTGAGTATATAAATACATTTCCTTCCTTGACCGTGAGTGTGCTAAGGTAGGTGGCAGCTTCCTGGATAGCTACCACTTCCGCTTGGTACACACTACAGTGGTCAGGAAGGCGGAACGATAAGTTCAAATCTAGGTTGGGAGAGAAAACTCCCCCTCCTACTTTTTCGTCGAGCTTAGAACCATCGGTGTAGATGTTAATGGCGTTAGCTCTGCTGTGGGGCAGGTTGTCCCAATCGTTTCGGCTTGGGATATAGACGTCGTAACATTTGTCGAACGTCGTTTGTGGTATACAGTAGTCTGTAATTAATGGTATACCCGTTTGGTCTTCGAGTATGGAGGCGTGTCCCGAGTTGCCCCTGTTCCAGGTATCGGATTCTCGTAGTCTTAAGGCTGTTGTGGTAGCCATTTGCTTAGCTACGAGGTCTAGTGGTAGAAGGTGAAGAATAGTATTTAACGCTTCCGTTGGTGTCGTTCGGAGAGCGCCGCTAATACAAATTTCCGCACTTCTCTGTACTTTGTGCAGATTGTTCAGGGCTGATTGTTTCCCGAGTGCTGGCCACCATACTAGAGCTCCGTAGAGTAGTATGGGGCGTATTACGGCTGTGTAAAGCCAATGAACAATGGATGGGGAAAAACCCCATCTGCGGCCAATGGCCTTTTTACAAGAGAAAAGAGCAATGGTTGCCTTTTTTATACGTTCATTTATGTTGTCATTCCAAAGTAGTTTCTTATCTAGAATGACACCCAAGTATTTGGCATTGTCACCAAATACGAGGCTTACTCCGTTGATTTTAGGCGGGATAAGATCAGGAATTTTGTACTTTCGGGTGAAAAGCACTAATTCCGTCTTAGCCGGGTTTACGCCCAATCCACAAGATTTTGTCCACTGAGCAAGTGTTGTCAGTGCGGTCTGCATGAGGTCACACAGCGTTTGAGGAAACATTCCACATTTGTAGATGGCAATATCATCCGCGTAAGCCACCACTTCGTGTCCCTCCGCCTCCATTAGCCGCAGCAGTTGGTTAACTGTTACAACCCACAGAAGCGGAGAAAGAACACCTCCTTGCGGAGTGCCTCTGTTTACACATCTGCGAGCAGTTGCACCGCCAAGTTGGGAGTACACCGTTCTGCTGGTTAGCAGTTGTTCGATGAATCTTACTAGCGGCACATCTGCTCCCACATATGTCAAGGCAGAGGTGATGGCGTTAGGTTGGACGTTATTGAAGGCACCCTCTATGTCGAGAAATGCTACTAAGGAGAAGTCTCTTACTTCAAGTGATCTTTCAATCCTTGAGACCAGGGAGTGTAGGGCGGTTTCAGTAGACCTACCCTTGCTGTATGCATGTTGGGTGTGTGCTAGATGAGCGGGACTAATAGTTTGCCTTAGGTGTGCATCTATAAGTCTCTCGAGAGTTTTAAGGAGAAACGAGGATAGGCTGATTGGCCTATAATCGTTTGGTTTCACATGTGAAGCTTTGCCAGCTTTCGGTATGAATATTACTTTAGTTTCTCTCCACCTAGTGGGGATGTAGTTGACCTTGAGACAGCTTACATAGATTGTGTAAAGCCAGGTCATTGTGTACCCAATGGTTTGTTGTAGTTGGGCAGGATATATGTTATCGAGACCTGGCGACTTAAATGGCTCGAACGAATCGATAGCCCATTTAATTCTGGTCTCCGTGACAATGGTTTTGTCGTATTGCATAGAAAGGTCGGTTGGCCTAACCTGAGGTATTAAGTTAAGGGAGCATTCAGGGAAGTGAGTGCTTAGCAGAAGACTTAGAGATTCTTCGCTCGAGTCGGTCCAGGTTCCGTCTGTTTTTTGTAAGAGTCCTGGCGGGGTTGGTGAGCTAGCCAGGATCTTTCTGAGCCGTGATGCATCAGAAGTAGATTCAATATTACTACAGTAATGTGTCCAGGAGGAGCGTTTTGCCCTCCTTGTAGCTTTCTTATAAGTACCTAGCTTTTGTTTATATAACTCCCAAGAGGTTGTTTGGTCGTTATATTTGGCTACGTTAAATGTATGACGACATTCTTTTCGGAGCTTATCCAGCTCTGCAGACCACCAAGGTGGTTTGAAAGTGGATTTAATTTTTCTAGGGGGCAGGCCCTATTGAACGAGTCCGTATACGCGAAGGTTAGCATATCGACAAGCTCATCTATCTGTTTTTCCGTACTTGGTGTGTATGGTGGGGACGATCCAAGCTTTTAGAGAGAAGTTTGTTGTGTACTTCCCAATTGGTCTTTTTTGGGTTCTGTATCCGTATGGGTGATGGACACTTATTTGTTAGTACAATCTCTATGTATCGATGATCAGAGAAGGAGTGCTCTGGAAGCACCTTCCATGAGATCAATTGGTCACATAGGTCTTCAGAGATGAGGGTTATATCTAAAACCTCTCTTCTATTTTTGATAATAAAGGTGGGGTCGTTCCCTTTATTGGCAATATGCAAATCTGTCTGTAATAGGTAGTTGTACAGTGATTCACCGCGCTCATTTATATCTGTACTGCCCCATTGTGTGTGGTGTGCGTTGGCATCGCCACCTAAAATAAGGCTTGTGTGAGTGTGACTCTTGCTTCCAGTTAGGTCCCGGAATATTTTTGGTGGTGGGGGGCTCTCAGTGTCATGAGCCAAGTAAAAGGAGGCCAGCCTGATTGTGGAACTCCCCAGCTCCAGGCTGACTGTAGTGATGTCACCATCACTAAATTGAGGAAGAAATAGTGTTTTAAAATGTATTTTGGTTAAAATACATGTACGAATTTTTCCCTTGCCCTTGGTATGGTAAAGGTTGTATTTGGGTGTCCGTAAGCCATTGATTCTGTCACCAGAAATCCATGGCTCTTGAACAAAAACAATATCTACTTCGCCTGAGGTTAGGCGAAGTAAAAGTTCAGCGGTTGCTGCTTTGGAGTGATGCAGGTTTATTTGTAGAACCCGCATCAAAAAATAATAAATTTGTAACTAAGGCTTTATTACAGGACTTAGCCATTTGAACCTCCAGACACCCACTTCACACAAATCCCCATCATTTGCCTTTGCTTCCGTTTGGGTGAAACTGAAAACAGAGCGAAACGGTGGGCACTCGAACTAAAGTGAGGTTCCGGCTGTAAATCGGCCAAAATCAAAATTAAAGTCTGTAGCTAAAAAAGTATCAGCACTAATTGTATGTCAGCACTAACAGCTTTGGAGGTAAACGTAGAACGTAATGAATTGACGTAAAACGTAATGTGGCGCTTACGTCGTCAACCAAAACCACTAAATTTATACCTAAACATAAACAAATGGATATTGGTTCAAATTTTAATGATTCACAAAAACTTGCGTGAAAACTCCTTGTGATGCACTGTGGGGGTGGGAGGATCACTGAGTGGGTGGACACAGGTGTGGCACCTGACTGCTGGCGGCACCTGACTTCGGGCGGCTGCTGGCGCCAACCAATTTATTTTGCAGATCGCCGGCAAATTTACAGGGCAAAACACTCGTCACTTAGCAAAACGCTTGACAATATTTTTTGGTGTCAACCGAACGAGTTTACAATAATTATTTTAACTTTTTTTCGCGGAGCGCCAAAATCAAAACAAACCGCACGATCAGTGTGACCAGGTAGCTCCCATTTTATTAACATTATCAGTTTTTTTTTTTTTTTTTTTTTTTTTTTTTTTTTCGATAGGAGAATGTTTCACGCTTAATTAAAATTTTGAGTACATAACGGTATAAATTCTAATCCGATCGATCTACAACACTATCGGGAGTCTCAGAAAGTGCACTGAGAGAATAATCAACAGTTTTCGTACTAAAACGAAAAGTTTTCAGTTTCAAAACTACAATAAACCAACAAATTCTTGACTTAAGTAAGATATTTATTGTTTCAAGAACGTTTTTTAAATTTCCATAATTTTTTATTTCAAGATTGTAAGGCCATTTGGGGCCGTGTGCGTCATACAAAGGCTGCTGTCAGCTTATCACAGTCTCGAAATGACGGTTTTTGTTGTTAAGTCGCATTGGAAGTCCCAAACGATTATAGAGGCGCTGGCTTGGTGAGACGGTTGTTAGTTGATAGCAGAATCAGGCAAAGATCGCTGATGATTTGATCGAAATACCAATGAAACAGCTGTACGATCAACTAGTCTCCTATGCGGTGTGTTGTGTTCCTGTTTTTTAAGTGTTTGCAAACATAACGAGAACTCGAGCCCGCAAAATCTTGAGGATTGTTTTGCATGGAAATGTTGGTTCTTATATGTGTTGCTCAAAAGTGATTTGCACATTAAGTTAGAGCTCGTTTTTACATCAAGAACGAAATGATATTAATATTAAACTATTTTTTTGTTCAATTAAGAATTTTATTTCTATTTTTGAATTTTTCACTGTCAATTTCGATATAGATTTTTTTTACTAATACATTTTTTTCTTACTAATACAGTTTTTTGCAGAAGGTCCAATTTTAACAAAAATAATTATTATTTTGGGGTTTTATTATGTTTTTCCTCGACGTTTAAAATATAAATATCGTAAATGTTTGGGAAAAAAATCAATTATTTACTTCTTAACCGATTGGAAAACAGTGCTTCACCCTCTATTCGGGTTATTATATCTGCCAATTTGATAACGTAGATACGTTCATTATGGTTATTGTATTTGGAACATCAACCATATGCAAAGGCTTGCATTATTATATACTTTGTCGCTATTTATGCCTTTTTTGGGGGAATCCACATTTTTTTATTAAATAAACTTTATTTCAACTTTCTGTGATATGATCGGAAAGTACTGCTCCTTAATTTTGAAATTAACTATCGTAAGCAATCCTTCGACTTTTAACAAAGAATTACCTTTTTAAATATATGTGCTGGAAATAACAAAAATATCTACTGCCTAAATTTATGCCTTGCAAAACCTCTGAAACGGACTGGCAGTTTGTGTGGAACTCTAAGTTATATATTCAACAACACCCATTGCATACTTATGGGCAGTAGAAAATGGTGTCATTTCTAAAACATGTATTCAAAATGGTATATCTGTGCGAAATAAAAATCGTAGAGTTCTTTTAAACGGTTTAGTTTAATGTTAAGAAATAGTGCTACACGAAAATAATTAATAGAGTTAAAGCAAACGTGTGGAATGAGAATTTGTAGCAACTTTAAGGTAAAATAAAAAAATTTTAGACTTGTTTGCTTTAATATACTTAAACCTAGAAAAATTTTTCGGACTTCCAGTCCAGATATTTAAGATTTTAAGTTAATAATGAGTATCTAACATTTTTTGCTACAATTGGCTCCTTTTCGAGAAAATCAGCTATATGGCAGCTGAATTTGTGCTTAAAAATATAATATGAGAAAAAACCATTTCCATTCTCGATAAGTCGCTAAAGGAGCTTAACATACGTGTTCAAAACGAGTTTCAGTTCAATAGCGTTAAACCAACAAAGTTGATGCACGGTTATACGGCAGCTATATAAAATAATGATTCAAATCGAATCCGATTTTGTAAGCCCAGTTTTTGGAACTAAAAACACGTGTAGAAACCAAATTTTCACCTCGGTAGCATAAGAACAACAAAGTTGAAGCAAATCTGCCAGATCGGCTTTATGGCAGCTATATGAAATACAGAAAGGCAACAAAATTAGACTTTTTGCACTATATTAAAAGGTTAGTGGTGTTTCTAGATAATTTTCATGTGCTGAACACGAATCTGTTTTCAGAAACGGTCCATCACGTCGAGGTTTTTAGTATTTTGATCTTAAAGATAACACAAAGCCTTTTTTTGTCATTTTTTAAACACGTTTAGTGGGAATTCTGTACTTTTGTTTTGATTCTTTTTGATATTATCGAAAAGTTATACTCCTTTACTTTGAAATAAACTTTCCTAATTAATTCTACAGTTTTCTTTAAAGAAGATATACCAGAAAAAAAACATATTGTTATTGCCCAAAATTGATTTTGTTGAACATGTTCATTGAAATTGTTTGCACGGTATACCTTTGGGCAGTAGACAATTTTGTTATTTTATTATTATCGAGACTATGTATTCAAAATGATATATCTTCGTTAAAAATAATCGTAAAATTCTTTGGAAAATTTTTTTTTGAGTAAAGAAATAGTAATTTACGAAAATATCAAAGAGAGTCCAAAAAAAATTTTAGGTTTCCCACAAAACGCTTTAAAAAAGAGTCAAAAATGCATTTTATGCAACTTAAAGATTTGAATCACCACCATCCTTTTCAATATATTGGAACCTTATTGCCTAGTGATAATAGTCTAAATTATGAGAATATTTGCAATTCGTTCTTAGGGTCAAAAATGTGCTTAAAATCCAAATTTGGAGTAAATATCTTAATAACTAGAGTTAATTTCAAATAATGCACAAAAAAACAGTGTGCCCAGGCTAAAAATTTTTTTTAACGATTTTTGAAGTTTCATATCAAAAATCTATCAAGGGTAAGACAGCCAAGTTATTTTTAATAATTATTTTGGGATTAAATTTTTTTTGAAACATTTTTTTACTTTTTCGAAAAGTAAGTGTATATATTTTCCCTTAACTTCCGAACAGCATTAGTGATTTTAATAAGCTAAATATATAATTAAAGAAAGATAAGAAATAATCTTATTAAATTGTCCTTAAGGACTCAGTATATAATCTTAATGGTCTGGAATTTATTGAATTGTGTTTTAAGAAATTATGGATTTTATTTTACAAGTATCTCAATCAGGGCTCAATACCGGAACCAGAACCGGAACCGTTAACCGAAATAAACCGTTTCAAATCGCGTACCGGAACCGGAACCTGAACCGATACAAAATTATTTTTAAGAACCGAATACCGTTTACCGTTATTATTGGAACCGATAAAACCGGAACGAAACCGAAACTTTGGTACCGGTACGGTTTCGGTTTTTTTTTATACGCTGTACCTAATTATGTTAGGAGTGTGCAAAATTATGTAACTGAGAGGAATCATTTCCGACCTTATAAAGTTCTTGATCTTATTTATGTAGACAAAAAAAAACCTAAAAGATTGATTGTCCAAAGTTGCGAAGTTTGGAAATGGCAGTGTAGACGGGTAAACAGGAAGAGTAGATCAAACAATTAAACACAAAAAAATAATGAATCAACTAAAATAAATGCGAAATTTGCTAAATTTTCGTATTCCCAAAATTTTTATGAAGATTTGATAGACTGCAATAGTAGAGGGTAAAAATATGTGGTGTAGACCGAACTGTCTCAAAAATCGGAAATTTACAAAATTTGATTTTTTGATTCTTATGAAGACGGGTAAATCAACGGATGGGGAATTTTGCTAGATGGTAATTGTAAGATGTGCTTCACTCCATCGCTTTGCGAGCGGCGTAGGAACGCACGTCGGGTACATATTTATTAGAATTTTTTTTTTTTTAAATTATTAAAAATAAGTAGTACCTATATCGGTGAGTACCGGTACGTACCGGTATACCGAAACAAAAATCCGGGTACCGGAACCGAAACAGAAAACCGAAATTAATTGAACACCGATAAAGAACCTTTAACCGAAACATTCATTTCGGGACGTACCGGTACTGGAACCGGAACCGAAATTCGTATCGGGATTAAACCCTGATCTCAATGCATCAAAAATATGGGTCAGAAAGAAGTTTCGCGAGACAAAAATTTTTTAATTATTATAAAATATACTAAACTAACACTCGTTTCCATTGTAAAATACCTTGAGCTACCACCTATAAATTTGGCATATTTTTCAACTTCCACAATTAAACCCCAAGCCAATTTCACCATTCAATGGCCCTTTTCAACCACCAAAATTGAAAGCAACAAAATTGAACAGCTCCCTCTCTGGCTCTCTGCTCTCAACTCTCAACTGCTGCTGCTGCTGCTGGCTTGCCTTGGCTGGCGCTCTCTCGCTCTAAAGTGCAACAAAAGCGCAGATCGGTTTCTGTCGTCTCGCTTGCACAACCCTCACTCACACCCATGTGTGTGTGTGTGTGTGTATCTGGAGTTCCACTTCCATGACCAGGCCCAGAGACTGCGTCATTTCAGTTGCTTACGAGCAAGCGACGCAGACGGAACGTTTTAAGCGATTCACGGAATAAAAATTGGTATTCGTTACGCGTGCGCCTTAAAAAGAGTTTCGCAAAGTTTTGAAATTCAAATCTGAAAAAAAATGTTGGTGTAAAAAAAACTGAAAAACACAGAAAACTTATTAACCAGTGACCCATTGAAACACTTTTGGATTAGTTTCAAGCAAATTTCAATTCAAATTAAGACAAAATGGTACGCAGTTTGGCCCAGTGGACCAAGACGCTGAGTTTTCCCTCACGTCTGTCGCCCAATCGCAATTCCAAGGATTGCTCCACATTGGCCAATCCATTGCCGCCGCCCACTCCACCGCGTAATAAGACCCATAACAATTGCGCCACCTCGCGCTCCTCATCGTCGACAGTATCCTCTTCACACTCATCGTCGGCCAACTCACAGAGTTCTCCAACGCCAGGAAACAACAACAACAACCACAGCAACATGCCCATAACGGAACTGGAACAGATTGTAAGTAAAGAAAGGTTTTGTTTCGTTCCCCCACATCCTGTTGAGGGCTTCAACAGCTGTGCAAACAATTGACTCCTCTGTGCTTATCACACATAGATAAAGCTCATTGACCCATTTGCATGGCATTGCACTACAAATTGCCCAACTGCTTGGCTTAACCACTTATCATTATCAATCAATCAGTTTTTGGTAAAACAAATAGTCAAAGTAGACCACCGCACTTGGGGTCTCTGGGGTCTGGGAAAGTAAAATAGTTGACTCGATAAGCCAGTTTGGTGGACAACTATCGCATATTTGTGTACCCACACGTTCCACATACCAATAAAAAACCCACTCAACTGCGACATCGCTTAGCCATGGCCAAAAAGTGAACTGAAGCTGCAATTATGGACAGTGTTTGATGGCCAAGTTGAGAGCAATTTGGCAAACACTTTTTAAATTGCCCTTAGATCGTTCCGCAGACAGACAGGGAGACAGAGAGACAGACACATGGCGTGAAGAAATCCAAAAACCAAACAGGATGTCGCTACGCTTGAACAGGGCACAGGGCGACACATGTGCACAACGTGGCTGGGACCGGGCGGAACTCTGACATGGAACTCTGTATAAACAATAATTTAAAAGGTTTTTAAATACACAAAAAAAACTTTCAAATGGAATAGGTCTAGGAAGTTGACTGTGAGTTATAGGAAATTCATTTTATAGATGGAAAATTAATTTATAGCTTTTTTTAGAAGCCCATAAAAAGTGGACTTTAAATGAGGTACAGTTAACACACAGCCGGAACAATTAAAGTGAATTAAAAAGAAGATATTTTGTTCTTAAATTAAGTACAAAAAGTAACACTAAGATTAAACATGCTTTATTCTGAATTTCTGGAATTTTGAATAGATGATAAGTAAGTTTAGATTTTGTGTAAATAGCCAGAACCAGTTTTGTTTTTGTTGGTCCTTCGAGCCTGATCTTCTAAAAATCTTACCTTTTGAACCAAAAAAACCTTCTCTATTTGGTAAAGAGTTCAGTTCAAGGAATCACTTGTGTCAGCTTTTTCAAACTTGTACTGGGAATGCCACTTTTGTTTTGTAGAATCAATTTATGTCAACTCAGTGTCTCATTCCAACATTATCGATTTAATTAATATACCATATTGACAACATATGACTTGATATGATATGAAGTTATAAAATGGCAAAACAAATTTGGTATATTTAGGTAAGTAAGTAGAAGTTGACGCTTACTTAACATTTTGAAGACCAGACACTTTTGTCAGCCGGGATAGAGGGCGTATGAATCCCATCCCTTATATATTTCCGCTTATCAACAATAATAAGTCTCATTTTTGCACAAAAATTTCGTCTACGATCTAAGAATTCATGATCCAAGACTCGAACTTTGGTGCGTGAACCGTACCTTCGATTTTTCAACGACCTAAAACTTATATGCTCAAAATTTCAGACCTTGCTTTACATACATTTGTACAATCAAGTTCAAACGATGTCAATAGTCAATACAAAATTCTTATATTAAGATCGCGAAATACATCATTTAAGACTGTTTCGGGATATATGTATGTATAAAGTACATTTCGCACTATTCTAAACTTAACCCGATTTACCACATCCAGATACCGTCTAATAATTTCTTAACTCAAACCCAATACATTCCGGTTAAAAAACTAAAGTTTATTATATGGGTACAAAATGCTCCGGGCTTAATCCCATTTAATTCTAATGCCATTCCCAAGTCGTTATTGAAAACAAGCCTCTGAACAAAACAAAAAAATGGGTAGAAAAAATCAAAGGAAATAATTAACCAAAGACCAAGATGGTAAAACTCTATATCAGAAATCTACCCTTCATAAGCAAAGTTTTAGAACCAATGGGGGATTTTAAGAACACACAATTTTTGGAGCTAGCCTGTTCTGTGCTTCTGAATTTTCTGTAGGTACGAATAGTTCTTGATTGAAAAACATTTGTTCTCATTTTAATAACATTGCCAGTTGCTTTTTGATTTAAGAACGTTTCGTACTTGTTTTAAGTACACCCAAGAACAAAAAATACTTGAAACTTTTTAAGTACAAAACGGTATAAATTCTGTTTTGAACTCTCTGAGACCATTTTCATATTAAAAACAAGTGAGAAAGTCGGTCAAGCCCGACTTTAACATACTCTGTACCTGGAGTAGAAGCTGAATGCTGTGCTGGTGCTGCTCTCATCTCTAAGCTTTTAAAGCAGTGGTGCACAAACTCACATTATCATGATTTGCGCTGGTGTGCGTAGCAGAGCAACACGAAGTAAACGTTGTTATGTCAAATATAGGCTACAAACAAACACACATATGTGTGTGCGTGCATTTTATAGAGCACACGTATTCTCTCTCTCTATGCGTGTGTCGGCTGCGACGCTGGCAGAATTATGACTTCGTATCCCACGGGGTACGAAAAATGAAATGTGTGCACCACTGTTTTAAAGCTATAACACATAAAGAACAAGAGGGTATTAGCAAAGACCAATATAATCTCTAAGATGCCGAACGCCCATACAATGGTTTTGCAATATGCAGCTATTTTTTTTTAAGTCGCGTAAAATCGCGCTCTCTCCGCTCACACAAAGTTGAGAGCGTAAAAATTTAAAAATAGAATACGATGGCTTGTGTGAGTAATGCTTGAGAATACGTGTGCACACTTTCAGTCGTCGGCTGTCGCTGTGTTCGTACAAAAAGGCGGCTGGCTCTAGAACGCTCTCTCTCTCTCTCTCTGGCTTCTGGACAAAATTTCAAAAAAGCCAGCCCTAAAAAATCGTGTGCAAAAAAAATTGTATGACTTTACTCATCTTCATATTATAATGTCTTTGGTATTACTGTCGGTCTGAATTTTTCATTACTCCATAGGCATAGTGTTTGAACCAGTTGGGAGTTTGAGAAACAGACTTGCTTAAAACTCTATAATCTAAAACTATTTCATACTATAACATTTTGACTCACTGTTACTGTGTGATGTTCTTTATTCAAGTATAATTTTTTCAATCATTTCAATCTGTAAATTTTAGATATAAATGACGACTGTGCAAAAAAATTTTCAAATCTATTATATTAATTTCAAATACTAACAAAACTTGCTAAATTTTAATCCAAATTAAATCCTGTCTGCTTTTTATGTATGCATAAATTAATAAAAATGTGCTAACTGAAATCGATGATTGGGCTAAAGAGAACGGATTAGGGCTTAACCTCGGCATACCGACGCCTTTCATGTCAAAAAAGACAATAAGCATCGTTTTCACTTTGAATTTGGTAATTTCGCTGCATTTTCGCCATGTTCTATTACTTTTAGGACAAACTCTGTATGATTCATTTACAAAAAAAAGGGATCGAGACTGAGAATTTTTGTGCTTTGTCTTTACTAAAATTTAATATTAATATTTTTATGGTTAGCGAACTATATTTTGTATTTAGGGTTTTTAGCCTGCTCGAGGTCAATTTGTACGTGCTTAAATCAGTTTATGATTTTCCAATATATTTCAAACTTCAAGGAAAAAGACACAGAGTCCGCGTGGTTGATACACTCAAAGAAAAAAGGCCTACATTCGCCCTGAAAATGAGAAATTCGCCTTTGAAATCCATCCTCAAGCGACTCACCCTAAAATGTAGAAAAAAATTTCTTAGTTTAATAAAAAGTTTTTCTGAAATGTAACGCAAGGTTTTCTTAAACAACAGTCAAGAAGCCAATTCTTAAAATTTAGAAAAATTTTTCTTTATATTAGAAAAAAAAATTTCTCCATTTAACAATTTCTTTTCTGAAGAAAACAATTTTTTATGTCCTAGAAAAATTTGTCTTTATTTAAAAAAAAATTTTTTTTAAAGCACAGAAAACTATTTTCTAGATTAAAAAAAAAAAATTATTCAAAAGAACAAAATTGTTTTCTAATATAAAGAACATTTTTTTGTAATAATAGAAATACTATTTTCTTAACAGTTTTTGTTCTAAAAGTTTTTCTTATATGTAGCAAGCATTTCTTAGAACAAGAATTTTTTTCTAAAATGAAAGAAAAGTTTCTTAAAAATAATTAATTTTCTTTGTTTGTTAAAAAAGTTCCTTATATTCAACACATTTTTTCTAATTCGAGAAATTTTTTTCTGATATATCGTCAATTGTAAAAGCATCCCAACTCAGCTCATTCCAGTATTTCAAGTTTAAGGAAATTTAAAATATTTATTCAGATATTCATTTAAAGTTGTCCCAAAGCCTGGGAATCATTTTGATGTAGTCTTCGTATTGTTGCACTCATGTAGCACGATTTGTCCACATGCTAACTAAAAGATTATCATTGTCTGGTCAATTGGGGGATGGGTAACGGGATGGGTACCTTAGCACCTTTGAGGTCATTTCCGTTTGCCGACTATTCTAAATCAAACACACATGCCTGGCATGGGCCACAGACTGGGGCATGCTTTTTATTTGGTTTTATTTGGTACGTGATCATTGGAATTGGTTTTGTTTGGTTAACAAATTTTCAAAGCATTATTAAGCTCCATGAAAACCGTGCTAACTGTTTTAATATTTACACGCAGCTGGAAATCTAATTAGAGTGCTCTTATTTTCTTTTTTCATTCTGTTTTTTTGGTGGTGTAATATTTGTCTAAGGCCAAAACTTCCCACAGTTTAAGCTGGTTGACCCAATAACAAAAAGCTGCAGCTAAAGTGCAGCGATGGCAAAAAAAAAATAAGCAGCAGAGACAGAAACAGCTGATGCGCAGTTTCAAGAGTTTCACAAAACAAGCTGTAATTTCAGCAAGCGCAACAACAACAAAAGTAAGGCCCAGACAGCTGCAAAAATGAAAACAAAATATGGCCAAAGCCAGAAACTGGTTTCCATTCAACAGAGAGACACCGAGAGAGCGGGAGCAGCAGCTGATTTCTAAACAGGTAGAAGAAATAACAGAGACTCTTTGCTCTCTGCACCTGCAAATTGATTGGTTTGTTATTTTGTTGTTGTACAATTTGCATGCGTTTTTATGGCCAAGTTATGATGTTTTGATCTGCTGATGAAATGTTCTACTTTGGTTTGTTGTTGCCACACAATTACTGTTGCAGTTGCAGCTGCCACAAAAATGGTTAAATGCTGGTTTGACCGTTTAAGCAGCTGCTGTTGGTGTCTGGACAGGAAATGCTGACTGTCATGGGTTTGGGGTCATCATACCGAAATAATTCTCTTCGTTCTTGACAAGGTCTCAAAAATGAAATGCATGCGAAATGCTAGCATGCGGATATATGGGTCGGAAGCCCCCCAGCGGCCATTAACTGGTTTACCTTTGGCCAAGGATGTTTTGGCTCTTTTTCTTAGGCTGAAAAGCTGCTTAGACAACTTTTCCTTTAAACAAGAAACTAGTTTTGGGTTTTTCGCTTAAATGGCAAATATGCGAGTCGCAGACACTCCGGCTTACATAAGCTTATGGTCTTCTAACGGTTTGCCTCTCAACTTTAACATTTCGGATGCGTTGCCAGTGGCTGCCAGGCGCTGGCTTTGGCGCCAGGTTAGTTGTTTGGTCACGATTTTCCATGCCACTAATGAAAAGTGCGGCACATGAGTCGATGTGGTTTATTATGTCGTGCTTTAAGGGTGCGGCTGGCTGGCTAATGGGAATGTACAAATTATAGTTGACCAAAGCGGATTCTTGTATGAAATAAATTACAATTCATTTATATAAGTAAACTAAAGCTTAAGAGTTGCATCTTAAAGGTTGGTTTGGTCGTGGAATTGAATCAAAAACTTTTGAAAATCAAGGAAAGAAAACATATGTTAAAATTATCGGGACTTATCTCAATAGACTGGTAGACTTTCCAGCTGTTTCCAAAACCTCCCGGTTCAATCATCATCAGCAAACTTTGCAACTTGCCGTTGTCTTGTAGTGCAGTATTTTCTTTCAAGCTACCTTTGGAATTCCCAAGCGGTCATATGTAGCAGCTCTGACAACAGAAGGCAGCTGCTGGCTTGCAGTAGTCTGGCAAAGACCGCTGAAGATTGAACTGGAATGTACAGCAGGACGGTAAATTTTGTTTGATTTAAATTCCTTTATAGCTTTTTTCAAGTCAATTAATTACATGTGCATTGAAGCATAAGTACCGGATACAAGGCGTGTAAGAGGATCAAATCAATCGCTTTGTAGCTTACTAAATTTTTATTTTTGTTTTTGCAATGAAATCTGTTATACTCGGTTATTAGATTATATGTTTGTTTACAGGAAAGTTGTTCTTCCACATCGGCATACAAACTTTTTCTAAACACTTTACATAATATATCATCGAAATTGAATACGAAAAACTCTAATAAATTCAAGGACACCCAACACTTACTACGTTTATGCAAATCATGGCATGAAATGTGTCCGAAAGTGCGTGCATTAACAACATTTCATGAATTCTTTATATATTTCATCAATTAACGTTTAGTTGGTGTTGCCAGATCTTTTGTTTTCTCATATTTGCGCTGGTCATTTTGTGAATTAAGAAAAGCAAAGAAAAGAAAGAATTTCATAGATTAAACGTAGTAAATTTTACGTTTTGGCAGAGCTCATGAATACTTGATGCAACATCTCAGACAAAAACAAGTAAAAGTGTTGCAGTCGAGTGCCCTGTCTGTGTGCAAAATAAACTGTACCAAGTAATGTGGTTCCTATGGCTATGATTTCCTTAGGCGCACTTGCATTTCTTGAATGTTTTCTCAGATCTTATTATGGTATACAGCAGGGGTGCCCATGACCATTCCGCAAGCTACTTTGCTACTTTGTGCATTTGAATTTCAGTTTAAGCGGCCCTAAGCTCATTGTGGGCACCCCTAGCTTAGTTTTATATAAATATTATGACACTAGGTTCAATCCTACAAATTGTGGCTCTGACAGAAATCTATAGCAAACTTTATCTAGGTTTGGTATACACCTACACTCAGAACGAAAAACTTTGTACTTGAATCAAGTATGAACTGATATACTTGTTTGAAGACTGTTTTGGGATATTTTACCGTAGCAAAATAATACTTCCAAAAATAAGCATGTACAAAATGTTCTTGGCTTAAGTCTATAAAATTCTAAGCTTTCCCAATTTGTCTTTGAAACTAGGTCTCTTTATATTAAAAAAATCTAAAGGAAATAAATTATCAAAAAATCAAGGTCAGAAATCTCTTAGAACCAGGAGGGAATTTCTATAACAGATTCAATCTAAAATAATTCTACCGGTCGTTTTTCCGAGTGTTTATACATAAATGCAAAAATGTGTGGCTCTTCTATTATATTCTCTGAGATCGACGCGATTATACAGACAGGCAGACAAATGCTGATCAAGGATATATATACTTTAAAGGGTCGGAGGTGCTTTCTTCTGGCTGTTAAAACTAAACAATTTCATGATCCCCTTTAAACCATTTGAAATGGATACAGGGGACTAAAATGTTGAATTTCATGTTTTATTTCAACAACTTGTGAGATCCTATTGAAAATGTGGAAAGGTAAATTTCCAATGATGATGGTATGGGATTCATTGGGGTGGCTACCCATCAAAATATAGATCCATAAAGATCCATTTGTGATGGATAGCTTTTTCATATCCCTTTTGACGATACATTGGATCAATTTCTAAGATCCGTCCAACATTAAACATTAAATGAATACACCAGAACTCCGATCTGGTGGGACTAATTTATTGGTCAATGGCAAACAATTTACATCTTATGGAACTTTTGTACTGTTTTTTTGTTGTTATTTCAATAAAACTTTTGCTTATTTTCATTAATTGTCTTAGTCATATGGTATTAATCTAAAAGTGTTTTTTCATTTTTGTTGCTAAGCTTCAAAAATAAAAAACAAATCCTACAAAATTAGAGGAATAGAGGAACAACAATTATTTCCATGAACCCCTTACATTCCACTTCTATGCCCATTACCTCAAATGGGAAACCAAATTCCAAATTTTTAATAACTCCAACAGATTGCCTCTTACATAAACTGAAAAATATGTAAGAAAATCGCCCCTTCCTCTCCTCTTCAACCGCAGCACTCAATTTGTCTATTAATAAAGCACACGGGAGGAACAGAAAACATGCCCAAACAAATTTTTGTATTTACTACTTTACAAACTTTCAACAGAAGCATAAACAACGCGTTGGTATTTTGGTATGGAATGAGATTGCCTACACCTCTCCCCGTTGATCAAACAAAAAGCCTTAAAAATAAAACAAACTTCGGTACAATTTCTATGAGCGCCTTGAACTTTGTGGGAAATTTATGTGTGTGTTGGGGTTAGAGACCCATGCCAAGGAAAAATCGAATGATTATGTCTAAAATTAAATAAGAAAAATTTTAAAAATTTTATCTGGCAGGCGTTTTTAATTCAAAAATTGACCTGTGTGGTCCTCAGTAAATTGAACTCCAAGAAATGGCAATAAAATAATATGCCACTTCAAAAATATAAGAAAATATAAAAAATGCGCGAGGGTTGCCTTAGAGATTTTTAGGATTTAAGACAGATTTAAAACACGTATAGAAAAATTGTAAATAGTAAACCGTGTGTACCAAAAAATCTCCCCTTCTGAGCTTCTGCTAAACATTGACTAAATTTTGTTGTTGTTTAGGACAAATGAGCAGCTTCCTCCAATTGGTCCATTTAACAAAAGTTTTTAATTTTCAAGTTGACATAAAACAGCAAAAAAAAAAAAAAACTAGTTTTCACATTAAATTAAATTACCAGAGGCAAAAGGCAACAACTGACAATTCCATTGAAATGTTTGCTGTTCATTTTCTGTTCCATGCTCTACGCCCATTCCATTCCCTTCGCGCACATGGGCTCATGTGTTAATTGCTTATTATATCTTCGTTTTTATGTCAGTTTTACAAGTTGTCTCTGGGAGAGCCAGGCCCAAGCGGGGCGACATACATGTTCATTTATCAAAAAGTCAAGCCACGCTCGTTCCCCTCCTAAAAACTGCAGATAAGGTCAATTAAAAGAGTCAACCGGAAATGTGACGACGCTCTGCCCCTGTCGCCTTCCCAATTTTAATAGTTTTTCAAAAATGATTTCTCTGGAATATTTGCCCGTTTTAATTAGATTAGAGAGGGAGGGAGGGAGGGAGGGAGCCATAAATATTTTCGCACAACAACGCAATTTATTATTTTAATCTACCGGATGTGAAGCTGCACTGCAACCACTCCTCCTCCTCCCCATCCCCATCCCCTCCTCAGTAATTAAAAGCATAAAAGAGAAATGCAGAAATGGCGCAGCCAAATAGCGGGTGCAGTTCGTCTTATAGGCAAAAGTCAGTCAACCATAAATGCATGTTAGAATTAAGAAGGTAGGGACAGGAAGTGCTGGTCTAGGCCTCTTCTGGGTGTGTCTAAGAACATGAGCGTTCATGTGTAAAAATACAACGAGGCAGGTAGTTGGGCAACTCACTCTTTAGGTAGCTGGGAAATCAATAAAAGCAGGAGGTAGGCAACAGGTTTCAAGTTGATCCCTGAGATAAGCAAGAGCAAGTGTCTGCCAAAGACACCTATAAATGTGTTCAGCCCATTTCAAGCGCTCAACAGTTTCAAATTAACTTCCTGTGTTGTAATGGGTTTTTGGCAACGTTTGGAAAGAGTCAAAAATAAAGTAAAAGGTTTTAAGGATTTTAAAGAAAAGGTAACTATTCATTATTATTTGGTGCTGTCCTAGTTTGCTGCAGTTAAAACATATTTAGAATCCGCTGTTCTCCTACGCGTTTCGGCTGGAATTTTCTGCTTTCTTTATTGGAAATTGATATAACTGCAGAGCCTTATGTATCCACAAAGAGTTAAGAAAATAATGCTAAAAAGAATTTGTAAAAGTTATTGTTTTTTGTGTAAAACAAAACTAACAAA
Organism: Lordiphosa clarofinis; assembly: GCA_018904275.1. Taxonomy (NCBI): domain Eukaryota; kingdom Metazoa; phylum Arthropoda; class Insecta; order Diptera; family Drosophilidae; genus Lordiphosa; species Lordiphosa clarofinis. The sequence continues at coordinate 615,880 of JAEIGQ010000098.1, forward strand.
AACTTTGAAAAAAAAATGTAGTAAATGTGTCAGGGTGCTATGACTAAAAATCTTCATTGAAAAAAAAACGGCCGGCTTATTCTGCTTTGTATATTTTGTTCTTTGATGTACTTAAATTAAGTACAAAACATTTTAGAACCGAAAAAGTCTATTAATGAATGAGAACAAACGTTCTTAAGAGCGTTGTTAAGTCTTGCATTAAGTACAAATTAAAATTCCCTCCTTGGTTTCATGCTTACGTAAAAACAAACACAAGTTTTTGTTTCTGCAATATATTTGAGGACTTGTGCACTTGATAACTATTAAAACACGTAAAAACATTGACCTCGAGCCGACTAAAATCCCCAAATTAAGCACATAGGTTGCTATCGAGAACAACATGTTTTAGGATATATGTATTAAGGTCTTCCGTTTTGGTTTAAAACCGTTAGAGTTTCTGTGAAATTTCTGTTAAAGCATTTAAAATAAGCAAACGTCAATTTTTAAGACGATTCCATTTAAAACAAAAAGTTTTCCTTACTAAGACTAATTTTTAGAGCTATCATTTCTATGGCAACTTTTCCATACAGTTGGCCGACTTTGCTGGACTTATGAACAAGCTTAGTGAACTTAATAATACGAAAAAAAACGTTTCCACTGAAAGTAAACTTCTTTTTACACTGGCTAGTATATGATTTTGACATGTGATATGGCCACTTCAGACAAATGTGCAGTCTGTCTTGTAAGACTTCTAGCAATGCTTGGTAACGTTAGCTTTAAAACCAGATCCCACGTTTGCCCGTGTCATAAGGCGACCGATTTGTTGCGACCACATTGAATAGAGGTACCGAAACAACCATTAACCACGCTCTCTGCCTTTCTTTGGTTGTGAGAGGAGAGAAACACATTTTTGTGTTTTTTAACCCTAAGGACCATGGTGGAATTAACTTTAACCTTAACATGGGGAAATGTCTCGGATCTGTTGGCAAAACTCAGGCATTCAAAAAGTCTTCTTAATATGTAAGCATCGGAGCGTAAGTTTACAGTACATGCGCACTCTCGTTTTCCTTCATACTGACGCGCTCTCTGCCTCTTGTAACCTTTTTAACTAACATTCTTACTGTTTGGTTTTCGGGAAGCACGCATTTTATGACCGATTGACTGACTTGGGCCAAGTATGGGGTTGCTAATGCTGTGTGTTCAACCTCAGGTAATGAATAGTGCGCGAGAGAGAGTTTTTGTTTTTGTTTTTTTTTTCGGTCAGAGACGTGAGCAGAGCAAATTGGGTTGAAAGTTATATTTAAAATTGACCAAGAAGATAACATGTCTCAGCATGTCCTGCTGATCAGGAATACTTAATGTGTTTGGAGATGATTTACAAAACACCAGAACAATTTTGAAATACTCTCTGCAAGGGTATTAAAACCAAGTCTGGTTTGGTTCAGTGGCTTATGCTGTTTTTATAATGTATGTTCGAAGCGGTTTCAGTTCGGTTCCAACTTAATTTATCATATTTATGAGAAGTCAATCTTGAATTTCTAGAGAACATTAAACTAGCTTCATGATTCTTTTATAAATGTTTCAAAATATGAATTTGGATATGCTGGACTTCTTCCATAAAGATTTCACTTTAAAAATACTGCTAGCTAAAGTTATTTCGAATTTTAAGAACATCATTCTGTGGAGGAAAGCTACTACTCACCCAAATCGATTGACCACTTCCAAAGAATGCCTTAAGGGCTACATTAATCTGATATAGCTTAGGATCAATTCGGTGTCCCTTGTAGACGAAACTTAAACAAAAGAACAAGAACCTTTGCCTGAAGGTAAACGCTTTATTTATCGAACACTGAGTATCAAGCACTTAGCATCGAATACACAAACCAACAGTACCGAGTACAGATTATCGAGTACTGTGTATTGAATACCGAATAGTGATTATGGAGTGATGAGTATCGTACACTTAGTATCGAGTGAATATCGAATACACAGACATAAAGTACTGATTCTCGAGTATGGAGTATCGAATACCGAGTACTGCGTGTTGAGTATTTTGTATCGAATACTGAGTATTGAATCCAGGAACTCACAGTACTGAGTACTGAGAATCGAATACTGAGTACTGAGTATGGAGTACTGAATGTCGAGTATTGAGTATCGAATACTGAGTATATCGAGTATCGAGTACAGACTATTGATTACAGAGTACCTTTTGTGAGTACCTATAGATTACTCAGTATCGAGTTCTAACTATCGAGTACTGTGTATCAAGTATCGAATACTGATTTTTTAGTACTGAAAGCCGATTATATGGTACCGAGTATACAGAATTGAGTATCGAATAACGAGAAGCGGGTATCGAGAATCGACTTTCAAAAAACGTAGTAAAGACTATAGAAAATCCAGAATCGACTATCGAAAATTGAGTATAAAGAATTGAGTATCGAGAGAAGAAAGTCGTGAATCGATCCATGGATCACACACACACAAATTAGATTGCTCTTCGTAAAGAGCTTCGCTTGTACCATGTTCGTTTTTAACTTATTTTAAGATTGTTCATAAAATTTTTTGGTATTTTAGAGTATTTTCTCTTAAGAGATCAATGTATATTCGGGTAAAAAAAAAGGAAATTGTTCAAGTCACTGTTTTAATAATTATGGATTTTCTGCTAAAACGCTACTATCGAAAATGTTATCGGTTAGCCAATATTCAGCTAGGGCAGCAGGAGATTTTGTTTGGTACATTCAAACTTACCCTAAATATTAGAAATTCGCCTATAATATTCAGCCTAAGGCACTTCATCCAAAATATTAGACAATAAAACATTTAAATTTATAGAGAAAAAAGGGCTAGATATTTTTCAAAGGTTGAACATATATTGGAAAGGTTGGTTTGTGTCATTTATTTATAAAAAAAAACAATTTCGGTCAAATGACCACCACGGCTGACTTGGTAGTAGCCCACTCGATCTACCCAATTTTTGATAGCATTGTGTGTGTGTGATTAAGTGATTGGTTCTTCGAGGAAATTGAAGCGGAAAACTTGTACGATATTTGGTTTCAACAAGACGGCGCTACGTGCCACACAGCGTATGCCAACATCGATCTTCTGTGCCCGAATATGGAAATGTGAATTGGACACAGTTAGACTATTATCTTTAAGGATCGGACAAGGACAAATGTTATGCAAACAATACTGAAACAATTGATGAGTTGTACTTTGGAAAACTTTTTGAAAATACAATGCAAGTGGTTGTTAGCGTATTCGATAACTTTCATAGACAACTTTAAAGTCCTTTTCTAATTTTTAAAAAATTGTATGCCTTAATCGAAATTGAATAATGCAGGAGCTCTTCTTTGTTTACTTTAGTGTGACCATAATAACATTCGACACATTCCAAGAATGTTTCAAGAAGGATTTTTTTTTAAGGAGAGGAGGTTGGCTATCAGGCATTCTTTAGCAAAAAGCCTACTGATGATTGAGCCGGGAGGTTCATGAAATGTTTTTATTCTTTAAATCCCTTACTTACACCATCCTCTTTCTTTCCTTTCATTTTAGATCTATCCCGGACCGGATCCCAAGCAGGCCATTATGGGCTCCCTGGTATTTTGCATTCATCACAAACAGGGCTGCAAGTGGTCGGATGAGCTGCGCAAACTCAAGGCTCATTTGAATGCCTGCAAGCACGATGCCACCCAGTGTCCGAATAAGTGTGGTGCCCAAATTCCACGCATCATGATGACGGATCATTTGCAGTACACTTGCACCATGCGTCGCACACGTTGCGAGTTCTGTCAGAGTGAATTCTCCGGGGCGGGACTGGAGGAGCACAACGGCAGCTGTGGCCAGGAGCCGGTGTACTGTGAGGCCAAGTGTGGTCAGCGTGTGCTACGTGGACGCATGACTCTGCACAAGTCCAAGGATTGTGCCAAGCGTTTGCGTCGTTGTGCCCACTGCCAAAGAGAGTTTTCGGCGGATACTTTGCCCCTGCATACGGCTCAATGTCCGCGTGCTCCGTTGGCTTGTCCCCAGCGTTGTGAGGCGGGACCCATAGCACGTGGGGAATTGGAAACACATTTGCGGGATGAGTGTCAGTCTCTGGCGGTGGCCTGCAGTTTTAAGGAGGCGGGCTGCCGTTTCAAGGGTCCACGTCAAATGCTGGAGGCACATTTGGAGAGCAGTGCAGCCGCTCATTTGTCGTTGATGGTGGCTCTGAGTTCACGTCAGGGTCAGCAAATCCAAATGTTGAAGTCGGCCGTGTCCAAGCTGTCCATTAACTATACTGGGACTCTACTGTGGAAGATTACCGATTGGTCGGCCAAAATGTCGGAGGCGCGTGGCAAAGATGGTCTGGAGTTGGTGTCGCCGCCGTTCTATACCTCACAGTATGGCTACAAGCTGCAGGCCTCCATGTTCCTCAATGGCAATGGACCTGGAGAGAATACCCATGTGTCGGTCTACATTAAAGTTTTTGCCGGGGAGTATGATGCCTTGCTGAAGTGGCCCTTCTCGCATTCCATCACCTTCACTTTGTTCGAGCAGGGAGCCACGAGCGGCCAGGGAGGAGTGGCTGAGTCCTTTGTACCCGATCCCACCTGGGAGAACTTCCAGCGACCCTCAAATGAGCCCGATCAGCTGGGCTTTGGTTTCCCGCGCTTCATCTCCCATGAGTTGCTGCACAGCCGACCCTTCATCAAGGCGGACACCGTATTTCTGCGCGTCAAGGTGGATCCCAGCAAGATTGTGGCCGTTTAGGATTAGTTTTTAGTCTTAATTATTTGCTCGACTTGTGTAAATACCGTGTATTTAAATGTACGAGCAGATTTTTATTAACTCCAGCCCCTTCTCTTGTACAGCTTCGGCATTCAGCCCCAGCTTCGGGCGTCGTTGGCCTTAGAAATGCCAACTGGCCTTGGAATGCTGGTTGGGCTGACTTGTTATAGTCATTTAGGCTACAGTTTCAGTTAAACCAAAGCACACGCACATACAGTTAATTCTAAGTTCGTGTCTTAAGTCTTTCGTTTTAGAGATTTTTGTATTTTTGCGCCCCAAGCGAACACTTTCAAAAGATCTTCAATTTAGAACTCTGTTAGTTTTATACTTAAGTCGCATGTACATAGGCATAACGCAGACGTATATTATTATTAGCATCTAAGCCAATGCATTTAGTCATTATCAGCACTAACAACATTAAGTGTATCCATGGAATAGTCACTTAAGTTTACTTTTTTAATGCTAAGAAGTCAAAAGAAAATATAAATAAAATGAAAAGGAAAATTAAACCTCAAGGAATTGTTTGACTTAACAGAAAAGTAAGAAAGCCGCCAACGAACAAATGTAAGTAAATACAAACATTGAGCTTATGTACTATAAGTTTAAGTCTTTACGAACAAAAGTTACAAAAGCGATATTCGATGCCAAATTTGATTATTTCAAGATGTAATGGATGGAAAGAAATTCAATACAAAATTTGTAAATTTGAACGTACCTGTAGCAACCCCAAACATAAACAGTGTTTGTCCAGAGAGTAATAAATAGGACTGAATCGATTTAAAAAAAATTATTAAGCCAGTTGTAACAATTCTTTAAAAACGTTTAAAATATATCGATTTCCAAGCATTGAAGGTTTAACGAACGGAATTCTCCGGAATAACCTTGAGAGCCACGGTGCATGCTTTGTGTATCCCCTCTGTAGTCTTTAAAAATTCTTGCCTTTCATCGATCAAAGTCCGAGGGGCCACATCTGGGCAGAAGGGCGGCTGCGGAAGCGTTGGGATGCCGGCCTTAGCACATTTCCACTTGCCGCCATTTCTGGTCGTCAGTGAGCACTACTTTGCTCATGTACGAATGCTCCGTCACAATTTCATGAACCACAGATTTTGCTAAGTTTGACATCAGGGCAATTAAACGAATACTTAGTCGATGGTCTGAGTTCAAAACTTTACGCACACCAGTCACATTGTCGGTGTTTGTCGAAGTCGAATGTCTTACAGCGCTGTCTTCATCCGAAAAGGCCTAGTGTCACCGAAACACATATCACTTCTTGCTGAAGCAACATCTGGTTAATGCTGTTTGATCATATTAAACGTCTCTGTCGCAAATATTCCGAGTTTCACGTAGAATTTAATCGCGCTACATTATCATCATGCCACACTCACAGAAACAAGTCGCGCCAGAATGCCTGTCCTGACTCTCCAGGTGCCCGGAGACAACTGACCTGCCTAGCTAACGCTAGGAACACCCTCTACCGAATCCAGCCGGAGCGCGCACGCTCCTTAGTGCAGTCGGAATTTAAATTAACCTAAAGCAAAGCAGAATCGTTGGGCAAGTTAAGGCTCAAAAAATATTTTTAAGTCATCTGCGTACATCAATGCACGAGAGTAATTAATTACATAAAGCATTTCATTGATAAATAACACGTAAAGAAGTGGTCCAAGCTGGCTACCCTGGGAAAGCCAAAGGTCACAAACGCCGGATAAAAAGTGCAACTATTAATAACAACTAAATTCTACACTGGAGATAAGATTTTATCCAATTAAGAATTCCCAGCGGAAATCCCAACAGACGCAATTTCAGAATCTACTAAAATCGATAAAAATAACAGCTGTTTGTTTACCTTGAGTTAAAACCAAGAATCACTGAAGAAGTAAATTCCAGTAGGTTTGTAGTAATGAATATGTTTTTAAGGTAGGTACACTCAGAAAAAAAAACCAAGAGCTTTGTACTTGAATCAAGTACGAACGGCGTCAATAGTACGGTGGTAAGTACGAAAATACTTGATTCAAGTACAAAATCCTTATTTCAAGTACGATTTTTTCAATCCCAAAATACTTGTTTGAATACTGTTTCGGGATATTTTAACTATTATAATATCTTTTTGGTCATATATTTACTCTCAAAATAAGTACAAAAAGGTTCTTCATCGAAGTCTAATAACCCCAATTTATGTTTGAAGCAAAAAAATACTTCAAAAAATAAGTACAAAATGTTTTTGGTCTAAGCCTATAAAGGTCTTTATATAATATCAAAATCCAAAGGAAATGAATTAACCAAAGACCAAGAATTTTATACTGTATGTTGGAAATCTACCCACTCACTCTCCATTAACGAAGTGTTAGAACCAAAAGGGAATTTCGAGAACAGAATCAACGTAGAATAGTTCGCAGCTTTCGTAGCACACTTTTTGCAGCTCGCATAGTGAGTCTATTCTCTACTTAATCCAAGAAATTTTATACTTGAACTAAGTACGATCTTTTCTTAAATTTTTGGTCTAAATGTAAGTACGAAATGTACTTGATTCAAGAACGTTTTCTCTCATTTGAGTAATTTTAACAGTCGTTTTTCTATTCTAGTATGTTTCGTACTTAATTTAAGTACATTCAAGTGCAAAACATACTTAAAATTTAGAGTACAAAACGGTATAAATTCTATCCCGATTGGTCTAGAACTATCCCGGTCGTTTTTTTCTGAGTGTAGAAAAGGTAAGGCATTGTAACGACGTTTGGTATTATTGAATTTTTAAAAGCTTTTTAGATTACTTGGTACTCGAGAGAGATAATTCCTCTAGCAAATACGATTTAGGGCTTAAAATTTTACCCTAGCAGTTGCTTATCCATTTGGAAAAAAAGAGACTTCACATTTTTTGTGTCTAAGACTTGCACAAGTCCATAGTACACTTTTCTGAGCGCTTCTTACAATAATCTGAGGGATAAAGATATAAAAAAAATCTTAGAGCTGATTAAGAATAAAAAGATTAAGATATGATGGGTATGCCTGGAAGATCCAATTGAAGTTTTAAGTATTGGATGATAACTATCTTCAGGCAAAGAAATAGGAAACTATGGACTATCAGTAAATAATAAATCCAGTATATGACCATGCGAGTTTTTTACGAAATTAGCTGGAAGTAAAGATAGGACAATCATGCTGACCAAAAAATTTGCTAGCCTTCATCAGAATGAAGAAGAAATGGGAAGACACCTAAGAAACAAAGAGTAAAGATTCAAGCAACAACTTGAAATGTCGCGAAAGGACTTCGAAATGCATTCCATTGCAGAAGCATGCAATAGTAGTTTTAGTTTCGAGTGTGTAAATTCATGTGATGTTATTGAATATGTTCTAAAAGTGAAATCAAATGCGGAAGGCTTGGACAAAGTTAAGCCAAAATTCTTGAAAAAATTAATTCCTCTGCTTCTTGATTTATATATTTAATACGATATTCACAACCTCTGTTTTACCTGACTGTTGGAAAGTTGCTAAAATTATGCCCATTCCAAGAGAAGATTTCCCTTATCCAATTCATTGCTAAGCCTAACTACAGTCTGGCTGTCAAAAGTTCAGAAGCTGCACGATCGCTATTTTAAAGATAGTAGAAGATATCCGAAGGCAGACGGACAATAACAATGTTACATTATTAGCCTTACTAGATTTCAGCAAGGCATATCTTAAGTACTAAGCTTACAAATCTCAACAATTTTTACTCAATTGCAACTTCTGTCTAATCAGGACAAAAAGAATGCACGGAACTCAATCCGCTTACAAATATTTAAAAAGTTTCAGGTACAGGAACACATGCAGGTTGCCAGTTGGCTGGAAAAAGTAACTACTAGCCAGATGAGGAATTCAACAGTTATTGTTTCAGAGCCAATTAGGGTGAACCAAGGAGACGGCCTGTTGGTCGCCTTCCGTGAATCCAAAGTCGGCTTTTGAGCCGTCTTTGAATCGTCTTTGTCGCTAGCTCATTGGCAAAACGGTTTGTGTGGGCCACCAAGCGGTCTTTGTATCTGCTGGTGTGGCGGTTGATCTGAGAGCAAACTGGAAGAATGCCAAGGTCTTCTACCGAGCATTTTACGGAAGATCTTGTTCTGCATCGTCTCAACCGTTTTAATGGAGGTGTCACAGGCAGTGCCCCAGAGGCAGGTACCCCAAGTTTAGATCGGTATGATTAGTGAAAGCCCTGATCCTGGTCTAAGGAGCCAGTCCAATTTGTTAGCATTGCTGACAGCCACAGCTCGTTTAATGTGGTCAGACCAAGTAAGTCTACTATCCAGTGTTATGACCAGGTACCTGACGGAGGACGAATGTGGTCTGAATGAGTCGTTCAGCAATACTCTAGCTTGAAGCCGTCCTGTGGCTGAAGCTCTACAGGCAAAGTCTACTGATCCTCATTTTCTATTACTAAATTTTGATTTTAAAATTTGATTTTTATTGCCGCGTTAAATTAAGCTGTAAAGTAAAAGTTGTGTAGTTTGTGAACCCGAGGACTAGTAAATAAGTACAGAAGAAGGTTTAAAACAATAAATAGTGAAACCAGAAGAAGCATGTGCGCCATTTGTATGGAATGTTGTCATATTAGCTCATCGATTAACTACGGAAAACGTTTCTTAAGCAAACTCTCCAACTTTCGTATGCCCGTTTGGGAGCTACCATCCGCATTTTTATCCGCACTGCCCGTGAAGCTGCCCACGCTAAAGATAAACGCACGCTTGGGCGTAGACGAAGAAGCTGTAGCTGTTGTGTCACTTGCAGGCAAAGGCTGATCGGTTTCATCGTTGGATGTCACTGCAGCTGGCTCGCTGCTGCTAATGTCCTCCTCACCACTGGCCACTGTCATTGAGGGCATCAAACCACTGACAGCAGCCGCTGAAGCGGTGTGCTTAAACAAATCAATCAATTGCAATTGATCCACTCGTTTTACGGCCTTCATGTCCAAAATCTTTTGATATTCGGCTATGGTAATGTCCGGTAGCAATTTTAACACTTGTTGGGTAAAATGAGCTGGAGGCTGTACGGGAGTCATGACCACTTTGATAATCATTTCGGCACGGGTCATGTCTTTGACCACCACTTTGGTGTAGCTGGTGGGTGCCTTGCGATTGACACTGGAACCCACCGAGGGCAACTCCAGCAGAGCCGACTTTAGAGAGTGTGTGTCCAAGAGCAACTGTTCGCAACCCAAAACATTATTCGAGCCATCCGAGAGAGTGAGTTTGCATCTGTAGAGAACCTGTATGAACTTGGGTATGAAGGCGGCCACAAAACGATGACAGAATTGGGTAAAGTATTTTCTCGAACTGGCCAAAGTGTCACGTATGGTGGGCACGGACTGTTTGAAGTTGCCACAAATGCTGCTGATGAAGGAGCTCTGATCGCCCACATTGTTGATGTGTTGCCACTGAACCTTGGCCATGGCCTGCAGCGAGGGCTCACAGCCGGTCTCTAGATCCTGCACCAAAAGCTGAATGCAGTTGGAAATGATGCTGAAAAGATGAAGAAAAATGACTGATAAAAATCTTCATAATTACAAAAGACTTGAACATTAGCATAACTTTACTAACACTTCTTGACTGCAGTAAGGCATTTGACACAGTAAATCACGAAAAACTTCTTACTATCTTAAGAAATCTATTTAACTTGCGTTCTTACCTAAACAATAAAAATCAAGCAGTTGTATCAAACGCAAACATGTCAGAGTTTCTCCCCTTCACACGTTAAATCCCACAGGGATTAGTTTGAGAGCCTCTTCTGATTACAGTGCATGTTTATGATAATCCCAGTGTGTTGTCAAAGTGTAAAGTTCATATGTATGCAGATGATGTCCAAAGGTAAAAATGTTAGTGGTCCTTTGAGTCAAATTGATCAGTGTATTAATGCGTGTAACAATGATCTATTTAATGTGAGTGATAAGGCCAAGAAAAATTGACTTCACATCAACCCCTTCAAATCGAAGTGCCTTATCATACACGAAAATATCTTAAATATTGAAAATTTTGCAAGTATACGAATAGAGAACCTAGAATAACCCTTAACAAAACTCAGACTGACGCACTGCTTAGGCATCTATAGCTAACCCAGAATTGTTAACTAATTAACATACGACACCTGATTGCGAAGTCATTCGTTATTCCTTTTTTTACGGTATAGAAATTTTTGGAAAATATGATGCTGGTAGCCAACATATATTAAATGTAATCTTTAATAGCTTTGCAAGATATATTTATGGTCTACAAAGAGGGGATCACGTCACAAGCTCTGCATTAAAAATATAAGACCTCAGCCTAAACGTTTGGACAAGTTATCGAGTTCTTTTATTCTTCCACAAAATAATTTTTAGACAAAATCCGAACAACTTGTTTAACATGGAAAGCTTTACCTCATTCAGAATAACCTGCAATCTTGTCTGCGTGAAAAACAGACTGGCTTGTTTCCACAAACACAATTTCGTAAACGCTGTTCGTCTTTGGAACCAATTGCCACACAGCCTTAAAACTTTCAGTGGCGCTTACACATTAAGAAAAGATCTCCAAACACATCTTCAGAGAGCCGTTTAAACTCTAGACAAACAAAACTAACCCAGCCAGTATTTTATGAAATTTTTAATCACATTCGAGTCAATTTCAACTCCTCACTCTGATTAAAATAGTCATAAGTGCTCTCGTTTTCTGATCATTAATGATACTTTTGTAGGGAGAAAATGATACCATAGCCGCGACTCTTCATGAAGAGTCGTTTATATCAGTTTCGACTCATTTTCGAGTCAATTGGAACTATTCTTCGAGTCGTTTTTTAATCAATCACTTTTTGAGCAATTGCATGAATCATTTGCGATTCTTCCTTAAGGAGGTTGACCCGTGTGATGGTTTCAAAAAATCGAAAAAAAATGTATATATGTGGTTAAAAGGATTTCTCTATATCCGATGTCGTTAGAAAGTTATACCTCTACACATATAAATACGCATATAAAGAAGAATTTTCAAACTCGCTTTTCTCTAAACCACTTTTTTTAACTAGTCAACATGAATTCTCGAAAGCGACTTGACCGATTGCCTTCAAACTGTAAGTGAATGTTCAGCATATATGGGGCTATGAGCTAAAGAAGGATATTTGGAAATTGTCACGTCGTTTTTTTTATGTTTAAGTTTGAAGTAATGTGAAAATTGCTTGTATTTGTTGACATTGGTCGACAAAAGAGACTATCTTCTAAAGTATTTCGAATTTTGAAAAATCTTTTGGGATAATATTTTTGAACATCTAAGATTAGAAATAAAAAAATAAAACATTTCAAAATATGTTGAAAAAAAAATTTTTTCTAGACCAGAAGAGGGCTTTTACAAAATGACGGCCATTGAAAAATTAAAATTTGATTTTGGGCCCTTTTTTTTGTAGTTTAGTGTAACAAAAATAAATAGTAAATTTTTTTTTAAATTATGATTGAGGATCAGACTAGAAAGTTGACAATTCTGCGTCGATTTCAGTTTTAATCATCAAAATCGGTTCAGTGTAACTGGAGAAATCATAAATGGGATAAAAGTTTGAAGTAATTCGAAAATTGCTTGTTTTATCGAAGACATTGGTCGACAAAATTGCCTTCTTCATTTGCCCTACAAATTGCCTATAAGGAGGCAAATAGGGTTGTCGGAAACATATCAAAATATCAATATATCGATTTTTTAAAACTGATCGATATTTTTGGCATATTTTATGGTCATTTTTTGATTTAAGTAGCGAGCGCCAACGCATTTTAGAAAAGCTAAGAGAAAAAGGATTGGAATTTTATAACAGCAAATTACAGCGACATAAGAAAAGGCACAGCCAAGTGTAATTTGTGCGAAAAAGTAATTAAAACAAGCGACCAAATGACCACTGATTTGACTTTATGGAAGACCATTTTTGATTGTGATATAAAAAAAAACTTTAGGTTGCCAAAAACCTCATGGAAAAGTAATCCCTTAATCTTCTGGAATCCGCAAAAATAATTATACAAATATTCGACAACCCTAGAGGCAAGCCACATCGGTGGAGCACAAAGTAATTGTTTCCCATACAAAAGAACGAATTTAAGGAAAAGCTAGGCTTACTTCCGAATAAAATGTTCATTACGTCAGATCCTCTAGTAGTACCAAAAACAGCTTTAGATTTATAAGAAAATGTACCTGAAGTTAAAGAGAAAAAATTTAATTCAAGTGATTTTTGGGAAAAAAAGGTGATGAATAAAGAAAATTTTTGAATTAATTACAAAATTGGTTATCTCAAAAATCTAAAATGTTTTAAAAATGTAAACCGATTATTCCTACCGAAACTATAGGATATCTTAACAAAGAATCGTATTGGCTAGTTTTAAACTTCCTATGCTTAAAAAAATATTATATTTTGTAAAAGTAAGTAACAAATTTTTATTTTCCAATTGTAAAAAATAGTACCCCACTATATATATATTTTTAACATTAAAGTTTTTTTTTTGTAAAATTTTAATACTCCTAAATAGATGGTATTAAAATTTTCCTGCTAAAGGGCTGAACTCTGGCGCGATTTCGCTTTTTCGACCCACTGTGCGCCCACAGACATAAGACTGAACTACAAAACGGACACAGAAAATTGTGCTCACATATACAGACATCTACTTGAACATAGTAATAAAAAAATAGACTCGGTTTCAAACTAATTGGATGACGTATGTCGACAGCATCTCGAACAGCTTAAAAAACCCAACAACTATTTCTTAAATCTTCAAAAGTCTTAGCCAACTCACCGATGAAACACATCCTTTTCCTCGCTCATATCAATTTTACTGACATAGACCGAGGTGACCTTCTCTTTCAGTTTATCCTCCAGCTGTTGTACCGTCTCCAGGCAATATTCCCCCGTAGTCAAAACACAACAAATGCGTACCAAATCATCACGTGAAAAACGTTGGGCATCTCCCTCCTTGAGAAAGTTATGAAACACCTGGCCCGCAGCTGTGGACAGATTCTGCATGTCTCGTGTAAGCATGGAGACGCTTTTGCCTATGGAACTGCCCGTGCTAAGGGGCGTCAGTTTGGGTGTGCTGCCCTCCAACACCTTGGAGGCATATTCCCTCAAATACTTCTTAAAGACCAAAGCCAAATCGTACATGGGTTGCTCATTGCTCAGCTGATTACACTGGACCATGCACTTCTTGTAGAAGACAAACAAATCTCCGGAGCTGGCATACACCGTGGTCTTGGATTCGGCAAACTTGTACGGCTCCTTGGACATTTCCACAAACTTGTCCATTAGCTCGCTAAGATTTCGATCAATGCTGCGTATATAAATATCCAAATGAGACTTAAAGCATTGACCAATTTGGTCATGGAACACATTGGCTGAGGCAGTCTCCTTGGTATCCACTCCCAGGGTGATGCCCGTAAACCGTTTGGACAGCAACTGCTCAAAGGCTTGGGTTTTGTTAATGGCAAACAGCAGCAGACGCACATCAATCTCTGTGTGACGTTTGGCCATTATCTGTGCCAGCTGTTCCCTCGTTTGTTTGCAAAACTCCACTGTAATGCGCTCCGACAACTCCCAATCCAAGGGGAATACAGCCCCATATTTATCCTCAAAGTCCAGCAAATGACGCTTCAGCCAGGCATAACGTTTGTCTATCTTATCCAGCCAGGCTATATCCTGATTCTCATGAAACAATTGCATATACTCCTCCAGCTGTTGGGCTATAAACCATTTGAGCAGCTCCTTCTTAACCTTGGGCTCCAGCACGGACATGACTTTGCAAGCATCCGCCAGCTGATTTAGACCCAAACGGTGTGTTGAGGACGGTTTGGCTGCAAAGGCCTCCTTGAAATCCTCCGAAATCTGCTGGGCCAAAGTTATTTGAATTTTGTCCACACTCTGGGAGAGATTCTATAAAGACACCCATTAATTCCATTTCATTTGTAATCATTTCTAATCCCCACCTTGATTTCCTCTATATCCGAATACTGTTGAAAATGTTGATTCACCTCGGTAATGGCCTGCAGCGGATTTAAGATCTCTCCATAGGATCTGCGTTCGATTAACTTGTTCAGACTCTCTATGCCACCCACCAGCATATGCAAGTGATTTAGCGTAGTAATGGCTGAGGTTAGATTCCTTTTGGCACAGTCCAGCTGCTTAATGTCCCGCGTTATCTCCTTGACCATTTCCTCGGTGCGTTCCGCTCTCGTCTTGACATCAATAATGTGACTGAACAGGGAACTAATCACCTTCTGGGCCTCACACAAGGCCAGCTGACCATCCTGACCCGTATTGCTTTGTCCCCTTACCACGGAGCGTATGTTGTCATCAATCAAGGACACTTCGCACTGCATGCGTTGAATGGTCTCATCTATGCCCACCAGAGATTGCTCGTTGGGGAACAGTTGATTGATATAGTCCACGGTGTTAAAGTCGGGCGCATCCATGGGATCGTCGGTTTTGAGTACCTGGAAGAGTAGATGCTGGAGGAGTTCCTTGACTTGTTTGTTTTGCTTAACTGACCTTGTCTATGACCTGCTTCACTTCTTTGGAGAAGTGAATCTTATTGTTGGCCACCGCACCCGCACCCGCCTCCGCCATCTCCACAGCAGCTTCATTCATTTTTTGTTGATTGTAATTTTGTTGATAAGATTAGTGAGACCGCATTTAGTAAGACCACATTTGATTGAACTGTAAAGTTAACAGTCAACAGCTGTTATGTTAAGGGCAGCACAGTGGGTCCACATGAGCAAAATGTGGTGCTAACAATTTCTGTCGAGCAACGTCTATTAATATAGCCGGCCGACAATTTTTGCTTGTGATATTAAATGTTATGCAATAGAATCGCTACGATATGATACGAGCCTAAGAGAGAGAGAGCGAACAGCTGACCTCTTTCTGGAAGAAGCGGTGTCGATTGAGCAAATTTTATTTCTAATACAGCCAAGCGCTGAATTGGCATAAAGTAGGATACTTAGACTGAACGAAAGGGTCTAGTTCACAACCCGAAATGTAGCAACTGGTTGCTCTTTCTATCCAAATCAATGTATTGAACGGGTCCATTTCACACAGTCAAGTCATAGGCAGGGGCCAATTGTCCCCGGCAGCAGTTATTTGCAACCAGCAGAAAGCCAGTTTAACTTTGTGTGTTCCTTATCACAGTCTGTTTATGTCGCTGCTAAGTATAACAGTACCTCAAAATCTGTCGGTCAACTCACTCATCACTAGTTCGTTTGCAAAAATTTAAATTTATTACATATTTTAATTAAACAATTCTTCAAAATATATTTTTTTGTTGCCCAACCAACGACGATCTAAATCTAGACTGAATGATTGCTCGGTCGAAAGAAGCTTTGTCTCAGGCTGCAACCGCCTTCGTCACGAACTCGAACCGTTTTTGTCACGCACTCGAACCGTCAGAGCCCCGTCTCACTCCAATCCATCAGCTGTAGTGAGCTTGCGGCCAGCGAATATCGTAAAAATTTAAAATGTGCGCCAAAGCGCTGACTAGTGTTAAAGAACTCGATTGAGTGGGTGGCGAAAGTGATTGAGTGAAACTATCCTATAGGGCTAAATTTCACATTTACAAATGGCGAGTGGCAGCGTCTGAGAGAGTTTTCTTGAATGTGGTAAAGGCTAGCTTAACTCTTTTCCATTTTGGCTGCTGAACCCAACAGTTGTATCTCTTTAATCCGCTTTAAAAATTGCAAAGTTCAGTCGGAGTGAATAAACTCAAGACGCGAGTGAGATTCCAAAATTTAAAAGTGAAGTTAAGGTTGTAAAGCTATAGCAGAAGTAGCGGTGGATCAACAATTAATTAAAATTTCGGCAAGAGCCTGCCCAAAGATAGGGTAAGTGTTTCGCTTAAGGGCGCTTATTTAGGGAAATCCCATTGAAAGCCGATCCTCACAAGCTTGGCATGGTTGCTTCCAGGTTTGGCTCTTATTCTGGAGCGAAAGTTCTCGTCAAATCAAATCCCCAGTACGTGGATACGGCGGCGCTGACTTGGAAGCCCTAATCTCTGCTGATTTCACTCAAATCTACATCCACTCCATTTATCACTTTGCATTGGTGTTTGAGTGATTGACACATCTCTCCACACCCATCTCTCCAAAATTTGGCGGAGTGGGCTAAGGCCAGGGGAACAGACATAAGCTCTTCAGTGCAAATCCGAAAGCGTGGGCAGCAAAGACATCGTCGGGCGGCTGCGATTTTTTTTCGTGTTCCGGTGGATGTCAAATAAAGGAGGACTCGGTAGCCCCTGCACGACACCTAGACGCACACCAAAGTGCATGAACGTCAAAAGTCTGTGGAAAAGAGTGAAGTGCTACTCAAAGTTGGTTAGGATTCATCGCCGTGGTTGATTTCTCCCTGAGCCGGCGGAAGCTCCGGTCTTATCCCTGATTCGTGGCGAGTAAATTGGGAAGAGTGGTTTTTTTTTTATTAAAGCAGATACCAGAAGTTCTAAAGTCTAGCCTAAAGAGAAAAAAAAGGTTTTTTTGCGATTCCATAATGGCCACCATTGGTTTAAAAGAATCAGAAATTGAGCGAGTCTACACCAAAGAATAACGGCATAAAAGAAATTCAAAAATAAGCTTAGAAAAATTGAGTGAGATTTTTTTTGTGGTTTTTTTGAGTGGCTTTTGAAATAAAAAAAAAAAACGTTTTAGAATATTTTCTTTTTCCCAAGCAGCAACATCGACAAGAGAGCGCTTTCTTCGGTGGACTGGAGCAAGTAAAAACGTGAGTTTAAAGCAGTGTCCGGCACCGTTCAATGTTCTGTGTATAGAAGTAGCGACGTCCATCCTCTGTAGCAGCGGCGTCGATACACAGACACCATACGAGCGTACACTGCTCTCTTTTGCACTAACAAACATGTGCTAACTGAGAGCGCTCTCGCGTGTCTGAACGCACACATTCAAAGGCAAAATAAGCATGTGTGTTTTGCCGGACGCTGGTTTAAAGTCAATAAAATGAATGAAGAAAATGAATCAAAAGGGAAAGAACCCTCAGCCAATTTAAAAGTCTTCTCCACAAAATTTTTTTTTGTTTAAGTCATTGCTGGCTCGAGTGAGAGATTTCTCTCTCATTTGTAACTCAAACTCTGTCGGTCGGTATTTATCCGACTCATTGGCATTTTGTGCTCAATAATCCAATGGTAAAATTTATGCATACTCAAAGAAGACTTATCATGAATTTATCAAGAGAGTTAAGTCAAATTCTTAAATTGTTTTCTTATCTCATATTGCAACATGGAGTTTATTTAAGCTAGGATAAAAATTACTATCTCTGTTTATTATTTAGTTTATTTTTCTATTTCTTTCGGCTTGGATACACTGAAAGTATACCCGAGTTGTCATAAAGATGTTAAGCTTTTGCGATATAACTGAAATTTTTAGCTGTTAATAAACCCTTTATAATGAATTGCTAATTTAAACCGTTTTGACTTCCGCTAATCATGCCACCCTCAACAAGACCTGAGGATTCCAATCATCAGTAGCTTGATGTAATGTGTTTGTGTGTGCGCAAGTCCTGACTTCTTTGTCCTACAATATGTGTCTCTTTCCGGTTAGAATATCTATTTTGTTTGCTTGTCCTCAGTATCGCACTTTTATATAAAAGGAAAGGAAAGATTAATAGGCCTTAAGGTCAGGCAAGAGACCAAAGAACACCACCCATAGCCGACGAGCAGCAGCCGGAGATCAAAAGCGTGCGCTCTTGCTTGCCTATCCAACATCTAGCCTGAATCGAATTATATAGGAGGGTAACCCGTTACACAGCCAAGCATTGGTGCAAACAAAACACAACCGCGAAAGAGCAAGACAGGGCGAGGTTCCAACCTGAGCGCCATCGCAGCACAGCTAGCAGCGAAGAGGCACCGAGCAAACATTTTATCTAGGTTTACCTCATCTGTGATATGAAATAGTAGCACGAAACTTTGAAAGCAGAATTGAAGACAAGATTTGACAGTTCAAATTCCACTCCAGGTATCCAGAAACAACATTGTTTCATTGCCGGATTGGATAATTGATTGCTAATCAAGCGTTATTCGTCTAAAAGTCTTATAGTGCGCAGCATCTTGAGCCACAAACTCGTTATTTTCAGAGAAGTCACAGTGCACAAGCATCTGAGTGATCAGGTCGTGTAAATAGAGCTTGACATTAGCTTACAGTTTTGGTGATAAATTCAGCAAACTTCTAAAACCAACCGCAGTTTCTGGATCCGCCGTGTAAAATTCCTTTATACTGGATTTTTGGATTATTTACTTGGGTAATAAAAGTCTTTTAGTGCGGTGAACCAAATTGAACAAAAATTTTATTAATTGTTCATTTTTGATGATATAATATTTGAAAAAACTGTCAAACATCTAAAAATTAATACACCCGCTCAGAGGCTGTCTTCCATCTTGATATAAATTGTGAAGGGAACATAAAAATATGCTCTTTTAAAAAAAAAAATTCTGATTCGGAAAAAATTAAACAAAAAATTACTGATTTTTTTAAAGAAAAAATTACACCCGATAGCTTTGGTAGCAGTCTCTTATTTTTGTCGACAATTTTACGTGAAAATAACGAAAAATCGTTTTGGGGTCGACCCCGTAGGAGTAATCTATGTAATCTAGAAGTAATGATGTAATGGATCACACAACACGTCTGACTATGGCTGCAGCAAGATCGAGAGCAAAGGCTGTGTAGTTGGAACTGAAAATTTCAAACAAATGGAACAACGTATCGGCGAGAATGCAGTCGAAAAAAAGTTACAGTTATGGAAAAGCCTTTTGATTAGCTTGCGAAAAGCAATGCAACTAAAGACAGTTTGCAAAAACCATTTTATTTACTGGATTTGTAGCTCCAAATCTATCAGAAACAAGCTTAGTTCGTTGATTTTGTAAGTCGTATTCAAAATGTTTTAAACTAGGACAATAGCCGCAAGAATTATTAGCCACTCTTTGTAAAAATTCGATTGTTGCTAAAAATAACTTTAACTTTATTATACAAGAAGGGTAAATACGCTTAATTACTGTGTAAAAAGTGAACTGCTCATGGAGCCTGGAGTAGCTGACGATGTACCCCCCATGGTGCTGCTCAGGCCCAGCATGGAGGTATCTCGCTGTGAGGCTGTGGCCATTCTTTGATATCGTGCTATATGATCCAGCGAATAGGGTAAAATGGGCCTAACACTGTGTATTTCCAGCAGAGTCAGATTATCCAGCTTGGCATAGGTGCCCTCACCCTTAATGAAGGCATCAATGGAGGTACGCAACTTGGATTCACGTATATCGAATATATCCTTGATAACAGTGCGCAACTCTTCACAACGTGGGACATCATCCGGAGCAGTGCTCATTACCAGTTGAGCCACAATCATATAATGCTCGCTGGGCATTTTGGTAAAGAATCTGTAAGGCAAATCAATTAAAAAATTTGTTTTTCGGAACCAGAGAAGGTAAAACTTACTTGGAACGCTTTTCCTCTTCTTTGATTTCTTCTAAAACGTCCATGTCCATCCATTCGGGAGGGACAATGCGGCATTTCTGTTGCTTGCGCAGATGCGCAGCCAGCCAAAGGGGAACAAAAACGGGAAAGCCCGCGCGAAATGGACCCACCGAGCCGTAGATCAAATGCAAAGGCTCATTGGAAAAGTTGGGAATGATGCTGATCATACATTTTTCGCCAATAAACTCTATGATGGCAGGATCCATGGCAAAATAAACAATAACAAATTTTTATGTTTGCTCTGGGGATTAGTGTGACCAGATGGTAAATTATTGATCGTGACTCGTGATCGTGATTGTGGAAGATAAGCGTTTGGGTAAGCAATTAATTTGACAAATTTTTGATAAAAATTTGGATATATAGTCATGATTGACGATTGTGCAGTACTTGAAACATAAACCAGTATTAATTTGATCAAATATGGACAAAAAATTATTTCTATTCAGTCAAATTTGTCAAATTATTTGCCGAAACGAAACTGAATCGGAGCACAAAAAATACTGATGGAGTAACGACAATATTCAGGCCTGTTTTCAAGTACGAATTCGATCTATGGGATTTGGAAACAGTTGAGATACCCACAAAATGTATTAAAATTTGGTTAGATCGATTTTGAAATCATGACAATTAAATGAAGGTTTATTTAAAATTTGAAGAAACAAATAGAACGGGACCATTTAACAGTTTAAACTTAATATAAATCATTTACAAAAATAATGATCATTATTTTTAGCATGATTTCACTACGAATCAAAATGGTCCATCTCTAATGCAAAATGCCAAGTGCGTAAAAACCCACCTCCGGTCACACTGGCCATAACGTCAACATATTTGTGCGGGCGGAGGCAGCAGAGAGAGAGAGAAAGATTTGGATTCATTGTATTATCATTGTAATCTCATTATATTAACAATATTTTCCACGAAAAAGACTTGACTATAGTTTCTCGTTCGTAATCAGCGTCATCCACTGCCAGTAACAGCAACAAATGCATTTGCTTTTGCCTGCTTTGTGACTTTGTAAATCCAAACAACAACTACAACATAAGGGAAGAGACCAAAACAAAGGCAGCCTCAAAATCCAAAACGTCATTGGCTGGCAATTAAACAACAACAAACCAACAGCCAGCGGAAGTGGAGAGTGGAGTGGGCGTACGTAGATGCTGGTTAGCTTTTACGCTCATATATCACGCACTATGGACAGCGTATTCGAGGCCTATCTAGGCTCCGATATTGTCCTGGCTGTGGGCAGTGGCGAAACAGAGGATATACCCAAACGTAATACAGATGTTTGGGTTCTAGGCAAGCGCTATAATGCCATACAAGGTAAGCGAAGTCTATTACCCATACTAAACAACATTTTATTAAATTACTCTACTTTCCAGAACTCGACCTCATACGCCGTGACATCTTGTCCCGTCTCTGGTGCACCTATCGCCATGGTTTTGTGCCTCTGGGTGAAGTGCAGCTCACCACAGACAAGGGCTGGGGTTGCATGCTGCGCTGCGGACAAATGGTTCTAGCTCAGGCCCTTATCGATTTGCATTTAGGACGCGATTGGTTCTGGACTCCGGATTGTCGGGATTCCACTTACCTCAAAATTGTCAATCGTTTCGAAGATGCACGAAAAAGTTTCTACTCGATACATCAAATAGCTCTAATGGGCGAGTCACAGAACAAAGCGGTGGGCGAGTGGCTGGGTCCGAATATGGTGGCCCAAATCCTTAAGTGAGTGGTGTTGGGTGTGATTGTGAGAGTCATGTAATGATTTTTTAAATTTTTTCTTAGAAAATTGGTTCGCTTTGATGACTGGAGTTCGCTGGGGATTCATGTGGCCATGGACAGCACTGTGGTTCTGGATGACATATGTAAGCTGAAGGTTTGCCTTTAAAAATGATTTTTAGATTTTAGTAGAATTTTTTTTTTAATTTAAACCGAGTTTTTGAATTTATTGAAGCGCCATAACAGAGATTCGGCAAAATTCAGCGGAGCTTGTAGGTGAAATTAGGGAATTCAGACGTGATCCATAATTTTATTTATTTATTTACCCAAGAGTCAATATCATCTGACCAGAGTTTGTGAATGAAAAGCACAAAATGGGAATTCCGGAAAATCGTTTAAGAGTAGTCTATGATGCTCCTAAAGCGGAAGATGGTTGGTGGGATTCCAGTTGAAGAATTTTTGAAACGATTGGGGTTGATTCTGATAATTTTGGTGATGCGGTGACCCAACACACTACCCATATTTAAATATTGGTCGTTAAATTCCATAGACCATTTTTTGATGAACCCAAGAACACCCATAGCATTCTTAGAGATTACAGAAATATGATTATTAAAGCCTAACTTAAGGACAAAAATCAGAACAATCGTTTGGTCGAATACATACGGATGTGTGCGATGAAAAGCTATATATTCACAGTTTTTAACGGTTTCTGCATGTATGCAGGAAATTTAAGTCCAACTGAAGAAGAGCAGACATCGGTTCGCTATTAGATAAGCAGAATTTTAGGTCATCGGTGAAGAAAAACATGAGGGATGTAGTTAATGAACAGATTAAAAAGTAAAGCTCCCAGACAACACTGAGGAACCCCTACAAGTACGATAAAAGATTCAAAAACCGTCGAATTAAAACTGACACTTCGGGAACTGTCTGTCAAATAAGCATTTATCCACTTAAGATGGATAAGAGGAAATCCAAGTAGATACAGTTTGTGAAGGAATGTTTAAAACTTTGCGATTTTTGGTTCATTTGATTACTATTTAACAGGGAATCAAACCGAAACGAATTTCGGTTCCGTTTCCGGTACCCTTTTATTTCGGTATCGTACCGGTACGTACCGGGATGGACCGGTAAAACTAATAGAAATGTTAAAACTTTAGTTTAATCAAAGTTGGTAAGCAACAGTACATATGTGTACATTAAATTATTTAAACTACTTTGAAATTAATTACAAAGAAGGTATATTAAGGATCATTTCTTCGAAGCATGATATCGGTCATTGTATTTGCGTCCATCGGATTCGGAGCGGAGTCATAATAAACTTCACGCCGGAAAATAAATGTTCTACGCAGCAAGAATAACTTATAATAGTTCATACAATTCCGGAAACTTTGTCAAATTTTCTGACCACCATTTAAGTACACTATCTTTATTTTGTAAACGTTTTAAGCTCAGGAAAACCTTGATCCGGCATTATACTTTAAATTGTCTTGTGAAAATACTAAACTATTTGTATTGTCCTGATTCTTTTCTTAGAAATTCATATATAATATAAATCGTTCATCGTTATTTGGTTCAGTGCTGCTTTCCTCATTTAGTTTCAATTGAACAGAAGTGGATAAAATTCTTGAAAATATACATATCAGTCGAAGCAGTTACACATGTTCTTTTCTGTTCAGAGATTAGCCTGACATTATAACGAGAGTCTAAGAAAATACCACATAGAAATTAGTGTTGGGTAAAGGTTGTTCTTTTCGCTGAACATGTTCACTTGATCTTTTTTTCTAAGTGAGTCAACTCACTCAATTCGCTCACTTGTTCTCTTGTTCAATTGTTCTTGCTCATTTGTTCTTGCTCACTTGTTCTTGTTCATTTGTTCCGGTTCACTTGCTCTTGTTCTGTTGTTCTTGTGTTCTCAGCGAGCGAGAGAAAACAGATGTGTGTGTATTGCTGTTTGGCCCCCGATCATCATGCAGATGCCAAGCACAGTTTGCTCGTCATATTAGCCATCTACTCGTCACGTATTTTTGGCAACATGTAGGGCTGGCTTATACACTAAGCTTGCAATCCTTTGCTGGCTTAGAGGACCGAATTGCTCGACATTTTCCACAAGGGCAGAATGGTCGTTGTTGTTGTTCTGCCGTACAACTGGATCCACTGTGCGGTGTGATGCTTTGTGATTTGCAACTTAAGGTAACGCTGCAATATTTTCATTTCGCCGTTTTAATATCCAATTCGGTCGCTCAGAACCGAAACCGTACCGGTACAACGTTTCGGTTTTAAAAATATCGGTTCTCGGATACCGGTATACAAAAAATTAAGAATATCGGTTCCGGTACCGGTTCTGAGTTTCAATCGGTTCTTTTTTGGTATACGGTTCCGGTTTGATTCCCTGCTATTTACCCATCTCCATGTCAATCTAACTTCATATAAAAATATTTGAATATGTTAAAACTTCCTTTAACAGATTTGCCTTGTTCAGCAGAACAACTTGCTCCCTAATCAAGTCTAAATTCGCACTGATCCTTCAGCTGAACTAAAGTGATGCGGTATCATAATTTCAAGTATCATGATAGTAAGCTACTTTGAAGTGATACTGCTCCCGCCAACAGTAATTGTGTATCGATAGGCATTCTATCGATAAAAACATGCGCATTTTGAGCATTGATTGCAAAGTTGTTAAAAAATGTAGCACTTCGTTCAGCAGAAACTATTCGATGCATAGTTTTATGATGCTACTTACTCAGGGATCAATTATTCTGCTGAACACGCCCATTACTCGTCTCATATTTACCCTTCTTCAATCGAATCATAAAAGTTGTGTATTTCCGGATTTTTTGGAACGCTAGATCAAAATTTTGGAAAATTCCGCGACTTTTTTGAACATTCGATCTAACCATTCACGTGACTACGATTGCCATCTTTCAAATCTTAATGATTCCCAAAACTCATAAAAATTATGCGAAAAATCTAAGCTCAAATGACATTTTTTCGTCAGTTCGTCTTACATATATACACTTCTAATATTTACCCATCTACAACTGCAGTCCAATTATGTCGCGATTCTCTCAATAGTTTGATCTACACCTAGTAATAATCCGTCCAGATGACTATACATCAAAACTTCATAATAATCTTAGGTCATAGGAGGAATTGGCAAGTTTCTAAATATTTTGGAGTGTTCAATTGACTCCTCTAATGAAGATTCTACACCTCTTATATACTCGATACTTATACTTGCGATGAAACGGGATCCATTTGTGTTGCGCCATTCTGCTAACATTTAAGAATATACAACATTTTGATAAAACTTACCTTTTTTTTCGATAAGAATTAGTCGCATTAGGTATGTGAAGTGATTTGTGTCGAAATGAAGTTAAATGGGATTTTTAAGTATTTTCAGGATGCGTTAGCAGTTCTTGCAATTCTTCTGTCTGTTCTTCACACCATAAACTTCAATTTTGTTTGTTTGAGCTTCGCTTTTAAAAGGTTTTATTCCCAAATCCTTCCGCAAAATTTTCCACGAAGTGCACTCTACGTATGCGTGTTTGTGGTTTACGGCCAAATAATGTAAATTTGTTGCGACTTTGAGTCACAAGATTCCAAATAACCGCCTCAGAAGGTCATCCAAACTGACCATAAAATGGAAGAAACTCACGATGCACTTTTTTGACCGAGCATAAATTTTGATAATTCAATTTAATAATCTGCAATTATTGTTCGTTTGTAAGTCAATTCATGGTTAAATTTTAGCATAAACTGAACATGTTTGACAGTAACATGTGACACAAAAACAGTTGAGCTTTCAAAAACAGTGTTGCCCAATAGAAAGTTGCAAAAAAATCACACTGATGACGACTCTCCAAACAGAGAGCTATTTTAAGGAAGATGTCTTACAGCTAAACGGACGTTTGATGTAAATTTTGGTTGGTGTGACCATATATTTTGAAGTTGAAAACCTCGAAATGGCTCGATACTTAGGCAGCCTTCACATTGTTCGACACAAAGACTAGTAGTCCGGCGTTATGCTATTTTTTAATTTAAACTTTTAAATTGTCAAATTCATTTATAAGCTGCAGATGTTAAGGAGGTTAGGGAAGTTATGGGAAAAATTTGAACGATCGGCAAAAAATACAGTTTGTAATTTAATATAATTATTTATAAGTTTTTCTGAATCTTTATAAAAAATGTGTTTCGTTGAAGAGTCAGAAAAAAGAATTAATATGTTAGTCTAATATAATATTAAACTTATTTTCTTCAAAACATTTTTTTTCCAAAGATTCCCTTAGTCTGGAGGGCGACACCTGGAAGCCATTGTTACTCATCATCCCCTTGCGTTTGGGCATCAGTGACATCAATCCCATCTATGTGCCAGCTCTGAAACGATGCTTCGAACTGGAGAGTAGTTGTGGCATGATTGGTGGCCGTCCCAATCAAGCTCTTTACTTTCTGGGCTATGTGGATGAAGAGGTGTTATATCTGGATCCGCATACCACACAAAGAACAGGCCTGGTGGCCCAAAAGACCACAGCCACGGAGCAGGAGCACGATGAGACGTATCACCAAAAGCATGCGGCACGCCTTAGTTTTTCCGCCATGGATCCCTCGTTGGCCGTTTGTTTTCTGTGCAAAACTCGCGACAGTTTTGACACATTGCTGAAACAGCTTAGGTTGGAGGTGCTCAGCCTAAGCACACCCGCCTTGTTTGAGATTAGCCAGACACGTGCGGTGGACTGGGACACAGCGGAGGACATTGAGTGGCCGGCCATGCCTGACATTGATTGGCCCGCCAGTTCCGATTCCGAGTCATTTGCCATAGTGGGTGAGTGTGTGTGTGTGTGAGCTGCCTTTTCACTCAAACTGTTCTTATCAATGCGCTCTGTTTGCCGTTAGGTGAGAGCGGCGGCGGCGGCAGCAGCGACGCCGGCAAACCCAGTGCCGTCATCTGAGAGCGAAGCATATGTGGCTCTCTCACGACGACTGCGCCGACGACCAATCAACGTGAACCTGTGCGAAAACTGGAGCAACCCGGAGTGTGGCCACTGCGGATGCTGCAAATGCAACCTAAACTAAGGCTAGAGTTGAGATTTAGTTCTAGAAATGTTAGAAATTTTACGATTCTTCATATGCTGCTTTATTGTACGAGATTGACTCCACGGGAGACAATTTGGCATAAACACACACACACATACAATAATGTTCATGCTTCTTATGATCAATACAAACTGATTAATGATTAAACATTTTTATGCAACGTTGGTGGATGCTGTACCGTGTCGTGTTGATCTTCTCTTGTTTTTTTATGCAACATCTAAATACATAATACTTGGACTATATATATATGTATATGTAAATTTTTACTAGATAACAGAATGACCATGTCACTCCGTCTTACCTCCGTATCGCAATTGTAATTGTGTATGTATATAATTAAATTTATATCATTAATTAACAGTTACAAAAACTCAAACTACACGCAAATAAGGAACCATTTATCTCTATAGATAATGAGAAAACAAACTACATTTAACAACAAACACACGCGCGTTCCTTACTTTGATATTTGTTTTTTTCTTTGTTTTGCTTGTCAGGAGCCTGGCAAATTGACACTAATTTGGGCAAGGTTGTGGTTAAAATGGAAGTTTTGTGTAAGATCTCTAGGCAAAACGCACAAATTTTTACAAAAGGTCTTTGACTCGAATCGAAAGATGTACCTAGTTCTTATTATGTTAACCTCAAAGATTAGGTAAGAGCTGGAAGTGAATGGGAATATTCTTCACAATATTCGAATAGTTATAAACCTATTTTATGCTTATAACTTCTTGTGATTAGCTGCCGACTTTCACAGTTAGGACCATCTATGTTTGGAAAATACATATATACTTATAATGATATAAATTTCTCGCTACTGAAGGATGAACAAAGGACTGACCAGAATATCTTAGAACGTCGTCAAGCCGAAATAAACATATATGTTTGATTGATTCCGCTCAGTTGAACATATAACTCAATTTTACAGATCAAACCAGTGCGTGGACAAACAGAAGCGTGGTTATTTGTCAAGTGCCTTAAGTTCTGCCGTCAGTTCATCTATTAGTCGCATGTGTGCGCGCGTCCTTACGTTAAAATAAGTTTTGCTGATGGAACGTTTAAAAGGGAGACTTCTTACGGACCGAATTAGTTCTTAGCGATGTCGGGATCCCTTTGTCTAGTAGATCCCTTTGTTTATGAAAATATTGCAAGTGATATGTGTTACTATCCCATTTCCTCTCCGGATAATATTCTTCATATCTTATACAATTTTGAATATAATCAAATGTTTTCTAGGAATTCAATTTTCAAAGTGTGCGAGGAGTGTCACCTATTTACTTTAGAAATCATAATATTCCGAACTTGAAAACGGTAATGGGCCTGCATAAAATATATATGTAATATCTTCAGTGTGAAGCACTAGCTACAAAAACTATGCAATCAATCGAACCGGCGGTCCAAAAACGTTGTGAACCACTGAACCGAACCTGTTCTTATTTCAGAACGGTTTCCATTCCTAGTTTATAGTTAAACGTATCTTTAACAGTTTTTCTTCACATTCTGTAGTTCTTGGAGTCTTGGAATAGTCTAAAACAAGTCAATTTTAAGCGAACAAACAACGAAGTTTTTTTATTTAAATGTGAAAACTTTGAGAGTTTGATTTCTCTGTTTATACACAAAAAATGTATGTTTAAAAAATACCCTGAAAAGTATGCTAGGTTTATAATATATATGCCAACATGCCTAATGAATTGTTAGGTTCTATTTTAAAATTGTATTTTATTCAAAATTGTGCCGGCTCGAGTTCTCGTTATGCTGTCACATAACTTTTAAAGCAGGAACACACAACACAACAAAGTTGTCTAGTTGATCAGCTGTGTCATTGGTATCTCTACCAAATTATCAGCGATCTTTGCCAACGGCTACCTTTTCATACCAGAGCTACCATAATCGTTTGGGAATTTCTAAGCGACTTGACAGCAAAAATCAAGCACTATGAGAACTGCGCTAAGCTAGCAGTACCAGTTAATGAGAGAGATTTCCTTTTCACTTCTAACATAATAATCAATTAGTTTGAATGCAGAAATGGAGATGCGCACTAAGATGGGAAAATTTGGGAAATTTGTCCGCGAAGTAGCAATTGTGTTTAGGCAACATTGTGCTAAGATGTATTGCCGGGAGCACGAGAAGAGGGAACGACTCACACAAATTAGGTATACATATATGTGTTGAATGCAATAAGTATAAGGCAGTCACGTCCGCAAGAGCTGTTTTTATTGTATGCTAATAAGTGCAAGTGAAAAGTGAAAGCTATAAAAAAGCTGTTGTTAAAATGTTGATGTCGTTAGTGTGAGTGACCAGAGGCGACAAAAAAGTGTGCTTGTGTTGGTAAACAAGAGAGTTCGGCTCGCGTTTGCATAAAAACACGACTGACTTCGGCTCATTCGTCGTTTTTTCTGATACGGACATAAAAAAATCGAACAAGTTGAGATGGGACATGGAAAAACCACACAACTTTAGATGTGTTAACTTATAAATAGGAGAGTTAAATGTGAGCAATTCTGACACAGAGCAGCTAACTCGAAGAAGAGAAATCGGCCTTTAAAACTTGTCGAAGTTTTTAAACACTGAAGCAAACTACTAAATCGATTTCAATATAAGGTGGATTTCAAAGCTTTCTTCTTTTTTGACTTTTTATAACTCTGTCAAGTCGAGAATATTGAGAACATGCACAGAAATATTATATTATTCCATATCAAACTTGAAATTGATTTGTTCAAAAATATCCAAGTGAAATTGTCAACCATTTCAAAATGATATTTTTAAGATCAAATTGATATTTTATAATTTCATTATTACACAAAATAATAGAAAAAGTTTTGAGACCTTAAAAATTTGTGCGTTTCCCCCCAGAGATCACCGAACACAGAGCCTCCAACCAGTTGAGACGTACTAACATTGTTTAACAATTAAAATGGACACCGTCTACTTAAAGTATGCAGCAGGAGCGCTCCACACGCTTCTCCGTTTTGATGGGCTCCACATGCAAAGCCATTTCCACATGCTTCCGGGCCAGCCAGGACTGTTTCTGCAAACGATTGACCACAATACGATATGCCCCTATAATATCCGAACGTGGTCCACTGGGTCGTGCATTGATTAGCATTTCGGAGCTGAGTCCCATTTCGGACAGCAGTTGACGAGCCTCGAATTCTAGAGCCGTTAGCTGACTGAGATCGTCGGTATCGGTGGGCAGCATAATGCAACTGCCTGTTTCGGCATCATAATTCTTGAACAAGGAACAGTCTTCGGTCACTTGAATGTTCCAGGGATTTAGTTTGCCATTGGACAACTGTTTCTCGGGCTCCGTTTCGATGGGGGTGACCTTTTTTTGTAGGCTACCGCAGAGCAGGAAACGACGTGATGGACGTGGTTTGGTGACAGTGGCGGATGAGGCCGCCTCCTTTGAAGCCTGCTGCAGCTGAAGCTCTTGAGTCAATTCGATGGGATGCAAGAAATTGGGCACAAACATTTCATCCTGCTGGCGGGTGTTCATGCTAATGGCCGGTTTTTTCACCACTTCCGCGTATCTTTCGTGCAAGGAGGCGGATTTGCGTAAACGATGCGATTTGGAGCGAACCCAAAAGATGGAACGTTTGACGGGTTTGGAGTGCAAAGTGAGTTCATGCTGCATTAAATCAGCACTTAGCTTGGGGCAGGTGATGAACTGACTGTTGAGCATGTCATCAATGGTGGGCCGCTGGGCGGGTACATGGATTAAGATGCGTTCTGGGGAAAAAGATAAAAAGGATATGATTTGGGTAACCATTTGATATTTCTTTTATTGTAAACTTACGTATAAGTCTTATGCAGGGCAAGCTGAGCTGCCCGGGTAGCAAATAGTCACCCTTGAGTATGGCTGCCTTCAGGCCAGGTATGGTGGGTGCACGGAAGGGCATATTCCCCACCACCATAAAGTACAATAAAATACCCAAGGCCCACACATCCACCGAAGCTCCTATATAATGATCATCCGAAAACAATTCGGGAGCGGCATAAGGAGGCGAACCACAAAATGTGTCCAGCTTTTGATTGGCTCCATTAATAAGCTGTGTACTGAAACCAAAATCAGCCAACTTCAGACGATCCTCGGAGAGTAAGAGCACATTCTCTGCCTTAATATCGCGATGGACATAGCCCAAACTGTGCTGCATTTATAATTTGAAACTTATATTTGTGGGTTTGAAAAACTTAAAAGGACTTACCATATGCTTGACAGCCAACAGCAGCTGCTTAAGCAAAGGAGCTGCATGTATCTCACGCAAGGGTCCACCCTGGGTAATGTGATTGTACAGCTCACCCCCGCGTATCCATTCTGTTACCAAATAGACACGTCCCAAAGTCTCAACCACCTCGAAAAGCCTCAATATATTTGGATGATGAACACACTCCAGTGTGGCTATCTCGCTGGATAGCATGCGCAAAGCCTTGGCATCTAACCCAGCCCGATCTAGATCTACCACCTTAATGGCCACTTTGTCTGAAATGGTTAGATAGGTGTTATGGAACAGTTTAGAAATATATGATTTAGCTTCACTTACCACGCGTCAGCTGATGCACTGCCAATTTGACTTTGGAAAAGTTTCCACGTCCAATGTCGCCACAGAATCTGTAGAGACCAATGCGACGGCCAATGGTTACCTAAAAAATAAAACGAAGGAATGAAAATGTGAGCTAGATTACAGTTTTTGTGAAGTTTAAAAGTTCTAAAGTAGACCCAAAAGTAAAAGTGAATGTGACCTCTAATCAGCGACTGAAAAGCTGTTTGCTCTCTTGGCACTAGAGAGAGAGATTAAGTGCCTATATATGTGTGCGGAGTTCTCTGTGTCCGTTTTAAAGTTTAGCCTAATGTTTATTGGTATGTTAATAATATATAACATCTTCCGTAGAATGCTTGTGGCATCAAAATCGGGAGAGTCTCCGCTCTCAGCACAGTGGACCGGAAGTATGGTTTTTTAGTTTGTTGATCTCCTTTCGTCTTTTTATATCTGCTCTTAATTATTTTAAATGCGGATAAGGGAAATGTTACAGTTGCCATGGAAAGGAAAGATTAGACGGACAAAATGAAAAACATATTCGACGATCTATTTACATATAAGATCGTAAGGAAAGTCCCAACCTCAAAATGAAAACAAAATAAAATAAACAAATCGTTGAAAAATTACTAGATCTGAATTCGAGAAACCTAAGAAACAGACTCATGACATGTACGTGCCGTCCACTTAGATCTTAGAGATGGTAAGAGATAGAGATTTGACATGTATGGGACAAATGCTTCTTTTATCTGCACGCATATCAATTTTGTTTCAAATTTTGGCTGGATGAATGGTTCTCAAGTTATGAGCAAAAAAGTCAACCAGGCCCCCCGCCACCCAGTCGGTTAGAGCCGACTTTAGCTTACGCTCTCGTTCTTGTATGTGTAACGGTGATTTTTGTACCGTTTGTTGTGATTATCGTCTATGCTTTTTTGGGTCTTTTATTGGTATTGTCTTCTTGGTTCCTTTTGAACAATGAATATTTAAATCAAGGCTGCAAACCGGTCCAGAACCGAACCCCTAAAAACCGGTTCGGTTCGGGTTTTTTGGGTCCGACGAACCGGACCGTGAACCGAACCCCTACAATTTTTGACAGCTCGAACCTGAACCCGAACCGGACCACTTTTTCGAAAAATTAGTTTCGGTTCGCAAAATTAAGTAGATATTTCAGGTAATTGTATCAATCAAAAAGTTCTTCAACCCTACGACATTTCTCTAGTTTAGATTTATATTGATGTTTATGAAGGAGGCTCAGGTGAATCAAAAGCATTTTTTGATTTGGACGATGACCTGAATAGATTAACTGGAGGACTCTATAATTACAGTTCGATTGTTTTAAGGAAGTTTAGTTTTACTTTAACAAACTGTTGGTCGCTATGGAACTCCATCTGCTGTCACCCGATTTGTCGCAGTGAGCCAAGCAACCTGCTTCGAACTCAATCTGCATACGAGCGCCATATTGAAACTCCTCTTCAGTTGGTTGGTCGCGTTGGAAACGGCCGGACGTCATCGGCAAACGTTATGTTAAATTACTCTCATAAATTATCATTGTGTATTTGAAGCGCATATTATCCTTTGAATTAAATTAGTATGAACTACTATCGTCTCGTCCACTCAATTGGTACCGCAAGCCACTCTGCCCGCCCGCCTTAATCCTGACAAACTCCATCATTTAATGACTAAAGGGGCGTGTGACACAACAAAATGTTGTTGTACCAGCTCTTAGACCCAAGATTTCCAAATTAGGTAACTTCTGACCAAACAAATAAGTTGTAAAGCAGCACATTACAAAATGCTGACGCTCCAGCAAGCCATTCTAAATCAGAGTTGTCCAAATTTAACTTTAAATGACTGAACGTCTGATTACGAAGAAGGGAAGTTTACGAAAGCCGTACAGGCCTGTTCTCAATTCCACTTCGGGTCTCTTATAAACGATTGTTCGTTGAGCTCTAGGTCAATAAGGGATACGGAGGTTGATACTCATATCAACAGTAAGTAGATCCGGTTTAAGTAAATTCGGAATTTCTTAAGCAGTTGAAACAGACAGTTCAATGCCAAGTGGATTCAATTCGTACAAAAAGAAAGCCTTGATCTAGTAACCACAGATTTATTTGCCACCTTCCTCATAAATTTGTCAAAGTAAAATGGCCAAGTTATAAGTCTGTACAGTTTAATAAACATGAAATCCATGTATGTTCTTTGGGGTAATTTTCTCTCAGATTTGAAATTTATTATGTGATTAAATAAATTTCAAATCTGTAAATAATCGGTTATATAATGTTGAGAAAATTACCCCAAAGAACATACATGGATTTCATGTTTATTAAACTGTACAGACTCCCTAAAGGAGGCAATATATTTGCCGAAACGCGTAGGAGAGAACCTGATCCAAAAAGTGTTTTGACTGCAGGAAGGGAAGACAGTCGAACAACAACCCCAATATACACCACAATAATACAACGAACAAGTAAGAAAGTTGGTCAAGCCCGACTATAACATACTCTGTACCTGGAGTAGAAGCTGAATGCAATGTTCTCACTCTCACTCTCTCTCTCTTTTTAAGATTGTGCGGTGTTAGTTGTAATAGGGTGAGAGGAGTTTGATGTACTTTTTTGAGAACCGCTCATCCGATCTTTATCATTTCTTGAGCAAATCGATACATTTTGCTAATTACTAAATATCTCCAGAAGGTAGGAATCGTCTATTTTCAAAACTGTAGGAGATATAACGTTTTTTCCAAATTGCGGGGGCGGGAGGGGGCGTGGCAAAAATTTAAAATAAACTTGATCTGCCTGCAGCTATAAGCATTTGTCCAATACATGTCAAACCTCTATCTCTTACCATCTCCGAGATCTGTTTGTTCATACAGACGGACGGACGGACAGACATGGCTATATCGACTCGGCTGTTGATGCTGATCAAGAATATATATACTTTATATAGTCGGAAATGATTCCTTCTCCCTGTTACATACTTTTACACAAACTTAATATACTCTATGTACCTTTGGTACAGAGTATAAAAAGCGGCCAAAAACAAGTGTATACATACAAAGTTTTAAAATCTTGAAAAGGTAAAAAAAAAACGAGGACTTAAAAAATATTGCTCTGACTATATTTGCTGTTTCAGCAACTCAGGTATCAGTTCAACAGTTAAGTTCGATCTTTTTGATATAAGAGCTGGAATAGATCAGCAGCTCCTAGAAGATATAAAGGCTTATTACCTTAAACTAAATAGTTCTCAAAAGTTGAAAGTGTCAGCTAATGAATTTTATTACAAAAATTTCATTATTGAATATTATTTTAAAAATTAAGTATGTATAAATCGAAATTATTCATATATGTTCTAGCGAACCGAGGTTCGAACTAAAACCTTGGGTTCACGGGTTCCGAGAACCGGTCCGCGAACCGAACCTTAAACTTTACAACGGGTTCGAACCCCTGAACCGAACCTTTTGCAAAGTTTTAGAGGTTTGCAGCCTTGATTTAAATGTTTTGTTGCGATTTAGTTGATGTTTTAATGTTATGATAAAATTTTTAGTTATTTTAATTTCTGCTGTAGGGGTTTCTTGTAAATGCGAACTCAGACGCATGTATTTATTTAAAAACTGGTGCTCCGAGACCAGTTAAATTGCAAAGAAGATTTTAAAACTTGTGATATATTGATATTGAAGATCGAGGGCGAAGACTGTGTAGTTGGAACTGAAAATTTGAAACAAATAATAATAATAGAACGAATAATTTGAGTACGAACGCACTTGAAAAAAAAATGTAGTCGCTCTTGAATTTTCAAGAATTTCGCTCTTGGAATCGAGACAAATTCATTCTCAATGTGGTTCTATAGGCAAGGGGAGTGAGGAAATGCAAACTTTGAGAGAACAACGTTGGCCGCGCTCTTCCAAAGAGAGACAGCGCAGGCGCAGTTTGTCATTGTCATTTGACCGCGGCGCGTCTGTAAACGTCTGTATAATATAATAAAAATGTTTAAAACACCACATTAAAAAATTAAATTAAATAAAAATAAAAAAAAGGAAAAAATTAAAAAAAATATGTGCTGCTACGGGGACTTGATCCACAGTCGAGCTGTTGCGGCTGGCCATGTTGCGCTGGTTCATAAATATGCTTTCGCCGCTGCTTGTAGCTTATCGAGAATAGGCGAGTCGGTTAAGCTGCTCGTACAACTGTGTATGTTTCAGTCTTCGAGGTACCGAGTTCAAGTCCCAGTAAAATAAGTAAAGTAAGTAAAATAAAAAATTTTTATCTGTTATGTGACTAACTCATAAATTATGAGTCATAATCAATTACATCTTAGAAAAAAGTGGGTCTCACACCGAAACTCCACCCCCTTCAATTACTATTTTTAGTCTTTTATTTTGAGAATTATTCGTACTTGGATCAAGTACTGAATCTCTTGAGTCAAGAATGTCGGGATAAAAAATGCACTCTTGGATCAAGAATATCGCTCTTGGATCAAGAATTTTCACTCTTACCCTACTTTAGAGAACGAATGCTCTTGATTCAAGAGTGAAATTGTCTATTTTTTCTCTGAGTGAAGGCATTCTGATTGGCTTTCATAAAACGAAGCTGTTTTATTGGATTGTAATGATATATGTCGTGGTCGTCCCAGGGCAAGTTTTTACGAGTGTTCAAGACGAAGACAAAGAAGATGGATAGATAAGGAAATCGATGAGCCAGCTATTGATTACCAGCGTGAAAATTTTGGGGGTGGTTTGTTGTGATTTGCAGGGACTTAGGCACACCCACTGCGTGTTTAATTACATGATATAATATTATAGAATTATGAAAAAATATTCACAATGATATCTTCACTGGAAGTATTTTTGGCCGTTCTCTTCATACAATCCCGACCACTGTGCAGAGGTGCCCTCTGTCTATGCGCACAGCGTGCATTTGTTCCGCGAGCGCAAAGCACAAACCATAGTAAATTGCTACAAAATATTTGCATATTTGTTCTCTCTATTCTGTCTCGTCCCTGCCTCTTGCTAAATTGAACATAACAACATAAACCTATATGTATTGGTGGTCTTCACCGTTGATTTTGTCAATTTAAGAGCAGACTGAGGGAGTATTTTGGACGCATAAGCGCCGTTTGATATTCCGGCTTACTTGGACGCAAGGATACGCAGCTAATTCTCGAGCAGACAGTTGCTATTTGAAACAGAGGAAGGCATGATGTTGATGTTTCAATGGGAGTACCTCAGGGTTCAGTCCTAGGGATTATTTTTCCCCTAAACTGGCAGAGCTTTTGCGACTTACCCCTAAAAGACCGTTAGACGCACAGGCTAGTCCCTAAAATTAGCAGTACCAAAATTGTATTGAATTTTGAAATCTGTATGGCGGAAAATAACAGGGCTGCAGAAATCGGGAGAGAGTAACTTCGCGGTTCGAATTCGCGAAACCTTAACGTTTCAGGTTCAAGAAAAGTTAAAAGCCTCCATATAAAAAAATAATTGGCGGAAATTTTCTGTATTCTGAGACACGCCTAATAAATCTACCTTTCGATAGTTGACGTATCAAGCAGTGTGGTTTGTGAGTTGAAAGAATAAATAGCGGAACTGGCAGCACAATGGATTTCTCTCTTTAAGCCGCCAGGTACCTATAAGCTAAGGGCCACAAATCGGGTCAATAAAATAATGAAGTCCGCACTAAAGAGCAGGTGATGATCATTAGGGTGGACGCCGATAAAATAGTTAGCTGATACCATCTTAAACGATTACAAAAAAATAAAAAAATTGTAGATCATGTTTTAACCTTCAAAGTTTCCATATTACTTTCACCGAATCAAAATTTTATTGACGAATTCTCCGTATCATTTTAAAAGTTGTCAAATTTAAATTTTTTTCCGAGCAACAAATAAAACAAGTAAGAAAGTCGGTCAAGCCCGACTATAACATACTCTGTACCTGGAGTATAAGCTGAATGCAATGCTGGTGCTGCGCTCATCTCTAAGTCTCTCTCTCTTTTTCTCTCTCTCTCACTCTCTCCCTCGGTCTCTCTCTCTCTCTCTCTCTAAGATTGTGTGGTGTTAGTTGTGAATGGGTGGGAGGGGGGTGGGGCGAGGGCGATGTACTTTTTTGCTTATAACTTGAGAACCGCTGATCCGATCTTTATCATTTCTTTGTCAAATCGATACATTTTGCTAAATACTAACTATCTCTAGAAGGTTCGAAACGTCTATCTTCAAAACTGTAGGAGATATAACGTTTTTTCCGAATTGCGGGGGCGGGAGGGGGCGTGGCAAAAAATGAAAATAAACTTGATCTGCCTGCAGCTATAAGAAACATTTGTCCCATACATGTCAAACCTCTATCTCTTACCATCTCCGAGATCTGTTTGTTCATACGGACGGACAGACAGACGGACAGACGGACAGACGGACAGACGGACAGACGGACGGACGGACAGACGGACAGACGGACATGGCTATATCGACTTGGCTGTTGATGCTGATCAAGAATATATATACTTTATATAGTCGGAAATGATTCCTTCTCCCTGTTACATACTTTTGCACAAACTTATTATACTCTATGTACCTTCGGTACAGAGTATAAAAATGGTGCAGGAATCGAATATACTTTTGTTGGTCGGTAAATTAAGACCTTATTTTGTCAAAACGAGTCCATTTCCAACGAAAGGATGCAATTTAAACACGCTCTTATATGGGACTAAATGTTCAAGACTCTCGCAAGTTGGAGTCAGCATGGTTCACGAGCGGGGTTTCGACAAGGGCCATGTCCGCATGTACGCACTGTCCTTCTAGTCAGATACTACAGACATAACAGTGGAAACCTTTTTAAGTGACCATTTGGGCTACCATGGGCAATTCGCTAAATTCAAAAGACCGCTCCGTGGACACCGTTTTGAATCGATAAAAGAGATAGAAGAAGACTTTGCATCATGTTTTAAAAATTGTCCTACAAACACAAACAAAATTGTAAGAAACGTTGACCCAATTTTAATGCAGTAGGGGGAGGTTACTTTCAAGGGAATGAAATGAATTGACAATAATAAATAAAGAATTTTTAATTTATAAACAATTTCTGTGAATTTGTTGCCCATAGTAGTATAGTAATCCGCTTTATTTTTTCATCCCGACTAGACTATTCGCAGGAACGGCTGCAACCGTGATGTGCAGCACTTCAGTTGAGTGTGGGACCTGACTTCAAAGATATCCTGATAGCCTCTTAATGTACTTGCATTCATTTAGAAATTAACAGCGCAAAATTTTAGAAATTTTTACGAAGTATACGATTTTTACTAAATATTTGTTAAATATTATTTACATATTGTGTTGGTTAAATAAAAAACACTTTGCTTACACAAATATGCATCGTTTAAGAAGGAATCAGTATAGTGTTACATTTTTCCATATATAAAATATCCAACCTAATGATTAACCAAATCCGATCATCATTTTTACCACCATCACAGCGAAAACTATGTTGACTACGACCGGCTTCTCCTCATTGGAGATCAAAACGAACCCAATGTGCACCAGCTGAAAATTCGACTGATGTGGGCAGCCGTGGGCAGTAAATTTTAAATTTATGGCAAATCAAATAACAATTTTGTATAAAAACTAAAAATAAATTTTCCAATCTCTAGCGTAGCGTTTCACTTAAGAGCCAAAATGGTGGCACAGCATAAATCCTTGATTTCCATATACTCTAAGCCGCCTTTCTGCAGATGATAGCAAGATTTCTGCAAGGAAATGCAGAGTCATCCAACTTAGAATCAAGCCTTAATAATGGTACTAACCAAAACCATCCTGTCGCATATGGGTCATTTCTTTTATAGTGCAGAAAGCTACACGTAACGTGCAGAAGAACTGCATGCAACATGTAGAAATGAAACAAGTGAACGCCACAAGTAAAGAATTTAAATGCTTAATGAACGCTTTTCTAACCCTTTACTTCGAAGTAGATTAACAATTCAAATGTGTCAAAGTGATCAACTTTGCCTTTGAGCAGGCGTCAGAGAAAATTCAATTGAAGGCTTCACACTCGATAAAAAGGCGTAACAGGTAACACTGAAAAATTTTAATAAAAAGTTCAAAAGATTGTTTAAAGGTTTCACAGTGCTTAGATTCGCCATGGCCACATTTATGGGAAATTGCAAGCAAATAAACCAGGCGGTACTTATGGAAATGTGCGATTTACCCAGGGCAGAGTGGACCACTTACGCAAAGAGAGTCGATAAACTTAAGTCCATTATATCCGAGACCAAGCTACTCAAGCCCACAGTTAGCGATATGAGCAAGGATCTTATCGAGCGTCTTATCGAGTCCATATCCAAGGATAATTTTGAACAAATGGTGCCCCGCTTATATGACCATATCTGTAATCGCAATAAGGATGTGTGCCATTACTCTAGCCAAGCTGTTCTGGGCATTATAATGCACTTGGGCTTCGAAGCCATGTTACAAGCTTCATATAAGCAGAAGCCGCCAACTGCTGCCCAGAATTTGATTAAGAAGCGCTTTCAGCCGTCTGCCAAGACACCGAAGTTTGCAAGCGGATCTATTGTCTTTGTGGACACCTCACCCTTGCTGGTCATAAACCATATGAAACATAAACGATTTTTTGAGGAGCAAAAGATGCCTCTGCTTAAGTGGAATATTATTACGCCTCGGGAAGATCTTTCGGAGTTGTTGCGTAAGCAAATGGTCGCAGCTCATGTTAACCACAATTTGATATCCCAAATGTTTGAGCAAGACTTTCGGTAAGTTTAATTTTTATATTTTTAATATTATTATAGGGTATATTAAAATTGTCCGGATGTTTGTAACGCACAGAAGGAAGCATCTCCGACCACATAAAGTATATATATTCTTGATCAGCATGACGAGCTGAGTTGATATAGCCATGTCCGTCTGTCCGTCCGTCCGTCTGTCCGTCTGTTTCTATGCTATCTCCTCCGTCAGTTTTAAAGCTATCTTAACCAAACTTTGCACGAAGTCTTTTGGTACAAATACGCTGCACATTTGTCGGAACCGACCGGATCGAATGACTATAGCATATAGCTGCCATAGGAACGATCGGTTGAAAAACTAGTTTTAGTGAGAAAAACTTTTTTGTTTTCAATGCTATCGCTCCCAACGCTCGTATTTATAAGTTTTTAATGATTTCACATAATTTCACCAAGCTTTGTCAAAATCGGACAACTATATAGTATAGCTGCCATACAAACTGTCAGGCATATATCAAGCTCCAAGGGAATATAAACTTCGGTCGAGCCGAAGTTAGCTGGCCTCTATTTTTTATTTATTCTGTTTATACACTTGCAAAGGATTTTTGAATTTTTGTTATTTCCGGGGTGCACTTTGACTGCTCTAGTAATTTGTTCAACACACAACTCTATTGGGATAAGTAAACGGCATTTGCAATCGCAATCTGATTCATTAGTTAACCAAAACGACTCCCTTTCTATACTTAAAGATGTTCACTATCCAACTCTTGAATTATTACTGAACCCGCTTTGCTCAGCTTAACCGCTCACTGGTTAAAACCGATATTGGTCATTCCAGAATTCAGATTGTTCGCCTGAAATGGGTTTTCAAATGTTCAACGAAAGGCTGAATGCTGCACTCAACATTTTTGTTCCGAGTGTCTTTGCATCTAATGCAAGTAGAAAGCCCCCTTGGTTCACTCGTAGACTGTCGAATTTTAAAAATCAGAAATCTAAACTCTCAAGTCGACTTTTTAAAGGTAGCATAGTAGGGTTTGTAAGAATTATTTGCAATCATTTCATTATCAGCTGGTTTCAATCAAAACAATAATTTTTGGGTTGTCTATATATCAGTTGAGATTCAAGTTCAAGTTTGGCGCGGTAACCAACCTATTCGTTACAAGTATTCATACAGGCTAGTGACTCTGATAATAATCAGTAGCGATAATGATTTCGCAAGAGACTAAATGTCAGATCGCTCTCAATTCGGCCATATTGAGGTTCCTCTCTTGGTAAGAGACTGGTTAAATCTCAATTTGGATCCCGGTGAGAATCTCACGTTGCCTTACCACTGTGTGTGTGTGCAGAGGGTACAAGGAGAGTACATTTCCCAGACCGGAGAGGCTTCTGTGGAAGCTCAGAGATTTTGGAGACAGTGGCCAGCGAGAATAATCAGCGAAAGTAGGAGCAGTGACAAACGAAAACTCAGTGGCTTGGGTTAGAAACGTGAAACTTTACGAAATTTTCAACAATAATTCAAAAGTTTCGCAGGTCCAGAGAAGCAAAATCATTCAATTTCTTCCCAGCCCCAAATAAGCAGTAATTAAGAAATGCATATCGTTATCAGTGTGGCTTCTAAGCGAAGCAAAATTGTTAAGAATTAGCAGAGAAAAGAAAAGGCAACATCAACGAAAAGAGCAAAATAAATTCTGTGCGAAAACAATGTACATGTCAGTGATACATACGCGTGTGTAAAGCGACCAAGTAAGGTTTTTTCAGTGCTTGTCAAACTGTAGGGCAACCACCCAAAAGCCGACCCACGCAGGGTTTAAGTCCAATAATTGCTTAATTTTTTCTTTGCTGAATCGGAAATAATAATTGTGAAGTGATTTCTAATCCCAAATTGTTTAGCCACCCAAAGCAACGAAACAAATCCCCCCAATGATCATTTAAAACCCATGGAGCGCTTCATCGGAATTAAACCGGGTGAGTTGGTACCAGCATGATTGTTTCACATTATATTTTCCGATATTCCCCACCACCTATAGTTGTGAACGGGAGTAAATTATATAAAGTGTGCTCTTTTCGATTTTGATCTCCGTTTTAGTATATATACTTCCACTTTATCTGATTTACTGTTGGTTCATGAGCTAGAGTACGGTTGTTATTGTTGGTTTTGCAAAACCGTCTCAAATCATTGGAGTCGTTTGTTTTGATTCTGGATCTTTATTTGCAATAACGAAACGAAATCCCAATAAGACGGTGTGTGGTTGCTAGCAGATTAAATGAATCCCTAGAGAGTTATAATTTTTTTCGTTGACATGGGGACATAAAGAGAGATGAATACCGAACACGTTATGGGGTCTCCGAGAACTACCACATATGGAAGACCATGGTTGGGTGGGTGCAGAAAACGGGGCGTGGCAAATTACACCTTAGTCCACCGCTCCTTCTTTTCCGAATTTAGAGTGTGCATTAATATTGTTTAATTTTCTTTTTAGTTTTCGCAGTGGTTTAGAGCATACTCGACCAGGCGAGTGTTTGTTTTTTTTGAGGATCGTCTCATTTAGTTAGATTCAGTAGGGACTCTACAATAAAATCAAATGTAGTAGCGACCTATAGCGGCAGCAACAACCCCCCCATCCCGCAAGAGCTACGGTTATAAAGGGTCCCGTTCGCGGCTTAGCTGTTGGTCCACAGGCCATTTGAGATGCGTCCAGCGCATCAGGAGAAATTGTTTGACGCTGGCCATTCACAAGAAGGCGAATGCTAATGCTATCTAAATCAAAGTAGATTGGTAACACTTTTTGATGTGAAACATCTTTAATTTCGGTACGAAAGATTTTAGTAGGAGTAAAATTCGATTTGGGCGTCACGTGACGCTGTCCCGAACACTCGCACACATAAGAAGAGAAAGAAATGTGAGGGAAGAGATTTTAAAGGGGGGCATAGAAGGAGGTGGTATAAGTGATTTAACAGTGACTTGACAGTGACTAAATAGTTACTAAATAGTGACTTAACAGTGATTTAACGGTGTCTGTCAGTGACAATAGTGACTTGATAACGACTTTACAGAGATTTGATAGTGACTAAACAGGGACTTGACAGTGATTAAAGAGTGACTGAACAGTGACTAAATAGTGACCAAGAAATGACTTGATGGTGACTTTACAGTAACTACACAGTGTCGAAACGGTGACTTGAGTAGTGACCAAACAGTGACTTAACAGTGACTTGATAGTGATTAGATACTGATTTTACAGTGTTTTGATAGTGACTAAGCGGTGTCTTAATAGTGACTAAACAGGGACTTGACAGTGATTAAAGAGTGACTGAACAGTGACTTTATAGTGACCAAGAAGTTACTAGATGGTGACTTGACAGTAAGTACACGGTGTCTAAACAGTGACTTGAGTAGTGACCAAACAGTTACTTAACAGTGACTTGATAGTGATTTGACAGTGACTTTACAGTGTTTTGAAAGTGACTAAGCTGTGTCTAAAAACTAAAAACTGACTAAAAAGTGACTAAATAGGGACCAAGAAGTGACTGGATGGTGACTTCACAGTAACTTGAAAGTGCCTAAACAGCGATTAAATAGTGACTTGACAGTGACTTGATAAATAGTGACCAAGAAGTGACTTGACATGGCAGTGATTAAACAGTGACTAAGCAGTGACTTGATAGTGACTAAATAGTGATTTTGCAGTGACTTAACAGAAAAGAAAAAAGCACTCAGCAGCTAATGATATTGTGGTTGGTATTTCTACTTCCTGTTAGTTTTCCCTTTATAAAGATGTTGCTTATTTATATACCATTGAGAGACCTTGTAATTTTGGCCATAAATGTAGCATCATGTTTCACATCAAAGCCTCGTGAGTGTTCACGTCACTCACACCTATTTTTTTTTATTTTTGACCCTCAAAGTTTTTGAACTTGGTTGTGTTTTGGGCAAACAGCTCATTCAGTTTTGTTGATAGCCGTAAACTGTTGCAGCAGAAAGACCGCTGAAGAAATCGTGGATTTCCGGGAGTTTTTCTAAAAAATCTTTTTCGAAAATTGTATTTTTTTACATTTTCTAGGCTAACCTAAAAGAAATAAGACTTGTTCACACTTTTGCAAAAAGGAAAAAATACGAAATAACTCTTCAGAACAAGCTTTTACAATCTGAAGACATCTAAATCCTCCAAAATGGTCCCAATAGTAAGTATTTTTTGTATGACTATTTTTAAAAGACTCCAAGCATTTTATTCAGCGTCGAACAAAATGTCATCGAATATTTTATATTTGTTGA
This sequence comes from Lordiphosa clarofinis, assembly GCA_018904275.1. Lineage (NCBI taxonomy): Eukaryota > Metazoa > Arthropoda > Insecta > Diptera > Drosophilidae > Lordiphosa > Lordiphosa clarofinis. The sequence goes on from JAEIGQ010000098.1 coordinate 660,434, forward strand.
GTTTCTGAATATTTTGTCCGTTCAGCGCACCTAGAAAGTTGTGTCATAATATCAAAAATCGAAATTTTCAATATCGATAGTTAATACATCGCCTCCAAAAATCATTAAGAAATCTGAAAAGCTTTTAAGGAAAGTCTTCATCATAAAACTGCTTGTGACGATTTGTAGAGACCGTTATATCTAATCTTTTTAACAGTTTCCAATAGTTTTCATTAAACTGTACATTTTTTCAAAGTTCATTAATAAGGAAAGTTTCTTTTTTTTAAACCTTAAAAGCGTGTACTCAAAAACAAGTGAAAAAGTCGGTCAAGCCCGATTATAACATACTCTGTACCTGGAGTAGAAGCTGAATGCAATGCTGGTGCTGCGCTTATCTCTAGGTCTCTCTTTCTCTCTCTAAGATTGTGCGGTGTTAGTTGTGAGGGTGGGAGGGGGTGGGGTAGTTTTCTTATTTGCTTATAACTTGAGAACGTATCTTTGGTACAGAGTATAAAAATGACGATAACACAAGTTTACAAATAATTAAACTTTTTTTCATCCTCTACAATTTGATGTCATTCCTTATGTAAAATCACGCGCTGAATCCAAATATGGAGCTTAAAAATTTCTCAGTAGAACAGATTTCGAGATAATCCCAATTTACCGTTTTTCGGATTTTTGAAAAAGAACCTCTCACTTAATTTCAAATATCTCAATTATAAAATAACTTATGAATAAGCTCTGTACACCAAATTAAAGCTAATAAAATTATCTTTCAATCGTTTTTACATCATTTTATTGTCAAATTTGTGGTGTAGCTGCTAATTTCAAAGATATCGAGAATTTCGTTTCATTTTTATCGAAAATTTGAAAAAACTGTAAATTACACCGTTATTTTCACCAAGAAAAAATTTTTTTTAAATTTCTGTCTTTTGGATGATGTAACCTAATGTATAACAATTTCAAAAAGTGTTCATACATCGAAATCTGTTGGAAATTGTAGAAGTTATTAGCATTTCGGCCATGTTCTCAATTCCACTTCCGCAAAAATTCTGTGATTTAAAACCGGTTTTAGAACTAAATTTGCACTCCAAATCACAAAACTTTTGTGGAAGTGGAATTGAGAACATGGCCGTTTATCTAAAAAATGAGCATTTTCAGTTTTACCGTTCAAGTGGTATTAAAAATTTCTATGGTCCGTTTTGCTCCCCCGTTTGAGTGTACAGTTTTCCTCTCGCTTAAGAAACCAACAAAAGTCACCCATCACGGCCTCATCCCAAAACCCTTGATAGCGGCGTTCCATACTGTTTATATCCTGATGAAATCGTTCACCATGCTCATCACTCTCATCCCCGAGGTTTTGAGAGAAGAAATGAGAATCCAAAAAATGAAGTTTCAACGACATTTCTACTCCTGTTTGCAATACAATGTGCAGCGTTTGATCTTTGCCTCGTATAGGTGAGGGAATGCAATCTTCAGATATGCAAATGAATCACCGTCTTTTTGTAGAGCAAAATTGTTATATAAACCCAGTTTTATATGAAGGAGAGGCAGTATAATTTGCTCCTTACTGACAAGTGGTTAGAACTTTACATTTTCTTGGCCAACTATGTAATTCGTTCTGACCGACCATTTTTTTCGAACGTAGTACTCGTGGCGTGCTCGACTGTCTCATTTTCACAAAAAACACATGTGTTTAGTATATCCCTGTTGCAATCCTGAAACTATTGCAACAACTTTGAGGTCTGCGCAAATTTCCCAGTTATGTTCCTTGTAGTTTATAAAATCAAGGAATAAGCCATTGATTCATATGATTATTTTATATTAACGGCATGCGCTAGCGGTATCGAAGGCTTGATGTGCGGTTAGACTAAGCTTGCAACCGTCGATGAAAAAACGCAACTTGACTGGATCATAGGACTCGTTTAACTCCTCAAATAAACCACACACATCATTGCAATAACAAATATTATTCTTTTTTGAGCAATACTTAGCATAGCGCTTTTGACGATCTCTATAGTACGTTATTTTGACATCATACTTTAACAAATTCCGTTCTAGCAAACGTGATGCAAAATTTGCGATCTTTCTTTTCAAAGATCTAGAACTCTTATTAGATCGTTTAGTCCACTTTGGCAGAAAGGATTTCGCTCTTCAGCATGTTCTTGATAGTTTACTAAGTCATCGGCTGATTCAAAAGAGTCATGCTCTTCACTTACCTAGGAGTTGGACGAAAATCATTATACAACGGATCAACTAGTGTCAGTGCTGAACACTAAAAGCTTTTTAACAAATTCAAATACTGTGCACACAAGCGGGGGAGCAAAACGGACCATAGAAATTTTTAATACCACTTGAACGGTAAAACTGAAAATGCTCATTTTTTAGATAAATGCTAATAACTTCCACAATTTCCAGATTTCGATGTATGAACACTTTTTGAAATTGTTATACATTAGGTTACATCATCCAAAAGAGACAGAAATTTAAAAAAATTTTATTCTTGGTGAAAATAACGGTGTAATTTACAGTTTTTTCAAATTTTCGATAAAAATGAAACGAAATTCTCGATATCTTTGAAATTAGCAGCTTCACCACAAATTTGACAATAAAATGATGTAAAAACGATTGAAAGATAATTTTAATAGCTTTAATTTGGAGTACAGAGCTTATTCATAAGTTATTTTATAATTGAGATATTTGAAATTAAGTGAGAGGTTCTTTTTCAAAAATCCGAAAAACGGTAAATTGGGATTATCTCGAAATCTGTTCTACTGAGAAATTTTTAAGCTCCATATTCGGATTCAGCGCGTGATTTTACATAGGGAATGACATCAAATTGTAGAGGATGAAAAATCGTGTTAACTTGTGTAATCGCCATTATCGGCATACAAAATATCATATCGGAATAACCCTTATCGTGCAACCCTACTAAAAAGGATTATTATATTTTAAGCGGGAAAAATATTAAAGGTTTTTGATGTTGATATCTTAAGAAGTCCAAACCTCAAAGATCTCGATTCTTCTCTTGAATTTTTTTCCAACGGTGGTCTTGATGAAACTTTTGAGAAGCCCAAGCTTTATATGTAGAAGAGGGGTGGGTGACTGGGTTGTTCTGAGCCGCTGGGGGTTGTGAGCCACTTCCTTCGTATTAGCCTACTTTTGACAAGCAACCTATTGTCTACACGTTCTGTAAGTTTATGCACCAGAACTCGATTTTTTTTTCAAAATAATAGAGATATTAATTTGTGATATTTAAAAATCAGCCTTTGCGTGTATAAAAACTTTGGCACAGACCACGTCTTCTAATATTAATCTGTTTTACCCTCTTATCCCTTTTCAGTTGTCACCTTAAAGTTATCGAACAACTAAGCTTGGATTTGCCGCACAATGGCAAATCTTTGATTTGCAATCTGGATTTGGTTTTAAAGTGGCTGGCACTACGTTTTATTAACACAAACCCACGTGTGCTTACCAAGGCTCTCGATTACCTGAAGCAGGTCTTTACTTTGCTGGTCGATTTGCAGTATAAGCTTGCGGATAAGGAAGTCAGCTATTTAATGCCTCATATAATTTGTAAAATTGGCGATCAGAAGGATCTGGTGCGCCATGATGTGCGCCATTTGCTGCGTCAGATCATTAAGGTGTATCCGTATACCAAAGTTTTTGCCTATATAATGGATGGGTTGAAGTCCCGCAATGCCCGCCAGCGCACCGAGTGCCTGAACGAATTGTCGTTCTTAATTACAAATTATGGCCTGGGCATTTGCCCGTCCTTGGCTCTGAAAGAGATTGCCCGCCAGATTTCGGATCGTGACAAAAGTGTACGGAATGCAGCTTTAAATTGCCTCGTTCAGGCATATTATTTGAACGGTAATAAGTTGTACAAGCTCATTGGTAAGCTGAATGACAAGGATGGCCCCATGCTGGATGAGCGCATTAAGCGCGCCAAAAAAGCACGTGAAGCTGCCAAATAATTTGCTATAAATGCTTTACATCTTGCTATATTTTCTGATAATTATAATGGAGTCCAACCATTTAATCCCTCTCTGTATAATTGACATTGACTGTGCTTCCCCGGGGGGGCGCCGGCTAATTCGTCATGTCGTAATTACGCCCACCTTAAGAATGCATTTAATGCAGCTCCACAATTTGCTTGCTTTCAATTAGCCAAGGTCAAGAGACCCGCAATTTCTTTTTCATTATATTTTTATTTTGTAATTTTTTTTCTTTTGGTTAATGTAATTTGAACTGGCTGCTCTCTCTCTCTCTCTCTGCAGTTGCTTGTTGTGTTCCTAATCCAAGCGTTAATTAAAGCTGCACAAGCACAGCGAACGCGTCGTATACGTAATGCGACGGCATTACATTAGGGCACACGCGCATTTTGCATGCACACAAACAAAACCACTGTCACACACACACACACACACACACACCTTATGTGTGGCCATTGGAGCGCAAGAAAATTAACCTTGAACCTCGACATAATTGCAGTGCAGAGAACAGAGAACCAAGTGTTGTTGGTTTGTGTATTAGCTAACACAACACAAACACAACGGCAACAGATGGCAATGGCCTGGGCCTCGGCCTGGGCCTGGCTCACTGCACCTTTTGTGACGTCAGCGAGTTTACAACATACACACACTCGACTCCGAACAATAACCCTTTGTCCTTGTAAAATCGTAATTTCCTTTCAATAAGTCATTGTTCATATTATGCTAATATTTTTATACCCCACACACCAAAAGGTGTCAAAGGGCTTGTGTTATAACAGGAGATACATTTTTGATCAGCATTATGTGTCAATTCATTTTACTTATACATTTTTTTTAGAAACTGATAAATAAATGTGTATAAACAAAGACACATATTATTCCAAATTTGAATGAAAAATTGGCTAAAAATCCGTAATTGTAGATTTTAAGGGACTAAAGACTTGGGAAAAAATTTTTTTTGAATTTGGACGAAATATTTTATATTTTAGTCTATTAAGCCAAATTCTCATCAAAATTTGAGCAAAATTGTTTCCAGTGGGACCTAAGCTTGAGACTATGTTCACACTAGAAAATAATATGAACAAACAGGGTACATTAGGAAGAGCATAAAATGTACGGAAAAATGTTAATAAGTTAATGTTTTTTTGTTTCTGCATATTGGATTATAACTTTATCACTCATTCGTACTGTTGCCCTTGGCTACATTTATTGTTTTTAAATAGTTGGAGTAGACTTGGTTTGAAGTCACAACATTTGACAAAAATGTACCATGCCCATTGAAGACAATATCTAAATAAAATTTAATAAATATATATTTAAAAATATATTAAGTTACTGCGAAATTTCTACTATTCTGCGCTGTTCACTTCTACATGAAAGCAAGTTTTGGCCATACACTAAGAGCCTAATCGGATATCTTTGAAGTGAAACCTCATACGAACTGAGCTGAAGTGCTAAGCATCACGGTTGCGGCCGTTCCTGGGCATAAAATAATGCGGATTTCTTTATACCAGGAATTTGCTTATAAATCAAAAAATGTATTCTTGTAAATTCATTTAATTCCCCTCAAGGTTATCTCCCCCGAATGCATTACCCTTATGCCAACGTATTTTCCAGTTTTAAAATCATGCTGAAAAGTCCACTTCCGGTATAGTCTTCAATTCCTTTTTCAGTTCAGGTTCAATCTCTTTCATTCATTCAAAACGTTGTCCACAGAGCGGTCTCTTGAGTTTAGCGAATTCCCATGGTAGACCAAACGGTCACACAAAATGGTTTTTACTGTTATGTCTAGCAGGTCAAAGCCAACCTGCGAGCCACACTAGTGGCACTTTCCGAAATGTACAGGCTAAATAATTTAGTACCATACAAGAGCGTAAATGAAACGCATCTCTTCGTTGGAAATGGGCACGATTCGTCAAAATTAGGTCATATTTTACCAACTAATAAAACATTCGATTCCTGCTACATATTTGTTTGATGCTCGATTTAATTCAAAATGACACGAAGAATTCGTTAACGAAACTTCGATTGGTTGAACGTGTCCTTTGTATAGGCTTTTCGTAGAGTTTAACACGGCAATTGTCTAGTATACCGACCTATAGGTTCATGTCCACTTTCCATCCATTTTCTTGGTAAAAAAAACTGGATGTATAAAAAATTCATTTACCGCAATGATGTGAATATATATAGATGTATCGGAGTACAAATACCTTGGGTACACCTACAAAGACCTTTAAGAAGCATGTGGCAGCCAGGACAAAAGCACTCAGTGTGGGCGAATTTCATCAACAGTGAACTTAGCTTCTAAATGGAAAATCGTTAAAAAATGTTACACATTATAGGCACACCCACAGACATAAGATTGAATTACAATACGGACACAGATAATTGTGCTTTCATATACAAACACCTACTTGACTATATCAATTAGAAAAAAGACTCAGTTTCTAACGTCGCAGCTGACTAATTGTAAACATTTGGTAAACTTATTGACTTGTATCAAGTAAAAAATTTTGTGTTTTCTTGTGTTATTGTTATACAGCCCTAATGACAAATGCCGACGGCATCACGAAATATATTGGTGCCACAAAATTACACTTTTTAAATAGCCTGGGATTGGGAACTAGAGTACTCCTCATACCCGTTTTTTCAGGACCACGCCGAGTTCGCGTTTAATGGGCATATTTATACTAGCAACACAAAGCTACATCTGTTGCTGGTTAAAACAAGATGAGATCTAAAATTTTGGAAAATTCACCAAAGTTAGAGGGATTCTCCACAATTGTTATACCAAATTCCCACCGCCAATGGACAAGCGGTAAACATCCTGCCCATAGAGGTCTAACTTAGAAAATGGAATAAATGGAAAACCACTCGATAGAATTTTCTAAGATTAGAGTAATAAAATGTGTACTTAAGAGATCGTAACACACGCATCATACAAACCCAAAATATATTTTAAGCTTAAAACAATACTTGGAACAAAAAAAAAAATTCCTGACCAGCTGATTGAAAGACTACATTCGAACACTATCCATAAAAAAAATCAAGAAAGCCATAAAGAGAGACAAGAAGGAGAAGACACAATACAACAGTGTGCCATATGTGGACGAAATTGCGACGGCGTATACGACCGCTGGCATTAAGGATAGCAGGGCATAAAGGAGATGCGAAAATCCACAAAACAACCACAGGAGAATTGCCAAAATACTTTACAACATCTGGACACTCAGCTGATGTTATTAATGTCAAAGTGCTGGTTATAGAAAAGAAATAGAAAACAATACTGAACATCAAGCTAAAAACCACAAAGACGAGAAAATAACAATAAAAGGCTTTTATTAAAAGCAAATATTTGACAAAACGAAATAAATATAATTGGGCGACATAAGGCAAATTAAAAATTAACAAACGTAAGGCTGCCTTCACACTGTTTGACACAAGACACATGATAGTCTAGTAGTCCTGCTTTTTGTACTGTTTTATGTTTGAATAGCTTCTCAAATTCATAGAATTTCATGGGGAAATGCAGGCTTACTAGATATCATGGGTCATGTGTCGAACAGTGTGAAGGCAGCCTAACTTTTTTGGTCATAGAATTTCATGGGGAAATGCAGGCTAACTAGATATCATGGGACATGTGTCGAACAGTGTGAAGGCAGCCTAACTTTTTTGGTACAGGGAATATGAGAATATATATATGAATGAAATGTCATTGTAATGTTTATATATTTATGTAATGTAAGTGCAGGCTGCCTGTTGAAGGCACGTAATGCGACTGAAACGCGCAATAGGAAAATTTAAAACGAATTTAATTTACTATATTCAACCTAAAAACAGTAATTTAGTAGGGGGAGAGTTTAGTTTTCTCATGGCTCCAACCAAAATCTGACCCTCTAAGAGAGTCTTTTGGTATTTGGAGAACATAAAAATTAGACTTCCCTGACCTAAAACTTCTTGGTAAGAAATATTTGGTGTTAAAGGACGAGATTTCACCCATCCCTTCATTTATCTTAATTTATCTTTCCACTCACCTCGTGTCCACATCTTGGATCGCATTGCAATGCTTTGGTAAGCCGCTGATAGGGCGGTGTTGGTGGCGGCGGCAGCGACGAAGGCGCGTTGGTATCCACGGCTGCCGTTTTGCTGTTGTCTCTTGTGTGCGTGTTGTTTGAGTTGGAAGTTTGAGTTGGAGTTTGAGTTGGTGGCTGATTAGCTGTAGTTGGACGTGGGGGAGACAGCTTATCAAAGACCACTTGTTGGTTTACAGAAATTGTGTGTGACTTGGCCAGCTCTAACACAAACTTACATTATTAAAAGCTTCAATGGACACGCCTGCAAATAGTTGAAAAAATAAAAGGATTTTTTTTAGTCAGTATCAAAACCCAAACAAAACAGGTTCCAACTGGCCTCCATTTCCCAACAATACCAGTTTCAATTAGAATTTATTTGCTCAATTAATAGGAAACAATTTTTGTGTTCTTGTGATCAGAAAACTTTGTTGTCATAATCAATATATGAATTGCACGACGTTGACCCCATTTTATCTAATTAGGAAAAAAGAAAGCGGAAACCAAGAAAAGACGCTTAACAAGTTTCTGACCTCCACGGAATGTGGGCAAGAAAAGATTCGCCATAAACCAATAAGCAATTCTCAATAATTTAATACAAAAAAAAAAAGGCAACAGAGCAAATTCATTTAGTTACGAGCGTTTCGCAGCTCCCCTTTTTTTTTTTTTTTCTTCTTTTTTGTTGGTATCCGGGGGCATTGGCAAGCAAAAGTTAACTCGAAGTAATTACGTAAATGGATTTTGTTGCGTTGCTCAAATTTCCTGCACGTCGGCAACAGCCCCAGTCGAGTCATGTTTATTTAGCCCCTGCCAAGCTGACAGGATGTTGCCCAGGAAGGAAGCCAGCAAAAGCAAAAGCGACTAAGCGACAATGCGTTATACAGAGATATGAAAGGATATGCCAAGAATATATCAACTGAAAACATATGAAAATTATATTAAAGCGAAATTCCAAGCGAAACTATGTAGATGCCCTTTTAATGATTGACTGACAGGCTGAAAGGCGTTGCGGTTTCTCTACATGTGTGTATGTGTGTGTGTGTTAGAATTAAATTCGCATTTACATTTTCCATAATCACCGCAGGAGCCACAGCCACAGCCGCAGCAGCGCGGACGACAGCCACATTCTCATAACGGTGCACAGAAGTATGCAACAATTTTTGTGCTCAAGCTCTTGTGTGTGTGTGTTACCTTGAACACATACATTTGCATGTAAAGCTAGAATTACGCTTTTAATTACAAAACTAAACATGAATACATTTTGATATCAAACGAAAACAGACACAATACGAACTCAAAGTTTCCTCTTTTTTTTCTTCTTCCCTGAGCAGCGAGAACATGTTTTAAAGTCATATGTAGGTCACATACATAGTTGCCATAATGAAGAGAAGACTCTTCGTTTTGCCTAACAGTTGTCAGGTTTCTTCATGAAATACAATTTGCATTCATTTTTTTTTATCAATCATATTTGCCATTTTAGTATAAATAATTTAAATTATATTTTTAAATTTCATCTTTATAATCTGTCCCACAAGATGAATTTGTTTCTCTCGGCATTATTTTGCTTATGCTGCGCACGTTTTTGCGAATTAATCACATTTTACTTTAAGTTAATCTACTTATTATGACGCCCGAGTTTTGCGCTCTCTTTGTTGAACATTGGCATTTAACAACATTGAAGGAAAAGCAGTTTTTATTGGCAAAAAAGTTTTTGCTACAAAATTCTCAGTTAACTGACAACACTTTTGATTCTTCTGCAAGTTAATGCATTAATAAATCTATTAAAAAATCTTCAAAAAATTCAAGTGTTGTACCATTATCAGTAATGCGTTGCCGAAACTAATTTTATTTATAATAATATAAAAATATAATAGAACACAAAAATCAAAGTGAGATCACTTAATACTCTTTTGTTTCCCACATCCAAACAATTTGTGTCAATATCAATTTGATACACGTTGTCTTAAATTAAAACTAAAACTAGTTTAATATATAAGGTTGTCAAAAAAGTCTTGCGGTATTTCCGCAAGCTTGTCTTTGCAAGCGCGTAGTTCTAGTTGTATTCGTCGCATCGGTTCACGCTAGAGCTTTTTGGAAAGCTCTTTTCATGCGCTAACACATGTTTGATTTATTGTTGTTTGTTTTTAGTCGTTCGTGAGTATATCGTCGCAAACATGGAGCAAAAGAAAGAGAAAATACGGCATATTTTACAGTACTACTACGATAAAGGCAAAAATGCATCTCATGCTGCCAATAAAATTTGTGCAGTTTATGGACCCGATACAGTTTCCATTTCCACCGCACAACGATGGTTTCAACGTTTTCGTTCTGGTGCAGAGGTGATCGAAGATGCGCCACGGTCCGGAAGGCCTGTCGTCGAAAATTGCGATAAAATCGCTGAATTGATCGAAAGAGACCGGCATAGTAGCAGCCGTAGCATCGGCCAAGAGCTGGGCATGAGTCATCAAACCGTTATAAACCATTTGAAGAAGCTTGGATTCAAAAAGAAGCTCGATGTATGGGTGCCACACGACTTGACGCTAAAAAACATTTTTGCCCGTATGGATGCATGCGAATCGCTTCTGAATCGCAACAAAATGGTGGTGACTGGCGATGAAAATTGGGGCACTTACGTGAAGCGCAAACGGTCGTGGTCGAAAAGCGGTCAAGCTGCCCAGACGGTGGCAAGCCTGGATTGACGGCCAGGTGTTTGGTGGGATTGGCAGGGAATCATCCACTATGAGCTGCTCCCCTATGGCCAAACGCCACCAACAACTGGACCGCTTGAATGCAGCACTCATGCAGAAGAGGCCATCTTTGATCAACAGAGGCCGAATTGTCTTCCATCAGGACAACGCCAGGCCACACACATCTTTGGTGACGCGACAGAAGGCCCGGGAGCTCGGATGGGAGGTTCTTTTGCATCCACCGTATAGTCCGAATCTCGCACCAAGTGATTACCACCTATTTCTGTCCATGGCGAACGAGCTTGGTAGACGGAAGTTGGCCACAAGAGAGTCCTGTGAGAATTGGCTCCCCGAGTTTTTTGCCAATACGGAAGCGAGCTTCTATAAGAGGGGCATTATGAAGTTGGCATCTCGTTGGGAACTCGTCATCGAACAAAACGGCGCATATTTGACTTAATTCGCATTATTATAACCAATTTTATGAACAATTGAAAATTCAATAAAAATACCGCAAGATATATACTTTATATAGTCGGAAATGATTCCTTCTCCCTGTTACATACTTTTGCACAAACTTAATATACTCTATGTACCTTTGGTACAGAGTATAAAAATTAACATATTTATGCTTTCCACAGAGTGTTTAAAATTTTAAAATGGACATAGAAATTCTGTCCCATTTTGCTGGTGTATTTTTTAAAATTTTCGGTAAAAATGTTGCAAGTTTGGGTGAAAAATTACTGACTTAAGGCCGTTGCCTCATGTTCCTGTTTTTGTTCAAATCGAAATCCACCTAGATTTGGTCACCAGGTGGTTTGTTTCATGTACATAGGTTGATTATCAATTTGGGCACTTGAGCCACGGTCACACCAGCAGTAGGTAATAGTAGGATGACAGCGCGTCTGCACTGTGCTGTTTATTAGTGGTATTCATAAAAGCGATTTATATTTGATTTCGATTTCGTTTATGGCTTAAACTTTGAGCAAATCTAAACATTGATTTGATTGAAACTCGTGAACAGCTGTTGATGTGAAAGAACATCTGACTGACAAGGAAACGATCAAAGTATCTGGGAGGCCACTGCTATGACTAAAAATGCAATCAATGGAGAGTTTCTATCCATAAATACTAATAAAATTCGAAATTGGTGTCTTTTGGAAATAAATGGGAATAGGCTGGAACTGTAAGGCGTGGACACCATTTCGTAGTTAACATTCTCCTTGGGTTTTGAGATTAAGATTTTGAGAAAAAGTCTTCCTCTGTGACCAGCTTGTCGCTGAATTTTCTATTTCAAGCATTTCTGACTCTGTCCATTTTAGCGACATATTTCTGGTTATAATTTTAGTTATTTTTTTTTTTTAAACTGGGCGAAAAGTCCGACGAGATGTGGACATTAGGCCCATAACATTTTGAAGTTCAATTTCAATATGGGCCTTTTGTCCGTGGGTGTTTTTTCATGTCACCTTTTTAGAGATTGGAGCCGCTATTGTTTGCATAATTTGTCAAAGTGATATTTTATACCAATATCCGTAGCACTAACCGAAACCCAAAACACAGTCCCAGCCAGCATTTTATGAAGTTTTTGATCAAATTCGCAGACCGAAATGGTTAATAACATTTAACCTCAGCTGGCAGACGACATCGTAAAAATCTTATATTAATATGAGTATCAGGCATGGTTTTAATTCCATTCCAAATTAATTTAATGAGTTAAATACTTTATTAACATCACCCGTTCTGCGTACGCCGTTGGTTCGAATTTGGATCTAAATATGGGTCATTCTTTTATAAACCGAACAGCAAAAAATTTTTTTATTTTTCATTTTAATAAAAAAAAATCCGAAATTAGATCTCGACATGCCCACCAAAACGTAATTTGCGGTTTTCCACAAAAATTTTTTGTTAATTTTATAAACAATTTCAAAAATCGTCAAAATCGAAAAAATGGAAAAAAAGGGTTTTTTAAAATCGTGATATCTCAGGTTTGGTTTATCGGACAGTGCTCAAGTTGATATCGATGGAAAGAATTTCACTGTATCTACTCAAATTATAATTTTATAGATTTTTAAATTATTTAATAATATTAAGTAATTGTTGCTAAAAATTACATATAATTTTTTCTCAGTGTTAACCACCATGATATAGCTTCTAAGGATAAACAGTTTATTGTCCTAAATATAACTTAAATTTTGGTGTTTTCAAAAAGATGGAGACTTTTATAGTTTAAAAGATATTAATTTTTAAAGTTATAAACAAATTAAAAGATACCCTTAAAGAAAGCTTTGCCACGCAGTCAGTTTTAAAGCTTTTTGATTGAAACTTGACAATTGTGCTTTATATTCATCAAGCTTTCCAAAAATGTCAACATCGCGCGGATCGGATGAGTATATCATATAGCTGCCATACGAATGTAATGATTAATTGAATTTTGTTGGGAATTTGGGTTACCAGAGCTTGAAAAGTAATTTATAACACTACTAAATTCAGCATTTGTATGGCAGCTATATGATATACTCATCCGATCCGCCTGATGTTGACATTTTTGAAAAGCTTGATAAATCTAAGGCACACGTGCCAAATTTCAATCAAAAAGCTTTAAAACTGACTGCGTGAGAAATTTTTATTTAAGGGCATCTTTTTAATTGTTTATAACTTTAAAAATTCTTAACATTTAAACTATAAAAGTCTCCATCTTTTTGAAAACACCAAAATTTAAGTTATATTTAGGACAATAAACTGTTTATCCTTAGAAGCTATATCATGGTGGTTAACACTGAGAAAAAATTATATGTAATTTTTAGCAACAATTACTTAATATTATTAAATAATTTAAAAATCTATAAAATTATAATTTGAGTAGATACAGTGAAATTCTTTCCATCGATATCAACTTGAGCACTGTCCGATAAACCAAACCTAAGATATCACGTTTTTAAAAAACCCTTTTTTTCCATTTTTTCGATTTTGACGATTTTTGAAATTGTTTATAAAATTAACAAAAAAATTTTGTGCAAAACCGCAAATTACGTTTTGGTGGGCATGTCGAGATCTAATTTCGGATTTTTTTTTATTAAAATGAAAAATAAAAAAATTTTTTGCTGTTCGGTTTATAAAAGAATGACCCATATGTAAACATCAACACACGTTTATCTAAATATCGTTGGAGCCACAATGGCAATAAAGAACTATACAAAATGTGGTTTTTCAAATCAATCAGCTAAATAACACCTATTTAGGAAAGAATGCCATTTGGCTAGTGTCCAAAATTTCAATATTACTATTGACAATAGTTGGGGAAAATAACTGTTTGGATTGTTTTGAATAAAAGTCGACAAACTATTCTAGAATTTGTGGAATTCCTTAAAAAATATAGAGCGTTTGACAAGCTTAGCCGGCAATATAGCCTTAAAGCACCGATAAAAATTGCACTATTCCATTACTATAATTAATTAAACTTTAATTCAATCGATCAGAGCTAATTTCAGACAATCCACTTCAGATGCAAGTCCATTTTCCAAGTTCTGTCTTATTTTGTTGTATTCTAAATATCATAAATTGCATTCGCTTGACCTAAATTAGAGTTGCTCATACTGAATAAACTTTTTGATAAACAAAGTATATTATTTAAATAATTAAGAAATTAAAGCTGATAACTCATATCTAAGCCCACTTTTCTCTAGGTGGAATTGGTGGATTGTTCATCAGTTGACAAAATGCTACTTAATGAAAATATACTTTTATTCAACTTATGACCCACTGTGTCAACATCTGCTGCTGTCTGTCCTTAAAGAATATTAAAAAGGCTTTTAAATCAAAAAACTTTGAAAAAAATAAGAATTTGGTTCTGAGTTTAAGAGAGTGAGCTGAACCCGTATACCTTCCTTAGTCTGTTGTTTTTATTAGTGGAATATTTAAAAATCGGTTTTAAGCAGAGATTTAAATCGAAACAAATAACGGCAAGGTTACTGTTTTGGCAGATAGTTTTTTCCGGTTATGGTTAGATAACGGTTGTGGGTTATGGGTTACTTTTATCAACTTTATACTGTTTTGGGTTTGGAAAGCGGTTACGGTTTTGGGTATAAAATAGCACATTGACAGCGCGGAAACATACTGATGTGGAAAAGCCACAATAACTGGTACTGGCCTATGCACATGTGACAGGGAATTGAAAAATGCCTGTTTCTAAATTAAACACAAACTTAGGGAAAACCAACATCTACACTTTCTTTCACAAACAAAGTTTTCCATGTTTTGCATGCGAGAATGTACTAACTTTTATTTTTTTTCCACATTGCTCAAAGGAAACAATTTCCGGAAAATGCTTGCTTTTAATTGAGGCACCTTAAAAACTTTAGGGTAACAGAAGTGTCTAAAAGCAAATTTATCAAGAATCATAACGTTGTTTATTCCTCTCTTCCATTCTCTGTCAAGATCACAGCGCAACTTGTCAAGTTATTGCCGCCAAGCTGTCAAGAAGACAGCGTACCAGAAACATCTTTCTCTCTTACATACATAAATACTTAAAGGTTACAATTTCGGTTACGGTTTTAATATCTAGTTTCAAGTATTTAGCAAAAAGTCCTTCACCATCTGCACATTTTAAAATAAAATAAATTATAGCTACCAGCTCACTCACACATTTAATTAAGAACATCTCCATCCATTCAAGTCCAATTTTCAAGATTTATGACTTAATCTCATTGACCCATTTAGCTAGGGGGGAAAAACTCAAGAATAATCCCAAGAGCTCTTGCAACTGCCTGAATGAACTATCCACCCTAACACATGATGGCATCACCTTACGTGCCTCGTTTGCATCTGCAGCCAAGCAGATAACTAAGAAACAACACTTCTTCTGCACATTTTTGGGTCAAGTTCAATTGCAACATTAATTGTAAGGACTTGGCATTCGCTTGAAACAAGTTCAAAATAAATTGCATGCCTGTTGAAGCTAAGTGAGCGTATCAAGTGGTGTCAGTTGGCAGTTTCATCAGTCAAGTCCTCCCCCTCTTCACTTAATTAAAACATGCTACTCTCTGTACATGAATCACTTGTCTTCTGTATTTATTTATGAATCAGAATCTGAATCTGAATCGGACACAAGTGCGTAAGAGAACGGCGCATAATGCAAGTGGGTCTGAGAGAGGTCATTTGCATAAAAATAGAAAATGTATGTTCCAAAATAAACAGCAAGGACACTTATCGCTGGCTGTGGTATAATTTGTATAATATGTGCCAAATTCTGGCTGCGGGTGCAATTAAATTGAATTTACAAAAACTAACTAGAGTGGAAGCAACATTTATGTATTTATTACAATTCGCTTGTGTAAATAATTAGGTTTATACGCTCTGCGAAGCAACCCACGAGTGGGTCATTACAATTCTTTTTTTTTCGTTTTTTTTTTTGCATTTGAATTTCAATTTGAATTTCATAAAGCAAACGAAAACAATAAAAACGAAAGCGTAAGTTTAAGTCGGACCTGCCCGACTTTGATATACCTGTTGTTCAGCGAAGAAAAAGTTTCAAGATAATGTTAAATTCCAAATATATGACCAAAGCTGTTGGCACTTAAGAAAAAGCCGAAAAGTAGGCTTCATATTTTTTATTAACTGACACCGAGCCCAAATATATGACATAAGAAAATATGCTTCTAGTCTCTGAAGCTTAGGTGGCATGTTGATAATGATCCATATATATATTTTAAATCGAAAATGTTTCCTGGTATACCCTGTTTATTCTTCTAGTAACGGGTATAAAAAGTTCTGTCCTTCAACCTCAAGCTACTTACAACTACAGCGACATCTACATTCAAATCGTATAAATAAACAATAAGAAAGAAAAACAACAACAAAAACAGCAACGGGAAGCAGAGTCATAAAAACAATAACAAGTGAGGAATAGGGAAAAATGAAAATGAGCTCTCGCCAATGAAAGACCCTGAATGGTATTTTTGTCATCTGATTAATACCTTGTACTATAGTGAGAGTATGTCGATTTTTTATTCTCTGTACTAAAGGTACATAAAGTATATTTAGTTTGTGCTAACAGTTAGAAGAAATCATTTCCAACCCTATAAAGTCTTATTCTTAAGTTAATATAGCCATGTCTGACTGTACGGCTGTATTTCTTATACTTGCAGACAGATCGAGTATATTTTAAATTTTAAATCATGTCTCACAGTTTCGCAGATAAATGGAAAAATATTAAGTAATCAGTATAATTTATTGAAGCGCCAAAGAAATGGTGCAGATCGAATGAACGATAGTCAAATTATAAGAAAATCGAACAAATTTTGATGGGTAGCACCGGTCGCAACATTGATGGGCAGCACTTTATGACCTTGATTTTCATATACTACACCATGGGGGATACCAAAAGAATAACAAAAAAAACAAATCACAGATCATTTATTCAAAAAATCGTTCCGCATAAATACAGTCAAAATCACATAAGACATTAGATGTAAGTAGCATTAAAAAGCATTTGCCAATCAGAAGCAATAACAGAAATAAAACAATACTTTACTATGACGCACATAAGTGTTTTGCAAAACTCTGATTTCAAACTATCAGCCTTGTTCTCAATTCCACTTCCACAAAAGCTTTTCGAAAGTGGAATTGATTCGTGTTCTGGTAAACGTAAAACGAAAGAATTTTGCGGAGTCAAAAGTTTTGCCTCTTGGCCAGTGAAATTAAAAGTAAATTGCAAATTTGGCATTGAAAAATATAAGCTACATCCAAAATGAAAATAAATCACAATTCATTGGTCAATTTAAGATTTTTTGGTATCCTAAAATATTATAAACGGACTTTATCTTTTTTGTAAATAATAAATTTTACGAACACTTTTGATATCTTTCAGGCTAGCAAAAGCAAAAAGTAAAACGTGAAAAATGCGTGTTCTCAATTCCACATTTCGAAAGTTCTGACTAGTTCGATTAACATTTTGGCTATCGATAGTCGCCTATCGTTGGTTTAAGGGTTGCCAACAGCCAGAAAAAATGATTAAATGGTAAAAAAAACCTGAGTTTTTTCTCCTGCGACCAATAATTTAGAGCGCTGGCAACTCAGGAGATGCAATTTGGCCGACGATCACCTGTTGGGGGAAAATCAAATTTGTAAACAGCGGAATGTAAGTTGAATTTAAATGAATAGATATTTCGATATGATTATTGACATTTCTACACAGGGAAAAGCATCGGAGCTTGGAACAAAATTCCATAATTGTCACTTTTATGGCCAACAATGTAGACCTGGCAAAAGGATTTCTCAAGGGAGACCGCGTCAATGCCAAAGCCAGATGGGACTCGTTGACCTCCCAGTTAAATGCGGTTAGCCCCCTCCTTTTAGGGACATTGCCGGGTGGAAGAAGGTTACTGTTCAATTTGTAGGCAACCAAATACAACTTTTGAAGCTCAAGATTTATTATTTAATTCTTTATATACTAGTCTTGGACAGATTGAAAGGTTAACACTAAAAAGAAGTTGGCTTCCAATAAGCGGGGATCGACCCTACTCCCAACACTTTATAACTCCAGAGCAGTGAGAAATAGCCGCCTTGGCTGGCTTTGGCAGTGGACGGCATTGAAAATGTCAAGACATTTGGGCGGAGGCTGTGATGGATAATTACTCCGGGTTTTGTTCGGAGCAAAACGAAAAAATTGCTAATCATCTTGCCGACATCCAAAACATTAATTGCTTGTGGAATATGAAGGTGGTTATCTTGAAATCGCGTGTCAATTTTGTTTAATATTGATTCAAATGTATTTTTATCCAGAAAGAACTTATCTGGGCCTCTGCAATTTTGCGCTCTCTAATGCGCTGAATGCATCCAATTATCATAGCTCCTGTCATGTTTTTTTGTATTTAATATTAGTGTAATATAACTGCAATGAATGTTGTTTATATTAATTCAACAGCGGTTTTTCCCAATTATTTATCGAAAGTCGACCTTGGAACCACTAGTTCACAAAAGTAATTCCGCAGCAATTTCACCTGGAACTCAGAACACGAAAACGAAAACGTTTCGGAATCGTTGCGGAATTACTTTTGAAAAGTAAGTGGAATTGAGAGCAAGGCTGTATGACTCGATTTCTACGGAACTTTTTTTCGCGTAAAGGACCTAACATTTGTGTATTTATCATTCTTTTGGTATCCCCCCGTCTTGCAGTACCATTTAAATTGAGTTGTAAAATTAGTCATATTCCCAATTTTTTTAATAGCTGTGACAGAGTAAAATAATGTTAACGGATGTGGTGCAGTGGGTAGTGTGTGAGACCGCTTTGAGGGTAGAGTGGGTTTAATTCCACCTCCGAAACGTTTTATTTTTGTTTTTTTTTTTTCGTATTGATATTTTCAAACATATTAATTAGATCTTAGTCTTATCGTAGTTAAAATAATATGAAAAAATGTCAAAGTGGCCATTTCATATCAATTTTTGTCTTAGAGTAAACTGAAAAGAAATTTTTGTTCAATTAAATTTAAGTAAATTAAATAAAATAAATATAAAAATTGTAATTGCAAAATCTTATGACTAACAATATAATTATGGTTAATCGTCAAGTTTTTTTAATTAACAACTGATTAATTGTCTATCTTTTTGAAAAATTTGATTAAAAACTAACAATTTAATAGAAAGAAATGTTTTTTTAATGCTTTGCTATTTTGTATTAATTTTGTTTTCTAGCTGGTTCCAGGCATTCGTTGCTACGCTCTTTTAAAATTTTACCCGCAAAACAAAAAAATGAAACGTATACAACTTTTTTTTTTTAATTTTTCTACATTTTGACCGTTCTGTTTAACCAAATAGGCGTCTGCAATTGTCGTATTGTCGTATTTTGCCGAATTTGCGAAATTTATTCTACTATTAAGTATACCGTTTTGAACCATTTGGTCTACACCTCTTATTTACCCGTTTTATTACTCGTTAAATCACAAACTTAAATAATTATTTAGCAAATTTGGATACTTTTTGGACAGTTTGGTCTACACTTTCTATATTTATTTGTGTACGATCGTTGTCTATTAAGTCTTTGTAATAATGTTTGTTCACATAAAAAATTAGCAAATTTTGCGATTTTTTTAATGCATTCAATTCCATCGACACTTCAAATTTGACCGTTTCCATTGCTTTCCCTCAAATCTACATAATAATCTAAGGTCATATTTAGAAAACTTGACAAATTTCGGGGTTTTTGGTCTACACTTCTTAATTCGCGCCTTAAATTCCCATCTATTTAATCTTCATAGATATGATAGTTTAAAAAAGGGGTGCCCAAGCCCATTGCGCACATAGCGCATTCGTTGTTGTTTTGCGCAAAGTTAGACCCGGGGTCTTAGGTCTCTCGCATAGCTAATGACTATACGTAAAGCATTCCAGTATGTACCGAATGGTAGACGCCGATAAGGTACAATGTGAAAAGCCTTCAAAGTTCACAGTGTAAGTGTAACTTTACACAAATATAACGTATGAAACATCAAATGGAAATTTGGTCAACGAATTCTCTGTGTCCTTTTAAAAGTTGTCAAAGTTGAATTTATTCGAGCAACAAAGAAATATGAAGCAGATATCGAATGTGTTTTCGTAACTAAGACCTAAATTTGCCGAAGCGATGTGGGTTACTAAATACTAAATTTTTAAAACTGTCCATTTCGGAAAGTACGACTTATGTGGCTCCCAGGAGTCATTATGGTCCACGAACTAGATTCTTGATTAGACAAGGTGAGAGAGCCATGTCAGTCAGTCCGTTTGAACGTACAGACCTTTTAGACAAATAAAAACTATCAGTGAAGACCATTTTGAGTGGACATTTGAGCTCCCATTGGCTATTAGCTCCGTACACAACGTTTTGAATCTATGGAAGAGATAGAAACAGAAACGAAGGAGGAATTGAAAACTAATTTAAAGATGACGAAATGAATTTACAAGAATATATAAAGATTTTTTAATCAATAAACACACTCCCGCATTATTTTTAGACCCTTTAAGTTTGAGAATGTTCAAATGGACGAAAGTCTATTTATTAGACTATGCGGAGCAACGGCCGCAACCGTGATGCGCAGCACTTCCTAATCCAAATAGCCTTTGTGTACAGGAAAAAGTTAATATACTATCTTGATTAGTCAGATAATATACTATGGGCCGATTTCAGTTCTCCCAGATAGCTGCTATGTGTCAGATAGTCATCGAATTTACACTGTTCTTTGTTAGTTTATGTGACAGATAGCTCTATGTAGAAGATGTAAAATCGGCCCTAAGTCCTACCAAGTAGGTGGCAAGCTGCAAATAATATTTTTATTTCTTTTTTAAAACCTCACCTTGAGTTTTTATATTTTTATACTTTTTCCAGGGACTTCAAGATTGACTTAACGCCTTTTCATACCCGCAAAATTTCGTATATTTCACGTTTTCTTCTTCTCCGTAAAGATTTTTTTGACAGATTTATTGTTTGACCAATAATTGTTTAAATTTTCTTAAGAATCCTGCCTTACCATTTCTCCACTCCCCTCATCATTTTTAACCACAGCTGTTTGGTATTCATCAATTGCTATCGTTCAATTACATCCCATTTATCATAGCTAAAGTGCCCGTCCATTATAATGATCAAATGGTTGGTCTAACAATAATGTAAATACTTCTACTTCGCAGCACAACGTCAACGACCAACAAAAGCCAAGAACGCAGCCGATAAGCCAAGTCATTTTTTTTTTTCGCTTTTTCTTGTTTTTTTTTTGGACGTCCATTTGGACGAATTTTTCTCAGCAATAAAAATTTGCATACAAAACTAAACAAAAAACCAAAACAAAACAAAACAAAAAAAAAGTCGCGCGGAAGTTGTACGCGAATTTCGCATGGGCGCACGTGGACGCAAAGGTAGGCGTGGTCGGGCCATCGTCAGGTGTAATGAGTGTAGAATGTCGTAAATTTTTAAATTGCTTTGGGTTTTTTCTACTCCGAGCTGTCTGCGCGTGTGTAATTTGTGCGGCGTTTATTTTGGCCAAGGAAGGAGTAGGAGGAGGAGGAGGAGGAGCTCCACCTTGTGGGAATTTCCGTTATGAGCCACGCACCACTGAACGCCTTTAAGTGGCTACCGTCAAATGGCGGTTCTGGAATGTCAAATCTATTGTGGCGCCAATGAATAGACACAGCTGAAACAATTTAAAGCAATAAAAAAAAGACACAAAAAAGTGATGCTGAATGATGTCAAACCCAAAGTCACTCCATTTCCATTGATCACTTTGTTTTGTTTGTTTATTTCGATTGTCTCGCCAATATATAAATTCGTTTAGTCAACAAACATCAAAAGTATTTCACATCTGGCAAGTTGTCTCATTTAATGCAAATTAATATTAATTAAAATTGTTTCAAGCTCGAAATGGGCTTGTGTTTGTGTGTGTTTTGGAATAAAATTGCTGTTGAAAACATAAATCAAATAGGACAGGATTATGATGCTGATATGATATGGGTAAGTGATGTCAAGTGATGCAAAAAGCAAGTTAATATTGTTCAGTTTTGACAGCAGAATTTATGTTTCTGTGTTATTAATGTGCTATGAATATTTGATTACCCTGGCCCTAGGGGCAAAAATAAACATTTTTCCTGTCATAAATTGAAACCTAAAAAACCTTCTTTCTTGAGAGGAATCCCTTATTGTATAAAAGGTCTTTGAGGCAAAATAAGATTGAGGCGGTGAAGACAAAGTTTACTGTTTACAAATTTGTTGAGGTAAAAGGAAGAAAAATTTTAATGACTGTCCGACATGGTGGTGTTGAGCTTGACCAAAAGATGGGTCAAATCACAGGTGTGAAATTTGGAGGCATAAAGGCAATAATACACAAGTTTTCTGACGCCAGCACCGTTTCATCACAATGCATAAATTTTCCAGCAAGGCAATTCTGATGAAGCGGACTTAGTAAAACATATAGTCCATGGACTGACTGTAGTAGAAAGTTCTAGAGGACGAAAAACAGAACCCAAACCCGTAAGGAGTATCATGAGAGAAGCAATTAGAAAGCCTTTATAATCATCCTGAAAATCCTGCTGAAAGGTCGCTAACGGTTAGTCATCCGAGCTAAAAATCGAAATAACTAATACGATTTTTTTGGGTAATTACAAATTTAATTATCCCTACAATTACAATTATTTTGTAATTAAGAACTACAATTATTTCAATAATTGTTCCAACAATTTAATTATTATTAATTAAAGGCAGGGCTAAAAGCCGGTTCATAGTTAAGCCGCTCAGATTTTTGGGAAGCCCAAATCGAACCTGAACCGAAGCAGAACAAATTTTTTTATACGAGCCTGGGTTCAAACAAAATTGGGTTCCGTTAAATAATATTTTTCCACTACATTTTTTCAAGTATCTATAAATTTTCAATGCAAGGAAATGCCGACAAAAACTTGCATTGTACGTATCAATAATCGTTCAAAATATATTAGAAATTAAGTTCCTATTTCTACAACTGAATCTTGGGATTCAAGAAACCAAAATTTTTGAGACCTTTGAACAAAACCAAAACTTGCAAATAAACGTACAGTAAATATCGGTTATGTGACAAACCGTTTGTATGCAGATTCTTTAAAAGATTCTGAAACCAATATTGATTTCATGAAATACCATGAATTGCTTGGGGATATTTTTAGCGCTTTTGTTATGGCCAAAAACCTTGGCCCTAAGGGGAAACCTTCCCGGGCATTACAATCGGAAATTTTAACAAATTCGCGGTTTTTTTTTTTGCCATTTCCCGGCTATTTTTTCAACTTAAAAATCTTCCTGGGCAAGCGTCTAGCCAATCCTTAAAGTTTCATTACAATCGGATGAACGGTTTCATCAACGACCAAAATAATCTCTAAGATGCCGAACACCCATACAATGGTTTTTGCAGCTATGTTTTTTTTGTGGCGACGAATATCGCGCTATCTCCGCTCACACAACGTTGAGAGCGTAAATATCTAAAAATAGAATGCACTTGCTTGTGTGAATAATGCTTGAGAACATGTGTGCCCACTTACAGTCGTCGGCTGTAGCTGTATGCGTACAAAAAAGCGACTGGCTCTCTGGCTTTTGGTCAAAATTTCAAGAGAGCCAATAGCCATTTGAAAAGCTAGCCCCAAAAAATCGCGTTACTAATCTTCATATTCTAATGTCTTTGGTTTAATTTAGTCAGTTTCGCGGTTTGTGGCAAATTTTTCGCCCAATGCGGGCATGGGTAATGGTTGGAAAGTTTCATCGCAATCGGATGAACGGTTTAGGCAGGCATAGTGGACAGACAGACAGATGCCTTCGAAATAAAAACTGCAAAAATATTAAAAGATACTTCTTGCGAAGAACAAAATTATTAATGGACCAGTGTTTGGACAAGTGTTCACCCACCAGATCGGAGCTGCCTTCAGCGTTGGTGCAAGAAACCAGGTAAATTAATGTAGATTTTAACTCAGATCATTTGCCCATGTAAAATAATAGTTAGTTTCATTAAAATAAAACGAGAGCGTAAGTTAAAGTCGGCTCTAACCGACTTCGAAATACCCGTTACTCATGAGAAAACATGCTTAACAGTCTTCCTGCGTTCCCTAGGGTGACCATCCAAAAAGTATGCAACATTTTTTAGGGTAGGGGGGATGGGGTGCTAGGTTCACGTTTTTGCTCATAACTTGAGAACCGTTCATCCGATCTTTATCATTTCTTCGGCAAATTGATTCATTTTGCTAATACCTAACTATCTGTAGAAGGTACAAACCGTCTATCTTCAAAACTGTAGGAGATATAACGTTTTTTCCAAATTGCGGGGGCGGGAGGGGGCGTGGCCAAAATTTGAAATAAACTTGATCTGCGTGCAGATAAAAGAAGCATTTGTCCCATACATGTCAAACCTCTATCTCTTACCATCTCTGAGATCTAGGTGTTCATACAGACGGACGGACGGACGGACGGACGAACAGACGGACAGACGGACATGGCTATATCGACTCGGCTGTTGATGCTGATCAAGAATATATATACTTTATATGGTCGGAGATGATTCCTTCTGCCTGTTACATACATTTGCACGACTTTAGTATACCCTTTTTACTCTACGAGTAACGGGTATAAATATCAATTTTCTTGTATAAGATCTTTCTGAGGCTATAGAAAGCGTATCCATCCAAAGAGACACACACATATTAAGACTCTTAACTATCATTAGGGCGCGTGCACACTTGCGGCTGAACGATGAACAGACGGCTGGCCATGATATTTTATTAGGGCAACAAGCTGAAATAAATAAACTTGCTTGAATAATTCCGCAATACTAGGCTTACAACTGTTTTCAGTTTATTATTCAGTTTATTATTATTATTAATTTTTTAATTACAAAATAATTTTATTATAAATAGTAATTATATTTTAATTACTCAAAAAATTGTTACGGTAGTGTCGATTTACAGTTAGTAAATTAAGATTAACAAAACAACCCCTAATTAAGTTTTAAGACTTAATGCATCTATGACTGGAGATTATAAATATGTGGCTTGAACAAATGGACTTTTAGGGGGTTATTTTCCTTTAACCATGATGTTTAGAAGACTTTTCAAGTCAGTTACGTAATATGATTCATGTAAAAACGATTCAAATAAAAAATATAAAATTTCATACTTGGATCAAGAATGTTCGATATCAGAATTACGATAAGAAAGAACTAAGTACCATTTTCTTGATTCAAATATAAAATTCTTATTTCTAGTTTTTTTTATTTTTGGATCATCAGTAAAAGTAACCATAAAAAAAAAAATTCGTAATCACATTTGAGTCTTATTCGAGTCCTCCGTCTGATTAAAAAAGTTATAAATGGGCTTGTTTTCTGATCATAAATAATACTTTTTTCGGTATAAAATGGTACCCTAGCCGCGACTCTTCATGAAGAGTCGCTTATACCTGGTTTTCTGATTGCACAGAGAAAAAAAAGATCCCCGTAGAATGGATATTCTAATATCCACTTTAAGATACATTTTTTAAGTATCATTTTCACATTTTTCAGCTCCTTTGAATGAAGAATAAAGATCAATGAAATATTTTTTTCCTGATATATCCTTTTTAAGCGAAAATAAATCGACTTCGAAAATATTCGTTGGATCCCAAAAAAGGATAGTTAACTGTCCAGTCCAAATTAGAGATGGAGAACTATCGATAGAACTATCCATAGCACTATCGAACCGCCATCGATGGCAGACCTGCACTATCGATGGTTTTCGATAGTTTTTCTGAAGAATTTTACTTCTTTAGAAAACGCGGAATTTCTTACTTCCGAGGAGAAAATGCTACAAAACGTTCTACTTTCTTCGATAAAGAAAAGACTTTTCAAATATTGGGAAAGAAGCATGACAAGAATTAGCACAATATTAGACCCGAGGTTTAAAAAATTTGGGGTTTTCAATGAATTTAATGCTGATGAAGCATCAGTACTATTGAAAAACGACCTCGTACAGCAAAAAACCTAAAACCCGCTTTTACCAGTGGACATGAAGAAAAGCGAATCTATATTCCTCGATTTTGTTGAGGAAAAAGCGATGGAGTCCACAACCACTAGGCGAAGCAATGCCATTATACTCAAACGGCAATACTTGGAAAGGCCTGTAGCATCACAGGACACAGATCTATTGCTCTGGATAAAAGTAAGCCCTTATAAATTGAAAATTTGGAAATAAACCGAATTTAATTTTTATTAATTTCAGATGAATGAAGCTGAACTCGGGCTTATTGGAAAGCTAATGCTCAGATACTTATGTGTGCCCGCCACTTCAGTTGTGTGTGAAAAGATGTTCCGCAAAGCTGGGCAAATGGTTTTAGAACGCCGTTCTCGTCTTAAGCATAAAAACATTAACATGCTTTAATTTTTAAAGAAAAGTACTTGGCCTCTTCAAATGTACAACAGGATATGCTTTAAATGAATAGCAGAATATTAAATAAACAATGTTAACTTCTTTTGTAAAGTTTTTGTTACAATTTCACTTAGGCTGCCTTCACACTGTTCGACACATGACACATGTGATAGTCTAGTAGTTCTGCTTTTTGTTCTGTTTTAAATTTGATTAGCTTGTCAAATTTATAGAATTTCATGGGGAAATGCGAGCCTACTAGAATGTCATGTGTCATGTGTCGAACAGTGTGAAGGCAGCCTTAATATCTACTTTTTAAGCTTCTATCGAAAACTATCGATAGTTATCAATGGTTTGAAAAAAACTATCGTCCACTATCGATGGTGCCGACTATCGATTGTTCTCCACCTCTAGTCCAAATGGAGCCAAGCCAAACTTCTCTCATTATACCCTTGCAAAGGGTATTATAATTTTGCCCAGAAGTTTGCAACGCATAGAAATATTCATTTCCGACCCCATATACTATATATATTCTTGATCAGGGCGATGAGCTGAGTCGATTGAGCTTTGTCCGTCCGTCTGTCTGTCCGTCTGTCTGTCTGTCTGTCCGTCTGTCTGTCTGTTTCTACGCAAACTAGTCTCTCAGTTTTAAAGCAATCGAGCTGAAACTTTGCACAGAGTCTTCTTTTTACTGCACACTGATAATATGTCGGAACCGACCGGATCGGATGACTATATCTTATAGCTGCCATAGGAACTATCGGTCGAAAAGTGGGTTTTTGTGAGAAAACTTTTTTGTTTCTAATGTAAACGCCTTCCGCTTCGACAATTATTAGTTTTATACGCTTTTACACAGATTTGGAAGTTTTGGTCAAAATCGGATGACTATATCTTATAGCTGCCATAGGAGCTTTTGGTCGAAAAGTGGGTTTTATTTAGAAAAATTGTTTGTTTTAATGCTGACCTTCGTAAACTCTGATGTATTAAAACATTTGCAAGGGTATAAAAACTTCGGCAAAGACGAAGTTAGCTTGGCCTTCTCGTTTTCTAATTAGTTTCGACTAATTTTCGAGTCCTTTTTTTAAACATTTTCGAGTCGTTTGTTAATGAATCACATTTGAGCAAAGGCTTGAGTCATTTTTGAGTCTTCCTTAAATCGTACTTGAGATTAATCTTCTTTTAATCGATAAAAACTCTTCAAGTTGATTCGTGTTAAAATGATCTTCCGAATGCTAATAGTACAGTTGATGAGAAAATTATAGGAATTCGAATCGAAATTATGCGATTTATTGGTAGGCAGATTCAATACAAGTAAGATTTATGACGCCTTGCTATTAGCGCGAGCGCCTTGAGTTCCCTCCAGAGTAAGAAAATGTTTATGAAAGTATTTATAATTCGATGTTTTTCAGAATTTGAAAGTACTATTTGCACTGCGGTGTGTGGTATTTGCACTGATCCTGTGTTACACTTATGAGTGGTAAACAATGGTAAAATTAACGTTTTATTGGGTTGGAGCATTTTCAATTGTCATTTCTGGTTTAAATTTACTGTGCCACCGTAATCATTACGTTATTTGTTAAGCCACTTTTAATGTACCTGACGATAAGTTCAACCCACGATTATGAGTTGGAGCAGTTTTACCACAGAATTGGTTGAATTTCCCGACAAAAAATGTTTTGCATTTAGAGTGAAAAATATAAACAATCAGAACATATAAATTTTATTTATTTGTTCTTTTAGTTATAGGCCCAAAAAAGTTCAGAAATTTGTTTAAGTATATGCCCCTACAAAATAAACAATTGATTTGATCTCGAAACGAGGTCTCAGTATTAAATAAAATAAGGCAGGAAAGATCAATCGGCCATAAATAACAACAGAAATGGTATAACTGGTGAAAAAAATCTACACTTAGATACAAAAGTTGCGATTGCATTTAACTCTAATATTTACCTGGAAATTGAACTGGAAATCTTCAGCCATAAATAAACATTTCTTGCTAAATTTTACTAAAAACAAAAATGTGTTTAAACAACATTTGTATTTAAAGCTTCTTATTACCAATTAAATGAATATGCCCCGCCCTGAGAAGCGTGCCCCTTAGAAGCTAGACACACGGAACAGAAGTCTTTGACTTTTTTGTTTTGTTTATTTATTTTCACTTTTACGTTTGCCACTTTCTTATTTGCTTGCCAAGAAAAACAATTGCTAAAGCTTATTACCTCTGCCTGGATGTAACTGTGTTTTGTCTATGGGGGCCCAACGGGTCGTATGCTTAATATGAGCGACAAAGTCAAATGACACAGTAATAATCAGCTTTAAGGCGCTGACAATGTAAACACAAGTGGATACAGTGGAAACTGCTTGATAAATAAATAAATAATGCCGTACCACCTGACGTATACTTAACGGCCACACATTATGCATAAATTTTCCATTGCCGACAAGGGTTAAGGGTATTTTACCTCTCTATACAGATTTCGTAGCGTCTTATCAAGCAAATTGAGCTCTCATTCACACGCAACAAATAAATTTACAAAACAGCAAATATTTGTATATGTAGCTCAAAGTGTGGCTGGAGGGGATGATTCGTGAATGTGGAATGGTGAGAGGAGGACAGGGCAGGGCAGGGCAGGGCATATAGTCGACGATGTCGCGGGTTTGGCTGCACTTAATGAAGTCTGCCCCGCGCACTGACTAAATTGACTTTATTGTTGTGCAAATAGGCGGGAGCAGAGCCATGTTTGTTGTTGTTGCTGTTAAGTATGTATTATTATATTAATATATTTACAGCACCAGGCTGAAGGCAGGGCTTTGTCTTTCTCCCAAAGAAATTTCTATAAATATTTCATGGCAACGCATTGCAGCATCATTTAAATAAATAATTTGCCATAATGCATAAATAAATTAAGTGCAAATTGAATTAAACGTTACTTTGGCTGCAGTGCAAAACTGGCGTTGACACGCAAGG
This sequence comes from Lordiphosa clarofinis, assembly GCA_018904275.1. Taxonomy (NCBI): domain Eukaryota; kingdom Metazoa; phylum Arthropoda; class Insecta; order Diptera; family Drosophilidae; genus Lordiphosa; species Lordiphosa clarofinis. Next base: position 689,988 of record JAEIGQ010000098.1, read on the forward strand.
CAAAAACTCAAGCGATAAATAAGAGAATAATTGAAGTTCTCAAGTGGGAAATGTGGAAATTAAATTCCATTTGATCTCTCTCAGATTTTCCTTTATCATTCGCAATGACAATGCCATATGTGTATGATAGTAGCTTATATTTATGACAACATTCCAAATATGAGCTTATCTAAAATAAACTATTTATAAACCAAAGTACTTTGTGAATGAATAAACGTACATGTTTGTACGTATGTGTGTGTGTGTGTGTGTACTGTATAAATATGTTCAGTTCAATGAGGGAACACTCTGCCTTAATTATCTAGCGTTTGATAGCAAACACAAGTGGAACAACCATTTCATTCATTTCTACACGAAATCATTATGAAGTTCAATGCAAATACAACTTCGTTGGAAAAGTGTGTGGAATAGCACAAAAGCCAAAGTAGTGCAGAATTTTTATTTAAATGGTTTGGTTTAGTTGTAGACGGGTTTCAATTTGTACTACAAACATACATTGAAATTGTGTTTTTATTTTGATAGATTTCACTTCTTTAAATATATTTGTTTAGTTATTTAACTATATTTATTTACGTCCAGAAAATCTATCTGCTGATGTCAGCTTCAATGAAACCATTCCAGCACAGCTCTTCCTACAACAATTGGCTCAATTATAGATCAAGGAATAACGACCACTGACTCGTAAAAGTTATTTATTTTGCATAAAAATGCTCGGACTAACTTTGTTACAAATCTTGGATTGAATTCTGAATCTCCTCACAAGATATGCAGTTTTATCAATGCGAAATCTTGGTAGTTTGAGACTCGCAGTTGGCAGAGTCCTCAATTAAGAATTATCAAACTATTTTTCAAAATAAAGCCTTTAAGCCTTTGTGTTTGGGATTTTAATGGCGTTGGGCATAATTGTTAGGTTGTGTTGCCCTACAGCACGGGTGCCCAAACTGAGCTTACAGCCGCGTGAAAACAAATACAAAAGCACAAAAACATCTCATGCAAAAACAACTACAAAACATAGTTACAGTAATTTGATTTTTTGCATAAGAAACATTGTTCTTGACAGAGAGTCACATAAGATATTGTTGTTTCTGGTCTGAACGCGCCAACAACAAAACCTTAGCTCGGAAAGGGAGAAAATACGCTTAGAGCAGACTCCTGGGTACAAGGAAAAACAATTATAGTGGACCAAAACCTGAAAAAGGTTCCAAAAAAAAAGGTTGCTGTCAACTCACAACAAAAACGTAATATTCCCAAATTTTTTGAGAAAAAATTTGTTGAATGTTGTAGTCCCGTTTTTGACAACTTTTGGGCTCATCTTGAGTCTAATGTCCCTGCATTTTTATACACTTGAAAAGTGTATTATAATTTTGCCCAGAAGTTTGCAACGCATAGAAGAAATCATCTTCGACCACATAAAGTATATATATTCTTGATCAGCGTGACGAGCTGAGTCGATTAAGCTTTGTCCGTCCGTCTGTCTGTTTCTACGCGAACTAGTCCATCAGTTTTGAAGCTATCGAGCTCAAATTTTGCATAGAGTCTTCTTTTGTCTGCCCGCTGCTAATACGTCGGAGCCGACCGGATCGGATGGCTACTTCTTGTAGCTGCCATACAAATGATTGGTCGAAAAATGGGTTTAAATGAGAAAAACTGTTTTTTCCTCAATATTACCGCTCTCAATCGCGGTCATGGGTAATATTCAATGTTTTTAAGCTGATCTGCGAAGTTTGGTCGAAGTCGCTAACCGGTGAAACAAGCGTTTTCAAGTGTATCAAAACTTCGGCACAGACGAAGTTAGCTTTGCCTTTCTCGTTTTACTCTGTACCAAAGCTACACAGTGTATATTAAGTTTGTGCAAAAGCGATCCTATAAAGTATATAAAACCTTGATCAGCACTAACTTCCGAGTCCGTATGAACAAACAGAGGTATAGTTTTGAAATGAATGCGACATAAACTTCTTATACACTCAGAAAAAACCAGGAACTTCCTACAAGTACTTGGAACATTGTAGAACAAACGGTGTCAATAGTACTGTAAGTATAAAATTACTTGATACAAGTACAAAATCTTTATTTTAAGTAACATTTTTTCAATTCCGTACTTTTTTTAAGAGTGTTGGGGTAAGTTTTTGAACTATTATAATATCTTTTGATCATACTCTTAGTTTGTTAAAGTCTTAAATTCAAACCGACTTACTCTCAAAATAAGTGCAGAAAGGTTCTTCATCGAAGTCTAATAAGTTCTACCGTTTTTTTCCGTACCAAAGGTACATAGAGTATATTAAGTTTGTGCAAAAGTATGCAACAGAGAGAAGGAATCATTTCCGACTATATATAGTATATATATTCTTGATCAGCATCAATAGCCGAGTCGATATAGCCATGTCCGTTTGTCCCTTCTGTCCGAATGAACAAACAGATCTCAGAGATGGTAAGAGATAGAGGGACAAATGCTTCTTATACTTGGAAAAAACGTTATATCTCCTACAGTTTTGAAGATAGACGTTTTGTACCTTTTAGAGATGGTTAGTAATTTAAAAAATGTATCGATTTGCCGAAAACATAATAAAGATCGGATAAGCGGCTCTCAAGTTATGAGCAAAAAAGTAAATCATCCTCCCCCCACCCCCCCCACCCACCCTTTTACACCTAACACCGCACAATCTTAGAGAGAGAGAGACTTAGAGATGAGCGCAGCACCAGCATTGCATTCAGCTTCTACTCCAGGTACAGAGTATGTTATAGTCGGGCTGGACCGACTTTCTCACTTGTTAAACATATTAATTTAATCTTATTATTATCAAAGTAAAAATGATATGAAAAATATGAAAATTACTGCTAAATCATATCAATTTTTACTTGGTATACATTATGAAGCTAATGTTTTATTTTTATACAGATTACATGTTAACACTCCTATGACACTTGCTGGTTATGATAGCCTATATTGTAAAAGAAAAGTTGAGCTATATGTACCAGGGCTGCAAACCGCTTCTTAATTTTTGGGAAGTCCAAGCCTTTGTTCAGACCAAAAAAAAAGTTTACAAGTGTTCGGTTCGAAAACATGTTCTATATAATTTTTTAAATCGGCTATAAACGTCAAGTTTGCCGGTTTCATATATTTGTAAACATTGGAATGAAAAAAGCTTATCAAAAAACATTTTGATTCATTGAAATAATGAAAGGAACTAATAAGTAAAAGCTTTAAGAATATTAAAAACAATAATTAATGATTATTTACCATGTCAATCATATGATGAAGATAAAAAGCAGTTTTTATGTTTAAAAGTTTTTTAAAAACTATCATTGTAAGGAACTGAACAATGACGCTTTTGATTTATTAGCTTTTCCTGCAACACATATATCAGTCTAGCGCACTTTTCCTACTCATATCAGTAATAATGAAAGATTGCTGGAAGTATATGAACAGAGAGAAAAGAATTTCCCCAACTTATGTTAAATGTTAAGTCTACTTTATTACCCTCATCGACTGCAGTCTTCGTAATTGTCATTGTGACAAGTGCTTACAACCAAGTTTTGCCCTTGTAGCACTTAGAAGAAATATCACATAAATAAATAAATAAGGACCGAATCGGGTGCACACACATTCACAAAGAGTTCTGTTAATGTGGCATTGTCTGTTGTTGTCAGTTGTTGCACTTGTGCTGCCTTTGGAATTCCCAAACAGTAACTGCAATGGCCGACATGCTAGATAGGCAAAGCCTGCTAATGATAGAACCTGGGGGTTCTTGAAACAGCTGTACAAGGGATCATCTTATTTTGTGGTCTATGTGTGTCTTGTTTTAAAAGAAAAGAACTAACATAAATAAATAGAATGAAGGGAAATTAGTCAGCAGTTCGCTCTCTGAGAGCATTTGGGAATATGCCCGTCTCACTCTAAGCACTGTGATTTCCTATACTGACAATTAGAGCTCAATGCGAACTATCGCTTATCATCACTTAAAATTAAGACGCAGTGTACGTGTATAAGCAAATCAAACGAGAGGTGTATATGAGAAATTGGCCCCAGATGTCAAGCGTAAGCAGTGTGTCCGCAAAGCCGTTCTCTCACCATTCGAAAATATCATTTTAATACTTTTGAAAATATCAGCTGAATAATTGAAGTATTCAATAAAAGCAGGGACCGTAACGGTTTTAATTTTTAAAATAAAAATTATGAAATAAAAATTATTTGTTAATTTTTATCAAAAAATTAAAAATTAAAATAAAATTTAAAATTAAAAGTAATGCTCAATGTTTTCAAATTGATGACTGAATACTGTCAATTTGGATGATTACTTTTTTTTGGGTAAATTTACTGTCAGCCAAAAAACTGTAGAAAAAGTCGGTCAAGCCCGACTATAATATACTCTTTACCTGGAGTAGAAGCTGAATGCAGTGCTACTGCTCTCATCTCTCTCTTTCTCTCTAAGATTGTGCGGTGTTGGTTGTGAAAGGGTGGGAGGGCGTGGGGTGAATTACTTATTTACTCATAACTTAAGAACCGCTTATCCGATCTTTATCATTTCTTCGGCAAATCGATACATTTTGCTAGTTACTAACTATCTCTAAAAGGTACAAATCATCTATCTTCAAAACGTTGGGAGATATAACTTTTTTTTCAAATTGCGGGGGCGGGAGGGGGCGTGGCCAAAATTGAAAATAAACTTGATCTTCCTGTAGCTATAAGAAACATTTATCCCGTACATGTCAAACCACTATTTCTTACCATCTCCGAGATCTGTTTGTTCATACGGACGGACGAAAATGATTCCTTCTCCCTGTTACATACTTAATATACTCTATGTCACGGTGAATTTAGTTTCAAGGTGACGTATTCCGTTGTGGGGAGGGATCTTAATTTTTTCAACTCGCTCTCTCGGCTTTCTGACAGACAGTTGAAAATAAAGTAAGGCCCCTCATGGTGGAATTATACCAGGTGAAGTCATTGAAGTAGGCTGCCTTTTTTTGGGGTACCAGTTGAATGATGAAAATCAAAGGGGCTGACAACGGGCTCTCACATGTTCATATCAAACGGTACCTCTCTCGCATGCTGAATTCCTGACGACACTTCCTTGTGAATAATACCATGAGGCCCCTTGAAAGATAGCAGCTGTGGGGAATACGTCACCTTGTAAGTAAATTCACCTTGCACTATGTACCTTTAGTACAGAATATAAATATACTGTCAATGCAAACTTCAAAGAGAATGCAACGGAAAAGGAGAAGTATTTTAAAACATATCTGTTCTTAAAATTCCCAACTGGCTTTAACCAAGGCTGCAAAGTAGTATTGGGTCCCTCGATCCGATCCATGAAACGAACCTTTTAAATATTTAACCTTCCGAATCTAAACACGTTCTGAACCCTATGTATACAGTTAAGGTTCGGTTCAGACCATCATTTAAGTTTTTTTCTTAAGAACTTTAATAACTTTCATAATATTATGACTTGAAAACATGATAATAAAATAAATAAAAAATTGGTAGAAATAATAATTACAGACGAGTTTAAAAAATCCAATCCAATAAAATATTAGTCAAGTTGGAAAATGGGAATGCAAATCTCGTTCATTTATGTACCCAGAGGGAAAGAACCTCTTCAGAAGATAAGTTGCTGTCAGCTAAAAACATGAACAAAATGTTTTAAAATTTTATGAGAACAAATTTGTTAAATTTTTTTACCCAGTTCTAGACAAGGTTTAAGATCACGTAGAGTCTAATAATAATTCCAAAATTTTAAGAACTGGCTCTTTAGAAATTCTTTTTGTGGACCTAAGAAAGATATCAATAGGAAATGTTTTCCATTCGACTTGTTTTGACCCAAAAAGGTATTGAAATTTAACCGAAATAAGAGTCAAAATTCAGTCAACTATGTAACCATCTATGAACACAGACTCGGTCGAAAAACTTAGGATCAATAAGTACAGGAACGGATCCGCGAACCCCCGAACTAACCCTAGAACAAAGTTTTACAAGCATACAAGGTTAAAAATCATGTTGAATCATCCGAATCTCAACAAATTTCCCTCAATATTTTGTACATTTCCACCGAAAACAAAAATGTTCACAGAGCAACATTAATGTCTTATTTGGCCACTTGAGTTTCATAATGTTTCGCTTTCTGTTTTCCGGCCAAAGGCAGAAAAGCTGTTGCTGTTTCAGTTGAGGGCTGTTGCCCCACAACGCATTGCATTTGATTATGACTTTCTGTGCTCGTGTCTTTATGTCTGTGTGCCTGTGTGCCTGTGTGTCGGTGTAGGGGGTTACTACGCCTTATAAATTTGCCCCTTTTTTTCCCACCTAACCTCTGCCATCGTAAGATCCCACACTGAATCGCACTTGAACGACAGCCGGCAGCAACAGTCACAGTCGCCGTCACAGGAAGGAAGCTTCAAGACACGATTAAATCAGCAAATAAAATGGCAAACGGTTGGAGAGCAACAAGAAATTCAATGCATACCTTCCAGACGAATGCAAACAGTGCAAAAAGGGAGAAAAATACAACGGCGAGAAAAGTATATAGAATAAATACCCACTAGAAGCTACAGCAAATAGAAATTGCAGAGAAATGAATTTTTGAAATAGGCAAGGTGAGGAAGAAGACTGACTAAGGTCGACTTTCTGATTGAATTTATAATAGAGGGAAAATTGATTACTTTTTCAATGGATATTCAAGAGAAAGTGAAAATATTGAAAATATTGATAATAGAACGTATGTAACTCCCTTTTATATTCCTCCAAAATGAAACAAATCATTTGCCCTGCAAATAATTTGAGTAGCTTGGTTACGTTGGTTGCTGTTGCCATTGTCTGTATTTTCCCATCCGTCTCTCTGACCAATTACCAAGCAAATGCTATTAGCCATGGTCCCGCAACAGGCCAATTACGAGGGTATCTACTTCAATACGCAACGGAAACCTAATCAAGACTTTCCGCCTGCCAAAATATCAAGACCAACTCAAACTCGAACTCTTACATGAACTTGTTGTTGTAGTTGTTGTCATTGACGAATAAAAGCATTTTGGCCAAATCATTTTTTAAAAGCCGACCAGCAAATTTTGCTACTTAAGCTCAAAGCGGGGGTGTGCAGGGGGGGAAAGGGGAAATTTTCTATCTTTTTATTGCCGGCAGACAGACAAAAACAGAAGACAACTCACTTGTAGTTTCCCAAGCGTATTTTCGGGGGGGAGAAGTGGGAGGCGGGAGGAATGATGAGGAGGGGTCAGTAACATCTTTTTTTTTTGTGTTTTGTTTTATGGGAAGGCAAAAACCTATTAATGCTTAGGCCAGCACGTTCAACTTGTTACAATTTTTATCTGTATTTTTTTTGTCAGCTTTTTGTTTTGCAGTTTGTGCTACTCACGGAAAAGTCGAGGAACTAGGTTCTTCAAGAAAATCAACGAACTATAGAAAAAGATTAGATTTGTAATATATTTTTAATTGTAAGCCGGGAGGTTAGCTATCCCATTAAAATCGGCAACCGAAACCAATTCTTTAAATGCACTAAATTGAATTTGTTTCAAAAACGGGCTTTAAGCATTTGCACACCTTAATGAAAATCGATCTAATGCTTTATTTGCACATAACTTTTAACTGGAAAAGAAAATGGTCCACAGCTTTTCCTCACGATTCTATCATCAGTAGACTTTGCCCCTCGACTAAGTTTAAGTAAGTTTAAAAAACCGACGCCAAAAACCAAAACCAAATTGAATGAATCCTCTGTGAGTGTCTGCACCCAAATTGACTTACTGTATTAGTAAGAGAGCCTATAGTCAGGTAACAAACCACAATCTCAATCCTATTATAAATGTATGTGCCCCTATGAGTGCCTTTATTGGATAGCGAAAGCCAAGAACTATTATTTTTTGCCGAATATGCACAACCCCTGATATAAATTTAAAGGGTTATTTTTAGTTTTTTTGCAGCCCAATATTCGAGACTTAAAATTTTTCGAACAGAAAAGAACCTGAAAATCGTAACGGTGCAGTTTTACATCTGAGTTGTTTTCATGGGTAAAATATTATCATGAAGTTGTGCAAATGTATTTAATAGGGAAAAGGAAATATTTTTGACCCTATAAAGTAATTTGAAGCCTAAGAAGAATGATTTGAATAAAATACGTAGAACCTAAGTCAATCCGAATCGGGATTGCTTTATGCCTAATCGCGTGTTCTGGCCTTAGTGTAGGCGAATCTAATACACACATGCATGTCTGCACAAAGTCGCAACGGCTCCGTAATAATTTAATCTTTATACATATTTTTCAGATTTAGTAGCTCCCATTTCTTATCCAATAAATAACTGAAAATGTGTTAGAAACAAGGCTGCAAACCGGTCCGAACCCAAACCCCTTAAAACCGGTTCGGTTCGGGTTTTTTGGGTTCCCCGAACCGGACCATGAACCGAACCCCCCATAATTTTGCCCCCTCGAACCTGAACCCGAACCGGACCACTTTTTCGAAAAATTAGGTTCGGTTCACTAAATAAAGTAGTTTTTCTTAACGACACATGCAGAGACAAACAGAGATTTTTTGTAAACTATCTGGTATCATTCAAGAAGTTCTTCAATCCTATGTCAGATTTATACGATCACTATTTATATGCTGTACACACTCTAGAGGTCGCACACGAAATCTATTGCATATAGAAAAGTCTAAAAAACTAGTGCTAGACTGTGTGACACGGTGAACTCAATCCACAAAATGTGCAAATGCTAACTAAATCTTAAAGATTTTTGCAATTAGAGTTCCTTAGAAAAGACTTCACCTAAAAACATATGTTTGGGAAGGTAATTCAAAATGTATATAACTTGCTGTAGCCAATATATAAAACTTCTTTAAAGCTGAACGATTCACAATCAGGTGACTTTAAAATCGCTTGCTTTTCGTGTCGAGTAATTCTTTTAAAATCTTTCACAAAGCATTGTTTATTACAATGTGTTCTTCGTGTTCCTAAATGCATATTCACAGCCACAGATGCCCTTCAAAATTACTAGAATATGTTTGGCAACTGGAACATTGCCATAAGCACGGACCTGCCTGGGATTATTCTTGTATGGTCAGCTTATAGAGCATAAAGCAGCCCATAAATACCTTGGGGTGACACTCGACAGAAGACTGACTTTTGGACACCGGATCAAGGCAATAGCTCAGGCAGTGGCTGCTAAAGTACGGCGCATGGGATGGCTCCGGAACTCCAAGAAAAAGCTGTCACTCAGGAATAAAGTCTTAACTTCACGGCTATTCTAGCTCCGATATGGTGATATAGCCAAATTTATGGTATCGCGGCGAAGTCTCACCTGACAAGATTACAGTGGTCCAGGCGAAAACCCTTAGGAGCATTACGGGAGCTAAATCAGGGATATTGAAATTCTCAACCGAGGACTTAAAAATTATAGCCTTAACTACTTATACTTGTTGTGCTGCTTAGGTATCAGTTGAACGAAAAAAAGTTAATATAGATGAACAGCGCTTAAAAGTTATAATACTAATTAACTTAAGCTAAGCAGCTTTCAAAAGTTCTAAATGACAGATTACTATTTTAGTTATTAAATTCTGTAGCTGACATAATTTTATACAATCAAAATAAAAATATGATTTGTTATCTTTTATGTTCTAGCGAACCGAGGTTTGAACCAGAACCTTGGGTTCAGGGGTTTCAGGAACCGGTCCGCGAACCGAACCTTTGTCTTTACGACGGGTTCGAACCCCCGGACCGAACCTTCAGCAAAATTTTAGTGGTTTGCAGCCTTGGTTAGAAATAAGCACAAATATGAATAAGTTCTGTTAGATGTAAAAGTTACGAAAAATCTTAAATTCTTTAAATTTATATACATGGTGGTCCATTTTAAAATTGGAATTTAAAAAAAACGTCTGAATATTTCTCAAAGCTGGAACATTTATTGGAAAAGTTGGTTCATGTCATTTATTTATGAAAAACCATTTCGGTCAAATGACCGACTTGGCTATGTAAACGGGTTGGTTTATCCGCCAATATTCAAATTTCACAAACTCGCTTCACGAATTGATCCACCAATCCGGGATCAAACCATTTTTATTCCCGTGTTGAATTGAAATGATCCCGAATGGATCAATTTTTTAGCTTAGGGTATAAATAAATATATATATATTCTTGATCAGCATCCACAGCTGAGTCGATTTAGTCTGTCTGAATGAACGCGTCGATTTCAGAGACTATCAGAGATAGAGAGACAAATTTTTGCATGTCCAACTTACCCAGATCAGCGCTTGAGCTTTGTGCCTATTTCAGACAGCTAAAGCATATGAGTCACTGTGCGCGCGCGCATGTATATGTGTGTTTTCGTTTATACACAAACTTGTGTGTGTTTGTATGTGCGTCTCAATAGTACAGGGTCTTTCGGAGTCCAGCCACTCGACTGTAACGCTGTTACTTGTTAGCTCAAGTTTTGTAAAAAGATTAAATACAACTATTAAAAAAAAAAAAACAAGAGAGAAAAGAACAGTTGAGCACGCCTGACCAAATTATACCCTTTTCCAAAACAGGTAACTGTTTTAATTCTCTATCGATAAAATAATTTGAAATTTTAATTTGAGTTCAAAAAAGATTTTTCGGCAAATTAAAAACCAAAAATAAAATTTATTAGAAATTTTAAACAAATCCATGACAATAAATGGCTACAACTTCCCTAATTTTCAAGTAAACGATAGTTTCAGGCACACTAAATGTTTGCAAAGGATGCGTTCTCTTAAGAATTTTTGACGACTAAAGCTTTATTCACACGACCCGATCACTCAGCTGAGTTTTCGTTTGAGTTGCTGTCAGACCGTGAAAAAGGGCGGCGTGTAGAAGCTAATCAGATGAACATTCAAGCGAAATAGAACCATGTCTCTTTGGGTGGCATCAATCGAATTACAGTGTGACCTAATTGCAGTGTGCCGACGTTGCCACTTTCTGGCTGACGATATACATTTGTTATCGATTTTTAACTATCTTTTAAGTTTTTTTTTTGTATATCAAACTAATTCAACAAATTAAAGTGCATTTTTAGAAGCATCTGAACGCAGATCGTCATGATCCTTTTTCTCTTAATTAATTCTTTTTCTTTCAACTTCACAATGTTCATATGAATTAGATGATTTCGATGAACCGATAGTTAAAAAAAAAAAACACATAAAATTCAGAAAAATGCATGGAGTCTTTATTTAAATAGTATTTAGATAGTACGGTCCATATATGTGTCATGTGGCACCGTCTTGTTGAAACCAGACGTCATGCAAGTCAAGCTCTTGAATTTGGCCAAAAAAAAGTTGGATATCATCTCACGGTAGCGCTCACCATTCACAGTTACGTTACAATTCGCATCATCTTTAAAGACGTACGGTCTAATGATGCCACCAGCCCATAAACCGCACCGAACTGTGACTTTTTCTGGATGCATTGGTAGCTCTTGCAATGCTTCTGGCTGATATTATTATATAATTTATGTACCCATTGAGCCAACAATGAGCTTCGTCGTATTCTTAACTTGAACTTTCTTAACAGAGCACGCATTTTGATAATAAAATTCAATAATTTGTAAGCGTTGTTCGTTTGTAAGACGATTCATGCTTAAATTATAGACCAAACTGAAGATGTTTGACAGTGAAACAAAACACGAAACGTGCGTGAGCTGTTTATACTAGTGTTGACAAAAAGGTAATAGCTAAAAAATCACGCTTTATAAGCTTCTCAGGCATGTGTAAAAGCGAAACTGAGTTTAGGTCATACAAAAAGTCATCTGAGTGATCAGGTCGTTCAAATAGAGCTTTTATAAAAATAGTTCTTTATTTTCAAAAATGAGATAGTTTTTTCTTAAAGCCAAGTATAAACGATTTTAGTCAAAGATTGTTAAACTTAGTCGGGACTTGCACGATAAATCAAACTTTATGAAGTTTCTCAAAAAGCTCCAGCTAGAAGAAAAGAGGTGTAGTAGTATCGCTTTTTAAGCTCCATTTTGTAAATGCAGACTTAGATTAAAATGGAGAATCCAATAATCTTTGGTTGAGATTATCTCGTCTTTGTCTACTTCTGACACCGTTTTTTTCAGACTGATGATTTTATATTGATTCTTTTCTCAGTGTGTGTACTGTGTATATGATATTTCGGAAAATATGAAAAGCTCGTTTTGCCGTTCCAGCTAACTAAGTAAGCTTAGAAGGTTTATATTCTGTTGAATCAAAACAACCCCCTTGGTACAAGGTACCAATATGAAACTGAATATCCAATAAACAAAAACTTAAACAGAATCCTAATAATAAAGTTTTGTGAGGAACTGAAACCGGAACCGATTAATAAATATTTTGTAAACTATTGAACTAATCAGAAACCTTAATCAAATAATCTTAGCGGTTTTGTAACACAAGAAGAACTACTTTCTGATTTTAAGATTTAAGTGTAACTTTTGTCATTTTCAAAGATTTTGTTCTTTATTTTGTAGTTTTCTTACTAGTTTTCTACTGCCATTTTCGGTAGTTTGCTTCCTCTGTCTCATCTGCTAACCTCCTCCTACCAAGCGGGAACTATCAGAGCACACGTGTCTAGAAGTTGCCTTTGGCGCATTGTTTGACATGACTTTAATATTCCAAAAAAAAAAGACGATAAAATTGGGCTGGTTCTCCCCCCGCCCCCTTACATGGTAATATTTTGGCACTGTGTCGCAAACTTTAATCGATACCGAAAAATCAACATCAACAACAACAACAAGAACAACAACTGCAGGAATGTCGAGTTCATTATACAAATAGCAAATAGCTGGCTGTCATGTTCAATTTTGATTTTCAACTGTAACCAGACGAATGCCATCCAACCGAAATGAATCAATTTCAATTAGGGTAAGTGGAGCAGCAGCACCTGCATGCCTGCTCCCTCCCCCTTCCCCCTCCCCCTTAACTCCGGGCCTAATTGAGCTGCGTGTCATTATGCATGGCCTGGCTTGGTCAGGATCATTTCGCTTAATTCAATCAAACGTCACCAAATGTCCATTAGTTGTTTGCCGTGTTGCATGGAAATAATCACCGGAAATCTTTGCACGGAAATGGTCGTAATAATGGCACCCAAAATGGACGACACAGCGTCGCATTTAGGCAAACAAAGTGTTTGGTCTTGGACTCAGTACACTGCGGGGCAAAGTGTGGTTGTGCATGCTAACGGTACATTAATTCGTATTCATAAATTTCAGTCAAAGGAAATGGAGAAAAAAAAACTACTAAACTGGCAAAGTGGAAATCAATGCAGTCTGAAAATTTCCAACTAATTACCCTCCACTTCACAAGCGTCACCGACGAATGCCATAAATCAAAGAAAATGTGGACAACCACATAACTCATAATCTTTGCCTGCACTTTTTTGTTGACAGAAATGATAATGGGTCAGAGCAGTTGAGCAGTTTGGGAAATCCTTTCTTGGGGTTTTCATATTAATGGATTTTCTCTCACATTATGGCTGAGTCATGGGATTATTATTACTGGAGGCTATTATGTTAGCGAATGACAATGTGAAAGCATCATAAATAATACACAAAAATAACAAAAAGTTGACTAAGGTTCAACGAAGTTTAGATACTCTCTCGACAACAACAAAACCTTAGTTCGGAATGAAAGAGAGCAGAGCTATATGTATCTCTAAAAATAGGGCTACAACTCTCACAATTCTTGGCTTGCGGAATGGGCTTGGGCACTCCTATATTAAACCATTACGTAGCTGATCTAAACTGTTCTTCACTCACTTTGTGCCGTATCTCCAACTCATCAACCACCCCTTGTAAGCCTCATTACAGAAAATTCTATTTTTGTAAAAAAACTTCTATTCAGGGTTAAGTTCTAAACAACCCAACTTCACTTGTGCAGCTGAAACAACAAAAAGAACTTTTCTCATTTATGAAATATCAAATTCGCTGTACAAACTTCTGGAAACTTTATCGAACTTGGCAACTTCATCCCCATGATGAAACTGTTTGATATGATAGACAAAAGTTAGCTGACTTTGCTCTACACACTCTAGCAATTAACATTTATTTTTTGTGCTTTTACTACAATTCAAAACGAACAAGCGCTACTGTTACTAAATTTCGAGAAAAAACGTTGCCAGTTTAATCTTCTTGTTTTAAATTTAACTTCAGTTTTATTCTACTAATGGTCTAAAGTACAAGAAGGACGACGTGTCATTAAGTGGCGTCAATGTTAGTTCCACAGTTCACATGGACTTCAAAAATGTGCTGTTAAATGAAAATTTTTTCGTTCAACTATGCTTTTCGATTGAATTCATAATTAACTGGAAGTGATCTTACATTTTTGAAGAAATGAGGTTACTTTGTTCTGTAATACGCTCCTTACTCAATTTGCACTTGTTTAATTCAACTTTTTTTCCATCGGGTAAAAAGAATTACATTTTGTTAGATTTGCTTCGCAGGCAGGATTCAGTATACAACTGCATTCGAATGGTTTACACAATTAACGACTTGAAAGGACAAAATTGGCCTGTTCTAAGAAATGATTAAAGAATTCTTTCGAATCTTTTTGCCATCCAGAGGATCGAATAGAGGTTATTGGGACTTTAAAGTTAAGGGTCAGAAAACACAGTCGGTTTTTAGAAGCAAAAACACTTAACAATTCCGAATTCTCAAGATTTGATTGAAATTAAAAAAAGGGAACAGGCAGGACAGTTGTTATAGAGAAAGATAAAATGACCATAGAGGAGTTTAATGTATACTTTAAAACGAACAAGCTAGATTTCTGCCTTATGTTGGATTAGAATACCCAAAAGAATCACTTCTGGTGTGCGTCTTCATTCAAAAATATTTTTACGAAATTTCATGTGAACATGATGGAAGATAATCTTTTGAAAAAATTCTTATAAATAATCTTAATAATTAATATTAATATTACTTCTAAGTCAATACATATAAAAAGCAATCACAACCCTACCTATACTTGGATCGGAAAGACTATTTGAAGAAGCCAAGTTTGAGGCCCTCCATTCATTTATAATTAACTTGTTACGGTAACAGATGATAACAAAGAAAGTTTTGGCAAGCGATAATTTTTGTAATAAATATTACTTTTATTTAATAAAATACTATAATTAATTGTGCTGTCTTTGATATAGAAATGATTTTTATAACAGATCCATGTAAATAAGATCCAATGGATATTAAAAGGATATTAATAACAGATCCATGGGATATGTCATTAAGACCCAATGTATATTTCAAATTGGATATTAACAAAAGACAAAAAGGATATTCTTTGGTTTTGAAAAATAGGACATTATTTAACAGTTTAAATAGATAGTTGTTAAATACGTTTTGGATCCTATAAATTGACTTCGAAAAGATCCAATGGATCCCAAAATAGATTAGTTAAGGGGGGATTATACATGGCGAGGCGGTTTTTTGATCTTTTTAAAAAAAATCTTAATTGAAAACGCAAAAAGTTTTTAAACTCCGATTTTTTATTGTATTTAAAACAGATTGAAGTAAACAAAAAAATTTTTACTGTTTCGATATGAGGGCTGTTCTCGGTTGTCAATCCTATAGGATTTTGAAATTATATAGAGACCTTTATAGGCTTAGCAAGACTCTTGTGCTCTGTATGCCAAATAAATCTTGCGGTTCCTTCGCGCCTAACTAGAAATTTCTCTCCAATCTACCTACAGCCTTGCCTAACAAATTTTACTCACTATGAACCTTTCCGAAATTTGTGTATTAATTATAATTTGTATTACCATCTTTTCTCTGCTCACTCTTCTGTGTTAGATGTGAGAAACAATATACTGTCTTTTTTGAATTGTACCCAGTAATGTTGACAGAACTTTGTCAAACCTAAATAAATAAAAATATAGAGACCTTTATAGGCTTCGACCAAGAACTTTACCTATTTTTTGAAGTATTTTTTTGCTTCAAACATTGATTGGGGTTGACTTTTGAATTATTAGACTTCGATGAAGAACATTTTTGCACTTATTTTGAGAGTAAATCGGGCTGTATTTAAGATCTTAACAAATTAATAATATGACCAAAAAGATATTATAATAGTTCGAAATGTACTTAAAATATCCCACAACAGTCTTTAAACAAGTATTTTGGGATTGAAAAAATCGTGCTTGAAATAAGGATTTTGTACTTGAATCAAGTATTTTCGTACTTACAGTTCTATTGACACCGTTCGTACTTGATTCAAGTGAGTGTAGGGCTATAAAAAAATGCAAGGAAAATAAATCGAACAAAAAATTTGCCCATGGAGAATACCGTCCTAGTAGAAGGTTATTTTAGAAAATGTAGACCGTACTGTGAAAAAACCGCGAAATTTCCATAATTATTATTTAAGCCTAGATTTTACGCGATAATTTTTAAAATTTTATGATTCAGATTTAATACAAGTCAATTGTAGAAGACAGATTAAATCAAACAAAAGTTAATAAAAGTGGAATATAATTTAAACGCTTGACCCATCAATAAATTTGTCCAAAAAATACAATATTTTATAAGTTAAGATTATCATAAAGATATAATTGATGCAAATTAAAGACGGGTAAATGGGAGGTGTCGGTCAATCGTTTAATAGAAATTTAAAAATTTGCTAAATTCTTTTTAGGGTTCAGATTGACTGAAAAATCGACGGATAAATAGGAGATGTACATCATACGAACCAAAAAATTTCGTAAAAAATAATGAGTTTAGATTATCTTGAAGATTTTAGAAATGGTAATTTTCTATTAAGCTTCACTAATTCTTCTCTTGTTTAAAATTCTAAATAGGATTTTAAAATAGTTTGATGGTAAATCTTTTATCGATTTTGGAATCCATTTTTTTATCACTGATATTCTTCATATTAATTGATTACAAGTTGAATTGATGAAGTTGACTTACAAGTTAAAATATATTTGCATCAAAATCAGAAAATGGTGACCAAAGAATCACAAAAACAAAAACACCATTACCCCAGCCTAGAAGGCTACAATAATTTATCTGAAATACGTAAAAACATACAAAATTGTATGCCAAATTGTTTTTAGGGGACTTGGATCGTAAAAATAAGACGAATGAAAACAGAACTTGATTCGTACAAGTGGTTCAAAATATGCAAATATAATCTAGTCCGGTGTCTACATTGAGAAAAAAAAAGGATTGTTTCTGATGATCATCAGGATATTTTCGGTATCCATTTGGGCGGTATAGTTAATTATTCTTTTTTGGGATCCATTGGATATTTTCGAATTCAATTTATTTTCGCTTAAAAAGGATAGGATCTTCATCCAAAGGAGCTGAAAAAGGTGGAAAGGATACTCAAAAAATTGGATCTTAAGTGGAGATTTTGAATATCCATTCTACGGGGATCCTTTTTCTGCGTAGTTATTATAATCCAAAAAGAACATTGAATAAGAATTCTGTTAAACAATTTTGAATATAGGAATTGAATCAGATTTTTAGATAGTGTGTATTTCAATTTTAGGAATTTTTGATTCTTTTCGTTTGTACTATACGGTATGGAATCAAAATGTCCGATGTCAGAACCACGGTAAGAATGAAAATTCTTGATCGAACAACAAATTTCTCAATTCTAGAATAAAGTTTTGAAGTCGAATTATTTAATACGTTTTTATACAAATACACAGGCTTTATAAATTAAACACCTCACTGCGGTAAAAAGAAAATTGAAACTTATTAACAAAAGACCTTAGCGTTAGTTTTCCAACTTCACTTTCAGTATGGAATCGTCTCATTTTGGTTTTCGAACATTAAACGGAATACAATAAAATCATTGAGTTTACCGCAAAGCATAAATTGGTCCATAAAGCACCAGGCCATTATGTGAGCTTAAACACTTTTCACGCCTTCCAACTTATGGCATAAATAAAAGCACATTACGTATACGCACGATACGCCACTTGAATGTTTAGGAGGAAAACATAAAAAATATAAGAGTTGGCCAAATTCCATTAAATTCAATCAAATTGTGCGCACAACAAAACTGACAATTATCACAAAACAAGAAGAAAAACGAAGTTTATCCGGCTGTTAGCAGATAAATGAAGTCAAACATTGTCCCAATTAGAAACGTGTGTGTGTGTGAGTATACAGATGCCCCTGCCTGGGCCCTACATCTGATAGAGATTGGCTACTGTGTGGTGGCAACTTTATTTAAATGTCTCTCTGAGGGCTTATAATTCAATTTACTCATTCTGATAAGACACTCTGATAACTCGCTTATGAACGGGTCATTTATCAATTGCAATTTCCACAATTAACTTGCACATTTGTGGGGGCCACACGACACACGAGTGTGTAAAGACCTCAACAAAGAAGACACAATGCTAAAGATACAGCACATAAAAATAACACAAAATCACAAATTGCAAAGCCAGCAGAATATAGTTTGCGGGGGCTGCTTTCAGTCTCTTTTCTGCATTTGCATTTACCTTCACGTGCCTGGCAGATGCAAATTTTTGAGATGAGCAAAAAATTGTTGTTTGGAAATCAACAAAAGATGCGCGTTTGTTTAGCCTAAAGCCGCGACTCGGAACCGTTTAACAACCGCTATCAACGTTCTTGATGCGCCACATGAACTTTTCAGACTGAGCGGCAAATGCGAGCGAATGGAGCACACGAGGGCCCCCAAAAAAAAAAAAAAACAACAACAGAAATAAACGAGAGCAGTTATAACGACGCCGCCGATGCCAAAAGAAAGCCGACGCCGGTCGCCTAGCCGGCAGCCTCGGTGTGGGCGTACGCAAAATAGAAAGAGCGAAATGAGAGTGAAATGACACTCAAATTTGAGTGCGAGTGAAAACGAAAGTAGATCATTACTTGGACAGTGGTAAAATTATTCTGAATTTAAATCTAAACCTAAATTTAACGATTTTTTTTTTAAATTAACATAACTTAATAAAAAGGTCTGCGAAATAAACTACTGAATTTATTCAGTTTGTTAATTTTAATCAGATAAGAGAAGGAAGTTTTTGTCTGTAAGCCGGTTTAAAGCCAATTCTCAGAAACTATTTATGCTCACTATGTTCCGTTTCTTACAAAGATTAAATTTCAGACCGATGTCATTTTTTAATATCTGATAAGAAAACTCACACACAAAAAAAATGTAACATTTTTTATTGATAAATTCACAAATTTACGCCCAAAAGTTTTTTCATTTAATAACAAAATATCAAAATTATTTTTGTATATAAGAAAAAAAATCAAATTATTATTCCGAACAAAACGAACTAAATTAAATTATATTAATTATTTTCAAAACTTTTATTTACTCTAAGTGGATTCGAACTCGGTTCCCTTGCATTGAAATTCTATGTCACTGACGTTCTAGACGACTCTTCTCAAGATCTAATTCTACACTCGGACCATGCGCATTTGAAATTTGCGAAGAAAAAATCAAAAGTGTTAGCATTTTGAAATCAAAGGGACACATAAATAGTTAATTTAAAATAACTTTTTTCTCGATTATACGTTGAAATTGTTAAAATCATCAAGTAAAATCCATAAATCAACATCTTTTATTTTTATTTTTTGTAATAATAAAAACTCCAAGATTTTTCTGATATAGCTCGCAGTATCTGAGTAAACTCACATTTTTGCGGTGATGGTAAATTGGATTTAATAACCTTAACCTCGACTGTACAGCTGTTTCAAGAACTTCCCGATCCCCTAATTAATAGTCTTTGCCTGCTTACAGCAAATCAGTAGCTGCCTCCTCATGCCAACAATGCTATACAATGCTTGGGAATTTCAAAAAAAAACATTTTTAAAATATTTAATTTTAATATAATGATGATTCTTTTAATTTTAGCTAAAGCTAGGCAAAGAAATTGTTGCGAAATTATAATTCTACGATTAAATTATAGTACTGTTGGAACGAAACGAGACTTTATTCAACCTTATACCTAGTATGGCTAAACTTTGATAGCCAAAATCCATTTGGAAACAATATCCATGTACAATGAAAGCTTTGCTGGAGCTTGAATTATGCAACTTTTAAGTAACCACCCAATGTACAAAATCTCGCAGCTTCGACTTTGACAGATTATACGAAGCTGCGGCCAGTGTGAAGACTATCATTTTGATAGTATCCAACTAGTTTTTATACCCGTTTCTCGTAGAGTAAAAAGGGTAAACTAAAGTCGTGCAAATGTATGTAACAGGCAGAAGGAATCATTTCCGACCATATAAAGTATATATATTCTTGATCAGCATCAACAGCCGAGTCAATATAGACATGTCCGTTTGTCCGTCCGTCCGTCTGTCTGTATGAACACCTAGATCTCAGTGATGGTAAGAGATAGAGGTTTGACAGGTATGGGACAAATGCATCTTTTATCTGCACGCACTTCAATTTTATTTCAAATTTTGGCCACGCCCCCTCCCGCCCCCGGAGGAAATGATAAGGATCGGATGAGCGGTTCTCAAGTTATGAGCAAAAATGTGAAAAATAGCCGAGATAAAAAAGTGTTGCATACTTTTCAGATGTTCACCCTAAGGAACGCAGGAACACTGTTAAACATGTTTTTTCATGAGTAACGGGTATATCGAAGTCGGTTAGAGCCGACTTTAACTTGCGCTCTCGTTTTTTTTAATTGCCATATCTTACTTTTTGATGTGAAACATCTTTAATTTCGGTACGGACGATTTTAGTAGGAGTAAAATTTGATTTCAGCGTCACGAGACGCTGACGTCGTTCATATTTTGTGTTGTTGTTTTGCGGAGTTTCCCGACAAACACACACACAAGCACAAGAGAATGGTCGGAGAGAAAAGCGAAGAGGTAGGAAAGATGCTGAAGAGGGGCAACTGGCTGGGTTCTGGGAAAGATCTGGGTGAGATCTTGGGGGATCTTAATGGGATCTTAGTGGGATCTTTTGGTATTTGAGAGGGGTTTGGGTGCAGTCTTATAAGGGCGAGATCTGGGTGGGATCTGGGTAGGATTTGACTGGGATCTACCTGGGATCTGGGTGGGATCCCGGCGGGATCTAGGTGGGATCTGTTAGGGATCGGTGGAATCTGGGTAGGATCTGGGTGGGACCAGGGTGGTAAATGGTGGGATCCGGGCGAGATCTGGGCGTTATCAGGAAGGGATCTGGATGGCATCTGGAAGAGATCTGGAAGGGATCTGGAATGGATCGGGGTGGAATATGGAATAAATCTAGGCGGGATCTGGGTGGGATCTGAAAGAGATGTGGGCGGGAATTGGTCGGAATCTGGTTGGGCTCTGGATGGGATCTGGGTGGGATCTCGGGTGAATCTAGGTGGGATCTTTGCGGGATCAGGGTGGGATCTGGAAGGAATCTTGATAGGATCTGAGTGGGACCAGGGTGGGATCTGGTAGGACTATGGGCGGGATCTGGTTGGGTTCTGGATGGGATTTGGGTGGAATCTCAACGGGATCTGGGAGGGTTCTGATTGAGATCGGGGTGGGATCTGGGTGGTATCTGGGTGAGATTTGGGTAGAGTCTGGATGGGAATTGGGGATGTGGGTAGGTTTCTGGTTGGGTTCTGGGCGGGATCTGGAAGGTCTTAAGCTAAGCATCCTGTTTCACATCAAAGACTCGTGAGTGCTAGCGACACTCACTCCTTTTTTTTTATATCCAAATATTCAACCAATTCCAAATGTATGCTGAAATTATGTGCAAGTCATGAAGAAGAACCAAGGCAGCAAACTGCTAAAATTCTTTAGAAGTTTCTGTACGAATCACAGTGGCCCACTTTTCTGACCTAGCGAACCAATTTTCCACCTTTAAAATCTACCAAAATGTAGTCTTCCCGCTGGTAAAATTTATCAGCTGTCAGATTTTAAAATCCAAATATCGTAACTTAAAAAAGCACGATTGATTTTGGAACAATTGCAGGCGTAATAATAATTTGATATATCGTGTGTGGCTCAGTGGTTAGTGTGCTGGACTGCTGGGCGGGAGGTCGTGGGTTCGATCCCGCCTCTGAACATCTAATAATAAAAGTTTTTTTCTTTTCTTCTTTCTTTAGAAAATAGCTTTTACACATACGGTCACCTTCACCAGCTATTGGCGCCAGCTGTGAAGTAACTAGCCATGAAAAAGCAATTTCTCAAACTTTGCCGTTCGGATCCGGCGTTAAACTGTAGGTCCCTTTCTCTTGTGCGTAAAATTTAAGGCACACACGCCAAGGGATTGAGAGAAGCTTGGCTTGGCCCCGTTGTAGGAGCTGTATTGCCAACAATTACATTACATATTTTGAACTACGCTCCATGTAGATGTTTTTAGGTGTAGCGTTCGGTTCCCGAACCGAACAGGTTCTCTTATTGGAAAAATTTTCGTTTTATCCGTATTGATAGTTAGTCCCCATAAGCAGCAGTAGGAGTAAGGGTCATACAGCATGTTTTGCAGCATCCTTGGTGAATCAGCCATCAAGACGAGGTCATCTGAGCACATTAAAACTTTTACCCTGACGCCCGCTACCTTGATTCCACCCATCATCGAGGTGGCGATATCATCGATAAATAAGACGAACAAAAGAGGACTTAACCACTTTTGTTCTCAAACCAGTAGGAGAGCTGTGTACCATCCCACACTGCTAATTCGGCCTATAAAAAATTTAAAGACACCCCCAAATTGCTTCATTTATAGATACGCCTTCTTCTGTTGACAGTATCAAAGGCAGCTTTAAAATCCAAAAAACATCTATCAATACGAGAAAGAAGCACCGATGCAAATATTTTTGGGATTGCGATTATAGAGGAGATTCCTTGGTAGTTCGTAGCGTCGTTTGGATCACCTTTTTTAAAAATAGGAAAAATAATGGTTCTTTTAAATCTTGCAGGAATGAGTTTGGAAATAAAAAGCCGGTTGTATTCATTTGTAAGTAGCTGTATAAGAAATCAGGTGCTCCTTTGAGGAATTCGACACTTGAGGTAAACTAAAGCTTAATTGGCTTAATACCAATTCTCGATTTATATATCGATATATATAAAACTGTAAATATAATACATAGATAAAGAGGGTGCGACTTCGTCCGTGTCCAGGTTTTGAAAAAGTTGTTGTAAGATTATATTCTTGTTCACAGTATTGCCTGAGCGCCTCAGCTCATTTAAGTGGCCCATACAAACTTTTCTTTGGCGTTTTCACTCACTTCTCTGTCGAATTTTTCAAATTTTCTTTCTTAGTGCGCGCCTACACAACTAAAGGATGTTCTATGCCAAATCTTAGATCTCTAGGAAAAACAGTTTTGGCCTACAGATTTATAAGTATAAATGAGTACCTAAAGATATGTTCATAAATAAGGGATTTAAGCTACCCAGAATACTTACCTCGGTAACTAACAAACACTCCAAGCAGACTCCTCCATTCGCCTATAATTTTATGAAAAAGCCTACTTAAGGGGGTCGAAAAAATTCATTTCCAATTTTTAAACAAATATTTTAATATTGTACGAAAATCACATTTACCCCTAAAGCAGCGGGCGCCTCGGTTATTTGTAGCAATTTTTTAGGTTTTGTTTTTTGGTATTAAAAGCAAAATTGTTTAACAAATTTAACAGAAATAATGCTTAGAATTACACAACTAAACTACAGTAAAAGGCACATTTGTAGTCGTAGCTTCTAGCTGAAGAAATAGACCGAGTCCAAGACATTGCTTAGATCAAAGTCGCCTTTCTGTGGCAGCTGCTTTAGAATGCGATTTAGCTTCCGCTTGGAGAGATCCTCTGCAGAGCCATCGTTGGTAAAGTCGCTGGGGAAACAAAGATTCATAAAAGAACTGAATTAAAAATTAAATAAGGCTCAAACTTACGTGTTTCGAAAGCTGTAAGTGTGATGCAAAAACTCAGACAGTTGCTCTAGAATGGGCTGGGAGTGCAAGGCCACAAACTGCTCGCGACAATGTCGATTCATTTCAGGCACGGTACAGGCATGCGTCCAGAAGCAATCGTGCACCGACACAAAGGTAAGGCCCTGACGTTCGCAGTTCAAAGAGGTGAGCATCATATGCGAGGAGTCCAGCGAGTGTATAAAGTTGGGTGGAAAGGCATTCTTTTGCTTCAATATATTGGGACGTTCATACAGATCCATGGACATGTTGGCATTGATGCGCAGACTAGAGCGGGCATTATTTTTCACCTCCTGTCGATTGTAGGGCTGCACCACGGGCAAACCCAGCGGTGTAATCCACTCCACATTCTGACTGCACACACCTGAGATCAGACGAGCACATTCCGTGAACCAATCCTGAATTTCACGCGTGGAGGTAAACATTTCCCGCAGACTTTCGAAAGTCTTTGAGGTTAAATAGGTAGAGGCAGGCCACACCCAATCCTGGGGGAAATCATCAATGTCTTTCAGTTGGCGTGCAATTTGCAAGCGAGCTCCATAGCGGGTGACACCATAGACGGTGGTCATGACGGTCTGCTTGATAACCTTACGTCTTACAAAGCCATCCAGAGCCTGGGCCACATGCAAACCATTTTTGGCTTCTGTCTTGCGCGTGCGCTCTACCAGAGCAGCCACCGCACTGTACACATCCTGCGGTATGGCCGAGGGAGCCAGATTTACACTGCAGGCACCAGACTGATCTCGTCCTAGGGCCGCATAATGCTGCAAACCATTGCAGGAGCCATCCTGATGTATGGGAAAGCGACTGAGAAAGGCAGCGGGATCAGGAGAGCGAGCCACCTTAGCGATTTCCATGCAACAGGCCAACGTTTGCCACGGTTCATCCGACTTGGCCCACCACATTTCACCGGTCAAAGGATTATCCGCCGAATCCAATATGTCAGGCATAATTTCCTCTGCATAAATCAAACGCTCGCGCACCGAATCACGTTTCTTGAGACCCGTCAAATTGATGCAGTGTAACTTTAGCCAGCTAAAACCATCTACGCCCAAAGGCTGGGCCTGATCAAAGATTAGCATGGAACGTGCCAGATCAGAGCCCAGGTGATTTAGATGCGGGGGTACAGGATAGACACGTCCACGAAAGTCCATGTTGTGTGGCAGCCAAAAGACTTTGTCACGGTACTGAAATTGAGATTTATAAAAACAAAGGGATTAGGGTAAATCGTTTAAGGGTAGCTTTCATCCTCGTATACCGAAAAGAACCGATTAAAACCCAGAACCAGAACCGATATTTCAAATTATTGCTTCTGCCTGCTCCAATGAGAGTGTCATCTCTATATTCAGAGCTGCTAACAGCGCCAATGGTGTAGAGCAGGGTTCCCCACGCAGAGAGCGCTAAAACGTGACTGTGTCTCTTTCTAACACACAATGAAAAATGACTTCGGCAAGCATTCGGAGAGTAAGTTCGTGCCGCCGGGGCTATCGCTGGTGAACTCTGGTGTAGAGCTTTGGAGAGTGACAATAGATATTGAGCGCGTTTACCAGCATAAATCGATGACAAAAAATCGACTACTGTGATTGAATTTGGATCTAGTGTGAGCGTATTACTCACATTTCTATGGAATAGGAAAAGAAAACATACCTATTTTGATTGGAAATAAAGGAAAGCAAGATTTCTTGATATGCACGCTCGCTGATGCTTCTCCCTTCACCTATGTAGTAGTTGTCCTGGTAGTTTATTACTCTGATATATTGGAAATAGTTCCATGCTCTTAGGTGGTATGTCAGTCTGCTTTAAGTGGTCCTTGTGCGGCTTTGTCCAGCTATGCTTAAATAGAATTGTCTGGTAAGAACTAGACTAGTGTCCCCATCGTCATTCTTTCGGATACAAAAGGCCCGGAGAGGTTCGTTCCCATTTTGACGGAGCTTTGAGTGCTTCTCAACGTCATCATGCAAAGTCGAAGGTACTTTGCTTGACCTTCGGTGTGTTGAAGGCGGCTCAGTCCATCTACTTTGGTTATCTAAGCTATACCCAATTCTGAAATAATTGTGCCTTGAGTAAGTACGTTGCGACCACTCATGGGTACCGACTATCTGGCATTCTGAGATTTTTTTGATGTATTCAAAGTGAAGGCGCAGGGTATTCAAAAAGAGTGGCGGCACTCTAGTTTCGAGATAAATGGCTTAGTTAGGTGAGTGCTTGCTAGAATTTCTATCCAGGCTCGACCTGGAAATATGTAATGTAGGATCTGTCCTGACATTTGTGACTCGAGTAAGGGAATAAGTCCGTGACCTCACCTTCTACAGCAAGTCAATTAATTTAAGGATTGGCAGGTCTCATTAGAGGAATCTATGTCAAACCATAGAATTATCCAATTTAGATTGGAAGCGAGCACACAGCAAAGTGTCCCTAGCAGGAATCCCCGTAAAACAAATTGGGGAGGCTTCTATTCTACGCTAGGAAATAATATGCCTAGGATTCGGTCACCGAAACACACCCTAAAACTAGAAATCTTAGTCGACGAACTAAACAAAAGTATAATAAAACTCAAAAAGAAGACCCGAACTTTTTTTAATGAAGCCAAAAAGAATGGGGACTGGCATAAGTACAAGCAAGCCCTGACACTATACAATATTGAGATTAGGAAAGCCAAAAAAGAATTACAGGGAAATCTGCGAGTCTATAGAAGACACGAAAGAAGGTCAGTCCTGGCCAAGAAAAGCCCGGATGGCAACATCTCGCTCAAAAAGGCTAATGATGCCTATACAGTGAGCAGCGATAAGAGAGTACGTCTCTTGTTAGACACCCACGTCCCAAGAAACATCCCCGTGGAAGAATGTGTCGACCAAGAGCACTGCAACCAGCCTCGCAGCTCCGACTGGGCAGAAGCCAAGAAAGTTGTGTCCGCAGGCAGACTTCATTTCAGACTTTCAAATCCCCGGACCGGATAACATTTATCTAGCATTCCTGCAGGAAGGAAAGGACATACTCCTACCCATCCTCAGGAAGATCATCACCAGCAGTCTGGCAACTGGGTATATCCCACGTGCCTGGCGCAGAGCGAGGGTAGTCTTCAACCCCAGGCAGGGAAGAAGGATATAACTAACCCCAAGTCCTTCAGACCCATTAGCTTGACATCGTTTTTACTGAAAACGATTGAAAAGCTAGTGGACAATAGCATACGAAGTACGCTGTTAAAGGAGGCACCCCTCCAACCAACACAGCACGCGTATAGAGCAGGCCGTTCGACCGAAACGGCATTGTATCAACTCGGGAAGATACATGAGAAAACAGTAGAAGGCAAGGAAGTAGCTCTATGCGCCTTCAGCAGGTCATCAGGTCATGGCCTTCGCCGGAGGCCTGGTACATTCTGTATTTCACGCTCGTGCTAACGTTCTTTCCCTGCATTAAGCTTAACCACTCACTGTTAATGGCTACTCGAGTGTCTTTGAGCTTTTCTGAGAGGTGGGTTTCAAGCTTCATTTATGGCGTTAGGACTATTCCCCGGTAAAACTCTGTGCAACCTCATGCCGATCGCACTGACAACACTGCCTCAGTGGACAAAATATTGTGGCTTAGGCGTGAACCCGGACATTCTAGACAAGAAACTATCGAGCTCCTTTTAGGTGAAAGCACGATATTCCAGCTTCTGTGCTTTTGCCCCGCCTTGAGTAGAAGAAGACTGAGGACACTTGGTCAACCTCTCGGAGACATCCGGGCTAGAGATCCCAGCTCTACTCAAATTTATTCTGTACAAACAATGGTTCAGTAACGAGGACCCCCTCAATACTAAAAAGGGTTAATGGGAAATAAATATGTCATCGCAATGAACCCAAAGTGGCTTAGGTGGGAGAGCGACTTGGTATATAAATGTCTTTCCACTTCTAACGAAGTTATCTTTCATTTGAAGCATGTCGCACGTCATTACTTTTTTTTTACATTTCCACATTGCACATTTATCATTCTGGGGTCTCTGCCTAGATTATGGTAATATCTTTTAGTCTTTTAGTCTTCCAGCTTCTCGACAAAAAGAGCGAATAGTGGAGGGTTAAGAAGGCACACCTGTTTCATTTTTCGATTGGTCGGAAACTCCTTCGACAGGCACTCCCCATTCCATACTGCTGTTCGGTTATCTGTTTATAGGCTTTGGATTACTTTCAGAATTTGTTGTGCTTATTCTCATGTCCCACATCCCCCCCATTCAGGGTCACAAGCGCCTCTTCTTCAGTAAACGTAGAAGTTTTAAAATATCGCCATAAAAATTCCCTCAGTATTGGACATCGGCCCACAAAATGATGCATGTCCTTCTGCTAGTGAGCAAATACCTCCATTTACAATTCTTCTTGGGCAGCTGTTTAACCATAAGAGATCTTCTCTGGCCTTCATTATCCAAGTTATGTCGATTTGATTGAAAAACTCGTGGCAGTATGTGGGTCCTATTGCATAACATATGTTTTTTTTGTATATTCTTGATGCACTTACTGACGCCTTCTTCACGTGCTGCATGCGGTTATCTGTTTTTGATGCGTTTAGGAACCGAACATTGTGGTCAATCCAATCTGGGTTCGAGTGGTTGTCTCCGAGTGATATGTCATGATACGCAAGCATTTATCTAAGCCTCGCAAACCACCCCGAATTATTTCGCATCATTTTCTCAGCGAGGATATACGGTAGTCTAGAATCTTCATACTCAAATAATATTCTTGACAGGTATTTGAGATGAAGTGTTAGACTGTAGATGTGTCCATTTTCTAGTCCTAAGTCAATTCCCAATATGTAGTTCGGTGTGCTTTCTGGTAGCTTGAGTATTTTCTTTAGAAAATATCGCTGCAATTGGTCTGCCTATTCCTTTATTTCTTCACCCCCACACTTGACTGTTCTGCTTACTGAGTTAAATATTTTCCATTTAGATGCTAGGTTCACTGTGCCTTTGTTGATTAAGTTCTCCCACACCGAGTTTATACTCGCCTTTGCTTCTTTTGTCCTGTCTGCCACATGCCTCCTTAAGCTCATTGTAGGTGTCAGAATAACCCCAAGGTATTTGTACTCCGGTACCACCTTGACCTGTTCCTCCTGAAACGTCCAGTTCTCCGATGCTGCCAGTCTGCCGCCATTTCTAAACACCATAATTTCGGATTTCGCCTTGTTGACTTCCATGCCCCACAATATGCAGTATGTCTCGAGGTTATGGATCATTTGCTGGAGGGTTAAGGGATTGTCATCTGCGTACATTAATACCCTAATGTTTGTGTTGTCGATATACAGACCACCTTCTAAGTGTTCGTGCAGATCATCTAAGTACAGCATCCTTGCTTTACTCCGTTAATTGTTTCAAACTTCTCAGCAAACTCGCACCCAGTTCAAACAGCGCAAAACGTTTGCGAGTATACTTTTTCGATAAACTGTACCATTTTTGTTGATCGACCTTGTCTTTGAAGCTAGTAAATGAGATGTTTGCGGGGTACTCGGTCAAAGGCGGCAAGAAGTATTGCGGTGAACGATTTCATTGCAGTGTTTAAAAAAGATAATCCTATATAATTTGCCACATTCTTGGAGTCAGAATTCTTAAACATTGGGTGCACGATGATCCTGTGCCTTCGCTGTCTCAAAAACACAGAAAAATTTGTTTGGGCATGACTGGGAATTGAAATCGGTACCTTATGCTTTTAAAGTATGGAATGACGAGTTAGCACATTCAGCCGTTTTACACTTTTGCAGATTCATTATAATTTTAGAAACATTTGGAACATTTCAAGGATAGAGCCATGGCTAAACCATTTAAGCCGCTTTAGAAATTAGATTTCCATTTGTTTTGTCTAACTTCCTTTATAGTTTTCCTGCTCTTTCCAGTCACACACTATTTACTCAATACAATTTTGTTTATTTTTTATCATGGATCAAAATAAAAAGTTTTGCAAATGCCATGCCCAACCACTGTGCCCCAAAACCACTCCTGAATCGGGCCAGGCATTACCAGCTCAGAAATCGTTATGTGGATCGAATACTAAGAATGCAAAGTCATGCGCTCGACCTTCGCCTACCGTAGACTGTTTCAATCAAACATCTTTCGAAACCATCAGTTCTCTTGAGGAAGCAGTCCCTGAACCCATCGAAAGTTATCCTCGCATCAAAGTCGCAGAATCCCAAAATCGTGTTATAACAAAACCCCTGGAAATCGCTGACACGGATTCGGATGAAGAGCCAAGTCAAGGACGTATATTTGGGGTCTCGGGTCCAGTGGTTAATGCCGAAGAGATGTCGGGCGCTGCCATGTACGAGCTGGTTCGTGTGGGTCACTTTCATTTGGTGGGTGAGATTATACGTCTAGAGGGCGATATGGCCACCATACAGGTGTACGAGGACACATCGGGGGTTAGTGTGGGCGATCCGGTCTATCAGACGGGTAAACCTCTGTCCGTGGAACTGGGTCCGGGTATTATGGGCAGCATTTTCGATGGTATACAGCGCCCTCTACGCACCATTAATGAGCTGACCAACTCGATTTATGTGCCCAAAGGCATCGATGTGAAATGTTTGCCCCGTAATGTGGCCTATTCGTTTACGCCCGAAAAGCTAAAAGTGGGTGATCTTATTACAGGGGGCGACATTTATGGCACGGTGCATGAGAATAGTATGCTGGAACATCGCTTGATGTTAAATCCCAAGGCTCAGGGTAGCATTAGATGGCTGGCACCTGAGGGTGATTACTGTGTGGATGAGGTGGTCCTAGAAACGGAATTTGAGGACCAGATTACCAGGCATACAATGCTGCAGGTATGGCCTGTGAGACGCAGTCGTCCGGTGGTGGATAAATTACCGGGCACAAATCCCTTACTAACGGGTCAACGAGTTTTGGATGCATTCTTTCCCTGTGTTCAGGGGGGAACCACAGCTATACCAGGAGCTTTTGGCTGTGGTAAGACGGTCATTTCACAGTCCTTGTCCAAGTATTCCAATTCGGATGTCATCATTTATGTGGGTTGCGGTGAACGGGGCAATGAAATGTCTGAGGTTCTTAGGGATTTTCCTGAACTCACCGTGGAGGTGAATGGCGTGAAGGAGTCTATAATGAAGCGTACAGCTTTGGTGGCCAATACCTCTAATATGCCGGTGGCTGCACGAGAAGCTTCCATTTACACTGGCATCACCCTGTCTGAATATTTCCGCGACATGGGCTACAATGTGTCCATGATGGCTGATTCCACCTCACGCTGGGCCGAAGCTTTGCGTGAGATCTCTGGTCGTCTGGCTGAAATGCCTGCCGATGCGGGTTATCCCGCCTATTTGGGTGCTCGTCTGGCCTCGTTTTATGAACGTGCGGGACATGTTCAATGCCTGGGCAGTCCCGATCGTGAGGGTTCTGTGTCGATTGTGGGAGCTGTCTCCCCACCTGGCGGTGACTTTTCTGATCCCGTGACTTCGGCCACTTTGAGCATTGTCCAGGTATTCTGGGGTTTGGATAAAAAGTTGGCTCAACGCAAACATTTCCCTTCAGTCAATTGGCTGCAGTCCTACTCGAAATATATACGAGCCTTGGATCCTTACTACGAGGACAAATATCCCGAGTTTATACAACTGCGCGCCTTGGCCAAGCAGATTTTGCAGGAGGAGGAAGATCTATCGGAAATTGTTCAACTGGTGGGCAAAACCTCGCTAAATGAAGAGGATAAGATTACGCTGGAGGTGGCCAAAATGCTGAAAGATGATTTTCTGCAGCAGAACTCGTACAGCGACTATGATGCCTTTTGTCCCTTCTATAAGACGGTGGGCATGCTGCGCAACATGATGGCATTCCATAAGTATGCCATTCAGGCGGTGGAAAATACAGCCGGACAAGAGGCTCACGTCACCTGGGGTTTGATAAGGGAACGCGCCGTTAAACTCATGTATGATCTATCTATGATGAAGTTCCTGAATCCCAAAGAAGGTCAAGAGGCCGTTGAGCGAGAACTTGATAAACTACATGAAAGTGTTATCAAAACGTTGGCCAATTTGGAGGAGAATGTGGCACTTTATGTTTAGAAAGGTAAAGAAATAGTTGGCGAGAAACATGGTCCAAATTTTTCTGTATTGTATTTATTATGATAATACATTTAGTGATCTGATTTGTTCAAGTGTAATAATTTCGTTTGTCTTAATTTGTTTAAGCATTGTCAACTAAATGTTCTAATTAATTATGGTTATCTGAGAAATTATTTTTAAGCTACAAGAGCTGCCCGGAAAACCGAAAAATAAAATAAATATTGGCCTTGTTCACCAGCATATATTAAACATCAAAAATCATCCATCAAAAAAAGTTAATTGCCTTTTGTTAAACGCTTTGAAGAAATTTTAAGGTAAAAACGGTATGCGTGAAAGCTAGATTAGCAATCATACTTGCACTTCACATTCGTTCACTTCAACAATTGAAGTGGATCCATCGATTTGTGCTGGTGAACACAGCCAATGACAAGATTCCATTTTTTATCAACGAGCTTTAGCTTAACAAAAAGTAAGGATTTAATTGCTCGGACATCCCTTGGACGGGAAAGAGTGGAGAGCGCAGGAAGAAGGGAGGGGCTACGAGAAAAGTATCGAGAACTTTGGAAGAGAGTTTGGGGGAACAAGGCGGAAAACCAATTTGAATTGAATTATAATTGAAAAGTGGCTATCAGTTGAGGTCGTAATTATTGGTTCAACGAAACAAGACTTTTGTCGAAGTTTTATTTAATTATATTGTCTCTTTAGTATTTGGGTTAGACTTGGGAATCTTTATGTTCCCAATTATGAGCATGCAGTGCTGATGCAGCTGTGAAGTTTACAGTCTTTATATAAATACTATGGGCGCGGGAAATATCACTAGACCCGAAACATACACACCTTATCATATTAATAGGTACACACCGGAATTTTTTAATGATAGATGGTTTTTCGTACTTTTAGTGTTTTCAACTTTTTAATTTTTGGTTTTTTGTTTTTGTCAATGTTTGGCCACACTGTGACAAAGAGTTGAATGGCGAGTCCACCACACATTTCGCCTGATCATAATAATAGGTACAGTCTCCGTTTCTCACAAGTATCAAGTGAATAATTTTGTAATCAGTGATCTTTTGGTAACTAAAGGTAAATTTAGTATAGCTCCTGTCAATACAGAGAATTAAATAATTATGTTTTTTTTTAGAAAAAATGGATCGAAATTCTCATTGTACTAAAGAATTAGCTGGATTGGTTCTTAGTCTGAAAAAAGAAGGCAAATTTTTACGAGCCATCGCCAAATTAATGAACAGATCTCATAATTTCGTTAAAAATGCATTAGAAAGAAAGCCAAGATAGGAAACCCGTGGAAGGCCACAAAAAGGATCAATTTAAGTCATAGAAGGCTATTGCAGCCGAAATTGGGAATTCAGTTAGTGCTCCAACTATCCGAAGAACCAGTAAGAATTGCCAGAAAAGTCCCACTTATGCGCAAAAAAAATATCACCATGAGGCAAACTTTTGCAAGGGACCACAAAGACTTGGTAGGATACAACCGGGGAGAAAAAATGGGAAAAAAAAAAACACATTATGAAGCGATGAAACCAAGATCAATTTGTTTGTTGAATGACTGTGAAAGGAATGTTCGACGCCCTAATGGAAAGGAATTCCATCCACGGTTTACAAAAAAAACAGTCAAACATGGAGGTGGCAACATAATGGTATGGGGTTGCTTCTCCAAATTGAATGCTGAAGAGTACAAATCCATATTGGAAACAGTTATGGTACCGTATGGTGAGGAAAATATGCCATTACGTTGGGTATTTCAGCAAGATAATTATCCTAAACACACATCAAGTCTGTTATCTAAATTTTTCGAGGACCAAAAAGTTGACGTTCTGAAGTGGCTAGGTCAATCCCCCGATCTTTACCCCATTGAAAACTTGTGGGGAGACTTTAAAAAGAAATTGGCAAAGCATTAATTTCCAGGATTTCCACCTGGGTTAAAAAGAGCCTTTTGACACTTTTCCGATATTAATCGTTTTGGCTTCTCTGACCTCACAGGCAATTGAAGCTTTAAAAGTTGAAATAACAAACTGGATATTTTTGGAAGCATACACTGAGAAAAAAGAGGATAGTTTTTGATGATCCTCAGAATATTTTCGGTATCCATTTGGACAGGATAGTTAACTATTCTTTTTTGGGATCCAATAAATATTTTCGATGTCGATATATTTTCGCTTAAAAATGATATATGAGAAAAAACATTTCATTAATCTTAATTCTTCATCCAAAGGAGGTGAAAAATTTAAAAAGGATATTTAAGAAACGGATCTTAAAGTGGACATTTCGAATATCCATTCCAAGGGGATCTTTTTTTCTTTCTGTTTAGGTAGGCTTCGTCTATCTCTTCAGAGTTTTGAAAACCGAAACGAAGAACTTTACAATCGATTTACAATCAATCTACTCTACTCTCTGAACCTAAGAAAGGGTATGCTTAGTATGCAATAGCAGCAGAATATAGCGCTGCTGCTTGCTTATTTTTGCACACTTAGATACTCAAACTCGTACTGTCTATGAAATCTGTGCGTTTATGTAGAAAGGCAGACGGACAGACTGCATTATTTGATTCCCAAATATCCGTTGCCCCTTTTATATCAATCATCCATGGAATTTGAACTTGAGAATTACAAGAGAACTCATGTTTTTTAGGCAGAAAGTCGATTTAACCAAAGACTGTCACCGAAAAGCGTGATGAGCAATGGTATAAGAGGTTAAAATCGGCAGCTCGCGTTTGCCATAGAGAAGTTAAGAGACAACAAATAACGCGCGCACCAGTTGGGAACTGAATTCAGATCATATTGAAGGGCTTCAACATCTCTTATTTTTTATAGATCCTAAAACTTTCAAGTAAATATATAGCAGCAGTACACTATCTTGAGGGAGTCCAGATGTTGCCATCAAGATAAGATTCAATCCAATTGAGGACGGAAAAATGAAAGCCATGCTTGGAAAGCTTAGATAAAACGACATTATGGCTAATTTTATGAAATGCTTTAGAGAAATCTGTGTAAATCACGTCTACTTGACAACGATTTTCAAATGCTACAAAGCATAAAAACAAAAATATTCAGTATTCAGTAAAACCGTGGTCAAACGCTTGGGCAACATCACCAACATATCGCCTCGGAAAAATATGAGATAATAATATTTGTCATTTGGGCATAAATATCGATATTTCGATATATCGATCATTTTTTCGACAGCCCTAAAATGTTGCTAAATACAGTTAGATTCGCAACCGTAGAACGACCAGGAAAAAATCATTCTGATTGGGATCAATGTTCAAATTTATAAGAATGTTAAAATGCTTTAAGACTACAAGTTCAAAGAGCTTAGATATATGGCTAAGTTTTGAAATTGGCCTATAGTTTGAGACATAACTTTTTAAATTATTTTTGTGAATAGGGATAACTTCCATTTACTTACAAGTTGCCCAAGTGCAAGCGATAGGCTCACAAAGCGGTAGTATGAACAAAGAAATTCCATCAAAGTCTAGTCGAAGTCATTGATTGCTTCCAAAACATCATCTTCCGATA
This sequence comes from Lordiphosa clarofinis, assembly GCA_018904275.1. NCBI lineage: Eukaryota > Metazoa > Arthropoda > Insecta > Diptera > Drosophilidae > Lordiphosa > Lordiphosa clarofinis. The sequence continues at coordinate 725,360 of JAEIGQ010000098.1, forward strand.
TGGGAATGATGCCGACATTAGGTATCGAAGGAATGGAAATAAGAGTGAATTGGTCATCCTAAAAAATCTTTCACTTTCCTGTCATACCAAATTAATTACAGTGAACCAAAGCTCATAAAAGATAGAACTGTGGATGTTGATTATTTCGAGTAAATAAAACTCAAAAAAGAATTTGGATTAGTTTTTAATCCAGGAGGTGGGTAATGGCCTTATCATATGCTCGATGAATTTCGCCAGCTGTTCCATTTAATCGACTTGGACTAGCCAGCTCTGCCTTGTACATGTAGAATTCGGATAAATGCAGAGGGCTCTTTTCTGGTTGTAGAGTATAAGTGTTACCCAGACCATAGGACATGGCCTCACAGTCATTGGTGGTCAATAGGGGAGTATGTAAGTGCACAAAATTCAACTCATCTATTAATGCAAATACTCTCGTTCATATTCCGGCGAATGCTGCTTTTTGGGCAAGATAACCCTTCAATTCTACAAATGTCACTGTTCTGACACGCGTAACTTCATTTATTTCATGTAATTATTTCAAGTGTATTGCTGCATTCATTCGACGTCCCAAATAGCCACCCCTACGTGATGCTGGCATTGTTTACTGTAACACAAACACACCCAGATAGCCTATGTGTACCTATGGGTCTATGAAACTTAGTTATCGGATCTGCTTGAAACTATTACAGAATGATTTTAAGACCCTTATAGCCAAAAATTATCCTTAAGAAAACAAAGAAACTTACATGCTGAGCCAGCGACAATCTGTAGAGAGCATCGCACCACAGGCTGTACATCTCGGCCTGTTTGCGTCTGTGCAACAACTTCTCGCGGAACTGTTTTGCCAGTTCTGGATTCGGTGTGTCGCCATTCTTCTTAGAGGGTACTGTGGGCATGGGTGGCAATGCACTGGGTGGCTGTGGGACATCCAATTTGGCATCTCCCCCTTTTTGGAATACCTCAATTATAACATCCAACAGCTGTGTATTGACACGCCAAGGCACACTGGCCAGCTGATTGAGTGAGTCCAAGGCGGGATAAAGATGCTGCGGTTTGGCTGCGCGTATGCGCTCCCACTGCTGTATGGCCTGCTGTGGCAGACGTATGAGTTCCGATTTATTCAACAAATAGCCACCATTGTGCGGCGTACTCCAGGGCTGAGGGGGACACAGCATGGGCACGAGGTGGGAGTCGAAGGTTAGAGTCTTTTGGCGTGAGGCTCTAAATAGCCGGGCCAAGACCGGATGCGGCTTGACCTCTTCTTTGACCAGGCGTCCCTGATTGCGGAATAACGTGTAGAAGGCGGGCAATAGATTCTGTGGCTGAGGCGTAGACTTGGATTTGCTTTTGGGACGCATAATATGTGCATCAATCTTGATGTCACGCATGAGTATGTTGTAGAGAAAGCGACCCACGCCTGTTAGCACATTCGTGGGCCAGGCGACCTCTGACAAATCCATGCTGGGTCCCGTCACTCTCTGCTGATGCACCAAGCGTTGCCACATTTGTCGCGTGTTATCCGCTGTGCGGCCACTATCCCAGAGATCACAGTATGAGCTGTAAATCTCACCAACTTTCTCCAGTGTTCCATTATGCTTCTTTTGCTCAATTTGATAGCGTTGCTGCACCTTCTGACCCAGTTCCTTAAACAGTTGTCCCACAGTGGGACTAAATGTTTCAGAGCCTTCGGCCAGCTTGTACAGCTCTTTGATTAGAATGTCCGCATAGTGTACCGGGTCCAAGGACTTAAGATATGTGTAGTAGTTCATGTAACCATGCGGCTTGAAACGCACCTGAGCACGCAGGGTGTTCAGATCCCTCAAAATGGCTGCGGAGATTTGCTTACGCCAGGTCTGCTCCAGCTCCTGGAGGCGTTCACGCTGCAAAGAGGGTAAATAAGAATAACTAAAATTATTTCTTTGAAACAATGAAGCCAGGGGGATTCCGAAATCTCTATCTCGGACACTTCCGAGAGGTTGTGTAGAAAGGGGGGGGACCAAGAGTCTTGAGTCTTCTTTTACTAAGAGCTGTGTAATGGCATAGAAGATGAAGTAATGGCTCCTCCTCCATTTCAAACCGGATATTTAACAATTTTTGCAAAAGCGAAGGTTTCGTCTGCTAGTTTCTTAAATGGATTTATCTACAGTACCTATTCATAGATTTTATTCATCAGTTAGGCCTGTTTCTGTTCTCGATTCCGTTCAAATCATGCGGATTCGGAATTTATAACTGTACTAGCTTTCAATAACCAACTGTGATCTTTGGCCTTTAACTTCAAAACCCTATTTATTTAATAATATTAATTTTTAAATCGTTTCCTGAAAATCACAGCGGCAAAATTCGACCCTGATTTACCAACTGATGAAGAGGAACGTCCTCAAATCAGTAGTGAGGCAAATATTAACGAAAGTCAATTACAAACACAAACAGGGCTCAATCAGTAGTTGACTTTTCAAAAACAGCCTCGAGCCTAATACCGGACTTTGATGGTAAGGCCGAAAACTTACAAAGTTTTATAAATGCTCTCACATTAGTGGACTCTATTAACAGAGGCATGAGTTAATAGCTGTCTCGGTCATAAAGACCAACCTAAAGGATACGCCCGCAATCTCATTGCAAAACTCAGGGCAACAATTAAAGAATAATCGGTTGAAGTAATTTCTGCCAGACTTCTAAATCTTCAACAGAAAAACAAATCTGCTTATATATATACCAAAGAAGTTGAACAGCTAGTAAAAGCTTTGGAAGGAGCTTACATCCACGAGGGATTAACTTCAGAATTAGCATCAAAATATAGTGTTCAACAAGCGGTAAAGGCTATGTCAATGAATTGCAGCATTGATAAGGTTAAACTTATCATGCAAGCAGGCACATTCACAACTATGAATAATGCGGTATCAAAGTTTGTTAATAAAACAGACACTGTTCTACATGGACAGAATGTACGAATGGAGAAAAATACAGTGGTTAGAGCGAGCCGAACATATTCCCAAAAGCGTAAGTGAGATCAAACAGTTGACTTATTTCTAACAGAAAAGGAGTCGACTACGGAACAGTTCACTCTATATATTCTAAATGTATGTTTCTTCATAACTTTTAAACCAAGTCGCCATAAAGGGGGATGATCCACTGTACAGCTTTTTCAATAACTTTGCGGTTTTATCATCAGCAGGCCTTGCCCATCTTTTGCAAGTTGTCAGGGGCCATCGCATTGCTTTGACTGTTTGGGAATTCCAAAGTGCAAAGTGCAAGTGCAAAACAAACAGCTCCAAATTGACGGAAGGTCCTTTCTGAATTAGTGGGCTCCCCTCAGTTAACGCACTGTATAAATTTTTCATTAGAGTGTCTTCCTGCAATCTTTCACTATTACTGATCGCTCGATAAAACAAATATATAAATATGATTAGAAAAAGTGCACTTGACTGATTCTTGTGTGACAGGAATCGCTAGTACTACAAATGCGACATTGTAAAATTCTGTAAGCCTCATGTGTTTTTAGAAAGTGTTTCTATTCATGTGAAATACTGTAACGAAAGGCAGTCGGGTTTGGGAAGAAAACAATTTTTCTGCTCCGGTTCAGGTTCGGAGTTGAACCCCGAACCGGTTTGCAGCTCTTCTATTAAAATTTTATTTCCCAGCACCTTTCAAGACAAAATTAACAGCATAATGTACAAAATTCTCCGAATCACAGCCCATATCAGCTGTTTATGTTTTGTTAAAGTTATTTATAAATAAATATTTGGTAGGCCTAAGAAAAAATAAAAATTTTCAAAATAAACAAGTAAGAGTGTTGCGGTCGAGTGCCCCGACAGCAAAATACCCTGTCCCAAGTAATGTGTTTCCTTTAGCTTTGAATTCCATTTATTTTAAAATTTTTTTCAATAAATGGGCAGGCGCACTTATGTACATATCTTCGGTGTTTTTGCTCGGATCTCATTGTGGTACACAGAATAGATAGATAGGGCCTCACTAGGTTCAAACTTAAAGAAGAATATAGAGGAGGAATTTGACAAACCTGGAGCAAACTTTATCTGGGTACGGTGTACACCTACATAAATGCAAGAATTTGTGGCTCTACCTCTTATAGTCTGTGACATCTACGCGTCTATACAGATAAGAAGACAGATTTTCGCTGTTTAAAGATGGAGGAGAAGGAATTTTCCAAATCTGAAACAAACTCGATGAGGGTCCAGTATACACCTATAAACATGCCAAAACTTGTGGCTCTATCAATTACAGTCTCTGAGATCAACGCGTTCATACAGACAGACAGACGGACAAAGAGACAGACGGACATGGCTAAATCGACTTACTTTATGGGGTCGAAGGTGCTTCCTTCTCCCTGTTACATACATTTGCACAACTTCATGATCCCCTTTTTCCCATTTTTAATGGGAACAGGGTAAAAAAAAGGGAAAACAATACCCTTACTTTGTGGTAAAAATATTTGCGATGGTTGAACTGGAGGAAGAAACCGCCAAAACTTAAGAAAAAAATTTAAATCGTGTTTAGTAAAAACACGCCGTCTTGATATATCTTTTGTTAATTTAATAAGTATACCTCAAATGACCTTTTTATTGCTAAGAATCGATAATATTGATGATTTTGACACCAAAATATTTATATCGAAATGATACTTTTTCAATATCGCCAAGAATATCGATATAGATATTTTTAAAATAATCGACAACTCTACTTAACGTTGAGTTGGTGTTGCCAGATCTTTTGTTTCTCAGATATGGGCTGATAATTTTCTGAATATACGAAAGCTGCATAAACAAGAACAAATTTGATTTGGCAAATTGTAGAAATCATAAATTTCATAGCATAAACGCAGTATTTCTCAGATGTGTATTTGTAATACACACATACCTAATTTGTGAGGGAGTGATCCCTCTTAACTCACCCTCTCTCGCGCTCTTAGAAAATCAGTACAAAGAAATATTTGAGCGCCACAGTTTCTATACTTCCTTTGGTAAAGTCCTTGGTAAAATTCAAACTTCTTTGTTAAGCTATCGATGTCTTTAGTATGTGCCATAAGGTTTAATTTACACGCACACTCTCTCTCGCACTCTTATTAAAACAGCTTATTATGTTGTGTGCTCCTTACAAATTTTTCTTTGGCTTTTTTTAAAAATTTTTCAAATTTTCATTTTTATTGCGGGCTTGCATTTCTAAACGAAAGTCAATGCCAAGTCTTAGATCTGTAGGATAAAGAGTTATGGATGTGGGTTGATAATATGTCAGTCAGTCGTTCCTACAGATTTATAAGTATAGAAAATAAATACATCTTAAGAATGGCATATACATATTTTGAAAATATTATACTACATAATTTGAGTCCCTTTCTCTTGTGCTCCATTTTTAAAGCATACACGCCAAAGCTCTGTATAGCATATTTTACATTTACATTTCATTTACATCGTATTAGATATCGTTCAACCTTCAACTCATTTAAATCTCTGTTAAATTATTTAAAATAGTAAACCTATTAAATAATTATTTTTTTGGTGTATATTTTTTCAACTTACACATTGCTCGGCATTGCCAAACTCTTTGGACTTTTCAATCGATTTGATGGTAATGCAGCCATCCAGTTCCACCTTGAGCTGCTCCCTGGCCCATTGCTCCAGTTGATCTTTGTTAAAGCCCAGCTTTGAATTCATAATGGCACAGTCCATTTCCTCTTTCACTTCACCCACTGGAGGGACATACTTATTCAAATGATTCAACAAATCATTATCATAGCCCAATTCGGGTGGCACATAGACGGGAGTAAAGTCTGCACGCACACGCTTAATGGCATCCAAAGCAATGTCTCGTTGATCTGCCACAAACTTCGAACGATCCATTATTTGATTTAAGCTAAAACCCTGCTGCTCGGCCTGCTCTATGTACTGCTGAATGGTCTGTGAGTTCTGTTCACTGGGCTCCAAGCGTCCCAGACACTCAAAAATGGCCGCATAGCTTTGTTCACTAAAAGCGAGTCCATCCTCTTTGATGAGTTTGAACAGCTCTTGAAAACGTTCAAAGGAACCTTTGTCGGCATAGCCATGTAATAGAATGTTGTACAGGTCTATGGTGATGGCACCGGAATTCTTCTTGGAACGATCACGGTAAGCTATGATGGTGGAGAGGGCACGATTAAGCATGTTGGCGGAGACACAGACATTGAGGTAGGTGACCAAATTGATTTGTAAAGCACGCTGCTTGGCCAGACGCTCCTGCTCCTCAGAGACATGAGTTTTGGACTTGAAACGTTTCTTGGACTTGGCGGTAACTGAGGGCAGGGTGGTGGCAACGGCTGGAGCAGGTTTAGCCTGCTCCAAAGGAGTTATATAAGGTTCGATGGCTTCAAAAGGATCTATTAAGGTATCCAGTTTTGTGGAATTTTGACTGAAAGAATGAAATATAGTTTAGATATATATTTATGGTTTTATAAATAATTAATTTACCCATAATCTGTGTCTACACTCTCCAGTCTCTCATGCTCCATGCCCTCAATAATGTCTCGAAAATTGTGAAAACTTTTCAGAATATTTTGCACCTCCTCAGGATTGGCTATGATCTGTTTGGTATACTCATCCTTGCCAAAAAACAACAAGGGGCGATCGTCATAGATGCCCGTTTCTAAAATGGAGCCATCAATGGCCTCCAGATTGATTTTTTGATATTCTATGGGTTGACGCTGGGAGCTGATGGGAGTCTTCTTGCCGCGTCGCTCTTCACGTGCACGTTTTTCCAAAATTTGCATTTGTGTTTTTTGTATAAACTCGGCCAATTTCTTAGATTTTAAACGCTTCACACGCGACTTACGCTCGCTGGCTGTTAGCTCGGTGACTAAAATAAACAAAAATTTATTTAATTAAAGAAGTCTTTTTAGTTAAAAAGGTGTCCTACCCTCCAAAAGCTCCACATATTTGGCATAGCGTGGCTTGCGCAAACGTTTCTTCTTGGCCTGGGCCAAAGCATCTGTTTGTATCGTAGTGGAAGACTGGGAACGTGATGGTGCTGTTGTGCTTGCTGTAACTGTTGAGAAATGTTTAATAGACCTTTCAACATCCATTTTTTCACTATTTTTACTCACTTGCCGGCACTTGGCGGTAAAGCATTTGATAATACTGCTGATATTGCGTAGCAGAACCGTTTCCGACTCTGCCGCAACCGCAGCACGTTGTTTTTGCTGTTGTGGGACCGGGGGGTGGCAGACGCAGAGCCCTCTGCAATGCCATAGCTTGATTTGTGCTTAGTAAACGGTACATTTCGTCTTGTTGTTGTTACGTACGCGTACCTTAGCAATCTAGACTAATGACAAGCATTAATTTTGTAGTATTATATACAATTTTCACACAATTCTTTGCTTGCATAATACGGCGAGGCAGCCAGTACCCCCTTGGGATTAGTAGTACCGTTTTGTGTTTTGATTATTTGTGACTAACGCCTGGCCTTCTATAAGCTATCGATGGCCAAACGATAACGATAGCATTTCGAACAATACCAGTTTATCATTATCGAAATGTAAGCGCCAAGCGGAGCCAACTTTTACCTATGTGAAAGTTCGATTTAACCAGGAAGTTCTGCCTATTAAGGACTCGGTTACTTCATGGGGCACTATTCCTCTGCTTGGTACACGTCAAGGTTCCCAAAAACATTTCTACCACAGAGATACACATTGAGTTGGAGAGCTAGGGCGGTTAGGAGACGGCTGCTCAATCCCAATAACTACAGCAACTACAATAACAGCACCCCGCATGTACTGTTCTCGGAGCAGATAGGGACCATCACAAGGTAGTTGCGAGTTTGAACTCCTACCTCCCTACTCCCATCGCCTTCTTTGCGAGCCGAAACCTCACCATCTTCAGAACGTGGACGAAAATCGTTAACACCCAGCTCGATGTCACCGTGGATAGAACTTTCAAATACCCAGAAATCTTGCGGGTGACATTTGACAATCTCTTTTTTTCGCAAAGCACGCCGAAAACACCGCTCGCAAGATTAGAGAGAGAATAGGGAGCACATGGGGGGAAGGACAAGGAGACGCTTCTCATTACATACAAGTCCATAAGCCGAACACTCACAGACTATGCCGCTACAGCATGGTGCCTAGCCGTCAGTGATACCCAGTGGGGAAACCTACAACGAGCGCAGAAGGCTGCTCTGATCACCTCCATGAAGAGGCACAAATCCTTGAAGTCAGAGATCATTGCACCATGCTCGACAAGCAGTTCCTTGCCAGCAGTCTAGTGGAGAACCATGCAAAGCACACCTCGCTCTTTCGAATAACGCCAACAACCTGCCAGTCCTTGAAACCCAGAACGTGAGGGAGGTAATCCACAAAAGTACTGTTGAGCGCGCATAGACGGTCTCAAGAGCAATGTTGTTCTTGGTGGTCGCCCTCCACCTCCCAGCCAGGTCGAAACCCAGCGGCCCAGAACCACTCCTGCCCTACTAATAGCTACTCAGCCAGGATCAACACAGAGGTTGGAGACGAATGCCCGAAATGTAAAGGAAGCCCTCATGACAAGCGCCACTCATTCAACTGCACAGAAGTCCCCACTACACTAACACCAGAACACCTATGGATTCACCCTATTGAATGTGCAGTCTCTCACTCTCTAACCCACTTCTCTATCACCCCAAACTTTAAAACAGAGTTCCCCAACGATAGCCCCGGGGGCACGAAGACATACTTCATTGTGTGTTAGAGAGAGACGCAGTCACGTCTTAGCGCTCTCTTCTTGGGGAACCCTGCTTTAAAACTTCAAACTTTCCCCCTTCTAAATCTAACTTTTCTCTCTCTTCCCACACACATGTACACACCCAAGTACACATTTAGCCGCTACAACAACAACAGCACCCCGCAGGTGCCTCATACCGCCCAATCACTCCCCTATCCCCAGTAGCTAAAATTCTTGAGGCCCTCCTACCAACTCCCAACTTCGAAAGAGCTCCTCCGCTCAGCCAAAAATTAACAAACCATTTCCGCTCTGTGCGTAAGACCACACGTAGGGTCCAACAGACTAGCAAAACACATCAAGAGAAGGTTAGCAAACTACCTCGCTGCCTCAGTATCACATGAAGAGTACCCAAAAGACAATTTTTATTCAAGTTTTACTTTTTCTTGATGGCAACGTCGAATTTCCATAATTTTTGGAAAGCTTGTAATATTAACCGCGAAAGCGTTCTTGGTGAATCTGAAAACACAGTTCGGTCTATTTATACGTCTAGCTTATAGTTCATGTGGAGTGCTTCGTGGGTAAATATAAAATTGGTACTCCAATTCGCGGTTTTTGGCTGTTGATTACCATCGTTTGGGGTTATCCCATAGCCCATTTAATCACCATAAAAATTGATTTTAATAGAAATCTTCTTTGCACTTTTAAAGATATTCAAGAATAATGGTTTAATTACTTCTCAAGGTACCTTAACCGATTACACGATTGAAGTAAATTTTTTATATTTCGTTTCCAATGACCCTGTCCACATTTGCTGAATTTTGGAAAGTTTTATCTTAAAGTATTAAAATTGTTGTCGTTGTGTGTTGCAAAATAAAGTCCTCAACGGGGCAAAGAAAGGTCGATTTCGAGGTATAGCAAAGTCCTCATGGAGGCAAAGCAAAGTTCTCAAGACATAGCAAAGACGTCTTCGATGCTCAGAAGTCTTCATCGACTCACAGCAAAGCCCACATCGAGGGACAGCAAAGTACTCACCAAGGCAATTTCCTCATTGAGGTGATGACAAGTTCTCATTGGGGTAAAGCACAATACACATAGATTCAAAGCAAAATCCACATGTGGGCAAACTAAAATCTTAATCGAGGCACAGTAAAGTCCTCATTGTCGTTACTGACGCCGTCGTCATGTATGTCATCGCCACCGCTTTATAATCAACTTTGTTCTCTGTCTGACGAAGTCACTGAGGGGTATTAGAGGTGGCGATACCAATAGTTCTGATTCCTTGAGCTATATTCTAAGGCGTAAACTATATTTTATACTCAAACTTAAAAATTCAATAGGGCTCATTTTATTGTAGAACCAAATTTAATTGCTTTTCCACCAAAACGTCCATCGAAACCAAAGTTTCAAAAGAATCAGAAAGAATAAAATTAAAGTATTGTTTAACAAGAGACTCGACCACGATCCCAACGTTGCGTTACATATCATATTAACAACACACAGCCTATCATAAAAATGTAATCTAAGTATTATATTAATAGCGACACTGACAATGATCGCTAGCAACAGGATAGCCGAGACACCACTTGAAGAGCACATTAAGGCGTGGAAAACACTTGAAATGCGTCGTGGGAGGCAATGTGTATCCCTCTTCAGACGAACGCATGCCATTTATACACTAGACTGGCTCACTTTCGATTTCAGTAACGTAACGCCAGCACATAGTTTTGCTTTTATCTTAGAGTACTTCTGTTAACAACTGCTCAGCACGAGGGCTGAACACATTCTGAGTAGGATGCCTAACAAACTTGGGAATACACCCAGATTTGTAAGACAGAGCCTACTGTTTATTCAAACAATGTTCACATTTTAAATTGAATTAGTTTAATTAGAGTACTTCTGTTTGTTTGATGTCATTGTATTGCTATTTAATTCCTAAGCAAATATAAAAAAAAACTTTAAAATTCAAAGTTTATCATATTTCATTTAAAAAAATTTTTCTTACAGGCAGAAATTGCAGAATCCACACTCACAACATCAAGAAACGGCTTTGAAGCAAGAATATCGAGCTAAAGTCCGTGAAATTAAAAGATGCGTGCGCCAGGACAAAAACAGTCGCATCAACAATCTCGCAGAAATAGCAGAAAATGCAGCAGCAAACGGCGACCTGAAAACGGTTTATAAGGCGACCAACAAAATAGCCGATAAGAAGATGAATGCGGAGCGCCCAATCAGGGACACAGATGGTAAATATCTCACGACCGGTACGGACCAAATGAATAGATGGAGATCCCATTTTGCGATGGTTCTCAACTGTGAGATATCCACGGCCGCATCCCGACTCTACCGAATTGCCACAAATTCCAAGTCCCCACAGGATAAGGGTGTCAGCGCCCACTAAGGTAGAAATAATTACTGCCATCCAAGCGCTGCCCGACAACAAAACAAGCTGGTATTGATGGCATACCTGCAGAGTTCTTTAAGTGCCAACCAGCAACGGCGGCGGAGTTACTATACCCGGTCATACAACGGGCATGGGAAACTGAGGAGCTCCCCTCGGAATGGTTAGAGGGCATCTTGGTAAAAATTCCCAAAAAGGGCGACCTTCGTGAGTGCGACAACTGGCGCGGGATCTGTGTGCTGCCCACTATTGCAAAGCTCATAGCACGAATTATTTTGGATCGCCTGAGAGACACCATTGTGGACACCCTAGGCGAAGAGCAAACCGGTTTCAGAAAAGGTTCTTCATGCACGGATCATATCAACACTGTCCGCATCGACCAGCACCCAACAACAGCGGCATCCGGTGGACAATGACAACCACATTGCGGCATCTGGACTATGCGGACGATATATGCCTCCTGGCAAATAGGCTAAGCGACCTGGCAAGTGCGTTAGTCGAACTTGGCACATCATCTAAATCGGCGGGTCTAAAAATCAACACCTCCAAAACTAAATCGCTTAGCCTTCGTTCCGGACAATCCCAATCGCTGGTTTTGGATGATCAGCCCATTGAACAAGTCCAGCAATTCAACTACCTGGGCAGCGTAGTCGCTGTGGATGGAGGTACGGAGCTCGATGTGGAGTCGCGCCTTCAGAAAGCAAAGGCTGCTTTTGGGATGCTGTCGGCCGTTTGGCGATGCTCATCATATCCACACTGGCTCAAAATAAGGCTTTTCAAGTCTAACGTAATGCCAGTGCTCCTATACGGTTCCTCCACTTGGAAAATTACAACTTCCATAGTGTCCAAACTTCAAACATACGTGAACCGATGCCTGCGTCGGATATTTTGTATATTCTGGCCTGACAGAATACGAAACTTCTAGCCTGAAAAAAACGAGCTACTACAACGCGCAAATATGGAGAGAGAAAAGACCTGGAGAGAACTGAAAGCTACGGCAAACAACAGAGTACGTTGGAAGAGAGGAGTGGTTGATGCCCTATGTCCCACACGGGATTGGAACTAGAAGAAGAAGATGTCACGTAACGTCATATTGGAAAATGCGCTTATATTTACCAAACTTTGCACGAAGTCTTGAAATATATATAGGAACTATAGCATATAGCTGTCATACGAACGAAAATAATGTTTTGAGTTTTACAAAATGTTTTATTAAAATTTTAAGTAGAAAAACAGAAATATAAAATAAGCTCTATTCTATTCGAGCATTTAAAATGTCCATTATGGAAGCCTTGTCATTTTAATAAAAAAAAGAAAAACCCATGGTAAACACCTGGGCTGGAGTCACGTAGACATAATGTTAAGAAACATTGCTTTTAAAATCTTTGGATTTCACAGTTCAATCTGTGGCAATCCAGCGTCACACAAGAGATAATGTTAAGAAAATCTTTGGATTATGTATAAATCTTTGGAATGGCAATCTAGAGTCAGTTTGGTACATAAAAATATGTATAAATCTTTCCAAATTACTTGGCTTCCTTAGCCAACTTCAACAGACGCCCTTTAGCCTGGTCATCCTGATAGACTTTAAGATGGTCCAGTGCAAATCCTCGCAAGTCATTCCCGTACTCGTCGAACACATTTTCCACAAATATGGTATCGTTGAAGGTAAAGTCCACCGTGGCGCTAAAATAACGGCTCTTGCCAGCTACCTCATGGAAGAACTTGTTTCTGGTCAAACGTTTGGCATCATCGGTCCAAATGCGTTCCATGCTGTAGGGTGAGATTCCGGTTAGACACAACTCAACCGCCTCAAATTCGTGATGACGGAAAAGCTCATCACAGGCAAACAATTCAGAGGCAGCAAGTGTGGTAGTATTTGTGCCCACATCCAATTGTTTAACTTCCATCTTTTGGATATTGTTTACGTTGATGACGGCAACGCGTTCGTAACCATTGTGATGCTTGATCACACATAAATCACCAACTTTAGGATTCGGGTGTGGCTGACGGTTCTCCTGATCTTCATAATGTAGCTGCAGGCGTTTACAAAACTCGGACTGAGGCATAGTGGGACGATCAGCAAGACGTACAGTCAAAGAGGCAGGTGATAGGCACTGAAATGGAAACGGATAGAAGATAACAGATTGTAATTAGGAAAAAATAAAGGAAAGCTATAAGGATTTACATAATTTTCTTTGCTGAGACTTGTCTCAAACTCATCAATAGATGGCGCCACTACTTTTACCATGTGGCAGTTCCATCTTAATAGTTCAGTTACAATTATATGCTCGATACTCCCAATTATCTCTCCGCCTTTCTGTGATATTCATTCTTAACGGCAACACGCCGTCTCCAATAAACCGTAAATAAATGTTCTCTTCACCATTGGTTATCCATGGTATTTTATCTCGGTTCGGGTAGATCACAATCATAGTAATGCAGTTATTTGTGGTATCTAAAAGTAGTTTCTTAAGTCAACCACCATGGAGGCCCCTTAGCTATAAAGCGCGCTAATGCAATAGATCAGAAATAATTTTCATTTCAATTGGCCTTTAAGTTTGGTGCAATACTGCTATTAATTCTCATTGATTGCATTTCAATGAATCGTAAATCATGGTAAAATGGTTGGAAATAAGATTCAGATTTTTAGTCCTTCCTTTTATATTCAGTAAGCTCTGTCGTGCCTTTCAGAGTGTAAGAAACCTTAACTTATTTTTTACTAAATGTCCCCAATGAAAAGGAATTTTTTTAGTATTTTTCTATGTAAGCGAACCTTGAATAATTGGCATACTACTAGGGAGCTCGAAGTATGTAAAAGCGGTTGCATGAAATAACGCCCAGTGAAATAACGCCCACGGGCGTTGTTTTCATAGCACTCCGCACCGATTTTAAAATGATGACATGGCTTTTGTGGCATGTCCCTCGGGCTGTCCGCCAATATTATGCACGGACTTCAACTCAAATCAGTATCTTCATTATTATTATTATCATCATCAATTTAAAGAGAATCCGAGTTCAAATCACCATTATCATTTGTAGAATCGCCATGCATTAGATCTTCAAAGAAAATTATACCTCTGTCTTAATTTTTGCTCAATTCCAGAATTTTGTTTTCTATATTTCGCTGATTTTTGCGTTTCACTCAAATCTTCTTCAGTTGCACTCGTAAATTTAACAGAAGCAGCAAAATCCTCATCCTGAATTGTAAATGTAATGTAAAATTGGCTATACATCTGCAAAAAGCCAAACCAAGCTTCTCTCATCCCAAATTACTTCCAAGAATTTATCAAATCTGAGCTTGAGCTTGAATATATGAGCTTGTAGCCCTTAAGATTTGACCGTGAACAGAAAATGCACATGGTGTGGCTTTAAAACAAGTTAAAACAATTTGTTTTAAGCCTTAAAATTGAATTTCCTTTACCACTTACAGCTTTTCTCGAGTTTCTTAAGGGAGATACAAAATAAAGAGCGGGTTAAAATCAATATTACCAGGGAATAAAAGTGATGAAAGCGACATTTTGCTAAAATATTGAATTAGAATGGGGGAAGATGAAAAACAAAATAACGCCCGTGGGCGACAGAAGGTGTATAATTTAGGGGTTGATTCTAGATGGCGTTCCAGGTGATACATGGTTCAATATTTTTATATTATAAAATATATATTAACATCTTACGGATATACAATCCTTTAAGAAAATTATTTAAAAGTGCGGTGCAGGTGAGAGGTGAAGTAGAGAAAGAGCGCCGCAGGCAAAATTTTTTTCGTATGTCATCTTCTACAAACACACAAACCTTTAACAAAATCCTTTAAAATACCGCCGCAATAACTATCGTCTTCTTTACTATTGGTATTGTAATATTATACGAATATTGAAACATGTAACATTTGGAACGCCAATCGTTCGCAATCGTTTTTCATGAATATTAAAGTTTTATGCGGATATGATACTTTTGACTATTCTTAGTTCATTAGTTCCAAAAAACTACATTTTTTTTTCTTATTGTTGGACATAAAGTAATCGCCCGCGCGCGATCGCTCTTTGAAATAAATTAAAAAAAAAGTTTCAATATTAAACTTTATGTCCTGAAAAAGTAAGGAATTCAAGGAAAAACTAGGCTTACTTATTGATCTGAAGAAATCTGGAGTTGGAAGTAGTAACGATTTTAACACTGCTAGGCGATTTTTTCAAAACGCAGAACTGACTGCAGAGATAACTACGATAGACGTCGAATTACTTAAGAGACATATTAATAGTTGTTTCATGCAACTATGATATTAACATAGCAAATTCAAAAATTAGGCCTTGGAAACTGCTAGGCATTTCGTAAATTGACGGAAATCCTCTAACTGAACCCTCACCGAGGGTGTCGGCTGTGCAATGGACACTGTATGTACCTCGGCTTAAAGCGAGCTATACCCAGTGTCACTTGCGCGTCTTACACCCAGGAAATGCAGTGTCTAGCTAAGGTGATGGTCAGCTCTGTCCAGCTTTAGTTGGGCAGATTTGAGCCAGAGCCATGGTTACGAGGAGCCTGGCAGTAGGCATAAAATGCTATGGGGTGGTACCCAAGAACAAAATGCAACCATCATGGTCCTTTCCTATGAACAACCTTAAGGACCAAACTCGGGCTGGGATATCAGCCCAAACGTAGGTGGAAGGCGTGACTGCTACCACCGGCGGGCACGGTGGGGAGAAATCCCTACTTCCTGTCGCCAGCGGTCACACCTCTGTCGCGGTTGGAGCAGGCCAAGACAGTTGTATAGCTACTGCCACAACGACAAAAGCCAAAGTGTGGCGTGGTACCGCAGTCGATACAGACTCGGACTGCGAGTTGCACGGCGGCTTTTTAAATACGGAGGCCGAGGAAAAGCTGCTGCTTTCCCCAGTCCAGACGGGTTCTAGCACCTCTTGTAAAGTAAGGCCCAAAAGGACAAAGGAAGGCATGAGAGCGAAGGCCCAATATAAGGCGGCACTGAAGATCAGAGCGCGACTCGATGGCAGCGGCAAGCTCACCCCAGAGGAGAGCAGCAAGCTGGCGTGGGCCGAGCAAAAGATCGAAGAATGCCGCAAACACTTTGCGGAGAGGCAGGCGATGCAAGCCACCTCCGCATTATACGCCAACAAGGTGGAGGAGAGCTTGGCTGTTAAGCGGCAGCGCTCAACTGAGCAAGCGAAGGTGGAGGCCCCAGCCAGCAAACGGCCACGCCCAAGACCGCAGAGCAAGGCTCCAAGCAAGCTCTACTCCAAAGGGAAAAACGCCTATAAAGGAGTCAGCCAGTGACGTGGCAAAACGGCATCTGACCGTAGCCCTCGGCGACAAAAGCGACCCTTTCGGCAAAATGACCCTGGAACAGTGGAAGCTAGTGGAGGGGAAGCTGTTTGAGGAGATCTTTAAAAGTGCAATCTCGATGTTCTGAATAGAATGTTGATTACCTCGGATCCTCTAGTATCGATGCATTTCAAAAGACAGGAAAAAAAAATAAATCAAATGCCTATATCAGCTTTAGATCTGTTAGAAAATGTACCTGATGTTCAAGAGGAGTACTCTAATTCAAGTGAAAGTAGCTATGAGGAATAAAGAAAATTGTTGAATATAATACGAAATTGGTTATGTTGTTATACCCGTTACTCGTAGAGTCACAAGGGTATACTAAAGTCGTGCAAATGTATGTAACAGACAGAAGGAATCATTTCCATACATATAAAGTATATATATTCTTGATCAGCATCAACAGCCGAGTCGATATAGACATGTCCGTCTGTCCGTCCGCCCGTCCGTCTGTATGAACACCTAGATCTCAGAGATGGTAAGAGATAGAGGTTTGAGGTTTGAAAAATCGTTATATCTCCTACAGTTTTGAAGATAGACGATTCGTACCTTCTACAGATAGTTAGTAATTAGCAAACTGAATTGAGCGGTTCCCAAGTTATGAGCAAAAATGTGAAAAATAGCCGAATTAAAAAAGTGTTGCATACTTTTCAGATGTTCACCCTAAGGAACGCAGGAACACTGTTAAACATGTTTTTTCATGAGTAACGGGTATATCGAAGTCGGTTAGAGCTGACTTTAACTTGCGCTCTCGTTTTTTATTACAATTATCTCTGAAATCTAAAAAGTTTTCCAACGAAAACTATGGGATATATTCTTTCGACTGCGAAAAGATTATTTCAAGTTAATAATATTGGCAAAGAATCGTATTGGCCAGTTTTTAGCTTTCTATGTTTCGAAAAAAAAAATTTATTTCGCAAAAACAATTAAAAATTTTTTTATTTTTAATTCTTAAAAAAAAATGTTCCACTAAATATTTCTAACTTTTACCTTTTTATTCAATACTTTAATCCTCTTAAAAAGATGGCATCAACAGTTTTTTGCTACAGGGCTCCGCTGAATTATGGCGCGATTTTGGCCTTTTCGCCCCACTGTGCGCCATCTGAAATCTGAGTATGATTGGATTTGGATTTGTCTGATGCTCGGTCTTGGCCATGGCGTTGCTCTAATTTTATAATTTAAAATTTCACTTTTTGGAACGCCCACGGGAGTTATTTCCCTTGGCGTTATGTCATGTTCCCTGTAAAAGCATATGACTTATTCTAAAATAGGTCGAAATAGGTTAAAATATGCCAAATATTTCTCTAGTACGTCTGAGGTCAGTCGGTCTATATACGTCAACCCAGCGTTGCTCTTTGTACGTTGATGAGTCGTGACGAGTGTCAAAATTGTTAGAGAGAGAGAGGCGTACGCTGTAATTTTCTTCCGTGAGAGAGCGTGTGCAAAGAATAGGAAAGGATTTGAAAAAAAATTTATTTTAATTCTCAAACACCCTATCAACAATATATTTCACAACATGCAAGTGGAATCCATTGCAATCAGAGCGGGCAAACAAACGAAACGTTTAACGAACCGTTCGCGAAAGCTAAGAAACTATTCATATGTTTTGTAGCTGTTACCATAGTCGGGGAAAACGAAACCACTAACTTTATATTGCCGAAGAGCGCAAACGAAACGATTGGAATATTGCTCTCCCCACAGCCTGCACTGCCTTGGAACGTTTCGGAACGAAACGTATACTAAGAAATCGTTCGCGGAATGATTGGCTTTTAGTTCTACTTCAGCTGCTGAAGACATAAATAAAATAAAAGCAAACAAAGAAGTAAGCAACAGAAAAAAAAAACAACAAAGTGTATACAAATTGAGCAGCGAACGTTTCCGAACTATTCGCGATCGTGGCATACCGTTCCGATGCCCTTTGTCCGCAAACCAAGATGAGCGCATTGCGCTTTATGTTTAGTTTGCTCTCACGAACGCAACTCATTTGTTTTTACAGTTACTTTTCTCGGGTTTTGTTAGTATTTCGCTCAGTGCAAAGAAAGAAACGAAACGATTCAGAAACGTATCGTTTCGTTTGTTTGCCCGCTCTGATTGCAATGCGCACTAATTATTAAAATTTATGTTGAAGAGTACGTAATGTGAATAATTTATATTATACAGAGAGAATGAAGGAGCCTCGCTTATGTCGCTCCATACATGGCATTGGGTCGAACGAGCGTCGCTTATGTCGCTTCTCTGCATGGCATTGGGTCGAACGAGTGTCGATAAAGTCGCACCATCTATGTCATAGGGGCAAACGAGCGTCGTTTACGTAGCTTCTCTGCATGGCATTGCGTCGAAATAGCGTGCCTGGAGAGTCGTTAACGTATTGAGCGGACATCCCCTGGCAAAATACGTCAGTCGAGCTCATTGTGAGGGAAATAAGCGTGCGTCGACGACAGTCACAATATCGTCGACGGAACGTTGATACCGTATTAGAGGTCGAAGAATTTAATCTACTTATCATGAAACCAATTTGTGGGCAACCAAAATCAGATCACACAAATCTCTTATATTATTTTCGGAACTGCTTTTTCTTTAACTTTTTGTATGTCATATTTTTCGAAGTTTTAGAGAACTTTAGAAAATCTTTTAAAATACCAGTCGAAATTTAATAAGAAGGAGAGTTCTTTAAACTTATGCCACATTTTCTTAGCGTGCATCAAGATATATAACAATTAAAGCATTTAGAAAATTTTTTAAAATTTTGGAACCGAACCCACTTTTGACAAATTGATGCTTTGGTTTAGGTTCAGGTTCGGGAGAATTAAAATTAACCTGCTCCGATTCGGAACAGCCCTGATTTTAATACCCTTTCTTTTAAAATTATCCAAAAAATTAGACTTAATGGATACCAAAAAGCCATCCAAAGGATCATTAAAAACTAGTGAATTTTTTTGTGTACTTACATTTAATAAATAAAATTGAATCTCCTTTTTCATCGCATCAGCATGTCTGGGAGACTGCACTTCATTTTTATGAATCTGATGACGATATTGACACTGTCGTCGATAGCAATTGCCATATCGTGTCAATTGCATGCACAGAGGCTGCTTCAAGCGTGTCAAAGGACTCTCAGTAGACAAACGTTGCTCATGAACGAAATCCAGCCACAATTGAGACATGTCCAAATGATGTTTGAGCATGAAATCGCAGAACAACCAACCGCTGTTCATATCCGAGGGGCGTATAAAGACCACAGAGGAGGCATGGCAACTCTGATCCAGGCCAGCACGAAAATTGGGATAGAATAAAGAAAATCGTTGCTTGAGACGGCGCCAGGAGTTGCTGGGGGTATAGTGAATCAATAAAGAAACGGGACCACAAGGCAATTTGGGCACCATTTCGTCAGTGACTATAAGGACGCCTGAATTGATAAGTCTTTCAGAGGTATAAGAGCAGAGTTGATGGGAGACATGGTAATGCTTCAAAAGATCACTTATAGAAGAGGCATCTGTTTCCAAATGGCACATAATTACTATGAGAGACTCGTGCTGCCCTTGATGTGAGTTAATGAGCTGTATAAGGCTGGTTCCAGCCAGGTAATCCTCTTCAGTTAAGATTTTTAAATCCAAATTGATGCGGCCATATATAGAAGCCTCCAAGGCATCCTCGAAAATTAGTAAAAGATCGGAGAGAAGAGGCATTAATTGTTGTCTCATGAGTTGCTCCAACCACAGGCGTGCGGTGATAATTAGTTGGGTGAAATCCTCTTCAAATTTCAATTGTTGTTGCAGCCAAGTTATCAATTTGAGGACATCCAGGGGCAAACAACGATACTGATCATCCAGATTATCCAAGACCAAACAACGTACAGCCGAAGGCTGCAACAAAGGACGTTTACGACGCTGATCCAAACGCAAAAGATTAAGCATTTCCACGGTGGTTACAAAAATGCCACAAGGATGTTCCAAACGATTGACCACTTCGGGAATATCAAATCTGTTCCACAGGGTGACCAATAGATCGATTTTTGTTTTTTCATTAGTAAACTCCATGAGTTTAAGTAACACTTGGGATAAATGCTCTCCCTGTTTAGGATTAGCCACTACCACCAGGCTGATGGGACCAAACCAAGTGGGATTTTCATGTTGCAAGGCAAAGTCGTAGGTTCGTTGACATAATATGGGTAAATATGACCAGGATTTGCCAGTACGTTCATGGCCCAGGAGGATAAGAGAATGTCCAGCGGAGAGATGTGGCCAGGCATAACGTTGTACACCGAAGGCACGTTTAATATCAAACTCTGGAGAACGCATCAAGGATTTAATGGCTTCATCCATGGGTGTGATGCTGCCAATGTCAAAGCAGGGCATTAGAAACTGTTGACTCCAGGCCAGGATGCCAAAATTGTTATAATATTGACCCTGGGTAGCTTCTTTAAAGGGAGGCAAGTTGACCATTTGTGGAGAAGCCATCATATCGGACAGTGGAGGCTCCTCTTCCTTTAAATCACAAGCTTTCTTCACTGGGCTTTCATCGGGGACGTTTGGCTTCTCCTCCTCAGATTCTACATTCTCCTCTTTAGGCCGCACATTCACCTCAGGCAGCGTCTCCTTCTCTTTGGTCTCTTCCTCATTTGATTTCTCTTGCAGATTCCCTATAATCAGCAACTCTGATCCCGGCCTTGATCTCTTTAACAGCTCCAAATGCTTTTGCAGCACTTTCTCGCTTTGAATCATCTTGCTATGGATGATGTATTTAATCTCGCTGGACTTAAGCAGTTGCAGCATTTCATCACAAACTATCAAAATCTTGTTAGGAGCGTACTGAAAAGAGACCACATCATTATCAAGGTCTTCCCCCTTTTCACTGTCCCTCAAACTTACCCCTGCGGACCACAGCTTAATCCAATTTTCCACCATTTCCTGTTCCAATCTCAACAAAAAGGCTTCCACTTCTCTTTGGGCCAATTCCTTTTTAAATTCCTCCGCTTCCTTGTCATTTTCGCATATAACCAATATGCGATTTCGTGGCAAATTTTTTGATTTTATGCTTTTGGCCATATAGTCCAAGGTAGCCTCAAAATAGTCAGACTGCGCATATGTGCACCAAACTCCATCACTGTCAAAGTTGATGCATTTGACCAACTCCTGGCCAGACTTACAACTGCTAGACCAATAAAAACAAATGATTTGCAATGGTTTTGTGTATATAAAAAGTTCTAGAAACACTTACTTTTCGGCAGCCATTTTGTGCCACGTTGTGGTCTGGCTGACGGTCCCGCACGGAAAGGAAAAGTCCTCCAACTTTTCAAAAATCCTCTATTTTTTTCCTGACAGATGATAAACGATAAATTAGATATCGATAAGGAACGAGTCACGAGCAGTGTTGAACAACGTTTAAAGCCCGTCTTTTAAATATAGCTAAAAATAGCTATGAAAGATAGCTATATAAATGCTGCCGCACACGAAACGAAAGGCGTACGATTTGAGTTCGCACACTTGACTTAGGCCAAAGATTTAAAGATATTATAGATGACGCATGTGAAACCAAAATCGATTGTTTTTGAGAGCTAAAATTGGATTCCAATTTTACGTTCTCGCTGCCTGTACGAGGATACATATCTTGAAATTTAGTTATTCGTATTCTAAATTAGCTGTACGGCTGAGAGCAAAAATTTGTAGATATATCAGATGACTGAAAAAGGTTCTTCTTGGGATCTGACATTGGAACCCAAAGAAACAGTTTGTATGAGATGCGATATCTATATATGTAGTGTCTTTGGTGAGGCCCTTTTGTAAGTGAAATCGACGGCGGCTTTAGGCCCACCGCACACGACTTCGTATCGTATTAGTCTAGTTAAAGGAAACTTCTATACAACTTCATTTTGGCGCTCTAAGCATTGTGTCAAATGTCACACATCGTTAGTTATTCAAGGTCAAAGGTCAATAAAATAAGTAGGGGAGAGTCTCCGGTTGTGGACACGCTCCGGTTGTGGACACCCCAGTCTATTTTTTGACAGGTTACAGATGCCGCCAAACTGAATAATGTCAAACTTGTAGTTTGACAGTGAACATAATCTGAGCCAATACCGAAGTGTAAACACGCGATTGGTTTCTTGCTGTGAGCAAATAAAAAAAAATCGTGAAAATGTTTCCGAGTTTCTATTTATTTCAATTTCCACATTGCGTTAAATCGAAGCAAAACATTGAAAAGAGGTGAGTAGTATACTTTTTTATTTAGTGCTTTAAGTGTACTTTGTGATGTGATATCAAGTTTCAGTGAAATGTTTGTGTCGTCAAAATTTGCTGAACCAAATAAAAATGGCTACCATTTCCAAGAATGGACACACTTTTGCACCGGTTGTGGACACCCTCGTTTTATGTGTTTAAAGCGTGTGTTTGGCCATAAAACTGTTAAATATCGTTGTTTATGCTAGTGTAACATATTTTTCAAGCATTTTTGTGAATTTTTGTGCATTTTTAGCCATGTCAACACCAAAAAAATCGTCCGATTCAACAAATATCAATTTTAATGGGCAGGTCGATGCCAATAAGCAATGCCTCATCGATAAGAAGGCCGTCAAAGCTACAGTCAAGGAATATGGGCTTCCTCAAACCACTTTGATCCGGTATGTGGAGAAATTCAGAGCAAATTTTGCAGATGTTTCGTCCGGTGTTGTTGAAATTCGTTCGAGATTGCAACCAACGAACTCCATCAAACATAGTGTGTTTTTTTACCTTTCTCACATGAAGCGTAAAATATTTTTCCGGTGTTGGTCCGTTTGACCCTGATGCTTTCTCCGAAGCTGACTTCATTGAGGCTGTCGAACGAAGAGCAGTAGAAGTCGCCACAGAAGCTGATCTTGATGAAGACAATCAGCGTCGTAACATCGTTTCCCCCGATCCCAATATAGGGTGAAAAGAAGAGGTGTTATCCTCCCCCGAGCCATCCACTTCACGAGCGTCTTCGGCTGGGATGAATATGGGCCGGTACAAGGAACGTTTCCGAAAAAGCCATCGAATCGCGGTCGCAAGCCAATGCAAACCACTAAGCTAACTTCTCCGGAAAGCGTCGAGGTTTTGCGCGAGAAGGGAAACAAATCAGCTGAGCCCGCAGCCGAGCGTGATTCTGTGTCGCACTAAAAGAAACCCCCCAAAAACGTAGCCGGGCAGGAAAACGACAGGCAACAACACCAGCCAAGCCGTCGGCCAAACGCGGTGCCAAGAAAAAGGCGTCTTCGTCATAGGAAGAAGACGAAGATGTCGACTTCTGTTTGATTTGTTTGGCGCTCTTGCCAAAAAAACTAACTGCTGCAAATTCGATCCATTGCATTTCGGAATCATTTTTTTCATTTTGCCACTGAAGGCTTCTTAAATAAATAAAAGTTATTTTTTCATCAATTCATGGCCATTTTACTTCATATTTTTCCATTTCTAGCGATTTTACAAGGGTGTCCACAAAAAATTTTGGCCAAAAATCATCACTTCATATACATGGCTGCAAATTTTTTTCCGTTTGTCTAAAACAATAGGTTACTTCAGAGGAAAGTTAGCTAGAGTCTCTAGCTTTACAATGATGTTCATATCACCGCATAATGTTGACTTGGAAAAAAGTTATAAGTGAAAAACGCAATTATGTCCACAACCGGAGACTCTCCCCTAATATACCGAATCGTATTTCGGAAAAAGTTTTGGTAAAAGGTTCTGTTTTGGCTATAATATTATTTCGGTTCTGTAGATTTTTATTTCGGTATACCGGTTAATATATAAAGAAAAATGGATCATTGGTTTTAGGTTAAGGAAATAAATTTATATTTTTGAATGGAATATCAAATTCGTTAAATGATTTACCTTGAAGTGCGACAGGCTCTTTGATTTAAGGACCAAGCACATTTGTAATCCCTGGTGATGAATGAGGTCCATTCGGGTATTGATGAACGTTTTTAATAGCTTCATTAGCTGAAAGCATAGTGGTTTATTTCTAATATCAAAAATAGCTAGATCTGTTGGCAAAAATAGCTCAATTGCCATCACTGCTTGGTAGTAACGTTTCGACGATTACCAAACGATAACGATAACGAAATGTGAGCGCCAAACTTAAAAACTGTATAAGTTGCGGCGAAATTTGTAACTTCACTTTTTACATTTATTTTGATTTCACAAAATTTGAAGAATTTTAAGGGGGAAACATTGAACTTCGGACGAAGAGGCAGTAATGACGTAGGGAAATGCATTTGGATATCGCCGTAGAAATCAAAAGTGGGTTGCCTGTATTCGTATAACTCTTTGTTTCCCTCGTCAGCGGCCTTATCCCAGCAATATCCAATGCAATTAATGCAACCGCGGGCATTTTTAAATTTATATTTGTGCAACCATTTGCCGCATTTGGTTTACAACCTTCAAACAAAATTTGAGTGCAACATTTGTTCAAATTATTTTGTAGCCTACAAGGCTGTTGTGGCAGCCACCACGCAATTACTATCAATCAGTCGAAAAATTAAATTTCGCACACTTGGATTGGTGGTTTTCAAAAACAAGTGACCCTCTAATCTCTAGAGATTTCTGAAACACATCAATTTACATACTTGTTGGCATTTATCATCCACGTTCAACAATATATTGCCTATTTTTAGGATGTATAAGAAAATGCTTCCTCTAAAAACAAAATTTGGAGTATATTTCGACAAAGAAATTAGTGCATACTTTCGGGTATAGATACATAAGCATTATGTTTTGGTAAATGGTGTTCATTTTTCTAAAACCAAAGCAACATCAACTCTTTCGATTCCTCAGACAATTTTCCTTTCTCTTTGTAACAATGGATCAAATCTAAGATGGATTTAAAACTAAAAATATTTGAATATCATACAATTATTCATACAAATAATTTAACTTCCAATTAACCAAGCGGAATGTGCATAAGCAAAAAAGATAAATAAAGAAAACAAAAATATGTTTGACGTTTATGGCTCCAAGTGCCACCAGAATCACGAACTTAAATATCATAAAACACCCACATGCAGCACGTTAATGGCGAATTCTCAAATATATTTCAAAGCAAAATAGAAAACTATTTTGCAAAATAGAAAACAATTTTGCAAAAATAACTTAATTTAAAGCAGGGCTGCAAACCAGGAGTCTGATCGTTGTCTGTCTTTGCACTTGTCCTCCCTTTGAAAATTGCCAAACAGTTACAGCAATGGCCTCTTGCGACTTGCAGTAGACAGGGAAAGACAGAAGGCACTTAGAGATGAGCGCAGGAGCAGCACTGCATTCAGCTCCTACTCCAGGTACAGAGTTATAGTCGGGCTTGACCCACTTTCTCACTTGTTTCTAAGTGTAGATGGGTTTGAAGCTGTGTAAGCTTCACCATTCCATGATTTCTTACTACGAACAAAGTTTCACTATCATATCTCTTCGGAAAGTATTTTTGCATTTGATTGAAAGCGTTTAACATTTATATTGACCTAGATTGGTTACGCTAACATTACAAACGAGAAAGTTTTTCTTACAAGGACCATTTTCCAACCGATGCACAGTGGGCGAAAGAAAGTTAGATTATGGCAATCTGGTTTTTTTTTTTAAGGCATTAACATATAATACAAACATGTTTATACCCGTTACTCGTAGAGTAATAAGGGTATACTAAAGTCGTGCAAATGTATGTAACAGGCAGAAGGAATCATTTCCGACCATATAAAGTATATCGATATAGACTTGTCCGTCCGTCCGACCGTCTGTATGAACACCTAGATCTCAGAGATGGTTAAAAAATAGAGGTTTGACATTTATGGGACAAATGCTTCTTTTATCTGCACGCAGATCAAGTTTGTTTTAAATTTTGGCCACGCCCCCTCCCGCCCCCGCAATTTGGAAAAAAGAGTGTGTGTCATGAGACGCAGGGTACGAGCGAAGCTCTTTACGATGAATCCGATTTAAGTAATGGAAAAAGACACATTTGGATTCTGTATAAATAAATGTTAAATTATCAAATATTAGGTCACTCTCAAATCACTGTAAAGTCACTGTTTAGTCACTGTTAAGTCGCTTTAAGGAACTGTAAAGTCACTGTTTAGTCACTGTTAGGTCACTGTGAAGTCACAGTTAGGTCACTGTTAAGTCACTGTTATGTCACTGTTAAGTCACTGTTAAGTCACTGTTAAGTCACTGTTAAGTCCCTGTTAAGTCACTGTTAAGTCCCTGTAAAGTCACTGTTAAGGCACTGTCAAACAAAAAACATAGTTTTCAGCAAAGAATTCACAACTTGAAAATAATGCAGCCACTCTTTGCACCCCCACTCCCCGTATACCCACCATATCCCCACCCGACCAACTCCAGATCCCCACAAGATCCCCAGTAGAGCCCCTCCATATCCCAAGTAGAGCTCACCAGATTCCCACCAACTCCCTACCAGATCCCCACTTGATCTCCCCCAGATCCCCACCAGATCTCCACCATATTCCCACCAGATCTCCACCATATCCCCACCAGATCACTACCTGATCCCAAGCAGATCCCCAGTAGATCTCCACCAGAGCCCCACCAGATCCCCCTAGATCCCTATCAGATCCCCACCAGATCTCCACCTGATCCCCACCTGGTTCCTATCAGATTCCCACCAGATCCCTACACAATCCCCACCTGATCCCTACCAGATCCAAACCAGAGCTCACTAGGTCCCTACCAGATAAACACCAGTTCCCCACCACATCACCACCAGAACCCCACCAGATCAGCACCAAATCCCCGCCAGATCCTCACCAAATCTTCACCTGATCCCCACCAGGTCCCTGCCAAATACCCATCACCTCGGAGGTGACACCTCCCCCCACTTGCACCTCACACTATCCCACTCCACACACAACCCACCTACTACTACGCGGTAATGGTAAAAGCAGCTGATTTTGCAAATACAAAACACAAAATCAAAGACATACCCCAAAAGAATCTGTCGCAAAGACAAAATTTTTCAAGATCCACTCCCCCATTGTGACGTCCGTAAAAGAGCTTCGCTCTAAAAACGGTTTCTCTCCTACAGGTTTGAAGACAGACGATTCGTACGCTCTAGGTATAGTTAGTAATTAGCAAAATGAATCGATTTGCCGAAGAAATGATAAAGATCGGATGAACGGCTCTCAAGTTATGAGCAAAAAAGTTAATTTGGGCTACCAAAGTTTTCAAAGTCTTTTATAACAAAACCAAATACAGCATTCCTATGGCAGCTATATCAACTTGAGACCTGTCCGATAAACCAATCCTGAGATATCACGTTTTTAAAAAGCACTTTTTTCCATATTTTGGTTTTTGACGATTTTTGAAATTGTTTATAATTTTTTTTTGCAAAACCGCAAATTAAGTCGAGATCTAATTTCGGTATTTTTGTTTATTGAAAAAAAAAATGTTGAATTTTGAGAATGTTAGATTTGAAAAAGAATGATCCACATATAAGAGACCTAATTGCTAAAGTACATATAATACCATCGATGGTATTTGGGGTGAAAGTTTTTGGAAGTTGTAATGCAAGTAGCAAACAAAAGCTTTATGTAGTATTTAATAACATTGCCAGATATACATATCACAATTTGCAGGAAGAATATTTAATGTACCTCTAAATTCATGGATTAGCTTACGAATGTTTATTTTCCTGGTCAAAATAATTAACTCGGGTGAACCTTCCTCCCCTGTTTCAAATGCTTAACTTTGCCTCTCCTCATAGAACAAAAATTTAAACCATCTTCAAATACATATACTTCCCTAATTTCCCCTATGGAACCAGCTACTTAACGAATTTAAAACAATAAAAAGCACGTCTGTCCTTAAAAAATCGATAAAAAATAACCGACTGCAATAAATTTCGTTTTTCTTATCTTTTAATTTGTACTTTTAGTTTTAAAATCAATACTAAATATTAATATTACGTTGATAACTCTGTTTTTGGTAAAGGTCATGGTAAAGGCTTCCAAATAAGTCCTGTACTTTTAGCCTATGAAAAAATATCAAATAAATAAAGAAAGCCTAAAACTTTTTGGTGGGGTTAACTTCGTTAAGACAAAAAAATATTGAAAATAATGTAAAAAAATTTAAAATAAATATTCTAGAGCAAATCCCTATGAATATGGTACATACAACGCTAAATCACAGGTCATAAACCAAATTTTTTTTTAGCTATGAGCAAGTAAGAGCGTTGTAGTCAAGTGTCCCGACTCCGAAATAACCTGTGCAATTGAGACACACATGCAAACACTTACTCTTACGCGACAGCTGCATGAGATAGGCACAGCGCCCCTTCACAAGCAAAATTGTTTCTTGTATATCTTTCATGTTTTAGTTCGGATGTAAGGCCCTAATCAAGAATATATATGGCTTGCAAGATTCTGCCCAAAATAAAAATACCCCTTGCAAGGGTATAATAAAAACAATCAACTGGTACTGCTTCTGTCAGGCGTATGGAAGCAATTGACACCTGAAATTAAGCCAGGCCGCTCGTGTGAGTGAACGCACCCTTGATCTCTGTAAGCTCGGTTGAAGAAAGTCAATATCCAAGTAGACTTTCGTCTTCATTTAGTTGGCCCCTTTTCAATAATCTTTTGTGAGTGATCACTGCCGCGTGGTGGTGGTGTTGATGGTGGGGCACATCGTGGTTTATGTCACACATTGTCTTGTCTTGAATACTTTCACTGCGGTCACCTTGTGAAGGTTCAAGTGCGGGCAAACCGGTTGAAAGCAACTGCCAAATGCCCATTTGGCGCATCTTTACATGTGGCTGGGTTTGTTTACTGTTGTCCGATTAATAATAAATTGTTTAAATAAATACACAAATTTAATAACGGTTTTTTATAGTATTTTATTGCTATTTTTATTACGTAAGACCAGAAAACCGGACACTTCTGAGACGTGGCCAACTTTGGAGGCTGTTTGAAGAGCATCAAAAGATCGATTCAGTGCCAGGCACACGAGATTTGAAAACCGGCTTGCTCAGAACTCTGCCGATTTACATATCGGAAATCAAAGCAAATTCAATCACAAATCAATTGCCATAAAATCCAGGAGTTTGACATCCGCTTGGACAATTAGCAAGTAATCCGTTTGGCTGATATATTTCAATGCATTTTTATTTATTATTTATTGAGTTTGTCGCCATTTGCCAGCAAGTGATCACATGACACAAAACAACTTTTGGTAGTTTGACTTCTTCGCTGAATTCCTGTTGGTAAAACAAACTCAAGATTAGCGTCATGAGCACGTGATGCCCTGAGCTGAGATTTTTGCTTTTTTCAAATGGTCGTTTAAATGTAATTTAAAAACTTTTTTTGTTTTTTTGGTCAGCTGAGGTGACAAATTAAGGCCCCCTGCAAGGTCATGTGAGGGGCGGCCATTAACCATGAAGACACCAGACCAGCGGCAGCTCAACGCGAATGTTGTGGCATTTTGTTTCATTTTTTTTGCTCTGTTGACTGTTTTGACATTTGAACGTCATCTGCGGAGTGTGTTTGATTGATTAGAGAGCCAAAACAGTTGATCGGCGCCTTTCAAATGAAGTTAACATAATGCAAACTAATGTGGGATTATGCAAATTGAGTCACAAATATGACGGCACATCTGTAGCAGGTCAATGTATTAGCTGCAGGCCTCCGGGCCAACAAATGATGCAATCGGATCAACCTGAAGATGGGCAAATGCCAGAATGCATTTTTCAACTGGTCGAACCAATGAAACAAATTAATTAAATCATCATTGGGAAAGAGAAATCGTGCCATAAATTTAGGCTTAAAAAACTTTTTAAATACTTGCGGGAGCTGTTGACGATTTCGTAATTTGAGTGAAAAATTTACTTTATTTACGTGGAAAAAAAAAAACAAATTTGGTTAATTGTATGGCAATTAATTTTAGCAATCGCTTTTATATATAATCACAACTTAGCTGAATTTAATTTCACTTAAATTTTAGTGCTAGTAAAACAATCAGGGACTGTAAACCTCATGAGTTTTATTATATAAATTAAAACCTAAGCATTATTTTTCAATTTTTTTTTGTAGTATTGATTTATTTATTATTTTATTATAAACTAGCACATAACCTGTCGCGCTTCGCTGCGCCTTTAACAGTATAGAACCAATATCAGCCCACATACCACCCAAATCCCATCCACTTACCGCCCTCATCCCACCAACTTCCCATTCACCCATTCCCATTACCACCCACTTCCAAAACAACGTGCCACCCAACTATCACTCTCATCCCGCCCACATCCCATTCACTTCCCAACCTCTTCCCTTTCCCGAGTTTTAAGTCAGAATAATAATAGTTATTTTGCATGTTGAATTTTCCGGACATTTTTACTCTCGGGGATCAGATTTTCCGACATTGGAAAATCACATTTTCAGTTTCATCCATTGAAACCGAGCTTCAAGCCAATCTGATGATAGTTTTCTTCTCGCAGAATTTTCCGGAAATTTTCCGACCGTCGGGTAAAAGTCGCATTTCAAATTAATTCGTATTATATCTTTACAAACCGAGTTTAAATCCAACAGGATGAAAAACAGATCATTTTAATGCAGAATTTTCCGGGCATTTTCACTCCTGGGGACGGTTTTTCCGACATTGAAAAATCACATGTAAAATTATTTCGTATTCTGTCCTTACAAACCGAGTTTCAAGACAATCGGATGAAAAATATTTTTTTTTATTCAGAATTTTCCGACCTTTGGGTAAAATTTTCCAACATCAGAATATAACATTTCGAACTATTTCGTATTCCATCCTTACAAACCGAGGTTGAAGCCAATCGGATGAAAAATAGTTTTTTGAGTGCAGAATTTTCCGTCCATTTTCCCAGTGGGCTCCATCTTAGTACGCACCTTCCCCACTAACAGAACTCCTCTCCAAATTACAGCCCTCTATCTTTTACCGTTAAAGCTGTGCGATGATTGCCAATGAGTCAGTGAATCAGTCAGTAGTTGTGTATAGAAGTAGCGACGTCCATCCTCTGTAGCAGCGGCGTCGATACACAGGCACTATACGAGCGTACACTGCTCTCTTTTGCACTAACAAACATGTGCTAACTGAGAGCGTTTCGCGTGTCTAAACGCACACATTCAAACGCAAAATAAGCATTTGTGTTTTGCCGGACACCAGTGTTGCCAACTTTTGCCGAGAAAAAAAATCTGTTTTCAGCGGGTCGGGTAGGAAAAAAAAGCTGAGTTTTTCGACAAAAAAGCGTAAAAAAAAGCGCATCGTTTTCTTTAATGTAATTATATATGAAAAATATTTATAATATATCATCAGAGCGCTGAAGTTCCTCGTCCTCGTACTTACCGTAGGCCTCAGTTGTACCTGTTAGCTTAAGGTAACTAGAGGGGACCTTATAACACGTAATATCTGTAGGCACGCTCAACTTTGGCGTTGAACCAAGGCAAGGACAAACTCTGAATCGCAAACGAGACTAACTCAAAAAATCTTTGATTCGATTCAGTCATTGAAAGCGATTACTTCACTCAAAAACTTTATAGTTTCTTCGTTAACCTTCCATTTCCATAAATATAAATAATATTATTAACCCTATATTTTTCTAATATCAGAAAATTTCTCCAAAATGGGAAAAACTTTTTATTTGGTTGTAAGTTGTAGTGAACTGAAAATATGTTGTTTTTTTTTTAAGAATGCTGTTATTTTCAGGCAACCTGAAATAATTTAAATGTTAAATTAAATTTAAAAAAATAAACTTCTGCTTCTGTTGCTTTATGAAATTGGTTTTTTTCTCCAATATTCTATTTATCTGAAGCATTTCAATCTGCTTCTCAAGCTCATATCTTTAATATAAATCTTTGACAGCAAATTCTCCAAATCGTCTACATGTATTATATTAATATTGGTATCTGATGGAATAATTTGTAGAGAATTGATAGCAATCAAAAGATCGGCCGGATGCGTCTGTGTCATTGATTTAAAGAATCTTGGTGATTTGTGGCATTTTCAATAGAATTGAATCTTATTGTTCCTTTTTAAGAACTGCTCGAGATTATTCGAGATGTTTCAGATTTATACTTCCAAAGCTAAGCATTTCGAAGCCATTTAAAAAAAAGCCAGAAATGACGGGGAAAAAGCTGATTTGGCAACACTGCCGGACACTGATATAGAGCGAGGCCAAAAAATGAGAGAGTATTGGTGTTTAAAAATCTAATCGCTTCGAACTCTTGCGAGCGAATGTCGGCT
This sequence comes from Lordiphosa clarofinis, assembly GCA_018904275.1. Lineage (NCBI taxonomy): Eukaryota > Metazoa > Arthropoda > Insecta > Diptera > Drosophilidae > Lordiphosa > Lordiphosa clarofinis. Next base: position 757,966 of record JAEIGQ010000098.1, read on the forward strand.
TTCTGCTCTTTTCGTCTCAGCTTCGGCAAGCGTTCGGGGCGTTTACGTGTGAATAACGAAATGTTTTGTTATTCTTCGATATCAAAAAAAAAAAATAGAAGCAAGCTAACTTCGGCTCGACCGAAGTTTATATACCCTTGGAGCTTGATACATGCCTGACAGTATGTAGGGCAGCTATACTATATAGTTGTCCGATTTCGACAAACTTGTTGAAATTATGTAAAACATTAAAAACTTATTAATACGAGCGTTAGGAGCGATAACATTGAAAACAAAAAAGTTTTTCTCACTAAAACTAGTTTTTCGACCGATCGTTCCTATGGCAGCTATATGATATAGTCATCCGATCCGGCCGGTTCCGACAAATGTGCAGCGTATTTGTACAAAAAGACTTCGTGCAAAGTTTGGTTAAGATAGCTTTAAAACTGACGGAGGAGATAGCATAGAAACAGACGGACGGACAGACGGACGGACAGACGGACATGGCTATATCAACTCAGCTCGTCATGCTGATCAAGAATATATATACTTTATATGGTCGGAGATGATTCCTTCTGCCTGTTACATACATTTGCACGACTTTAGTATACCCTTTTTACTCTACGAGTAACGGGTATAAAAATTGCTTAAGGAATTTTTCCTTGCCTCATTCTGATGTTTGGTACGCAGAAAGCCAAGCAATACACACAAGGAATTTTGAGAGTTGCCATATCGACGAACCGTGTGGACTGTATCGAACAGCTGATATTTCTTTCAGAGATATTGTGCAGTCATTTTTTCCTTGTGTCATTTGAGTTGTCAAATTGAAATGGAAGGCAAAGTTATAAAAATGGAGCGCAAAACTAAACATCGACTGCAGAATTTTAGTTATGACGACAGAAATGCATTAACTGATGCTGTAAAGAACAATGCATTTTTGTGGGACGTCATAGATGGCAAGCAACTGGACACCGCACTTACAAGAATTGCTTATGAAGCAGTTGGTGTCCAGTTGAGAAACGGAATGCAGATGATCACTTTGTGTGGCTGGCTCATACTCCCGCAACAGACAATCAGGATGGAATCTGGCGTGGCGCTCCCGCAACTTGTCATGTTGTTTCGGAGCGTGTCACAGGGCATGAATCGAGCCATCTTGCGTTGCAGCGATATGTGCACCTAAATGGGGTCCTTCTCGCCCTGAATAAAACATCTCACAGAATTTGGAATTATTCACGATTCGGAGAGCAATCTCATTTTCTAGCATAGAAAACCATTGTCCCTAGATCCAAATGAATTACTTTACAATATAAAACAGTAAAATTGTTGACCCTATCTTTTAGCTCAACTTCCCCGTCTCTTGCTACCCCTGTAAATGCCACCCATACTTTCTTTTATTTTTTGTTTCTTTTTATATATTTTTAATAATTCCCATTGGAAATGATTCGGACATTTGCTTCTGAATCATCATAAAAATAAAATTTTTTTTAAAGCGTAAATATGTGGCTTTCTATATCAAAAACTTTTAAAACAATTGAGGACGAGTTGGGGCTTAAGTTTTAGATAGAGTTAAAATGTAAGCTTCATAATGACACCATAAATACAAATTGCGCCGGAAAACAATCATTATTTTGATACCAAATCTTACTGTGCCAAACACTTTTGCACTAAATAAAGGGCTTGTATTATGAAGTAAAAAACGAATTAAAAGCCTTATTACCATTTTAAATTTGTACTAGGAACACAATAGTGTAGTTTCCCCAAGAGTTAAAAAAGGGCAAATTATCATTTCTGAAAATAGATCATATAGAATACCCACCAACCCCTTAATATACTGGAAGAAGTCTAATTTGATTGCCATGTGTTAGTTTTGTGCTTATCCTTGTGTTTGCTTTTTTCAAAAATATTATATTGTTTGGCCTAGAATTTTTTAAACTTAGAACATTGGGCAAAGAAATGCTTAATAAAGTTTGATTCAAAACGTATTTGCGGAGGAGAAAAATTCGCATATTATTTTTAGAGGAAAATATTTACTTTGGTACACTCGGTCTTTAGGGTGTGTTACACTACGTATGCCTCAAGTAAAGTTGTACCGATTATTTTGATTTGTTTCAAATAATCATTCGGAATTCGAAAATGTCTTTAAATGTTCGATTTTTAAGTTAAGCATTCCAAACTACTCGAAACTTGTTTTTTAGTGTGAAAAATCAATTTGCTGCAGCTTAAGTTACAATGCAACTTGTCAAGAAAATCGCAATACTGGTCAAAATGTAAAAATACCTAAGAATTATGAAGAATAAATAGATGGCAAGAGAAGACGCGTATGTAAGTAAATTAATTAATGAGTTCAGATTATCATAAAGATTTGATAGGTGTCGGTCAAACGATTTCATCGATCAAAAATCCAAAATTTTTAAAATTTTATAATGGTTTTAGATATTTATTTATTAAGTAAGCTTCACTTCTTGGGTTTGTTTTTCAAATTCAAAAGGGGGCGTACCAACCCACGTCGGGTACCTGTATCCAGTAACTAAATAAAAGATTACACAACAAAAATTTTATTAAAATAATTAAATTATATTTATTTATTAAAGTGGACAAAGGGCTTATCATCTAAGGAAGCCTAACAAAGAAAACCTAACAAAATTACAAAATAAACTAATAACGACTCCGACACGATGGGGGAATTTTATTTGCCCGTCCGGCCTGCTATGCCCCGATTCACAGCCAATTGTAGTCGGAGACGTTATTAGAGCTAGCGAAAACCTTAATAATATACAGATCGAGAAAAGGGGGAAAACCTAAAATTTATAGATAAATAGGAACAAAGAAAACATATATATAAAATTAAATAATAATAATAAAAATAAAAAAATAAAAATAAAACAATCTAAAAGTTAACACTACAAATTATAATAATACAAAATCTTTTATATATTCGTTAACATTTTAAACAATAGATTTTTAATACCCAAATAATACTATAACAAACTTGTTACAACTACAATTTAAATAAATAAAACTAAAATTTTGAAAGTGAAGGACTTAACATACCAAACTTTTAATTTTCCAATCAAACCTCATTCATTTCACCCCCATTATTTGCAGCTACTTCGTTCCCTAGTCTATCATGTGGCATTGCATAGATCAATTTGTTCCAAAAATTTGGATCATCACGTTTCAGATATGTGTTCAAGATCATATAGTTCTTTAACTCTGAATCCAAACGATCAAAATTCTCAACTTCTGGATAAACAACAATAATTAAACGTTTAAATCTATCCTTGGAAGCCTCATGCATGGCCTTACGTAACTCCAAACGACCCCAACTAGAAGTTATGAAGTTCATGGTCATCAGAACGATGACTCTCCTCGAATCGTCAATGGACTGAAAAATGCACTCGGGTATAGACACTCCAAGAAGCCAATCACGTTCATAGAAGCACATCCGAAATCTATGTGGACCATTCTCCAACCTGTCTATATACTCTCCAACTAGTTCTGAATCTTTGTGAGTGTAGGCCAGGAAGCCATCAAACCTTTTGTAACTGTCCAGGTCAGGTCGAGCGGAAAAGAACAAAAACATGTCCTTTTCATAGAGCCACCTTAGGATGGACATTTTATAGCATTGTAGAATTATAAAAAGGACACAAATCAGAACGAAAACTATTATAATCATAACGAATATGAACACATAAAATCCAAGACAAACGTCTGCCTCTTCAATTGAGTAGAGCAAAGTCAGATCTCTGCACCTGGTAGCATTTAAATCAGAAATGCTGGCAAATAAAATTCTTTTTAATTTAAGAAAATGTTTTTCATTGCAATCGCAAGTCCAAGGATTTTCGGAAATCCAAAGTTTAATGTTCGGATTTCTTTTGATAAGGAAATCGGTTATGGTTTCTGGAAGAGAACTCAAGCTATTATATCTTATATCCAAAAGGGTAATATTATACGGAAGGAGCTCAATTGACTTTAAACGATTGTTAGCTAAGTGTAATTCGTGCAAATTAATATAGCCTGGTGCAGGGTCACGGGGTAAGCTCTCTAAATAGTTGTTGGCGAATAACAGAGAGACTGTAAAGTTCTTTGGATTTGGTAAACTGGGTATTATAGTAAGTCCTTGGTTAGAACAGTTGACTATCAATTGCATTGAATCATTATCTAGACAGCAAACGCATTCTTTGGGACAATCCACCCCATCACGCTTGAGAGCCTCGTTATAGCCACTGAGTTCATGGATTTTTAAAAAGTTGGAGAATAACTTTGACTTACAATCACATTTCCAAGGATTGCCTGATAATTGAATCTTCCCTACTCTAGTTTGAAATCGATCTAAAAGAAACTGTATTAAACTGTCATCTAGAGTCTCTAAACTATTGTTTCTTATGTCCAAGTAGGTGATATTGGGAGGCAGCTGATCTATGCTTAAGTGTGTAAGATTATTATTATTTAAATGCAGATGTTTTATTGTAGAATTTCTAAATTTTGGAAGTGCCTCAAGTTGGTTGTTGTTAAGAAGAAGTGCTGAGTTTTCGGGTAAATTATTTGGGAAATGAGGAAGTATGTTTGGGCTCCTATTTTGGCAATCGATCATAAATTCTTTGGTAGTTTGATTGAAACAACAATGACAGCTCTTAGGACAGCGTTCCCTACGATATATGCTTTGATTTTTACCCATAACTAATCTGCTTAGATTAACGAATAAATGTGAGTATTGACAGCAACGGATAAAGGTTTTTCTAGATTTCATAACATAAAAGTAATTCGACAGAGATCTTTCTATGATCTTATTGGGAGTTTCAAACTCATTGCTGATATTCAAATGGGTTAGTCCAGGTGGCAGCAGATCAATGCTCAGCGATGACAGGTTATTATTGGACAGATTAAGTTGTTTAAGACTCGCGAATCCTGCTTTTGAGTTTTTGCTGGGTAAAACGCTGAGATTGTTATGTTCAAACAGAAGAACTGGATTGCCAATGATTGGTGTAGGCAGCTCGGGAACATCCGTCAGTCCCTTACCAGTGCAGTTAATATAAAAGATGTCGGTGATTTCGTGCAAAAAACAGATGCAGCTCTTAGGACAACGTCTGCCATCTATACCTAGAGTAAACTTACAAAACTCTGAGAAATCGCACAAGAAAGCTGTCAGTTTGTCGCAGGGAATGTAACTTTCAGTTGGTACAATTAATTCCATAAGTTTAGTGTATTTCCGAAAAACTTCCAGATTAACTGTCTGTCCAATCTGAAGTGCAATGAACTTCAAATTAGTTTGAAGAATGGGTGAACTGCAATAAAACAATTATTTTAAATTTCAGTTTATAAACAATATTTGAAATTCAATAAACCAACCTTAAAAATGTTTGATCCTCAACAATTGTGTGGAAAAAGTACAATTCCTTTAAATTTGTTAAGTTTTCAAAGGTTGTGTCTTTGATGTTATCAATTATTAAGTTTGCAAATCTGAGCTCAGTTAACTTCATTTGATATTGAAACAATTCACTAGGTATTGATATTGTTCTGGAAGAACTGCGATCCCCTTCAAGTTGAATTATCTCCAAGTTTGTCATGTTCATCCATGGATAATCATTTAAAATGTTTGCCATATAATGAGTGTTGTTATTCATTTCAAATAGAATTTGTATTTCCCTTGGTCCATTTTTAAAGTGAATGTGTTTCTCTTTAATTGTAACTGTTCCAGTGTTCGACTCCGCATGCGCATCCTCATAATAATCCATTTCATATATGCCAAAAGCCTCAAGATATTGAATGCTGGGCACAAAGGCATGATGAATTCCATTTATAAACAGTATTCGTAGTGATTTATTCTGGCTTGTATGCAGTTTTAAAAGTAATTTCAAGTTGAAGTTAGTCTTCAATGTGACATGTAATTCACTATTTGTTGATAAGTCCAAATTGTAACTGTTAGTAAATATCGTACTAGAATCTTTCCTACAATACATATCCAAATCACTCTTTATTTTAAGATATTCGGCACAGTAATTGTCTCTGAGCACGGTTAAATATTTTTCTTCTAGCTCTATCGCCGCACTTTGCATCCAATTGGTTGCCCAAAGGAAGCAAAGAATATATATTTTTACGGAAAACATTTCGGGACAAGCGAACAGAGACCAGGCACAATTTATACTGAATCCACAAAAGTTTTTTTGAACCGTCTGGACCAGGGGAGAATCAGCCACATGATTCACAGTTGATGTGGCTGATTCTACATAGAAACAAATTGTTATGTATTTGAGCATAAGCTGTCCCAAACCAATACCAATTGCAGCCAACAAATTTGCTCCACTGGGGTTTGATTGGGGAAATGTATTGATATTTTGTTCGACCCCCCCAATGATTCAAGCTTTAATTGAAATGCGCAAAAAATATTTTAAGATAAAAACTATAAGCCACTAAGTATGAGACCACTTGGTATTCTCAAGCTGGAATTCAGTACTTAATCTATATATGAAGAGCAACTGCAATTTAGGGTTTAATTTATTTATGGGCTAATCCGAAAATTTTTAAACCAAGGGCGGAAATTTAAAGTTGTCCAAAATCCAAATGTTTGTTAATGGAATAATAGGATACATATTCAGACTTCAAATTACACTACTTTTACGCCACTTTACCCTATTTTTTTTCTAAAATGTCTGATTCTCAAAAAAAAAAAGGAAAAATAATTTTGTGCTATTTTTTTTAAATGATTAAAAAAGAAAATTCTCGAGCAAAAAATTATTTTTTTTTTTCCAAATATATTTGCTTATTGCATACAAACCATGGCTGCAAACCGGTTCGGAGTCGGAGACTCCGGGATTTTTGGGAAGTCCGAACCGGAGCAGAAAAATATTTTCCGCCCGAACCTGAACCTGAACCGGAGCAAAAAAAGGCCCAAATGGGTTTGGTTCAAAATTTATACAAAATTTTCTAGATTTAATAATTGTTAATTTTGCCATTTTCTTATAAACAGAAAAAGTTTTCTAGAACTTCGAAAAATGAGGCAAAAAAAATATTTAAGAAATAACCAGGGTTCAATACCGGAACCGAAAGCGGAACCGTTAACCGAAATAAACCGTTTCAAATAAATAAACCGATACAAAATTTTTTTTGAGAACCGAATACCGTTTACCGTTAGTATTGGAACCGATAAAACCGGAACGAAACCGAAACTTTGGTACCGGTACGGTTTCGGTTTTTTTTTTATACGCTGTACCTAATTATATTAAGAGTGTGCAAAAGTATGTAACTTAGAGGAATCATTTCCAACCTTTAAAGTTCTTGATCGGCATCAACAGCCGTATCAATATAGACAGTGCTTATATAAAGCAAAAACTAGTGCAACTGTTGATTTGTTTGCATACTTTGCACCAAGGTACACAGGGAAGATAGTAAATTTGTGCACTTGCACTGCAAAAATAAACAAATTTGTCCTCTCTAGCAAAATCGCACTTAAATGTATTTAAAAACATTAAAACGTACTTAACTGGTGGTCAGATTCCTCCAATAAGAGTTGTACATCAAACGGTCAAACTAATCGTCAAAATTCTAAAATTTTCATGGGACCTAAGATTATTATACATGTAGACAAAAAAAAAAAAAAACAAAAGATTGAAAGTCCAAAATATTGCGAAGTTGGGAAATGGCAATGTAGACGGTTAAAAAGTTGGAGTAGATCAAACAATTAAACACCAAAAAACAATTATACAACTAAAATATATGAGAATTGGTTATTCCCAAAATTATTATGAAAATTTGATAGACTGGAATACATAGTAGAGGGTAAAATAATGTGTAGCGGTCTACTGTCCCAAAAATCGTAAATTTACAAAATTGCATGAGTTCAGATTATCATAAAGATATGATAGGAGTCGGTCAATCGGTTGAATCGGTTAATGAGACAAGTTGATCAAACGGACCAAAAAATTGCAAAATTTGAAAATTTTACAACGATTTTGACTTTCATGAAGACGGGTAAATAGACGGATGGTGAATTTTGCTAGATGAAGATTTGATAGATGGTAATTGTCAAGTATGCTTCACTTCTTCGCTTTGTGAGCGAAGTACATTATATGTCATTTATTAGCATATAATGTAATCATTAGTTTTTACATAATAAGTACGTAAACGAGAGCGTAAGTTAAAGTCGGCTCTGACCGACTTCGATATACCCGTTACTCATGACAAAACATGTTTAACAGTGTTCTTGCGTTCCTTTGGGCGACCATCTGAAAAGTATGTCGATTTTTTTTCGACCAAAGCGTATAGCAAAAACGAAATCTACGGTCAATTCTAAGAAAATTTCACCCAGAAACCATGGGTCTAAAATGAATTCCTAGTCCGCGCAAATCGACTTCAAATATTTATGTTACTTTTTCCCAAAAATCAAGTTAGAAAGTCGCTGAACACCTACTATAACATGTTCTGTATACTCCAGAGCTTGCATTTATCTGAAAATTTTCATATAGAAGCCACACAAAGTGATACAGGTGTCAAAAAGTGAGCCCAGTGCTGCCCATCAACGTTGAAGCGGTGCTACCCATCAAAATTTTTTGTTTTACGTATAAATCCGCTATCGATCATCCGATTTTCATAGTTCCTTTGGCGAATCGATAAAGAATCATGATTATAAAATATCTCTAGAAGGTACAACCCGTCTATCTCCAAAACTGTGGGAGATATGAGGTTTTTTCTGAATTGCGAGGGCGGAAGGGGGCGTGGCAACCTGTGACATAAAAATTTGTTTGCCGGCAACTACAAGAAGTATTTGTCCCATACAAGTCAAACCTCTATCTCTTACCATCTCTGAGATCTAGGTGTTCATACAGACGGACGGACGGACGGACAGACGGACATGTCTATATCGAATCGGCTGTTGATGCTGATCAAGAATATATATACTTTATATGGTCGGAAATGATTCCTTCTGCCTGTTACATAAATTTGCACGACTTTAGTATACCCTTTTTACTCTACGAGTAAAGGGTATAAAAATCTTAGTGTAAAAAATCAATTTGCTGCAGCTTAAGTTAAAATGAAACTTGTCAAGAAAAACGCAAAATTTGCCAAAATGTTAAAATACTTCAGAATTATGAAGAATAAATAGATGGCAATTGAAGACGCTTATGTAAGAAGTGTACAGATTATCATAAAGATTTTATAGGTGTCGGTCAAACGATTTCATCGATCAAAAATCGCAAAATTTGCAAAATTTTATAATAATTTTAGGTTTATATTTAAAAGGGGGCGTACCAGCGCATGTCGGGTACCTGTATCCAGTAACTTAATAAAAGATTACACAATACAAATTGTATTAAAAGCATTAAATTATATTTATTTATTAAAGTCGACTGTTTTAAAGAAGGCTTATCATCTAAAAAAGTCTAACAAAGAAAAAAAAAACATAAAATTACAAAATAAACTAATAACGACTCCGACACGTTGGGGGAATTTTGTTTGCCCGTCCGGCCAGCTATGCCCCGATTCACAGCCAATTGTAGTCAGAGACGTTATTAGAGCTAGCAAAAACCTTAATAATATACAGATCGAGAAAGGGGGGAAAACACAAAATTTATAGATAAATAGGAACAAAGAAAAAGTATATAAATTAAATAATATTAATAAAAATAAAAATAAAACAATCTAAAAGTTAACACTACAAATTAAAATAATACAAAATGTTTTATATATTCGTTAACATTTTAAACAATAGATTTTTAATACCCAAATAATAATAAATAAATAAAACTTAAATTTTGAAAGAGAAGGACCTAACATTCCAAACTTTTAATTTTCCAATCAAACCTCATTCATTTCAATTAGCTCCCCCCCATTATCTGCAGCTACTTCGTTCCCTAGTCTATCGTGTGGCATGGCATAGATCAATTTGTTCCAAAAATTTGGATCATCACGTTTCAGATATGTATTCAAAATCATATAATTCTTTAACTCTGAATCCAAACGATCGAAATTCTCCACTTCTGGATAAACTACAATAATTAAACGTTTAAACCTATCCTTGGAAGCCTCATGCATGGCCTTACGTAACTCCAAACGACCCCAATTGGAAGTTATGAAGTTCATGGTCATCAGAATGATGACTCGCCTGGAATCGTCAATGGACTGAAAAATGCACTCGGGTATCGACACTCCAAGAAGCCAATCACGTTCATAGAAGCACATCCGAAATCTATGTGGACCATTCTCCAACCTGTCTATATACTCTCCAACTAGTTCTGAATCTTTGTGAGTGTAGGCCAGGAAGCCATCAAACCTTTTGTAACTGTCCAGGTCAGGTCGAGCGGAAAAAAACAAAAACATGTCCTTTTCATAGAGCCACCTTAGGATGGACATTTTATAGCATTGTAGAATTATAAAAAGGACACAAATCAGAACGAAAACTATTATAATCGTAACGAATATGAACACATAAAATGCTAGACACACATCTATCTCATCAATTGAGTAGAGCAAAGTCAGATCTCTGCATTTGGTAGAATTTAAATCAGAAATGCTTGCGAACACAATTTTTTTTAATTTAAGAAAATGTTTTTCGTTGCAATCGCAAGTCCAAGGATTTTCAGAAATCCAAAGCTTAATGTTCGGATTTCTTTGGATAAGGAAATCGGTTATGGTTTCTGGAAGAGAACTCAAGCTATTATATCTAATATCTAAATATGTAATATTAAGGGGAAGAAGCTCAATTGTGTTTAAATGATTGTTGGCTAAATGCAGTTCGTGCAGATTTGTATAGCCTGGTAAAGGGTCAAGGGGTAGACTGTCTAAATAGTTGTTGGCGAATAACAAAGAGACTGTAAAGTTCTTTGGATTTGGTAAACTAGGTATTTTATTGAGTCCTTGGTTAGAACAGTTGACTATCAATTGCATTGAATTATAGTCTAGACAGCAAACGCATTCTTTGGGACAATCCACCCCTTCACGCTTGAGAGCCTCGTAATAGCCATTGGGTTCATGTATTTTTAAAAAGTTGGAGAATAACCTTGACTTACAATCGCATTTCCAAGGATTGCCTGATAATTGAATCATCCTTACACTATTTGGAAAACGATCTGAGAAAAACTGTATTAAACTGTCATCTAGAGTCTCTAAACTATTGTTCCTTAAGTCCAAGTAAGTGATATTGGGAGGCAGCTGATCTATGCTTAAGTGCGTAAGATTATTATTATTTAAATGCAGCTTTTGTAGTGCAGAATTAAGCAATATTGGAGGAACCACAAGTTGGTTGTTATTAAGTAGAAGAGTCGAGTTAAAGGGTAAATTATTTGGGAGATTAGTGAGTATTGTTAGGTTTCTATTTTGGCAATCGATCATAAGTTCTTCGGTAGTTTGATTGAAACAACAATGACAGCTCTCAGGACAGGGTTCCCTTAAATATTCGTTATGATTTTTACCCATTACTAACGAGCTTAGATCAACTAATAAATGTGAGTATTGAAAGAAACTGATAAAGGTTTTTCTAGATTTCATAACATAAAAGTAATTCGACAGAGATCTTTCTATGATCTTATTGGGAGTTTCAAACTCATTGCTGATATTCAAATGGGTTAGTCCAGGTGGCAAAAGATCAATGCTCAGCGTAGTCAGGTTGTTATTGAACAAATCGAGTTGTTTAAGATTGGAGAATCCTCCTTTTGAGTTTTTGAGGGGTAAAACGCTGAGATTGTTTTGTCCAAACAGAAGAACTGGATTGCCAAAGATTGGTGTAGGCAGCTCGGGAACATCCGTCAGACCCTTTCCAGTGCAATTAATATAAAAGATGTCGGTGTCATCGAAGGGGAGAAAACAGTTGCAGCTTCTAGGACAACGTCTGCCATCTATACCTAATGTAAACTTACAAAACCCAGGATTTGTAAATAATTGGTTTTCCTTTTTGAAATCGCACAAAAAAGCTGTCAGTTTGTCGTAGGGAATGTAACTTTCAGTTGGAACACCTAATATCTTAAGTTTAGTGTAGTTCCGAAAAACTTCCAGATCAACTATCTTTCCAATATCAAGCGCAGCTCGCTCCAGATTAGTTTGAAGGATGGGTGAACTGCAATGAAACAATTATTATGTAATTTCAGTTTATTAACAATATTTGAAATTAAATAAACCAACCTCAAAAAAGTTTGATCCTCAACACTTGTGTTAGAAAAGCACAATTCCTTTAAATTTGTTAAGTTTTTAAAGGTTGTGTCTTTGATGTTATCAATTATTAAGTTTTTAAAAAGGAGTTCAGTCAACTTCGTTTGATATTGAAATGATTTAGTAGGAACTCCAATTGTGTTGTGAGAGCCGCTAGGAGGCCCTAAAATTTCCATTATCTCCAAGTTTGTCATGTTTATCCATGGATAAACATTTAAAATGTTTGCCATATAATGAGTGTTGTTATTCATTTCAAATAGAATTTGCATTTTCTTTGGTCCATTAATAAAGTGAATGTCTTCCTCTTTTACTGTAACTCTTCCACTGTTCGACTCCGCATACGTATCCTCATAATAATCCATTTCATATATGCCAAAAGCCTCAAGATATTGAATGCTGGGCACAAAGGCATGTTCAATTCCATTTATTAACAGTTTTTGTAGTGATTTATTTAGGCTTGTATCCAGTTTTAAAAGTAATTTCAAGTTGAAGTTAGTCTTCAATGTGACATGTAATTCACTATTTGTTGATAAGTCCAAATTGTAACTGTTAGTTACTATCAGATTAGAATTTTGACCACAATATATATCCAAATCACTCTTTATTTTTTTATATTCGTCGCAGTAATTCTTTCTTAATACGGTTAAATATTTTTCTTCTAGCTCGATCGCCGCACTTTGCATCCAATTGGTTGCCCAAAGGAAGCAAAGGATATACATTTTTACGGAAAACATTTCGGGACAAGCGAACAGAGACCAGGCACAATTTATACTGAATCCACGAAATTTTTTTTGAACAGTCTGGACCAGGGGAGAATCAGCCACATGATTCACAGTTGATGTGGCTGATTCTACATAGAAACAAATTGTTATGTATTTGAGCATAAGCTGTCCCAAACCAATCCAACAAATTTGCTCCACTGGGGTTTGATTGGGGAAATGTATTGATATTTTTGGTTCGACCCCCCCAATGATTCAAGCTTTAATTGAAATGCGCAAAAAATATTTTAAGATAAAAACTATAAGCCACTAAGTATGAGAATTCAGTACTTAATCTTTAAATGAAGAGCAACTGAAAATTGGGGTTTAATTTATTTATGGGCTAATCCGAAAATTTTTAAACCAAGGGCAGAAATTTAAAGTTGTCCAAAATCCAAATGTTTGTTAATGGAATAATAGGATACATATTCAGACTTCAAATTACACTACTTTTACGCCACTTTACCCTAACAACTTAACCGATTAAAAAAGAAATATTTTACGCGATCGTTGAAAATTCATTAACCTTTCGATTAATACTTTGCTTGACTGTTTCCATGTAACGTTTCTGAGGCGAGTTTTGGCTAAAAATAAAAGTGTCTGAAAAAATTTACTTTATCTGAAAAATTAAAAAATATATAAACATTTTTTTTAGTCTTTTTTTAAAACTTTTATTTAGTTTTTTTTTTTAAATTCCTTTTATTCCTATCTTTAAGAGAACAACAAGTAAAAGCGGACCTGATTATCCTTTTCAAAATAGAAAGATTAAAGGCCTAAAGCTAAGTTCACACAGTCAAATTAATTTGTCAAATATGGCGAAAATTTGACAAAATAACAGTCAAACTCATTTGACGACCGATTGACCAAGCATGTTTTCGATAAGTTTATGCGCTGTCTAAACGCAATGTGAGCACTGTTTGTCAAACTGTTAACGCATTTGCCGAGTTTGATCTTGCAAGTCAAATGTAAGAACAAATTCGGCAAACTTTTTATGATTGTCCGAGTATTTTAATTGCTAGGACTTTTGTAAATCTGTTTGGATACCTAATTTGGATAAGAATTAGCATAATGGAGTAAGATAAAGTAGAATAATATATTTTTATTACATGATCAGAAAACTTGCAAAAGAATTTTCGCACTGTTGTCCATTTATAATAATAATAATAAATCAGCGTTTTAATTGTAAGTACATAAATAATAAACAAGAATTTGACTTTAATTTAATAAATGTCTTTGATCAGATGGCCGAATCATTTTTAAAAGTACCTTACGACGAGCCTCCGGCAAAGCCAGCACGCAGTCGCCCACGAGTGTCCTGACCCTTAAGCGAAGAGGACACCTTGAAATTGATAAGGACACCTCTGGTGGAAAAGCAACCAGCAATTTGGAATGCCTCTGAAGCAAATTATTCAAATAAAAATATGAGAGCGAATGATTGGGCAGATATTGTCGAAGAGGTCGAAGGCAAGTTTGAGGAAGCGGAGTTAAGGGGACTAATGCGGCCACAGCAAAGGGAAAATCCGGGCAAGGATTGGAGAACTTCGGTGGAGAACTTTTGGTGATACTTCGGTGTGATGCATTTTGTTGGCGTCGCGGAAGGGTCTCAATGCCAGGATACAATTTCAAATCTGGATGAATATGAAGAGATTGAATATTTATCTGAAGCTCAACCCAATTGGCGAAAGGCGCGGGGAAATATAGAAAAAGATGAAAGCAGTTGAGGCCTTCAACCGGATGGACGATGACGACGTAAACACATCAGAAACTCAAACAGATGACAAAGGAAGACAATGAAATTATTCATAGATTAGTATTTTTCAAATATCGTAAATAAAACAAGTGAGAAAGTCGGTCAAGCCCGACTATAACATACTCTGTACCTGGAGTAGAAGCTGAATGCAATGCTGGTGCTGCGCTCATCTCAAAGTCTCTCTCTTACTCTCTCTCTCGCTCGCTCTCTCTTTCTAAGATTGTGTGGTGTTAGTTGTGAATGGGTGGGAGGGGGTGGGGGAGGGCGATGTACTTTTTTGCTCATAACTTTAGAACCGCTGATCCGATCTTTATCATTCCTTCGGCAAATCGATACATATTGCTAATTACTAACTATCTCTAGAAGGTACGAAACGTCTATCTTTAAAACTGTAGGAGATATAACGTTTTTTCCGAATTGCGGGGGCGGGAGGGGGCGTGGCAAAAATTGAAAATAAACTTGATCTGCCTGCAGCTATAAGAAACATTTGTCCCATACATGTCAAACCTCTATCTCTTACCATCTCCGAGATCTGTTTGTTCATACGGACGGACGGACGGACAGACGGACAGACAGACGGACAGACGGACATGGCTATATCGACTCGGCTGTTGATACTGATCAAGAATATATATACTTTATATAGTCGGAAATGATTCCTTCTCCCTGTTACATACTTTTGCACAAACTTAATATACTCTATGTACCTTCGGTACAGAGTATAAAAATTAGTAATATTTAAGTTAATGTCATTGAAGACTTTTGCAAAATAGTTGCCTTGTTACAAATTAGTTATTAGTTAATAAATACACTGAGAAAAAAATCAATCTAAAACAAGATTATAATCTTATATCAAAGAAAAACGGTGTCAGAATTCGACTAAGACCAGATAATCCAAGATTATATTCTCAATTTTCTCCATTTTTTATCTTTATTCATCAATTTTGGATAAAGATCGTTTATACTCGACTTTAAGGTGAAACAATCTCATTTTTATACTCTGTACCGAAGGTACATAGAGTATATATATTCTTGATCAGTATCAACAGCCGACTCGATATAGCCATGTCCGTCTGTCCGTCCGTCCGTATGAACAAACAGATCTCAGAGATGGTAAGAGATAGAGGTTTGACATGTATGGAACAAATGCTTCTTATACTTGCAGGCAGATCAAGTTTATTTTCAATTTTTGCCACGCCCCCTCCCGCCCCCGCAATTCGGAAAAAACGTCATATTTCCCTCAGTTTTGTAGATAGATGATTTGTTCTTTCAAAAGATAGTTAGTCATTCGTAATATGTATCGATTTGCCGAAGAAACGATAAAGATCGGATGAGCGGTTCTCCAGTTATGAGCAAAAATGTAAATCACCCTCCCACACCCCCTCCCACCCTCTACAACTAACACCGCACAATCTTAGAGAGAGAGAGAGACAGAGAGAGAGAGAGAGAGAGAGAGAGAGGGAGAAAGAGAGTGAGAGAGAGAAAGAGAGAGAAAGACTTAGAGATGAGCGCAGCACCAGCATTGCAGTCAGCTTCTACTCCAGGTACAGAGTATGTTATAGTCGGGCTTGACCGAATTTCTCACTTGTTGAATATGAAAACGTGAAGGTTGTTGGTCGAGTCCCAGCAGAGCAGAGTTGTTTTTATACCCTTGCAAAGGGTATTATAATTTTGCCCAGAAGTTTGCAACGCATAGAAATATTCATTTCCGACCCCATAAACTATATATATTCTTGATCAGGGCGACGAGCTGAGTCGATTGAGCTTTGTCCGTCCGTCCGTCTGTCCGTCTGTCTGTCTGTTTCTACGCAAACTAGTCTCTCAGTTTTTAAGCTATCGAGCTGAAACTTTGCACAGAATCTTCTTTTTACTGCACACTGCTAATTTGTCGGAACCGGCCGGATCGGATGACTATATCTTATAGCTGCCAACTTTTTTGTTTTTAATGTTAACGCGTTTCACTTCAGCGATTATTAATATTATACGCTTTTACAAAGATTTCAAAGTTTTGATCAAAATCGGATGACTATATCTTATAGCTGCCATTGTAACGATCGGTCGAAAAGAGGGTTTTATAAATTAGAAATTTTTTTCTTAATTTCTGATGTATTAAAACATTTGCAAGGGTATATAAACTTCGGCAAAGACGAAGTTAGCTTGGCCTTCTCGTTTTCAATTTTTTTTATTATTTCTTAACAAACTAAATCTATTTATATATATATCATAAAGTTTTTTAACTAAAATTTTACAGAAAACTGTAAGACGGTTGATAAATTGCGAGATGATAAATCTTGTTTTAAGATTTTTAATCTCACTTCAAGGGTTTTCAATCTTGTTTTTACAAAATTGAAAGTTTCTCGAAAAGGGATTTTCAATCTAGATTTTAGATTTTTTTTTTCAGTGTATATGTTATGTTTTTAATTATTTTTATTATTTATTTAAACTCCGTTGGCTCGATTGCCAGATATGAACGGTGTGCGCTTAATTCTAAGAAAATTATTTCCCTCTGCGTTTCTTCACTCTCTCCTGGGATAAATGTTCCATCGATCAACCAAGTTTTGCGGTCAAATAGTTTGAATTCTTATCAATTAAGAAATTGTGGAGAGCACAACACGCTGCCGTAAGTGTTCGAGTCTTATCGGGATTCAATGCGGTACTGTGCAGAGAGAGAATACCAAAGGCATTCTCTCTGGGCATCAGCTAGGCCCATTAAAACGATGCTGTCACTACCTAGGTAAATAGAAAAAGATTTTTATCTAGTGTAAGCAAAAACAACTTGCAGGGATAATATTACCTTTATAATTGAAAAATATGGTTCCAGAATTCGGGGGAGCATTCATAACGACATGCAATTAGGAAAATTCCATAGGGACATGAAGTCATTGGCAATAAATTGGCATTCAAGCTCAGTCGAAGGAAACTATAAATAATTTATGGGGTATTTCTCATGTCGAGGCTGGACCTATTCAAAAAAAAGTCTTATGTGCCATTCTGCCTTCTTTAGATGCGGCCGCAGCTCTAGTTTCTGAGCGACTAAGTCGGTAGTAGCATTGCGTAGGATTGCCTTCGATGATTATCCATTAAATGCCGATTAATAATCGATATGGATCTGGGCGACAATATCTTACCATACAAGTTTAAGACCAAGCCGTTAAATCACAGTTTTATTTTTTTTTTACTTAAAAAAGTTCTCGTTTTAGCGAAAACATTGCTCCACTAAAAAGGCTATATCTTCTAAAGTATTTCGAATTTCAAAAAATTCTTTTGGGGCAATATTCTCAAATATCCAAGCTATAAAAAAAATGGAGAATATCTTCTAAATAAATCACTCTGTATTCATAAATTAACTTTAAATGTTCGATTTTTGAGTTTAGCATTTCAAACTACTCGAAACTTGTTTTTATAGTGTAAAAAATCAATTTGCTGAAGCTTAAGTTAAAATGAAGCTTGTCAAGAAAATTGCGAAATTTGCAAAAATGTTAAGAATTATAAAGAATAAATAGATGGCAATTGAAGACGCTTATGTAAGAAGTGTAGAGATATGTGATGGAGACTGAGCAGTCCCAAAAATCGAGAAATGTAAATTTTTAAAATTTTATAATGATTTTAGATATTTATTTATCAAGTAAGCTTCACTTTTTCGTTTTGTTTTCAAAATTCAAAAGGGGGCGTACCAACGCATGTCGGGTACCTGTATCCAGTATCCACTAAAAAGAAGATTACACAATAAAATTTTTATTAAAATAATTAAATTATATTTATTTATTAAAGTTGACTGTTTTAAAGAAGGCTTATCATCTAAGGAAGCCTAACAAAGAAAACCTAACAAAATTACAAAATAAACTAATAACGACTCCGACACGATGGGGGAGTTTTATTTGCCCGTCCGGCCAGCTATGCCCCGATTCACAGCCAATTGTAGTCAGAGACGTTATTAGAGCTAACGAAAACCTTAATTATATACAGATTGAGAAAGGGGGGAAAACCCAAAATTTATAGATAAATAGGAACAAAGAAAAAATATATAAAATTAAATAATAATAATAATAATAAAAATAAAAAAATAAAACAATCTAAAAGTTAACACTACAAATTAAAATAATACAAAATCTTTTATATATTCGTTAACATTTTAAACAATCGATTTTTAATACCCAAATAATACTATAACAAGTTACAATTTAAATAAATAAAACTTAAATTTTGAAAAATAAGGACTTAACATTCCAAACTTTTAATTTTCCAATCAAACCTCATTCATTTCACCCCCATTATTTGCAGCTACTTCGTTCCCTAGTCTGTCATGTGGCATGGCATAGATCAATTTGTTCCAAAAATTTGGATCATCTCGTTTCAGATATGTGTTCAAGATCATATAGTTCTTCAACTCTGAATCCAAACGATCGAAATTCTCCACTTCCGGATAAACTACAATGATTAAACGTTTAAATCTGTCCTTGGAAGCCTCATGCATGGCCTTACGTAACTCCAAACGACCCCAACTGGAAGTTATGAAGTTCATGGTCATCAGAATGATGACTCTCCTCGAATCGTCAATGGACTGAAAAATGCAATGGGGAATCGGCACTCCAACAAGCCAATCACGTTCATAGAAGCAAATCCGAAATTTATGTCGACCATTCTCCAACCTGTCTATAAACTCGGCTACTAAATCCGAATCTTTGTGGTTGTAGGCCAGAAAGCCATCAAACCTCTTGTGTTTGTCCAGGTCAGGTCGAGCGGAAAAGAACAAAAGTATGTCGTTTTCATAAAGCCACATTAAGATGGACTGTTTAAAGCATTGTAGAATTTTAAAAAGGACAAAAAAAAGGACGAAAACTATTATAATCGTAACGAATATGAACACATAAAATCCCAGACACACATTCGCCTCCTCAATTTGGGATAGCATCCTTAGATCTCCGCACTTGGTAGAATTTAAATCAGAAATGCTGGCAAATAAAATTCTTTTTAATTTGAGAAAATGTTTTTCATTGCAATCGCAAGTCCAAGGATTTTCAGAAATCCAAAGCTTAATGTTCTGATCTCTTTGGATAAGGAAATCGGTTATGGTTACTGGAAGAGAACTCAATCTATTATTTCTAATATCTAAATATGTAATATTAAGGGGAAGAAGCTCAATTGTGTTTAAATGATTGTTGGCTAAATGCAGTTCGTGCAGATTTGTATAGCCTGGTAAAGGGTCAAGGGGTAGACTGTCTAAATAGTTGTTGGCGAATAACAAAGAGACTGTAAAGTTCTTTGGATTTGGTAAACTCGGTATTTTATTGAGTCCTTGGTTAGTACAGTTGACTATCAATTGCATTGAATTATAGTCTAGACAGCAAACGCATTCTTTGGGACAATCCACCCCTTCACGCTTGAGAGCCTCGTTATAGCCACTGAGTTCATGGATTTTTAAAAAGTTGGAGAATAACTTTGACTTACAATCACATTTCCAAGGATTGCCTGATAATTGAATCATCCTTACACTATTTGGAAAACGATCTGAGAAAAACTGTATTAAACTGTCATCTAGAGTCTCTAAACTATTGTTCCTTAAGTCCAAGTAGGAGATATTGGGAGGCAGCTGATCTATGCTTAAGTGCGTAAGATTATTATTATTTAAATGCAGCTTATGTAGTGTGGAATTTAGCAATATTGGAGGAACCACAAGTTGGTTGTTATTAAGTAGAAGAGTCGATTTAAAGGGTAAATTATTTGAAAAATTAGAAAGTAGTGTTAGGTTACTATTTTGGCAATTGATTACAAATTCTTCGGTAGTTTGATTGAAACAACAATGACAGCTGTCAGGACAGGGTTCCCTAATATATTCACTGTGATTTTTACCCATTACTAACGAGCTTAGATTAACTAATAAATGTGAGTATTGACAGAAACTGATAAAGGTTTTTCTAGATTTCATAACATAAAAGTAATTCGACAGAGATCTTTCTATGATCTTATTGGGAGTTTCAAACTCATTGCTGATATTCAAATGGGTTAGTCCAGGTGGCAGCAGATCAATGTTCAGCGTAGTTAGGTTGTTATTGAACAAATCGAGTTGTTTAAGATTCGAGAATCCTCCTTTTGAGTTTTTGAAGGGTAATTCGCTGAGATTGTTATGTTCAAACAGAAGAACTGGATCGCCAAAGATTGGAGTGGGCAGCTCGGGAACATCCGTCAGTCCCTTACCAGTGCAGTTAATATAAAAGATGTCGGTGATTTCGTGCAAAAAACAGATGCAGCTCTTAGGACAACGTCTGCCATCTATACCTAGAGTAAACTTACAAAACTCTGAGAAATCGCACAAGAAAGCTGTCAGTTTGTCGCAGGGAATGTAACTTTCAGTTGGTACAATTAATGCCGTAAGTTTAGTGTATTTCCGAAAAACTTCCAGATTAACTGTCTGTCCAATCTGAAGTGCAATGTACTTCAAATTAGTTTGAAGAATGGGTGAACTGCAATAAAACAATTATTTTAAATTTCAGTTTATAAACAATATTTGAAATTCAATAAACCAACCTTAAAAATGTTTGATCCTCAACAATTGTGTGGAAAAAGTACAATTCCTTTAAATTTGTTAAGTTTTCAAAGGTTGTGTCTTTGATGTTATCAATTATTAAGTAAGCAAAACTGAGCTCAGTTAACTTCATTTGATATTGAAACAATTCACTAGGTATTGATATTGTTCTGGAAGAACTGCGATCCCCTTCAAGTTGAATTATCTCCAAGTTTGTCATGTTCATCCATGGATAATCATTTAAAATGTTTGCCATATAATGAGTGTTGTTATTCATTTCAAAAAGAATTTCTATTTCCCTTGGTCCATTTTTAAAGTGAATATCTAACTCTCTCAATGTAACTGTTCCAGTGTTCGACTCCGCATGCGTATCCTCATAATATTCCATTTCATAAATGCCAAAAGCCTCAAGATATTGAATGCTGGGCACAAAGGCATGATGAATTCCATTTATAAACAATTTTCGTAGTGATTTCTTTAGGCTTGTATCCAGTTTTAAAAGTAATTTCAAGTTGAAGTTAGTCTTCAATGTGACATGTAATTCACTATTTGTTGATAACTCCAAACTGTAACTGTTAGTTAATATCGTATTAGAATCTTGAACACAAACCATCTTCAAATCGCTCTTTATTTTTTTATATTCGTCACAGTAATTGTTTCTGAACCCGGTTAAATATTTTTCTTCTAGCTCGTTCGCCGCACTTTGCATCCAATTGGTTGCCCAAAGGAAGCAAAGGATATACATTGTTACGGAAAACATTTTGGGACAAGCAAACAGAGACCAGGCACAATTTATACTGAATCCACGAAAGTTTTTTTGAACAGTCTGGACCAGGGGAGAATCAGCCACATGATTCACAGTTGATGTGGCTGATTCTACATAGAAACAAATTGTTATGTATTTGAGCATAAGCAGTCCCAAACCAATACCAATTGCAGCCTACAAATTTGCTCCACTGGGGTTTGATTGGGGAAATGTATTGATATTTTTGGTTCGACCCCCCCAATGATTCAAGCTTTAATTGAAATGCGCAAAAAATATTTTAAGATAAAAACTAAAAGCCACTAAGTATGAGACCACTTGGTATTCTCAAGCTGAAATTCAGTACTTAATCTATATATGAAGAGCAACTGAAATTTGGGGCTTAATTTATTTATGGGCTAATCCGAAAATTTTTAAGCCAAGGGCAGAAATTTAAAGTTGTCCAAAATCCAAATGTTTGTTTATGGAATAATAGGATACATATTCAGACTTCAAATTACACTACTTCTACGCCACTTTACCCTAATTTTTTCTAAAATGTCTGATTCTCAAAAAAAAAAAGGAAAAATAATTTTGTGCTATTTTTTTTAAATGATTAAAAAAGAAAATTCTCGAGCAAAAAATTATTTGTTTTTTCCAAATACATTTGCTTATTGCATACAAACCATGGCTGCAAACCGGTTCGGAGTCGGAGACTCCGGGATTTTTGGGAAGTCCGAACCGGAGCAGAAAAATATTTTCCGCCCGAACCTGAACCTGAACCGGAGCAAAAAAAAGGCCCAAATGGGTTTGGTTCAAAATTTATACAAAATTTTCTAGATTTAATAATTGTTAATTTTGCCATTTTCTTATAAACAGAAAAAGTTTTCTAGAACTTCGAAAAATGAGGCAAAAAAAATATTTAAGAAATAACCAGGGTTCAATACCGGAACCGAAAGCGGAACCGCTAACCGAAATAAACCGTTTCAAATCGCGTACCGGAACCGGAACCTAAACCGATTCAAAATTTTTTTTTTGAACCGAATACCGCTTACCGTTAGTATTGGAACCGATAAAACCGGAACGAAACCGAAACTTTGGTACCGGTACGGTTTCGGTTTTTTTTTTTATACGCTGTACCTAATTATATTAAGAGTGTGCAAAAGTATGTAACTTAGAGGAATCATTTCCAACCTTTAAAGTTCTTGATCGGCATCAACAGCCGTGTCAATATAGACAGTGCTTATATAAAGCAAAAACTAGTGCAACTGTTGATTTGTTTGCATACTTTGCACCAAGGTACACAGGGAAGATAGTAAATTTGTGCACTTGCACTGCAAAAATAAACAAATTTGTCCTCTCTAGCAAAATCGCACTTAAATGTATTTAAAAACATTAAAACGTACTTAACTGGTGGTCAGATTCCTCCAATAAGAGTTGTACATCAAACGGTCAAACTAATCGTGAAAATTCTAAAATTTCATAGGACCTAAGATTATTATACATGTAGACAAAAAAAAAAAAACAAAAGATTGAAAGTCCAAAATATAAAGTAGGAGTAGATCAAACAACTTAACACCAAAAAACAATTATACAACTAAAATATATGAGATTTGGTTATTCCCAAAATTATTATGAAAATTTGATAGACTGGAATACATAGTAGAGGGTAAAATAATGTGTAGCGGTCTACTGTCCCAAAAATCGTAAATTTACAGAATTGCATGAGTTCAGATTATCATAAAGATATGATAGGAGTCGGTCAATCGGTTGAATCGGTTAATGAGACGTGTTGGTCAAACGGACCAAAAAATTGCAAAATTTGAAAATTTTAGAATGATTTTGATTCTCATGAAGACGGGTAAATAGACGGATGGTGAATTTTGCTAGATGAAGATTTGATAGATGGTAATTGTCAAGTATGCTTCACTTCTTCGCTTTGTGAGCGAAGTACATTATATGTCATTTATTAGCATATAATGTAATCATTAGTTTTTACATAATAACTACGTAAAAAATACGATATATTAAGGCCATATAATTTTGATTCTTTTTTTTAAACAGGAATAAAATGATTTATCTCAGAACTTTGTATTTTTTTTTCATTATTAAAAATAAGTAGTACTTAAGTATATCGGTGAGTACCGGTACGTACCGGTATACCGAAATAAAAATCCGGGTACCGGAACCGAAACCGAAAACCGAAATTAATTGTAAACCAAAACAGAACCTTTAACCGAAACATTCATTTCGGGACGCACCGGTACTGGAACCGGAACCGAAATTCGTTTCGGGATTAAGCCCTGGAAATAACTCTTCAAGAAATAGGAATTTGAGAGATTTGACTGATAATGCCCATATGACACTTGCCGATATTGGTTGCCAATATTGTGGAAGAAGAGTTCAGCTATAGATACCTTGTAAGCAATGTAAGTGAGAGGGATATATGAGAAATTGGCCCCAGATGTCAGCCGCAAACAGTGTGTCGGCAAAGCAGTTATAGTATTGACTGCCAAAATTATTTTTGGTCGCTGAACTGAAATCAATTGTCCGTTTTTACCCCGCACGTAACGCACGTGTTACGATATATTTGCATAATTTAGATAAATACAATTGTTTCCCAAGTATTTTTATTTGAGTTGAGCGACCAAATATGGGTAGTATATACCTAATAATATATTTATAGAAAGTTTGCTATCATCTCTGTTGCAAAAGCTTATAAGCCTGTGTAATTAGATCTAACTTTTCTAGTCACTCTCTCATGTATTTCTCATGTCGACTCTGTTTTTTCGACCTATTAAAAAAAAATCTTAGTGTAAATAATCAATTTGCTGCAGCTTAAGTTAAAATGAAACTTGTCAAGAAAAACGCAAAATTTGCCAAAATGTTAAAATACTTCAGAATTATGAAGAATAAATAGATGGCAATTGAAGATGCTTATGTAAGAAGTGTAGAGATATGTGGTGTCCCAAAAATCGCGAAATTTATTAAATTGCATAATGAGTTCAGATTATCATAAAGATTTGATAGGTGTCGGTCAAACGATTTCATCGATCAAAAATCGCAAAATTTGCAAAATTTTATAATAATTTTAGGTTTATATTTATAAGGGGGCGTACCAGCGCATGTCGGGTACCTGTATCCAGTAACTAAATAAAAGGTTACACAATAAAATTTTTATTAAGATTAAATAATATATCTTTATTAAAGTCGACAAAAGGCTGTTTTATCATCTAAGGAAGCCTAACAAAGAAAACCTAACAAAATGACAAAATAAACTAATAACGACTCCGACACGATGGGGGAATTTTATTTGCCCGTCCGGCCAGCTATGCCCCGATTCACAGCCAATTGTAGTCAGAGACGTTATTAGAGCTAACAAAAACCTTATTAATATACAGATCGAGAAAGGGGGGAAAACCCAAAATTTATAGATAAATAGGAACAAAGAAAAAGTATATAAATTAAATAATATTAATAAAAATAAAACAATCTAAAAGTTAACACTACAAATTAAAATAATACAAAATCTTTTATATATTCGTTAACATTTTAAACAATAGATTTTTAATACCCAAATAATACTATAACAAGTTACAATTTAAATAAATAAAACTAAAATTTTGAAAGTGAATTATACTTAACATACCAAACTTTTAATTTTCCAATCAAACCTCATTCATTTCACCCCCATTATTTGCAGCTACTTCGTTCCCTAGTCTGTCATGTGGCATTGCATAGATCAATTTGTTCCAAAAGTTTGGATCGTCTCGTTTCAGATATGTGTTCAAGATCATATAGTTCTTCAACTCTGAATCCAAACGATCGAAATTCTCCACTTCTGGATAAACTACAATAATTAAACGTTTAAATCTATCCTTGGAAGCCTCATGCATGGCCTTACGTAACTCCAAACGACCCCAATTGGAAGTTATGAAGTTCATGGTCATCAGAATGATGACTCGCCTGGAATCGTCAATGGACTGAAAAATGCACTCGGGTATCGACACTCCAAGAAGCCAATCACGTTCATAGAAGCACATCCGAAATCTATGTGGACCATTCTCCAACCTGTCTATATACTCTCCAACTAGTTCCGAATCTTTATGGGTGTAGGCCAGGAAGCCATCAAACCTTTTGTAACTGTCCAGGTCAGGTCGAGCGGAAAAGAACAAAAACATGTCCTTTTCATAGAGCCACCTTAGGATGAACATTTTATAGCATTGTAAAATTTTAAAAAGGACAAAAAACAGGACGAAAACGATTATAATCGTAACGAATATGAACACATAAAATGCTAGACACACATCTATCTCATCAATTGAGTAGAGCAAAGTCAGATCTCTGCATTTGGTAGAATTTAAATCAGAAATGCTTGCGAACAAAATTTTTTTTAATTTAAGAAAATGTTTTTCGTTGCAATCGCAAGTCCAAGGATTTTCAGAAATCCAAAGCTTAATGTTCGGATTTCTTTGGATAAGGAAATCGGTTATGGTTTCTGGAAGAGAACTCAAGCTATTATATCTAATATCTAAATATGTAATATTAAGGGGAAGAAGCTCAATTGTGTTTAAATGATTGTTGGCTAAATGCAGTTCGTGCAGATTTCTATAGCCTGGTAAAGGGTCAAGGGGTAGACTGTCTAAATAGTTGTTGGCGAATAACAAAGAGACTGTAAAGTTCTTTGGATTTGGTAAACTAGGTATTTTATTGAGTCCTTGGTTAGAACAGTTGACTATCAATTGCATTGAATTATAGTCTAGACAGCAAACGCATTCTTTGGGACAATCCACCCCATCACGCTTGAGAGCCTCGTAATAGCCATTGGGTTCATGTATTTTTAAAAAGTTGGAGAATAACCTTGACTTACAATCGCATTTCCAAGGATTGCCTGATAATTGAATCATCCTTACACTATTTGGAAAACGATCTGAGAAAAACTGTATTAAACTGTCATCTAGAGTCTCTAAACTATTGTTCCTTAAGTCCAAGTAAGTGATATTGGGAGGCAGCTGATCTATGCTTAAGTGCGTAAGATTATTATTATTTAAATGCAGCTTTTGTAGTGCAGAATTAAGCAATATTGGAGGAACCACAAGTTGGTTGTTATTAAGTAGAAGAGTCGAGTTAAAGGGTAAATTATTTGGGAGATTAGTGAGTATTGTTAGGTTTCTATTTTGGCAATCGATCATAAGTTCTTCGGTAGTTTGATTGAAACAACAATGACAGCTCTCAGGACAGGGTTCCCTTAAATATTCGTTATGATTTTTACCCATTACTAACGAGCTTAGATCAACTAATAAATGTGAGTATTGACAGAAACTGATAAAGGTTTTTCTAGATTTCATAACATAAAAGTAATTCGACAGAGATCTTTCTATGATCTTATTGGGAGTTTCAAACTCATTGCTGATATTCAAATGGGTTAGTCCAGGTGGCAGGAGATCAATGCTCAGCGTAGTCAGGTTGTTATTGAACAAATCGAGTTGTTTAAGATTCGAGAATCCTCCTTTTGAGTTTTTGAGGGGTAAAACGCTGAGATTGTTTTGTCCAAACAGAAGAACTGGATTGCCAAAGATTGGTGTAGGCAGCTCTGGAACATCCGCTAATCCCAGACCAGTGCAGTTAATATAAAAGTTGTCGGTGTCATCGAAGGGGAGAAAACAGTTGCAGCTTCTAGGACAACGTCTGCCATCTTTACCTAATGTAAACTTACAAAACCCAGGATTTGTAAATAATTGGTTTTCCTTTTTGAAATCGCACAAAAAAGCTGTCAGTTTGTCGTAGGGAATGTAACTTTCAGTTGGAACACCTAATATCTTAAGTTTAGTGTAGTTCCGAAAAACTTCCAGATCAACTATCTTTCCAATATCAAGTGCAGCTCGCTCCAGATTAGTTTGAAGGATGGGTGAACTGCAATGAAACAATTATTATGTAATTTCAGTTTATTAACAATATTTGAAATTCAATAAACCAACCTCAAAAAAGTTTGATCCTCAACAATTGTGTTAGAAAAGCACAATTCCTTTAAATTTGTTAAGTTTTTAAAGGTTGTGTCTTTGATGTTATCAATTATTAAGTTTTTAAAAAGGAGTTCAGTCAACTTCGTTTGATATTGAAATGATTTAGTAGGAACTCCAATTGTGTTGTGAGAGCCGCTAGGAGGCCCTAAAATTTCCATTATCTCCAAGTTTGTCATGTTCATCCATGGATAAACATTTAAAATGTTTGCCATATAATGAGTGTTGTTATTCATTTCAAATAGAATTTGTATTTTCTTTGGTCCATTAATAAAGTGAATGTCTTCCTCTTTTACTGTAACTCTTCCACTGTTCGACTCCGCATACGTATCCTCATAATAATCCATTTCATATATGCCAAAAGCCTCAAGATATTGAATGCTAGATACAAAGGCATGTTCAATTCCATTTATAAACAGTTTTTGTAGTGATTTATTTAGGCTTTTATCCAGTTTTAATAGTAATTTCAAAGTGAAGTTAGTCTTTAATGTGACATGTAATTCACTATTTGTTGATAAGTCCAAATTGTAACTGTTAGTTACTATCAGATTAGAATTTTGACCACAATATATATCCAAATCACTCTTTATTTTTTTATATTCGTCGCAGTAATTCTTTCTTAATACGGTTAAATATTTTTCTTCTAGCTCGATCGCCGCACTTTGCATCCAATTGGTTGCCCAAAGGAAGCAAAGGATATACATTTTTACGGAAAACATTTCGGGGCAAGTAAACAGAGACCAGGCACAATTTATACTGAATCCACGAAATTTTTTTTGAACAGTCTGGACCAGGGGAGAATCAGCCACATGATTCACAGTTGATGTGGCTGATTCTACATAGAAACAAATTGTTATGTATTTGAGCATAAGCTGTCCCAAACCAATACCAATTGCAGCCAACAAATTTGCTCCACTGGGGTTTGATTGGGGAAATGTATTGATATTTTTGGTTCGACCCCCCCAATGATTCAAGCTTTAATTGAAATGCGCAAAAAATATTTTAAGATTAAAACTATAAGCCACTAAGTATGAGACCACTTGGTATTCTCAAGCTGGAATTCAGTACTTAATCTATATATGAAGAGCAACTGCAATTTGGGGTTTAATTTATTTATGGGCTAGTCCGAAAATTTTCAAACCAAGGGCGGAAGTTTAAAGTTGTCCAAAATCCAAATGTTTGTTAATGGAATAATAGGATACATATTCAGACTTCAAATTACACTACTTTTACGCCACTTTGCTTAATTTTTTTCTAAAATGTCAGTTTCTTTATTTTTTAAATGATTAAAAAAGAAAAAAAAAATATTTTTTTTTCGATTTACATTTGCTTATTGCATACAAGAACTTAAACGATTAAAAGAAAAGAAATATTTTACGCGATCGATGAAAATTCATTAACCTTTCGATTAATACTTTGCTTGACTGTTTCCATGTAACGTTTCTGAGGCGAGTTTTGGCTCAAAATAATAGTGTCTGAAAAAATTTACTTTATCTGAAAAATTTAAAAATATATAAACATTTTTTTTAGTCTTTTTTTAAAACTTTTATTTAGTTTTTTTTTTTAAATTCCTTTTATTCCTATCTTTAAGAGAACAACAAGTAAAAGCGGACCTGATTATCCTTTTCAAAATAGAAAGATTAAAGGCCTAAAGGTAAGTTCACACAGTCAAATTAATTTGCCAAATATGGCGAAAATTTGACAAAATAACAGTGAAACTCATTTGACGACCGATTGACCAAGCATGTTTTCGATAAGTTTATGCGCTGTCTAAACGCAATGTGAGCACTGTTTGTCAAACTGTTATCGCATTTGCCGAGTTTGATCTTGCAAGTCAAATGTAAGAACAAATTTCGGCAAACTTGTGATGATTGTCCGAGTATTTTAATTGCTAGGACTTTTGTAAATCTGTTTGGATACCTAATTTGGATAAGAATTAGCATAATGGAGTAAGATAAAGTAGAATAATATATTTTTATTACATGATCAGAAAAATTGCAAAAGAATTTTCGCACTGTTGTCCATATATAATAATAATAATAAATCAGCGTTTTAATTGTAAGTACATAAATAATAAACAAGAATTTGACTTTAATTTAATAAATGTCTTTGATCAGATGGCCGAATCATTTTTAAAAGTACCTTACGACGAGCCTCCGGCAAAGCCCACGAGTGTCCTGACCCTTAAGCGAAGAGGACACCTTGAAATTGATATCTCTGGTGGAAAAGCAACCAGCAATTTGGAATGCCTCTGATGCCAATTATTCAAATAAAAATATGAGAGCGAATGATTTGGCCGATATTGTCGAAGAGGTCGAAGGCAAGTTTGAGGAAGCGGAGTTAAGGGGACAAATGCGGCCACAGCAAAGGGAAAATCCGGGCAAGGATTGGAGAACTTCGGTGGAGAACTTTTGGTGATACTTCGGTGTGATGCATTTTGTTGGCGTCGCGGAAGGGTCTCAATGCCAGGATACAATTTCAAATTTGGATGAATATGAAGAGATTGAATATTTATCTGAAGCTCAACCCAATTGGCGAAAGGCGCGGGGAAATATAGAAAAAGATGAAAGCAGTTGAGGCCTTCAACCGGATGGACGATGACGACGTAAACACATCAGGAACTCAAACAGATGACAAAGGAAGACAAAGAAATTATTCATAGATTAGTATTTTTCAAATAGCGTAAACCAAATTAGTAATATTTAAGTTAATGTCATTGAAGACTTTTGCAAAATAGTTGCCTTGTTACTAATTAGTTATTAGTTAATAAATACACTGAGAAAAAAATCAATCTAAAACAAGATTATAATCTTATATCAAAGAAAAACGGTGTCAGAATTCGACTAAGACCAGATAATCCAAGATTATATTCTCAATTTTCTCCATTTCTTATCTTTATTCATCAATTTTGGATAAAGATCGTTTATACTCGACTTTAAGGTGAAACAATCTCATTTTTATACTCTGTACCGAAGGTATCAAATCTATTGCTTAAAATGTTAATATAAAACATTTTGTATTATTTTAATTTGTAGTGTTAACTTTTAGATTGTTTTATTATACTCTGTACCAAAGGTACACAGAATTTCCGACGCTATAAAGTATATATATTCTTGATCAGCATCAACAGCCGAGTCGATATAGCCATGTCCGTCCGTCCGTATGAACAAACAGATCTCAGAGATGGTAAGAGATAGAGGTTTGACATGTATGGAACAAATGCTTCTTATACTTGCAGGCAGATCAAGTTTATTTTCAATTTTTGCCACGCCCCCTCCCGCCCCCGCAATTCGGAAAAAACGTCATATCTCCCGCAGTTTTGTAGATAGATGATTTGTTCTTTCAAAAGATAGTTAGTCATTCGTAATATGTATCGATTTGCCGAAGAAATGAAAAAGATCGGATGAGCGGTTCTCAAGTTATGAGCAAAAATGTAAATCACCCTCCCACACCCCCTCCCACCCTCTTACAACTAACACCGCACAATCTTAGAGAGAGAGAGACAGAGAGAGAGAGAGAGGGAGAAAGAGAGTGAGAGAAAGAGAGAGAGAGACTTAGAGATGAGCGCAGCACCAGCATTGCAGTCAGCTTCTTCTCCAGGTGCAGAGTATGTTATAGTCAGGCTTGACCGAATTTCTCACTTGTTGAATATGAAAACGAGAAGGTTGTTGGTCGAGTCCCAGCAGAGCAGAGTTGTTTTTATACCCTTGCAAAGGGTATTATAATTTTGCCCAGAAGTTTGCAACGCATAGAAATATTCATTTCCGACCCCATAAACTATATATATTCTTGATCAGGGCGACGAGCTGAGTCGATTGAGCTTTGTCCGTCCGTCTGTCCGTCTGTCTGTCTGTTTCTACGCAAACTAGTCTCTCAGTTTTTAAGCTATCGAGCTGCAACTTTGCACAGAATCTTCTTTTTACTGCACACTGCTAATTTGTCGGAACCGGCCGGATCGGATGACTATACCATATAGCTGCCATAGGAACAATCGGTCGAAAAGTGGGTCTTTGTGAGAAAAACTTTTTTGTTTTTAATGTTAACGCGTTTCACTTCAGCGATTATTAATATTATACGCTTTTACAAAGATTTGAAAATTTTGATCAAAATCGGACGACTAGATCTTATAGCTGCCATAGTAACGATCGGTCGAACAGAGGGATTTATAAATTAGAAAATTTTTTCTTAATTTCTGATGTATTAAAACATTTGCAAGGGTATATAAACTTCGGCAAAGACGAAGTTAGCTTGGCCTTCTCGTTTTCATTTTTTTTTTTATTATTTCTTAACGAACTAAATCTATTTATATATATAACTAGCAAATAGCCCGTCACGCTTCGCTGCGCCTTCAAAAGTATATTGTAGCGTGCACATGCTTTGAGTCAAAGTAAACACAATTCAATCACAACTATGTAACACTTTGTTGCATATCCCATAAGGAAATCTGAGCGACCACTTCAGTCGCTGACTAGGGCGCTGTGTCAGCGAATCCCACGCTGTGGATAAGCGATAAGCTACACACGCACACATACCAATGCATGCGCGCTGCTAACTCAAAAGAATTAAATGGCAAATAAAATGTAGCCAAACAGTCCGAGAAATACAGCCGATACGGCGAGACGTACGTTACACGTACGGTCTGTCATATATACAAATGATTTACAACAAAAATTAAAACGTTTACCAACTAAATTGTTGCCGTCTTGAGTTTTTTGGGTGCGACGTAAACTTCGACTCCCTCGCGTAATTACATGGCGACCGTGACAAGTGATGTGAACAAAAAAAATGAAAAATTAAAAAACGAATACTTCCAAAAAAAAAACTGCGGAGGAAACCGCATATACAAACTAAATACAAATACAAATACAAATACAAAAACAAATACAAATACAAATACAAATACAAATGCAAACTACTTTATGTCACCAAAGCCGCTGCAAGGCTTTGGGCAGCGAGAAGGAAGAGACGGTGACAAAGCAATGTCACCGGTTGACCGGCCTGGCAACAAGAAGCTCACATTAAATGCAACAAAAAGAACAAATTAGTGCGGGAGGCATGAAGCCGCCGTCTGCACCACCGAGGGAATACCAATAGACGACCAATAGACGACGACCCATAGATGACCAAAAAGAAGCTGGCCCGTGCGCAGAGTGCGCCCACCGAAAATATTTTTTTTAAAGCGGTCCAATGTACTTGTACATTGGTAGTTCGCAATTTTTGTTAGTACCCTCAAGTAGCGTATGAGCTGGGTACGTTAGATAAGTTCATTAACACAAAATCCCCTTCTACATATCATGATACCATTCACACTAACATACATTATACAGTGTAAAATTATGCTGTAAACTGTATAATGTAATAATCAATCATAAAAACCATCATCTCTCTCTCAAAAAAAAAAAAAAAAAAATATTAATAATTTTTGAAAAAAAATAAAAAAGGGAAGAAAATTGATACTTAATAGAGATGGGCAAAACCCAATCTAAGGCGGCTGACAATACAGCCAATGTTGTTAGTGAACTCGACCTCACAAAAAAAATAAAAATTAATCAAATGAAATACATAATTCATTCATTCATGCTGTACGCAAAAATTAAATAAGGAAAGAAAACCACTTCATGATTTAAAAATAATCATGACAACTACAGAAATGAAAATTTTGACCGAAAAAAGAAAAATGAAAAACATGACCTAAAAACAAACACTTTTTCCCTATTAATTAGGGGTGTCCAAAATTTATTTTTACTCTCTTCTAGGACACCCCTAAACGCCTAAATACCCTAAACTCATAAAAATCCTAAAACTCCAAAAGACCAAAAGAATCAGTAATCATGGCACAGACACAGATTCAATTCCTCAAGACAGCCTCAAGTCTGATCCCAGATTTTGACGGCAAAGCCGAAAATATACAAAGTTTTTTAGACGCATTATCTCTGGTCGAATCTATTATGGATACCCATGAGACAACTGCAGTCTCCCTGATCAAAACAAAATTAAAGGGACATGCAAGAAATTTGATTGGTACAGAAAGCACCATAAGTCAAATAATTGCCAAACTAAAAATTTCCGTTAAAGGAGAATCGGTTGAAGTTATTTCTGCAAAATTAATGAATCTCCAGCAGAAAAATAAAACTGCCAATCAGTACTCAAAAGAAATTGAACAACTAACAAAAAGTCTAGAAGGCGCTTACATAAATGATGGACTTACTCCTGAATTAGCGTCAAAATATAGCGTACAAAACGCTGTAAAAGCCATGACATCCAACTGCTCTATTGATAAGGTAAAACTTATCATGCAGGCAGGTAGCTTCACAACCATGAATGACGCTATCGCCAAATTTGTCAACAGTTGCACTGATGCAACCGGAAAAACTGACTCTGTCCTATATTATTCGAACAATCGCGGAAACAACAACCGTGGTAACTACAACAATGGACGGGGTCAGTACTATAATAATGGAAACAGAGGAAGAGGTTACCAAGGTAATCAGGGATACAGCCAAAATAATAACAATGGTTACAATAATCGTGGCCGAGGTACCAATAATGGCAACTATAGAGGCCAATACAACGGCAACAACAGAGGCCAAGGAAACCAAAATAATTGGCGAGGACAAAATAACAATAATAATAATCACAACATCCGAACAACAAATTCGGAAAACGCTCAACCCCCTTGAGCAACGACAATCAGTAAAGGTATACTCACTCAATCTCAATCTAAGTAATATAATTACAGTTCAAAATGCAGAAACAAAGACAAATCTGACATTTTTGCTTGATACAGGAGCAGACATTTCGGTAATAAAACACCAACAAAATGAACATTACAACATAAATACAAACATTATAAGCAATATAACAGGTATTGGACAAGGAACAACACGTTCTTATGGTCTAGTACATCTGCAACTACTTACAGACAAATACATCGTACCACATGATTTCCACGTAGTACCAGAAAATTTTTCAATACCAACAGATGGTATATTAGGCTATGATTTCATCAAAAAATTTAATTGTCTGTTAGATTATCAAGAAGAGCAAAATACACTAATTTTGCGCCCAAAAAATTTCCATACACACATCCAAATCCCAATAAAACACTCACTCGAGAATGACTCATTATTATTACCTGCTAGATCTGAAGTCATACGACAAGTAAGATTAAAGACTAGCGAAAAAACGGTTTTAGTACCCAATCAGGAGATACAGCCGGGAATAATAATAGCAAGTTCAATAGTAACAAGTAATAATGCATACATTCGCATAGTAAATACTACTTCGAAAAATACAGAAATTGACAGTCAAAACATACAGTTTGAGTCACTTAATGACTATGATATAATCCAATTAAACAAAGAAAAGTCAAGAACAAGGGAAATATTGAAGAAATTAAGATTTCCTAAACAGTTCAAATCTAAACTAACCGAACTTTGCACTGAATACAGTGATATATTTGGTTTAGAAACAGAACCTATATCCGCCAACAATTTCTATAAACAAAAGCTTAGATTGAATGATAAAACACCTGTATACATTAAAAACTACAGAAATGCTGAGTCGGAAAAGCAAGAAATAAACGATCAGGTACAAAAATTAATTAAAGATGGCATTGTCGAACCATCCATCTCTGAATATAACAGCCCACTCCTCTTGGTACCCAAGAAATCACTTCCAAATTCAACGGAAAAAAGATGGCGTTTAGTAGTTGATTATCGCCAAATTAACAAAAAGTTACTAGCGGACAAGTTCCCACTCCCAAGAATAGAAGATATTCTAGATCAACTAGGTCGAGCGAAATACTTTTCATGTCTCGACCTAATGTCCGGATTTCACCAGATAGAACTTGATGAGAAATCAAGGAATATGACATCATTTTCAACGAGCACAGGCTCTTATCGCTACACGCGATTACCATATGGACTTAAAATCGCACCAAATTTTTTTATGCGCATGATGACACTTGCATTTTCAGGTCTAGAACCATCGCAAGCATTTCTCTATATGGATGACCTAGTAGTCATTGGATGTTCCGAACAACATATGTTCAAAAATTTGACAAACGTCTTCGAACTATGTCGCAAATTTAATTTAAAACTACATCCAGAAAAATGTTCATTCTTCATGCACGAAGTTACTTATCTTGGTCACAAATGTGCCGATAAAGGAATTCTCCCAGATGACAAAAAATATGACGTCATCAAAAACTATCCAAAACCTAATGATGCAGATAGTGCACGTAGATTCGTAGCCTTCTGTAACTATTATCGGAGATTTATCCAAAATTTTGCAGAACATTCACGCCACTTAACGAGGCTTTGTAAAAAGAACGTTAAATTTCAATGGACTACAGAATGCGATAATGCATTTGAGTACTTAAAAGAAGCATTAATGAAACCAACATTACTGCAGTACCCAGACTTCAGAAAAGATTTTTGCATAATCACAGACGCTAGCAAACACGCTTGCGGAGCAGTATTAACTCAGGAGCATAATGGAATGCAACTTCCAGTTGCATATGCCTCCAGATCATTTACACAAGGTGAAAGTAACAAATCAACTACAGAGCAGGAATTAGCTGCTATACACTGGGCAATAAAACACTTCAGACCTTACGTTTATGGAAGGCATTTCTTCGTAAAAACTGATCACAGACCGTTAACATATCTGTTTTCAATGAAAAACCCAAGTTCCAAACTAACAAGAATGAGACTTGATTTGGAAGAATATGATTTCACTGTGGAATATCTCAAGGGGAAAGATAACCATATTGCAGATGCTCTATCCAGAATAACAATTGGAGAGCTCAAAGAAATGAATAGACAAATATTGAAGGTCTCTACGAGGTCTTCAACAAGACAGAAAAACGCCTGCGCAGGCCAAGAAAGCAGTTCAGCTATTAGTAGCACTGCTAAAAAATTGCACGAGCAAAATGAAAATGAAAAGCCCAATGTCTATGAAGTAATCAACAACAACGATGTCAAAAAATGTGTGAAACTAAAACTCGACAAGCACAAGTGTTTGTTCAAAATGGGAAAACGAGTGATTTCACGCTTTACAATTAATGATTTGTACTCCAATGGAAAACTCGATTTAGGTCAGCTTTTCCAAAGGCTTGAAACAGAAGCCGGAATACTTAAAATAAACCAATTGAAAATGTCACCAAGTGATCAAATTTTCGAATCTGTATCACTAAGTATATTTAAAAAAATGGGCAATAGTATTTTAAAGAAAGTACGAGTATGCATACTCCCAAAGGTGACCATTATAGACAAAAACGACACAGCTCAAATAAACGCAATTCTGTCAAAATACCATGACGAACCAATTGAAGGAGGCCACTCAGGGACGTCGCGAACCCTGTCAAAAATACGAAAATATTTTTATTGGCCATTCATGACTAAGACAATAAGACAGTATGTAAAATCTTGTTTGAAATGCCAAAAAGCAAAAACAACTACCCATACAAAGACACCTATGACTTTAACCCCAACTCCAGCAACAGCATTTGATACTGTACTAATTGATACCATTGGTCCACTTCCAAAAACTGAGGATGGCAATGAGTACGCAGTTACCATTATATGTGACTTAACAAAATATTTAGTCACTATACCAGTACCAAACAAAAGTGCTAAAACAGTTGCTAAAGCAATTTTTGAATCTTTCATACTCAAGTATGGTCCAATGAAATCATTCATTACGGACATGGGTACTGAATATAAAAATTCATTAATCACAGACTTATGTAAATACATGAAAATAAACAACATACATTCAACAGCTCACCATCACCAAACTCTTGGAACAATCGAGCGCAGTCATCGAACATTAACGAATATATACGTTCATATATTTCGATCGACAAAAATGACTGGGACATATGGTTGAATTATTTCACCTACTGTTTCAATACAACCCCGTCAGTAGCACACGACTACTGTCCATATGAACTTGTTTTCGGAAGGCCACCGAGACAATTCATTAACTTTAAAAACAAAGATATGATAGATCCTCTATATAATATAGATGATTATGCTAAAGAAGTAAAATTTAGATTAGAAGTAGCCTATAAAAGAGCTAGAATTATGTTAGATAAGGAAAAGCAAAAGCGAAAAACGCTTTATGATAAGAAATCAAACGATTTTCTCTTAGAAGTAGGAGATTTTGTATTATTAAGAAACGAAACTGGGCATAAATTAGATAACAACTATGTTGGCCCTTATAAAGTTGAAAAAATAGATGATAGAGATAATATTACAATTAGAATAGGAAAGAAACAGCAAATAGTACATAAAGATAGACTAAAAATATATAACGCATAAAAAAAAAAAAAAAAAAAAAATATACATATATTAAGAATATTATCATTACAATATGAATGAATGAATGAATGAATGAAAAAATAAAAATAAAAATAAACAAAGAAATTAAAAAAAAAAAAAACAACAAAACTTTATTAATTACCAATTTTTTTTTATCTATACAAAATATGAAAAAAAAAAAAAAAAAAAAAATTATTAATACTTTTCTTTTGATTACAATTTCCATAATCATTATACATCAATAAATATTAAGCATACAATTTTTATATACACCACTACACTATTTTAGAATAACTTCATAAATATACGTTATTCTTCTTAAAAGGGGAGGTGTAGCGTGCACATGCTTTGAGTCAAAGTAAACACAATTCAATCACAACTATGTAACACTTTGTTGCATATCCCATAAGGAAATCTGAGCGACCACTTCAGTCGCTGACTAGGGCGCTGTGTCAGCGAATCCCACGCTGTGGATAAGCGATAAGCTACACACGCACACATACCAATGCATGCGCGCGCTGCTAACTCAAAAGAATTAAATGGCAAATAAAATGTAGCCAAACAGTCCGAGAAATACAGCCGATACGGCGAGACGTACGTTACACGTACGGTCTGTCATATATACAAATGATTTACAACAAAAATTAAAACGTTTACCAACTAAATTGTTGCCGTCTTGAGTTTTTTGGGTGCGACGTAAACTTCGACTCCCTCGCGTAATTACAATATAACCAACGCACACCCACTTACCACCCACTTCAGGCCCACAACCCACCCACTTTCCGCACATTTCCCGCCCACATCCCACCCACTTTCCGCCCACTTGCCACCAACATACCGCACACTTCCCTCCCAAATCCCACCCACTTCCCATTTACATCCCACCCACTTACCGCCACATTCCACACACATCCCATTAACTTCCCATTTCCATCCCACCCATTTCCCACCCACATACCACGCACTTTCCGCCCACTTCGCACCTACATCCCACCCACATTCCACCCACTTGCCACCCACATACCACACACTTCCCGCCATCTTCCCGTCCACTTCCCATTAACATCCCACCCACATCCCTCCCACTTCCTGCCACATTTCACCCACTTTACATCCACTTACCACCCACTTCCAAGACAACTTTCCACCCACATCCCACCCACATACCATTCACTTCACAGTGAGCATCCCGGCGATATTTCCAACATCGGAAAATTAAAAACAAAATAAATTCTCATTTTGACCTTACAATCCCAGTTTCAAGCCAATCGTATGAAAAATAGTTTTTGCATGCAGAATTTTCCGGCCATTTTCCTCGTGGGCATTGAAAAATCACATTTCAAATTATTTCGTATTTTGTCCTTACAAACCGAGTTTCAAGCCAATCGGATGAAAAATAGTTTTTTTCATGCAGAATTTTCCGGGAATTTTTTTGACCGTCAGGTCAAATTTTCCAACTTCGGAATATAACATTTTAAACTATTTCGTATTCTATACTTAAAAACCGAGTTTCAAGCCAATCGTATGATAAATACTTTTTTGGATTCAGAATTTTCCGGCCATTTTTCTCGTGTGCGGATTTTCCAAAATCGGGAGAACACGTGTCAAATTATTTCGCGTACTATGCTTACAACTTATGTTTTTTTATGTGTAATTTTGAAAATGAGTTTGGCGCTAATCTCTGGCAACTAAAGTTTTGCCCATACAACCTTGACCACCCACTTTCCACCCTGCAAGGTGAATTTTCCGGAAGATTGGTATGCAGTTTTTGTCGAATTTTCATATAGATCTTTGAAAATGAGTTTAAACTTGATCGGATGAAAAACAAAAAAGTTTCATACAACAGTTTTCCGCGAATTTTCCACATTTGCCGAGAGAATTTTCCAAAATCCGTTCTTAGTACTCACTTTCAGCATAAGATAAAACTACTGGGAAAATCTCATCTTCCTATCTTTTATGGTTTAGGCTATGCGACGGTCACCAGTCAGTCAATTAGTCAGGTTGAACAGTTTTATATATATAGATAAAGTTTTTTAACTAAAATTTTACAGAAAACTGTAGGACGGTTGATAAATTGCGAGATGATAAATCTTGTTTTAAGATTTTTAATCTCACTTCAAGGGTTTTCAATCTTGTTTTTACAAAATTGAAAGTTTCTCGAAAAGGGATTTTCAATCTAGATTTTAGATTTTTTTTTTTCAGTGTATATGTTATGTTTTTAATTATTTTTATTATTTATTTAAACTCCGTTGGCTCGATTGCCAGATATGAACGGTGTGCGCTTAATTCTAAAAAAATTATTTCCCTCTGCGTTTCTTCACTCTCTCCTGGGATAAATGTTCCATCTGGGGCCTCGCGATCAACCAAGTTTTGCGCTCAAATAGTTTGAATTCTTATCAATTAAGAAATTGTGGAGTGCACAACACGCTGCCGTAAGTGTTCGAGTCTTATCGGGATTCAAAGCGGAACCGTGCAGAGAGAGAATACCAAAGGCAAAGGAATCTCTGGGCATCAGCTAGGCCCATTAAAACGATGCTGTGACTACCTAGGTAAGTAGAAAAAGCTTTTTATCTAGTGTAAGCAAAAACAACCTGCAGGGATAATATTACCTTTATAGTTGAAAAATATGCTTCCAGAATTCGGGGGAGCATTCGTAACGACATGCAATTAGGAAAAATCCATAGGGACATGAAGTCATTGGCAATAAATTGGCATTCAAGCTCAGTCGAAGGAAACTAAAAATAATTTAAGGGGGTATTTCTCATGTCGACTCTGTTTTTTGGACCTATTTAAAAAAAAATTTTAGTGTAAAAAATCCATTTGCTGAAGCTTAAGTTAAAATGAAACTTGTCAAGAAAAACACAAAATTTGCCAAAATGTTAAAATACCTAAGAATTATGAAGAATAAATAGATGGCAATTGAAGATGCTTATGTAAGAAGTGTAGAGATATGTGGTGTCCCAAAAATCGCGAAATTTACTAAATTGCATAATGAGTTCAGATTAGCATAAAAATTTGATAGGTGTCGGTCAAACGATTTCATCGATCAAAAATCGCAAAATTTGCAAAATTTTATAATAATTTTAGGTTTATATTTATAAGGGGGCGTACCAGCGCATGTCGGGTACCTGTATCCAGTAACTAAATAAAAGATTATACAATAAAAATTGTATTAAAAGAATTAAATTATATTTATTTATTAAAGTCGACTGTTTGAAAGAAGGCTTATCATCTAAGGAAGCCTAACAAAGAAAACCTAACAAAATTACAAAATAAACTAATAACGACTCCGACACGATGGGGGAGTTTTATTTGCCCGTCCGGCCAGCTATGCCCCGATTCACAGCCAATTGTAGTCAGAGACGTTATTAGAGCTAGCAAAAACCTTAATTATATACAGATCGAGAAAAGGGGGAAAACCCAAAATTTATAGATAAATAGGAACAAAGAAAAAATATATAAAATTAAATAATAATAATAATAATAATAAAAATAAAAAAAAAAAACAATCTAAAAGTTAACACTACAAATTAAAATAATACAAAATCTTTTATATATTCGTTAACATTTTAAACAATAAATTTTTAATACACAAATTATACTACAACAAGTTACAATTTAATTAAATAAAACTAAAATTTTGAAAGTGAAGAACTTAACATTCCAAACTTTTAATTTTCCAATCAAACCTCATTCATTTCAATTAGCTCCCCCCCATTATCTGCTGCTACTTCGCTCCCTAGTCTGTCATGTGGCATGGCATAGATCAATTTGTTCCAAAAATTTGGATCATCACGTTTCAGATATGTATTCAAAATCATATAATTCTTTAACTCTGAATCCAAACGATCGAAATTTTCCACTTCTGGATAGACAACAATAATTAAGCGTTTAAACCTATCCTTGGAAGCCTCATGCATGGCCTTACGTAACTCTAACCGACCCCAATTGGAAGTTATGAAGTTCATGGTCATCAGAATGATGACTCTCCTCGAATCGTCAATGGACTGAAAAATGCAATGGGGTATCGGCACTCCAATTAGCCAATCACGTTCATAAAAGCAAATCCGAAATTTATGTCGACCATTCTCCAACCTGTCTATATACTCGGCTACTAAATCCGAATCTTTGTGGTTGTAGGCCAGAAAGCCATCAAACCTCTTGTGTTTGTCCAGGTCAGGTCGAGCGGAAAAGAACAAAAGTATGTCATTTTCATAAAGCCACATTAAGATGGACTGTTTAAAGCATTGTAGAATTTTAAAAAGGACAAAAAACAGGACGAAAACTATTATAATCGTAACGAATATGAACACATAAAATCCCAGACACACATCTGCCTCCTCAATTAGGGATAGCATCCTTAGATTTTCGCACTTGGTAGAATTTAGATCAGAAATGCTGGCAAATAAAATTCTTTTTAATTTGAGAAAATGTTTTTCATT
Organism: Lordiphosa clarofinis; assembly: GCA_018904275.1. Taxonomy (NCBI): domain Eukaryota; kingdom Metazoa; phylum Arthropoda; class Insecta; order Diptera; family Drosophilidae; genus Lordiphosa; species Lordiphosa clarofinis. Next base: position 800,646 of record JAEIGQ010000098.1, read on the forward strand.
GCAATCGCAAGTCCAAGGATTCTCAGAAATCCAAAGCTTAATGTTCGGATCTCTTTTGATAAGGAAATCGGTTATGTTTTCTGGAAGAGAACTCAAGCTATTATATCTTATATCTAAAACGATAATATCATCAGGCAGGTGCTCAATTGTCTTTAAACGATTGTTAGCTAAGTGTAATTCGTGCAAATTAATATAGCCTGGTGCAGGGTCTAGGGGTAAACTCTCTAAATAGTTGTTTGCGAATAACAGAGAGACTTTAAAGTCCTTGGTAATGTTTAAACTGGGTATTTTAGTAAGTCTTTGGTTAGTGCAGTTGACTATCAATTGCCTTGAATCATAATCTAGACAGCAAACGCATTCTTTGGGACAATCCACCTCTTCACGCTTTAGAGCTTCCAAATAGCCATTGGGTTCATGGATTTTTAAAAAGTGGGAGAATAACTTTGACTTGCAATCACATTTCCAAGGATTGCCCCCTAATTGAATCATCCCTACTCTATTTGGAAAACGTTTTAAAAGAAACTGCATTAAACTGTCGTCTAGAGTCTCGAATCTATTGTTTCTTAAGTCCAAGTAGCTGATATTCGGAGGCAGCTGATCTATGCTTAGATGCGTAAGATTATTATTATTTAAACGCAGATACTTTAGTGTGGAATTTTGAAATTTTGGGATAGCCTCAAGATGGTTGTTATTTAAAAAAAGTGCTGAGTTTTCGGGTAAATTATTTGAAAAATTAGAAAGTATTGTTAAGTTAACATTTTTACAATCGATCATGAATTCCTCGGTAGTTTGATTGAAACAACAATGACAGCTCTTTGGACAGGGTTCCCTAATAAAATCGCTTCCTCCCTTTTCACCCATAACTAAATATTTAAGATTAACTAATAAATGTGAGTATTGACAGCAACTGATCCAGGAGTCTCTAGATTTCATAATATAAAAGTAATTCGACAGATGTCTTTCCAGGATCTTATTTGGAGTTTGAAAGTTGTTGCTAATATTCAAAGTGATCAGTCCAGGTGGCAGCAGATCAATGTTCAGCGTAGTCAGGTTATTATTAGACAAATCGAGTAGTTCAAGATTCGCGAATCCTCCTGTTGAGTTTTTGCTGGGCAGATCGTTGAGATTGTTATCTCGAAACAGAAGAACTGGATTGCCAGTGATTGGTGTAGGCAGCTCGGGAATATCTCTTAATCCTTGCCCAGTGCAGGTAATTAAAAAAATGCTGCTTTGATAGTCCAAAAAACAGTAGCAACTTTTAGGACAACGCCTGCCATCTTTACCGAGTGTAAACTTACAAATCTTTGGATCTGGTATCACATGGTTTTCCTTTTTTACCTCGCACAGAAAAGCCGTCAGTTGTGGGCAGGGAATATGTTTGTCAGTTGGAACTTCTATTTTCATAAGTTTAGTGTATTTCCGAAAAACTTCCAGCTTAACTTGGTTTCCGATATCAAAGAAAATTTCCTCCAAATTACTTCGAAGGGTGGGTGAACTGCAATTTAAAGAAATATTTTATAATTGAAGTACGTTAGCAACATATGAAATTTAATAAACCAACCTTAAAAATGTTTGATCCTCAACAATTGTGTTGACAAAAATCAATGATTGTAGATTCGTCAGTTGTCCAAAGGTAGCGACGTGTAGGTTTTCAATTATTAAATTGGAGAAACCAAGAAAAGTTAAGTTAATTTGATTTTGAAATGACCTTCCAGGAATGGCAATTGTATTGTAAGAGCCGCTAAAAGGTCCTTCAAATATAAGTGACTCCAAGTTGGTCATATTCATCCAGGGGTAAACATTTAAAATGTTTGACATATAATGAGTGTTATTAATCATATCAAATCGTATAACTATTTCCCTTGGTCCTCTTCCAATGTGAATGTATTGCTCTTCAACTGTAACAATTCCTCCGTGGGAATCCAAAAACGAATCCAAATAATATTTTACTTTCCTTATTCCAAAAGCCTCGAGATATTGAATGCTTGGGACAAAGGCATGATCCATTCCTTGTATATAAATTTTTCGTAGTGATTTAGTTGTAGTGTAGTCCAGTTTTGATAGCAATTTCACATTTGCGGTATTATTATTTAAAGTGACATCTAATACACCATCAGACGGTAATTTCATATTGTAATTTTTAGTTGCTATATTATAAGAGTCTTGTTCACAATACATTTTTTCCTGGAATTTTTCACAATAGTCTTCTCTGAATTTTGTTAAATATTCTTCTTTCGTCGCCGTAAGATGCATACAAGTTGTTGCCAAAAGTAAGCAAAGAATTTGTATTTTATTGGTGAACATTTTGGACGTGGATTCAGAGACGAAGCACAATTTATACTGAATCCACGAAAGTTTTTTTTGAACAGTCTGGACCATTGCATGTGGTTGAGTCACACGGATTCGATAAACGAAATCTCAACCGAAAATTTGCATCGAGCAGAACAGTTCCACAGGGATTTGATGGCCGAAATTTATTGCTAGGTTTCAAGCTCTAATTGCAATGAGCGAAAAATTTTAAAAGATAAGAAATGTAATTTTTGAGAAAGCTTAAACCGGCTAGCTGAAACACAGCCAAAGGGAAACGGCTCCTCTTGTATGGAGCGAAGACTCCTTATTCAGGCAGATGATAATTTTATAAATTTTTCACTAACTTGAATAACAATTTTTTGAGAACGTAAAACTAAAAAAAACTTGAACAACTTTAACTTTGTGGCCTTGCTTTATATGGGCATTTCCACCAAAAGGTCCACCGGGACCAATAAATTTAAAGTGGTTAAAAACATTATATTTTATTGTTTTCTCATACGAAAACAATCTTCCATTAACTTATCACACGTTTCGAAAAATTCGGTTTTACGGCCAACATTAATTTGGCTTATTTTTATACACTTGAAAACTATACACTCAGAAAAATAACCAAGAACATTGCTCTTGAATCAAGCGGTTTTAATAGTACGGCCAGTATACTTGATTCAAATACAATATTTTTAATACGATTTTTCCAATACCGAAATAATGGTTTTAAGATTGTTTCGGGATATACATTTCGAACTATTATAAAATCTTTTTTGTCATATAAGGCTGTCAAAAAAGTCTTGCGGTAATCCCGCAAGCATGTCTTTGCAAGCGCGTAGTTCTAGTTGTATTCGTCGCATCGGTTCACGCTAGAGCTTTTTGGAAAACTCTTTTCACGCGCTAACACGTATTTGATTTATTGTTTTTTTGTTTATAGTCGTTCGTGAGCTATATCGTCGCAAACATGGAGCAAAATAAAGATAAAATGCAGCATAATTTACAGTACTACTACGATAAAGGCAAAAATGCATCTCATGCTGCCAATAAAATTTGTGCAGTTTATGGACCCGATACAGTTTCCATTTCCACCGCACAACGATGGTTTCACCGTTTTCGTTCTGGTGCAGAGGTGATCGAAGATGGGCCACGGTCCGGAAGGCTTGTCGTCGAAAATTGCGATAAAATCGCTGAATTGATCGAAAGAGACCGGCATAGTAGCAGCCTTAGCATCGGCCAAGAGCTGGGCATGGGTCATCAAACCGTTATAAACCATTTGAAGAAGCTTGGATTCAAAAAGAAGCTCGATGTATGGGTGCCACACGACTTGACGCAAAAAAACATCTTTGCATCCATCATGCGAATCGCTTCTGAATCGCAACAAAATCGACCCGTTTTTGAAGCGGATGGTGACTGGCGATGAAAAGTGGGTCACTTACGACAACGTGAAGCGCAAACGGTCGTGGTCGAAAAGCGGTGAAGCTGCCCAGACGGTGGCCAAGCCTGGATTGACGGCCAGGAAGGTTCTTCTGTGTGTTTGGTAGGATTGGCAGGGAATCATCCACTATGAGCTGCTCCCCTATGGCCAAACGCTCAATTCGGACCTGTACTGCCAACAACTGGACCGCTTGAATGCAGCACTCATGCAGAAGAGGCCATCTTTGATCAACAGAGGCCGAATTTTCTTCCATCAGGACAACGCCAGGCCACACACATCTTTGGTGACGCGACAGAAGACCCGGGAGCTCGGATGGGAGGTTCTTTTGCATCCACCGCATAGTCCGGATCTCGCACCAAGTGATTACCACCTATTTCTGTCCATGGCGAACGAGCTTGGTAGTCGGAAGTTGGCCACAAGAGAGTCCTGTGAAAATTGGCTCTCCGAGTTTTTTGCCAATAGGGAAGCGAGCTTCTATAAGAGGGGCATTATGAAGTTGGCATCTCGTTGGGAACTCGTCATCGAACCAAACGGCGCATATTTGACTTAAATCGCATTATTATAACCAATTTTATGAACAATTGAAAATTCAATAAAAATACCGCAAGACTTTTTTGTTAAAAGGGGGCGTACCAGCGCATGTCGAATACCTGTATCCAGTAACTAAATAAAAGATTACACAATAAAATTTTTATTAAAATAATTAAATTATATTTATTTATTAAAGTCGACTGTGCCTAACAAAGAAAACCTAACAAAATTACAAAATAAACTAATAACGACTCCGACACGTTGGGGGAATTTTATTTGCCCGTCCGGCCAGCTATGCCCCGATTCACAGCCAATTGTAGTCAGAGACGTTATTAGAGCTAGCGAAAACCTTAATTATATACAGATCGAGAAAGGGGAAAACGAAAATGTATAGATAAATAGGAACTAAGAAAAAATATGTAAAATTAAATAAATATAATAAAATAAAATCTAAATAAAACAGAGATGAAAAAGAACTCAAGAAAATAAAACTATCTAAAATTTAACTCTAAACATAACATTTTGAACCACAGATATTTAATACCCAACCTATATACAAGTTATAATTTAAATAAATACTCCTTAAATTTTGAAAAAAGGACAGTCACTACTCATTCATTTCAATCAGCTCCCCCCCCCATTATCTGCAGCTACTTCGCTCCCTAGTCTGTCATGTGGCATTGCATAGATCAATTTGTTCCAAAAATTTGGATCATCACGTTTCAGATATGTGTTCAAGATCATATAGTTCTTCAACTCTGAATCCAAACGATCGAAATTCTCCACTTCTGGATAGACAACAATAATTAAACGTTTAAACCTATCCTTGGAAGCCTCATGCATGGCCTTACGTAACTCCAAACGACCCCAATTGGAAGTTATGAAGTTCATGGTCATCAGAATGATGACTCTCCTCGAATCGTCAATGGACTGAAAAATGCAATGGGGAATCGGCACTCCAATTAGCCAATCACGTTCATAGAAGCAAATCCGAAATTTATGTCGACCATTCTCCAACCTGTCTATAAACTCGGCTACTAAATCCGAATCTTTGTGGTTGTAGGCCAGGAAGCCATCAAACCTCTTCTGTTTGTCCAGGTCAGGTCGAGCGGAAAAGAACAAAAGTATGTCGTTTTCATAGAGCCACATTAAAATGGACTGTTTAAAGCATTGAAGAATTTTAAAAAGGACAAAAAACAGGACGAAAACTATTATAATCGTAACGAATATGAACACATAAAATCCAAGACACACATCCGCCTCCTCAATTAGGGATAGCATCCTTAGATCTCCGCACTTGGTAGAATTTAAATCAGAAATGCTGGCAAATAAAATTCTTTTTAATTTGAGAAAATGTTTTTCATTGCAATCGCTAGTTCAAGGATTCTCAGAAATCCAAAGCTTAATGTTCGGATTTCTTTGGATAAGGAAATCGGTTATAGTTTCTGGAAGAGCACTCAATCTATTATTTCTAATATCTAAATATGTAATATTAAGGGGAAGAAGCTCAATTGTGTTTAAATGATTGTTGGCTAAATGCAGTTCGTGCAGATTTGTATAGCCTGGTAAAGGGTCAAGGGGTAGACTGTCTAAATAGTTGTTGGCGAATAACAAAGAGACTGTAAAGTTGTTTGGATTTGGTAAACTGGGTATTTTAGTAAGTCCTTGGTTAGAACAGTTGACTATCAATTGCATGGAATCATAATCTAGACAGCAAACGCATTTTTTGGGACAATCCACCCCTTCACGCTTGAGAGCCTCGTAATAGCCATTGGGTTCATGTATTTTTAAAAAGTTGGAGAATAACCTTGACTTACAATCGCATTTATAAGGATTGCCTGATAATTGAATCATCCTTACACTATTTGGAAAACGATCTGAGAAAAACTGTATTAAACTGTCATCGAGAGTCTCTAAACTATTGTTCCTTAAGTCCAAGTAGGTGATATTGGGAGGCAGCTGATCTATGCTTAAGTGTGTAAGATTATTATTATTTAAATGCAGCTTATGTAGTGTGGAATTTAGCAATATTGGAAGAGCCTCAAGTTGGTTGTTATTAAGTAGAAGAGTCGAGTTGAAGGGAAAATTATTTGAAAAATTAGAAAGTAGTGTTAGGTTACTATTTTGGCAATTGATTACAAATTCTTCGGTAGTTTGATTGAAACAACAATGACAGCTCTCAGGACAAGGTTCCCTTAAAAATTCGTTATGATTTTTACCCATAACTAACGAGCTTAGATTAACTAATAAATGTGAGTATTGACAGAAATTGATAAAGGTTTTTCTAGATTTCATAACATAAAAGTAATTCGACAGAGATCTTTCTATGATCTTATTGGGAGTTTCAAAATCATTGCTGATATTCAAATGGGTTAGTCCAGGTGGCAGCAGATCAATGCTCAGTGTAGTTAGGTTGTTATTGAACAAATCGAGTTGTTTAAGATTCGCGAATCCTTCTTTTGAGTTTTTGAGTGGTAAAACGCTGAGATTGTTATGCCCGAACAGAAGTACTGGATTGCCAAAGATTGGTGTGGGCAGCTCTGGAACCTCTGCTAATCCTTGACCGGAGCAGTTAACATAAAAGTTGTCGGTGTTTTCGTGAAAAGTACAGTTGCAGCTCTTGGGGCAACGTCTGCCATCTTTATCTAGTATAAACTCACAAGTCCCTGAGCTTACCGCCCATTGGTTTCCCACTTTGAGATCGCACAAAAAGGCTGTCAGTTTGTTGTAGGGAATGTATTTTTCAGGTGGAACATGTAATTTCTCCAGTTTAGTGTATTTCCGAAAAACTTCCAGATGAACTGTTTGTCCAATATCAAATGCAATTAGTTTCAAATTAGTTTGAAGAATGGGTGAACTGCAATGAATCAATTATTATGTAATCACAGTATATAACAAATATTTGGAATTTAATAAACCAACCTTAAAAATGTTTGATCCTTAACAATTGTGTTGATAAAATACAATTCCTTTAAATTTGTTAAGTTGTCAAAGGTTGTGTCTTTGATGTTATCAATTATTAAGTTTTCAAAAAGGAGCTCAGTCAACTTCGTTTGATATTGAAATGATTTAGTTGGAACTCCAATTGTGTTGTAAAAGCCGCTAGGAGGCCCTAAAATGTAAATTATCTCTAAGTTTGTCATGTTCATCCATGGGTAAACATTTAAAATGTTTGCCATATAATGAGTGTTGTTATTCATTTCAAATAGAATTTGTATTTTCTTTGGTCCAGTAATAAAGTGAATGTCTTCCTCTTTTACTGTAACTCTTCCACTGTTCGACTCCACATACGTATCCTCATAATAATCCATTTCATATATGCCAAAAGCCTCAAGATATTGAATGCTAGATGCAAAGGCATGTTCAATTCCATTTATAAACAGTTTTTGTAGTGATTTATTTAGGCTTTTATCCAGTTTTAATAGTAATTTCAAGTTGAAGTTAGTCTCTAATGTGACATGTAATTCACTATTTGTTGATAAGTCCAAATTGTAACTGTTAGTTACTATCAGATTAGAATCTTGACCACAATACATATTCAAATCGCTCTTTATTTTTTTATATTCGTCGCAGTAATTCTTTCTTAATACGGTTAAATATTTTTCTTCTAGCTCGATCGCCGCACTTTGCATCCAGTTGGTTGCCCAAAGGAAGCAAAGGATATACATTTTTACGGAAAACATTTTGGGACAAGCAAACAGAGACCAGGCACAATTTATACTGAATCCACGAAAGTTTTTTTGAACAGTCTGGACCAAGGGAGAATCAGCCACATGATTCACAGTTGATGTGGCTGATTCTACATAGAAACAAATTATTATGTATTTGAGCATAAGCAGTCCCGAACCAATACCAATTGCAGCCAACAAATTTGTTCCACTGGGGTTTGATTGGGGAAATGTATTGATATTTTTGGTTCGACCCCCCCAATGATTCAAGCTTTAATTGAAATGCGCAAAAAATTTTTTAAGATAAAAACTATAAGTTTTGTAAAACCCCGGCATAAGACTTTTAAATTATTACAAAAGGGACCTCTGTACGCATCACCTTATACCCAGTTTTTCAAATGAAGTCTCGGTTCGCGTTTTACGGGTACTTTTGTACTTGCAACACACAACGACAACAATTTTAACTGAGATTTTATTGCTTTAAGATTAAATTAAATTTTGTCCCTAAGATATGGTACTCGACAGCCAAAAACCGTGATATGGAATACCATTCTTAGACTCCCCCATAAATCAATTCATAACAGGCCTAAGCCAGATCTAAAGATAGGCAGATCCGCGTTTTCACTTTTGCCAACGAAGACTTGGTTCGCGGTTTATTGGCAATTTTCTACTAGCAATTGCCTTAGAACAACCGTATATTATTTTACATATATATACTAGCAAATATCCCGTCACGCTTCGCTGCGCCTTTTACAGTGATAATGCAATGCACACCCTAATCCCACCAATTTTAAACCCAGTTTCCACTTACATCCCAGCCACATACCACCCACATTCCACCCACTTCACGCCCACTTCCCATCCACTTTTAACCCACTTGCCACCCACCTCCAAAACAACTTACCACCCACAACCCATTCACTTCCCAGTGGGCATTCCGGCGGTATTTCCAACATCGGAAAATTAAAACTCAAATGAATTCTCATTTTGACCTTACAAACCGAGTTTCAAGCTAATCGGAAGAAAAATAGTTTTTTGCATGCAGAATTTTCCGGCCATTTTCCTCGTGGGTGGATTTTCCGATATTGAAAAATCACATTTCAAATTATTTCGCATTCAGTCCCTACAAACCGTATTGCAAGCCAATGGGATGACAAATAGTTTTTTTCAAGCAGAATTTTCCGGGAATTTTCCGACCATTGGGTCAAATTTTGCAACATCGGAAAATTTTTGATGTGAAACATCTTTAATTTCGGTACGGACGATTTTAGTAGGAGTAAAATTTGACTTCAGCGTCACGTGACGCTGACGTCGTTCATATTTTGTGTTGTTGTTTTGCGGATTTTCCTGGCAAACACACACAGACATAAGAGGATAAGCAGATGGGGGAAGTGAAGAAGTAGGATAGATGCCGAAAAGGGGTAACTGGGTGGGTTCTGGGACAGATCTGGGTGGGATCTGGGTGTGGAATCTGGGCGGGAACTAAGTGAGATCGGCGTAGGTTCTGAGTGGGATCTAAATTGATTAGCTCTGGGCGAGAATTGAGTGGGATCTGGTTGGGCTCCGGTTGGGATCTAGACGGGACCTGGTCGGGATCTGGGTGGGATCTGGAAGGGAACTGGGCGGGATCTGGGTTGGATCTGGAAGAGATCGTGGTGGGATCTGGGTGGGATCTGGAAGGGAACTGGGTGGGATCTCGGCGGGATCTGAAAAGGATCGGTGTGGGATCTTGGTGGGATCTGGGTGGGATCTGGAAGGGATCTGGATGGTATCTGGATAGCATCTGTGTGGGATCTTGGATTTAAGCGGGATCTGGATGGGATCTGAATGGGAATTGGGAGGGCTGTGAGTGGTATCTAGGCGGGATCTTTGTTGGATCTGGGTATGACCTTTGTGTGATCTAGATGGGTTCTGGAAGGGATCTGCATAGGATCTGGGTGTAATCTGTGTGAGATCTAGTTGGGATTTGTGTGGTATCTGAGTAGTATCCGGGAACGATCTAGGTAGGATCTGGGAGGGATATGAGTGGGATCTTGGATCTCACCTTGGTGACATCTTGGAGGGTGAAACATCATCATTTATCTATAGATCCGCACAATAAACATTCTGAAAAAATGAAAGAACACTACTCTCCGTTCATTTTCGTATTGCGAAAGTGTGCCCTTACTGATTTATATACTATTGAGAGAGCTTGTGACTTGAAAATAAGCTCTATAACTAAGCGTCATGTTTCACATCAAAGACTCGTGAGTGCTAGCGCCACTCACATCTTTTTTTTTTTTTTAATTTAACCATCTTTTAAACTGCATCACTAGTTTGTTTAATGTTCATTGAAATTTTAAGAGTTATAACGCGTTTTTTACAAAATTTATTTATATGTATTATATGGTACCTCAACAAGCAAATGCAAAGCCAAAACCCTTGGTTTATGCTTATAAAAGTAAAATGTGGTCATTTTTCTTTTAAATGTTGACTTGAAAACTAAGAATATCAAGGTTATTGACCATGTTATAAGTAAAAATCGAAATCAATACGGAAAATCCCATTTTTGGGGGGAAACTCGATTTATGCGACCTTTAAGCGTCTTTCGAAAAATCTGAAAAAAATCTCAATAGTACTTAAAAAAAGAAAATTCTCGAGCAAAAAATTGGATATATTCAGTTTCACGGACGTGCTAGCGCGATTTTTCTCATTTTGACATTGAATTTGCTTAATTTTTAAAAAAAAAAATGTACTTTCGCTATGTAAAATCTTTCTGATGGTAAAAAGGGGTTTACAAGAATGCATAAGAAACCATGAGAAACTATGCCAATGCAATTAACTGTAAGTTTTTTCTTCGCATTATAGCAAAAAATGTCACGTTCGACATGTCACGTATCGACAGAGATAAATATTATTTTACAAAAAATGAACTTAAGATTTTTAAATCAAATAATATACATTTCAAAGAACTATTCATCCATAAGATATTAAAACTATTTGGGCTTAGCTATTGTGTTAGGTTTCGCTAAGCGTTGTCTTTATATAGCTGGTCCCCAAAACCACTTCTGTTTTTGTCACGTTCGAATAACTTCCAATTTTGTCATTATTTTGGAAACCGAATTTCACTTGATATACACTTTAACACTAATATAAGTGCTTGCTAAGAGCTTTATTATAAAGTAAAAAACGAATTAAAAATTCGATTTACTTTGACTTTTTTTCACTTTCATACTTTGCTTGACTCCATGTAACGTTTCTGAGGCGAGTTTTGGCTCAAAATAGAAGTGAACCTACCGAAAAAATTTAAAAAAAATTTACTTAATCTGAAAAATTTTAAAAAAATTAAAATTTTTTTTAGATTTTTTTTAATTCCTTTTTTGAGGGCGATCGCGCATCCACTAAATGAAGTCCGATCGCTGCCAAACTTTTTAATATATCTATTGGGACTAAAACGAAACTTTTTCCGCCCGGGATTTTGAAATCAGAAAAAAGAAGATTATATAAGGGCCAGTCTACTGTACAATTGAGACACGCATGCACAATAGGTAGGACCCCATGAGTGTTCATTGCAACCCCTCTACAAAATAGAATAAATAGTATTTATAAGTAGATTTATCTTAAAAAAGAAGACAAAATAACAGAACTTGAAATGAAATCTCGATTGGAGACTAGATTTAAGAATAAAATTTATATTACTTAATTTAGTTGGTAATATAACTAAATGAAAAACAAACCCCATGAGTAAGAAATTTTTAAGTTCATGCTCTCACCCATCTATCTGAAACTTCGATACTCGTAAAAAAAAAAAAAGTTAAATAAGTCGAGTTTTAACGGGCGCGAATAGTCTCTAAAGTATTTGTATATAACTCATACGCAGTGGTGCCTATTTTTTCATTCATAAATAGTGGGCGATGATTGTTTTTTTTAAAAACATTGAAATAAAAAATATTAAAAGACTACTATTATGTGTTATTTCAATAGATGGAAGCAATTGATCTTAAATTTTGCATTCAATGAACATATCGTATGAGTAATTTTTTATCAAAACTTTAAGGCTCTGTCGCGTTTATTTAAAATAAAAATAGAATTTTTTGATTTTCACAATTATTAATTATATTCCAAATACTAGCTTTGGGAATGCTGAGACCTGTATTTTTCATTTTGCCGTTTCGGGGTCCAGTCTAATGCACGCACACATACACAAACTGACTCACACGCCTTAGCTGCCTGCAACAAGTACGCAAGCTTCCCCCCGCTCCGCAACTTTGATGATATTGCTCGGACCTGATTATCCTTTTCAAAATAGAAAGATTAAAGGACTAAAGCTAAGTCCACACATTCAAATTAATTTGTCAAATATGGCGAAACTTGTAATGATTGTCCGAGTATTTTAATTGCTAGGACTTTTGTAAATCAGTTTGGATACCTAATTTGGATAAGAATTAGCATAATGGAGTAAGATAAAGTAGAATAATACATTTTTATCACATGATCAGAAAAATTGCAAAAGAATTATCGCACTGTTGTCCATATATAATAATAATAAAAAATCAGTCCCGCAGAAATTGTGTTTGAGGTTACAATTGCGTTTTTATTGTAAGTACATAAATAATAAGAACTTGAATTTAACTTTAATTTAAAAAATGTCTTTGATCAGATGGCCGAATCATTTTTAAAAGTACTTCACGACGAGCCTCCGGCAAATCAAGCACGCAGTCGCCCACGAGTGTCCAGACCCTTAAGCGAAGAGGACACCTGCCAATTATTCAAATAAAAATATGAGAGCGAATGATTGGGCAGATATTGTCGAAGAGGTCGAAGGCAAGTTTGAGGAAGCGGAGTTAAGGGGAAAAATGCGGCCAGAGCAAAGGGAAAATCCGGGCAAGGATTGGAGAAGGCGATGTCTAGTTGATACTTCGGTGTGATGCATTTTGTTGGCGTCGCGGAAAAAGATGACTCAACCACAGCTGGTGCCATATTGGACACCATGAAAGTAGCAGTTAAGACCTTTAGCCGGATGGACGATGACGACGTGAACACATCAGGAACTCAAGCAGATGACAAAGGAAGATTATGATTATTATGTTATTAATTATTTTGATTATTTATTTAAATTCTATTGTACTGAAAAGGTAGTTCACCTTCCTTTACAAAGTATTCCGCAAACTCTTGCCTTATTTCTTTTGGCTCGATTGCCAGATATGAACGGTGTGCGCTTAATTCTAAAAAAAATTATTTCCCTCTGCGTTTCTCCACTCTCTCCTGGGATAAATGTTCCATCTGGGGCCTCGCGATCAACCAAGTTTTGCGGTCAAATAGTTTGAATTCTTATCAATTAAGAAATTGTGGAGAGCACAACACGCTGCCGTAAGTGTTCGAGTCTTATCGGGATTCAATGCGGAACCGTGCAGAGATAGAATATCAAAGGCATTCTCTCTGGGCATCAGCTAGGCCCATTAAAACGATGCTGTGACTACCTAGGTAAATAGAACGAGAGCGTAAGTTAAAGACGGCTCTAACCGACTTCGATATACCCGTTACTCATGAAAAACATGTTTAACAGTGTTCGTGCGTTCCCTAGGGTGGCCATCCAAAAAGTATGCAACCTTTTTTTATTTTGCTCATAACTTGAGAACCGTTCATCCGATCTTTATTATTTCTTGGGCAAATCGATTCGATTTGCTAGTTACTAACTATCTCTAAAAGGTACGAATCGTTTATCTTCAAAACTGTTGGAGATATAACGTTTTTTTTTCAAATTGCCGGGGCGGGAGGAGGCGTGGCCAAAATTTGAAACAAACTTGATCTGCGTGCCGATAAAAGAAGCATTTGTCCCTTACATGTCAAATCTCTGTCTCTTACCAAAAATCAATTTGCTGCAGCTTAAGTTAAAATGAAACTTGTCAAGAAAAACGAAAAAATTTCCCAAAATGTTAAAATACCTAAGAATTATGAAGAATAAATAAATGGCAATTGAAGACGCTTATGTAAGAAGTGTAGAGATATGTGGTGTCCCAAAAACCGCGAAATTTACTAAATTGCATAATGAGTTCAGATTATCATAAAGATTTGATAGGTGTCGGTCAAACGATTTCATCGATCAAAAATCGCAAAATTTGCAAAATTTTATAATAATTTTAGGTTTATATTTAAAAGGGGGCGTACCAGCGCATGTCGGGTACCTGTATCCAGTAACTAAATAAAAGATTACACAATAAAAATTGTATTAAAAGCATTAAATTATATTTATTTATTAAAGTCGACTGTTTTAAAGAAGGCTTATCATCTAAGGAAGCCTAATAAAGAAAACCTAACAAAATTACAAAATAAACTAATAACGACTCCGACACGATGGGGGAATTTTATTTGCCCGTCCGGCCAGCTATGCCCCGATTCACAGCCAATTGTAGTCAGAGACGTTATTAGAGCTAGCGGAAACCTTAATAATATACAGATCGAGAAAAGGGGGAAAACCCAAAATTTATAGATAAATAGAAACAAAGAAAAAATATATATATTATATAATATTAATAAAAAATAAAAATAAAACAATCTAAAAGTTAACTATACAAATTAAAATAATACAAAATGTTTTATATATTCGTTAACATTTTAAACAATAGATTTTTAATACCCAAATAATAATAAATAAATAAAACTTAAATTTTGAAAAATAAGGACTTAACATTCAACATTTTTAATTTTCCAATCAAACATCATTCATTTCAATCAGCTCCCCCCCCCATTATCTGCAGCTACTTCGTTCCCTAGTCTATCGTGTGGCATTGCATAGATCAATTTGTTCCAAAAATTTGGATCATCACGTTTCAGATATGTATTCAAAATCATATAATTCTTTAACTCTGAATCCAAACGATCGAAATTCTCCACTTCTGGATAGACAACAATAATTAAACGTTTAAACCTATCCTTGGAAGCCTCATGCATGGCCTTACGTAACTCCAAACGACCCCAATTGGAAGTTATGAAGTTCATGGTCATCAGAATGATGACTCTCCTCGAATCGTCAATGGACTGAAAAATGCAATGGGGAATCGGCACTCCAATTAGCCAATCACGTTCATAGAAGCAAATCCGAAATTTATGTCGACCATTCTCCAACCTGTCTATAAACTCGGCTACTAAATCCGAATCTTTGTGGTTGTAGGCCAGAAAGCCATCAAACCTCTTGTGTTTGTCCAGGTCAGGTCGAGCGGAAAAGAACAAAAGTATGTCGTTTTCATAGAGCCACATTAAGATGGACTGTTTAAAGCATTGTAGAATTTTAAAAAGGACAAAAAACAGGACGAAAACTATTATAATCGTAACGAATATGAACACATAAAATCCCAGACACACATTCGCCTCCTCAATTTGGGATAGCATCCTTAGATCTCTGCACTTGGTAGAATTTAAATCAGAAATGCTGGCAAATAAAATTCTTTTTAATTTGAGAAAATGTTTTTCATTGCAATCGCAAGTCCAAGGATTTTCAGAAATCCAAAGCTTAATGTTCTGATCTCTTTGGATAAGGAAATCGGTTATGGTTACTGGAAGAGAACTCAATCTATTATTTCTAATATCTAAATATGTAATATTAAGGGGAAGAAGCTCAATTGTGTTTAAATGATTGTTGGCTAAATGCAGTTCGTGCAGATTTGTATAGCCTGGTAAAGGGTCAAGGGGTAGACTGTCTAAATAGTTGTTGGCGAATAACAGAGAGACTGTAAAGTTCTTTGGATTTGGTAAACTGGGTATTTTAGTAAGTCCTTGGTTAGTACAGTTGACTATCAACTGCATTGAATTATAGTCTAGACAGCAAACGCATTCTTTGGGACAATCCACCCCTTCACGCTTGAGAGCCTCGTAATAGCCATTGGGTTCATGTATTTTTAAAAAGTTGGAGAATAACCTTGACTTACAATCGCATTTCCATGGATTGCCTGATAATTGAATCATCCTTACACTATTTGGAAAACGATCTGAGAAAAACTGTATTAAACTGTCATCTAGAGTCTCTAAACTATTGTTCCTTAAGTCCAAGTAGGTGATATTGGGAGGCAGCTGATCTATGCTTAAGTGCGTAAGATTATTATTATTTAAATGCAGCTTCTGTAGTGAAGAATTTAGCAATATTGGAAGAGCCTCAAGTTGGTTGTTATTAAGTAGAAGAGTCGAGTTGAAGGGAAAATTATTTGAAAAATTAGAAAGTAGTGTTAGGTTACTATTTTGGCAATTGATTACAAATTCTTCGGTAGTTTGATTGAAACAGCCATGACAGCTCTCAGGACAAGGTTCCCTTAAAAATTCATTATGATTTTTACCCATTACTAACGAGGTTAGATCAACTAATAAATGTGAGTATTGACAGAAACTGATAAAGGTTTTTCTAGATTTCATAACATAAAAGTAATTCGACAGAGATCTTTCTATGATCTTATTGGGAGTTTCAAAGTTGTTGCTGATATTCAAATGGGTTAGTCCAGGTGGCAGGAGATCAATGTTCAGCGTAGTTAGGTTGTTATTGAACAAATCAAGTTGTTTAAGATTCGAGAATCCTCCTTTTGAGTTTTTGAGGGGTAAAACGCTGAGATTGTTATGTCCAAACAGAAGAACTGGATTGCCGAAGATTGGTGTAGGCAGCTCGGGAACATCCGTCAGTCCCTGACCAGTGCAGTTAATATAAAACTTGTCGGTGTCATCGTGGAAAGTACAATTGCAGCTGTTAGGACAGCGACTGCCATCTTTACCTAGAGTAAACTTACAAAACTCTGGGATTTTTATCCATTGGTTTCCCACTTTGAGATCGCACAAAAAAGCTGTCAGTTTGTTGTAGGGAATGTATTTTTCAGGTGGAACAGCTAACATCTCAAGTTTAGTGTATTTCCGAAAAACTTCCAGATCAACTATCTCTCCGATATCAAGTAAAATTAGTTTCAAATTAGTTTGAAGGATGGGTGAACTGTAATGAAACCATTATTTTATAATTTTAGTTTAGAAACAATATATGAAGTTCAATTAACAAACCTTAAAAATGTTTGATCCTTAACAATTGTGTTGATAAAAGACAAATTTATTAAATTTGTTAAGTTATCAAAGGTTGTGTCTTTGATGTTATCAATTATTAAGTTTTCAAAAAGGAGCTCAGTCAACTTCATTTGATATTGAAATGATTTAGTTGGAACTCCAATTGTGTTGTAAGAGCCGCTAGGAGGCCCTAAAATATAAATTATCTCTAAGTTTGTCATATTTATCCATGGATAAACATTTAAAATGTTCGACATATAATGAGTTTTGTTTGTCATATCAAATATTATTTTTATTTTTATTGGTCCATTTTTAATATGAACTTGTTCCTCAATAACAGACACTGATCCACGTTGATACTGCGTATGCTTATCCTCATATTGTTCCACTTCACATATGCCAAAAGCCTTAAGGTATTGAATGCTGGGCACAAAGTCATGATCATTTCCGTGGACAGTCACTTCTCGTAGTGTTTTATTTTGGTTGGTCTCCAGTTTTAATAGTGATTCCAAGTTGACGTTAGTCTTCAACAATACATCTAATTCACTTATTTTGTTTATTTGCAAAGAATAGCTGGGAGTTTCTATATCAGTAGAGTTTTGATTACAAAAATTAACCAAATAGCTCTTTATTTGTAAATATTCGTCACAGTAATTGTCTCTAAACACGGTTAAATATTTTTCTTCTAGCTCGATCGCCGCACTTTCCATCCAATTGGTTGCCCAAAGTAAGCAAAGAATATATATTTTTATGGAAAACATTTTTGACTAACAATCAGAGACGAAGAACAATTTATACTGAATCCAAGAAAGATTTTTTGAACAGTCTGGACCAGTGAATGTGATTGTTTTGTTCTTAAGCATTTACAGTCCAATACCAAAAAAATTAATCTTAATTGTTCCTCAGGGATTTGTGTGTTGAAATTGATTGCTATGTTGCTTAAAATTTTTAAGGCAAGAAATGGAATTATTAACAAAGCCAACAATTACTTATTTTTTTACTTTTGCATTAAAATTATTATTTTTTTTATTTTTGCCTTAGTAGCTTTAGGGGCGGAAATGTGTCTCATGGGTTAGTTTATAGAGACTAGAAAGTCTTACCAAGATTCAATGTATTCAAGATTCAATTTCTAAAGTCCTTAAGCAACACACTCAAATGAATATATTCTGCAAAATCTATATATATAAAAAAGTTCAACCTGACTGACTGACTGACTGACTGGTGACCGTCGTACAGCCTAAGCCATAAAAGATAGGAAGATGAGATTTTCACAGTAGTTTTATCTTATGCTGAAAGTGAGTACTAAGAACGGATTTTGGAAAATTCTGTCGGCAAATGTGGAAAATTCGCGGAAAACGGTTGTATGAAACTTTTTTGTTTTTCATCCGATCAAGTTCAAACTCATTTTCAAAGATCTATATGAAAATTCGACAACAACTGCATACCAATCTTCCGGAAAATTCACACCGCTGGGTGGAAAGTGGGTGGTCAAGGTTGTATGGGCGAAACTTTAGTTGCCAGCGATTGGCACCAAACTTATTTTCAAAATTACACATAACAAAACATAAGTTGTAAGCATAGTACGCGAAATAGAGATTTTGAAAAATCCGCACAAGAGGAAATTGGCCGGAAAATTCTGAATCCAAAAAAGTTTTTATCATACGATTGGCTTGAAACTCGGTTTGTAAGGACAAAATACGAAATAGTTTAAAATGTTATATTCCGAAGTTTGAAAATTTGACCTGACGGTCGAAAAATTCCCGGAAAATTCTGCATAAAAAAAACTATTTTCCATCCGATTGGCTTGAAACTCGGTTTGTAAGGACAAAATACGAAATAATTTGTAATGTGATTTTTCAATGTCGGAAAAGCCGCCCAAGAGGAAAATGGCCGGAAAATTCTGCATGCAAAAACTATTTTTCATACGATTAGCTTGAAACTCGGATTGTAAGGTCAAAATGAGAATTTATTTTGTTTTTAATTCTCCGATGTTGGAACTATCGCCGGGATGCTCACTGTGAAGTGAATGGGATGTGGGTGGGATGTGGGTGGAAAGTTGTTTTGGAAGTGGGTGGTAAGTGGATGTAAAGTGGGTGAAATGTGGCAGGAGGTGGGTGGGATGCGGGAGGGATGTGGGTGGGATGTGGGCGGGAAGTGGGCGGGAAGTGGACGGGAAGACGGCAGGAGGTGTGTGGTATGTGGGTGGGAAGTGGGCGGGAAGTGGGATGTGGGTAAGTGGTGGGATGTAGGGTGGGATGTAGGTGGGAAGTGGGTGGGTGGAATGTGGCGGTAAGTGGGAGGAATGTGGGTGGCAAGTGGGTGGAATGTGGGTGGGATGTGGGCGGATAGTGGGTGCGAAGTGGGTGGGATTGAAATGGGAGGTGGATGGGATGTGGGTGGAATGTGGCGGTAAGTGGGAGGGATGTGGGTGGGATGTGGGTGGGATGTAAATGGTAAGTGATCGGGATTTGGGCGGGAAGAGGTCGGGAAGTTTGCGGTATGTTGGTGGCAAGTGGGTGGAATGTGGGTGGGATGAAGGTGCGAAGTGGGCGGAAAGTGGGTGGGATGTGGGCTGGAAGTGGATGGGATGTGGGTGGGAAGTGGGTGGGATGGAAATGGGAAGTGGATGGGATGTGGGTGGAATGTGGGTGGGAAGTGGGCGGAAAGTGTGTGCGAAGTGGGCGGAAAGTGGGTGGAATGTGGGCCTGAAGTGGGTGGTAAGTGGGTGTGCGTTGTTGAAGGCGCAGCGAAGCGTGACGGGCTATTTGCTAGTATATATCATAAAATTTTTTAACTAACATTTTACAGAAAACTGTAAGACGGTTGATAAATTGCGAGATGATAAATCTTGTTTTAAGATTTTTAATCTCACTTCAAGGGTTTTCAATCTTGTTTTTACAAAATTGAAAGTTTCTCGAAAAGGGATTTTCAATCTAGATGTTATGTTTTTACCAAAGGCATTCTCTCTGGGCATCAGCTAGGCCCATTAAAACGATGCTGTGACTACCTAGGTAAATAGAAAAAGATTTTTATCTAGTGTAAGCAAAAACAACCTGCAGGGATAATATTACCTTTATAATTGAAAAATATGCTTCCGGAATTCGGGGGAGCATTCATAACGACATGCAATTAGGAAAATTCCATAGGGACATGAAGTCATTGGCAATAAATTGCCATTTAAGCTCAGTCGAAGGAAACTAAAAATAATTTAAAGGAGTATTTCTCATGTCGACTCTGTGTTTTGGACCTATTCAAAAAAAAATTTTAGTGTAAAAAATCCATTTGCTGAAGCTTAAGTTAAAATGAAACTTGTCAAAAAAAACACAAAATTTGCTAAAATGTTAAAATACCTAAGAATTATGAAGAATAAATAGATGGCAATTGAAGATGCTTATGTAAGAAGTGTAGAGATATGTGGTGTCCCAAAAATCGCGAAATTTACTAAATTTACTAAATTGCATAATGAGTTCAGGTTATCATAAAGATTTGATAGGTGTCGGTCAAACGATTTCATCGATCAAAAATCGCAAAATTTGCAAAATTTTATAATAATTTTAGGTTTATATTTATAAGGGGGCGTACCAGCGCATGTCGGGTACCTGTATCCAGTAACTAAATAAAAGATTACACAATAAAAATTGTATTAAAAGAATTAAATTATATTTATTTATTAAAGTCGACTGTTTTAAAGAAGGCTTATCATCTAAGGAAGCCTAACAAAGAAAACCTAACAAAATTACAAAATAAACTAATAACGACTCCGACACGATGGGGGAGTTTTATTTGCCCGTCCGGCCAGCTATGCCCCGATTCACAGCCAATTGTAGTCAGAGACGTTATTAGAGCTAGCAAAAACCTTAATTATATACAGATCGAGAAAAGGGGAAAACGAAAATGTATAGATAAATAGGAACAAAGAAAAAATATATATATTTTATAATATTAATAAAAAATAAAAATAAAACAATCTAAAAGTTAACTATACAAATTAAAATAATACAAAATGTTTTATATATTCGTTAACATTTTAAACAATAGATTTTTAATACCCAAATAATAATAAATAAATAAAACTTAAATTTTGAAAGAGAAGGACCTAACATTCCAAACTTTTAATTTTCCAATCAAACCTCATTCATTTCAATTAGCTCCCCCCCATTATCTGCAGCTACTTCGTTCCCTAGTCTGTCATGTGGCATTGCATAGATCAATTTGTTCCAAAAATTTGGATCATCACGTTTCAGATATGTATTCAAAATCATATAATTCTTTAACTCTGAATCCAAACGATCGAAATTCTCCACTTCTGGATAGACAACAATAATTAACCGTTTAAATCTGTCCTTGGAAGCCTCATGCATGGCCTTACGTAACTCCAAACGACCCCAATTGGAAGTTATGAAGTTCATGGTCATCAGAATGATGACTCGCCTGGAGTCGTCAATGGACTGAAAAATGCACTCGGGTATAGACACTCCAATTAGCCAATCACGTTCATAGAAGCAAATCCGAAATTTATGTCGACCATTCTCCAACCTGTCTATATACTCGGCTACTAAATCCGAATCTTTGTGGTTGTAAGCCAGAAAGCCATCAAACCTCTTGTGTTTGTCCAGGTCAGGTCGAGCGGAAAAGAACAAAAGTATTTCATTTTCATAGAGCCACATTAAGATGGACTGTTTAAAGCATTGTAGAATTTTAAAAAGGACAAAAAAAAGGACGAAAACTATTAAAATCGTAACGAATATGAACACATAAAATCCCAGACACACATCCGCCTCCTCAATTAGGGATAGCATCCTTAGATCTCTGCACTTGGTAGAATTTAAATCAGAAATGCTGGCAAATAAAATTCTTTTTAATTTAAGAAAATGTTTTTCATTGCAATCGCAAGTCCAAGGATTTTCGGAAATCCAAAGTTTAATGTTCGGATTTCTTTGGATAAGGAAATCGGTTATGGTTTCTGGAAGAGAACTCAATCTATTATTTCTAATATCTAAAACGATAATATCATCAGGCAGGTGCTCAATTGTCTTTAAACGATTGTTAGCTAAATGTAATTCGTGCAAATTTCTATAGCCTGGTGCAGGGTCTAGGGGTAAACTCTCTAAATAGTTGTTTGCGAATAACAAAGAGACTTTAAAGTCCTTGGTAATGTTTAAACTGGGTATTTTAGTAAGTCTTTGGTTAGTGCAGTTGACTATCAATTGCCTTGAATCATAATCTAGACAGCAAACGCATTCTTTGGGACAATCCACCCCTTCACGCTTTAGAGCTTCCAAATAGCCATTGGGTTCATGGATTTTTAGAAAGTGGGAGAATAACTTTGACTTGCAATCACATTTCCAAGGATTGCCCCCTAATTGAATCATCCCTACTCTATTTGGAAAACGATCTAAGAGAAACTGTATTAAACTGTCGTCTAGAGTTTCCAATCTATTGTTTCTTAAGTCCAAGTAGGTGATATTCGGAGGCAGCTGATCTATGCTGAGGTACGTAAGATTATTATTATTGAAATGCAAATACTTTAGTGTGGAATTTCGAAATTTTGGGATAGCCCCAAGTTGGTTGTTGTTAAGAAGAAGTGCTGAGTTTTCGGGTAAATTATTTGAAAAATTAGAAAGTATTGTTAAGTTCAAATTTTTACAATCGATCATAAACTGCTCGCTAGTTTGATTGAAACAGCAGTGACAGCTCTCTGGACAGGGTTCCCTAATAAATTTGCTTCCTCCCTTTTCACCCACAACTAAGGTTTCTAGATAAACTAATAAATGTGAGTATTGACAGCAACTGATCCAGGTATTTCTAGATTTCATAAAATAAAAGTAATTCGACAGATGTCTTTCCATGATCTTATTTGGAGTTTCAAAGTTGTTGCTGATATTCAAATGGGTTAGTCCAGGTGGCAGCAGATCAATGTTCAGCGTAGTCAGGTTATTATTAGACAAATCGAGTTCTTCAAGGATCGCGAATCCTCCTGTTGAGTTTTTGTTGGGTAAAACGCTGATATTGTTATTTCCAAACAGAAGTACTGGACTACCATAGATTGGTGTAGGCAGCTCCGGAATATGTGTTAGCCTTTGCCCAGTGCAGTTAATGAAAAAAAAGCTGTTTTGATAGTTCAAAAAACACTTGCACCTTCTAGGACATCGCCTGCCATCTGTACCGAGCGTAAACTTACAAATCTTTGGATCTGGTATCATTTGGTTTTCCTTTTTTACCTCGCACAGAAAAGCCGTCAGTTGTGGGCAGGGAACATGTTTGTCAGTTGGAACATCTATTTTCATAAGTTTAGTGTATTTCCGAAAAACTTCCATCTTAACTTGGTTTCCGATATCAAGTAAAATTTCCTCCAAATTACTTCGAAGGGTGGGTGAACTGCAATTTAAAGAAATATTTTATAATTGAAGTACGTTAGCAACATATGAAATTTAATAAACCAACCTTAAAAATGTTTGATCCTCAACAATTGTGTTGACAAAATACAATGATTTTAGATTCGTCAAGTGTTCAAAGGTAGCGACGTTTAGGTTTTCAATTATTAAATTTGAGAAATAGAGATAAGTTAAGTTAATTTGATTTTGAAATTGGTTACTAGAAATTGTAATTGTATTGAAAGAGCCGCTCAAAGGTCCTTCAAATATAAGTGACTTCAAGTTGGTCATATTCATCCAGTGGAAAACATTTAAAATGTTTGACATATAATGAGTGTTATTAATCATATCGAATTGTATTTTTATTTGCCATGGTCCATTTCTAAAGTGAACGTACAGCTCATTAACTGTAACAATTCCTCCGTGAGAATCCAAAAGCGAATCCACATATGATTCAACTTCAAATATTCCAAAAGCCTCGAGATATTGATTGCTTGGCACAAAGGCATGATCCTTTCCATATATAGAAATTTTTCGTAGTGATTTAGTTGTAGTGTAGTCCAGTTTTGATAGCAATTCCACATTCGCGGCATTATTTTTTACAGTGACATCTAATACACCATCAGACGGTAATTCCATATAGTAATTTTTAGTTGCTATATTATTAGAGTCTTGTTCACAAAACATTTTTTTCTGGAATTCTTCACAATAGTCTTTTCTGAATTCTGTTAAATATTCTTCTTGGGTCGGCGTGAGATGCATACAAGTTGTGGCCAAAAGTAAGCAAAGAATTTGTATTTTATTGGTGAACATTTTGGACGTGGAATCAGAGACGAAGCACAATTTATACTGAATCCACGAAAGATTTTTTAAACAGTCTGGACCAGTCTGGATGTGGTTGAGTCACACGGATTCGATAAACGAAATCTCAATAGAAAGTAATTTTTATTTTGTTATTTTAACATTAACTGTCGCATAACGAAAATTTGCATCGAGCAGAACAATTCCACATGGATTTGATGGCCGAAATTTACTGCTAAGTTTTAAGCTCTTATTGGAATGAGCGAAAAATTTTAAAGGATAAGAAATGGAATTTTTGAGACAGCTAAAAACGGCTAGCTAAAGCACAGCCAAAAGGAAACGGAGTAAAAACCCCTTATACAGGCAGATGATAATTTTATACATTTTTACGTTGGTTGGTTTTTCTTAGTTGTTCTACCTTAAATATCAATTTTTCGAGAACGTAAATCTAAAAAAACTTGAACAACTTTAACTTTGTGGCCTTGCTTTATATGGGCATTTCCACCAAAAGGCCCACCGGGACCAATAAATTTAAAGTGGTTAAAAACATTATATTTTATTGTTTTCTCATACGAAAACAATCTTCCATTAACTTATCACACGTTTCGAAAAATTCGGTTTTACGGCCAACATTAATTTGGCTTATTTTTATACACTTGAAAACTATACACTCAGAAAAATAACCAAGAACATTGCTCTTGAATCAAGCGGTTTTAATAGTACGGCCAGTATACTTGATTCAAATACAATATTCTTATTTCAAGTACGATTTTTCCAATACCGAAATAATGGTTTTAAGATTGTTTCGGGATATACATTTCGAACTATTATAAAATGTTTTTGGCCATATATGGCTGTCAAAAAAGTCTTGCGGTAATCCCGCAAGCATGTCTTTGCAAGCGCGTAGTTCTAGTTGTATTCGTCGCATCGGTTCACGCTAGAGCTTTTTGGAAAGCTCTTTTCACGCGCTAACACGTATTTGATTTATTGTTTTTTTGTTTATAGTCGTTCGTGAGTTATATCGTCGCAAACATGGAGCAAAATAAAGAGAAAATACGGCATATTTTACAGTACTACAACGATAAAGGCAAAAATGCATCTCATGCTGCCAATACAATTTGTGCAGTTTATGGACCCGATACAGTTTCCATTTCCACCGCACAACGATGGTTTCACCGTTTTCGTTCTGGTGCAGAGGTGATCGAAGATGCGCCACGGTCCGGAAGGTCTGTCGTCGAAAATTGCGATAAAATCGCTGAATTGATCGAAAGAGACCGGCACAGTAGCAGCCGTAGCATCGGCCAAGAGCTGGGCATGAGTCATCAAACCGTTATAAACCATTTGAAGAAGATTGGATTCAAAAAGAAGCTCGACGTATGGGTGCCACACGACTTGACGCAAAAAAACATTTTTGGCCGTATGGATGCATGCGAATCGCTTCTGAATCGCAACAAAATCGACCCGTTTTTGAAGCGGATGGTGACTGGCGATGAAAAGTGGGTCACTTACGACAACGTGAAGCGCGAACGGTCGTGGTCGAAAAGCGGTGAAGCTGCCCAGACGGTGGCCAAGCCTGGATTGACGGCCAGGAAGGTTCTTCTTTGTGTTTGGTGGGATTGGCAGGGAATCATCCACTATGAGCTGCTCCTCTATGGCCAAACGCTCAATTCGGACCTGTTCTGCAAACAACTGGACCGCTTCAATGCAGCACTCATGCAGAAGAGGCCATCTTTGATCAACAGAGGCCGAATTGTCTTCCATCAGGACAGCGCCAGGCCACACACATCTTTGGTGACGCGCCAGAAGCTCCGGGAGCTCGGATGGGAGGTTCTTTTGCATCCACCGCATAGTCCGGATCTCGCACCAAGTGATTACCACCTATTTCTGTCCATGGCGAACGAGCTTGGTAGTCGGAAGTTGGCCACAAGAGAGTCCTGTGAAAATTGGCTCTCCGAGTTTTTTGCCAATAGGGAAGCGAGCTTCTATAAGAGGGGCATTATGAAGTTGGCATCTCGTTGGGAACTCGTCATCGAACAAAACGGAGCATATTTGACTAAAATCGCATTATTATATCCAATTTTATGAACAATTGAAAATTCAATAAAAATACCGCAAGACTTTTTTGTTAAAAGGGGGCGTACCAGCGCATGTCGAATACCTGTATCCAGTAACTAAATAAAAGATTACACAATAAAATTTTTATTAAAATAATTAAATTATATTTATTTATACTTTAAAACTGTTTTAAAGAAGGCTTATCATCTAAGGAAGCCTAACAAAGAAAACCTAACCAAATTACAAAATAAACTAATAACGACTCCGACACGATGGGGGAATTTTATTTGCCCGTCCGGCCAGCTATGCCCCGATTCACAGCCAATTGTAGTCAGAGACGTTATTAGAGCTAGCGAAAACCTTAATTATATACAGATCGAGAAAGGGGAAAACGAAAATGTATAGATAAATAGGAACTAAGAAAAAGTATGTAAAATTAAATAAATATAATAAAATAAAATCTAAATAAAACAGAGATGAAAAAGAACTCAAGAAAATAAAACTATCTAAAATTTAACTCTAAACATAACATTTTGAACCACAGATATTTAATACCCAACCTATATACAAGTTATAATATAAATAAATACTCCTTAAATTTTGAAAAAAGGACAGTCACTACTCGTTCATTTCAATCAGCTCCTCCCCCATTATCTGTAGCTACTTCGCTCCCTAGTCTGTCATGTGGCATTGCATAGATCAATTTGTTCCAAAAATTTGGATCATCACGTTTCAGATATGTATTCAAAATCATATAATTCTTTAACTCTGAATCCAAACGATCGAAATTCTCCACTTCTGGATAGACTACAATAATTAAACGCTTAAATCTATCCTTGGAAGCCTCATGCATGGCCTTACGTAACTCCAAACGACCCCAACTGGAAGTTATGAAGTTCATGGTCATCAGAATGATGACTCTCCTCGAATCGTCAATGGACTGAAAAATGCAATGGGGTATCGGCACTCCAATTAGCCAATCACGTTCATAGAAGCAAATCCGAAATTTATGTCGACCATTCTCCAATCTGTCTATATACTCGGCTACTAAGTCCGAATCTTTGTGGTTGTAGGCCAGGAAGCCATCAAACCTTTTGTAACTGTCCAGGTCAGGTCGAGCGGAAAAGAACAAAAACATGTCCTTTTCATAGAGCCACCTTAGGATGGACATTTTATAGCATTGTAGAATTTTAAAAAGGACAAAAAACAGGACGAAAACTATTATAATAGTAACGAATATGAACACATAAAATCCAAGACACACATCCGCCTCCTCAATTAGGGATAGCATCCTTAGATCTCCGCACTTGGTAGAATTTAAATCAGAAATGCTAGCAAATAAAATTCTTTTTAATTTGAGAAAATGTTTTTCATTGCAATCGCAAGTCCAAGGATTTTCAGAAATCCAAAGCTTAATGTTCGGATTTCTTTGGATAAGGAAATCGGTGATGCTTTCTTTAAGAGAACTCAAGCTATTATATCTTATATCTAAAAGGGAAATATTGTAGGGAAGGAGCTCAATTGTCTTTAAGCGATTGTTTGCTAAATGCAATTCGTGCAAATTTCTATAGCCTGGTGAAGGGTCTAGGGGTAAACTCTCTAAATAGTTGTTGGCGAATAACAGAGAGACTCTTAAGTCCTCGGTAATGGGTAAACTTGGTATTTTAGTAAGACCTTGGTTAGTACAGTTGACTATCAACTGCATCGAATCATTATCTAGACAGCAAACGCATTTTTCTGGACAATCCACCCCATCACGCTTGAGAGCCTCGATATAGCCATTGGGTTCATATGTTTTTAGAAAGTTGGAGAATAACTTTGACTTACAATTACATTTCCAAGGATTGCCTCCTAATTGAATCATCCCTACTCTAGTTTGAAATCGTTCTAAAAGAAACTGTATTAAACTGTCATCTAGAGTCTCTAAACTATTCTTCCTTAAGTCCAAGTAGGTGATATTGGGAGGCAGCTGATCTATGCTTAAGTGCGTAAGGTTATTATTATTTAAATGCAGCTTCTGTAGTGAATAATTTAGCAATATTGGAAGAGCCTCAAGTTGGTTGTTATTAAGTAGAAGAGTCGAGTTGAAGGGTAAATTATTTGAAAAATTAGAAAGTATTGTTAGGTTCTTATTTTGGCAATCGATTACAAATTCTTCGGTAGTTTGATTGAAACAACAATGACAGCTCTCAGGACAGGGTTCCCTTAAATATTCGTTATGATTTTTACCCATTACTAACGAGCTTAGATTAACTAATAAATTTGAGTATTGACAGCGACTGATCCAGTAATTTCTAGATTTCATAACATAAAAGTAATTCGACAGAGATCTTTCTATGATCTTATTGGGAGTTACAAACTCATTGCTGATATTCAAATGAGTTAGTCCAGGTGGCAGCAGATCAATGTTCAGTGTAGTTAGGTTGTTATTAAACAAATCAAGTTGTTTAAGATTCGCGAATCCTCCTTTTGAGTTTTTGAGGGGTAAAACGCTGAGATTGTTATGTCCGAATAGAAGAACTGGATTGCCAAAGATTGGTGTAGGCAGCTCGGGAACATCCGTTAGTCCCTTACCAGTGCAGTTAATATAAAAGATAAAGGTGTCATCGTAGGTGAGAAAACAGTTGCAGCTTCTAGGACAACGTCTGCCATCTATACCCAATGTAAAATTACAAAACCCTGGGAGTCGATACAATTGGTTTTCCTTTTTGAAATCGCACAAAAAAGCTGTCAGTTTGTTGTAGGGAATGTAACTTTCAGTTGGAACAAATAATTTCTCCAGTTTAGTGTATTTCCGAAAAACTTCCAGATTAACTGTTTGTCCAATATCAAGTGCAATGAACTTCAAATTAGTTTGAAGAATGGGTGAACTGCAATGAATCAATTATTGTGTAATCACAGTATATAACAAATATTTGGAATTTAATAAACCAACCTTAAAAATGTTTGATCCTTAACAATTGTGTTGATAAAATACAATTCCTTTAAATTTGTTAAGTTGTCAAAGGTTGTGTCTTTGATGTTATCAATTATTAAGTTTGCAAAAATGAGAACAGTCAACTTCACTTGATATTGAAATGATTTAGTAGGAACTTCAATTATATTGTAAGAGCCTCCATAAACCCCTTCAAATATAATTATCTCCAAGTTTGTCATATTTATCCAAGGGTAAACATTTAAAATGTTTGACATATAATGAGTTTTATTTGTCATATCAAATATTATTTTTAGTTTTTTTGGTCCATTTTTAATATGAACTTGTTGCTCAATAACAGACACTGATCCGCGTTGATACTGCGTATGCTTATCCTCATAATATTCCATTTCGAATATGCCAAAAGCCTTAAGGTATTGAATGCTGGGCACAAAGTCATGATCATTTCCACGGACAGTCATTTTTCGTAGAGATCTATTTAGGGTAATCTGCAGCTTTAACAGTGATTCCAAGTTGACGTTAGTCGACAATACCACATCCAATTCACTATTTTTTTTTATTTCCAAATAATAGCTGGGAGTTTCTATCACAGTAGATTTTTGATTACAAGAATTAAACGAATTGCTCTTAATTTTTTTATATTCGTCACAGTAATTGTCTCTAAACACGGTTAAATAGTTTTCTTCCAGCTCGATCGCTGCACTTTCCATCCAATTGGTTGCCCAAAGTAAGCAAATAATAAAGATTTTTATGGAAAACATTTTTGACTAACAATCAGAGACGCAGCACAATTTATACTAAATCCAAGAAAGATTTTTTGAACAGTCTGGACCAGTGAATGTGATTGTTATGTTCTTAAGCATTTACAGTCCAATACCGAAAAAATTTCATCTATCTTAATTGTTCCTCAGGGATTTGTGTGTTAAAATTTATTGCTATGTTGTTTAAAATTTTTAAGATAATATAATGGAACTATTAAGAAAACCAACAATTACTTATTTTTTTACTTTTGCATTAATGCTTTTAGCTTTTTTTTTTATTTAGCTTTAAGGGCGGAAATGTGTCGTTAAGTCCTCATGGGTTAGTTTATGGAGACTAGAAAGTCTTACCAAGATTCAATGTATAATTTCTAAAGTCCTTAAGCAACACACTCAAAAGAATATATTGTGCAAAATAAATATAGATTTAGATTTTTAAGACCTTGGGAAAAAGGAAAAGTCAACGACTTCTTGATATTTTGTTTTTTAAATAAGATTGAAACTATTATTTCATTGTCCATTCTGTGAAATTTAGATCCAGCTTTTTTTACAAGACCTGATCACTCAGATGAGTTATCGTCTGATTTGCTTTCAGTGTAAAAAGGCGCCTGCGTAGACATGAAGCTATTCAGATGAGCGATCAGACAAAATATAACCGGTTCTATTTGGCCTGAGCACTCATCTGAGTGAAATCTATCGAATTGCAGTGTGTCCTAATTGCGGCGAAATACAATTCTGGAACTATTCTGATTCTCATTTACAGCTTAATACAGTCACTTTCTGGATACTTAACCAAATTTTGAGAAAACAATGAAAAAAAAAAAACATAACTTTCGCGGTAGTTAATTTTTATACCCTGTACCGAAGGTACATAGAGTATATTAAGTTTGTGCAAAAGTATGCAACAGGGAGAAGGAATCATTTCCGATCCTATAAAGTATATATATTCTTGATCTGCATCAATAGCCGAGTCGATATAGCCATGTCCATGTCTGTCTGTCTGTCTGTCCGTCCGTCCGTATGAACAGATTTCAGAGATGGTAAGAGATAGAGTTTTGACATGTATGAAACAAATGCTTCTTATAGCTGCAGGCAGATCAAGTTTATTTTCCATTTTTGCCACGACCCCTCCCGCCCCCGCAATTTGGAAAAAACGATATATCTTCTCAAGTTATGGGCAAAATCGTAAAACACCCTCCCCCACTCCCTCCCACCCAGGGTTCGTAAAATAACACACATTTGTTTTTTTCACGCCCTATATTAACACAAAGAAAAAATTCAGTCTGTAAAAAATTTTAATTTTCACACGTGTTACTAACAATTTTTTTCAGAAGAAAATAAAAATTTTTTTTATGATATTATCACGAGAATATTTTTCACGCGTGTTACTAACACAAGAAATTTTTTTCATTGCAATTGTATTGGTGTGTATGTGAGACGCGTCGGCTAGCCTGAGCTCAGGCCGACTACAAACGGGGGTGGGTAAAAAAGGCACACACTCTTTGTGCGATCGAGCAGATTTGGGTTCATTACGAATTTCGTAATGACATGCTGCAGCTGTGACCGCAAATATCCAGATTGAAGCAAAACATTTGACCTTTGACTCTGTCAGCAATGGTGACGCATGAGAGGGAATATCCCTTTTTATGAGAGCCATAAAAATTGGCGTACTTCAGTTTTCGCAGCTACCTGTTAACCGTCAATGGGTAAGGTAAGAGTTAACCATTTTAATAAAGAGACAAATGCATATTGCAAATGTAATTTATTTTTTGTCTTGCCAAACCTGGTATATTCATTTAGAGTTCATTAAAAAATGGTTTCAAATAATTTGTTTTGAATTTTATTCGCAATTAATACAATTTCTTTTTACTATTACTATTTAGTAGTCGAATGTTTGGACTCAATGTGGATATTTGCGGTCACAGCTCCATAGTTCTGCTGTGGGCAGGTCATTAAACAAATCTGCTCGATCGCACAAAGAGTGTGTGCCTTTTACCCACCCCCGTTTGTAGTCGGCCTGAGCACAGGCTAGCCGACGCGTCTCACATACACACCAATACTATTGCAATAAAAAAAATTTCTGAAAATTTTTCTCACGCGCGAGAAAAATATTGTGTGAAAATTAAAATTTTTTTCATTGATGTTAATTATCATGGCAGAAAAATATCTTTTGAGTATTTTACGAACCCTGCTCCCACCCTTTTACAACTAACACCGCACAATCTTAGAGAGAGAGAGAGAGATGCTGCGCTCATCTCTAACAGAGAATGTTATAGTCGGACTTGACCGACTTTTTCACTTGTTTTTTTTACTAATCTTAAAAAAGGGCCCAAAATCGAATTTCAATTTTTTAATGCCCGCCATTTTGTCAAAAAAATTCACAAAATTTTATCATACTGACCAGAATTTTATCTATACTGATTACAGCCCTGTACTTATTTAGTTGGAGATGAGAGAACGTGGCCGCCTCCGCTATACCTTCATTTTGGACCCCCGCTTTGACAATCGAGAACTTTTCGTTACCCGTTACTAAAATGATAAAGATCGGATGAACGGTTCTCAAGTTATGAGCAAAAAAGTGAACCAAGACCCCCGCTACCCCCTCTCCCACCCTAAAAAAATTTTGCATACTTTTCGGATGGTCACCTTAAGGAACGCCGGAACACTGTTAAATATTTTTTTCATGAGTAACGAGTATATCGAAGTCGGTTAGAGCCAACTTTAAGTTACGCTCTCGTTTTAATTTTGGCCTACCACTGTGCAGTGGAAATAGCTTTTTTGAAAGTAACTAAAGTGATTCTCAACCTCATCGTAGCTTCGTATCGAACCTCACAGCTGCTTCGAAAGATATCCAGGTTCAACTTACTGCCACTTTCGCATCCTTCAAATTTTTCTGCAAATGAAATTGCGCATTATGTTAGATTCCCACTCCCAGGTGTTTATAGGGTTATTCATCACTTCAAGAGCAAAGCTCTTCAAATGCAAGTCTGCAGATGCATGGTTCCCTTTATGACTTTTTGGGAACCATTTCTTATCTTTCAGATCATTCTCCACCCTTCAATTGTTCAAGTAATTTCTGAATTGTAATTGCCATTCAATTGTTTTATAATTTGACAAGGTCTGAACCATTTCCTTGTGGACTTTCTCAATATTCTTATTCTTTTCGGTGTCGACTCCCTGACATAAGTAAAAGTATGTGTATATAAACGATATCAAGGAATTTGGAAATAGTTCAGGCAAGAGACCTAAATCCATACAAATACCAGGTACAAGAACTAAATGACATTTTTATGTTAGATAAAATGTGCTAGGCGATCCAAAGACCTTTTATGCGAGATCTCAGGAGAAGAATTAAACTTGTAAAATATATAACCCTAATCCTCTTTATATATTTATTTATTATTTGTTGCGTGTTATATAGTTTTGAACAGAACATTACGCAAGAGAAACTCTAAGCAATTGTTTGATAAGAAATTATTTGGAACAGATGGCTTTAATGGGAATTGCCCAGTTCAGAATTCTTGATAAATTTTTAGCATTATTGCCAATTATTCACATAAGAAGTCCACTGGGAAAAGAGTTTTCAATTCCAAAATGTTTCAGCTTTTTATATCAAGATTTTTTATACCCTTTTAAAGGGTATTATAATTTTGCCCAGAATTTTGCAACGCAAAGAAATATTCATTTCCGACTCTGTAAGCGATATATATTCTTGATCACGACGACCAGCTGAGTCGATTTAGTTTTGTCCGGCCGTCTGTCTGTTTCTCCGCAAACTAGTCCCTCAGATTTAACGCTATCGAGCCGAAACTTTGCTCAGAATATTCTCTTCTTGATCTGCCTGAAATAATTATATGTCCCATATATATCAAACCTCTATCTTTTACCATCTCTGAGATCTGTTTGTTCATACGGACGGACCTCTGTCCGTCCGGCATAGCTATATAGAATATAAATACTTTATAGAGTATTAAATGTTTGCTTCTGGCTGTTTTTCAGTTCTTATCTCAAAATTTTTTTCGCATTTTAATTAAAGCTTGAGTTTTTGAGGGGGTTAAACCAAATAGCAATACATTTCGACAATTAAACCCAGGGGAATAAATATGATTTAAGGAAATTTTTGGTATTGCACTGTTTATGCTAAAATATAATATATAAGAATTTATTTGAATGGTTATTTCGTCTATCGAATAATATCGAAATTAACCACATCCACTGGTCTAGACTGTTCATAAAATCTTTCTTGGATTTAGTATAAATTGTGCCTGGTCTCTGTTCGCTTGTCCCGAAATGTTTTCCGTAAAAATGTATATTCTTTGCTTCCTTTGGGCATCCAGTTGGATGCAAAGTGCGGCGAACGAGCTAGAAGAAAAATATTTAACCGTGATCAGAGAGGACTACTGTGACGAATATAATAAAATAAAGAGTGATTTGGATATATATTGTAGGCAAGATTCTAATATGATAGTAACTAACAGTTACAATTTGGACTTATCAACAAACAGTGAATTACATGTCACATTAAAGACTAACTTCAACTTGAAATTACTTTTAAAACTGGATACAAGCCTAAAGAAATCACTACGAAAACTTTTTATAAATGGAATTAAACATGCCTTTGTGCCCAGCATTCAATATCTTGAGGCTTTTGGCATATTTGAAATGGAATATTATGAGGATGCGCATGCGGAATCGAACAGTGGAACAGTTACATTGAGAGAGGTAGAAATTCACTTTATTACTGGACCAAGGGAAATACAAATTATATTTGAAATGAATAACAAACCTCATTATATGGCAAACATTTTAAATGTTTACCCATGGATCAACATGACAAACTTGGAAAAAATTGCACTTGGAGGGGATGGCAGTTCTTATAAGACAATTGGAGTTCCTACTAAATCATTTCAATATCAAGTGAAGTTGACTGTTCTCATTTTTGCAAACTTAATAATTGACAACATTAAAGACACAACCTTTGAAAACTTAACAAATTTAAAGGAATTGTACTTTGCCAACACAATTGTTGAGGATCAAACATTTTTAAGGTTGGTTTATTAAATTCCAAATATTTGTTATATACTGTGATTACATAATAATTGATTCATTGCAGTTCACCCATTCTTCAAACTAATTTGGAGGGAGCTGCACTTGATATTGGAAATATAGCTGATCTGGAAGTTTTTCGGAAATACACTAAACTTGAGAAATTATTTG
This sequence comes from Lordiphosa clarofinis, assembly GCA_018904275.1. Lineage (NCBI taxonomy): Eukaryota > Metazoa > Arthropoda > Insecta > Diptera > Drosophilidae > Lordiphosa > Lordiphosa clarofinis. Next base: position 835,727 of record JAEIGQ010000098.1, read on the forward strand.
TTCCAACTGAAAGTTACATTCCCTGCGACAAACTAACAACTTTTTTGTGCGATTACAAATGGGAAAACCAATCGGTACTATCCTCAGGGTTTTGTAAGTTTACTCTAGGTAAAGATGGCAGACGTTGTCCTAAGAGCTGCAACTGTCTTTTACACGATGACACCGACATCTTTTACATTAACTGCACTGGTAAGGGACTAACGGATGTTCCCGAGCTGCCTACACCAATCTTTGGCAATCCAGTTCTTCTGTTTGGACATAACAATCTCAGCGTTTTACCCCTCAAAAACTCAAAAGGAGGATTCTCGAATCTTAAACAACTCGATTTGTTCAATAACAACCTGACTACACTGAGCATTGATCTTTTGCCACCTGGACTAACCCATTTGAATATCAGCAATGAGTTTGAAACTCCCAATAAGATCATAGAAAGATCTCTGTCGAATTACTTTTATGTTATGAAATCTAGAAAGTCTTGGATCAGTTGCTGTCAATACTCACATTTATTAGTTAATCTAAGCTCGTTAGTTATGGGTAAAAATCATAACGAATATTTAAGGGAACCCTGTCCTGAGAGCTGTCATTGTTGTTTCAATCAAACTACCGAAGAATTTGTAATCAATTGCCAAAATAGTAACCCAAACATACTTCCTCATTTTCCAAATAATTTACCCGAAAACTCAGCACTTCTTCTTAACAACAACCAACTTGAGGCACTTCCAAAATTTCAAAATTCCACACTAAAGTATTTGCATTTAAATAATAATAATTTTAAGCACTTAAGCATAGATCAGCTGCCTCCCAATATCACCTACTTGGACATAAGAAACAATAGTTTAGAGACTCTCGATGACGGTTTAATACAGTTTCTGTTAGATCGATTCCAAACTAGAGTAGGGAAGATTCAATTATCAGGCAATCCTTGGAAATGTGATTGTAAGTCAAAGTCATTCTCCAACTTTTTAAAAACACATGAACCCAATGGCTATAAAGAGGCTCTTAAACGTGCTGGGGTGGATTGTCCAGAAAAATGCGTTTGCTGTCTAGATTATGATTCAATGCAATTGATAGTCAACTGTTCTAACCAAGGACTTACTAAAATACCCAGTTTACCCATTAGCGAGGATTTTAGAGTCTCTCTGTTATTCGCCAACAACTATTTGGAGACCTTACCCCTAGATCCTTCACCAGGCTTTAGAAATTTGCACGAATTACATTTAGCTAACAATCATTTAAGGACAATTGAGCTCCTTCCGTATAATATTACCCATTTGGATATTAGAAATAATAGGTTGAGTTCTCTTCCAGAAACCATAACCGATTTCCTTATCCAAAGAAATCCGAACATTAAGCTTTGGATTTCTGAAAATCCTTGGACTTGCGATTGCAATGAAAAACATTTTCTTAAATTAAAAAGAATTTTATTTGCCAGCATTTCTGATTTAAATTCTACCAAGTGCAGAGATCTAACCTTGCTCTACTCAATTGAGGGGATAGATGTGTGTCTTGGATTTTATGTGTTCATATTCGTTACGATTATAATAGTTTTCGTCCTGTTTTTTGTCCTTTTTAAAATTCTACAATGCTTTAAACAGTCCATCTTAATGTGGCTTTATGAAAACGACATACTTTTGTTCTTTTCCGCTCGACCTGACCTGGACAAACACAAGAGGTTTGATGGCTTTCTGGCCTACAACCACAAAGATTCGGATTTAGTAGCCGAGTTTATAGACAGGTTGGAGAATGGTCGACATAAATTTCGGATTTGCTTCTATGAACGTGATTGGCTTATTGGAGTGCCGATTCCCCATTGCATTTTTCAGTCCATTGACGATTCGAGGCGAGTCATCATTCTGATGACCATGAACTTTATAACTTCCAATTGGGGTCGGTTGGAGTTACGTAAGGCCATGCATGAGGCTTCCAAGGATAGACTTAAACGTTTAATTATTGTAGTTTATCCAGAAGTTGAGAATTTCGATCGTTTGGATTCAGAGTTAAAGAATTATATGATTTTGAATACATATCTGAAACGTGATGATCCAAATTTTTGGAACAAATTAATCTATGCAATGCCACATGATAGACTAGGAAATGAGGTAGCTGCAGATAATGGGGGGGAGCTGATTGAGATGAATGAGGTTTGATTGAAAAGTTAAATTTGTTGAATTAATTGAAATATTGTTAAGTTTATCATTTTAAAAATTTAAATATAATTTAATGAAATTGAAATGTAAAAATAGTTTCCTACCAATAATATGTTTTTTTAACGAATATATATGTTAATTATCTTGATAAAATTTTTATGGTGTGATTTTGATTATTTTTTGGTTTGGTTTTTAGTTTTCACAAGGCGACCCCCCAAAGTGGACTCAAATTCGGAAAAATATCCTTTGCATGGGAACAAATAAAACTGTGGGGATAATACTTTTGCCTGATCGGACTCTGAATTCAGAAACCTAAAATCTAATGCCAAGGTCACAGTTCCATTTGTCTTCGGGGCTTTATTTTTGAGGAACCCAATTACACAAAGTTGTTTAATTATTCCGTTCGGGCTGAAACAGAAAGTGCATATATTTTATAGGAATTTATTTTTAAATAAAAATAGTTCAACTCACTTGTTTCTGCTCTGGCTTCAAAAAGTTACGCACAATGCTGAGTCGTTATTGCATTATGTTTAAAACGCCACTTCCATTTCATTTGGAGCAAGCCGATTTAAGTAGGTAGTATAATACGGTTTAAATTAGACTGTAGCTTCCATAGGAATCTTGATTATTAAAGTTCACTAAGTAAATAGATAGCACATGGCAAAGTCTGGATTGTAGGGTACATTCTTCTGCTGAATCTCCTGGGAAAGATTCAAATTGAACTTTCAATTTTTACACCCTTGGAGAGGGAATATTAACATTGTCCGGATGTTTGTTATTGTAAAGCTGTCAAATAACAAACTGGCAGGCCTACATCGTGCTCCAAGGGTATATAAACTTCGGTCGAGACGGAGTTAGATTTCCATTGAATTGTATTATTATTTGGCAGTTCATCTTAATATTTTTATTCTTTTCGGTGTCGACCGCTTGAATGGTGATTTGCTGATTGGATGAAACCTCTGCTTCGAACTTGATCGAACTTTCAATTTTATATCGTCATCATAATTTGTTAACTGTCTGCTCATGTGGCCGGACTTGAGGACATCAGTAAAAGGTTTAAAAATATTAAATATTTGAACATTTTTCGTTTAAATTTGTCACGCGCACCGCGATTGATGATGTGTTTATAAACGATATCAATTGTAAACTAAACAGCTTAAGGAATTTGAAAAGAATTCATGCAAGATATTTAAAACTTTACAGAAATAAGGTGCGTACCAAAACTGAATGACATTTTTATGTTGAACAAACGAAGACCAATTACACTGCTCGACAAAATGGACCAAACCAACTTGGCCCGCTGATCACGAAAATCGCCAGCTCTCACACAACAAAGTTTTGCAGCAATTATTTGGGTTTATTTAGGAGAAGCATTAAGATAGACTGTTATACTATAATCCTCTTTTTGTTGTAAGTTGTAAAGTTTTGATCAGCACCTTATGTGGTAGATGAAGCACTTAAACGAAACTCAAATTAGTTGATAAGAAATTATGTGAAACAGATGGCCTTGATGGGAATCGCCCAGCTTGGAATTCTCTGAAGCCTAAAATCTGTATCCCAAGGGGAAAATAACTATTTCAACAACAACGAGCGCATTGTTTAAAACACTGTTTCTTAATGCAAAGAATCAAGAGTGTTTCATGGCACTTATCGCTTCTAATATATATATAACATATTCGTTTAAGCCCCATACGAACATCAGAAGTAGCGAGAAGTTCCATACAAAAATTGAGGGAAGAAGAAGCAGAAGTTACAATTTCGCCTCTTGAACTTTTTGCATGTACGGAGGTGCGAAGTTTAAAGTTACACTTAACAGACAATGTTGCACTTAGCAGCACATTTGTGGATACTATGTAAGATGGCTGTGGGCCTTATTGTGCTTTGACCAGCTGAAGCTGCATTGAAAATGCACCATGTCAAGTCACTCTGCTTCTACCTGCCTCGATCAGCTTGATTGCTTTTAAAGAACATGGGAGAAAAACAAAAGCGAAAGAATCGTTTGTGTTTTTGCATATCCCATACATGTCAAACCTTTATCTCTTACCATCTCTGAGATCTAGGTGTTCATACAGACGGACGGACAGACGGACATGTCTATATCGACTCGGCTGTTGATGCTGACCAAGAATATATATACTTTACTAGCAAAAAGCCCGTCGCGCTTCGCTGCGCCTTCAACAGAATAGAACCAACGCACACCCACATCCCACCCACTTTCCACCCACTTCCCGCCCTTTCCTGCTCTCTTCCCTTCCACTTCCCGCCAATTTTCCGCCCACATCACGCCCACATCCCACCCACTTCCCGCCCACATACCATACACTTCCCACCCTCTCCCATCCACATCCCACCCACATCCTACACACTTCCCGTCCACTTCCCGCCCACATCCCACCCACATCCTACACACTTCCCGTCCACTTCCCGCCCACATCCCACCCACATCTCACCCACTTCCCACCCACATCTCACCCACTTCCCGCCCACATCCCACCCACTTCCCATCTACATCCCACCCACATATCTCCAACTTCCCGCCACATTCCACACACTTTACATCCACTTACCACCCACTTCCAAAACAACTTACCACCCACAACCCATTCATTTCCCAGTGGGCATTCCGGCGGTATTTCCAACATCGGAAACTAAAATCAAAAATTTATTCCGATTTTGACCTTACAAACCGAGTTTCAAGCCAATCGGATGAAAAACAGTTTTTTTCGTGCAGAATTTTCCGGGAATTTTCCGACCGTCATGGCAATTTTTCCAACTTCGGAAAATCACATTGCAATTCATTACACCTACTTTCCTTTCAAACCGAATTTCAAGCCAATCGGATGAAAAATAATTTTTTTTTATGCAGAATTTCCACGCCATTTTCCTCGTGGGCGGATTTTCCAAAATCGGGAAAACACGTGTCGAATTATTTCGCGTACTAAGCTTACAAACCAAGTTTCAAGTCAATCGGATGAAAAAAAATGTTTACCATACAAACTTTTTCGACGATTTTCCGACTTTTCCGGGTGGGATTTTTCGGAAAATTGGAACACAGTTATTGTTGAATTTTTCTATAGATCTTTAAAAATGAGTTTGAATCTGATCGGATAATAAGCAAACAAGTTTCATACAACGCAGTTTTCCGCGAATTTTCTGACTTTGGGGATAGATTTTCTAAAATTTGAATGTCACTATTTTATGTTTTGTTATGCGTAATTTTAAAAATGAGTTTCGAGCTAATCGCTGGCAACAAAAGTTTCGCCCATACAACCTTGACCACCCACTTTCCACCCAGGGGGGGTGAATTTTCCCGAAGATTGGTATGCAGTTGTTGTTCAATTTTCATATAGAGCTTTGAAAATGAGATTAAACTTGATCGGATGAAAAAGAAACGAGAAAGGCAAGGCTAACTTCGTCCGTGCCGAAGTTTTTATACACTTGAAATCGCTTGTCTTAACGGTTAGCGACTTCGACCAAACTTCGCAGATCAGCTTAAAAACATTTAATATTACCCATGACCGTGATTGAGAGCGGTAATATTGAGGAAAAAACAGTTTTTCTCATTAAAATCCATTTTTCGACCGATCATTTGTATGGCAGCTACAAGAAGTAGTTATCCGATCCGGTCGGTTTTGACATATTAGCAGCGTGCAGAGAAAAGAAGACTCTGTGCAAAATTTCAGCTCGATAGCTTCAAAACTGAGGGACTAGTTCGCGTAGAAACAGACAGACGGACAGACGGACGGACAAAGCTTAATCGACTCAGCTCGTCACGCTGATCAAGAATATATATACTTTATGTGGTCGGAGATGATTCCTTCTATGCGTTGCAAACTTCTGGGCAAAATTATAATACACTTTTCAAGTGTATAAAAAGTTTCATACAAAAGTTTTCCGCGAATTTTCCACATTTCCCGGCTGAATCCTTTCTAAGTACTCACTTTCAGCATAAGATAAAACTACTGTGAAAATCTCATCTTCCTATCTTTAATGGTTTAGGCTGTGCGACGGTCACCAGTCAGTCAGTCAGGTTGAACTCATTTATATATATAGATTTAATAATTAAAGGAATTTAAGATTTTTCGTAAGTTTACAAAATATTTACATATTTACAGTACTTATTCATATTTGTGCTTATTTCAAACACAAGTTTTTCCGTTATTCATGGGATACAAATGGAGAACAAAGCTATTAAGTCTGAAAAATATGTTTACAGATAAATTATTTCGGAGCCGTCGCGGCTTTGTGCAGACATGCATACATGTATGAGTGTATTACGTGCTTGGACGTGGTTTTATATATTAAATACATACATAATACTTAGCTGATAAATTCACAATGAAGACAACCTTCACAAGTCGCTCATCTAATATTTCACTTTAAATGAAAAATATAATCCGACTCAGGATATTTTCAAAATTCTTCAAATATTGTAAAATGCTTTTAAGCCATTTTGGTTGATTTCTATTAGCCTTAGTGTTTGCTGCGTAAGCGATATTTACCTGTCGCCTGTCCAATTTGTGATGTGCTTGCTCCGCCATTAATTTGCCACCTGCCGTCGGGTATTTGCTTGACATTTTGGCACCTCAACACTAAACAAAATGTTTGGCCAAACAATTAACTTGGCCAAGTGGTGGATTTTGTGGGGGATGCCCGCTGCTGTCGCAGTGCATTCGATTTCTAATTCGCCCACACATCAACATACACACAGCTCCATCTTCATTGCATTGCCCAATTGGAGACCTTTGGGTAGAGGTAGAGAGCGGCGCTTACATCACAGCCGGAGAGGGAGAGGGAGACGCATCGTCTCAGACACAATGAGCCAAACGAAACCCGTTTCCTCCACGCTTTGCCAGCAATAAATATTTGCCTCTTCACTCAGGTTTGGGATTTTGTTTTTGGCTTTTTTTGTGCAAATTACAAAAATAATAAGCGACACAAAGCGCGTGACTCCTTTCACAAGATGCGCCCCGAAATGAAAAGTGCAGACAAAAGGTGTTAAAAAAATGGTGAGCTGATAAATAAATTGGCCAGAAATGTGTGGCTCTGACCGCAGAGACGAGACAAAAGCGTAAGTTTGGCCTGATTTTGCTTTCGTTTGGGGTGTCGTGCTGTGTAGACGAGTGTAAGTTTGTACTTTCTCCGCGGTGAGTCGCTGCGCTCTCTCAGCGTATGCACTGGCCTCACCTTTGTGTGAGAGAGCGACCGGCTAAGCTTTGCTCTACCGGTTTACCGACACAAAGCTTGTCTTGGCGCTGCGGCTTACAGCAGATCCGTTTTGTTTGCCGCCGCGCTTTGCCTTTTAAGCCCCAGCAGCAGCACTCCCAGCTTTCAGATACGTTTTTGCTTCTGTCCGAGTCGGAGGCTAAGTGGGTTTCTTCGGGTCTGTCCAGCCACTCCGTTCGTTTGCCGCGCCAACATAGGCTCGCCGCCCATCTCATTCTCGCGTCAATGCTGTGCTCCGCATTGCCAACGTAATGCTAATTACGGAAAGGATACAAATCATAGCGTACATTATCGGTTACAATCTATTTGGCAAGCAGACGACGTCTGACAATCACTAATTGAGTCTCTAAAATCCAATTCGGCCTATCCCGCCCTCAAACGATCCAAGTGCAAAAAACAACAACAACCACAACACACACACATAATCCATAAATATATACATACAAATCCATATATCTATATATTTATTTAATAATCAATTTGCAAAACGTGCCAAATATAAGTTAAATCTATTTATTCAAAAAAGAGCTAATAAGTCTAACTCATAAATTATTAAGACATAAGTTTAACTGCAAAACCCAAAAGAAATCGAGAAAATAAGCAAACTTGTCGCAGGAGAGAGGCAACAGTTTGCTTCAACATGATCAAGCAACGACTGCTATTTAGTTTTATTTTATGGTAAGTTTTTATTAAAAAACTTTAAAGTGAGAAACTGAGAAAAATTTTGCTCATGATTTGGTGTATTTATTTAAAAAAAATTTCAAAAATATGTTAAGTGTGAAAATTAGAATTTAGGTTTTTTTTTTAAAGTTTTTACTTGCTTAAGCTTGTACAAAACAAAATACTCCACATAAAAATACTCACAAAACTTTTTGCACCTTTGTTTTGAAATTTCTGTTTATCTGGAGTTTTTTGGTCTGGCAGTTCCTTTGTTAAGGTGCAAACACTCAGAAAATATTTTTTTCTTAATTAATGAAAATTCAGTCAAGGCTTGAAATCGCTTTATAACTTTGAAATAATTTCTCTATTTAAGACATTTTTTCTAAAAATTACTTTTTTTGGAATTCAGAAATTAATATAATTCTCGAATATAAACTCTGGGGCAGCACTATAGCCGCACCTTGATTTTTCTGTGTACGCATAGAAACAGTAAAGCTAGAAAATCAAAGAAAACAAATTTCAAGAATCAAGAATTTCGTTATGTGAGAGGTGCACTACTATAGCCGCACTTCACTAAATTAAATAAACGTTAGAAAAATGTTAATTACAAAATATATTTTTATGTTCGGTATATTCGGTAAACTGTATATGAAGTTTTTTAAATCTCTAAGGGACAGTTCTTTCCCTGCCTTAATTGTTGCCACTTTGAGCTCCTTAGTACTATTGTACTTAGGGGCTTAAGCATAAATCCTTCGGACCAGCAACGCCCACAGGTTTTCTCTCGGATTCTGGTGCGGCTAGAATGCGGGCCACTCCAAAAATCGAACATTATTGCCTAGTGTTCCGTGCATTAATACGTTGTCCGGTTGGAAAGTGGAAAGTCAACGCCTTCTACCCCGAAGAAAAGGCAATAAATTCAATAGTAATAGTAATAGTATTTCCACGTTCTCTCTTAAGCAGGCCATCCACACACGAATTTGTTCGACGAATTTGTTCAGTTCGACGAAATGTTCGTCATTAGTGGAGGTGTTCGTGACAGAATTTGTGTTCGAATGTTGTGTTGTTTTGTTCGCAGAGAACAAACGTGCGGCGAACAAGTTCGTCGAACAAATTCTTGTGTGGATGGCCTGCTTAAAGTAGACCAAACTATTAATGATCCTCTTAGAAAAGTACAGCTGTTTCTTCTTCAAATCCCTCCAATAGTGCAAAAACCCATCAGGACCGACCAAATTAAACTTTTTCTCATCCGAGAAAATGATTTAGAAAGGTAAATTAAAATTTGCATTGCTCTGTAAAAACTTTTAACTTTTGTCCAGTCAATACCCATGTGATCTCTTGCGAACTTCATCCGCATCTAATACCCTTTTTGCCACCTTCAATTTTTGTCCCACTATGTTTTCAGATCCCTTTAAAGCCCGTGAAACGGTCCAGCAAGACACTTTTAGGCCACATTCAGCCGATGAATGAGCGGTTTTTAATGAATTGTTTGCAGGATTCACTAATCGGCACTGCGTAATGTTTGTTTTGATGTTTTGTTTGTTTGTGATGTTTTTTCATATTCATTTTGTGCGACTATAGTAGTGCACCTCTCACAAAACGAAAATGAATCATAACTGTTGATTCTTGACATTTTTTATCTCTGTTTTATAACGCTCTTTCGAACGTTAGTCGCAAAGATTTTCTAGCTCTACTGTTTCTATGCGTACACAGAAAAATCAAGGTGCGGCTATAGTGTTGCTACAGAGTTTAGAAAAATAATTTGCTGACTGCACTAATAACGAAATAAGTTCTCTACTTGGTTGAGAGATGCTTTGGGCAATTCAAACCATTGGCGCCTGTGTTAGTTAAATGCGGGGAAAGAATTTCCCCCACTAGCAGCAGAAGGGCGGATACGGGATACACACACATACACAAAGGCCTTAGTGTTGTTGGCGTTTGCTGCTTGATGTCGGATGCCTTTGGGATTCCCAAGCGGTCATAGCAGTTCTGTCATGAGGTACCTTCTGCCAACACACTAAGGACAGGCAGAGACAGCTGAAGATTGAATTAGTATTCATGAAATAGCCCTATACTGTCAACCAGCCTCCTTTGTGGCGTTGTGCGTGTCTTGTTTTAGACAAGTTTTGGACAATATCCTAAACTTAAATGACCTAGAGCCTGCATAAAAGTTCTTGCCCTGGCGATTGCTGGGCAGCTGCAGATGAGGTGTTCTAGAGTTTCTGCTACTCCAGGTTCCTTACATTTCCTGCACGTGACTGCAGTCGTGCTGCCTAGCTTTATCGCGTGAGCGGCTGCTAGGCAGTGACCAGTTAATATGCCTACAAGCAATCTGCAGTCTCTTCTTTGGAGCTGCAGCGTAAAGTGCGTGCGTTTTTTGTCTCTCTTCTTGCACATAATTTTAGAGATTCTGCAGCCGGTCGTGTTCTTCCACTATTCCTATGCTTTTTTCTCTGCTTTCCATATACCGAAGACTTCCGCCTGGAATATAGTGCAGTGGTTTGGTAGTTTGTAGGAGAGTCTCAATTCCGGTTCCTTGCAGTACACGGTGGCTCCGACTCCTGAGGCCATCTTTGAGCCGTCCGTGAAAAGGTGCGTTGCTTCTTGAGCCCAGTAATGCTGATGCGCCTGTAAAGTTGGTTTTTGGGATCATGTAGTCCGTGCTACTGTTGATCTCTCTGCCCACTGTGCTGTGTCCATAGCTTTGTAGAGCCCATGGTGCCTGCCGCGCAAAGACGTTGGGCAGTCCTGTGTGCAGTGAGGCGTGCTTGGATGTCCAGGGGAATGTGTTCCAGTGCTTTTGTTGGAGTAGACCGCAGCGCCCCCGTTATGACTGCCGCTGGGCCATTTCCATCAGCTTTAGATATGTGGACTTCTTTGTGCCACCATACCAATATACCGTGTAGTAGTATAGGTCGTATAACTGATATGTAGAGACAGTGCGTTAGTCTTGGTGATAGGCCCCAAGTGCTGCTTAGCATCTTCTGAGAGGCATATAGCGGATTGGTTGCCTTTTTCACCCTTTCCTCCACATTGAGTCTCCAGGATAGTTTACTATCGATTACTACTCCAAGATTAGGTTTTATAAAAACATCCAAAGTTCTTGAGTTACCTTTGTAAATATAAGGAGCTTAGGAGTAACAGATCGAAAAAACTTTTTGTAACCTCATTCACTTTTTTGTTTCATACATTAACTCTTGTTTTTAGCCGGCTCGAGGTCAGGATTATATTTTGAGCTAAAACGATTTTTTATATATCCCTGTTGTGATGAAAAATTGTGAGAAAAAATTGATTCAAATAGTTTTGGAATATATATCCAAGACAAAATTTAATGTCAATTTGATCTTATTTTCGATAATATTCAGGAATGTGACGCAGTTATATTGGGCAATACTTTTGAGCTGGGAACTACATTCTTTTCATATTTTTCCCTGTTTTATAGGGAAACCTAAACCATTCTGCCTTTCATAAATATTAGTCACTTCCTGATAGAAATACTTTAAAAATGTTTACTACAAAATTAACTGGTTTCTAAGAAACTTCTTTATTTGTTTTCTGTCTCTAAACTCTGACCTTAAAAACATAATGTCTAACTCACATGTTTATGGGCAAATTTTTGGCTGCATTTATGCATTAGCATAAACTTAAAAACCGGCCTACTCTGAATTTAAATAAACAATTATGGTGTGTAAACTTTATTCGATCATTAATCACAAGTTCAAGAAGAAGTCTCAACGGAAGTCAGACACTGTCAGAGTGGAGGCATCTTATCGGCCAACAACTCTAACACCACTTCCCCCTTTGAGGGTCCTTGAGGCCAACATGCAAATGAATTAAATTAAAACATCAAAAAAAAAAAGACAAATACTAAATGAACCAACTCAGCTCTAAAAATCAATCTTAATGTTAAAGTTTCACTTTCATTTCTCACAAGCGAAGAAACAGCAAAGAGTTGTCTTAATGCTTTTGATGTTTTTGTGTCGCGGTACCAGTTGTTGTCTGACTCTTTTTTTTTTTGGGAACGCTTACACAATCATGAGATGTTGTTTTATTTTCTGTATACATAATGTGCCAGGCTTATCATCTTAATGGGCCGGGCCTACACATCTTCTAGCCCAGTTTTAATTATTGAAATTTACATGCAGCTGCTAAATGTAGAAAGTTATGTTAACCAGTCTTTTGTGTTAATCAATGTGTAATTTATGCAAATTTAAGCTCCATTTTGTGTACAATTATGCAATCCATTGGATAATCTCTCTCCCTCTCTCTCTCTCTCTATCTATCTGGGCGACATTGGGACGGGCGGGCTGGGGCCTTGGCCAGCCCCCCCCCGAGAGACTTCTTTTGCTTAGTCATGCGACAACGAGGCACAGAATGCAGCCAAGCAACTTCAATAATACTGAGGCAAATTAAGCACAAGTGGCAACACCTGCGGCGCAGCCAGCGTCAGCCACTGACATTGTCTAGTTGACACACTTAAGTCACTTAGTTCTCCAGCTCCATCGTTGTAGAATTCTCCAAGGCTTGACGCCCCACAGATGATTGCCAAAATAGTTAAAATGAGTTTTTTTGCATAACAAAATAATCAAAACAAATTGGAGCAATTGCGTGGGCTGTAAGCGAAACGAAAGACTTAGGCAACGAACTTGACTTGACACGACAATTGACAAGGTCAGGTTATGGTTATTATTGATGCCTCCTAAGTGTGGTGGGTGGCCATTGACATGAAATTAAAATCTTAAATAGACTTACTAATTGCCTAAACACTTATGTGCTTGGATGACTGCTAAGTGCAATGCTCGAAAATTCGAAAATCGGTGTCACAGAATTTCGAGAGAAGATTTGTGTCCAAGATAATCTGAGTTGCATCTATTGAATCTGGCTATAATTGAAGTAGTGAAGGGCCCTTAAGCCCTATACGGACATAAGTCGTTCGTAATTGAGCTAACTTCGTCATATGCAACGTAAGAGTAATTAATAGAATTATACACTTTCAATGAGCATAGTTGTAAATTTGAATTTGTAGTGATTCACTCTGGCGAGTGAGTTTGCTTTTATTGTATTCCTGTGGTTTGGATTGATTGCCCTCTTCAAGTGGTATCTCGACTATTGTGTTGCGAGCAATTCTTGCTAGTGTTGCTTTTAATATTTAATGCAATTACAAAAATTGAGATGTAACACTACGTGTGGAGATCTGCACGAGTGCACCGCAATAACAAGTTTACCGCATTTGTACATGAGTGTCTCCAACCGCTTCAAAATATGTTTGCCCACCGCATAATACTCATGACATATTTGTACTTCGGCTAAGAATGCCAATAGCTCCCAACGCTCGTGCTGCTAAATTTGTTTACTTCCACAAGAAGAGAGTGAGTGTGTTGATGGAATACTCCCAAAAATCTCTTTGTTTTTCTCTCTCTCTCTCATTTGTCTCTCTATTTATATCTCTTGGGATAACAACAACAACTAAAGGGCGTTTGCCGTTGCTTTTTCGAAGAAGAAGAAAGAATAAAAAGGAAAGCGAGAGCAATAAAAGTTTTGCATACTTATATTTTTACTTACGTGTGACTGTGGCATGCGGTGCCCTTCAATACAGAAACAATCACTTTGATAGATGATCAACCGAGAGACTCAGTCGCAAAAATTCCTATAACAAAAAGAGTGTGTGTCTGGGTAGACTGGAAAATTTCGAGTGCCAGTCACACCGCAGATGCAATCAAAGCGAGTTTTGTTGCAGTCAAAAAAAAAAAAAAATAGACACTCTTGAAGATCTCTGGTGCGAATTAGATCTCTAAGATAAGCAATCTAGACTGTGGGTTGACAATCAGTCATCAATTATGTCGATTGAATGAAAGGGTGCACTTCTACATAAGCGAAGTGCAAGAAGAAGAAAAGAAGAGAGATACTTATACATAGTTTGTGTGAGTTGTTTCCTCTCATGCTCACACTCTTTTATCAAAACAGCTTAGTCCACAACATTGCCTGAGCGCCACAGCTCATTTATGGGTCACCCATACTAACTTTTCTTTGGCGCTTTCGCCCACTTTGCGGTCAAATTTTTCAAATTTTCTTTTTTAGTGCGCGCCTGCATAACTAAACGAAGTTCAATGGTTCATCTAACAAAAATCATCAATAAAAAAAAAAAGTGTTAGTCTGCTGGTGAATGAACTTGATACAATTTTTAGGCAACAAAGTTATCGATATAGTTTTGTTGGCGTAAGGTTTGAATTTTGGACAACAAACAGAACTGACTACTAAATATTTATGACCGCCGTCACTAGCACCAACTGCTCCTAGAACTCCCCTTAAATTTTCCTTAAGACTTTGTTAGCCATTTAATGATTGTTGTAAGACCGGGCCCGGTCTCGAATATCCGATGGCCAAATCTTTTTCCGTTGACAAACATACATTTAAGGACTACTGTCCACGCCAAGCAGGGTCTGAAAATGTTAATTTTAACAAAATGGCAATGGGCAAAGAGTAGAGATATATACGGGAGTGCCACAGAAACCTCTTCCAACCAAATTCCAACCGAATTTCAATTCTTAGATGACACAGAAATTTCATTTGGTTGGTTTTAAACCTCCCGTGTGTTGTTAAGAGATTTGTCAAATCGCTTTTGAAGTCCCACCTGTCAATGGTCAGCGCCATCTACTGTCAAGTAACAGCGAATTAAGGGCTGCAATTTGTACCAACAAATTTTAAAATTTTACTTTATATTTATTAAGAATATGAATTAAGTGTGAATTATATTTTAAAACAATCAAATTTCAGTTAAACTATTACTAAAAATAGGGAAATTTTAGAGATGGAACTTTAATTGGAACATCTGCTGTTCTAACTAGATTTTCTAATAGAAAAATGAAATCTTCGAAGTTTTGTGGCACCGACGAATTTTTTGAGAGATTTACAAACCAACCGTTGGCAAAATCTCTAGAGATTTCTTTGGCACCCTCGATAAGCAGAATTCGTTCCCCTCCCGCCACGATCCCCAGCACGGCTGTCCCGTCCCGACCAAAAATGTTTAATTCAATGCCGCCAATGAGGCAATGACCTGTTAGGGCCCAGACCAGAAGTAAGATGTTTTCCGTTTCAGTTTAAACGAGGACCACGCAAGCCGGAAGGTTATAAAATCGTTCCGTAAACAGGCACCGGGTTTAATTTCTTGCGATAATCTTGTAAGAGTCCTCCTCGGTGTCCCAATCAAGTTCCTATCTGATAGGAGCTGAATGATAGTGCCTTGACAAACTGCGTTGAGGTGTTCATGTACCCAGATGAGGTGGTTACCACATGTACACAGGGCTTATTCTTTTTGGAGTAACGGCTTTTTAAGCTATCCTCCTCCTCTGCAACAACAAGTAGAGCGTTTACAGCTTGCAAGAGATTGTGTGAGCTACTTGTAAAACCACGGTCAAGCCCGACTATAATATACTCTGTACCTGGAGTAGAAACTGAATGCAATGCTAGTGCTGCGCTCACCTCTAAGTCTCTCTTTTTATCTCTCTCTCTCTCCTTCTCTCCCTCCTTAAGATTATGCGATGTTAGTTGTAATAGGGTGGGAGGGGGTGGGGGAGGGTGATTTACTTTTTTGCTCATAACTTGAGAACTGCTCATCTGTCCGTCTGTCTGTCCAGAGATCTTAGAGATGGTAAGAGATAGAGGTTTGACATGTATGGGACAAATGCTTCCTTTACTTGCAGGCTGATCAAGTTTATTTTCAATTTTTGCCACGCCCCCTCCCGCCCCCGCAATTTGGAAATAACGTTATATCTCCCACAGATTTAAAGATAGACTATTCCTACATTCTAGAGATAGTTAGTAGTTGGCAAAATGTATCGATTTGCCAAAGAAATGATAAAGATCGGATGAACGGTTCTCAAGTTATGAGCAAAAAAGTACACCAAGCCCCCCCGCTACCCCCCTTCCACCCTAAAAAATGTTGCATACTTTTTGGATGGTCACCCTAAGGAACGCAGGAGCACTGTTAAACATGATTTTTCAATAGTAACGGGTATATCGAAGTCGGTTAGAGCCGACTTTAACTTATGCTCTCGTTTGCTATGTGTTCAGTATCTAGTTCAATAACTAGCTCACTAAGTTCACTGTTTGTGGTCAATTTATGCCAACACGGTATTAAGCACCCCTCACGTCCGTTTTTTATTCGGAATGTCTTTAATCAGATGCGATATTCTGAACCATTTCACTGAAGTGAAATGTTAATATTGCATTTACTTCAAAAGCAAGCACTCTAGAAGGGTACTCTGTCATTAAAGAAAATACCCAGCAATTCGAACTTAAAAGCCAACAAAGGATTACCAACTTTATGTATAAGCATCTGCAAATAGAACAGCTGAACAAGTGAGCAATTTGAATGAGTTGACTCACTTAGAAATAACGAACAAGTGAACATGTTCAGTGAAATGAACACTACTTTGGCTCTGAAGCCGCAGTTTTTTGTTTTTGTCTTCCATTTAATTTTAGAAATTCTGCAGCAGGTTGCTTCTTTCGCCTCAATATCCTCCATCTCGCCTTTTTAATTTGAAAATTATTTGCACTTAGATCAAGTACTTAAACAACATTTTTGGATCAAGAATTTGTGAATTCCTACCTTTCTTCTGAGATCGCACTTTCTTGATGCTCATTTGATTGATGAGTCCAGCCAGAACTTTTCTGGCTTTAATCGAATTTTAAATAAATTTTTAATTTCGCCATGAGAGCTCATAATTTCTTGACTCTTTTAAACAATTTTGCTGTCTATAAAAATAATTAAGTTTACAAATTGATGCACAGAGATAAATCTTCTATATAATTATACGAAAAGTATACATAGGTATACTCTGATTAGATTCATGGCTAATGATGTGACATTACAAAGATGAGTCAAACGGAAGGTTGAGCAGATGCAGCGAAGTGGGGTGGTTCAAGAATTGCCAGGCAAGTAAGTTGATGGAATAGACGACAGTTCGGTAGGACAGACAGGGAGAGTGACCTGAACTGAAATCTTAAATTCCCAAACAGTTTGCATTTCATTTCCTACTTCTTTAAACTTCAAAAAGCTTAGCAAAACTTATGTTAAACCCAATTTAAATTAATTTCTTATCATCAGTTAAGCTATTTTCCCACACCAAACTAAACTCAACCACTCAACTTTTGTGAACTTCCATAAACAAATTTCAGAGAATTTGTTAATTAAAAAAACATCGATCCCTGACAAATCAAAAGCTGTCGCCATAAATTTCAAGTCACAAACAAAATACTGTCTGACATGAAAATATTTCGACTAGAACTGCTTAAAAATCAATTAGCTGGCGTATAAATTTAGTAATTAACTGGGAACCGCGTTGAGTTCAAGGCCAAAAAGAAGATTCTCTGGGTTGGGTGATTTGAAAGTGTTTGAAAAAAAATTTAAATTAGATGCGCATTTGCCCGTCTTTCCACAGTTGGTTCATTTATCATGTCTCTCGTTTTTTGTCTGGGGTAATTAATCATCCTTTTAGAAAATGAAACATTGAAAGTTTTGCAATTGTTTTGCGTGAAAAGTTGAATGCACTTTGGCTTGGAAAAGAATTTCCTGGTTAATTAAGCCAAGTGAAAGGCCAATCAATGAAGTTGACCCTGGGGGGATTAGTTGGTAAATAAATCAAGAAGTTTGTTTGAAAATATGCACTTGTCTGACCACTTCCAAACGAGTTAACCCAAAAATCTGGCTAATAATAAAAAGTTTATATGCAGCTGGTAAAAAAAAAAACAGGTCGCAATGGTGACGCCCCATTGTTGTTGTACTTCTCTCTCTCTTCGTCTGTGACACAATCATATTGAAAGGTACCAACAACACAAAATCTTGTTTTCAACTGGTTTATTTGGGTTAAAAAGAAATTTACTAACCATAGCTCAGCGATAACGGTACACAGCATTCGGACGACAACAACAACAACAACAATAATTTTAAGCAAAATACAAAATACCAAAAACAGACGAAAGTGAAATTTTTTTTCTTCTTCTCTTGTATCAAAATATGAGTTGAATGACGACAGCAAGCGTAATCAACTTCAGGATGAAGTACCCAACAGGCTTGACTGAGCCACGGAACTAACAATTTTGTGCATTTACCAAGCTCTTCATAAAACTTGAGGCTTGACTGGCTTCCGTGATTTCAAGGTGCTTTAGCTGGTTTATTTTTTTTTTTGTTTTACATAATCTTCCACACAGTGCAAATAGTTGGAAGATTTGTAGCCTTCGGCTAAAATAATAATAATATAAAATAGGTTCTCTTTTTGTTTATTGAAGCTTGGGTGGCGGTTCCACTTTTAAAACATCTAAAATATAAATGATTTGTGATTTACCATCGTCAACTTGAGGGCTAGTAGCTTTAGTTGAGAAGTAATAAGCCATAAAAAGCCTTCTCAAACTTTGAGGCATTCTCTTATGGTTATTTCAAAAATATTAACAAAAGTTAATCATTACCCGCATTATTTGATATCTGACCCACTTTGAACGATTGGTTTGTCGGTTCTCTTCATGCTTAAAGGTCCTTTTCTTGGGGCTTCTAGATGGTCGACCACCCGTTCACTATCCGCAACCTACGACCCGTTCCATGGCGCAACAGCAAGACCCCCCAAAAACCATCCCTCAAGTTCTTCAGGGTTCGGAGATCTCAAATTTAAAACTTACATTTATATTCGCAACATCTATACATCCTCAAAATTGTATAAAGATCGGATAATAAATAGCCGAGTGGAAAAAATGTTGCCTACTTCTTGGCTGTCCCCCTTCAAGAACACAGGAATAGTATTCAGCATTTGTTTCATTGAGTAACACACAACCTTTTTTCTAGAGAAGTTAAACATTAACGTGAATTCGTAGGATTTTTAGCGGACTTTAAAATTTTTCTACAAATTTTTAAAATTTAAGGCTACTGTTGAGAGACTGAGCCTTCGTGAAGCCTTGTTCAAAGTTGTTGTTTTACTTTTGTTAAGATACCGATTTGAATGAAAGCAAAAGTAATGGGTAATGGATTCTTATAGTTGATTTTAAATTTTGACAAATGATTCTACTATTGCTCCTTGGCTGCAATAATTAAAAGATATTTTTAACGAAGTCTCAATGATGATTCGGATTGGTATGTGCTCCAACTTTTCTTGAATTGTTGAGTCCTGGAAACTCGTTTTTTTGAAACAACTGATAAACTTTCTGAGAGGGTAAGAAAACATAAAAAAATTTATTTAAAGAAGATCAAAACGGGAAAATCAAAATGATTTTTAATTTTTTTAAAATTCAGACTTCCTGAGGAATCAACAGAACTAAACTTTTCTAATTTTTCTTGTAGTTTCATTCTACTATTTTACTATGCAGAAAATTTTGCCACGATATGTCTCACATATTGCCCGAGCACGAATCTTGGGAACCGATAGTACCGGAACGAAAGCAAAACTTTGTTACCGGGTTTTGAAAACATTAAAACGTTCTAAGCTGGTGGTCAGAGTCCTCCACAAAGTTCCCAGAACTATATTGGAGTTCAAAAGTTGTGCTTTTTATTTTTATACGCAGGTTAGCTTGGAACGCCTCTTCTCTGGCGTAAAATTTATAATGAATCTGCTAATAAGCTGAATGGACTCAACCACATTGAATACTATCATGTTACTGCGAACAAATCATAAGAGTTCTATATAGTGGATGTATAAAATTTGAAGTTAACTTTGAAAACTAATAATACATGATACATATAATACTTGGTTTGAAGTCATAACAAAAAACATGACCATTGAAAAAATTGTTTTCAATATAACCAAGACAATATATAAATAATATTTACAAAAATTTTTATAAAAATTCGTATATTACTGCTCAATTTCTCCTGTTCAGCGCTGTTCACTTCTACCTGAAACCCAGTTTTTACCGAACACTAAATGGCCATTAGGATACGAAGTGGCCTGAAGTACAGCGCTTCACGGTTGCGGCCGTTCCTGCGCAAAGTCTATGTATACGGTGCTGCTATAAATAGAAAATCAATTATTTAATCATTCCTCAACTTTGAGGATCTAAAAATAAAGCGGATTACTCTGTTACGGTGGGCAAAAAATAACTGGAATTTAGAATTTGAGTATTGCAGGCTCGAGGTCAAGTAAAACACACAGATGTGTATGCTGTTTTTCCAATATATTTCGGTTGCTCCTCGGCAACCATCTTCAGGGACACTACAAAACAATTTCCTATTACAATGTGACATTGACTTAATATAAAAAACGTCTGTTCCGTTCGGCGTGGGGTTGAATACTGAGTTATTGTTTGGTCAGTTAGTGTATGTATGTGGGGGGTTTTCTTTAGTGATTAAATAATAGTTGTACTTTATTGTAATTAAAAGTAATATAAAGGTTTGATACATCGATTAAGTCACAACTTGATAACAGCTTTAAACAAATTGATCGCGACTTGAACTTCGTTTGATTTCCACGCCTCGTTGGCGCCCGAAATCACTCACACCTCTGCGGCACACGTCTTACTTCATGAAACGATCGAACAACACTTCATCTGCCCTCGTCTAAGGCTTGTTCTCGACTCTCAGCTAGCCGCCCGTCTTGGCGCCTTTTGCTGTTCTCCTTTCGTCGACTTCTGCTACGTTGTCTCGCTCGTACTTCGTTTAGTTCTTACGTATTTCGGTTAACGTTTGAAATACTTCTCGTTGTCTTAATCATTTGGCTCTTGGGTATTTCGGTTGACGTTTGAAATACATCTCGTTGGCTTCATCGTGATGTTGTCTAGGTTTATATGGTGCTGCATCTCTATAACAGTGGAATTGGGAACAGACAGCAATATTCCAACCCACATGTATAGGTGCGCACAGTACTCTGTGTCCGATTTGTAGTTAAGCCTTTTGTCAGTGTGTGTGTCTATAATATACAACATCTCAGGAGTGAAGCGTTTGCTGTAGTGGTTTTCTTGCTGTAGGATTGTTGTTGCTTCAAAATTCGGCGAGTGTCCGCTCTCTGTACAGTGTGCAAGCGCCGTTTTTTGAATGGTGTGGGGTTTGATGTCTGAGTTTGTAGTTTGATTTGTGTTGAGATATCCTAGTTCTAAGTTTCGATTTTGTTGTACCAATGTACAATTTGTTGCAGCTATTTTCTGCATCTCCATTACATGGAATCTTGTATATCACATTGCTCCTATCGAATGTGGCTGCTGGAAAGCTGTGGAACATATGTGAGCGACTTCTAAGTTTTGGATTGTTGTTTATTTTTAGCTGTTGTTTTTCCGTTCTTGTCAAACAGAGATTTTATGATGTTCATTTTCTGTCAAAATTTGTTTAATTTATTTATAAGTCAAAAAATCTTTATTTATTCTTGTAAATTTTTAAAACATGATGGTTTTAACAAAACGGTGCCACATGCCACACTGCAAGCGAAACAATGGCTCAACAGTTTGGGGTGGGTCAATTTGAGTTCAGACTTTTTTTATGGGGCTATGATAAGGCTCATGTCCATAGCGACAAGCCCCGCAACAGTTGTCGCAATGGAAGCCAATATTAAAGAATTTGTTCTTAACATACCGGCTGAAAAGTTGAAGGGATTATATCAAAGAACCATTTGAGGCACTGCCAAAAATCATAGTATAGATCGTTCTATCGGCTCGACAAACGAGCTAAAGATTTCATACTTTCTTTTGTAATTTAAGATCAAATTTATATAATTGATATCAAATCCGAAAGCAGCTAAAAAAGTCACCCCCTATTTTTTATGTGCAGGCTGTTTCTTATACAGAGAAAACAAAATTGGCTGCACGGCGCGTGTAGAATGTTAAATTAAAAAAAAATGAACGTGGCGTGTAGAATAGCTGTACGTGGCGTTTAGAATTCAGAAAGCCACACGCGGCGTGCAGTAAAGCTACACAAAATTAATGGGTTGAAAATTCCGGTCGAAACGTGTAGAAATTCTACATTTCCGTGTAGCTTTTGAATTTTTTTTTCTCTATGTACTTAAAAATTGGTGGATCTTGGTTTTAGTAAATAAAATCTTGAATCAAGAAATTCGTTATATTTGAATCAAGAATTTTCATACTTACCGTACTTCTGATCTGAAACATTCTTAATCCAAAAATAAAACATTTAGGGTGTTCACCAGCCCGCGTAAAAACGTAATAATAAATCTTGAGATATGGACCAAAAATTTTATGGACCATGATGCTGTCTATGAAGAGTTAGACCTTATGAAGGATCTTGCTGGAATTGCATGCTGGCAGTGAGGAACCAAGTTCTGTGCGCCCCAAATAAGTCAACTGGCGAACCAATGTGCTACCATTTTTCAATGACCAATGGGTCCGTGCGGCCCCATGTTTTATGTCGACTGCATTTCGATCCTAAATGGAATTTGAGTAGCAGGTAGCACTTTTCTGTATAGGGTAGTTTGGAGAAGCTGCATCAATAAGGAAAATACAACTATGTTAACAATAGGTGATGTCGGCTCTCTAGAGTGTATGGAGCTGTTTTGAGGAAGAAGTCTCAATTTATTTACTGGCCACATGCAGTTAAACTGTCAAAAAATTTAATTATTGTAGGTGTGACCGCATATTTTTAAGAGAAAAATCTTGAAAGGCGGCGATACCGAGGATTTTTTGTTGATACTTTGAATAATTTACAACACTTCAACACTTCATTTTTAAAACATACCCCAGGGCAGGAAAAAGTGCGTTATTTTTTTCTTATGTGATTTGTTGTTGGGGGGTAAACTTTTGCAGTTGACGCTTTTTGCTTTACACTATTATGCGGGCTGCTGAACACCCTATCTTTATTTTGTCTCTGAGTGTAACTTGTTCATTTGATCCAGCGATGGTCATTGAATACCCAAAGGGGGCGAAGACATTTCGCTATTTAAACATTAAGAAGCCGAACGCATGCCGAAACTGAGTTCAGCGATAGGAGCGCCTGGCCCTTAAGGGCGAAAACATTATGCTATTTGAACGCATGCCAAGGTCTGTGCCAAGAGATTAGACAGCTTTTCAATAGATGAATCAGTAACACTTTTTAACCCCGCTCTGGTCTGAGCAAATAAAGTCTAAGAGAGAGAGAGATGCAGAGATACTTAAAATATTTTCAACTTTTTTTGCCCTCAATCTCTTTGATTGCTTTGCTTATCATCTCACCGCTTCATTTACATAAAATTGCCTTATCTCAATTAACTTTTCACTTTCGCACATTTCACTTCATTAATTTGCCTAAAAATGTGCCTGGAGGCCCCAAAAATAAAAAGTTTTCACCAAAAGGTGCGTCGCCAATTTACAGCATTTTTACATGTCGATTATGGCCATTAGATGTTGTCACTTTAATGGGCCCTAAATTAGCTTAAATGGGTCAATGGTTATGGCTCGACCTTGAGTAAAGTAAACTTTTTTTATGGAAAATCATTTCGATATGAAGTGCGAGCAGAAAACTAAAGTTGATTGCTCCTCGAACTCGGACTGTTTACCAAATATCAAGTTGTATGCACTTTCGCAATGAAAACGAAAGTTACGCCCCGCTGTCAGTGTGTGTGTGTGTGCGTGACTTGGCCAACGTTAACGTTTACACTTTCTTGCCTGACAGAGAGACAGAATTATGATCTTCACGCCTGTGTGAATCGCTACAGACATTCACCGGTTGCATCATGTGCAACATCATCCTCCTCCTCGTCTCAAACGAAACATTGATTGTTTATTATGTTAATGAAGTGCACTTGAATTTTTTTTGTTGTACGAATGTAGGCCTCTACTTGGCATGTTTCCTCATCAAAAATTGTGATGCGGGTGTAGACCAAGGTAGTCAATCAAATGCCGTTTTTGCTGTGGGTTCTCCGTACTTTTTTATGTTAAGCATCGGCTTGAGGCAAATTCCTTTCGCTTTCAAAAACAACAAACATGTTTTTGCTGTTGGTGGTAGGAAATCATGTGCAAAGTCACATGACGATGACGTTACGTGCCTGGGTGTAATTGCAGCAAGAGACGGAGACAGAGACACAGACATGGATATGGATGTGCCCAGCTGTGTTGATAATGAAAACGCAGTTTTTCCAGGCTTCCGCAATTAGGTTTGTTGTTGCCACAGTAACCCATTTGTTTAAGCCTTCTTCAAAGGTTTTTTCTCTTTTCTGTTTTGTTTTGCAAAATGATTTAGCAATTGGCGTCAAGTTTGTTGCTTAAGTCTTTTGTTTAGACATTGCGCAAATTGTGTGAGCTCATGAATTGTTTATAGTTAGAAAATCAATCGACAATTAATTCGTGACTCCTAAACAAACTCTCAACATAAATTGCTTATCTTTCATGCATTTTTTTTCCAATAAATTGGCAAAACACACACAAGTCTTTTATTTTTTGCTTTTCCTCTCTTACAAACTCACGTGTTGTATAATTATAGCTAGAATATTTAACTGTGACTAATAAAAATACGTTGAAAAATGCATTAACTAAATGCAAATATTTACGGCTTGAAACTGGTTTTGAAAATATATTTTGGTAAGTCCACAAAATGTCAACAAAATACCTACTTAAACAAACTTAAAGAAGCCAATGCTTCCGTTTGCTTAAACTTTCATTTTCATAGATTAATTTAATTGTCAAACAAACACAGACACAGTCGCAAATAATTTATAACGATTGATGTCATAATGCTGTTAAATAACGTATAACTTCCACTTCCACCACAGCCGCATGTGCCGAGCATTTCTATTTGCGGTTTTGTTATTGGTGCCATCCACTTCCACCAACCTGACACACATTTTTGCATATTTTCGTGTGACATAAATAGCTGCCTTCAGCTCTCGCTTTCAGTGCGCGACGTGACTTAACTCAAGTTCTGCACTTTGGGTTATTCGTGCCAATTTACTTTGATTGTTGCTGCTTATTGGCTTATTTTCGAATTGTGTTTGCTTGAATGCGTTTGCAACGCATTCGAATTGTATAAATTACAAATTTATTGTTTTTTGTTTTGGAATTTCTTTTGGCAAGAATGGTTACATCGGCCGTTGCATTCGCTTGGGAGAGTTTTGTAAGACTTGCAACAATTTATAGTTAAGCAAAAACCAGAAATCAAGCAAAGCGAACTCTGACCCCAAACAAGGTAATTTATTGACTGTCAAATGGGGGGGGTTTCACTCACACATAACACGTTATTTATTACTGAAGTCAATCAACTCAGCTGAAAGCGTTGTCTTTTTATGCTATTCTAAAGAAATGAGAATGGTGGGCAGAGAATGGCCACAGACCAGACCAGTTCAACTCATGTGCATATAAATTAACATCTTAAGGCTAATACTGAGATACGGAAACAATCTAAAAGCGAGAATTGGAAATGTAGTGTGACCAGGCCAGAGCAAATAAAAGCTGAAAAGAAAATGGTCACTCTATTTTGTAGTAAATAAGAGATCAGCTACCACTGGGCAGCGGAGCTTGAAGCTTGGGTACCTCAAAACGCTAAAAGGGAAACACGTAGGTCTCAGCATTCCCAAAGCAAACATTTGTTGAATTTTAAATAATTGTGAAAATAAATCATTTTTATTTTAAATAGGCGCGACAGGGCCTTAAAATGTGTTACAAAAGTTACTCATACGACAACAAATTTTAACAACAAAATTATCAATGTCCCATATATCCCTATAGATTTTCGTATGAACATTAGCATTTCAAATTAAAGCTTTTTGACTGTATATGCGAAGGGGCACAGATATGATCGACTACTACACAGACTCAAAATAATATCTAATGCATGCCGATATAAACCTGATTAAAATTAACTTTACCAAAATAATCTTTATTTTCCATTCTCTATTTTGACGAAAATAATATCTTTCTGATCCAAAATAATATCATTTACGTAAATTGAAATTAAATAGTTTCAGAATGATATTAAAATGTTATTATGATATGTTAAAAATATTGATTTGAATTTTTTCATAACGGCTTAAAATTGATATGATTTTTTCTGTGTAAATTAAACGTAGAAACTTAAGCGATTTGAAACCGCCTGCACAAAGCCAAGTATATAGATTTACTGCGTACGGTTTGTCTTGCATATGATCTAGTAGCCGGTCTTACTTGTGATACTTCGCAAATAAATAAGATGAAAATTTGTTGAAAGCGCAATCGTTTATACGAAAATCTCCAGAGATTTTCAGAACACCCTTAGTTGTGAAATAAAATCAACGCCTAAGCTAAACATAAATTAATAGCAACAAAAGCCCTGGTTTGAATGCAATTTTGCACTCAAACTTATTGGTCACTGTATTAGAAGTGAGAAGGAAATCTCTCTCACTAACATAGTAAGGCCAATTTGGGGACACACTCTCATACAAAGGGTATTAGTATCTTAGCGCTGTTCTAATGATGCCAGTTGTTGCTGTCATGTCGTTTAGGAATTTCCAAACGATTATGGCAGCCCTGCTGTCAGTCAGTAAAAACAGGCAAAGACTGCTGATGTTTTAGTAGAGATACCAATGAAACAGCTGTACGATGATCAAGCCTGCTTTATGGTATATTGTGTTCCTGATTTTAAAGTTATATGCAATTATAACGAGACTTCGCGCTAGTTGAAACTCGTCTATTTTTTACTATTTCTTACAGATAATGCAGTTGCCGGCTAGCATCGAAGGGCTTTTTATTGGGTTGGGGATCGACTACTTTGATAGTTGGAAGTTGTTAGTCCTACTTGAAATTCTCTACAACGATTTTTGTATATTTTTTATCGTTTTGATGTGCTAGCAAAACACTGTTTATATTTTCAGTGTGTTCACAAAAAAACCAGCTATGTTGCAGAAAAAAAGGAAAAAATGTAACAACAAAACATATTCAATTCTTTATTTGCTTGTTTCGCTTTTTTTTGCTTATATCTTTCACTGACCACTTTGTGGAGATTAAACTGACAACGGTTCTTTTGTGTAAGTATGCGTGGTGGTCAGCGAGGCAACTGGGGTCGTGCCTCAATCAAAGTTCTTCTATATTTGTTGAGGGTATATATGGAAATTTATTACCTATTATTTACAACCTATCAAACAAAATGCAGAAAATATTAATAGAAAATATTTAATATTACTAGCTAAACCCGCCGCGACTTTGTCCGCTTCAACGATTTTAAGAAATTGTAGAAATTGTGTTGTATCTTGTGGACAGTTTCGAGTTTACAGCTGGTAAAAATATGTCAAAATTTTGCGGGTTAAATGCAGTGACCTGTACACATGCTAACATTTTTCCCATCCTGTTCTAAAGGACTCATCCAAAGTTTCTAAGCGCTCGAAAAATCCGAAATGATGCTGAAAACATACCTTTCGGGAAGGACCAAATATATGTAACAGCCTGCTGGAAGCATCTTCGAACCTCTAAAGTGACGATATATTCTTGATCAGACGAGACGATAGAGTCATGGCATGGTCCTTCTAGACAAATACTAATGACAGGTACCTACTTATCTTTTGGATTATCAGATGGCTCAATGAAAACTAGTTTGAGTTTGTGAGTCGATTCATGGTAAAATTATAGACCAAACTGAATACGTTTCACACTAAAACATTTAAGCTGCCCAAAACAATATTGCCAAAAAGAAAGCATGCTAAAAAATCACCCTTTACATGATATGCATTTTTGGCTGTATCTTAGCATCCAGACTCGGAAAAATACCCCAAATCATCCTTCTCTGAAATTGTTATTGAGAAGTCATTACCATACTAAAGCTTAAAATCCGCTAGGACCGACCACAAAAAAAGACTTTAAAACTTCTATAGTATTTGCAGCTCTTTTAAAATTTAGTAGGAACATTCTTTATTTAGCTGCAATGTTTTAAGACATTGAGCCGGGCACCTTATAAAGTTTGGCGATTTCAGCACGACAATTGTTAACTTTGCCATTAAACCTAAAGCATTTAAAGAACTTGCCAAAGAAGTTAAAGCAAAAAAATAGAAAAGACGAAAAACCCCTTCTAAAGAAGTGAGCTTTTCTGTATTTCGAAAACTACATTGTACATGATTTTCATTTTTTCATTAACAATACATCATGACTCATGATCCATGAGTACTAGTAATATAGAAAAGTGGGGGAAATTAATAAAACTATATTAAATTATATTTCTTTTAAGGGCACCAGGAAATCCTGCTCTACGATTTTATTTCCCCATTAACAAAAGAACAATTTTTCGAATTTTTGTAATGTTTGTAAAGACACAGTCAATCTTCTTCGAGTATACCTTTTCCAGTGTGGTTTAATGGCTATGCTGAAGGTCGATAATTATGCTTGGCATATAAAGAGTAGTTCAAGATGTCTCAAAGACAGATAATTTACAAGGGCGAAGTACAAAGTATTGAGGTAAAGTAAAAAACCACAGCAAACGCTTTTACCTGCAGTAATATTTGTTGTAAGTTTTTTATATCAGATAGTTAGCTAATGACTTGACTGGAAAAAATTCAACAAACTGTGCAACTGTTAAGTGGGAAAGAGATTTCAGTGAAAAGATGAGTTCATCAGCGAAACGAAGGCCTACATTTCTGTGAATCTGTCTGGCAGTCACATTTCACATTTCAAATTCAACCTTGTAGACATCACCCCAAAAAAAACACTCAGCCAAATACCACAAATCGTTTTTTAGAATCCAAAAAAAAAAACTAATTAAACTGCTCGAAATGTTTCAAGAAAAAAAAACCAGTAAGTTAACTCTTGGCACACTTTTATACATTTATCAAAAACTCATATCTTGACTATTTCAAAGTGCGTCAGTTGAGCATTGGAATGAGCTCATTAGGCAAGTTCTGAAAGCGGATCCTCTACGCCCACAGTCATTTGGCAAATGTTGCATAATTTTGCCATGCACGATGAATCGTAAATTTATGTTGACAGAAAAAGACTTCCACCCAAAAAAAAAACAAACAAAAAATTAATGTCAATGCAACAAAAGAAACCTCATCACGTGAGCCAGCCAAAATCAATGGGCAAAAACCATTGAGAAGAACATAATGACAGGGTATAACAATCGGCTTAATAAGACAGTCAGTCTGTCAGTCACTCAGTCATTCAGTCACTAGCCTTTTGGGGGCACTCGCACAGCCGCCGTGATTGTTCATAATTTGAAATTGATTAGTTCGACAGACGTTTCTCATATCCGGTTAGGCAAAAAAGCCAACAACAATTTCATTTTCATATTTTGTAGTTTTGTTACAAGTTTCATTCATGCATGCGCCTCATTTAATTAAACAATATATGAGCAAACGATGGCGATGTGAGAAAACGGGTAATTAAATGCCGGAAAATGCAAGCAACTCCATGAGTAAATTTTTATGGAGACGCCTCAAGTAATGCACGTGGGTTTAGTATCGGGGAGTGGAAATTATGGGGGGAAAAAACAGAAAATCGTAAAGTTTGGTAATACCCACAGGATGTGACAAAATGAGGGGAAACACTGATTAAGTGATAAAAGATAGAAAACGCGAGAAGAGAAGGCTAGGCGGGCACTTGTATACATGGGGTTTCCCCGATCTAGTTGATCTTTCTGAATTTCAAGAAGATTTACAATATATTTCCTTCAAGTTTTTGCCGGCTCAAGGTTTTGAAGGGTTGCTCATAACTTTAAACAGGAACACAGAACACCAAAAGGGAGGCTAATTGACCGTACAGCTGTTTTATGCACATCCCTATTCATTCTTCAGCTGCCTCTTCATGCCTGCGCTGGGAATTTCAAAGCGACTTAACACAAAATATTTAGACATATCTCGTTAATGTTTTTACCTGAGGGCAACAGATTTTTTATTTGTTCACATGCTGCTGCCTCATTTAGCTGGTTTCATATTGAGTATTTATGCTCTCTTACGAACGATCGACTGAAGATTAAGAAAAAATTTGTCTTAGCGACAGATTCTTTTGGATACGCCCTTGTCTTTTGCAAAGTCAGGCACAAACACACAGTACTGAGTACTGAATATCGAGTACAAACGAAGCGTGGAATACTAAGTATCTAGCATTGAGCATCGAATACTGTGCATGGAGTGTTGTGTATTCAAAGCTGAGTTTCAAGTATAATGTACTGAATATTGAGTTCTTGCTATCGAGTGGGAAGTACTGAACATCGAGTGTTGAGTATCGCGGACTGAATATCGAGTAATGAGTATAGAATACTGAGTATCGAATACTGAGTACCGATTAAAAAGTACCAAGTACAGAGGATAGAGAATCGAAAATAGAGTATCGAGTACTTTGTACCATGTATAGAGTACCGAGAATTGAGTATACAGAGTTGATGACCGCTAACTGAGTATCGAAAATTGAGTATCATATACTAAATCCGATAACAGAGTACCGAGTTTAAAGAATCGAGTATCGAGAATCGAAAACCGAGTGTCCAAAACCGATTATAGAAAACTGACTACTGAAAATTGACTATCGAAAATCGAATACCGAGTACAGAGTACTGGGCATCGAGAATTGAGTATCGAAAATCGAGTACCAAGTAAAGAGTATCGAGAATTCAATATAGAGAATTGATGATCGCTAATTGAGTGTCGATAATGGAGTATCATGTCCTGGGTTTGGATACTTGAATAGTAGAGCATCGAAAATCGAGTAACATAGTTCAATACCAGAACTGTATGAAAAATCGAGTGTTGAGTACTGAGTACAGATTAAAGAGTACATAGTATCGAGTACTGAGTATCGATAGAGTATAGAGCATTGATTATTAGGAATCTAGTATCTAGAATCGAGAATGGAGTATCAAGAATCGACTATCGAGAATCGAGTATTGATTATCGAGAGAGTACTGAGTACCCAGTATCGATAATTGAGTATAGAGAATTATTGTCCAGTATCGAGAGGGAAGTACCGAATATAAAGTACCGAGTATCAACAATTAATTATCGAATTTAAATATCGACAATTGAGTATCGAAAATCGCCAATTGAGTATCGGGAATCGAATATCGACTTCTGAGTAGCGATTATAGAGTACCGAGTAAAGAGAATTCAGTACAGAGAATTGAAGATCGAGAACCGAGTACTGATTTTACAGCACCAAGTATCGAGACTTGATTATTGAGTACCGATAATAGAGTAAAGAGTATAGAGCATTGATTATTGAGAATCGTGTATTGAGAATCGAGTACCGAGAACCGGTTTTGGAGTACCAAGTATCAAGAATTGAGTATCGTGTACTGAATACTGATTCATTATCGAAAATCGAGTATCGAGAATTGAGTTCTGAGTGCCGATTATAGAGTACCAAGTATCGGGAATTAAGTATCGAGTACCGATAATAGAGCAACAAGAATACAGAATTGATTATTGAGAATCGAGTATCTAGAATCGAGTATCAAGAATTAATTATCGAGAATCGATAACTTAGTACCGAGTATAGAGTATCGAGAATTAAGTATAGAGAATTGATGATCGCTTATGCCTGCGATAATGGGTCGATAATGGAGTATTAAGTACTGTGTTCCGATAATCGAGAATCGAGTAACTATAATTGAATATCAATTATCCAGAACTGTATCAAAAATCGAGTGTTGAGTACTGAGTACAGATTAAAGAGTACCAAGTATCGAGTACTGAGTACCGATAGAGTATAGAGAATTGATTATTAAGCATTGAGTATCTACAATCGAAAATCGAGTATCAAGAATAGACTATCGAGAGAGTACTGAGTACCCAGTATCGATAATTGAGTACCGTGTAATGAGAATTTAGTGTGGAGAAATAATGATCGATTACTGAGTACTGATAGTAGAGTACTTAGTATCGGGAATTGGGTATTGAGAACCGAGTTCCGACAATAGAGTAACGAGTGTGGAGAATTAGTTGTTAAGAATCGGATATCAAGAATTATTATCGAGAATTGAGTACTGAGTAACCAGTATCTATAACTGAGTATAGAGAATAATTATCAAGTATCGAGTGCCATGTACCAAATATAGAGCACCGAGGTACGAGCATTGAGTATCGCAATCGAGTATCGACAATTAAGTATTAAGAATCGAGAGTCGAATATCGACTACTGAGTACCGAGTAATGAGAATTCAGCATAAAGAATTCATTATTGAGAGACGAGTACTGAGTACTCAGTATCGATATTTGAGTATAGAGAATTATTATCAAGTATCGAGTGCTAAGCTCCGAATATGGAGTACCGAGTATAAAGAATTAATTATCGAAATTGAGTATCGAAAATTGACAATTGAGTATCGAGAATTAAAATCGACTGTTGAGTACCGATTACAGAGTACCGAGTAAAGAAAATTCAGAACAGAGCATTGATTATCCAGAATCGAGTACTGAGTTCTTATTTTAGAGTACGAAGAATTGAGTAACGAGTATAGAGAATTGATTATTGAGAGTCGAGTACCTAGAATTAAGTATCAAGAATTGATTATATAGAATCGAGTTCTGAGAACCGGTTTGGAGTACCGAGTATCGAGAAACGATACCACATAAAGAACCTTTCTTTTCTCTTCTTCTTTTCTTTCTTTCCTTTTTTTTTTTAATACCATTTTATTATTTTAATTTCTAACCTCTTTTCCCCATCTCTCTTACCCCCTCCCAGGTGCCTTGCTGCCCCCAGTCTAACCCTACGCATACCTGAAGATCTGGAAAATAGCGCCATCAATGCCTTACGCTCCGAACGTGCTCGCTCTTTGACTCAATGTCAGAATGCGGACAGCGAATCCAGTGTGGCCAATGATTATGATGTCTGCCCGCCGAGCAAATATCGTCAACCCACAGCCGAGTGCAATAATGTGTCACATCGTAAGTGGGGGGCACGTGGTGACATTTTCCTACGCCTTCTCCAGGCTGACTATGCCGATGGTGTTAGCCAACCGCGTAGCTCTCATGGCACCCATGCCCTACCCGACGCTGAGCTCGTAATCGAGCAATTGCAGCGTCATGTCGAGAGTGAATTACGCCATCCACATATCTCGGCCATGCTTCCCGCTTGGGGTCAACTCTTGGCCAATGATTTGTATGAGGTGGGCCAGTTGCCCATTAGCGGTAAATGCTGTGAACGTGATACGGCTGTCAAAGATCCCAATGAGCTGCAGCAATGCTTTGTGCGTGCTGGTACTGACTGTAAGGAATATAAGCGATCCGCTCCCGGATTCGATGCGGAGGCTTGTCAGAAACGTAAGTTTTAGACTATAAAATAGTCTTTCAATAGGCATTACCTTCAGTTAATTTCTTTCCCCAGATGTACGCCAGCAGATGAACATTGCCTCGGCCTATATAGATGGCTCTGGTTTGTATGGTTCCACTCGACATGAGTTCGATCAGTTGCGTACGTATTTAAGTGGCGGTGTCAAGGTGGAATCCTGTCGTCATTGTCAAGTGGCCGGAGCCACTGGGGCCCTACATCGTGCTCTGTTGCAGCAGCATAACAACATAGGCGAGCAGTTGGCCCACATCAATCCCCAGTGGTCGGAGGAGGATGTCTTCCTAGAGGCCAGACGCATTATTACAGCCACCATCCAGCATATCACCTACAATGAATTCTTGCCCTTGGTTTTGGGTCCAGAGACCACCGCCAAGGAGGGTCTGCGTCTCACGGCCGAGAAGCATGCCAGCAATTATTCTAGTTCGGTGCGTGCGGGTATCTACAATGAGTTTGCCACCAGTGCCATGCCAGCCTTCTGGAGCATGTATCCACCCGAGATGTTGGCCAAGAAAATGTCGGCCCATGAACTGCTGTCCATAGCGGCCATGCAAAAGTCTTTGGTGCCCAGTCAAACTAATTCGGAGGGTTGGTCCGAGTTGGCTTTGGCGGTGCATCGTGGACGTGATCATGGAGTGGCTTCGTATGTCCAGGCTTTGGATCTGTGCGAGGGTCGTTATGCTGAAAAGAGTTCGGCTAATGTGAGCTTTGATAATCTGAATCAGTTGTCCAATATACCCGAGGAGCATATTACCAATTTAAGGGATATTTATCAGTGAGTCTTACCAAGTTTAAAAAGAGAACAATATTTTCACTTTATTTTTCTTTTCAGAAATGCGGAGGATATTGATTTGCTGGTGGGTGCCTTAATGGAAGATCCCGCTGTGGGTTCCCTATTTGGTCCCACCATTAGCTGCCTTTTAACCTTGCAATTTGAGCAAATAAAACAAACCGATCGTTTTTGGTATGAGAATGAGATTCCTCCCTCCTCCTTCACTTTGGATCAACTGAAGAGCATCAGACAGACCAGTTTATCGGGCTTATTGTGTGGCTCCCATCAAGTGAATACGGCCCAGTCTAAGGCTTTTATTCTCGAGGATAACTATCTGTAAGTGGTTGAGGTAGGATTTGGTGTGAGTAAAAGTTTTACTTTGATGTTTTAAATAGAAACTCTGAGCTGGACTGCACTCAGTTGCCCGTTTTTGATCTGCGTCCCTGGCAAATCAATGCTGAGGATGAGCTACGAGTGGATCATGTGGAATTGGAGGCAGATACCAAGGAAGCCATGGCTGAACTGAGTCCCGAGCTGCTAGAGGCTGCCGTAGAACGTGCCAAAGAAGAGTTGGAACAGCGTAAACGTTTCGAGTATGAGGTGTGGCGATCACGTAAGTTAAATCAAATAATAATCCGTCTATCCAGTCAGTTCTTTGGAGCAATAGCTAAATTGTAAATTCGCATAATTTGTTTGGTCTCAATAATCATTCTTATTGATGACAAAAAATTTGTAAAAAGTACTCGGAGTTATGCTTGATTGAAACACCTAAAGCCCTAGTCGGAAATATTACCACTGAGATGAGAAAGGGTTTCATTTTAATCACTGCAGAGTAAAAAAGCAAGATGTAGTCCCAGGGAATAGAGTTCCGTCTTTGTCTTGTTGGGAAATTATCAACTCCAGGCTCTGAAAGCCATTTCGAAATATTCGTTGGCATAATTATATTGAAGCGGAAGGGAAATACTTTAAAATTTATATTCACAGTAAAGATTTTTTGTTTTTAATTAATATATTCGCGTACGATGGTACGGTGTTACTGCCAAATCAGCAACGTACTTCCCCTTTTTATACCCTTGGAGAGGGTATATTAAAATTGTCCGGATGTTTGTAACGCAGAGAAGGAAGCATCTCCGACCACATAAAGTATATATATTCTTGATCAGCATGACGAGCTGAGTTGATATAGCCATGTCCGTCTGTCCGTCTGTCCGTCCGTCTGTCCGTCCGTCTGTCCGTCCGTCTGTTTCTATGCTATCTCCTCCGTCAGTTTGAAAGCTATCGTAACCAAACTTTGCACGAAGTCTTTTGGTACAAATACGCTGCTCATTTGTCGGAACCGGCCGGATCGGATGACTATAGCATATAGCTGCCATAGGAACGATCGGTTGAAAAACTTGTTTTTGTGAGAAAAACTTTTTTGTTTTCAAAGATATCGCTCCCAACGCTCGTATTTATAAGTTTTCAATGATTTTACATAATTTCAACAAAATTTTTCGAAATCGGACCACTATATAGTATACAAACTGTCAGGCAGATATCAAGCTCCAAGGGTATATAAACTTCGGTGGAGCCGAAGTTAGCTGGCCTCTATTTTTATACACTTGAAAAGTGTATTATAATTTTGCCCAGAAGTTTGCAACGCATAGAAGGAATCATCTCCGACCACATAAAGTATATATATTCTTGATCAGCGTGTCGAGCTGAGTCGATTAAGCTTTGTCCGTCCGTCTGTCTGTCTGTCCGTCTGTCTGTTTCTACGCGAACTAGTCCCTCAGTTTTGAAGCTATCGAGCTGAAATTTTGCACAGAGTCTTCTTTTCTCTGCACGCTGCTAATATGTCGGAACCGACCGGATCGGATAACTACTTCTTGTAGCTGCCATACAAATGATCGGTCGAAAAATGGATTTTAATGAGAAAAACTGTTTTTTCCTCAATATTACCGCTCTCAATCACGGTCATGGGTAATATTAAATGTTTTTAAGCTGATCTGCGAAGTTTGGTCGAAGTCGCTAACCGTTGAGACAAGCGATTTCAAGTGTATAAAAACTTCGGCACGGACGAAGCTAGCCTTGCCTTTCTCGTTTCATTTATAAATAGTCGAAGATGATTTTATTTTTAAACTATTCAAATTTGAAAAATATTTTATTTCTACAAATGTAGATCCCTTTTTGAATTTCAAACAATGACAGCAATTGAAATGAACTAATAAGTTCGTTTGTAAAAATTTGTATTTGGTGAACGTGTCGTATGATTAATATTTTTTAAAACTTTGAGACCCTGTCGCGCTCATTTAAAATTAAAATACAATTTTTTTATTTTTACAATTATTAATTATACAACAAAAATTAGCTTTGGGAATGCTGAGACCTTTTTTTTCATTTTGCCGGTTTCGGGACCGCTCTAATGTACATACAGATGTATACCGTACGCAAATCAAGTTTGTTTCAGATTTGAAAATTTTTCCCCCTCTCTTAAACCGCAAAAACTGTCAAAACCATAATTTTAACGTTACAATTTCGTCGCATAAAAATATATTATCTTAGGCCTTAAATCTATCCACTCTGAAACGCACAATGAGATCAGAGCAAAAACACCAAAGTTATTCACGAGTCAAGGCTTCTGCTTTTCCCAGAGTGGAGCTGTGCTAGTGTGGCTCTCGTCGAACGTGGACAATGTTGTGTTTATGGTGCTGTGGGCTAGCTTCTTGGCTTTTGCCCAGGAGCTGTTTGATACGTGTGGACTCTGCTCTTGACATGCTTTATATGGAGCAAGCATTGTTCGGGTGGGTTGAGTTCTGGCAGCCTATAAGGTGTTGCTGTGTGAGCTGTTTGTTGCGCTCTCGAACAGGGAGAACGTCCTTCTCCTGATGAAGCCGCAGTGCAGCGTTTTGGGCTGGCTGAAGGTTTCGTCATACTCGGGGACCATACTGGGGCAGCCTAGTTTATCACGGACCTTCCGATTGCCTCATTCTCATTCCTACTCCTTACTTTTTCGATTACACCTTCTCAGTGTTTGGCGAAGGTAATAAGAGGTATCCGGTGTCCAATTATGTGGATTTTTTAGAATTTGTTAGACCTCTTTAGACAAGTTGCCTCTTTTATATTAATCATGGACTGAACTCAAACTTGAGAATTACAAGTGGTTTCATAGGTGTATGTTTTTAGGCAGATTTAATACAATTGTGCTACCGCTATGTGTTAGCCACTTTTACTGTGCCTGTCAGTAAGTGTAGCGTGCGATTATGGGTTGGAGCGTATTTAGCCACAGAATTGGTTACATTTAACAACAAATTTTCTTCTGGGTATATTTTTTTACAGTGAGACAACTTAATGTCGACTTGAGGAAGGTTAAGTTTCGGAAAAAGCAATGGTTGAAATGGGAGATTTCCATTTCTCCACTTAGGCCAATGAAGGCCCATTGTATTACCATATTCCGTAGAGGTAGGGTCTTCCCAGTTAAACCATTCAGAAAGTAGTATGAATTTAAGAAATTGATGACATTAGGTTTGGAGTGAGGCATTGAGTTCATGAGTTCATTTAAAAATTTTGAAGATTTTTCAAAGGTTGAACATTTATTGGAAAGGTTGATTCATTTCATTTACTTATGAAAAACAATTTATCCAATTTTTGGGAGCATTTTCAATTGTTTCGAGTATAATGTTTAGCCGTGGGGGTGTTAAATTTGGTATTTTATAATTACGGCTTAATAGAACGAGCTCAGTTTTGGTTGGATTGACGTCCAATTTAAAAGTGTTGAGAGTGCATCCTGCATCAGATTGCAGAGAGTGTGAGGAAATTGGAATTGTTGTTCACATCAATCCCTCAGATTTTGAAAGGAAACGAATCAAGTTGTTGTAAAGTCACACTTTGACTTGAGCTTTAAAAAACTCAAGTCTAATGAAATTTTTTTTTCTGTTATCTTATTGCCGGAATTATGTCGTTAGCCCGCTAAAAACCTAGAAAATCATATTAATACTTTCCCTCTCTCTCTTTCTTTTCCCTTCCAGGGGGTGGTATTAGCGCCCGTTCACCCGATGGCACCGCCGCCTCCTTCAGCAAGGCCAATTTGGCTGCTCTCAACATGGCCAACTCTTCACTGATTTTCGAACTGGCCTCCAATGAGATTGTCAAGTCGCTCAACCACATCACGCGACGCAAGCGACAAATCTTCAATCCCAATCAGAATGCCTTCAATCGTAATGAACTGACCGATACGCTGCAGAATGTGGACATCAGCTCCCTGATTGGTGGCTCTCAGCAGCAGCCGTTGGATGAGTGTCCCGAGCCGTCGACTCAGTGTGATGCCAACACTCCGTTCCGCACTTTGTCCGGTAAATGCAACAATTTGCGTAATCCCAACTGGGGCAAGTCCTTGACGACTTTCTCTCGCCTGCTGCCCGCTCAGTATGAGGATGGCATTTCGGCTCCACGTGTCAGCGGTGTCACTGGTACACCTTTGCCCAATCCACGTACCATTTCCACCACCATTCATCCGGATATTTCGAATCTACACACACGCTACTCTTTGATGGTGATGCAGTTTGCACAGTTTGTGGATCACGATTTGACCCTGACGCCCATACACAAGGGTTTCCATGAGTCCATTCCCAGTTGCCGTGCCTGCAATTCCCGCCAGACAGTGCATCCCGAATGTAATCCCTTCCCGGTTCCCAGTGGAGATTTCTATTATCCGGAGGTGAATGTGACAAGTGGTGAGCGTTTCTGCTTCCCTTCGATGAGATCGTTGCCGGGTCAACAGTCGCTGGGACCACGTGATCAAATCAATCAGAATACTCACTTCCTGGATGCCTCAATGGTTTATGGTGAGAATGTGTGTCAGTCGAATAATCTGAGAGGCTTCTCTGGACGCATGAACAGCACGGTGCATCCCATACGCGGCAAGGAGCTGTTGCCGCAAAGTGCCACCCATCCGGAGTGCAAGAGCAGGAATGGTCTGTGCTTTATAGGCGGTGATGATCGTGCCTCCGAGCAGCCAGGACTAACGGCCATACACACTACCTTCCTGCGTGAACACAACCGCATAGTTGAGGGTCTGCGCGGGGTGAATCCCCACTGGAATGGCGAGCAACTGTACCATCATGCACGTCGCATTGTCAGTGCCCAGGTGCAGCATATTGTGTTCAATGAGTTCCTGCCCCGCATACTCAGCTGGAATGCGGTGAATCTGTATGGTCTGAAGCTGCTGCCGCAGGGCTATTACAAGGATTACAATCCCTCGTGCAGTCCCATTGTGTTCAATGAATTTGCAGCCGCTGCTTTCCGCATTGGACACTCCCTGTTGCGTCCACATATACCCCGCTTGAGTGTGCAACATCAGCCCGTGGATCCACCTCTACTGCTGCGTGATGGCTTCTTCCGCATGGATATTTTATTGCAGCCGGGTATAATAGATGAAATCATGCGTGGTTTGGTGGCCACACCCATGGAGACACTGGATCAGTTTATTACAGGAGAGGTGACCAATCATTTGTTTGAGGATCGCAAGATTCCCTTCTCGGGCATCGATTTGATTGCTTTGAATATACAGAGAGGTGAGTGGGCTAGCATTTTATTTATAAACAGAAAAAACAAGGATATTGTTGATCTTCGGAAGATTTTTTATTTTTTAAAACTTTCCATTTGAACAGTTGAAAAATATCCTTCTGTTGGTAAACATCCATTTGATCTTTTATTCATATCCAATTGATCTTTTTAAATATCCAATTGATCTTAGTGATTTTCTATGGTATAATTTGTTTTATTTGATTGTTAGCTGAAAGACAACTAAACAAAGAACATCTGAGCAAAAAGTCACATGTCCTTATCAATAATATAAGAGCTTGATTAAGAGCTTCCGATGTAAGGGATTTGTATTATTTTCCTTATAGTATGAAGTGAGCATATCCATGGGATCGTACTACTCTTAATCCAAAAAGATGTTGCCATGCAGTATACCTTCCAACAAAGTCCAAAAAAGTACATATCGCTCAGGTTTAACTAAAGAGGAACAACTTAAAATTTGACATTTTCGAGTTTAGTTCTTTTTTATTAGCACACTAAAAATAGGTTTAGTCTCTACTGTACTTTGCTGTCAAATATCAAATATATTTTTTTTGCAATGTGCAAAAAAAATTATATATTTAGCAGAGACTAAAACCGTACCGAACCCTTAACCTTCAACCGCTAAAAACTTGTAACATTTGTAACCGAACCCGTAACCATAGCCGAAAAAGCAAAGCAACTTACCAAAATCCTTACCTTCCTTATCCTTCCTTATATTTGTTATTACACTGTCAATTTGTTCAAATTGAAATTCGAATTGAATTTGTAGAATCATCAAAAAATTTAGGCCTACTAGACTATCGTTTCTCATATATCAATACATGATATCAGCAGCCAAAAATTGGGGAATATTGGTCGAACAGCGACAATGGGACCCTTTAAGACTTAGCTCTTTCGGTTATGGGGAGGTTCTTTGCTGCTGCATCCTGAAACATGAAACATGATAGTCTAGTTCTTTTGCTTGTTGCTGTGTTTTTGTTATGTGAATAGCTTGTCAAATTCATAGTAGAAACATGATAAAGTGCTGGCCTACTAGGTTAACATGTCTCGTGTATCATGTACATAATCTCGTTGTACCGTCATCTTGACAGCTAGTCAGCTTTGTGCCAATAATTTGACATGTTGTCCTGTGATCTTGACATTGAATGAACAGTTTTTATTCGCGTTTCGATTCTTGACAAGTTTGCTAAAATAATCATTTACGGGAAACCGTAACTTTTACAGTAACCCAAAAGCGATTGGCCGAAACAGTAACCGTAACCCCATAAATGCAAAATAGTGTAGTAGTATAATATATAGTATATAGTAAATTTTGGTAGTATTTTTTTAAAATTGTTGATGTTCGTTAACTACTCTTGTACTACTTTAATAAGTGTCTGTTTAGAGGTTTTGGAGTTGTTGATGATAGATAAAAAGAATCCAATTAATCGGAAATGGTAAGAGTTGTGCTTTCTAAAAAACGATTTGAAAATTCGATCGAATCTTTTTGACCTCCAGAGGATCGAATGAAAGTAATTCGGATTTTTTTTGAAAACCCCAGTCGGTTTTTGAAGGCGATAACATTTAAAAATTCCTATTCCCAATTATTTGATCGAAATGGAAAACGGGAACAGGCCTGATTATTTTACTTTTTTCTCACTTAATTTAACATAGTTTTCTCTTCCCTTCTATACTTATAAATCTGTAGAGACAGACAGATGTAAAATCAACCCACAGCCAAAACTCCTTATCCTACAGATCTACGATTTGGCACAGATCTGGGGCGAACATGCCCATTCCACAAGCCACGTATTTGTTGTTGTGTAACGCAATGAAATAGCTCGCTTTAGAAACCAGCCTATATAAGCAAAAACAAATTCACTTGCGTGCTCTGTGTTTTGCATGAACAACATCGTATGTGTCTCTTTTCTCTCTCTCCAATGACTTTTGCAAACTCCAACGCAAGAACAAAAATGCTTATGCGTACGGACGAACGCTTTTCGCTATCCACAGCGGCACGAGCCGAACTCATGCGATGGCTGGTGGGAAGAGAACAAACACATCAATGCAATTGGGTCGAGACCAGACCCGGCCACCTTCAGCTCATATGAGCCGAAGTCAGTCGTGTTTTTAAGCAAACGCTAGCCGAAGTTATGGTTGTGTGAGTCGGTGAGCACTGCAGTGCAAGTAAAACGCGTGTTGCCTGTAGAGAGCTCTCTTGTTCACCAACACAAGCGTCCTTTTTTTGTCCTCTCCATTTGGCCGCCTTTGGTCGAGACAGATCTGCGTAGCAACGACCACACACTCACACACACATACAAACAAAAATCGGTTTTCTCTTTCTTTTTCGTATTGTTGATTTTGCTTGAAGAGGCTTAGAGCTTCGTTTAGTTATGCAAGAAAGAAAATTTTGAAAAATTTTCCGCGAAGTATGTGAAATCGATAAAGAAAAGTTAGCATGAGGCTAATAAATTAGCTATTGCGTTCAGGCAACATTGTCTAAGAACACGAGAGAGAGTGTGAGAGAGGTAACGACATACACTCCCATCCGCAAAAGCTGTTTTTATTGCCTGCTTGCAAAGACGGGAAGGCTTTTAAAAGCTTGGGTTGAAATCGTTCGTGTGAGTGAAATGCCCACATGTTCCTTCCCTGTTGACAGTCAGCTCAAGATGATATTTTGAATGACGTACTCAGAGCAGCTGTGGCCGTATGTGGCCCAGTGGTTAGTGTGCTGGACTGCTGGGCGGGAGGTCGTGGGTTCGATCCCGCCTCTGAACATCTAATAAAAAAGTTTTTTTCTTTCTTTAGAAAAATAGCTTTTACACATACGGTCACCTTCACCAGCTATTGGCGCCAGCTGTGAAGTAACTAGCCATGAAAAAGCAAATTCTCAAACTTTGCCGTTCGGATCCGGCGTTAAACTGTAGGTCCCTTTCTCTTGTGCGAAAAATTTAAAGCACACACGCCAAGAGATAGTGAGAAGCTTGGCTTGGCCCCGTTGTAGGAGCTGTATAGCCAACATTTACATTTACTTAGAGCAGCTGCTTTACTCGAGGGGATCCTTATTAATTGCTTTCTCTTTCTAGCACATGTCTTTCAGATCTGCTGTCATCTGT
The DNA here is from genome assembly GCA_018904275.1 of Lordiphosa clarofinis. Lineage (NCBI taxonomy): Eukaryota > Metazoa > Arthropoda > Insecta > Diptera > Drosophilidae > Lordiphosa > Lordiphosa clarofinis. The sequence goes on from JAEIGQ010000098.1 coordinate 878,317, forward strand.
CTCAGAGAGCCAAGAGTGCGAGTTGAGAAAAATTTTGATTGAGGGAGGAGGTCGTGCAAGAGTAGAGAGCGCAAAAAGAGGGATAGAGTGAAGAGCGTTAGAAGAGGGAGGTGGGGAGAAAGCCATTTTAATTTGAATTATAATTAAAGAGTGGCTGCCATGAGGTCAATTTGATTTGATATTTAGTTAGTCATTTTCGTTTCAATGAAACGGAAATTATTTCAGTCTTATCCAAAAATATTGTCTCTTACATAATTGGGAAAGAAACATCGCGGACAAGGTCGCTGCGGGTTCAATGAGGGGTATCTAAATTAGCAATGGAAATCTTTCAAATTAAAAAAAAAGGGGTAAGAGTTCTATATTTTTTTCTCTGTAAGACTGCTGATCCATAATTAACTGAAAACAACAGTCGCAAAAGATAAACAGGCCGAAATAATCATGTCAATCTTGGAATTGAAAAATATATAAAAAATTTAAAACCCTCTCTTCCACCACTTTTAACCCAGTGTTAAGTCACTGTGTAGTCACTGTATAGTCACTGTTCAGTGATTATCAAGTCACTGTCAAGGCACTGCTTGATCACTGTCAGGTCATAGTTAAGTCACAGATACGTCACTGTTTAGTCACTGTTAAGTCACTGTTTAGTCACTGTCAAATCACTACTCATTTACTGTGTAGGGCTGCCTTCACACTGTTCGACACATGATACATGATAGTTTAGTAGTCCTGCTTTTTGTTCGGTTTTAAATTTGAATAGCTTGTCAAATTCATAGAATTTCATGGGGAGTTGAGGGCCAACTAGATGACATGGGTCATGTGTCGAACAGTGTGAAGGCAGCCTCGGGCCTGTTAAGTCACAGCTACGTCTTTGTTTAAGTCATAGTTTAGTCACTGTTTAGTTACTGTTTTCCCAATCCTTTTTCATTCTCTTACGGGTTAATCAATGTCATTTCTTTCCAGCTCGTGATCATGGCATTCCCTCGTACAACAATTATCGTGCTCTCTGCAATCTGAAACGTGCCACCAACTGGAACGATTTGAGCCGTGAAATCCCCACCGAAGTTATTAATCGCTTCCAGAAGGTCTATGCCAGTGTGGATGATATTGATCTATTCCCGGGTGCCATGACGGAGCGTCCTCTACAGGGTGGTCTGGTGGGACCCACTTTGGCCTGCATCATAGGCATTCAGTTCCGTCAGTTGCGCAAATGTGATCGTTTCTGGTATGAGAATCAAAGTCCGGAGGTCAAATTCACCGAAGCTCAGCTGGCTGAGATACGTAAGGTGACTTTGGCCAAGATTGTGTGCGAGAATCTGGAGATCACCGGGGATATGCAGCGTGCGGCCTTCGATTTGCCCAGCAATTTTCTGTAAGCATTGAGTATATCTTTTTCTGTTCATTAAGTAAATAAATTCTCATTTCCTTTTTAGGAATCCCCGTGTGCCTTGCGCCTCCATGCCACAAATCGATTTGAATGCCTGGCGTGAGAATGTTCAGGGCTGTCAGATTGGCAATCGTCAGGTGCGTGTGGGTGAGTCGGCCTTCCCTTCGCCCTGCACCAGCTGTGTCTGCTCCTCCGAGGGGGTAAGTTAATCTTAGTCAGCTTTTATCAGGACTCTCAGGAATTAACTTCTAAACCTTTTCTAGGCCCAATGCGCTTCGCTGCGCATCACCGACTGTGGCCAGCTGATCCGTCAGTGGCCCAAGGAGGCCATTCTTCGTGACGAGGTGTGCAATTCGCAGTGCGGCATCTACCTGACTGGCCAACAGGCCAGCGGTTTCAATCCCCAGCAGCGTCAGGGTCAGGCCCAGCCACGTGTCACCCGTTCCCGCAATCAGAACCTCTTCAAATTTCCCGACTTGACGCCATTTATTGCCTCGTTGTAGATTCACGGGCAGAGCAAGCAGGATTTTGTAAATAACCCTTGCGTTTGTACATAAGTTTCTTAATCTTAAAGACTTGTCCAATGCACACACACACACACATAAATATATCATCAACTGCCAACCGCCGCGCCGCTTGTTACACTTGGCAAAAACGCAAAAACCATTTCTGGTTAGGTTCCCAAATAATTATGTTAAACGTAAATTAAGCCACAACTAATTCATTAGCATTTCTATGTATTTTTATATATTTTACAACTAAAACATACATACGAAGCAACAAGTAGTATGTGTGTAAGTCTAATAAACAAAACTAGAAATTTAACTGGATTTGTTTTTTGGGAAGTGTAAGGCAATCCTCAAAGGCGGAAGTCATATAAGTAGCCGAAGTTTTTGACAACTTGATTTGCGTCAATATCGTTCCTTTTTCAAGAACATTTTAAACCAGTGGTGCCCTAATGTCAATTGCCCTATCCCGTGTGATAGGAAGTCATAATTTTGCCAGCGTCGCAGCCGATACACTTATAGAGAGATAGAATACGTGTGCCTTATAAATAGCCTATAAATAGACATACTTGGGATATACTTGAAAATACTTGGGACATACCTGGGACATTTTTCGGACTTACTTTGGACATACTTGGGACGCAAATGGGACATACTTGGGACATATTTGGGTCGTAGTCCATATTTGACATAATGACGTTAACTTTGTAATTCGAACACTCACAATCGCAATGCTTGATAGTGTGTGTTTGGGCACCACTGTTTTAAACTCAAGTGAGAAAAAATTGGATTGATTTTTAACTAGGTGTGAGCAGATTCCTCACATTTGGGTGGAATAGGAAACGGGGACATACATACCTCTAATGATTGGAAGTAAAAGGTGGCAAAGCTTCTGAATCCCTCCATCCATATATTCCATAGGAATCAAAAACATCGCTTGAACTACCCACTCTGTCATTTAAGTTTTCAGAAAAACACAAAAAGTTTTGTTTGGCCTTGACTGGGAATTGAACCCAATACCTTATGCACTGAACATATGGAACGAAGCCGCCAGCACATTCAGCCATTGTATAGTTTTGCAGATTTACATCAATACCCAAAAAAATGTTTACTGCAATGAAACTTAGAATATTTATTTTAATGCGCCGGAGTATCAATTTGAAACTAATAAATTTTTTTTAAGTTCGAAATTTCGAAGAATGTATGAATTGTATAAGAAAGCAGGCCAGATGTGGCAGCTAGCGATGCTTGACCTGTCAAATTTTGTGTTTCAGTTTATGTGCAAACAATTTAATAATAGGCTAATCTCACTAAGCCAGAGATGGGCGCGTCGCGACGTTCCAATGCACACACCAAGCAGCGTGTTCATTAGGCCGCTGCCGCGGCCGACTGCAAAAAATCACACGTACGCTATAAGCATTGACAGCTACTTATATTTGCTTGTGCTTGTATGCGTGTGAAAAGTGTGACGGTATGTGTGCATGCCCATCTCTGCACTAAGCACATCTAATATCCAACATCTTGAGTTTAAATCAGTGGAGGCAAAACACACTACTACTGCTACTCTATGGCACAGCAAATAAAATCGTGTCGAACTCTGATTAAAATGCTTAATAACCATTTGCTCTGCCAATATTTTTAAGACTTTGTCGTGTAAAAATGTTAAGAGGGTCGATGATAGTAAAATGCTACAAATCTGGTAAATATTTTTAACTCAGGATGTTGGATGCTAGATGTATTCAGTATGATTAGGCAATAAAAGTAAACGCCATGAAAGACGACGTGATGAAGATATCTAAATGGATTTCAAATGGAGCACACTCACAAGGAAAGTTTAAGCAGCTAAGTATTAATGTTGCTGTGGTCGTCTTTTGAAAACATATGAAATAACAAATGTACTATTCAGACAGGACACATTACATGCCATAATGCAGCGTTGCCTGTTTCAGCGCTTTGCATGTTAGCGCACAACGCGAGAGGTATCAAACAAAGACAGCTGCTGTATAGACGTTTGTCGTGTTTTTTCTTCAGAGTCTCTGAAGGAGTAACGCGATACGTGAATGGGATCCAGCAAATGGCACATCAGTACACTGATTCTAAGAATACAACATTCGCGTGGACATGAGACATGCAGTGGGAGACCAATGTTTCTCCATAGCGAGGTGACCACACTTGACAAATTAAATTTATTAGTTTAAATAAAATAAATTTTAAGTAAAAAGATAATGAATCCAAAATGTTCTTTATTAATTTTAAAGAACTGAAATTATACTGCAAACTTAATAAGAAATACTATTATTGATAAAGTCTAGTTTCTAAATGATACTAAAAGTTTGATAATTGAAGTGTCAAATTAATAAGACCTAGTGTCAAATTGATACTCAAAAGTAATACAAACGAGAGCGTAAGTTAAAGTCGGCTCTAACCGACTTCGATATACCCGTTACTCATGAAAAAAACATGTTTAACAGTGTTCCTGCGTTCCTTAGGGTGACTATCTGAAAAGTATGCAACATTATTTTTGGGTGGGTAGCAGGGGGGCTTGCTAACTTGAGAACCGTTCATCCGATCTTTATCATTTCTTCGGCAAATTTATTCATTTCGCTAATTACTAACTATCTCTAGAAGAAACGAATCGTCTATCTTTAAAACTGTAGGAGATATAAAGTTTTTTCCGAATTGCGGGGGCGGGAGGGGGCGTGGCCAAAATTTGGAATAAACTTGATCTGCCTGCAAGTATAAGAAGCATTTGTTCCATACATGTCAAACCTCTATCTCTTACCATCTCTGAGATCTAGGTGTTCATACAGACGGACGGACGGACGGACGGACGGACGGACGGACGGACAGACGGACATGGCTATATCGACTCGGCTGTTGATTCTGATCAAGAATATATATACTTTATATGTATTCTTGAAAAGGTAGATCAAAAAGAGAGCCAATTTGCTCTCACTCACTCTCTCTCTCTCTCTGTTGAAAACCGGTTTTGTTGTTGTTTAAAGCAAATATTATCCAATTGTGAAAAAATTACTCATTAAAAATTTTGACGGTAATTCGGCAATACATCAACGATTTCTGTTATAGATTTTTGTACAGTTTTCTTTTTTTCCTGAAACCCGTTAATAATGAACCAGGTCGGTTGGAGTAGTTAGTCGTTGAAGTTTTTTGTACAGCGATGCCTCTGATTCTTTGGAATACGAACGGAGGAGCAGCAGCATATCCAGCGCTTGTACATAATAGTTGCCGCTTTCAATCCATATATCCAGATATGTCCCGTTCCCTATTCCAGAGACCATTTTGTTTGGAGATTCTATTCAGAATGATTAAGGCCAAGATTTAGTGTTAGTCTTAAGGAAAGGGATACCTCGGCAAATCTTGTAATGGCTCAAGTCAGCTTTGTTGAAGAAGGTGACATCCAATAGCTCAGCTAATGTCTCGTACGGTGTTCATTTATAAAATCTTTAAAGAAATGTATACTATTAATTGTATAAGAGAGTTCTTAGGGATTTTTTTTCATTTTTCAAAGTATTGTCCATTGCAAGCCACAAGATTTTCCTCCAACTTTCTAGCATTTTTCGAAAACCATATCGAAATAACGAAGCGTCTTTTGATCTAAACCAAGAATCCATCCATTTTTGGAGTTCGTCCAAAAAGAGAAAATGTAGATCTTCAAGGCCCTGCGACATCGACGAAAACAAACAGTAGCCGGAAGGGGTAATGTCTGGGCTGGGGTAAGTCTTTACATTGCAGCGTTTCAGGGTATGTTTCGACCGGCTGCGCAATATGTGGCCGAGCTTTGTCATGTTCATAAATTTTCTTGTCGTGCCTTTGATCGTACTCTGTCCGTTTTTGCTTCAATGATCAACTCAAACGCATCAATTAAGTGCGGTAGTGTTTTCCTGTTACCACGCTAAATTTCCTCCTTGCTATCAGAATTTCTCTGTTGAAAACATAACCAAACCCCAAATTCCAAACGAAACCCGCATCATATGTAGATAGTTTGTTGCTTTATTTAGTTTTGTATTCCGAACATGGTTTCATTATAGCAAATATAATTTGTGTATTTTAGATAAGTTTTCTCTTACCCAGCTTAGGACAGGCTACTTTAAGCTTTTAAACTTTTGACTTGCAGTCAGCTTCAGTGGCCTGGCCTAGGCTGGGCATCTAAAAAGTATGGACAATAAATAACAAAACTCACAAAGTACAATTTAAAATCTATAAAGAAGATTTTTATATATTTTGTATATATTAATGGATGTTTGCAACTGCAAGTATGTATGTATGTACTCGGTTTCTACGTTAGACACAGGCCGTAATCCACATCTACAATACATTTGCATTTCTCTTATAATTAAGTTTAATTAAATTCGAAAAAGAGCGCACCGAAAAAAAATACAAAGCGCTTAGTGGTTTTTGTTTCGTTTAAGTTTATCGTTACTCGACATCGGCTATAAGTTTTTATGCTACTAAAGTTAGACTTTTGGTACCCATAGATAATTCCACTAACTTTTATGGGAGAGGGAGGAGGGAGGGGCTGGATATACAACAATACTTGGTTTGATTTTATTTATATACGTCAACTGCGGTTGTTACTTTTAAGCAAACGAATTCACTCTACTCTGCCTTTTTTGGTACATTTTTGTTTTTGTAAAGTGCTTAAACGTCTAGAGAATTTGACTTCTTTGCTTTATCATACATTATAATTATAATAAAAGAGAATATGGTTTAAATTAAGGCTAAAATTGAAGTTACACACACGCACACAGACAATTGTATAAGTTTATAGGAATCTTGCTACATATTTTTGTTGTTGTAGAGGTTGTCAAATTGCTGTGCCACAATTTGCTTATGGTATGTTTTTTTGCTTTCGTTTACATTTTATTATTATTTATAATTATTATTTGTTTACTTAACTTGCGATATACTGTTGCTCAATTAAATGTTATATACAAGATGAGTGAGAGAAAGTGGGAGGGGGGAGGGGATGAAGTGAATAGAACTATGTACAAACTGAAGTTTTGGGTGAGTTTTGGAATTGTTGATATTTTGATTCAACAGATCAAATTCATTTTGATATTCACCTGATTAAAAAGAAATTTTCAAAATATCAATATCATTTTTACAAGAAAACAATATCATTCTGATCCAAAATAATATCATTCACTAAAATTGATATTAAATATGTTCAGAATGATACTTAAAATGTAAAATTGATATGGTAAAAATATCAATTTGATATTTTTTCATTTCAAAGTAAAATTGATATGAAAAAAATCATCTTTTTTTCTCGGTGTATAGAGTTGCCATATTATTCGCCCATTAGCCTACATTTTCTACCTTCTGTTCCTGTTTAAATATTTTCAATAACTTGATGGTCCAAACTTCAACCAATTGGTAAAATATTTTTAATTAAAAAACGACCCGATGGTTCGAAATATTCCAGAGAAGCTGTTATTGCACTCAGAACTCAAAAGAGATATTGAAATAGACGAGCAAACTTCGTTAAGATTTCTTTTTAGGCGAGCCATTCAAGTCCAATTCTATACATTGTGTTTAACAAATCTGGTAGAATTTCCTTGATTTTCAAGCCTACTATCACTTCATTAAGTTAACTTCATCGAGTAAGCGAGAGACACAATTGTCATTCTATAAATTAAGTTCAACAAATCTAGAAGGTTTCGCTTGATTTTCAAATAAATACATATAAAAACTTTATAAAGTTTATCGTGTAAACCCTGATAAGCTCTTTTTGATAACACACTCTGTTAATAGCCTCTCTGAGCTGTTAAATAAATTTTTATTAACTCAACTCACAGAAGAACTGAAACAAGTAAAATAACAGCTATACAAATTTTGGTATACGATTTTCTTTTGGATTCAAAATAATTAAAATAATTACGTCTTGTTCTTCATTCCACTTCCGCAAAAATATTTCAAAAGAAAAAAAAAAATCATGTTCTGGTGAAACTTAGTCGAAAGAGTTCAGACAACTCATAAGTTATCCACAAAATGAAATAAAATCATGATTCTTTAAACAATTTGGATCACTTAGTATCTGGAAATTTAACGGACTGCCTTTTATTAAGTTAATTTCTTTAAGGTTAACAAATACATCGAAGATTTGTGTTTACGATAGTTCCGGTCAGTTCGATAGGCAGTTTAGGTAGCGATAGTCGGCTATCTTCCTTGATAAATTTGATCAAAAGACGAGTTTTTAACATATGTCGATACCTAACAGTACTGAAGACCATGTCAAAATTTTTTAGTGTGGCCGTTTTTTTCATTTTGAAGAAAAGTTATAGATTTTCACAGCTACGAATGTGACAATCGCACAAATTAATAAGCCTTCAAGCGTAGTTTACACCTCCACAAAACAACTGTCAGAACAAACAACTCCATATAAGAAAACGATCAAAAATTTCATTGATTCATATTTTCTGTGTTTTTATCGATAGATAAATTTTGATTATTTTAGGAGGATACACAATTTGATACACTTTAACCAAATTTAAACTGTAGCCTTTTGCGTAATCAAATAAAATCTTTCACATTTTATTAAAATCCAAAAAAATGATGATATAATTTACATTCGTAGAAAACATAGTTTGAAGGTTCAAATTCAGTCAATCAGAAGCAATTTTAGAAATCCGAAATGCGAACACACAAATGTAAACGTTTTGAATAGTAATTGGAATTAAGAACAAGACTAGATGTACTAGTGTTGGGTAAAGGTTGTTCTTTTCGCTGAACATGTTAACTTGTTCTTTTTTTCTAAGTGAGTCAACTTATTCAATTCGCTCACTTGTTCAATTGTTCGTGTTCACTTGTTCTTGTTCTGTTGTTCTTGTGTTCTCAGCGAGAGAGAGAAAACAGATGATTAGAAGTGTATGTGTGTGTGTATTGCTGTTTGGCCCCCGATCATTATGCAGTTCGCTGAACTAGATACTGAACAGATTTTAGGGTACAGCACACAGAGCAAGACAAAATTGGACAGCTCACAAAGCAAGGGATAGACTGAACAGTTAACAGCAAGACAGAACAACCCTCTGAGCAAAAGAACAACAGAGCAAGAACAGAACAAGAGAACAACTCAAAAACAGACCCGGCCACCTTCAGCTCATATGAGCCGAAGTCATTCGTGTTTTTAAGCAAGCCAAAGTTATGTTTGTGTGAGTCGGTGAGCGCTGCACTGCAAGTAAAACGCTTGTTGTCTGGAGAGAGCTCTCTTGTTCACCAACACAAGCGCACTTTTTTGTCCTTTCAGAGCAAGACAGAGTGAACAAGACTCGCTGAACCAAAATGAACACTCACTCATGAGCAACCCAACACTACTATTTCCACGACCAGATCATTCATCTTAGTTTTCGTCTGATTTGCTATCTGACCGTCTGAGTAGGCATGAAGCTACTCAGATCAATGAACAGACGAAAAGAACCGGTTCTTTTAGCCTGAGCACTCATCTGAGTGGCATTTATCGAGTTACAGTGTTGCCTAACTGCAGTGTGCTGGCGTTGCCAGTTTCTGACAATCGATATACATTTCTTATCGAATTTTGGCTATCGGACAAGTTTCTTGTTTCTTATCTCATGCTTTGAGATATAAGGAGCGACACGTCCCAACAATTTATGAAATGTGGATATGCTCTTTCGATTAAAATTTGCGAAAGTTGCCGGATCCTCGTATTGCAGTTCACACAACACAAGCTGGGCCACATCTCGGCCTTCTACTCTCGCTTTGTATACTTTCTTTTGATCTTTTGGACATTCCTTTTTGCGCCCAAATTTTTTCATCCTTGATTTCACGTCTGACGAAAACTCATATGAGTAATCAGGTCGTGTAAATGGAGCTTAAGAAAGTATCACAATTTAAAAGGACAGAAAGAAAAAGTAAGAGTGCTGCAGTCGAGTGCCCTGACTGCAAAATACCCATGCACCAAGTAATGTGGTTCTTAAGGCTTTGATTTCCTAAGTTAATATTGAGTTAACTTCTTGGACTGAATACATATTCGTGCGTATTGCCATTCTTCTCATAATTCTGTATTTTCCATTTTTGAAAATGATGCTTTTTATGTTAAAATTTACTTGAATACGTGGAGTGAGAACTTGCATATCTTCGGTATTTTTTCTCGGATCCTTTTATGTTATACAGAATAGATAGATATTGGACCTTACTTAATATATATTGTCACTAGGTTCAAACTTGAAATGTTGACTCTGTTAACCACTGATCCAAACCAACATTCCCCCATATTTGACCTCATGAAATACATATTAGACCAACAACAAAATTTAAAAAAATGCGCATACTCATAAGCGAAGTGTCCAAATATATGGCTTTAAATTTAGACAAATCACCGAACTAAACCGTACGTTGAAATTTTAGAGATTGAATTAACATAGCTTCCTTAGCATATATTTTTTCGGCGGAAATATGTCTAGGAAGGAAGGAGGAATTAAATCCGCATAACGACATAATTCCGCCGACATTATGTTATTTTAAAAAATTTCTAAATGTTCAATTCTGTAAAAAATTAATGATTTAGAGATGGAATTGACGAAGCGACATTTTTCCGCCAAAATATCACCCATAGCACATACTACCAAAATTTTTAGCTTTAAGAAATGTGTTATCAATAATTGCCTTCACTCAGAACATTTTCGGGCGAAATTATAAAGTTCTTCAATTTTCACTTCCGCAAAAAGTAAAATAGGTAGAAATTTCGAATAAGATTTACAATGGATTATATTGCTTAAAATATCAACAATCCCAAATTTTTTCTCCCAAACTCTAAGGGCGCACGTACACATGCGACTGAAAGATGAACTGACGGCTGAGCATAATATTTTAGTAGGTACATGCTTGATTGATTCTGAATTTTAAAAATCAATTCGGTGCCTACATACACGGAGCTTGGCCAATTGTCTGCCCTCCGTTCATCTTTCATTTGCATGTGTGCGCTCACCCAAAGTTCTGAATGCTTATTTATTTATCAGCTGCCAGGGCTGTAGAGCCATTGCTATTTGCTTCCGAATGACGACGCGTCAACAGATGAGGATGATTTTGATTTTGATGATTCTGGTAGCATCCCAAGCCATTGGCTGCAAATGACAGACCATCGAGATTTCCAAGTTTACCCACAATTTTTGGTATTTTATCACTTTCCAAATTGAGCAGCGGCGATGCAGTGGAGGTAAGCGTAATCAGGCCACTGCCGCCTATGCTGGCACTGCCAATGCCGCCGCCAATTATGTGATGCTGATGATGATGCTGATGATGGTGATAATGGTTGTGATTATGCTGATGATTGATCACCGGCGAGCTCTTGCAGAGCGTGTCTGGATTACTTAGACCATTCTTGGTCTCCAGTTCCGGAGCACCCTTCAGGGAGCTGGTCTTGCGTACTTGCAGGCCGCAGCGTGTGTGTTCACAGCTCTTGCAACGCATTTTCTGTACCTGCCCGGCAGGTGCCGAGGTTTTGCGTTGCAGTTCATTCAGATTGGCTGTCACCAGCTTGGCCTGCAGTATTTTCGAGGGCGACACTGGAGTGCTGTCATCCTCACCTGTGGGCGGCGGTGTAGAGAGACGACTGGAGGCTGTTGAGGAGGTGATGGAGGATAAACAACTGCTGCTGTTTGAGTGATAGGCCCGCACTTCAGCATCGTCAGCGAGTCCGTTCTCCGCCACAAAATCATCATCCCCATCATCATCATCATCACTGGGCTGGATGCTGGTGGAATGAGAAGCAACAACAGCAATGTTGTTAGTAGCTGTGCCATTTACGCTTAACTGCGGCTCATCATCATCATCAACAACAACAATATCATCACTCATCAACACCTTTCCATCGCCATTTGCTATCACAATTTGTTGCTGATCCTGACTAGTTTTGGTTTTTACCCCATCGGCCAGATCGATCCAATGGCCGCGATTATCTCTTACACCCTCGACTAGTGGCTCCAGCTTATCCGAGAGGGTGGCAAAGGCCTGAGAATGAAACTCCAATTAAAATCTTGTATAAAAAGTATAAGGATTTTTAGGAAAAACTTACCTCATAGATGGGCAAGCAAATGGAATCTATAAAGTTAACCTGCATCATGGGCAGCTCATCTTCTTTTTCACGATTCATGATATCCTAAGGTAAAGAGAGAAAAAGTAGAGTTAAGCAAGTTTTTTAGGTAAAATGATAGAACGTCATAATTCCGCCATCATATTTCCGCTAAGGATATTTTACGAAGCGAAATTAAGTGATTTTAAAAAATTCTACACTTTTCACTTCCTCAAACATTACGACCAAATTCCGCTAATGTATTTATATACAGAACATTTTTCCGGCGGAATTATGTTACTTTAAAAAATATCTTTTATTTTACTTCCACAAAAATTTTATCGATTTAGAGATCAAATTGGAAAAATTACATTTCTTCGCTTAGAAAATTTTTTTCGGCGAAATTATGACGCTTTAAACAATTTTTGGAATTCTACTTCCGCAAAGATTTTGCTATTTAGAGGTTAAATTGGCATAGCGACATAGTTTCGCCAACATATCGTTGCTTAAAATATTTTTCCCTTTAAAACATTTTCCGATTTTTACTTCCGCAAAAAATTTTGCGATTCAGAGATTAAATTAGCAAAGCGACATAATACCGCCAATATATTTTTGCGAGGAACATTTTACCAGCAGAATTATGTAACTTTAAAAAATTTCTCGACTTTTATTTCCGTAAAGATTTTGCGAATTTGAAATAGAATTGGCAAAGCGACATAATTCCGCCAATATATTTTTGCAATGTACATTTCTCCAGCAGATGATACCTTTAAAAAATTGTTCAACTTTTATTTTCACAAAGATTTTACGAATTTAAGATGGAATTGGCAAAGCGATATAATTCCGCCAATACGTCTTTGTTCAGAACATTTTTCCACCGACAATTCGTTTTATAAAATTTCTTTTTTCTCACTTCCGCAAAGATCTGGCTATTCAGGGACTTAATCGGTAAGTCTCTGCTCAGAAGGTTTTTCTGGCGAAATTATGTCGCCTTAAAGTATGTGTATACTTTTACTTCCATAATAATTTATGAGATTTGGAGATTGAATTGACAAAGCGAAATTAATCCTTCAATATATTTTCGCTTAATTATTTCTCTGGAATAATTTGTCATTTTAAAATATATTAAACTTTTACATCCCCAAAGATTTTGCGATTTATAGGCTATACAGCTCCAAAGGGGTGAAGCCAAGCTTCGATTTAGAGATAAATTAGGTAAATCTCCGCCACAAGCAATTTTTTCACGGACATATATTACTTTTAAAATTTTTTCAAGTTCCACTTTCGCAAAGAATTCGCCTCTTACAGATTAAATATGCAAGGCGACATAATTTCGCCCACAAGTTTTCGCTTAAAAAATTCTAGCGGCAAAATAGTGTCGCTTTAAGAAATGTATCAACTTTTACTTCCTTTAAAATTTTCCGATTTCGAGATTAAATTGACAAAGCGACATATTTCCGCCATATGTCTTTGTTCAGATCAATTTTCCGGCGGAATAATGTCGCTTCAAAAATTTCTTTATTTTAACTTCCACAAAAATTTTGTGATTCAAAGAATAATTCGGTAAATCTCCGCTCAGAAAATTTTTATGGCGGAATTATGTCGCTTAAAAATATTTTTTCACTTTTACTTCCCCAATAATTTACAGGATTTGGAAACAAAATTGACAAAGCAAAATTACTTCGTCAATATATTTTCGCTTGAAAAATTTTTACGGCGGTATTAAGTCGCTTTAATAAAATTTTCGACTTTAACTTCAGTAAGGATTTTGCGGATTTAGAATTTAGAGCGCAACATAATTTTGGCAATATAATTTCAATCAGAACATTGTTTGGCGGAATTGTGTTGTTTAAACATTCACTTCCGCAAATATTTTGCGATTTTAAGATTAAAATGGCAACATTTTTGCAATTCAGAAATTAAAATGGAAAAGCGATATCATTTTACCAATAAATATTTCCTCAGAACTTTTTTGTTAGCGGAATTGTGTCGATTTAACATTCACATCCGCTAAACTTTTGTGATTTTAAGTCTGAATTGGATAAGATAGGCGATTTCGAGATTAAAATGGCAAAGTGACCAAATTTTGTCACTATATCTTACTTAAGAACATTTTTTTTTGGCGGAATTGTGTTGATTTAACTTTCACTCCTGTGAAAATAGGCGATTTTAAAATTAAATTGGCAAGATTCTAATGGCGGAATTGTGTCGTTTTATTATTTACTTCCTTGAAGATTTTTCGATTTTAAGATTAAATTATTTAAAACACTATATCGGCGAAATTATGTCGCTTTAAATAAGTTCTTCCTTAAAGATTTTGCGATTTAGAGATTAAGTTGACAAAGCGACACAATTTCGCCAATATATCTACTCTTAGAATACATTTCTGTTGGATTAAGGTGACTCTCAATTTGTACAACATTAAAAACTTGGCCATTCAGAGATTTAATTGACATAGCGACATATTTTCGCTGGCGGAATTATGTCGCTTTGAAAAATGATTAAATTTTCGCGTTTGCAAAAGTTGTACGATTTAGAAAAAGAAATTTTTTTGGCGGAATTATGTCTCCATCTATATAATCTGACTTACAATGGGCGTAATGTTAAGCTCCTGCTTCTCCATATCGCCCTGTTCAAAGAACTCTGAGCTAACCAAATCGGCCACTCTCTTCTCAATCTCCCACGGCTTGGTTATGGCCGACAAATCACAGACAGTCATGCTCATGGCACGCAATAGGGCACGCGGCTCTTCATCCACCCAATGGCTTATTGGTTGCTTCACACTATCCAAAAAGGGACCACGTTTTCTACAAACAAAACATAAATTAACCAAAGACTCTTTGAAAACTCTTTCACATCTACTCACTTGAAATAAACCGCCAGATCAGTGGATAAAATTGCATCTTCCAACACTCGAATCACACGACAATAATCATCTGAAGATAAATTGGCCAAAATTTGATTGCCAGGACTATTCAAAATCATCAGACACTGATCGAAATGATGATGCTCCATGGTGGAGGTGGAATATAGCTGAGCCAAGGGCGAGGAAGCTCTAGAAATTGATCAAAATCATTCGAATCTTATGGCTTATTATCTTATTTTTCAACTTACTTGATTTGAAAAGAGTTGTTAGTCCCTCGATGATCCAAATCGTGACACAGACAGCCAATAATCAGAGCCAGACATTCAATTTCACCAAAGATTTTCCACCATTGAGTGGTCTGTAAAAAGCCGGAAATAAATTAGTTTTAGGTAAACTTAAATCTAGAGTAATTCAACTTACCGTCAGAATGGCAAACATCATTTGGGCCACATTGAAGGCATGTCGCCAATTGTGATAGGTAACATGGCGATAGTTCTTCTTAACGCTCAAAAGCCAACGACACAGAACCTCATAATCGATATGAAAACGTTCCACAAAATCGAGATCAAGAAACATACGCAAACAGGACTAAGAATGAATAAAAGGAAATGTGTTAAAAATTGTGGATTTTGTTTTGTTTTGACAGGTGCAGTTTACCTTCAGCGTGTCATCATCCTCAAAGTGAATATCATCGAATTTGAAATCATGCAAGCGAAAATGCACAGCAGAGGGTACACGTAGGCGCTGAAATGAGTAAATATTGATAATCAAATTAGTTTGGTAAAATTAATTATGATAAAATAATTTTGAAAACTCTTTCAGCCAGGTTAATATTGAACAAATTGATAAAGTAAAAATTCCCTCTGTATTCTTAAGACTAGGAAAAATTTAAATCTAAGAAAATGGAAAAATTGGAAAATAGCGGCCATAATGTAAATATTTCGTTTTTTAGTATTAAGGTAATTTTAGACTATGTAAAAATGGACGATGACGAGACGAAGAGTAGAACGCAGTAAAGAGACAGACAGACATACAGAAAGAAAAACTCGTATCGGCAAAAGGTAATAAGAAAACTTAAATAGAAAACCGTGTGTCAATAAAAAACGAAAAACCTAAAACCTTCTTTATTATTGTCGTAATTTTTTGTTAATAGTTCAAATTTGCTGTTGTGTATCATTACAGCCTATTATAAAGCATTCTGCGGAGAATTCACGCATACTCTGACTCATTTACAACAACGACTTTTGCCCATAGATGAAAAATTTTGACTAAAATTGTTCCTAAAAGTTGAAAGTGTCATTCCAGCCTTATCAAAACTTTAATATTAGGGGAAAAGGTACAAAAGAGCAGTAAAGGCAGGCAAAGCTACAGACCTGCTGCTGGCTAACAGTAAAACAGACAAAGACCGCTGATGATTGAGTAGAGATGCCTAGGAAACAGCCGCTATATGGTTAGCTCGCTTCCCTTGTGTTGCATTCCAGCATCAATACGCCGCTGTTCGTGTTCAGTTTGAGGTCCTGAGTTTCATTCCCAGACAAGGAAAGTTTATAATATATAAAGTTTATAAGAAAAAACGAGAGCGCAAGTTAAAGTCGGCTCTAACCGACTTCGATATACCCGTTACTCATGAAAAAACATGTTTAACAGTGTTCCTGCGTTCCTTAGGGTGAACATCTAAAAAGTATGCAACATTTTTTTAACTAGGCCATTTTTCCCATTTTTGCTTATAACTTGAGAACCGCTCATCCGATCCTAATCCTTTCTTCAGAAAATTTATGCGTTTTGCTAATTACTAACTATCTCTAAAAGGTACGAATCGTC
Organism: Lordiphosa clarofinis; assembly: GCA_018904275.1. NCBI lineage: Eukaryota > Metazoa > Arthropoda > Insecta > Diptera > Drosophilidae > Lordiphosa > Lordiphosa clarofinis. The sequence goes on from JAEIGQ010000098.1 coordinate 894,942, forward strand.
TATCCTGAAAACTGTAGGAGATATAAAGTTTTTTCCGAATTACGGGGGCGGGAGGGGGCGTGGCCAAAATTTGAAATAAACTTGATCTGCCTGCAGATAAAAGAAGCATTTGTCCCATACATGTCAAACCCCTATCTCTTACCATCTCTGAGATCTAGGTGTTCATACAGACGGACGGACGGACGGACGGACGGACAAGTCTATATCGACTCGGCTGTTGATGCTGATTAAGAATATATATACTTTATATGGTCGGAAATGATTCCTTCTGCCTGTTACATACATTTGCACGACTTTAGTATACCCTTTTTACTCTACGAGTAACGGGTATAATGAGAAAAAAAATCAATCTAAAATCAAGATTACAATCTTGAATCAAAGAGAAACGGTTTTAGAATTCGACTAAGACGAGATAATCTTAACCCAAGATTATGTTCTGAACTTTAATCTAAATCCATCAATCTTTGGATGGATGCCAAAAGCTTCATTGGAACGTAATGCTTTTGGTTCGAGTCCCAAGAGGGGCGGGTTTTTTTTAAATTTTTTTAAACAAAAAACATTTCTTTATATATATCACCACAAAGTTTTTTAACTGAAGCTTTACAAAAAAAAACTGTAGGATGGTTGCTAAGTTGCGAGATGATAAATCTTGTTTTTAAGATTTTTAATCTCTTTTAAAGGTTCTTAAATCTGGGTTTTATAAGATTGCAAGATTCTTGAAACAGATATTTTCAATCCAGATTTTAGATAGATTTTTTTTCTTAGTGTTGATAGGGTAAAAGGTTCTCGAAAATATCAAGGTAAGGTAAGAGATTCACAAGACATGTATCAAGTTATGTACCTAAGTATTTGTTCCTAGGTACTTCCAAACACTGCCCACAGTCCACTTGCTGCTACGGAAAACAGTACAAGCGGTTGACTGGAAACATAACGTTTCTAGTTTTAGTCTCCCGGTTTAACGAAAGAGCTTCGCTATATAAAAAAGGAAACGCTGCAAACCTCGTATAAATCCGCGAAACATTTTGTGTTCGGGTTCACGGAGCAGGTTCAGAACATAACTAAGCCTAGGTTCGAGTAACAACGGGGGTCCAAGAATAATTCTGTTTTTAGTTAATTCAAAAAAATTATGTATATAAATTTAAGAATGCTGTCCCGTAATTATTAAGACCATTTTTGATTATTTCGTCACCTATTTTCCTAATAACATTTGTTATGTTTTAAATAAGGAATTGTCTCTGGATTTATTTGGATTGGAAATTTGCCAATCGATTGTAAAACCAAAGGTTATCAACATTAATAGCATCGATTTGAGGCAATATGAGTCTTAGTATTTTCCAGCATTATCTTCAAAGTAAAATGTAAAGTTAACGATTTTTCCTAACTCGCGCTTTTTCGGCCACACAGCAAGGACTTTGAAAATACGTTTTTAGTATTACAAAGCAGAGGGGGGAATGCAATCAATCATAAGGAAGACGATGACAATATAGGTTACATTTACGCGTCAGCTGCAACAACACAAAAATGGAAGAAAGTGATGACAATGACAATCAGGGGTGTCTTAGAAATCTCTAGAGATTTTCGTATTTTTATAGTGTTTGTATAACAAAAAAGAGTTTTTAAATAAAAAATTTAATAAATCCCGACAAAATGACATCGAAACGCTTAGGAGGAAAATCGAAATAATATAAATGTATTTTTATTGTGGATGAACTAAACCTGCCTAAGAAAACCGCAAATAAAAAAGGTAAGACTCACAGAAAAGAGCTGTCAAATTATTGAGTCTGCAGCTATCTAGTGTGACCATACTTAGACATAAAATGGCAAGCTACAATTATTTCAAAGTTTACTAATATTAGAAAAAAGCCAACTTGACACAAAAAATTATATTGAAAATTATTTTGAACCGAACCCTTTTAAACTTTATTTCAGGTCGGTTCAGGTTAGGGTACGGTCAGAAGAAAATGTTCTACTTCGGTTCAGGTTTGGTTCGGACTTCACAAAAATTCTAGGGACATCGACTCCAAACTGGTTTTCAGACCTGATAAAACAAACTACAACATAGTACAAGCAACGTAACTCTCAACGGCGAGTTGAAACAAAAGTTTTTTAAAAATTAATCGCTTTTGAAAAAAAATAAGTTAATCCTGAAGTCATGTACTTGAAGATTCCCTACACCAAAGAAATATCTAATCATGTTTTAAACTTGTTTTGGTTAAACGATTTTGTAATTATAAAGTACTAAAATTCCTGTGGCTTCCTTTTCTCCACCAGTTTCCCAAATTTCCGTTCTGTTTACACCCTTTCTTCTCTCAACTCAAACACGTGCCATGAAACTGAATACAAAAATCCCTTTTCAACCTTCATCTGTTTTTTGGGCTGTCAGAAAATGCAAAATTGTGGTCTATTAGCCACAAAAGCTGAAAAGTTGATCAAAAGAATGAGAAGAGGAAACTGACCAGTTAGCAGTCCGGGTAATGTTATAAACGCTTGGCTTTCGTAAAAGTGTCGCCGGGAATGGCATAATTTTAATTAAAATTAATAACCAACTCGACAGGCGGCCATAATTTTGCCAGCATAATTACGAAAAGTGTTGGGGCGGAATAACAGAGAGACAGATGTGAAGAAGGAATAGGTTTAACTGCCAGCAAAGTTTTCTTTCTTTTTTTTGTCATACTTGTGAGAACAAACTAATTACAACTGTCAACACGCTGGCCAGGCAGGGGGTGTAGCTGTCACACAAAAAATAATAAAAACCTGTAGCTAAAACACAACAACAACAACAAAAGTGGGCCAGGTAGGGAGGAAGAAGTGGACAATTTATGGCTGGGCATAAAAATTAACAGAGCCAAGTGGATGGTTTGGTGACCTTTTGCTTTGAACAAAATTAAGTGAAAGCTAATAAAATTTAGCATTTAAATGCCCCACAGAGGGACTTAAACTTACGCGTAAACGATGCGCCTCATCCATGGTGGCCGAGGCATGATAGCTAAGCACCTCCAGTGTCACACTCTGTTTGGCCATGGCCACAATGGCCTTCTCGTACATGTGTGTGTTGTGTATGCCCATGCCACAGAAGATGGCAAAGGCCTCCACAAAGTTCTCATCGTTTTTGGTAAAGTCCTGAAAATTTTATTATTTTAAACAAATTTCATTTTTTTTCCCCCCCCCCCCTTCTTCCACTCACCAACTCATTGAACTTGTTAATCAGCTGTATCACTCCTATAATCTGTCCCAGGGAGTTCTTAATGGCCATGCACAGTATCGAACGATGCTTGAAACTGGAATTCTCATCGACACTTGCATCAAAACGATCATCCTCATACGCATTGGGCACATTCACCGTCTCTCCCGTGGTGGCCACATGTCCTGTTATGCCTATATTGATGGGAAATCGCGACTCATACGGACTGGTGCGTGACGTGGCCTCCTCTTCGCTCAGGTCATTCGCCTCAAAGTCAAACACCCGCGAAAAGCTACCCTTGTCCGCCTCGTGAACCAACAAGATCTGCACCCGCTGACACTGTATCAAACTCTGCATGTGGGTGAGTATACGGAAGACCATGTGCTCAATGGTGCTCTGCTCCTCGAATATCATGCGTGCCAAGTCCAGTAGCACTTGATTTCGCTTAATTTCCAATTGAGATTTCTCAAACAGTTGCGCATTCCGCAGTCCAATGCCACAGAACTGCAGATACGAGGCAAAGACCTGTCAAAAGGATTAAGCATGAGCAAGATGATGATAATCCCAAAGCCCTTTGTTTAATAATGCAGGCAATTTGCCCGCTCTTGCATATGTGGGTTAAGCTCTTTTGAGCAAGAACAAAGGAATATAACCTCGTTGCGCTCACCTTTTCATCGATTTCAGAGAAGCATTCGCCATTCATTTTGTTGATGACCTGCGCCACACCAATTACATCGCCCGCTGAATCCTTGATGGGCATGCAGAGCAATGCCTTGGTGCGGTAACCGGTTAAAGAATCAATTTCACAATTAAAACGCTGATCCTGTGGAAGAAAAAGCAGAAATTAATTAAATTAGTTTCGAAATTCATAAATAATGGGTAAAAAGAATTAAAAGTGGTTCAGAGACAAAATTTGAAATTACTTAAGCTCCATTTACACAACCTGATCGCTCAGATGAGTTTTAGTCAGACGAACACTGTAACTCGATAAATGTCACTCAGATGAGTGCTCAGGCCAAATAGAACCGGTTCTATTTCGTCTGATTGCTCATCTGAGTAGCTTCATGTCTACTCAGACGCCTTTTTACACGGTCAGACAGCATATCAGGCGAAAACTCAGATGAGTGATCAGGTCGTGTAAATAGAGCTTTATTCGAGAGTTTCATACTTTTTCGGATTCGAGAAAAACAATTTCAATAATTTATTGTATAAGCAAGTTTCCCTGGTCTCAGGACCGAAAAAGTAGCACTTGTTTACAAATGTAAACAACTTATGCATTGCCTATACATTTATACAGTACAGTTTCATGAACCTCCCGGTTCAATCAACAGTAGGCTTTTTGATCATTTTGCTTATAATCAGTTGGGAACTGCAAAAAGCTATGAAAGCAAAACTAGATCAGCCATAAATGCCTTCATCTCATTGGTTATGTTAAACTTAAGATTTTAGCCTAAACTTTCTAAAAGCAAAAGCTTGAAGTTTAGAATACAAAAGCGATTGCATTGTTTCTTGAAACTTTTGTTAGTTTTGTTTACAAAACAAGAAATAATTTATTTAAGCTTTAAGCTGTGTTGCATCATATTATGATATAAGATATATTCCCGGCTCTCAATGGTTCCTCAACCATTTAAAAATTGACTGCGAAATTTGTTAAACTTTGGACTCCAAATCTATGGTTTAAATTGGAACTGTGCTGTATATCGAAATTACCATTACAATTACCGTACTAAGCTGTGTATCAAACCGAATGCTATTTCGGTTCCGATTCCGATTCGAGGAAAAAGGTTCTATTTCTTCACGGTTTATCGATACGGATATTTCTTTCTGACTGTCATAGTTCACCTTTTATACTATTTATTCTATATATATTTCTTCATGGTCCATTTTCTTTACAGTGTGACCATCATTCGATTTCTTTCTATTTAATCGAAATATTTCTCTTTTTCGAAAGTCTTTAAAACTATTTCTGTTTATTAGAAAATATTTCTAAATAGAACATAGAAATATTATTTGCCGCATTTTGAAAAAGGGAGACCCTAAAGATGCAGAAACTCGTTTCTAAATACCTTTTCTCTAGTAATACTAAAGCATCTAAGTGAAAACCAGTGTGGGTTCATAAAAGGAAAACATATTCGTACTAACGTCGATATTCTGAGAGTTCCCGAGGGCAAATAAAAACTTTACCTCTTTTTTATTGACTTCAAGACAGAAATTTATTATTCTACAAACTTTCGGGTATGTATTGATGTATTGAATAGTCTGAACGAGGAAAATAAGACGATTGGGATGGAAATAACCTATCGGAGTGTTTTTAAATTACTGATGCATGCGGATGACATGGCTCCAGTAAATGATAGACGAAGTACAAGATTATTGCCAGAAATGGGGAATTGTAGTGAAACTTGGAGAGTCCATAAGACCATAAAATAGCACAAAGGAAAAAAGAAAGTTTAAGTGCTAGTACAAAGTATAAAATATTCCAAACAACTTTCAGATCCATTATGTGCTATGCAGCGGAAGTTTGGGAATGGGAGGGATCACAAATAGTACGATTACTTATGCCATTCACTTGGAGACAGGACTACCGGAATTGTTTGAATACACGATGTAGAGACTCACTTTAACTAGGTATGTTTATAAAATAATGAGGATACCAGATAAGAGGTATCCAAAAATGGTAAAAACTGCATTGAAAGAGAAAGAGTGGACCTGGCCGTTTTCAATCCCTTGGAAGAACGGTCACTTGAAACTGCTATACGAAACAATACGATACCATACATTAATTTATAGAGCTTGAACTGAGATACTGTCCCCAGATACTGGCCCAGAAAGACGCGAGGGCAATGAGCTGTGCAGTCTATGTAATATGAGTGCGAGTGCCCAATCTTGAAAGAGCTTAGAGTGTGTTTGCTGGAAATGGCAATGATCACGATGGATGAGTTGAAGGCGCTGCTGAATGGGCAATCCGGAAGACAGTTAAAAAATTTTTGCTGGAATATTTGCACGGGCAGGGAAGGCAAGTGGTGTAACTCGGAAGGGTGGGACTTTCTAAAGCTCATTAGAATGAATAATAATCCTCTGTACAAGTTATTGATTCTGGCTGATAACTATGCAAATTGTTATTGTTGATGTGAAGCATCTTTAATTTCGGTACGGAAGGTTTTGGTAGAAGTAAAAATTGATTACAGCGTCACGTGACGTTGTAGCACTGCACTGAGGTCATGCACATTTCATGTTGTTGTTTTCGCGGAGTGTCCCACGGGGGAAGGGGTGAAAGACGGGTGAAAGAGAGAGGGAAAGTGGGCGGGTGACTAAACAGAAACTACACAGCCACTGAACAGTGACTTAACAGTGTCTAATCTGTGTCTGAACAGAGACTTGACAGTGACTAAACAGTGTTTCTACAATGACTTGACGGTGTCTCGTGCCTGTTCGAAAAAACAGTGACTTGACGGTGACTTGATAATGACTAAACAGTGACTTAACAGCGACTAAACAGCGACTTTATAGTGACTAAACAGTGAATTGACTTTGACTTAACGGTGACTTGGCAGTGACAACAGTGACAACAGTGACTTAACATAATTATAGAAAAGAGGGAAGAACACAACAGCCAGTGATCTTGTTGTTTACATAGTTAACTTCGACTCTAATCGAAATGCTGATGGCGAATGGAGCGGGGCAGAGGACGTTGGGTTCACAAATGCCGAACAACTCCTAGAGTGGGTCAGATTTAAGAATAGCAAGAAAACGCTAGGGCCCGATGGATCTAGCAATTTCCTTCTTAAAATATGCAATTTGCCTGTCCTCAGGCACCTAGCAAATATATTTAATCACTGCTATAACTCTGGCTACTTTCCCACAAGCTGGAAATGTAGTCGGATTATGCCTATTCCCAAGCCAAGTGCTAGCTGAAACAGCTTGCAAGGCTATAGGCCCATATCAATTCTCTCGGCTATTAGCCAGCTCTTTGAGAAAATGATTATGGAGCAAATTAAGAAACACCTAGATACACGCGAAATTCTCAAGCCCTGTCAATTTGGTTTTAGGGAACGTACGTCCATCAGCCATTCTTTGGCTGTGGCAAATAATTTCATCTTTGGCAACTTGGCCCAGCAACGCGCCACCATCGCCTGGTGAAAAGGCCTTTGACACTGTGTGGACAAACGGCCTCATCTATAAGATGAATAATCTGTTTAGGTCCAATCCCAATACTACACGTATTATCCAAAACTATCTGTCTCAGCGGTCCTTCTACGTCTGCAGCCCCGATGGCTCAGAACGTTCGCTCACGCGAGAAATCACAGCAGCAGTCCCTCAGGGATCACTGCTAGCCCCTATCCTATATAACATATACTTAGCCGACCTCCCGGATTTCGAAAGAGATCCAAGGTCTTCCTCAACTGCGAAAATCCAACCGTTGATTTACGCAGATGATATCCTTCTCCTGGCGTCCGGAGCACGGATAGCCAGTGCAGAAACGGATTTAAATAATTATTTAGACGTCCTATGCGAGTACTTCGCTAAGTGGCGTCTAAAATTAAATGCAAATAAATGCGAAGGCTGCATATTCCGAGGTCCGGTTCAATCGGACATATATCGAAATGCACGTACCTTTAATCCGAAAATTTATATAAATGTTAGGACCCCCATATTAATAAAATCCGAAATAAAGTATCTAGGTGTCATATATGACCAGAAGTTAAACTTCAAGAGCCATATAGAACATAGCCTTAGAAGAGCTAAGATCCAACTTAGCCACATTTACTATATATTCAGGCCTTTGGCGGCGAGTCCGACCGTCCCAAGGCCTGAACTTATTAGGACATGCTCCCTTGTGTACAAAAAGCTAGTGCAACCACTAGTTTATGGACACATAGCATGATTCAATATAAAATCCAGGCAGATGGAAGATCTACGTCTCTTTGAGAGACGGATCATCCGTCGAGCCCTGGGCAGAGGAGCTAGAGACCCTCTCACGCTTCATTATATTTCAAATAAAGATTTGTACGAAACACGAAAACCAAACGTGTAGATACACTTATATACCAAATATTAGAAAAGTTCGTAGATAGCAACAGCAATAGCCCAAATCAATTTATCGCAGATGCTGTGGCTCAGAGAAGGCTGCCGGCCAACTACTCTGTCCACCATCTGACGATAAACAATATAGAACATTTGAAAGAATTAGGAATTATGCACGATTCGGAGGGCAATCTCATTTTCTACCATAGAAAACGATTGTTCCTAGATCCGAATGATCTAGTTTTTAATATAAATCAGTAAATATTGACCCCATAGATTGGCTCAACTTCCCCGTCTCTTCCTTCCCCTGTAAAAACCTCCCATATTTTCCTTTCTTTTCAGCTCTTCTTCTATTTTCAGCTCTTTTCTCTCTGTCTCTTTTCAGTTATTAGTTTTTGTAGGTTGTTTTATTAGTTTTAGTTACAAACAACAAAAAATCCTTATTGTAATGCAGGTTTTTGCTCGGATTGTGGGTTTTCCTGTAGCGTATGCTTACATTTGACATGTAAATTTTCTTTTCTTTTAGAATCATATATTAATCCTCTTTTAATCCTAGATCAATCCTTATTAATTCACCCTTATTGCCTTAGTCCTCATGAAGCACTTAGTGCCCTGGACCACATTAATTTTCAGTATTTTAGTTAGTCTTGGAGTAGTCGCCCAAGGCTGAACCATAACTTAGATATAATAAACATGTGTTATCTTTAAGTTTTCGTAGACAATAAATAGCTAAAAAAAAAAAAATCTTGTTGTTGGTATTTCTACTCCCCGTTTTCTCATTATACCCTTGCAAAGGGTATTATAATTTTGCCCAGAAGTTTGCAACGCATAGAAATATTCATTTCCGACCCTATAAACTGTATATATTCTTGATCAGGGCGACGAGCTGAGTCGATTTAGCTCTGTCCGTCCTTCTGTCTGTATGTTTCTACGCAAACTAGTCTCTAGTTTTAAAGCTATCGAGCTGAAACTTTGCACAGAGTCTTCTTTTTACTGATAATATGTCGGAACCGACCGGATCGGAAGACTATATCTTTTAGCTGCCACTGGAACTATCGGTCGAATTTAATAAATTTGAATTTGGGAATTATGCTGAGCAAATATTTTAATTCAAACTCTTGAAAAAAAAGTTATACCCATCGATTTGGTTCCGTAACGGTCTACTTTCCACACAAAAAAGTCTCGTCCATTTTTAAAAATAGCTTATTAATTGACCGAAATTATTGTAGTTGATAACTTTGTTGGCCATTTCAATTTGAAGCTTTTGGCTTAAGTAAATTTTTTGCATTCCAAAATTTCTGCCATATTTAACTAGCTTATCAGTTTTGGGGTGTTTGAAACACCTCAGCCTGTCTGTGTCGCAGTTAACTGGCATTTTGTTGTTTAACATTTCATTTAGCTTTTCGATGTGGCCAAAAAGTCAAAGTCCAAAAAAGAGCGGCTGCTAAAAGTGTTCATCGAAGCGTAAATCGAACGCAAACTGCGATTCATTGAAATGAAAGAGAGATTTGGTCTGGTACCAGTCAGTCTCAAAATTCGTTTCCAGATTAATTGTGCCAACACCGGGGTAAGAGTTGGCAGCTGCGTCATTCGGGTGGTGAAGCTATCTAAACTCTTAGATAAACAATAAAAGCTGCCAGCTTAAGGCCGTAAAGCAAAATTCTTGTTCATATCAGTGATATAACATGGCCTAAACATGACCTTGGTCTTTGGGCTGCGGCCATAAGATTAATTACAGCCCAATTGGCAGGCGAGAGGAAAAAAAATGTGAAGATTGCTTCGAGTTCAGTGAGCAATATGAAAACATTTAACATAACACATAAATCTTCGCTCGAGTCGTTTGATTTATTACACCCCGGGACCTGGGACCCATTCAAATTTGTCAATTGAAAATTTTCCACTGACCTGATAAGCATCTGGTATATTGACAGGCTCGCCGCTTTCCGCCACGTGACCGGCTATGCCGGTGCCCCATGCAACGCGCACCTCCTCCTGCTGTTCCATTTCCTCCACGGTGCTGCGTGGGCAGACATCGAATAGCTTGGAGACGAGGCATCTGCAAGACAAATAACACAATTGTAAAATTATAAATTGAGAATGCAAACTTTGCAGCGAAGACTTTAAGCAAGTATTTTTCCTTCCTTCCTTTTTTTGTGTGCCACGCGTGCAGACAATTGCAATTAGCGTGGAGGAGATGCTGGCAGCAAAGGACTACAAAATGGCGTCACGTCATGCATACAAAATGGCTGAAGCTGCGCTTCGCTTGAATGTGTGACACGAGTAGGTGTGAGTGTGTGGGTGAGGGGGTGTGTGTGTGCGTATGTGTGGCAACGCATTGAAATCATAAAATGCCAAAAATAAATGTCATAAAACTGTTGCCACGACAAAGTTGAAGCTGGATTCTGAAACAAACTGGCTACCAAACAATGAAGTCATCCTCAGGGATGTGGCAAAAGTGAAAGAGTTTAAGTTGAAGGAAATGCAATTTTCTTGTAGGATTATAAGATGAAGTCTTTGAGCTCAGGTGAAGACAATTTGAAATTATTTAATTTGTAAAATTTTAGATCGAAAATCTTTTACGGACGTCTGACTTGGGGACTAAGCTAGAAAAATCTGCCGCTTTTACCATTGCCTTAGCAGCAAGTGGGTTGTGTGTGGAGTGGGATGATGTGAGTTGGAATTTGGGGAATCTGGTGGAGATCTAGTGGGGATCTGATGAGAATCTGGTGGGATCTGGTTTGCAGTTTTATCAAACGAATCCAAACATTTTTTTATTAAGTGTACAAAATTTGCTAAGGTAACTTTTTGCATAAAAAACTTTTAAAACATTTTCCCCCTGAGCAAACAAATATTTGCTGCTAATCAATTTGCGCAAATTTTTCTGCTAATAATTTGCCTTAGAGTTTACACTGCAAAGCTCAAATATTATTACACATTTCTTTACTCAATCTATTTAATTTAATAATAAAGTGGAAAAATTTGCTATTTTGCTGTTTTCATTTGATTTTTTTTTTAAGTGTTAGGTTCCACAGGCAAATTATTTGCCCAAACTTTGATGTAAATTTGGCTAAATTGCCATGATGTCAGATTTGGCAGGACTTAAAACAAATTCTATGATTTTAAACAAAAATATTTTTATAAAGTAAGCTTAAAAGTACCCTAATTTGGCCTATTTAACCAAATTTTCATTTCATAATTTGCTTTAATTATTTGCCTGTGGGACCATAGCTTTTTGCTTAATTCAATGTACAAAGTCAGTTGTAAACCAAATTTGCGCAAAATTTGCAAAACTAGTACATTTTTGCCTTAATGAAATTTAGTGCACAAATATATGCTCATAAAAAGGTAGTGTACTTCTTTTTACATTTCTTCATTGACTAATAAGGAGTATTATCTTTTTAAAAATTAGTCGTGTTTGCTTTTACTATTTGCTTTTAAGAGCAAACTCGCAATCAGACAAACGACTTTGGGTACTGGGTTCTACGGCAAACTATTTTTAGTAACCCCAAAAACAGGACAAATATTTGCCCAAATTATTTGCTATTGCAATCTTTAGGCAGTAGAACAAAGCCAAATATTTTGTTCAGTTTTCATTTTCTTGCACATTTTGATTGAGTTGAATATTGAGCTGAACACTTGCTCACTCACAATTTTGCCCATTTTTTTATGTTTTGCTGATTTGTATAGAAGTAATTTTGTTTTATTTAGGAATACCCTCAAGCAAAGGCAAGAGTTGTGCAATGATTTGAGCAAGTGACCCACTGAACAAGTGAGAGTAAAATTTTATGAACATTGAAGACGTTCAAAAACCATCTGGGATCAGCTAAAAGACTAAGGTGATCTCGGACTCAACCGAGCACTCTATCCTAACCCCACATATCCGGTCTAAGGACAAGAAAGCTGTTAAAAAAAAGTCCACGACAGTCAAAAGCGACTTTCAAGGTGAAAAAGGATTGGAATGAAATTTAAGCCGCATTATGGTCAAAATTTTCAAAGAGATTTGTTTCTGGTTGTACCCCAAAAAAAACCAAGAATTCACAATGAGCATGGGAAAATGCGAATAATTTTCTTGAAATACACAACTGGTCTTAGCATAAATATAGGGATCAACTTGAGACAAGTACGACCTAAAAGAAGGATCTTTATGATTTAAAAATTATTTAAAGAGGATGTGGTATTTTCCAATACGGTCTTAAAAGGAGGTGTCCAGGAAATTTCACGAAAAAAAGCCGTCGATGTCACAGAAAATTAAGGGAATTCATTTTCTTTTTTGATAACCTAGTTTGAAGGCCTAGTTGTGTGCAATATAAAATCCCTTGTTTGAAACAGAGTGCATCTCACACAAATAAAATTTCCCATTTGCTACTTAAGATTTAATTTGATGTTGAAATGAAACTTTTGATTGTTTTATGATGCCTTTTAAAAATAATAACACTGGCCAACAGCCATTTTGGTCCAGCCCTATTGATGACAAATTCTGATCCAGTTTTGTGCACTGATTCTAAAACTGGTCTCGATTTTTCTCCATCAGCTCTTGTTTTCAAGATATCGCGGAAAATCCATTTTGCAGTATTTTTGGCGTTTAAAAAATTATGGAGGTTACACCGAGCAACAATATCTGTATTTATGAACTCTATGCGAGAGTATACATATTAAGGTCGCCTACAAAAATCAATGGAGCATCATCAGCAAACCCAAAAGCGCCTAAATTGGCCTTTGAAGAGAAATATTCATCAAATTATAGCAAATTTTTCAAACTTATTCGCCGTTTGCCAGCCATTTGGGGTGCTTGCATTTTAATGAAAACCACTTTAGCGTGTAGACCAAAGGATCTTCTAGTTTCACAAATTTTGTTGCATTTAAATCTTCTTGATGGACAAAGTTACAAGCGTTTAATCCCGAAAAAATGAGTTAAAATTTATGGCAGGATAACTAGATTGATACACAAAATCTGTATAGGAAATATTAAAAGACTACTTGATCTAACATAGTCCTTACATTAATTGTAAGGCAAATGTACAATAACATTCTATCAGTACTAGATTCAAAGAATTTTTCCCAAATCCATATTTGCTTAACCCGCGAGAATAACATTAAAATTAAATGAATTGGGCTACAAGTGAGCCAAATGTGTCCCGCACTCACTATAATCTACGGATTAATCCCCTTGTGACTATTATGATTTTACAAGTTTCAACAAATGCCTGGCGGAAAGAGATTGTAGTAAAGACTCTATCTGTGAAACGAATGTATGTGTCGAGGAAGTTGACCATTCTTATTATTGAGAGAAATGCTCATTTATGCAAGGTAGCGCAAAAACTTGGAATTCGTACAATCAATGAACACTCTTGAAAAAAGAGCCTGGAATTCATTTGTGGTTGTAGTTAACAATTTCTTGGGCAATTTTAAGCATAAAAACTTCGAGACACTCGTTAATAACGTGCTCCTGAATTTAAAAAAAATTTAGGATGCCATATGAGCATTAAAATGCATTAAATAAATTTTCTGAGAATTTGGGAGATCTAAGTGAGGAGCGTTTTCACCAGGATTTGCGAACCAGGAAGCTCGGTATCGCGGAAGATGGGACAGTCATATGCTGGCTGATTACTGCTGGTCTATACAGTGGGACAGTGAGAAGTCGAAATCGGGAAGAAAGTCATTGAAGCGAAGCTTTTTAGGAGTCCAGTAATGTTAGGTAATTATAGACATCAGACATCAAATTATATATTTTGTTTATCTTTAAGATTTAAAGCTTCCCTATTTCTCTAAACTCTAGATGCTTGTCTATTACTGGAGTGACTTCGGATGCTTGCAGTGTGCCCATCAAGTGCACATTTTACAAGAATAATGCTTAAACGTCCCACATCAAGACGAAGATGTGCCTTAGGAGAAAGAGCTCAGCCATGGCTTTTAAATTAACAAGGCTGTAACCAAAGCATCATATGGCCTTGCTTTTGCCTCCAAGAGCTTGGCATTATTATTCCGGTAACCGTCAAGCGAAAGTGTTAACGGGCCATAATAACGGATTTTTGTCATACCAGTTCTGACTGCTAACGAAATAGAAAGTGCAAATATATTGTAATAAAAAGTTTGAAAAAACCAAAAAACTCATTTTCCAACAACTTGTGTTTTATTTATTGCCAAGAAACATCTGCATAAGAGCTGCATATTGTGTTTTATGTATTTGGTTGCAGAATTCGTTAAAAAAATACAACATTAAAAATGTGGAGTGCGTGGGGTGTTGAAAAAATTCTTTTGGAAAATGGTGTATTGATGGTTCGCAGATTTCCGGGACTCACCGTTATGTCAAGGGCAAACGTAAAAAAAAAAAATTGGTTAGTTTAAATGCCTTAATGTCCCGAAGCAGAATCATGGAAAAAATTTAATTTTTCATTGAAAACAAAAAATTACCTTAATTTGTGGAAATTTTTTTACATAATTTAATTAAGAGGTCTTGCTATAAAAAATTCGTCAAATGACGTGACAGATTTACAAAGTTATTCGCTTGCGAAATGGAACGAGTTTTTGCACTACCTTGCATGAATGAGCATTTCTCCAAATAATAAGAATGGTCAACTTCCTCGACATATACATTCGTTTCACAGATAGAGTCTTTACTACAATCTCCTTCCGCCAGGCATTTGTTGAAACTTGTAAAATCAAATTAGTCACAAGGGGATTAATCCGTAGATTATAGTGAGTGCGGGACACATTTGGCTCACTTGTAGCCCAATTCATTTAATTTTAATGTTATTCTCGCGGGTTAAGCAAATATGGATTTGGGAAAAATTCTTTGAATCTAGTACTGATAGAATGTTATTGTACATTTGCCTTACAATTAATGTAAGGACTATGTTAGATCAAGTAGTCTTTTAATATTTCCTATACAGATTTTGTGTATCAATCTAGTTATCCTGCCATAAATTTTAACTCATTTTTTCGGGATTAAACGCTTGTAACTTTGTCCATCAAGAAGATTTAAATGCAACAAAATTTGTGAAACTAGAAGATCCTTTGGTCTACACGCTAAAGTGGTTTTCATTAAAATGCAAGCACCCCAAATGGCTGGCAAACGGCGAATAAGTTTGAAAAATTTGCTATAATTTGATGAATATTTCTCTTCAAGGGCCAATTTAGGCGCTTTTGGGTTTGCTGATGATGCTCCATTGATTTTTGTAGGCGACCTTAATATGTATACTGTCGCATAGAGTTCATAAATACAGATATTGTTGCTCGGTGTAACCTCCATAATTTTTTAAACGCCAAAAATACTGCAAAATGGACTTACCGCGATATCTTGAAAACAAGAGCTGATGGAGAAAAATCGAGACCAGTTTTAGAATCAGTGCACAAAACTGGATCAGAATTTAATACAAATAGGGCTGGACCTCACAAAAGTGGTCATTTTGTTGGCCTGTGTAATTTAAATTTAAGCCTTATTAAAAATAAATAAAGGAAAATTTAAAAACATTTTCGCGCTATCATCAAATTGAACTTGGCAACCCTTAGCCCGTTTGTTAGTACATAGAAAACACGAGCATAGATAGATGGCTTCAGCTAATTTTTTAATTTTAATTAATACGGCAACATTCGGTTGGTTTAAATTTTAAAATAAACCAGGGATGCAAACCACTTGGATATAAGGACTGGTTCGGTTCAGTGGTTCACACAGTTTTTGAACCGCCGGTTCGGTTCATTGCATGGTTTTTTGGGCTTACTGAACCGCGGTTACGGTTCGGTTCGGTTCGGTTTGCTCTTTTTTCATTTAAATAACTAAAGAACAAGTATTCGGATTATTTATTAAATAAGACTTAGGTTTTCAGTTAATCGGGTTTGTACAAAATTTCGTCGGCAATTTCCGTACCAAAGTTCTCATTTCGCTTTGAAATCCTAAAACTTTACATATCAAGTGACGAAAACATCTTTGGTCAAACTCCAATGTGGAAAATATTCATTCTACTGACACTTGTGTGGGTGAAACTGCTAACACTATTCAAGATATGCTTAAGTTGATTTTTCTGATAAAAATTCCAACATATAATAATGTTTAGGTAAACGTTAACAATCGATATTTTACTTTTTCATGCGATTGAATCCCTGTTATTGAGTTGTTTGGCAAGCATTACCGAGTTCAAAGAAATTATCCGTTATGTTTTTATTAACGTTTGTAATTTTGTTGTATATTAACATTAAATGAGATTTAGCTACCTTTTTTCCTTCTTCTGATAGCAAGTTTGATTCCTGGAATCTAGGAAATCCAGTTCAAAAACAGGCGGAGCCCTTTTTTGCAAAGAGTTGACAATTACTGAGCTATGTCGTCCTCCCTTTTTTCAACATGAATTTTGCAGGCCTGCCAGCCATAGAAATACTCATTTTCTATTTCAAGCCAATCTCAACTGAAGATAAAAAGTTAACGTTTGAGTTTTAAGTAAGTTGACCCTCTACTGATAATACATACAATATACAATACAATATGTTCTTAGCTTTTTTTCAACAACTCTGCTTTTCCAAGTATTTCCGCAATATTTTTAAGCTAATTGCTGATTTTGCTCAATATCCGCCAGTATCTCAATACCCAGCTGAAGTGAACCGAACCGAACCATTTTATTTTTCGGTTTTTGGTTCGGTTCAGCATTTTTGAAAATACACCGGTTCGGTTTACGGTTCGGTTCACAAGCGAAAAAAGCGGTTCGGTTCGGTTTAAAACCGGTTCGGTTCAGAACCGGTTTGCATCCCTGAAATAAACTAAATATTTGATTCATTTCATGAAACCTATCCAAAAAAATAATGTTGTTTATATTTCCAAAATTAATTTTGATTATCAAAATTGTTTGTGAGGTGAATTTTGCTTTTGATATTAACATTTTGATTTCAATATCTTAAAATTTTTGTACTTGAAACATAATTTTTGTAATTTTTGATACTTTAAGCGGTTTCAATAGTGAGAGCTTGTCATGTTCCTTGTCAAAGTAATCACTACAAGTAACTGGATTCCAGCTCGGCAGCTGCTGAATCGAATCCTGAACAGTATCACCGAATCAACAAATTCAAATGATTTGTATAAAAAATAACTTCAAAGTACTTCTTCAGAATATTTAAAATTTTTTCAAATATAATTACTGTCTTCTAATCAAATATTAAAATATAGTTATTTCTAGTCCTCTAGAACCTCAGTCGACTTTAAGTGCTAAGGATCCTATAACGGTTCGAGTACTCTACTGCGGTCGATCACTACTTCTCTGGAATTTTAAGTTTCTTTCTAGTTTTTTTCAAGACACGAGTCAATCTATAGCTCGAAGTGCCTGAATCACAACAGGATTACACTTACCCGAACATCTAACCAAACTAAGTTCTGCTCAGCGTACTCACTACCCCAAACTCAATCGAGTTGATCAAATTGCGCTACGTTGGTGTCAGGTGTGGAGTCAACGATCAGGTGTGCAATAGACCAGACCACGAAACTAAAAAATTACCTTATTAAATTTTGGTTGTGGAATTGGATTTGGGCGTGAAATTGGTTGAAAAAGACTTCTGTGACTTATTTGGGTTTTTAAAAAATTGTTCTTAATAACCAATATTTTGTACTCGAATAAATACAAGATTCTTAATTTTTTTGTTTCGAAATGAAAAGATCTAATTAAAAACATTAAACACGACAAGTTTCACTTAATCAATTATATTCCGATGGAAAACAACAAAATCTGTAAATATATAAAAATTTCTTGTCACTTGCAAGTTAGCAATTGTGTTTATAGTTTAGTTGGCTACATGTGTTGAGCAGACTTCAAAACTATCTGGAGCTCGTTTAACGAGATCTTATAGCAGGGCCGGTTAACAGACGTGGGTGAATCATAAAGTTCCGAGCAAGACCTTTCCATTCCCTGTAAAAGTATTTTTACAACAATACAGGACAGTCTAATATCTTGCAGCTTTATTATTTTATTTATGTAACAAAAGTGTGTCGAAACACTCTTTTAATGAAATATCGCAATAGTTTTTCGACGTCTTCGTATTGGACATAACCTTAGACTTTTGCTCCATAACAGATAATTGCTTTTAATGTGGCCTCAAACATTCCGTCGTGACACGTCTATAAATCACACAGTCATTTCACTCAACACAACAAATCAACAATTCGTCAATTCAACATAATCAAACTTAACACAAAACCAAGTCTTTACCAAACAATTTCAACACACGTCAATACATCACTAAGTCATTTTACCCAACTCATCAATTTAATACAAATAAATTTAAATTTAATAAAAAATTAATAAATTTGTTTTGTGTTGAATTGACGTGTTGAAATTGTTTAGTGTCGACATCAGGAATAGAAGGGAGACACTAGCAGCAGGTAAAAAGTTTTTGGAAAAAATCTTCTTTCCCAGCCTTCATCCCCCGCCGATTCAAAAAACAAACTCCCGGTATAATCAACGGAAACCAATATCAATAAGTCAATTAAACATACGTCATTTCAACACATTACAAATTAAACACATTCAAATTCATTCAGTGAAAGAAGGGTGGCACAAGGGGCAGGCAAAAATTTTACAACATTTACAACGCCTGCAATTGGATGAAAGTTATTCAAGTTGTGAACAGAATAATGTTATCTCTGGTGCTTTCAAATGTGCATACACTTTCGGATGATATTAAAGTCAGGTTCGACTGACTTTGCTACTTGAAGAATTGAAAATATATATATATTTTCCAGTGTTAAAATTGTCCTGTGTTGAAATTGTACTGTATTGAAAATTGGCGATGTTCAATTGCTTTGTGTTCAAATTGTATATGTGTTGAAATATCTTGTGTTACAATTGTGTTTCTTTGAATTGATTCGTGTTTAATTGGTTTTGTGTTGAATTGACGTGTTAAAATTGTTTTGTGTTTAATAGACGTGGAACCGTTTTTAGACTCATCTGTTCAAATTGTAATTGTCCAAAAAGCAATGGACTCAGAAAACTACCTTGTTTTACTTAGTGATTTGTTTCAAACCACTCCGACGGGGTATTGCCATCATACACTGCAGTATTATTATCCGTGTACAAGCTTCGCAATATTTTAATCATTTTAGTTGAACCACCTATGTTGTTCAAATTGTCTAGCAGGCTTCTTCGATGGATTGCATCAAACGCAGCTTTGAAGTCTATAAAAAATAGATACAATTTTGTTTTTTTTCTTCAAGGAACGCGTTTGCTACTGATGTCAGAACAAAAATGCTGATTGACTCTCGCTGAGCAGTTGTTTGGTCTCAGCAAAAGCATTAAGTCTTGCTACTAAAATCGACGATTGAATTCAAAAACGAAAATAGTTGGAAAATCCCTTATAAATATACTTCGTAAAGGTTGGTGATTTGGGTGTTCCTCTGCAGAACATTATTGTAAACTCCTTCTTTTCCCAATCTGCACGTAGCAACTCGTAGGGGTGGCTATTTGGGCCGTCGAATGTTAAAGCATGTATGTGGGTAGAATTTGTGTGTGAAGTGGATGGTAAGTGGATGGGAATTGGAAGGAAATCCCTGCAGAAAAGTCATGAGACTTTTATATTTAAAGATTAGAAACAATTTATATGCCAGAACAAAGTTTGCCGGCTCATCTAGTCTTTCTATAAATCTAACCCAACTTTTGTGAGCCTTTTACTTATTCTTTTAATATTTGTCAAAAATTTAATACTCACTTCTTCAGTCCATCGGCCCCATTGCAGCGTCCCTGTACCAAAAACAATGAGCCACGATCCGCATTCAATAAAATGGAAACATTCTGTAGTATTTTGTGGCACAATGTGCGCACTTCCAGTTCATTGCAAATGTCCTTAACCTGATGAGAAGAGTGAAAACAATTCAGGATGAATAAATAAACATAAACTGTACATTCAATTTACTTAACATTAAAATTTCTACCAATAAATGTAAACTTATTTGGTAAACTTTGTGCAACTCACCAGCTCAAAAATCAGCTCCTTCTCATCCAGCTGCTTCAGCTCGTTGCGCGACAGACGCTGTGGTCTTTGATGGCAATGATAATATTGATATTGATGAGCATTCCCTGCTGTGCTGCTGCTGCCCACCGCACCTCCGGCCTGGAAGTGACTGTGTTGCGGATAATGGGCATAATGATGATACTGATATTGTCCAACATTTTGTAGATTTGTACAGCTGCCGCCAACTGGGTCCGACATGCAAGGGGCAATGCTGAGAAATGTGGGTGTGCCATCGATGGTATTCACAATGGGCTTAAGCAGGCCACCGCGCTCGAATTCATGAGCAGAGATTTTGCTGTATGGAAAAAAAAAAATAAGCCACAAAATGGAATTATGGTGGAGCCAAACCACTTACCGCACTGGTGTGGTGGCTCCGGAGCCACCACGTGAGGAACTAGTCTGTCCATTGGCATGTGTGGGTGAGCTACTATTGACCACATCATTGCCAGCCGAAGTGGCATGCGACACCAGCCAGGCATCCACTGTCTGACGTGTGGCTTTTCTGCAAACAGATCGAAAATGCAAACATATTAAATTCTGATTAAAAAATGTATCGGCATCTGCCGCATCAAAACAGTCTTAATAAAATCCCCGAGCTCATAAATATTCACAGCACGCGCTTTAGGCATAAAAATCCCAGCATACAACTCTTTTGAGACACTGCAGGATGAGCTGGCATATTCAAAATAAAGTCCTTTTCTGCCTCGTTAAATGTGCGCCCCGGCGGCCATTGGTCGTTTGCTCGGCCATGAGAATAAAGCCCAATTTATGTTTTTAGTTGTTAGTGATTTTTATTATGTGTCATAGGCAAAAGGCTAGAACCAACACACACACACAGCAGTAGTTTCATGCTCGGCCGCCAACGAAAGGCAATTTCCGGTTTATAGCGGAAACGAGCTGGTCGACCAACGCCTGTTTGCCTGTTTGCCTGGCTGCTGGCCTATAAATATGCCAGTGACACCATCAGGCCTCATCATGACAATGCAATTTCACATCACAGTTGGTACGCTCCGCCTGTATGCTTAAGAATTATCATCGATTTGCACTGTTCAATCAAATTTATTTAATTCATGAATTTATCGATATGAGAAAAACTTTTTTTTGGGGTTATCTTAATGTTTATCTTAAATATTGAGCGAAACGTTTTATGACGTTAAATAAAATTCGATTGTCCATCTGTATTGATTGAAACTTTAAATTCCTAACTGCGCAATCGATTTGGTTATCATCTTGATTCAGATTCATCTTCAACATACGGTTTCAGTAATAAGAGCTAGAAATATGACGCTTGGAGAGTAATTTCTGTTAGTGAAAACTCCTAACTTTCTTTTGGTCAAATCTTGACCAATAGATGGCGCCACTGATTTAGATTTTCTTAAGTTATCCGAATATAAATAGAATTAGCTAACAGGCGGAATTTCGTGGGAGACTTGGGGGCGCTTAGAAACCACCGGCAATTGCAGGCTTCACCATTTCGCCTGAGAAGTCCACGTCCACCATTTTCAGCTCCCAGCTCCACGAAACCGTGGATAGAGTAAAGATTCCCACGAATAAATATCTACACATATTGGTGGTATAGTACAGCGATCGACCAGATAATGATGTGGCTAGCGGAAAACGGGCTCGCGCTCGCTGAGCACAAAACAGAAGCTGTTTTGATCAGCAGCAGAAAGAAAGTGGAGAAGGCATCCGTTAGGGTGGGATCAATCAACATTGAGTCGCAACCAGCCATTAGATACATAGGTATCCCTATTGGACCACAGACTAAGGCTGCCTTCACACTGTTCGACACATGACGCACGATAGTCTAGTCGTCCTGCTTTTTGTTCTGATTTAAATTTGAATAGCTTGTCAAATTCTTAGAGTTTCATGGGGAATTACTGGCCTACTAGATGTCATGGGTCATGTGTCGAACAGTGTGAAGGCAGCCTTAGCTTCAAACAGCACCTCGAGCTTGCTAGCACCAAAGCAGCAAAGGTGACCACTGCTATTACCAGACTGATGGCCAATCTTAGAGGCCCGAAGCAAAAAAGCAGAAGGTTAATTGCAAACGTGGTCTCTTCCACTATCCTTTACGGGGCGTCGATCTGGGCCCCAGCCATGGAACTACCCACCTACAGCAGCTGAGGGCTGTGCTGGAAGATGGACTCACCAACTAATACCAATCCTGTAGCCTTGGCTTAGTCGACTGCACGGTCAGGTAGACTAGACGGGGCAGGGCTGTTTTAAGGCATATCTTCACCGCTTTAAGCATGAAGAAGACCCGTACTGCGACTACTGTGGATACGACGCTATCGAGGATGTGGAGCATGCATTTTTTGCCTGCCCTCTATATTGGCGTGAACGTGACCAAGCTTCCTACGCCACTAGCACACAGCTCAGCGCGAGCAACATAATAGAATGCATGCTGAAGAATGAGTCCAATATGGTGGCGGCAATCCTCAAACACCTGAGGTGCAGGGAAAGGAGTCGGCGCACCCCTTCAAGGGGCTCAAAACGCTGCTCTCAGAAAGGTTACTAGATGTCACACCATGACACATGAGGACCACTTCTACGAAGAAGTTCATCTACCGGAAGTGAAGTGCTGGCCAAGCAATTCCTGGCCCGAAACCACGCGCACGACTCTTGCCCAGTTCATATCAGAGTACTCATGCTTCCTCAACAGCTAACTCGCCAGAGTAAAACCCTGAGGCCCCAACTGTAAAGAAAGCTATCTCCTACATAATTTCACTCTATATATCAGTGGTGCCCAAACTCACACAATCATGCTTTGCGCTTTACACTCATGACGTCAAACAGTGAGAGAAGAAAAAGACGAATGCACGCGTCGGGCCAGAGCAAGCCGCCGAGCGTTTTCTTTATAGAGCACACGAATTCTCTCTCTCTCTATGCGTGTGCCAGCTGCGACGTCGGCAGAATCATGAGTTCCTATCCCATGGGATAGGCTTCCCATCGAAGACCCGTAGGACCTTCTGATCGCAACATTTGCCGACGACACTGCAATAATGGCTAGAAATAAGTGCATCTATATGGCGACAGATGCACTGCAAGAATACCTAAGGAGATACGAAAACTGGGCGTGCCGCTGGAATATATCTGTATTACGCACACACTCAGATGAGACATTAGTCCTGGAGTATTCTTGCACGGTGAGGTCCTACCTCACAACACGAGCCACAAATATCTAGGTGTGACCTTAAACAGCATGTTGCTGATGTGACTAGCAGACTCGCAACAAAGCAATGAAGATGAGTTGGCTCCTTAACGCCAACAACAAGCTGTCTCTAAGGAACAAAGTTCTCATATGCAAGGTTATCCTAGCTCCCACCTGAGCAAAATCAGGGTTTTTCAGGCCAAACTACTGCGAAGAATCACATGTGCTGAGTGGTACATTCGTACAAGGGATATAGAACGAGAATGCGGGATGCCTATGGTTAGCGACATCATCAATAAACAGGCCGCACGCTACCTTGACAAAGTAGCTTCCCACCCAAACAATATTCCCAGACGCCTCTTGTGAAGGAGGAGAATTAACGGGATCAGGGCAAGAAGAAGACTCCAAAGGCTCCACCCAACTGACCTTGATGACCGAAGGATCTAGTCCTTACATTGAGATAATTGCCTTAAATTTGCATCACACAAAGCTTCACTTCTTAACTCATTCTTATACATATACATCAACGCTCACCTGAAAAAAGTACCAGATACTTAGTAAGTATTACCAAAGACAATACATATAAATAAATCTTTGGTATTACTTACCTTAGGATAGAAACTAAATCTAGAATATACACAATCATAAAATACCAACACGATATTCTAACTTCAAAACATAATATAAATCTTACGTTAAAATCCCAACTAGAAGATATAATCAAATAGCAAACTTGCAAAATGAATTTAAAAAAAAAAAATAGAGGCAAGCTAACTTCGGCTCGACCGAAGTTTATATACCCTTGGAGCTTGATATGTGCCTGACAGTTTGTATGGCAGCTATACTATATAGTGGTCCGATTTCGAAAAATTTTGGTGAAATGATGTAAAATCATTAAAAACTTATAAATACGGGCGTTGGGAGCGATAACATTGAAAACAAAAAAGATTTTCTCACTAAGACTTTTTTTCAGACCTAGCTTTCGTATGGCAGCTATACTATATAGTTGTCCGATTTCAAAATGGCTTGGTGAAATTATGTGAAATCACTAAAAACTTATAAATACGAGCGTTGGGAGCGATAACATTGAAAACAAAAAAGATTTTCTCACTAAGACTTTTTTTCAGACCTAGCTTTCGTATGGCAGCTATACTATATAGTTGTCCGATTTTGACAAGCCTTGGTGAAATTATGTGAAATCACTAAAAACTTATAAATACGAGCGTTGGGAGCGATAACATTGAAAACAAAAAAGTTTTTCTCACTAAAACTAGTTTTTCAACCGATCGTTCCTATGGCAGCTATATGCTATAGTCATCCGATCCGGCCGGTTCCGACAAATGTGCAGCGTATTTATACCAAAAGACTTCGTGCAAAGTTTGGTTACGATAGCTTTAAAACTGACGGAGGAGATAGCATAGAAACAGACGGACGGACAGACGGACGGACAGACGGACAGACGGACAGACGGACAGACGGACATGGCTATATCAACTCAGCTCGTCATGCTGATCAAGAATATATATACTTTATGTGGTCGGAGATGCTTCCTTCTATGCGTTACAAACATCCGGACAATTTTAATATACCCTCTCCAAGGGTATAAAAAAAAAGGATAGGCTTTTGGTAATTTGGGCACCACTGCTCTATATAATCCCATTTCAAAGAGAGAAAGTAATAATGTCAGAGAAGGATAGTAATTTCTGACATTCTTTCTTTCCCTTTTGTACAAACCGAAAAACGAACGTGCCGTCACCACGTGATCTATGACAGGGGCCGCCGCCTACCAACATGATCAGCACATCCTTGCATTCAGTGAAGGATCAACAACCCGGAACAATTTGACGGTTTCGTCGGCGGGAGACCAATGCTTGACCGAACTTCGTCTACATGTTTTTCATCGACCTCGACAACAAAAAATAAGCGACCAACAAAAGCGAGTCTCTACTCGGGGTACAATACCCTACCGTACTACAGACTCAACCATCTCAGCGCGAGACAACATGAAGCCCTCGACGCGAGGCAACATCAACCTAGCTCAAACGAACTTGCCCCACTCGAATCAACGGCCTTAACTAGAGGAAAGCGACCGGCTTGACGGGAGGCAAACTCAGGCTGCTCCGGCGAACTTGCTTATCGATCCCCAATTTAAGCAACTAACTGCCTCACTAGAGGTTACCATTGACTTAACTACAAGGCTCCAGCAACTTCTGTCAAGATTCTGTTGTAGCAACCCTAATAGAATAGAAGGGAGTATTACCAAACACTCTCTTTAGGCGATAGTTGCAGACAACAACCGATATTGATAGCAGGCTATCGATGATAAATATGTGTCATCGCTGACCCCTGACTCTCCCGCGAAATTCCACCAGCTCCGCATCGATCGAACTCTAATGTCAATTATGAAATTATCAAAGTAGTAGCGCCATCTATTGGTCAGTTGTGAAATGGTCAAAGAAGTGGCGCTATCTAGTGGTCAGTTTACAAAAACAGTTAACCTTGTAACTATCTTCGTTTGATAAGAAGTGTCAAGACAACAGTAGAAGCTGAATGCAGCGCTGCTGCTGCGCTCATCTCTAAGTTGCTCTCTCTCTCTTTGTTGAATGAAATGCTGTGTTGGTTGTAGGGCTGGGAAGGGTTTGGTCTCTTCTTGCTCATAACTTGAGAGCAGCTTATCTGATATTTGTTATTTCTTCGGCATATCGATGCATATTGCTCAAAATATACTTGATCTGTCTTTAGGTATAAAAAGTTTGTGTCCCATACATGTCAAAACCTCTATCTCTTACCATATCTGAGATGTTGACTTATGTCATTCTGTCATCTTGATTTGTTAATCATCATGAAAAGACTCATACCTAAAGAACGACTCCATTGGGCTCTGCTTTAGCATAATGAAGATCCGCTGTTTTCACAACGATTTTCGTTCAGTATCAAGACACATTTCTGTCTTAATGGCTTAAAGTCAGCTGATGAGCAACCCGCTGAGACTTTCGAACTGCCGTTGCATCCACAAAAATGCACTGTTCTGAATGGATCTCCCCTTTTAGAATACCAACATCGTTTCTCATCTCGCTTACCTTATAAAATAATCCTGTACAAAATCCTGATTCTCATCCATCCAGGCCTCCATGCGTGCATGCTCCGGATCATAGGGCCGGCTATGCTGTGGCGATGTGGGCTGATGGTGATGATATTGATGCTGTTGCTGCACCTGCGGCTGTTGGCTATAATAGAGCAACGGCGTCTGTTGCTGCTGTTGTTGTTGTGGATAGGAGGATGTGGCATAAGCAGCTCCGGTTCCAGCTCCCGTATGATTGTTGCTGGTCAACTGATAATGGGCGGGTAGTGGCTGTTGCTGTGTGAGCGGCAGGGGGACACCGGTGCGTGTGGCCACAAGCAGGCTGTGCTGCTCACTCATGCCACCGTACCCTGTGCCCCCCTGCTCCGCGGTCATCCTGGCCGCTAACTGGAGCGGCGTGGAGGCGGGTTCCTCAATGCTGCGCAAGTGCAGGCCTGCAAGAGATAAAAACATGAATATTAAATGTGGCTTAAACTGTTTTCTGTTTTTTTTTGTATAATTTCGTTCGTTTTATTGGCGCTGCATGTGTTGACAGTTTTATGGCCGAGCAGCAGCAGAGGTCGAGCAATTCGATTGTCGCGACATTTGCATTGCAAATGGGGCATATCCTGAAATTGGCACGTGACTGTCACGCTTACCCGCTCGTGGCGTATGCAAATAGCTAAATAATCATAAAGGGGGAAAAACGACAAATCACTTTAAGTCGTTAAATTGCTTTTACAGCTCGCTCAATTTTTTAAGGATGTGCGACAATTAAGAAGAAAGAAAAATTTCACTCGCCACTTGCCGACAAACACTTGGCGTATACGTAATGTGGCCATAAATAACCATGACAGTACAAGTAAAAGGCGCAGCAGCAGCAGCTTAAAATGGCGCCCCAAAGTGTTCGCCAGTTAACATTAACCGGAAATATTGGCAATTTCCTTGAAATATTGACTCGGTGTGTGCGAGTGTGTGAGTGTGTTTGTGTGTGAAGGTCTGTAATGGCACCATTGAGCGCCTGATTAAGTGCTAAAAATAGAAAATAAATTCGAAAAGTAACCAACTGATGGATGTCCCGAGGATGTTGTATCTGCCCCTTGTGCTCGTCTTCCACACAAAATTTGATTTATGACACACTCTTTCCTTTCTTTCCCAGAGCTCACAACAAAACAAAACAAAACACACAAAACTGGAAAACAAACAAACGACTTGTTCTTGTCACTGACAATTTGACTGGGGCTAAAGCCATGACCAGAATGTAACAAATTGACTCCGTTTTGCTGAAAAGTTCAAGCTTAGGCTTTAAGGGATATTTGGTTCTCCTTTTTACAAAAGCCCAATGCAGTCAAAATTGTAAAGAATTTTAGTGTTAAGAAATTTAAGCATCAGACAAGCTTTGGTTCAAAACAGACCGAATAGAAGAAGACGGAAAAATTTATATATTCTTGATCAGCATTGAGACACCTTGGTCTGTTCGTCCCACAGATCACTATAGATTTGTAGCTGTTTGACCAGCTGCTTATGCCTGTATAATTTGTTGTTGCGCCGTCTGCTTGTGCGCCATCCTGGTGCCGGTGCGCATGGATTTTGGTGTGCTAACTCACTTTGAAGCGAGGCAGTTACAATTGAATCTAATAAAAAAATGTGATCTTAACTGACCAGTATTAATATTATTATTATTTATTTTTAAAACATACTGCCCTTTTTACTGTTTGCCTTGTAAGATGAAGGTCTTAAATAAATTTATAAGGCTCTGAGATCCTAACATTCTTAATATTATACGTTGAGAAGATTGCATGAAAAATATATTTTTTGAGCTTGCCAATCTAATGTAAAAATATTGTAGTAAAGCTATGATCGGACTCCGGGAACTAGATCCCTTCTAGGTGTATAGTACCGTTCCTCAGTAAAGAAATTCAAAGTCGAATGCTGAATTTGGAACATTTCTATATAAAAGCTTTGTTTCTGATGCCTGGTAACTTTTTATACCCTGTTCCCATTAAAAATGGGAAAAAGGGGATCATGAAGTTGTGCAAATGTATGTAACAGGGAGAAGTAAGCACCTCAGCATCAACAGCCGAGTCGATTTAGCCATGTCCGTCTGTCTGTCTGTCTGTATGAACGCGTCGATCTCAGAGACTGTAATAGATAGAGCCACAAGTTTTGGCATGTATATAGGTGTATACTGTATCCACATCGAGTTTGTTTCAGATTTTGAAAAATCCTCCTCCTCCATCTTTAAACAGCGAAAATCTGTCTTTTTATTTGTATAAACACGTAGATCTTACAGACTATAAGAGGTAGAGCCACAAATTTTAGCATGTATGTAGGTGTATACTGTACCCAGATAAAGTTAGCTCCAGGTTTGTCAAATTCCTCCTCCATCTTCTTCTAACCGCGAAAAACAGTCAGAGCTACAATTTTTAAGTTTGAAGTGCCTTAATATATATTCAGTGAGGCCCAACATCTATCTATTCTGTGTACCACAATGAGATCCGAGCAAAAACACCGAAGATATGTACATAAGTGCGCCTGCCCATTTATTGAAATAAATTTTAAAATAAATGGAATTCAAAGCTAAAGGAACCATATTACTTGGGACAGGGTATTTTGCTGTCGGGGAACTCGACCGCAACACTCTTACTTGTTTTGTTTATTTTTGTATTTTATTTAAGAATTTAAATTGTTTTCACAATTATTAGACCTGGAATATTTAGGTTCTGTTATGGTAGGCCTACGATTGTCATTTCTTTATACTTTACATCATAGCCCCTAAATAACACTCAACCCCTATTCAGATTGCTCTGCTCACGTCGATGGCCGAAAAAAACCAATACGAAACTCTTTCGGACTTCCCTCAACCGAATGTGTCCTGTAATCGCGCTTATTGTAAATTAGTCTGAGAGCAAACCCATACTAGATTCTGAACTGTAAAAATGTTTATTGAAAAGCTTGCAAACTAAAGAGTGCGCTAGAGTTTAGCATATACAGCAGGGTTCCCCAAGAAGAGAGCGCTAAATCGTAACTGTGTCTCTCTCTAACACACTATAAAGTATGACTTAGGCAAGCATTCGGCAAGTCTGTTCGTGCTCCCGGAGCTATAGCTGGGGAACTCTGATATACAGAGAGAGTCAGTGTGAGAGAGGACGAGAGAGCGCATATAGTTTGTCGCATAAATTTATATTGAAAGTCAGTCTAGACACACCGATGCATACATACGAAGAAAACCTTTTGACTCCGTGAATTTCGTTAAAAGGTCCGAAACAGGCCTGAGAGGTCCTATCACAACCAAGGAAAGGCAGAGAGCGTAGTTAAATGTTGATTCGGTCTCGCCAAACTGTTCGTTTTCTGACACAGTCAAACGGGAGATAAATTCTTGCGACTTCTGCTTAAGACCTTTACAGTACACACTAATCGTATTTCCTACGAGAAGGCCAAGCTAATTTCGTCTGGGCCAAAGTATTTATACCCTTGCAAATGTTTTGAAATATTCGAGCTTAGGAACGCTAACATTAAAGTCCAAGATTTTTTTAACTGAAACTAGACAGCTATAAGATATAGTCATTCGATTTTGACAAAAATATGAAAGCATGTAATATTAGTATGAGCCGAGTTTGGGGACACTACCATTGGAAAACGGAGAAGTTTTTCTCACTAAGACCCATTTTCCGATCCAAGATAAGATATAGTGATCCGATTTTAAACAAAACTTGAAAATCTGCTCGAACGCATATTATATCGCAGAGTTTGGAGACGTCAACAGTAAAAACAAAAAAAATTTCTTTCTAAGACGCATTTTTCAACCGATAGTTTCTATGACAGCTATAAGATATAGTCATCCGATCTAGTCGGATTCAGACTCTGTGCAAAGTTTCAGCTCGATAGCTTCAAAACTGAAAGACTAGTTTGTGTAGAAACAGACAGACAGACGGACGGACAAGCTCAATCGACTTAGCTCGTCGCCCTGATCAAGGATATATATTGTTTATGGGGTCGGAAATTTATAATTCTATGCGCTCCAAGCTTCTGGGCTAAATTGTAATACCCTTTCCAAAGGTACCTATAAAAATTATGATGGGAAGCACTGACCGCAACGGTGATGGGCAGCACTTCCCGACTGGGATCAATCTGAAATTTAAAATTAAAAAGTGTATGAATCGCGATTAGTAAGAAGGGAAGGCAAAGGACACCACAGTCCACACTATGGTGGAATTAATAAGGTGAAGCCGAGCAGGACAGTACTCTTTCTGTTTGTGGGGCCAAAGGTCCAGTGCTTGGGGAATACTGAAAGCGAATGCCAATACTTATATATATAATACTACCAATACTTTTTTTTCTAGGAGACCATTGCAACGCAGCTTGGGCTTTTTTAAAAGACAGCTTACGCCGCCCGCTTGATAAGCACGTCAAGAGTGAAAGCAATGAAATGCCACGAGAACCTTAGCACCTCGTACGAGATGGCTGATGAGGAGCAACTTTGGCCCAGTATGATTCAATTGTGGACAACGGCGATTCCGTATGTCTAACGAATGTGCAGCACAACTTTTCAATGGTCGGACTTGGATCTTTTCTCTTGAATCTTCAATCTATGCCGTTGCATTAAAAGTACATAATTACGAGATGCCATGACCCAAACAGTCAAATCCGCCCCTTCCTTTGTAGTGCCCAAATAACACAATTAGCCTATTAGATGGTGAATTATTGAAAAATTACAAATAAAGGTCGCGATGGACTTAAAAACCTTTTAATTATTTATGATTTATTTACGATTTACATATGCCCCTCTTAGATGATTAGACAATCAATACGGCTTGGATCAAAGTTGCAGTAGTCAGGGAAGTGGGAGTAAGATTTCCAGATCTAGGTCGGTTGAGAAACTTTCTCCTCCTACTCTGTCGTCAAGCTTTAGATCAGAGTCCGCCACGTTCCTATTTTCTGTGTATACAAAAGCACTCTGCGGCTGCGACGTCGACACTCCGAAAGTATACGAGCTTGTACTGCTCTCTTTTGCGCTCTCGCGTGGCTAAACACACACACGCAACGCTAAAATAAGCATGTGTGTTTTAACGAACCCTGCTTTAGATCAATGTAGATGATTATGCCATTTGCTCAATTATGTAGAAAAATTTCAAAAGCGTCTCGGATAGGGATTTTTAAGTCATCAAGAGTCTCGACTGACGCGGAGGAGGCCAATGTTGAGTCGAGCTTAAATATAATTGAGTGTCCAGAGTTGTCATCGTTTTAGTCTACAGATGACTGAATTCAAATACATATCCAACAATTTCATGGCATTTCAGTATTTCTCCATAAACTTCCCAATTTTCTTCAAAAGCCTTACCCAACCGTTCAAAACTTTCCAGCTTATATGCAGCTTACGCCTTCATGCTTAGACACATGTAGAGTCTATTTTCTGCTGTGATATTTTTGCTCTTTGTTCGCATCGCTAAGCTTGCCAATAAGTTTAAAGCCAGCTACTTAGTGTTGAGAGGAATTTATGAGCCACCAAGGATGGAGCACTGTGTGGCATACAGTGCACTTATATGCCACATGTTATGCAGCCATAGTTTTCCGCCCTTTCTCCCTGCGTTTGTGGCACAGTTTAATCTTTTAAGCTGCATTTGCCTTGCAACATGCTTAAGCTGCAGCAAAACATTTGGCACAGCTCCCATGCATCCCTTGTAGGGGAATTCCTTGGCTATTTGGTGCACTCGAAGTCAAATGACAAGTTGACAGTGTCGAAGAGTGTGGGAGTGAATGTGTTTGGCTGAATGCGGTTTGATGCGTCAGCTTTTTATGTAAGAAATTTTTACATTGCTAAAGGAAGGCCAAAGGAATTTTACTTTTAACATAAACACCATACACAAACAGGGGACAAAAATGCAATGGCAAATTGAAAAAAAAAGGGAAGGTATGTCGATGAGGAAAGAGTCAAAGATGTACAAAAGTAATTCAGATTATTATCTGAAAAAATTATTGGTTAATATGTGGGAGTCTAAATAGAAGAGTCATGAGACTAAGCAATAACATGCGCGCTGTGCGCATAGGCTATGGGCACCTCTGGTGTAAAAGTATGAACAAAATTTTACAAATTTTCTACCAAAGCCTTCTAAGCTTCTCATTTGACAAAATCTTTATGCAAATTGTATTTGCTGTCGTGTTTCTTACCTGTAGCTGAGGTGTCTGCAGCAGGTGGATGCAGCTCATGTTGTTGCAACGTGGGACTGTGAGTGGGTGTTTGTTGCTGCTGTTGCTGCTGCTGTTGTTGTTGTTTGCTGTTCTTGTTCTTATTTTTGTAACGACAACCACGAAATCGACACATACTTGCCGCTTGGCCCATGGGGCCCGCCAGCAATGCAAATGTTAAACCCTCCGTTTTAATGAATTTAATTTTATCAACCTTAAACAAGGCGGCCGCGTAACGTAAATTGTATTTGTTAAAGTTTGTTGTTGTTTGGGTTGTTGTTGTTGTTGTTGACTCAATTTTGTTAACTGTTTGGCCACCAAATGGCCGCAAATTGTTACCAAGAATTTTGTAGTATTTTTTAAACTTTGGCTTTGTTTCTGGTTTAGTGACGCACTTTGTTTATGGACTTGCATATTAAACGATGTTTTATTCAAAAAATATTCAATTATTTAAATTGAGAGACCTGTTGAGCATTGGAAGTTGGTTGTTAGTGACGCTCACGTGCGGAAAAGTTTGCCCATCCAGCAAGACTGCAACAACGCCAAGACCCTTTGAATTCTCCCCTAAATAATTGTTTTGCCTTTAAAGAACTTTTTGGTTAAATTTTCAGCCTTAATTTGTTAAGTAAACAAAGATGTGGACACAGAAAGAGAGAGAGGGAGGGAGAGAGAGAGAGGGGGTTGTGCATGGGGTACACACACGTGGACCACAAGTAAAATGTCTGTTAAATCAAATAAAGATGACCCAGCTGCCCGTTGGAAACGACAATAATACTCAAAGGCCATTGACAAACAGAACAAGGGCTGTGACCAACAGAAAGCAAGGCGACACTTTAATACCCTAAAGTAAAGGAATAAATCAAATTTGCCATCTCTAATCTCAAAAATATTTTTACTCCGAACTAAACAACATTTTCAGAAATAAAGCACAAAATGATTTTACTTTTATTTTTTAAATTTATAAACGATTCTACATTAATAAGATAAATTTAGAAAATTAAATAAAAAGAATTATCTATAGAGAGGAAACAAAAAAAAAGTTGTGACTGTCGTTTACACTCACGAGGCTTCGATGTGAAACATGATTAAAATCACAAGCTCTCAATGGAATATACTGATCACTGGCTCCTGTGTTCTTTCTTCTGTCCGTAATTCTATTAAGTCACTGTCAATTCACTTTCAAATCACTGTCAAGTGATTGTAAAGACACTGATTAGTCAATGTCAAGACACTGTCATGTCACTGTTAAGTCGCAGTCAATTCATTGCTAAGACACCATCAAGTCACTGTCAAGTCACTGTTAAGCCACTGTCAAGTCACTGTCAAGACACTGTTCCGTCACTGCTTAGTCATGGTTTGGTCACTTTCAAGTCTGTTTAGTCACTGTAAGATCACTGTCCAGTCACAATTAAGTCACTTCACTGTTTAGTAACTGTTAAGCCACTGTCAGGTCACTATCAAGTCACTGGTAAGTCACAGTCAAAGTCACTGTTTAGTCACTGACAAGACATTGTTAAGTCACTGTTTAGTCACTATCAAGTCACTGTTCAGTCACTGTTGGGTCAGCCCTATTATCCTCCATTTTCTCACCACTTTCCCCCACTGTCCCTTCTCTTTTCACCCTGTTTCACCCCTCTCCTGCTAGGACACACCGCTAAAACCACAATACAAAATATAGCGCTGCAGCGTCACGTGACGATGAAATTAAATTTCACTCCTACTAAAATCTTTCGTACCGAAATTAAGGATGTTTTACAAAAAAAAAAAACAAACGTTCAGATATAAAGTTTAATCGAGCTCTTCATACTTTTTCTGAAGGTTTTCGGTCTGAAGGTTTTGACCCTTCAAAAATGCTCAGCAGCAGCGCAGTCTACATACCAACAGTATAAGCCAGGGGCCGGCAAAACACACATGCTCATTTAAGCGTTGGGTGTGTGTTTTTAGCCTTATGAGATCAAACTCGTTAAGCACTTATTTGTTGTTGCAAAAGAGAGAAATATAAGCTAATGTTTCGTAAACGACACCGCTGAGCAAAATGAACTTCACACACGCAATGCCCCCTGGTCTGAAGCTCTCGCTCCGGTTTTTAAACACATTCAACCCCTAGTCGGTAAATGTCAATTAAAATGAATTTTGAATACATATAGGGTGTTCACTTTGTTGAGCACTTGAGCACTTGGGGAAAAGTGTAAACATTTCCAACAACAATTTACTCTGAAAAAATTGTGCACAGCTTGCTCGACCCAGGCCTTGACTACGAAAAGTCGGGCACTTGTACTTTAAAGAGACCTGCACGAATAAATAAAAAAGTAATCGATAATTACTCGCCGAGTATGATTACAAATGAGTACGATTACCTAGCTGTCAATTTGGCACCGTACTCATGTTTACTTTTCAGGGTTCAAAATCGCCCTTTACCTGCAGCTTTCGAGACTGACGGCTTATTAAATCGCGAAATAATACCAAAGAGGATAAAAAATAGTTATAAAAAAAAAGACAGTGCAAATAAAGTGATAAATCATGGCGGGATCATTGCATAAGCGCAATTCGCAGCAAAGGGTTCTCCGAGGTAATAAAAACGCGAACTACTTAAGAAACGGCTTTCCATGGCCAAAAATGACCACACATAACAGCATTACCATGATTAAGACAATGCCGAACCGCGGTAAATACCATGGATGACCAATGGTTAAAAATACAGTTAAGATCATAAGGAATGTTTTAAACCACTTTTCGTGACTGACAACTCATCAAATCGCGGAAAAATACCGTTGAGGATCAAAAATAGTAATAATGTCAAACAAACAGGAAAAAAACCATGTAAGGATCATTGCATACGCGCAGTTCGCAGCTAAGGGTTATTCGTCGAATTAAAACCGCTAATTACTTAAGAAACTAGTTTCAAGACCACAATAGATCTTATATAACTACATCACCATGATTATGACCAACCTCTAGTGACTAACCGCGATCCATACCATGGATGACCATTAACAAAGAACTTAGGAGAAGAAATTTTCTTCAAAATTTCCGAAAATTTTTTCAAATTAATTGCCGGTGTGGTCATCCATGGATTGGTCATCCATGGTATTTATCGTGGTTCAGTATTATCATAATCATGGGAATGTAGTGCTCATGTGTGCTCATTTTTAGCCTCGAAAATCAATTTCTTAAGCACTTAGCGGTTTTATTACCACGGCGTTCCCTTAGATGTGAATTGCTTTTATGCATTAATCCTGGCTTGAGTTTTTACTTGGATGGAAGTAAAGTATATTTGACATTATTTTTATTTTTGAACCGCAACGGTATTTTCCCGCGATTTAATGATTTGTCAGTTCTAAAAAGTGGTTTGAAACATTCCTTATGATCTTCACTATATTCTTTAACATTGGTCATCCATGGTATTTATCGCGGTTCGGTATTGTCAAAAGCATGGTAATGTAGTTATGTGTGGTCACTTGTGCCCTTGAAAAGCAGTTTCTTAAGCACTAAGAGGTTTTGTTACCATGCAGATCCTTCAGCTGCGAATTGCGCTTATGCATTAATCTAGACATGATTTTTTTACTTGGTTGGGCATAAAGTTTTTTTGACATTATTAATATTTTTATCCTCTTTGGTATTATTTCGCGATTTAATAAGTCGTCAGCCGAGTGCTGGATGCTGGCTCCCAAACTGTGCCACCAAAATAAACCTTGCTAATATTTTTATTATTATTATTTTTAGTTTTATTTTATTTTGTACGATGCCACGATGCCGACTACAACTCGGCACCGTAAAAATAAATCATATCTCAAACGTAGTTGTGCACAAATTTCGTGCACAGAGGGCTGCTCACAATACTAGTCAGGCAAAACTGCTCAAGTGCTCAAGTGCTCAACAAAGTGAATACCCCAATAGAAAAGACTTCAATCAGTCATCAATTGGTTATAACTTTACTAACTTCTCAGTGCTGCTTGAATCTTCATTTTACAATTCCATTTTAATTGGTGTATTTTTTCGAACTCGTAAATCGATTAAAAATATAGATTCATTTTGATCAGTAAATGATGCAGTAATCCAATATTTTAAACAACTATTTTGGACTGTGAAAATGTTGAGAAATTTTATTATTATTTAATGTCTCGTTAAAGCAGCGATTGTCAACGAGAGCGTGGGGAATTTGCTTCACCCAAACGCTTCGAACTCTGGCGAGCGATTGACAGCTTTCTGCTCTCTTGGTCTCACCTTCGACATGCCTCTTTGCCCCCGGCAAGGAACCAGAGACCATCGCTGCTTTAAAGCGAACCTTTAACCAAAAACAGGCTTTAATTTATAAGGTTTAAGAGAACAAAAATAAATCGTTTGGAGCCTTGTGTCAAACAATCTTATACAGAGTTAAAACAAAGCTTTAAATCAATTTAATCAAACTTAAAAAAAATCCTAAGAAGCAAGAGTTGTAAAACCTAAAATCAGAAAAATTTTTAATTTTCCTCTTCTTAAAAATTTCAGCTTAAACTTTATAAATTGGGCTACTCTTTAGCTCTTTTACGGACTTTCGACTGCAAATTAGTCATCTTACTATTCTTAGGGTCGTCATATTAATTTTATAAGAAAATAGTGTGGCCGTTTCTTGTTCATGTAGGATTGCAAAAACATCGATTGTTAAAAACAAAACATCGATGTCTGCATCTTAGATAAAATCATCGTTGCATCGATGTTACAATCTATGTTTCTCCAGCTCTAGTGCTGAGTGTTTGCTAATAAGTACTATTGAGTGCCGAGTGCTGAATATCAAGTATTGCGTATCGACTTCTGAGTATCAAATACTGATTTTGAAGCATTGAGTATTGAATACTGAGTATCGAGCTATCGCGTACTGAGTAAAGAATATTGAATAGTGAGTACTGAATACTAGAATTTACTACTGAAGTTAATTGAGTATTAAATACTAAGTATTGAGTACTAAGTATCAAATAAGAAGTATAGAGTATTAAGTAGTACTGAGTACTAAGAATTGAGTACTGAGTATCTAGCATTGAGTATCTAGAATTTAGTACTGAGTATCTAGCATCGACAGCTGAGTTCTGAGTATCGAGTACTGAATAACCTGTAACCGAGTAATAAATCTAGTATCGAGTACTGAGTACTAAGTAACGAAGACTAAGAATCGAGTACTGAGTACCGAGTAATGGGTACTAGGCATACTGTGTATCTGATATAGAGTACTGAGTTCTAAGCATCGAGCACTTATAAGCAAGTAATAAATATATTGAATGTTGAGTCCTGAGTACTGAGTATAGTGTACTGATTACTGAGAATCGAGTACTGAGGACTAATAATCGAGTACTAAGTACTGAGAATCTAGAACTGAGAAACAAGGACTAAGTATCGAGTACTGAGTGCCGCGTTTTGGGTACTGAGTATCGAGTACAGCGTATCTATTATAGAGTACTGAGCTTCAAGTATTGAGTATAGAGTTCTGAGTATTGAGTACTAAGCTAAAACCGGAAGCCCAACTTTTTTTCCGTTTTCTTCTTATTTAATTTGTCTAGAACCAATATCATTACGCATCGTTCGCAAAATGGGGATACAACAGTCTGTTACTTGCTACGTAATGGCCCACAAAACGCAGTGACAGAACATAGTCTATTTCCCTTGAAGAAGCTGTTAGTTTTATATGGAATCCTTTTATTTCAAGTCCGTTTCGAGTAGAGTTGATGTCATCGATCTTAAGGTTGAAAAATGTAGATGTTTGTCGAAGTACTTTAAGATTTTCTATAAAAAGAGCTTAAACTCTGCTTTAATCCCATTGTTCTCCCACGCGTTTCGACATTTGTAACGTCTAACTTAGTTTGTATTTGTACGGAACTGACAACGTCAGAATGTGCATTCGCCCTTTTTCTCTCTGTGAGAGCGTGTACAACGTTATTCTTTTAAAGTTTGCTTCCCCTCACTCTCCTTGCCTATAAGAACCAAATTCAGAACAAAAGCAAAATTTCTAAAAATTAAGAATGAATAAATTCTAATTCAAGAACGTTTGTACTCAAATTATTAATTCTACTTTTTTCTAAGTGTACAATTATTGCTTCTGACTGAAAACCTTGTAATGACCTTGTCCATTACTTCATGCCTTGAATACTTTCATATCAAAAATATTTCAAAGGCCATAAAACAAAACTGGGCAATAACATCAACTAAAGTACTTAACAGATATGTACAGTGTACACTGCACATATAATTCCATTTGATAGTTAACTATCAAAGCGACTCGCCGAGGCATTAGCCCATTGGCCATTTGTCGCTTGGTTAGACAATATTTTATGGACACTATTCAAGTTGTCATAAAAAGCTTAAGCCTCTGGGCAACACGCCTGCCATGGGAATGGGCGCATTAAGCGGGGAAAACTGAAAATGGCTTCAATCAAAGCAGCAGAATTCTTCATAATTGGAAACACGAGCCAAATGTGTTAATGAGATTTATTTGTTAACAAAATTATGCGGAGCTATCTCTTTTGTGAATGAAGGAAGTTCACAATTCAATGCTAAAAATGAAAGAATGAGAATAGTTTAGAAAGCAACAGGTTATTGATCCAAGTTCCACATTCATTTGTCCTGCGCGGCGGGTATTGTCCTCCCGGCTTTAATCGATGCTGAAAAAGTTGGTGACGACGCCTAATGACAGTTTTTTTTTGTGTCGGCTTACGCCATTTTTCTGTGTACCCATTGTCGTTGTCTGTTTGGCTGCTTGTTTGCATTACACCCCCACACCCACACCCCCACACACACACACACACACACACACACACATAATTTATATCTCTTATCTGTTATCTAGCTCGCCTTTTGTACCATCAACAGTGTCAACTGAATGCAGACCAAACCGAATCGCACAATTTGTATGGCGTGCGCCCTTAATGAACATCGTTTGCTTATCCAGACATGGCCACCTCCTAACCAAGCCACCAACCCTTACTCTACCCTCTACTGTCACTTACCTATGCTATTGACATAATATAAGCGACGACCACGATGTCTATGTCTGTCTCCTGGGCTTTGGCTTTTGCGGTTGTCGCCATTTGGCATA
The DNA here is from genome assembly GCA_018904275.1 of Lordiphosa clarofinis. Lineage (NCBI taxonomy): Eukaryota > Metazoa > Arthropoda > Insecta > Diptera > Drosophilidae > Lordiphosa > Lordiphosa clarofinis. The sequence goes on from JAEIGQ010000098.1 coordinate 934,591, forward strand.
AAAATAGTTTTGTGTTTTCTGTTTTCTTTTTTTTGTGGTTCTATCTCTGTGGTTACCAGTTGCTAGGTGAAAATGCTTTATGAGTGCAGTCTGAGGGAACACAGTGCGTAGGGACAGGCGCAACTGTATCAGGTTGATCAAAGGCCATATTTTTGGACAACTCTTGCTCTTTGATGTGACTCATTTTTGGCACGCGTTAGGAGAAATTAACATTTACAAGGCACATGAATTTTTTGGGAATTAAAAAAACAACTTGCTAATGGTTTAAACTTTGGTTTTTATACCCTGCAGACATTTTTCAAATGGGTACAAAGGGTAGCATGAAGTTGGTAAAAGGTATGTCAGATATATATTATTGATCAGCCAAGTAGAAAGTTTCAGCTGTGTATTTTATTTTGAGTTACAAATATATTTACTTATTCTAGATGGATATATGATTTGATTCCAAAAAGATCCGACAAAATGGAAGGGTGGTTAGTCCAGTGTAGGAAATAAACGTAGCATACTTTGAAGGGCTTTTACTATTATTTATTTTATTTATAAACAGAATATATCTCTAGATTTTAATGTAATCTTTATTGATATGTTTCCAAAGTAGATTTCTGTTAAGAAATGAGTACATAGGCAATCAGCTTTTTTGGCTTAATGCTGTTTAATGAAACTCTACAGAAACTAAATGTAATCTAAAGGTTGATTTTTTAACAACTTTCTTTTTGGCAAACACTGTTTTTCATGCTGTTTTCGTGTAACATGTTACTGTCAAACATGTTCAGTTTGATCTATAATTTAACCATGAACAGACTCACAAAAAAAAAATTAATGCTCGGATAAGAAAGTGCATTGTACACTTCTTCTATTCAATGATCTGACTAAATTTCGCACTAAATTGTCATTATTGGACATTAAACCACCAACTTGGCTAGATAGAGTGCAGACAGAGAATTATACGCAGCTGGATATATGTGAATGTATCTGAAGATACGACAAATTTCCTATTTATTCAATATTTAATACATAATAAATAAATAGGTATATATTTAATTTGAGCAACAATATGTTTTTTAATGATTCTGATGACAAATTGCATCTGAAGTCAGAAAGTACCAGTATTAAGGCAGAAAAGGCTATCAGTAAACCCTCTTCGTCACTTTCTTTTGACGGCATGCTTATATTAGCTATGAGAGAGTAATTTGGTATGGCCGTGTGTGGTGCAGAGATTAGTGTGTGAGACTGCTGTGCGGGAGGTGTATTGATATTTTTAAATCTAAGTCATATCTGGGTAAAATTGATATACCAAAATGTAGAATTGAGTGCCATTTCATTTCACTTTTTTTTCTCGATGAACTAAGTAGTAAAAGCTGACATCTGTTTTTGCAGCTGGTGTCTCTGCGACTCCTCAGACTAAACCCTTATCTACCACTTTTTGAAATACATCTCCATTAATTCATACCTTAAGGATCCCTATTGTTGGTCCATTTAGGACATGTGATTTATCATATAGTAGGTATTGACATCAAGACTGTTTTTTAATTTTGGCAATACACTAACCGGTTTTTTAAATATTTATATTCAATTTTTATATTAAACACTGAAAAATTTTTCAAAATTGAAATGAATTGAACAATAATTTTAATTTTTTATATTTATGGTACAAATACAAAATAAGGGTTTTATTATGATTTATAAATATTTCAATTTAATTATTATATCATAATTTCTCAATTTAAATCACAAAAAAACAACAATTTCAACTTACAATTAATTTTTATTAGAAAAATTTTAAATAAAAATGTATCTTGTTAACAGGATACTGCTTTCTGAATTGGGTATACCTAAGATTTTCCTATTAATGAAGATAATTTTTCCGGATTTTTATTGAATATTAAAATATAAGCAAAACAAACTTTATGTTATTTCCAAATGTTAAGTTAAAAAATGAAAATTAGCTAGAAAATAAAAAAACTATATGGAAATACACACATTAAAAAACAGAAAAAAAAAATTTTTTTGCCCTCGGCAATATGTTCAAAGATATTTAAACAATGCATTTTAAGACCGCTACCTGAGGTTAGGACTCAAGTACGAGGCTCATAAACAACTAAACTAATTAAATAAACCCTCAAAAAGTTAGAAATCCAAGAAGCGTACAACCAAATGGGATGTCAAGTGCATTGCTTAGGGTAGAGTAAAAAAATTTATAAAGAGGGAGAACCCATGTCTTATTAAGGGCCATTTTCTCAAAAGTTGCGGTTAGGTACCGGGCGGTCAAATTTGCTGCGCGGAATAACCTGCCGGTAAGTCATTTGGTTTTCTCAACGAGACTATCGATAGATTGCTATCGCTGTCATAGTGTGACCAAACACAGTCAACGAATCAGCTGAATTTGTTTTCGTTTTTTTTTAATTCTATTGCTTTTACTGGTTATCATTTAGCAAAATAAGAACTATATGATATGCTGAATTTGTCAACCTGAATCGTTACAAAAATTTGACTTCATCCAGAGCATTAAAAAATTAGCCCCCTCCCTGTACTCTCTTGCTTTACTAACTCGCTCGTTGCTCCGTCTAGGATTATGTCGCAATGTTGGCCATTGAGGTGATACCGTTCCTGCTGCTGGCAGTGTGTGTGGATAGTATTTTCGTTATGGTGCACACGTATCTACAGTTGGATCTCAATCAGTAAGCCACATTACAAGACCGTTGGGACAGTTGATCCTTCGATTTCTCAGAAGGCGTTTGCCTACTTTGCTATTGGTGCCATTTCAAATTTACCGGCGCGGCGGTCAAGACATCTGGAATTTTTGTTTCAGATCGCCGCATGTCTCTTCCTGTCTCACTGCCTGCCTCCCAATTTCATTTCGTGGATAATTATGTTTATAATTCAAGTTTTGCCACAGCTGTTATCTATCGAGTGAAAGTATCGATAGTTTTATCGAAACTTGCCGGCCGGTTAAAATTTGACCCCATAGTGAGGCTGCGGTTAAAGTTACCGGCTGGTTTTCGCCAAAGACAGCGTGAGACACTCAAATTTGGCTAACCTGCCGGTAAGTTTGACTAACCGGATATTGAGAAAATGGGTCTAAAATATTCAGTTTCTAGTCACTAGGCACCATATTTGCGCTTTACTCACTTCACTCAGAAAAAATTTTTTTTTAATTTTTAGAAAGATCAGTCAAGAAATGAAATTGCCCTAAAATTTAAAAATAATTTCTGTCCTTAAGACTTTTTCTGTAATTTGTTATTTTTACCCCAATTTTACTAAAATTCAGAAAAAACAATTTTTTATGCAGTTTAATTTTTTTACTGAATTTCCATATATATAGACAAATATTTTCCCAGTGTTCTCCCTATTGTTGAAAACCTACGCAACCGGTCACCTGAACCAGGTTTGCGCGCCAGCTGCAAGGTAAGTAGCTATGACAAAAGATTCTTAAACATTGCCCTTCTGATTCGACTGTAAACATATTCTAGTCTTTACATATTGTCCCAAGTTTTACTCCTATTTTATTAATTTCGTCTTCTTGCTCTTATTTTGCCTTCCTTGTTTTTTCCTATATATTAAACTCTTAATTTTTTTTCTTATTTTTAAATTCATATTTTTTTTTTCCAAAAATTTTGGTATTCTTAGTTTTAATTATCCAAATTCTTATAGGAAATCGTCACATATTTACTCTTTAGGTCTAAGTTGGGATTTGCACGGTGAAGCAAACTTCATAAAGTGAATATCGACTAAGAGCATATGAAACTAACTATTTGAATTATATTCATTTAAAACAAACAAATGAGTTTGATATTTCCCGAAAAACTCAAGTCTTAACTCCAAACTCAAGTTGTGATTTTCAGAATATCCGGCTCGAAGGACCAGATTATGTTGCTTCGTTCGATTACGTAACGACGGGAACATACCACTTATGAGTTTAGTTCTTCTCCTTCTATATAAATTTAGCCGTTTTTAGAGCACCCGAACCCATTTCGCTGTTCACATTGATACGAGCCGAACACATGCTAAGGCAAACATCCTCTCAATCTCGGGGCAGCGGTCGATGGAGTAGGTCTGAGCTAGATAGCGTCGCTTTTTTTTCCCACACCAATAAACTCTTACTTTTTGGCTTCGCTCTTATTGACAAAACCTGATTTAGAATGACGCTGAGGCCTCCAATTAAAAGACCTAACCACATAGCTTATGGGCTCGACATTGCTAGGGTATTAACAACAAAATTTCAATTGCTTTGCCTGCAATTGACATACCACATTCACTGCCTCCTCTTCTCCCTGCCCACCCCTTGACTGATTGGCAGACTGACAATCGATATGTTGACAATTTGGTATTGAATTAGTGGATGGCGACCATTGGCTGCACTTCAAGAGCCCTTGGGACGATCTTTAGTGATTTAATTTGTGAGAGAGAAAGTGCCGCCGTCGAGCAGCTGTTGCATTAAGACAGCTGTTGACAGTTGACAGGGGAAATGATTTAATTTCCGGACCAACCAAGTCTTGACACGGACAACAATAGGGGAAAGCAAGGATTGCAACAGAATTCTGTCCTTGCACCATTGTTATATATTTGAATAGACAATGGAAATGCGTTGGCATTGGCGTTGATGAGGAGAAGTGTGTGAAGGCTCGATGCCTGATGCAGATGATAAAGGGGATACTGAAGCTGGTATTGAAATGTTGATTGCAATGACTAGGACTTGGACAGTTGAAGTGGCGTTGATTGGCCAAAAGTGTGACGGTTCGAAAGAGTGAGAGGGCTAAATATATAGCTTGACTGTTAAGCGCTTTGATAGAATTGGTAAAGTTTCAAACTTTCAATAGAAACACCACAAAAAAGCTGTACAGCTGTTTCAACCTCCGGGCATCATCATCAGCAGTCTTTACCTATTCACTGTGTGTATGTGTATGTCCCCAAATGACCTTACTGTATTAGTAAAAGTTAAGTTTTTTTATACTCAAAAACTTGTAAATTTCCACTCACCCTATAATTTTCAGCTTAAGCTAACAATTAACGCCCTGTAATCATCATATTTTTGCCATACCTCTGACTAGTTTTTATTGCTCATTTCCTTTGCTTTTAATGCATGGGCACACACTGCGTATGAGTAACTCAACTTACGTGAAAATCTAAGTGCAATTTTCAGGGGAATGTCTTTAATTATATCTAATTTTTATGACTTGTATGCAATGGGAAAACAACCATAAAGACACTCTCTTCTTCCTCCCTAGGAGGCAAGTTTCACATTACAAATTTAATACACCCAGCAGACACCATGAAATGTTGTCCGTGTCCGGCTACTTGAGTAAGATTTTCAATTTACTTAACGCTGCCACGCGGCGGCATGAAGTTGGCTCAAGAAATATATATTGAAATTGTATGCGCAAGCAAGGCGTATGCGGATGCCCTGCCCGGGCAACAACTAGAAGTATGAGCAAGAGTAGTTCTTATCATAAATCTTGATTTTTTCTTTTGCAAAACTTATTTTTCCCAGGAGCTGGTGCAGCAGAGCTAAGGCTGTATAAAAATGTATGACAAGTGAACATTTGTTACCCTCATAACCAGGATCACCACTTCAAAGGCAGAATTTCACAGAATTTAATTTCATTTTGCTGTCCGCAGGCATTGTCCTGGCTGGTACTCCTTTTTTTGCAAAGCTAAGCAAATATTTGTCTAGGTTAATTTAATAACCCAAGAGTCTGTACACTGGGAAAAATAATATAAGTCTTTCTGTATCTAATCTTAGTATCAATTACAAAATTCCTCATTTTTGTTCTAAGTGTACTCTTCCTCTCTCCCTTTCCCTGCCTCTCATATGCTGTTTGAGTTATCATTATGACATGCTCGAAAATTACCAATGATAAACGTGCCTTGACTGACAAAACCCTCCCCCCTAAATTTTGAAGAAGGTCAAACATCTAGTACAACAACATTCCGTGGTTACTGCCACAACTGTGTCTGTGTGGGCGTGGTTGGGGCGCGCACTGATTGCTCTTGTTCCTATTTGGTGGGCCCTAAAACATGTCCAACATTCGGTTGCAAAATTAGTTGGTTTGTTTGCCTATCGAACGCTGAAAAGAGCACAAGTGGGTGGGTAGAAGGAAAAGACTGCAGGAAGTCACCGTTTGCTTGCCAAGAATTCAAATGGTACATTTAAGATTTTGATTAAATAATTTTATGTGCCAAACGCATGGCGTAATACAAAACTGAGATTTTAAAAGAGAGAAAGAGTAAAAACATGTGGAATAATACTGAAATAAACGGGTTTATGATGGTAATGAAATATGTTTCATTGTGTCACGTTTTTGTTAGCTAAGAAACGTCTTGACCGATTTTAATAAACATTTTTTTTTTTTGAATATATTTGACAGGCGTTCTACGGGTTTTTAACCATATTTCCTAACGCTGGGTGATTTAGGTGTCCTTCTGCAGCACAATCTTGCAAACTTCTTCGTTGGCCTATTTGTGTCTTTTTGTGGTATAACAGTAGTTGGGGCGGCTATTTGGGTCGTCGAACGAATGCTACAACATACCTGCGAACTGTTGGGGCTTGGATGTGGGTGGGTATGGGAGGAAAAAGCCATTAGCAAAGTCGTAAAAGGGCAAAGGCATGAGATTTTTATATATGTATACTAGAGCGGTCCCCATGTATATGAAATTTTTAAGGTCATGCTCTCACCCCCCTATCTGATACTTTTTCATGTATAATTAGCGTAAAAAAAAACGAAAGATAAAAAAGTCCAGTTTTAGCGGGCGCGAATGGCGTCTAAAGTTTTTGTATATAACTCATACGCAGTGTTGCCTATTATCATATATTTTTTTCATTTGTAAATAATCGGCGATGATTTTATTCATAAGCTATTCAAATTTGAAAATTATTTTATTTCCACAAATGTTGATCACATTTTGAATTTCAAACAATGACAGCAATTGAAATGAACTAATAACTTTATTTGTAAAAATTTGTATTTGATGAACGTGTCGTATGATTAATATTCTTTAAAACTTTGAGACCACGTCGCGCCCATTTAAAATTAAAATTTTTTTTTTTTTTATTTTCGCAATTATTAATTGTACTACAAATATAAGCTTTGGGAATGCGGAGACCTCCTTTTTTTTCATTTTGCCGCACTAATGTATACACTAGAAACAATTTATACGACAGAACAACATTTGCTCAGCTCATATATAGGTAGACAAACGGCGATCAGCATCACAGTTTAAGTCTCTAATTGCAAAGAGAAGAAACCTTTTTGAAAGGACCCCAGGATATCTTAATAGAAGCTATCCTAAGAAGACCAGGTGCTTGAACAATACTCTAGCGATGGTCGAACAAGAGACACGTGGACAAGCCTAGTTATACAGGGTTTGTCCGTAAATTAATAGTAACTGTTTTTTTTTCCGGCGCGACTGTACTTCGGAGCGTATAGAGGGCGTTCCTAGCTAACGAAGGAGCGGCTGGTCAGTTGTCTCCGAGCTCCTGGAGAGTCAGCGCGACGCGTTTTTGGGAGTGGTGCAAGCCGAAAATGAAGCATTCGTTAAAGCAGAGGTACGCGATTAAATTCTGTATGAAACTTGCTAAATCACAGTTAACGAGTCATGGATCTTCAAGTATGATCCTGAGATAAAGAGGCAATCTGTCGGCGTCTCTTAGCTCAAAAAAGGGAAGAGTGAGCCAATCAAAAGTAAAAGAATCCAAAGTCCACCATGAATTTGTTTCTCCTGAACAAACCGTAAACGCCAAGTTTTACGTGGAAGTGCTCAAGAGACTCAAACGAAGGGTCAATCGGCTCACATGTGTTCTCAACGCTTCCGCAGCCGCCCTACAGCCCAGAACTTTTTTTGTTTCCTCGCCTAAAAAGGCCGATGAAAGGTAAGCATTTTGAGACGATAGCGGGGGTCCAAGCAGCATTCACAGCGTTTTTCAAGGCTGTTCCGGAGAATGGAAATCGCGCTGGCAGGCTGAGCGAAGCAGAAGGAGCCTATTTTAAAAGTTTTTAAAGATTTGTAACGATTCGCACAATAAATTTGTTTAAATCGACTCAGTCCTTTTATTTTCCGAAAAAATCCTGTATTCTTTTCAACTTATTTCATCCCCCTCAAAGTCCGATAAAAATTTATTTGTTATATTCACCTAAGAAAACGTGTTTTTCTCAGGAACCGAAAATAATAAAAATTTCGAAATAAAAATTAATTTACAATAACAAATAATTAAAAATTAGTAATTAATTGATATCAAGAAATTTTTATTTAAAAGTTAATTGATAAAATAGCAATTACTTTAAGATATCCTAAGCGCGGAACATCATATTAGCCCTTCAACCACAGGAATAGAAACATATGGACCCATAGATCAAAGATACATTCATACTTTTGCCCTTAGATGTTTGCAGGGAGTATATCTTGATCTTTATTATTTCAATTTTTAGAATACAAATTTTTCATTCAATTAACTTGTAATTTTTAAGTAAAAATTGTTTTATTATTAATTAATTACTAATTTTTATATAAAAATTGTAACCTAATTGTTTTTTCAAAATTTTTATAAAAAATATAAAATAAAAATAATTATTTTCTGTCCCTGGTTTTTCTTCTTTCTTTTCACCACCTATAAAGGCCTATACTCAGATAAGATAAATTTTTAGTTTGCTACGATATTTCACATGAATAGAACACCTTTTCATAATCATTCAGATTTTAAATCTATTTAAAATTGTTTCTATTCATGTGAAATATCGTAGCAAACTAAAAATTTATCTAATCTGAGTATAGGCCTTTAGCTAGGGAGAAGAAATTATATCCGACTCTAAATATTTTTGATTAGCATTAACAGTCGAATCGATATAGCCATTTCCGTCTGTAAGAACGACCAGACCGCAAATATGGTAGGAGATAGAGATTAAACATGTATGGGAGATATATTTTTTTAAGTACAGGCAGATCAAGTTTATTTTCATATCACCCACAGTTTTGTAGATAGATGTTCCGTACCTTCAAGAGATATTTATCAATGAAGTTGGTTTATCGATTTGTCAAACTAATAATAAAGATCGGAAAATCGATGCTCAAGTTATGCGCAAAAAAGACCAGTAACAAACAACATCACCAACACATAAGGGTGGCTATTTGGGCCGTCGAACGAATGCAGCAGCACATATTCAAAATGTTAGGGTAGCAAGAACAGATCAACAATTATAGGAAATATATGAAATTACGTGTTTCAGGATGTTGCAACTACATTCTTCTCAATCACAAGTGGCACGAGCTTGCCGAAGTCAACAACAACAATTAAAGCAGAGACCAAAGCGCTGTAGTCTCGCATTCGAGTTTGAGTTAGATATCAAAAATTCCGATCATCCGAAAGCTCTGATTGGTGCTAAGGACAAAAAATGACCTAATTGTCATGGGCTCAATTTCAAAGCCGAGTCCGCCGAGATGTGTTGCGCCTGAGGAAAAACAACCTGCTCATCGGTACGTATCCAAATTCAAATCTGTTTCTGAAGTCCATTCGTAGATTTTTATCAATAGCAATTGTATGTCAACAGGGTGCCTAAATGCAATGTTAAACACTAAAAAGGTTGCTAGAAATAGGCAAAACATTTTAACTATTTTAAAGCGATTTATTAAAAGGTAAAGTAAACATGAAAAATCATTGATTTAATTTTTTAAAATTAAGCATACGCCCCGTTTACCTGTATTGAGTGATTTCACTTTTTACAAAAAATTCTCTTAATTGAACCAGTCATTTTTTTAAAAAATGTTAAAATAAAATCATGTCAATTTGCGCCGTCACATAAATGTCTCATTATGAATGATTGATGTTTTATGTGTGTTGGGTTGAGGGAAAATATTTCTGTGAAATATTAATTCTTATGCAGGATGCCAACTTAATTTGAAAAACATCGATTAATTTGACATATTAATTAAAAAATCTTAAATGACAGAAGTGGGTGGAAGAGTCGTTGGCTTTCTGGGAGTGCGCGTGTGTGTGTATGTGTGTGTGTGTGCAATCAGCCGGTTAATTGAACTGCACCCAGCCACGCTTCAGCAAACTCAAAGGCAAATGCAATTGCTTTGAAGAGGAGGAACGGAAAACAACAAAAAAAAAAAGTTGCCAAGTTGACGGCTCCTCGCTGGCGACTCTACGAATTGGAGGCGGGGCCAGTCAGCAGCAGAAATTGCTTGGATGGGGCAATTATTAAACAACAAAACAACAACAAACTGCAGCAGACATACGCACACACATACATACATACATATCATTCGTTGTTATTGTCTTAGAGGTCGCAGCACTCTCAATGAACGAATGAATGAATGAATAAATGTATGAATGAGTAAAGCAGAAATGACACGATAATCAAGCAGCAAATAGCGTTTAGTTTTTTTGTTTCATCTGCCATCCTCTTGAAGAGGTTCATTGACTGCTGCCAGCGTCTTGGGTCAAGTGCATTTCAGGTGCGGGCGCTGTTAAGTATGCCACACTTTATCTTAATTACAAAACTGCCAACAATTCCTTTTGACGTCAGACAGAAAATGCAGCTCCTTTCTTCTAATTTTAGCCAAGAATTTCTTTTGTTTCCCTAGAAACGAATTTCTGTGTGGTAAATTTCCACAATAAAAATAGCCCCCAAAACAACAAACAAAAACCCCAAAAAGTTGTCTTTCTTGACTTAGCCATTAGCTGGACTAATCAATTGTGACCACACCGGAAGCGAAGAACAACAACAGCTTTTAGGGGGGGAGGGACTAGAGTATAGAGTAATTGTGGTAGTATTTTTTTGTCTCATTCATAATTCAAAACACGAATTTATGTTGTCAGTTTTTGGTTAATTAATGATTTATTTGATTATTAGTTACATTTTAAGTGGAAAAAAGGGGAAAATTAGAGCAAAAATATTGTGTATAACAAATACCAAAAATGCACTAAAAATATTTCAGGCAAGAACAACTACAAGAAATAGAAATAGAAACCTGATTTTTGTGCCGCCATGAATAGCGAAAAGCGTTTTTAATTTGCCTCAGACATGGGAGAGAAAGAAGTGATGTTGTCGCCCACAACAAAACCTTAGCTCGGAACAAAAGAGAGGAAAACACGCATTTGAATTTATAATTGCTTTATGTAGGTGCCCTAGCACTAAAATCTATTTGAAAATATACAAAATCAGCTGTCGAAATATAAGTATTCATTACAATAAGGGAAACGAGTCAGCCGACAAACTGGCAATAAAGGGTGAGAAGTTTGGTCGCCTTTCGTGGATCCAAAGTTCGTATGGTTGTCGCCTTTTGAGCCGTCTCCGTAGACTCTTTGTCGCCAGTTATAGGCGAGACGATGTATGTGCGGTTCCTATAGATGCTGGTAGAGTTGGAAAGCCCTCATAGATGGTGGAGTAACGCACACAATGGATTACACTGAGAATTCTGATTAAGATCTTGTTCTGCATTCATTCGACAGTTTTAATGGAGGTGTCACAGGTGAATTTAGCGTAGCAAAAAGTATAAATTGATGATCGATTTTTATTACCGATTTAATTTACTATAGGGAACCCCAGATAGCACGAATTTGGTCAAATATTTTGAATTTTACCATGGTTCAATGTTGAACAATTTTTGAAACTGAGACATTTTTTTATTTTTTTGGTTTCAAATTTCACGTTTGGGATTGTATAAAAACCCAACGGAAATTCCGATGCAATTTGGTTTTTTTTCTTTCTTGCTTTTAAAAGATAAATCAATTCTGAGGAAAATTGAATAAGAAAATTTTTTGAATTTAAAATTTTACTGAAGTACTACTTCGGTACCTTATTTTACCACTTTGATGAACTGGGAAAAGTGCATCCACTCCAGTCCACGCTTCTAGAGTGAAAATTTTTGTTAAATACATATTTCATTATAAAAATAAATTAGTGTGGTCCTGCGTCGATCTGCGTCTTGCGAGTATGAGCGACTTGAACATATTTCAATTTCGATTCTTAGGTGCCACAGAAATTTCATTTGGTTGGTTTCAAACCTCCCGTGTTTTCTTAAGAGATCCACTTAGTCAATGACAGCGCCATCTACCTTAGTAAAAACTAAATGAAAAGGAGGACATTTTCCCAAACAAGGTGCCAAAAATAAAAATAGCTTCTATATTATAAAGGTTAGTTAAGCAGTTGTTGTCGACGTTTTTGATAAATAAGTAAATAAGAACTGTAACTCTTTACTCGGGACAAGCCACAATGCCGCTAAGTGTATTTCAGCGCTTTTCAAGAAGACGCCCAAGGTGAGAGGCTCAAAAGCGAACGTAAAGATAAGCAACATTCGCTTGGAAACGAAGCATGCAGAGTGAGAGAATAATGTTTTCCTAGTGAGATCTCCACACCAGAAGATTTCATTTCATTAGTGTAAATATAATACACAATAAAAGTAGAACGGCTTTTAAATTGTTAGGTTTTAATAGAAATTGATCTGATTTGGTTCTACTTAATTGATAAGAAAACGATTAAATTGATAAAAGCTGGTATTAAAATAATACTGAAAGTTTAACAATATCACATTGATAAGATTTAAGAGCTAGAAGACTGGCACAGCGATCCAGAGGCACAGACTCGTTTATAGAAAAAGAAGCGCTTTACAAAACTGTACGCCAGCAGCTTAAAAAGACAATAGAGAATAGCAAAATACGGTGCTTTAGGCAACTAATTGAAGAAATAGACGGAAACCCTTGGGGATGAGCCTATAAACTTGTCATGAAGAAGATGAAGAAATGTTCCATGCCTACATGTCCCATACTAGTAAAAAGAATTGTTGAACAGCTGTTCCCAGACCAAACGACGATTATTTGGCAAAGCGAACTCCAGTCTCAAGACAACACCGTTTTGGCCATTACCGAAGAAGAGCTCCATGAGGCAGCAAAATCAATAAAAAACGAAAAGTCCCCGGGACCAGATGGCATCCCAAACAAGGTACTCAAAATGGCTATTCGGAAACATACCACGGTAGTCAGTCAGCTTTATTCGAATTGCTTGGAAGAAGGAAATTTCCCTGATCAGTGGAAAAAACAGCGACTGGTTCTTCTACCCAAGCCAGGTAAGAAGCCTGGCGACCCGACAGTGTACAGGCCGCTGTGCATGCTGGATACGGCCGGGAAATTACTGGAAAGGCTGATCGCTAATAGGCTCGAGGCGGCAATTGAAAGTATTGGAGGACTGGCAGCCAGACAGTACGGATTCCGAAAGGATAGATCAACTATTAGTGCCATTCAGCATGTCGCATCAATTGCTGAGAAAGCCATTGAGGGCACAAGATGGCACCGAGGGCCGAAAGAGTACTGCCTAGTAGTAACGCTAGACGTACAAAACGCCTTCAATTCGGTAAAATGGCCGAACATCGTAGGAGCACTTCGCCGCTTCAATGTACACAGCTATTTATTGGAAATCACTAAAAGCTACTTTTCCAACAGAGTGCTGGAGTATGATACAGAGTCCGGACCAAAGCAGAAGCAGATCACAGGAGGAGTCCCACAAGTACTTGGCCCACTATTGTGGAATGTGGCCTACGACGATGTCCTTCGAATTCAGCTGCCAAATGGATGCACCTCTGTAGGATTTGCAGACGATGTGGCACTGATAGTGGTGGCGAAGCATATAAGCGAAGTCCAACGAGCAGCTAACGATGCTATTAGTATATTATATGAGTGGATGACCCAAAATGGACTCCAACTCGCTGAACACAAGACGGAAGCCGTACTCATTAGTAGCAGGAAGGCAGTCGAAGCTACCATCATAGTGGTAGGAAGTGTAACAATGCACTCCAGCCCATACCTCAAATACTTGGGAGTAATGATAGACAGACGGCTTACGTATAGCGCGCACACGCGTTATGCAAGCAAAAAGGCTGCTACTGCGAGCGTGGCCTTGGCGCGCATCATGGCTAATACACACGGACCCAAGCAGAGTACGCGAAGGCTTCTTGTTAGTGTGGTCACTTCGATCCTTCTTTATGCAGCACCAGTGTGGGCAGGCGCCATGACAACACAGTCCTACAGAGCAGGAGCAGAAGCAGAATCAGCCTACCGTCTATGCGCGCTGAGAGTGGCTTCTGCATACCGCACGGTATCACACGCGGCAGCACTTGTGGTAGCGGGCATGATTCCCATTGATCTATTGGCGAACGAGAGGAAAGTCTTGGCGGCGACTGGAGGGAATCAAAATCGGGAAGCGCAAAGATCAGCGACAATCGAGCTTTGGCAGAAAAGGTGGAATGGAAGTACAAACGGACGTTGGACGCGACGCCTTATCCCGAACATAGCCGCTTGGGTAAACAGACGACATGGACAGTTAAACTTCTATCTGACGCAACTGCTGACAGGACATGGGTGCTTTAAATACTACCTCTGGAGGTTTAAGCACGAGGAAGACCCAACCTGTACCGACTGTCAGGGAGTCACACAAGACGCAGAACATATATTTTTTGTCTGTCCGACATTTAATCGAGAAAGAAACGAGCTTAGCATGAGGGTGGGGAAGACACCAGCCGCTTGTAACCTGGTGAGCATCATGCTTGACTCGGAAGAGAATTGGTCTGCGGTAAGCACAATGGCCACAATAGTTTACCAAAAACTGCGTCGCGCCGATGATGAGCGCAATTCTATACATAGGAGAGAATCCTAGGTGAGCCTAAGGGCATTCTTCCCGGCGAAGTAATACCGAAAGGTAGTCCCGCCGGGAAACGGGTTAGGTGGCGGTAGTTTAGTGGGGTTAGAGTCCCACACTTCGAACGCAGTCCAGCGATCGAGTTGGTTTTCGATGCTTCTATCGTCCTTAAAAAAAAAAAAAAAAAAAAAAAAGAAAGATTTAGTATCAAATTGATACTACATAATTTAATATACTTGAAATATTATTTGAATACTTTTGAAAATATAAATTTGATACTTGGAGTACTATAGAATTAGTTTTACATTGAAGGCTAAATAGTAGGTATTTTTTTGATGATTCCTTTTTTTGGGTGAGGTATCGGCCGCTACTATTCACACCAAGTTTGGCAATGGCGGCACTTGGGTATCCCATTTCAGTTTCGGTCATCCCTTCATACTTTTATTAACAAATCCTAAATTTTTAAATATGATTAATAAAACGATGCAAGCTTATTCTTTATGACAAGGTAAGAAAAAAATTCCAAAAAGAATCATACAAATTTCCAAATATCTTGATCCATTTGCAATTTAGTCCGTTACGGCCTTAAATTGGTTTCCATCTCTAACTTAAACTTTAATCAATTACAATCATGATACAAATAAAAATGAAATTTGAATAACATTTAAAACAATTTCGTTATTTTATTCAAGTTTTGCTTTGTTTTTATAATTTTTAATAGAAAAATTGAAAATTATTCCAGCCTACTTGGAGATTTGAGTCAATAACGGTTGGTAGAGCACATGGTTATAGTTCACCCTTAGCACATTTTTATAAATGTTTTAAAACAACATTCCAAATAATTTTGTAAAACTGACCAACCGAATTCCAATTTTTAGGTGTTACAGAAAAATTACAGAAACCTCATATCATACACATGGGTGATTCAGTATCGGCTGCCAAAGTGCAAAGCTTGATAAACTGTCTATGAATTAGTAAAAATATTTATTTACAAAAAAATTATTTTGTACTAAAAACATTTTTATTCCAATATTTCATTGGGAGGCCCAAGCGTTATACTGAAAGCTAAGTAAGCGAAAAATTTTACAAGAAAGATAAATATTCTTTAAAAAAACTTAAATGACGACGAAATCGCGGCGGTCTCAGCAATTTCGAAAATAAAACAATTACAAGAAAATTTTTATTAACTTAATTTAATTTATTTTCTAACTGATATGTCAATTTTACAACTGGATGTCGGACAAAGTTCTACTACCTGCGCTCTCCCATGACTGTCGCTAATCAGGTGTTAACCGAAGATTGATCAATTGAACACACGTAGACATTACGTAGCGTCTGTGCCAATATTGAACTGAAACTGTCTTTAAAGCGTTTTTGCGATTCATATTTTGTCATTGGAAATAATTCGAATAAATTGTCTAAATAAATAAATAACAAGAAATTACCATAAAACCTAAATCCAAACAAATATCATACGTTCAGTCGATTTGTAAGGTTTTTAAGGGGAATTTTTGTGACTGGAAAATTTTTATATTTTTACTTTACTTTTCACTTGGCACTTGGAATGGCTTTGTTTGTTTATTTAATAGATAATGAACGATTTTTTTTTTATTGATTAGGAGGGGAAGAGAATTTTCATTTCAACTTTCGTAAGAACAAACACAGAAACAATTGTTTATTTTATATATTAAATTTCGTGCCTGCCAAGTTAATTTTTTTCCAGGGTTTGGCATAAATTGTAAGATGATGCCGGCTGTCTGCCTGCCCCTGGGCGGTCCAGCAGCCATATTGCACGACATTGCACATTAATAAGCAAAAAAAGGAAAAAAATAACAAAACAAAACATTAACTGAAATGAACGTTACGATTTCTTGGTAAATGAAATTTGAGACGATGTTCGGGTGAATGTAAACATGACAGGGCAAAAGTTCTTTGAAGTTGACAAAGCTGTAAATAATTGAATGATAAGGTTCATGAATTTTCAAATAAGGGAGCAATAATTAAAAAATAAAAAGGGAGAGAAATTCTTGACGCTGGTTAGAGCTCTAAGGGTTGATTTTATATAGAGCAAAGTCAAATGAATTCAAGTGGAATGAAAATTACCATCAAGGTTTATAAAGTCTGTCAATTAAAGACTGAATGATGGAACTACTTTATACTTTATACTTTATACTTTATACTTTATACTTTATACTTTATACTTTATACTTTATACTTTATACTTTATACTTTATACTTTATACTTTATACTTTATACTTTATACTTTATACTTTATACTTTATACTTTATACTTTATAAAAGCTCAAAAAGATTCACATTTAGACTTAAAATAAAATTCCTTTTATAGGCCAGGCATTCAAGGGTAAGGTAAAACCCTAACACGTGTCCAAGTTATCTCCTCTCTCTTCATTCAACTAACTGATTACCTACGCAAACTAATGAGATGCGAAAACATTGATAGAAACTCATACAACAAATTGAAAAATCTTATCTAAGCTGGGAAAACCCAACTAAATTTATGACGCCCTCTTTTGTTATCACACTCAATGGCCAAGAACTTACCTTACCCACTCGATAACCACATTTATATATACATATATAAATATTGGCAAATGTTCAACTATTCTTTTTCCATTTATTAAAATTTAATTATGGAAATTATTTGGCTGGCAAAAAAGTTTTTCAATTTTGTTTCTGGTTTCCGTTTTTATGGCACTCATTCGAAAGTTGATTAGGTTTTCACACATTATTTTGTTTTCTATTTAGCGCTAATTGTTGAAAAATTCATTCGATTGACGTCAAATGTTAAAAACAAAATTGTTGTCTTAGGTTCGCATTTGAATTGCGTTTGATTGATCTGATGTACATTTCCAGCTCATTCATTCAAAAGTTTCCACTCTTGAGCATGAGTAATGTTTAGTACAAGTATTTAGCAAGTTGTCTGGTCATTTGTTATTCTCCCAAGAAAAAAATAAACAGACATTTCTATGAAATTGTGACAGGTTTTTCTGTGGATTGACAGCAAAGAATTCAACCTTAACGGTTTGTTCACTTTGGTGAATTTGCTTGAGTTGATTTGGTACGCTTGATGGTCAGGTAGCCAAGGTAGCTCCTAGCTGGCTGGTCAGTCAAGGTGAATCAAAGAAAAATTACTAAGAGAAAATTGAGTGAAGGAAATTGAAAAGGAATTGCTTTACAGACATTTTAGGTTATTTTAAATTAATTTTTAAATCTAGTATGAGAAGGCAGTAATTCATATTTACTTAAAGAAGTCCTCTGCTTTGACTATTTCTAGGCTTCTGGTAGAAATTTTGATAGATTTAGCTATTCGCCCGACTTCAGACTTTGAAATCTTGATAAGGTACGGAACTTGTATACAATTCTTATTGGTTTGTTTTTCGAAGCGAATATATAAATTGTTGCATAATTTCTGGAGATCAAGAGTCAGACTTGGCAATCACAATAAGACCAGATAATAAGCACAAAAGTTGTTCTTGAATCGATTTGAGATGGAAAGCATACTTATATCAAGCATCCATGTTGGAAATCTAATTATGATCCGACAAAAGACAAGGAGCTTGCACAAAAATTGTAAATTTTTATTTATTTACTACCTGTACACCCGTCGTTGCTCAGGTGCATTGAGTACACATGTTTGAATAAACGGTGGTATGTATCTTATTATAGCAGGAGCCGGCAAAACACACATGCCAATTTTTGCATTGGGTGTGTGTGTTAAGCCACGCTCAATTGGCAAGCTGAGACAAGCCCCTGTTCACATGTTACTTAGGGTGTTTTCCGTGCCGTGTGGGATGTGGCACCGTCTTGTTGAAACCACATGTTAACCTAGACGAATTCTTCCATTTTGCTCAATAGACTGTTACGCTGCGATTTTCATATATAATAGGTTAAGTAACCTGATTTTTATTTTTGTTATAATATTTGCTTTTAAAGCGCTGTCGCAAGTTCAATGGTCAGCTATAATTCAATCTTAAAACAATTTAAAACAGAGATAGCTCACGCAATTTATTGGAATAACAATGGTATGTTTACCAATATACTCATCAGCAGACTTGCTGCTTTTCACACCTTAACTACTTGCCAATTTTGCTCTTTAATTACGGACTTGGGCGAATAAAGAAAAGAACATTTGACTTAAGTGAAAATCAAGCTCTGACATTCCGTTATTTTTCAAACGCTCTTCGTTTGTTATTGCTATTTATGGTTAAAGAGCGAACCTTACTGAACATTTTTGGTGTTTCCATATTCCATAAATGTACACTAAAAAAACCAATTTGTTACACTGAATTCATTCTTGGCCGATCAAAATATTTCGAAAACTAAAAAGGTTCTAGTGGTTGCTAATATAGGTTGTGTTGGCCGTCATAACGCATCCAAAATAAAACATTATTTTATTGTATTATAAATTTCGCTCCTACGCGTTGCGGCAGTATTTTGCGCCTTCATCGGGGAGCTGGTATTTAGGGTTGTCGAGCCTATATTAATATTTTTGGCGATAATTTCTATATAAATATATTGGTGTTATCGATATTATCGATATTTTCACAAAAACCTGGATCTTGACAATGAAGAGGCGTCAATATGACTGCGATAAAAAAATAACTTTGAAATATTTTGCCTTAAATGTCCAGAGCACAAGAAACAGTTATTCGCAACAGAGAGACCGAACGCTAAAACAAAAATATCCCCAAAAAATTCCATTTTCCATATATCGCCTCGGAAAGATATGCGATAATGATATTCATTATTTTGGGAGGTAATATCAATATTTTGATCTTAAATTAATGTCCTAGATTAATTTTTAAGCTTCATCATTTGAAGGCTTGAATCGAGCTTAGCTTTCGAGAGGACATAGGGCTGGGTTCTATACCGGTTGGCTGCTCTTAAGATAAATGAAACAAGCTCCTACCTATGCCAAGATCCCACACTAAATTGGGAAGAAAATTTTATCTAAATAGACCGAACTGGCAAACTTTTTGAACATATTTGTTCACATTATTTAAATTCGGAAAAATCCGCAATCTTTACCCTTTTTTTTTTTAATTTTTATCAAATTTTGGGCAAATTATTTGCCTGTGGGAACTTATTTACAGAATCGCATATCAAATATGTATTTACAAAACATCGTCTGACGGTTGCAGCAAAATCGATGTATTTTCGTTTGCTGATGATTTTATTATTTTCATGGTTACTATTGAGTTGTTGAGCTGTTTTTCCCTTCAACCATAATAAAACATCATTTGATTTTCAATTATTCTCCTACGCGTTTCGGCAGTATTTTGCGAATTAATTAGGGGCCTGCATTTTTTTTTTTATTATTTCTTGGATGGAGTTAAGCACTGAATTCAAGGGTATGAAACTTACCCTAGTACCTAAAGCAGTACTGAAATAATTCTTAAATTAAATACATTCCCACTCTTCAGGCCTGACTTAAGCATCTTCATATCAGTAGCAGTTCTCACCTTTTATTATTAAATGTTTAAACATTTCTCCTCAGGTGTGGCCAAGCATATACAAATGATAAAATCATACGACTTTATCTGGTCTTGGTTTTTTGTGCTTCTGTTCACATAAAATGCATAAAATATGGTACGACTTTCATCCATTTATATATATACAGGGCAGATGCTCATTAACAGTTGGATATCCCAAGGCTGTGAACCAAACAAAAAAAAGCCGAAACATGTGTAAACACATTTAAATACATATTTTTGCGACTTGTCTATAAATTAAATAAAAATTGAACAAAATCAGAGGGAAATCCATTTGGCTTGACAAATTCTTGGCGATTGACTCACTCGCTCTTATGACTCTTCTGGCCAGGAAGGTGGCGGCCCCAATTGTGCACACACACACAGAAAGAGACACAGAGACTTGCGTCATAAATCGAACTCGAGGGGAAAATGTGTGCCAAATGAAACATTAAAATAAATGTAAAAACTGCTCGATCAGAAGGAGGAAACGGGCGGCTGCTGCTGCTGCTGCTGCCCACACGACAGCGACAACGTCGCCCGCACATCACAATCTGGTTGGTGGGGCATGTGGGCACGGTCTTTGCCTCCGTCATACTCACGCTCTCTTGCTCTTGCTTTGTTCTCTTTGCCAATTCGCCGCAATAAAAAGTGACGCGCGCAGCTTTTTGGTCGCTCGCCCCCGCTTATCATTTTGCTCTGAGGCCAAAAAAAAAAAAAATACAAATATATATCTCAATTTTTTTGTGATTTTATTAATTTTTATGCCATACCACACACATTCATTATCAGTTCTCTCTCTCTCTCTCTGTTTGTTTTGTTTATTTATGTTTTTCCGTGTTTCGCTTGTTTAGATTATTTTTGCTTCGCGTGCTCCCAGCTTGTGGAAAATTTTCCAACGCTCTATAAGTATATAGAATTAAAATTGAGCGGGGGTTGGTTGGAGTAGGGGTAGGGGTATGGGTAGGGAGTCGGGGAGGGGGGGTCTTGCCTAGCGACGCGCGACCTGGCGCCTGCTTAAACGATTTGTTGTTGTTCTGGGCGATTGCACTTTTTTAATTTTTTTCTATTCCCTTCAAGTTGTTGTTGTTGTTTTTAATTACCCAGCAAAGTTAACTATTTGCAATTGTTGTCTGAAACGTGAGTCGTCGCTTGTCGCTTGTCGGCAGCTGACAGCAGGCAGAGGCGCCCTTTAAGAGATTCAACCCCTAACCGTAAATACATCAAAATTATATAGTAAAATGAATGCAATTTAAAGCTCGAAACTAGTTCAGTTTGGTTTAGTTAATTGTTCCCCCAGGGGGAGTGTGGGGGAAAAGTTGGTTTACTACTTTTTAGGAAAAACCCAGAGTTTTAGATAAGAAACAAAACATTGCTTGAAGTCGGGCAATTGGTTTCAAAATGTGACTGGAGTGTTATTCCCCTCAAACTGATATGGTAAACGCAGCGGATGTAATTAAAGTTTCACTCAACTAATGGGTCTTGATATTTGTATATTTTACTAGCTGAAAACCCTTCCTTCCCAAATTATTACAATATATTTTTGATATAGCCTTTGACTGAAAATCGCTTTCGACATTTGAAAATATTTTACTGCTGATGTTCAAACTAAAGTTTCAAATTCCACTTTTAAGATTTTGAACCGGATTTTGAAGCGATATAAAATTTTGTTACATTATTCCATTCCTTTGGGATTTCTTAGCTGGCTCGAGGTCAACCTTGACCTCGAGCCAGCTAAGAAATCCCAAATAAAAAACAAAGGTCGCTATCCACAACAACATTATTCCATTCCGATATTTATAACTTCAAGGCGTCTTACGGTCTTAAGCTCATCGTTTGTCAAATCGATTATGTTATTTTTAAAACTCGTTTCAAAAAAATCCCTTACTTAAAAATTTTTAAGAAAGAAATCTTAGTTTTACATCGTTTTTTCATCGTTTAATTTTGATAAAGTTTGCAAGATTGATACTTATGCGAATTGTTGGTCAAATTGCGTATACCTTGGAGAAACGATCAAAACGTAAGTTCAGTTCAAAATCAAACAAATGTACATATATTTATGGGATATTGTGATGACGCCAATGCGTATCGATTGTATGACCAAAAAATAGAGGCAAGCTAACTTCGGCCCAACCGAAGTTTATATACCCTTGGAGCTTGATATGTGGCTGACAGTTTGTATGGCAGCTATACTATATAGTAGTCCGATTTCGACAAATCTTGTTGAAATTATGTAAAATCATTGAAAACTTATAAATACGAGCGTTGGGAGCGATAACATTGAAAACCAAAAAGTTTTCTCACTAAGACTTTTTTTCAGACCTAACTTTTGTATGGCAGCTATACTATATAGTTGTCCGATTTCGACAAGCCTTGGTGAAATCATGTGAAATCATTAAAAACTTATAAATACGAGCGTTGGGAGCAATAGCATTGAAAACAAAAAAGTTTTTCTCACAAAAACTAGTTTTTCGACCGATCGTTCCTATGGCAGCTATATGCTATAGTCATCCGATCCGGCCGGTTCCGACAAATGTGCAGCGTATTTGTACCAAAAGACTTCGTGCAAAGTTTGGTTAAGATAGCTTTAAAACTGACGGAGGAGATAGCATAGAAACAGACGGACGGACGGACGGACAGACGGACGGACAGACGGACGGACGGACAGACGGACATGGCTATATCAACTCAGCTCGTCATGCTGATCAAGAATATATATACTTTATGTGGTCGGAGATGCTTCCTTCTGCCTGTTACATACATTTGCACGACTTTAGTATACCCTTTTTACTCTACGAGTAACGGGTATAAAAAGTGCTACCAATCTAGCCAAACGCTGAAATGGTTTTACTTAGTTCGGATAGCACTATCGACTCCGCATAGTGTTGCATGGTAGTTTTTAAAAAAGTTGAAATTTGTTGCACTGTGTTATTGAAGGGGACGGAAAATGTTGGATGATAATTATCTACAGCTGAAGTGAAAAAGTCTGAATGGTTATGCGGACTCTGACTGGGCAGCAAATTTGGATGATCGTAGATCAATTACAGGGTATTTCCCTTAGAACCAAGGCTGCAAACCTCCAAAATTTTGCAGAAGGTTCGGTCCGGGAGTTCGAACCCGTTCGCGGACCGGTTCTCGGAACCCATGAACCCAAAGTTATGGTTCGATAATAAATACCTATTTTTCAAAAAAGATTGTATATTTCAATGATGCACAATTTTTGTAAGAATCCATATTTGATAAACTTCTCTTCTGCGCAATCCGAAGTTGATTCATTTAAAGGTGATTTTTGAAAACTCTCATTAAGATTATCTCTTTGAAGCTTCTGCATGTCTGTTATGTGCCACTTTGCAACCTTTTTTTTTTTGTCAAAAGTTTATAAAATTAAAAATCTCGGGTCTAAGAGCACTGTAGCCAATACTGGTACTAAACTAATTTGTTGATTCGAACCTAATTTCTCGAAAAAGTGGTCCGGATCGGGTTCAGGTTCGAGCAGTCAATAATATTAGAGGTTCGGTTCATGGTCCGCTTCGTCGGACCGAACCGGGTCCATGGGGTTCGGTTCAGGACCGGTTAGAACATAAATTGTAGCTCTGTGAACATTTTCAGTTATAAATAGCAATTTTCTTTTGGGCAACACTGTTTTCAGCTGTTTTCGTATCACATGTTACTGTCAAACATGTTCAATATACTCTGAAATTTAATCATGAAAAGACTTACAAGCGAACTAAGTGGAAATCAACAAAAAATGTTTGTTTTATAATTTTTTCTTTATCATGCCCGATCCCATTCTCGATTTCGATCAAATCTTTGGAAATCATGTTTTTTTTTCATGTTTGAAAATATCGTGTGGATATTTTCGAACATATTAAATTACTTTTAGTCATATCAGATGTCGAATTCAGTGCTATTTCATCTTAATGTTTTTCACGGTGTACTGTTATTTTGAGATTTTAATTGTAAAACTATCTTTATCTTAAATTGACCATCTTGATGGCATGAATATTCTGCCAAATTGCTAACATTATGAAAATCGCGAAGTGATTCATTTTGGTTTGACTTTTTTTTATTAATCGATATCAGCGTCTCCAAGGAATAAACTTCTTTCTCATGTTGGTTTCCAGCATTAAGTCTTTATTTTGATTTCTAAACTAAAACTTGGTTCTTTTCTTTCCCCTTTTCTTCCTTCCGTTCTTTCTTCTTGCCTTAATGATACAAATTTCCTTTAATTTTTGTAATATTCTAATTTGTCGTTTATCTCATACTTTATAAAATTTTCTTTTACCTTTTCTTGCTTCATAAATGTATTTCTTTTTTTGTTACCCATTGAATTTACTTTTTATGCTTTTCCTTGTCTTTTTAAACATTTTTATATTGTTCTTTCTTTTCTTTTAATACTTCCTCTTTTATTTCCCCTTTAGTAGTCATTCCAAGCTTATCTACACTCTCTTGGAAATTGAGACCGCTTAAAGTAAAAAAGTAACCCTTCCATTTGAATAACTTTGTTATCAATACTGCGTAAGCTTATTCAACTCATTCGATGGAAATTTATCAAAATATTGCATAAATTTTTAGTTTCAATTCACACAATTTCAAAAAATAAAAAATGTTTTTGAATATTTATGAAATGGATTAACAATGAATTTGCAATTTTTGGCACTTGATTTCAAACGAAAGGCTACAAACGAGTTTGTCTCGCTCATCTGCTCCTCCTCCTCCTGCTCCTCCCCACAGAGCAATAACAACAAGATGCAAATTAAATAAATCCACAGCACAAAATACATAAAATAATACAAAATACAACTAGAATGATTGCCCAAAACAAACCGCCACGTGCCGGGGCCATAACAAATAACAAAACCAACAGCAACAGCTGATTGGCATTCCCCAAAACAAAATCAAATGACCATAAAAAAAGGTGTCAAGCAATAAGCACGCCAGCAATTTTGGCACTAATAAACAATACAAGAAGCCAACCCACAAGTTCAAAGACTCGCAATTAACATAAAATTATACAATATATTTAACCAATAAATAATCATTGTCATAAATGGTACAAATAGTGAATCCCCTTCCCATTGACGTCACAGTCTCTGGGGTGTGTGTGTGTGCGAGATTTGGAATTTGTCCAAGAACTGTTAACCCACATTGGAGGCCAAGCTAAGCCATAAGTGGACAACGGCAGCAGGAAGCCAATACACAGCTGCATTAGGGTAATTACCATATATGTATCTGGAGATCTTTATATACAAGGCCCCCCCCCCAAACAAATGTATATCTAGGCTTATATGGTGTCTGGTTGAAGTTGTTACAGACAATTTCCAGTTATGAGCCACAGATGAAAGCCATTTGAACATTGAGGCGACTGGATTGGGCCTTATTGAATCATCTGGAAGCTAAGGTGCAAGCAAGTAAGAGGGTGGCTTGACAAGTCCAAATGATAAAATTCCAAAGCAAACCAAACTTTAGGAAATGAATTTGAAAATTTCCTACAAAAGTTTAAAGCTTCTTGAACTTGTGTCTAGTCCAAGTTTTGTGTCCTGTCTGCAACCACACTTATCTAGCTCGCACTCAACTTGTTGTTTATGTTTCCCATTATCACAAGGAATTACCATTGTTATCCAGTTAAATCTAGTCATTACTCACATCGGTGTGTGCTATCAGGAATGGAATGAAAATATATATAAATATATGTGGACAGTGCAGGGTGCAGATGCTGATTATACACATTTTGCCAGCTGTTTTGACCATGACTTTCGTTTAACTTCTTTGACTATTTTGACGCCTATCAGTCACAATGTGTTTTGGTAGTTAAATAATGTCGTCAGTTTGGCTAAAATAAGTATTTGGTCATAAGGTCTTTGCTGGGGGCTAATCGCTTATTTTGAATGAATAAATTTAATTGATAAATGGAATGCGAAAGCTTATCTAGAGGTACTTTTCTTGGGAGTAGTGAATAACTTTTTTTTTATCATTTACCCAAAAAAATTTTACAGATTAATTAAGGACTGAACTTACTCAGAGATTCACAACTTGGAAATATATAGGCCAGTTAATACTCATTTCAAATTTCTCAGAAATAAGTCGACCATAACGTTTGGGATGGAATTAATACCGTTTTGTACTTAAAATTTTAAATATGTTTTGTTCTTGGGTGTAAAGCATAATAAGTTCAAAATGGAACCAACATTCTTGAATCAAGAACCTATTTCTTATTCAAGTATTTAATTTCTTACAATACCAAATATGCTATAAATATAGTGAAGTATTTGAACGCAAATCTGTTCTTCAAATTCGTAACTGACTCTAACATTTTGCTTATACGTTGATAGAACATTTATTACTTATAGTCATACGTGGGGTACTATTTAAAGAGTAGTTGATAGTTAAAATCTGATAACCAATAAATAGTTTGACATTATATATCATATATGGTCTTACAATGTTTTGTTGTGTTGTTTATAGTGAGTGGAAAAAACCATATCTGCTTTAAAATGGAAAATAATAGAGAAGGTTTTCGTGGAAATATTCTTCCACTTTCCACTATCTGTTCGACGGAAGTCTTTGAGAAGTTTGCAAGACCAACTGCTAAACACAAATCATTCTCCATCATGAGAATCGGAGCTCTTACACATCTGCTCACACCATCGACTTTTTGAACGGAATTGATGGGTCATCCTCTATACAGACCTGATTTAGCACCCAATGATTTCTGTTTTAATAGCAAACTTCAAAAATAAAGTAAGTTGTAAAATTGTTTCTACCTCTTACGACGCTGTTGAAACATTTAAACGCCATGTTTTGAAAGTGCCTCAATCGGAGTGGACAAAGTGAGCGAATGCAAAAGTGCATAAATTTTCCTGGAAAACATTTTGAAAAAAAAAAAAAAAAAAGTAATTTTTTTTTTTTTAAATGTTGCCTGAAATATACATAATAGCCCTTGACTTTTTCTTGAATTAAAAAAGTATAATTAAAGTTTTCGACCTTGCCAGCCAATTGCTACCAAAAATTGTCATTTTGTCGAGTTTAACTGAAAATTCTACATCTTTAAGGGCCCATAATATTACTATGAGGCCAGTTCCGGTTTTCACTTTCGACTCCTAATGGTCGAATTCAAATTGGTTAAATGTGCGGTTGCATCAAACTGATTAGGTTAATCAGATTTAAAGGATTTTATTTAAATCCGTCGAGTAAAATTTTAGTAGAAAATAAACGTTTGATGCGGATATCTTTGATTGTTTTAACTTGTAAAAAATTCGTATTCACTTTAGGGGCGAAAGACTCACTCGCACAAGACAAAGGGACCCACAGTTTAACGTCGGATCCGAACGGCAAAGTTTGAGAATTTGGTTTATCATGGCTAGTTACTTCACAGCTGGCGCCAATAGCTGGTTGTGAGAAGCTTAACTTGGCCCCGTTGTAGGAGCTGTATAGTCAACATTTACATTTACATTTGAAAAGAGCAATGTGAACAAGGATTTCAAAAAAAAAAAAAAAAAGTGAAAAATATGCAGCCATCAGCTGTGAAGAAATTTACAAACAAATAACTTTGGAATATGGTTTAAAATATTATCACCTATCGTTAAAAAATATATGTTTCAAAATGATTTTATTTTTTATTTGCTCTTCCGCGTAAAACCTAAATAGAGTCCCAGCACTGATATGTGATAAACAGGCTATGAACAGCTCTAGAATCAGCCAAGTTTAAATCCAAAGAGACCCATTTCTACCGAAACTATTTTTTTTCTTGCAGTTTGGAGTGCTGAACACGGAAATCTATTTAAACAAAAATTTATGAAAACCTTTTTTAAGTAGGATTTTTAAAATTTTTGGGGAGATACAATTACATTTGAAGCCATATCTCAATACAGAAATTTTAGAAGAGTTGTGCTGCAGTATATGAAACGAAAGGTTTTTTTAATTTTCAAAAAGCTTGTAGAACATTGTTCTTACTTACTTAAAAAAAATTATCTTTGCTCGACAACGCCTAGGCAAAAAATTTAAAAATACAAAAATAGTATTTTTATATTTTTCACTTAATTTCTCTGAAGAAAATACACTACAGAACAGGTACAAAAATGAATAATATTATATTTCAGAGATTTTTTGAAAAAAAAAAGTTAGCTTCTTCTTTGGTTCTGTGTTTGATTATTTTCTTTGATCTGTGGTAAACACTTAAAATACTCAATCGCAATTGCTAGTTCCTAAATTTAATTTGATCCAGCCGCGGTATTTATTAATCTATTTTTCTTGGCCCACATACTATTTTCTTTATATTTTATTATATTTCCTAGATGTTTTAATACAAATTTTTTCAGTCAAAATCATTTATTTGTTAAATATTTTAGCTTCGATTTTAAAACAATGTTCTTATGATTCTGATTTGACATATGGCTAACCTACCAAAAATTAAACAAATTCATTCGATTTTCGGGGGCACAACTTATAAGTCATGATAAAAAAACTGAGCTAAGACTTATTGAAAAATGTTATGCCTGAATTGCTCTCAAGCTTTGCGCTTGTGTGCTTAGCAACAAAACACGAAGTAACTGTCAAGCATTGCAGCATGAGCAACAAGCGAACGAACAAAAGCCACGCGAGAGAAAAAAATCCGAAAGCTCGCGTGGTGATAGAGCAAGCTGCTGAGCGTGCCATATAGAAATAATTGTAAAGCTACTTTTAAATCAATATGTCTGATCACAGGCTCAATGGAAACTGATGAATTAGTTAACATATTTTGGCAATTCAATCTTTGTTGTCTTGCATTATTGGACTGGGCTGTTGAGGAATTTTGAGATCAAAGAAATAAAAGAGATTTATCTAGAATACAATACTAGAAACAAATGTTAAATTAATGATCTTATAAGAAATGTAAGTAAAGATTTAAATTGCACAATTTTTTTTTTTTAATAATTTCCATGAGCTAACTTTTTTTTGCACAGTGTCACCGAAATTAAGCGTTTAACAGATGTTATATTTGTTTGACATTGTCTCTAAAATTTATGTTCTGGAATAACTGAGTCTCCATTTTCTCAGCAATATTTACAAAACACAGCCAAAGCATGACAGAAAATCAGAAAATCTTATAATATTTTTAGATTGTTGATAAAAGTTGCTACAAATGCGGGAAATCTAAAAAAAAAATTTAAAAAACAATACAAATTTGTGAAAATCAAATTATGCTTTTCCTTAAAAACTTTGTGACTCTTCAAAATTTTGAACTTAGTATAGGGAATCGTTCAAGGCTTGGAAAATTATATAAAATTTCAAGTTTTGTTTAAGTAAATTACACAAAAATAAGTGCGACAAAATGATTTCCGTTACAATAAAAGAAATAACCAACCGCAAGTCAAAGACTTAATGACTAAACTTGTCAGACACCCATACACCTACACACCTACTCCCCATACATACATACATACAACCATATGAGCAAGCGTACTTACATATATGTAGAATCGTGTATAGTTCTCTTGATAAAAAAAAGAGCAACAAAGTGACAACAACGCGAATTGAACTCAAGAACAAGCGAGCCACCAACCGCACACACACCTGTCGGTCCCACAAGGGTCTTGAGCAGGGGGGGGGGAGAGGCATTGAGAGAGAGGCTGCCCAGACAGCTTATCAAGCAAATCGAGCTTACTTCTCCGCTCTCTCTCTCTCTATCTCTCTTTCTCTGTGTCACTCTCTGTCTCTTTGGCTTTGTATAATTAAGTGACAAAATTTCAATAAAACTAATCAAAAAATGTGTGTAAAATTTGTAAAATGTTCCAAAAATTCAACCAGCTGGCAACTCTGTGAGTTGCGGGAATCAGCTGCTCTCACTCTCTTCCAATTCCATTTCCAATTCCAACTTCAAATGGCCAGTTGCAGTTTTGCAGTGGGCATTTCCTCTCCATGTTTAAGTGTATTTGTGTTTTGTATGTAAATGTATGCTCACTTTTTTAATCTTTTCACTTGGTATTTGTTTAAATTTTTAGCTGCTACTTACAACATTTTGTATTATTTGAATTTTTTGTTAATTCTCGATAATTGTAACACGAGCACTCGGCACATCTATATGTATATGTGGATATTTTCACACCTTGGCACACGCACACACACACACGCACAGAGAGCCGCAGAATTGAGCACGCGACTGTTGATCATGATCATCGTCGCCCCAGAATGCGCCGCACATCTTACAGATACTTTTCGCGGATTCGCTTTAACAAACAAAACTCTTGCCCGAGTTGCACAATTTCAATTTTTTGTCGCTTTTAGTTTTTGCAATTTAAAAATTTATTTCAATTCTTTCTCGGGCCGCTTTTGTTTTTACGCGTTTTTTCAACCTTTTCACTTTGAATATCTGAGCGATACTGAAAGCCACACAACACAGCACAAAATATCTGCTGAGGCATTGACTTGAGTTCGCCGTGCGGCGAATTCGCCTAAAATAAACAAAGCAAAGCACTCAAAATATGCTCGTGCTTGAGTGAGGGCAAAGGCAATTTTGAGCTTTTTCTTTTTTACAGTTTATCGCGAGCGTTTAATGAACTCGCTCGCTCGCTCTCTCCCGCTCGCTCTCTTTCATTTGTTTTGTTCTTGCTTTTCTTTGGCAATTTCGCATTTTGGAGGCTTTTCTTTTTGCTACAGTTTTAAGCGATTTTTCTTATCAGTTTGTGGGGCGGAGGGAGCGAAAGGGAATGTTAAAGCGACCATGGCCGTAATTGATTGCCTGCAGATAGCCTCAGCTTAACCTACTCAATTGTTGAAGCTTAAGCCCTGAAAAGCTTTTGGCTTTCAGCTAACGGCAGTTATAATAAAGCAACAAGTGTGCAAACTTTTAAGAAAAACCTTTAAAAGTTAATCCTTTTCGAAAATCAGGGACTAACAAAACTCACAGACTTGAAACAGTTTACAAGTCAGAGACTTTTTTGAATTAAACATTTATATGTACACTAGCTTAACCAGCCGCGACTTTGTCCGACTTGTGTTGCTTTCTGTTCATCCCGTCCTAAAAAAGCCAACGAAATTTTCTATGCGTTCTAAATGTTAGTTAGTTTATATGTTAGTTTCTTCCAGTCAAGTAGATGCTGAAAACATATCTCTACCTCATGACCACATAGTGAATTTCGGGCCTTGCGTCGGGTCTTCAATTTTATATTTAAACAAATCGGCTCTCCCGATTTTCCCCACCCTCCTTTCCACCTTCCACCGCTCTCCACTCATTACTATCCCCCTCATTCTAATACATGTAGCAGCTGTCAGCGTCAAAGATGTAATACAAACATACCAAATTTGTTTATTTCAGGCTCTTATCGAAACAGCTTAGCATGTCATGTGCTCCATACAAACTTTTCTTTGGCGTATTCACCCATTTCGCGGTAGAATTTTCCAAATTTTCTTTCTTAGTGCGCGACTGCATAACTAAATGAAGGTCTAAGCCAAATTTTAGATCTGTAGGATAAGCAGATTTGGCTGTGGGTTGATAATACGTCAGTCGGGTCTAAAGATTTAAAAAATTCCTCAGCAAGTGATATTCGTATTGTTTCTCTCAACACACAACGCAATGCATATACCACGCGGTACCCCAAGAAGAGAGCGCGAAAGTGTAACTGTGTTTCGCCCTAACTTCGGCAAGCATTCGGTGTGAATCGACGAGTATGTTCGTGCACCAGGGGCTATGGATGGGGAACTCTGTTTTACAACAACAGCTAGCTATCCGACAAAGAAAATTACAAAATATAATACAAATGTTGTTGTAAATGAGATAATCGTAATCGGGTTTTTTTTTCGTAAAGGTTTATTTTACAATAAAAAATATTTAAATTATGTTGCTAAATCAAATTTTTATTTTATTTTTTAAATTTAAAAAAAAATATAAATTTTTTCTTAAAATTTCCAAAAGATTGCACAACTTATTCAAGGTTGGAATAAAATTTAAGTAATTTAAGATTTTAAACAATTTAGTTTTATTTTTAAAAAATAAGTTAGTCTTTTTTTCAATTTTTCGGTTGGTACACTTATATTTTAAGCCAAACCACGACTCTGAAACGTAAGATGGAATCAAGCAATACTCGGATCTATTCGGCTTTTCAGAATAGATAGATACAAGGCCTTAGATAATATATATTTATCCACGAGGTTATACCTTTAAAATTGTGGCTCTTACAGTTTTTTGCGGTTTAAGGGGGAGGGGGGAAATTTCGGAACAAACTTAATCTGGGTACGCTATACACCTATGTACATGCAAAAACATGTTTCTCTATCTCTGAGAACAATGCGTTCGAACATGGCTATATCGACTAGGCTGTTCATGATGATCAAGAATACATATACTTTATAGGGTCGGAAATATTTCATTTTCCCTGTTACATGCATTTGCATGCAATCGGGATAGAATTTATACCGTTACATACTTTAAATTTAAATTATGGTTTGTTTTTGGTTGTACTTAAATTAAGTACGAAATATTCTAGAACAGAAAAACAACTGTTCATGTTATTAAAATGAAAACAAACGTTCTTGAATCGGTAACATTTCGTACTTAAAGTTAGCCTAAAAACTTAAGAAAAAAAATTTCGCGGCTGAATCTGAACCAGAACCGGAGAAAAAAAAAAGTTCAAAGTTGTTCGGTTCAGAAAAAATTTCATATTACTTTTTCGGGCTAGCTTATGAATTCGTGCTTTAAGATTTAAATGTTCGTAAAAATTTAGAAAGTTCTTTAAAAACTTTCTTACTTTTTACATTCAATCCCAATTACAACTTTTTTTTGGATCCAAGAAACTGAATTTTTTGACTTTAAAACCAAAATAGCTTGCAAAGAGACAAATTGCTATATTATATAAACCTCAAAAGGAACTCATTAATAAATGCATCACTGATTATTCTCCAAGTTCATATTCTTTTCAACATGAAATGGAAACTTTAGCTAAAGAGCTGGAATATAAAAAATTAATGAAGAGGAGTTCCAAGATTGCCCAAAGATTATAATGTGTTAAAGGTTTCGATAAACTATCATTGTAAACAACAATAATAAGAAGGTACACATGTTCAACACAAGTATCAGGCAAATTTTTTTTAAGAGTTCAAAGTTCGAATATTAATTGGAAAATATCAATAGTTGGCTAATGTTATTACAATTTACATTCATGTTTTTTTAAGCTAGCTAAATCAAAATTATTTCTGAAGCCCGGTTGTAACCTGAACCTAGGTTCACCGACCTTCTGAACCTGCTCCGTGAACCCGAACTTACAAAAAATTCCAGGGTTCAAACCCCGGAGTAAACCTCCACCGATTTCAGAGGGTTTTGCGGCCCTGATGAAAAATACGAATTATTTTAAAATTCTCTTTTGGTTCTAACACTTCGATGAACAACATATGCCACTTATTTGGAGAGTTTGTCGGGCTGTACTAAAGACCATAACAAACTAATATTACGATCAAAAAGATATTATAATAGTTCGAAATGTACTTAAAATATTCAGAAACAGTCTTAAATTAAGTATAGAAAACATCGTACTTGAAATAAGCGTGTTGTATTTGAATCAACTTACCGTACTTGTACTAGATTTAAGATTTAGAAGCTAATATTAGACAGCTAGTCTATTTTTTTCCTGAAAAGTTCCCGAGTCCTTTGAAGAAATCAAGGTCAGTGCATAGCTTCTTACAAGTTATTGGAGTTGAGAATTCCATTTCTATGTGTTCTAGGATAACAGAAATCTATACGCTTTAACATAGCTAGTATTGAGCCATGGGTTAGAAGTTATGGTTTCGCAGGAGGCCTTGTCGTTGGCGAAGACCTTTAGCTTTAAGAGCTTTAATAAAAATGCACACGTTCTATGTATTTGCTTCTGAGATAAATCACTCGATTTGGTAGCAACCGTTCTTTCTAAATCTTTCTTGAGCAAGATGCTCTTTGGAGTGCTCAAATGAGTGCTGCACTCCTCATCGAGCAGTGTTAAGATCATTAAAAAAACACAGCAAGAAAAAATCATTTGCATACTGAAAAAAACAGACAGTAAGGGCGCGCGCACACATGCGGCTAAGAGATGAACTGACGGCAGATTCTTAGACTGACGCTCCGTAGAGGCTAGTGTTTAGAACAAGCATTGGTTTGATCTTTCAAATTCCGTTGTAAGCTCCACTTGGCGGAATCTATCAAGCAGTCTAGTTTATTCCGGCTTGCTGACGTACTAAAATATAATAGACAGCCGTCAGTTCTTCTTTGTCCTTAGAGTTGTTGATACTGTGTAGCAAAGCTGTGGCTAGGTTGAAAGGAGTGGAGACCTAGGCTACTGTCCTGGCACACCCCTTTGCTTATTTTAACTTATTTATGGCCCTTGTAAATCGAAACTTCTTTTGATCAGTCCTTCGATGACTTTGAAGACGAATTGAACTTCTTTGGTGCAGTTTTACCCAGAAAGGGCACTGCTTGACTGTTTCTTGGTTTCTAGCGAGATTTTATAAAAGTCTTCTTCTAAACAATCAGCTGTTTTAGCCAAAAACCGCAGAATTTTAAACTGATAATACTCCGTTAAGAAAGCAACGTTTCCTGCTGACTGCATTTTAGTCTGATTCTGAGTCTGAGTCAGATGGTCAAAGCGAACCGGCTTTTGAGCCAACTAGAAACCAGAAAACGCTCAAAGTTTTGCCGTCAGCAACAGCTGGTCGTTGGGCGGCTGATAAAAAGTTTCGATAAAAGTTTGCCCCGAACAAAAAGCTAAGCCAAAAAGCTCTCCATAAATTTACGATATAAGCCAATGCGGAACTTTTGCTCAATGCCAAAGTGCCGGTACAAACAAAAACAAAAAAAAAGTTAACTCGATTGGCAGTCGAGTGGTGTGTTGGTGTGTTGGTTTTGCACTCTGAATGTTTATGTTTTCGCGTCAAGCGGAAAAGGAAATGACACGTGTGCGTGGTGGGCGCTTCTGTGTGCGTGTGTGTGTGTGTGTGGGTGAGTGACTCCGGCTAGTGGCTTCCTGTTAAGTGTGTTGACAAAGCGTGCCTGTCGCGACGTCGACCACCTACTATCATTTGATCTTAGCCTGGCTTTACTGTACCCCCACACAAACACACACAAACACCAAATGCCACGCGACGACAGCGGCCATAAATTGTGTAAAGTTCTCCCAGCCACTTGGCTAGGAGAGAATTTGGTTTGGTTTTTGTTTGTTTGTCCCGTTGTTTGTTTGAAATTAATTAAAACTTTATTTGATTGTTTTTGGGGGTTGCCCCTAGATTCATATAGTTTATATATAAATCATGCGACTTGTTAGCCACAGCGCATTGAGGCATATTGAAAGCTTAATTAATATTAGAGTCAATTGGGAAATGGTTAAAGTAAATGATGAAGGCGCAAAAGGCGACCGAAAGGCGTAGGAGCAAAATGAAGTTTTATTTGGGATGAAGTATGACGGTTAACATGGCTTACAACCAAAAATATTCAACGAAATTGGTCCCAATAAAATCACAAAATTATAATTTTGCATATTTTTACTCTTTTAAGTTTTAAGAAAATCTTCAAAATTATTTAGAAGGTTCAATCCGAGAATTTGAATCCCTTGTAAAGTTTTAAGTATCTTAAGGATTTGTGTCAAGTCTTCTAATCCAACCACAAAGTGTAAGCACCTCGAGTCTGCGACGCCATTAAAATTGTTTTTCCCATTGCTAATTTGTGTTGTGCTAAATCTTTTCTTGAACTAAATGCCACAAATTAGTGATCCGAAATCGTATTCAATTCAAAAATGACTTATGTATGTGTTTTTTTGGCCCAAATGACGCATTTGGGTCATTCTTTTATAAACCGAACAGCTAAAAAAATTTTTATTTTTCATTTCAATAAAAAAAAATCCGAAATTAGATCTCGACATGCCCACCAAAACGTAATTTGCGGTTTTGCACAAAATTTTTTTTGTTAATTTTATAAACAATTTCAAAAATCGTAAAAATCGAAAAAATGAAAAAAAAGGGTTTTTTAAAAACGTGATATCTCAGGTTTGGTTCATCGGACATGTCTCAAGTTGATATCGATGGAAAGAATTTCACTGTATCTACTCAAATTATAATTTTGTAGATTTTTAAATTATTTAATAATATTAAGTAATTGTTGCTAAAAATTACATATAATTTTTTCTCAGTGTTAACCACCATGTTATAGCTTCTGAGGATGTACAATCAAATGTGCTAAACATAACTTAAATTTTGGTGTTTTCAAAAGATGGAGACTTTTATAGTTTAAAAGTTATGAATTTTTGAAGTTATAAACAAATTAAAAGATGCCCTTGAAAAAAGCTTCGCCATGCAGTCAGTTTCAAAGCTTTTCGATTGAAACTTGGCACGTGTGCTTTATATTTATCAAGCTTTTCAAAAATGTTAACATCAGGCGCATCGGATGAGTATATCATATAGCTGCCATACGAATGCTATGATTAATTGAATTTTGTTGTGAATTAGGCTCGCCAGAGCTTGCAAAGTAATTTTTAACACTACTAAATTCAGCATTTGTATGGCAGCTATATGATATACTCATCCGATGCGCCTGATGTTAACATTTTTGAAAAGCTTGATAAATATAAAGCACGACTGCCAAGATTCAATCACATGACTTTAAAACTGACTGCGTGAGAAATTTTTATTTAAGGGCATCTTTTTAATTGTTTATAACTTCAAAAATTCATAACTTTTCAACTATAAAAGTCTCCATCTTTTTGAAAACACCAAAATTTAAGTTATATTTAGGACAATAAACTGTTTATCCTTCGAAGCTATATCATGGTGGTTAACACTTTGAAAAAATTATAAATAATTTTTAGCAACATTTACTTAACAATATTAAATAATTTAAAAATCTATAAAATTATAATTTGAGTAGATACAGTAAAAATCTTTCCATCGATATCAACTTGAGACCTATCCGATAAACAAATCCTGAGATATCACGTTTTTAAAAAACCCTTTTTTTACAGTTTTTCGTTTTTGACGATTTTTGAAATTGTTTATAAAATTAACAAAAAAATTTTGTGCAAAACCGCAAATAACGTTTTGATGGGCATGTCGAGATCTAATTTCGGATTTTTTTTTATTGAAATGAAAAATAAAAATTTTTTAGCTGTTCGGTTTATAAAAGAATGACCCATTTACGAAATACACTCAGGGAAAAATCGCATAGTAACAACAATAGCAATCCTTTGTGATTTTACTATGCCATTTCGAATATAAGACTATTCATATATTTTAGTTTAGGATTTTTCTGATACATGAACTCGCAAGTTTAAGCCGGCTCGAGGTCATATTATGTTTGCATATACTTTGAACTGGAACACACAACACCACAAAGAGCGCTGGTCAACTGTACAGCTGTTTTAAGAATCTCCCGATTCAATCATGAGCAGTTTTTACCTGTCTTTTACAAGCTTACAGCAAAACTCGACGCCAACAGACGACGCCAAATTGACAGAAGTGAGGAGGACTATGATCTTTTTGAAATATGCTTAGTCGCGGTTTTCTAATGAGAATCATTAGATTCATTGATTTAGTAGTTTGACATGTAAAGTCCCCTGACTTAGTTTGAAATTTCTGGGACATGTCCAATATGCCTAATTAGGACATTATTTTCAAAACGCATCTTATTTAGTACTGGAAATTTATTAATTTAGGCTTTGGTTCGAACTTAATATTGGCTAATTTTTTTTTTTTCAAAGTCGTAATATTACGAGTTTTGGATATACAAAACGAATCGTCTGTAGATAATACGTCAACCAATCCAGAAATGTTTCAAAAATATCAGGAAACTTATGTGACTTATGTGGTTTTTTCGAACCGAACCTTCAGGTTGAGTATTGAAAGATCATCGATGTAGGCAGATTGGTTGATGCTCCGGATCTAGGTATCCAAAAAAACCGAATCGAAAGGGTTCTGGACCATTTTGCAGCCTTGGTTTGCATCGATACTATTATCGAAGAGAAAAAGTCCACATCGTGAGTTCAACAATTTAAGAGGTAAAGCTTATGGGACCCAAAAAAAATCCCTAATAGAACCAGTTCTGCGTAGTTCGGTCGAAAAACTTGATCGTTATCTGTTCAAAGATATTTGAAAAGTGCAACTATTGGCGTGCGTTTGAGCACAAGTGCAGAGGGCACCCAAAGGGTCACATTTGTAAGCAAAAAGCAAGCAATGCCAACCAAAACAAGTAAGAGTGTTGCGGTCGAGTGCCCCGACAGCAAAATACCCTGTCCCAAGTAATGTGGTTCTTATAGCTTTGAATTAAATTTATATTAAAATTTATTTCAATAAATGGGCAGGCGCACTTATGTACATATCTTCGGAGCTTTTTCTCGGATCTCATTGTGGTACACAGAATAGATAAATGTTGGGCCTCACAAAAATTGTAGCTCTGACAGTTTTTCGCGGTTAGAAGAAGATGGAGGAGGAATTTGACAAACCTGGAGCAAACTTTATCTGGGTACGGTGTACACCTACATACATGCCAAAATTTGTGGCTCTATCTATTACAGTCTCTGAGATCAACGCGTTCATACAGACAGACAGACGGACAGACGGACATGGCTAAATCGACTCGGCTGTTGATGCTGATCAAGAATATATAAACTTTATGGGGTCGGAGGTGCTTCCTTCTCCCTGTTACATACATTTGGACAACTTCATGATCCCCTTTTTCCCATTTTTAATGGGAACAGGGTATAAAAATGAATTAAGAGAAACCGAAATTCGAATAAAGATTAATTTATCTTTCGGAAGAGTACCTAGTAATTAACAGAGTATTTGTGTTTATTTCATTTAATAAGCTAGCTGACCCGGCAAACGTTGTTCTGGCTTAAAAATTCCTTCGAGTAAATATTTTGGTAAATTTCTGTTGCTGATGGATGTATTTCGATGAATAATATATTAACCAATCTACGCGTTGTAGCAGTCATTGTCACTTTGCAAATTTGTGCATGTCTGATTAAAGAATTTCAATGATTCATTGTGCTCAAAAGGGAGTCCAGCTGGCCGACGATGCGCCTGGCGTTAGGCGAATTGAGGTTATTGTAACCTCATACAATCAATTGACGTCCTTATCGTCCATAAAGTAGAGTTGTTCTTTTGGCATTGTCAGCAATGAGCCAACTTTAAGGTACACTTGGCTTTTGATTTCGAAGGTTGAGTTATTTCTGTTGCTCCGAAGTCATTTAAAAGCAAAAATAAAATCTACATATGGACTACAGAAACAGGGTTAAATCTGGATTCGTGGCCAGAAACAAACCGTTCAATGGTTCTGGTATTTGCACTTTTACTGATGCGCAACACATCCCGGTGGACTCGTTTTTAAATTTGAGCGCATGTAATTGAGACATTCTTTGTCCATAGCATCAATCAGGACTTTCGGAATAGTGGTTCTCTGGTTCATACTTGAATGCGAGACGAAGGAACAAAGCAGATGTAAATGTAACTTTTTGGCGTTGTCGGACAATTCTACGTGTGTTAACATTTGTCAAAGAGTAAGCTTGTCTCTGCTCCAGTTATTGTTGTTGTTGACTTTGCAAAGCTCGTGCCTCTAAGAAAAACGGAGAAAATCGCCGTTGCGTCATTCTGACATGCGTAATATGATTTATGTTATGAAATTGTTGATCGGTTCTTGCTTTTCTAACGTTTCGCATGTGTGTTGCTGCATTCGTTGGACGGCCCAAAAGGCCACCCCTACGTCTTGCTGGCATTGTTTAGTGTTACTCACAAACACAGAGAGGACAAATTAAACCGATTGAAGAAAAAGAAATAATCAAGCTAAACGTACTTGATATCAATCGGTTTTCGTGTCAAATAAACAATAAGATGGAATTTTCTTGGATCAAGCATGGAGTTCAGAAATTAAAATTCCTGTTTTTAAATTAAGTTTTATGAAGCATGTTTCATTTTCTATTCATTGTTCATTTAAGAATACAATTTCTTACTTTCAAGAAAAAATCTTCTTGAAAGAAAGCATTAAAAGTTTTGAGTTCAAGAATGGATCTACTCGGTTTGGGAAAATCTTTTATATTCTTATTCTTGAAATTATTTAAAAGTGATGGACATTTTAGTGTTAAGGTATTTTTAAGACATCGAAGGATAGTGTGTAAATAAAAACCCTCGTTTACAATATCAAAGATTTGTTTCCAGACTCCTTTTAAATTCAGAAAATATCCTTATTAATTTAACTTCAAATTTCAACATTTCAGATTCCCTTCTGGCCCCCTTTAAATGTTTAGAAACAGAAAAATATCTCTTTGTCTGTGCTCATTAATATTTGATGACACAAAATCTTGGCTGTTTCACTAATAACTGGCATTTCCCTACCCTTCAACCGCCGCATGCTTAAAGACATTTGCCAAGCATTAAACGACAAATGATATTGAACTTTGAGAAATCTGCTTAAATTTAATAACCCATGAAAAATGTTGCAAATGTTCGCTGTGAACTTACCAATTTTGCGTCGAGCTCGCCATAAAACCGGCGGTGCAGCATTATTCGGTGAGGAAGCCATTTTCAGTGTCTGTAAAATAAAAACAAATAAATTCTATTTAATTTCAATTTCTGGTTAAAAATGTATTTGGCAGATTAATGACAAGCAAACCCCTAAGGCCATAAATTCTGCGGGCCGAAAAAAAAAACAGAAAATATCATTAAATGACAGCAAAACGCTAGACAAAATGTGATTAATGAAGAAGTTGCTTAAAACTAAAAACTCTTATCAAAATGGTATGATCCCCTTATCAAGCCGACCTTGACTTTTTATCTTAGCGTCCACTCTAAATGTCCATCGTCGCCAGCAATGTCAATGAACCAGCTTGATTTTTTTTCTAGTCAACTTTTCAATTGAATATAATTATTTAATTTTTTGTTTTTGTTATACTTTGCACGCTTAGATTGTGAGATTTTGATAAGAAACCAAATGTTGTAGCCAGGCCAAGTGACAACGCGTGTGTGGCTTTTCTTTATTGGCCCTGCCGCCATGGCGCCTCCTCCCCTTTGTCAATGTGTCAATCAGAATAATGTTTATGATTAGTTAACAGGCAAGGCAGGGCGGTGGAAGGTGAAAGGTTGGCTGGGAGAGGGGAGGGGGGGGGAGAGGCCTCCCTTTTATATTGTTGCCAGAGATTATAACTGCGCACTCAATTTGCTTGGAACACATGCAATTAGTGGTTACAACAAAAACAAATAATGCCAAGACAATTGCAAATGAAATGCAAACAGTTAGAAATTAACAACAACAAAAAGCGAAGAAGATAACTTTCATATGGAGACTGTAAGCAGCTGGGATTAGATGTCCTTAACTGTATCCAATCAGATCAAATCTGATTTTGCATTAAAAAGTTTATGCATTTTTTTAGCGTCAACTTATTTCGAAAGTTTATGAAGCCGCTTTTACCATTTGCCTTAGCAGCAGGCGGGTTGTGTGTGTGTGTGTGTGTTTGTTGGTGCGAGGGGAAAACTTTGGGTACGCAGTGGATTAACAGTGGGTTAACAGAGGGACAACAGTTGTTTAACAGTGGGCTTACAGTGATCTAACAGTAGGTTAATAGTGGCTTAAAAGTAGAGTCGGGGAATTTTAGAAAATGAAAAATATCCGTTCCTGAGTCAAAAATGTGAACCTTATATTTCAGAAACCATAGTCCAAAATTAGTTTAAAATTATTTATATTTATTTTTTACTTCAAGATTTTTAAATAAAATTCGACAGTCGGGCGTCTCACTCTTTTTGTCTCTCTCCACTTGCTGTGTCATAGACTTTTCCTTATATTTATTATTTATTAACGGATGAAACATTTAAAATCATATCTCAAGGATTTACTTATTGATATTTTCTTATTCAATTTTTCCACTGTACTTTAGACGTTATACTACATAATAAAATTTGATGTTTTCCAAACTGGATTTGTAAAAAATCATAATTTTCACCTACAAATACAAAATAATTCAACATTTCAAGCACAATTACTCAATAATCACCCTTTACAGTTACAATTATCTAAGTAATTGTAAAAGTAATTAAATTTTGGAATAATCACTGAATAATCATAATTCCACCTTACAATTACGATTATTAAAAAATCGTAATCATGAATTGTTTTTGTGTTTATCGTAATGAAAAGCAAGCTCTGCTACATATAATGTGTACTAGGCTCGCCCAGTGGTCGAATTAATTATTTTAAATTAAACATTTTTATTTAGATAGTATATTTATATAATATGAACAAAGTTTATTTCTTACACTTAACCAAAAAACTGATCCCAGTCAATCAAAAACGGAAAAAATAATGGGAGCGGCTTGAATTAAGCACGTCTGGAATCAACATTTTGTTCCCAGTTTTTGGTTTTGGTTCATTTGACTGCTAAAAATAAATTTTTTCTTGTTAAAATATATGTAATCTATATTTATAAAACTGTAAGCCTGACTGACGGACTATCAACCCTTGGATTTGGCATAAATCTTCGTTTAGTTATGCAGGCGCGCACTATAAAAGAAAATTTGAAAAGTTTTTACCGCGAAGTGGATAAAACGCCAAAGAAAAGTTTGTAGGGGGCGTACAATGAGCTATGGCGCTCAGGAAAAATTGTGGATTTAGCGCTTTTGATAAAAGCGCGAAAAAGAATGACCGTGAAAGTGAACGACGCACACTAATTTGGAATGCGTGTAGAGCAGACTCCGGCACGTTCTTATGTATTGTGTACAAAAGATCGCTCTGCGGTAGCGAAATCGAGCATTGACAGTTCACGTGATCTCTTTTGCAAGAACAAAGAAGAGCTGAATGACCGCGCTCTAGCGTGGCTAAACACACACACGCAACGCTAAAATGAGCATGTGTGTTTAATCGGTACCTGATGTAGAGCCAAGGAAGAGGCTGATGAAGTGGGACGAGGGGGAAACAGTGGGTTAACAGTGGAAGATTAGTGGGGAACATTGAAAGAGGAAAGGAATAGTTGAGAGGACATTTGAGTTTAATATTAATTGAAGAGAGGCTTTCATCAGATCAAGTTGTGAACACTTTTTTTGTTTATATCTTGGTTTAAGGTGACGGGACTTCAGTCGAACATTTATCAAAAAATATTGTCTCTTTAAATTTCGGAAAAGATTTATGATGCTATACGCAGTGCTAATGCTGCTGTGAAATCTTCATATAAATAATAGAAATGACCGCGGGACGGAGTTCACAATGTAGTCGTCGTGCTTAAATTTTCAGCATCCACTTGACAGGAAGGGATGAAAACTGGATTCCCCAAGAAAATATCGCGAAAATGTGACTGTGTCTCTCTTTCTAAAATACATTGGCGGGTACATGATACAACTATATAAGGTAAGGTGCTCTCTGAGAGAGCTCTCTTTTCGGGACTCCAAATTTTCATTGTGTTGCTGGCATTTGATTGAAAAGGTTGTGTGCGCACGAATTTTTTTTGATTTGCCGACGGGATTTCTATTTTATTTGGAGTTTGTAAAAATGTCGAGCCAATACTGTTGCTTATGTTGATGTAAAGCAGTGCCGGCCTATAGCTACCAGGAATTGAAGTCAGTCCCGGATTTATGCAAACGCGAGAAGAACTCTTGATTGTGTGAATCGCAATAATCACTTCAAATTCAAATCTTCACTAGCAAAAACGGGCACAAATTCAAAAAAGCAAACAGTTATTGGCCAAACAATCCCAATTCAAAACAAATCTCTAACGAAGAAGAAGCGCCATTAGCCGGCTAGAGTGTTCCTACCGGCAACGCTCCCAAGCAGCGATTTGGCTTTATCAGCTGCCCTAACATAGGGCCAGGGGGTCTCTCTCTCACAGTGAAGCATGATTACGGCAAGCATTCGGTATGAATTGGCGAGTATGTTTGTGCCCAATGGGCTATGACTGGCGAACTCTAATGTAAAGTATCGAACATTATATTGTGAAGTTCTTCAAGAGATGAAGAAAGAAGAAATGTGTGATCACTTAGAAAATATATTAAAAATTGCAAATGCATTTTAAACACAAAGAATTTTATTTAACAGAAGGCTATACAAATAATCGCAGTCTTCTTTTGAAAAGTGCCAAGCGAATACCAATAAAATTTAGTAATGTATATACTATTAGGGTATTCACTTTGTTTTTCACTTTTTCCATACAATTTATATGAATGTTTGATCACACATTTGATTTTAGCTTGTACATATAACACTTATAGCACTAAGGTACAAGTGCCCGACTTTTCGTAGTCAGGGTCTGGGTCGAGCAAGCTGTGCACAATTTGTTCAGAGTAAATTGTTGTTGGAAATGTTTACACTTTTCCCCAAGTGCTCAAGTGCTCAACAAAGTGAACACCCTATATGTGTTTGTAATTCTGAGCGTGCTTTGCTTTTTGTTTTATTCTCTTTTTCTCTCTCTCAGTATTAGCAAAAGCTGTCAGTACTCGATAAACTCTGAATGCCATACCTTATATAGTTGTATCATGGGTGGGTATGTTAGTCCCTCAGAGGCTATGGCGGGGAACTCTGA
Source organism: Lordiphosa clarofinis (assembly GCA_018904275.1). Lineage (NCBI taxonomy): Eukaryota > Metazoa > Arthropoda > Insecta > Diptera > Drosophilidae > Lordiphosa > Lordiphosa clarofinis. The sequence goes on from JAEIGQ010000098.1 coordinate 979,187, forward strand.
ATCAACATAGGTCCTTTAGGATGTGATAAATTTTAATAAACTAAGATAAACAATTTTATTTAATTTTTCCAGCTGTCAATTCGAAACTGTCTTCAAGATAAAAAGCCAATCATATTAATAACACAGTTTCTACAATTTCTTGAAAACTTGGATGCGGACGAAGTCACGGCGGTTTTAGCTAGTTATATGTAAATTTACAAAATATTTACATTATTACAGAACTTATTTACATGTGTGCTTATTTCTAACATAATTTTTTCTATTATGTAATGGATTCAAATGTGTGTTCTTCTACTATATTTGGAAAATATGTATAAAGATTAAATTGTTTCGAAGCCGACGCGGCTTTGTGCAGACATGCATATAAACATGTATGTAATAGGTTCGCCGCCGCGGGGATTAGAGCGCTTTCGTTCGCGGATTGGCTTAAGCTCAGTCGTACTTAAAATTTTATTCCCACTGCCGTGATCAGATCATTATTTTTTAGCTTAAAATTTGGCCGGCATTTTTTTTCAGTGTAACAGATTGTCCAAGACGAGTAGATTTCCTTTCCGCGGACACTAGGTACTGCGTTTTTTCCTCGTTTACCATAAAACCCATTAGCTCAGACTGGCTCTCCGCTCGTTCGTTTTGGGCATTTGCGAGTAGCATTATATCTTTATGAGGGATGAAAACCGATCTGTAGGCATCTGGACACTGGCGCAGTAATTACTCCATCATCAGATTTAAGAAGTCATACGATAAGCTATTGCCGTGCCTGAAACCTCTTTTGAAATCAAATGGTTTAGAGGTTTTTTCCTATTTTGACGAAGCTTTGCATGTAATTCAACGTCATCATGCAAAGTCGAACGTACATTGCTGGTATACCAAAATCCAAAAGTAGACAGGGCTTTAAAGAACCTTGACCTTATGAGAGTGTGAAAGGCTGATTTATAATCAACTTTTTGTTGATAGTAAGGTTTGAAGTTGTGAGTTTATCTTGGGCTGTGTACTTTTTAACTGTCTTTACTCATTTCGATTTTTGTTTTTCGGAACCTTTTCAGTTTTTATCGAAAACAACAAAAACTGAAAGCATGAAATAAACTTTCCGTTATTTTGTTGATATAAAATTATCAAAATATTTGTAGTTCCAAGGCGAGTTCAGAAACTTCTCTTGTCGCCCGTCCCGCTCCTTGGGTACACCCACACACATACTCCCTCTGTCATTGTTTGTGTTTTGTTAATTGTTTGTGTGCTTTGTGTTTATATTTTCAATTGGGGATCTGAATGTCTCTGCCGACTGCTGCATGTCAAATACTTTTCTTTCTTATTATTGTCTTTTTTTTTTGTCACTCTGGTTAGTCAGTTGGCGTTGGCTTTTGGTTAAGTGCGTCGTTTGAATGCTGACATGCATGTCACGATAGATAAGATATCGCCAGCCAGGCAACATATAAGTACACATCTGTATGTATGTATGTATCTGTATTGTAGTATACTCTTGGCACATATTTGTTGTTTGCGCAGATTTGCGGGCACTGATAAAGCCGCAGTCTGTGTGGCATGTGCGCCTCAATGATATCACAATGGAAATGTGGGAGGTGCGGCTGACTGATTTGGCCATGGCCATCAGTAGAATGCTAAAAGCCACGCGTATTTGCAATTAACATTAATGTGTTGATTAACTGGGCAAATGCTTCACCTGGCTGCAGTTTAATATTTAATGTGGACTTGGTTTATTTTTAAAGTGGAACTCCCTTTTCTTTTTTGTTGCCGGCCAGCTGATTCATTCGCCAACTGCAGTGGACAATGGAAAAATATGGTGACATCTCCTGACTCTGAGACATTTTTTTTTTTTTTTGGCCAAAAAAACCAGTTAATTAACAATGTCTTGCCAATGACGTGAAGCAGGTGACGCAGACACAAATCGCTGACGTCGAAAGTTTACATTAAAGATTATTTTGGTCAATTCCCTCTCAAACACGAGGAAGTTTCATCAGAAGCATTTGATAAGCGGCAGGTGTGAAGTAGTTTTTAAGCATCTGTGATATTTAGTCAACTGGAAAGTAGAATTAGGTAAAAACTGCTGATTTTATAGTCAGTTTTTTTTTGGTGAGTGAGGGAATTAAGTAAGCTTGTTGATCCATTTTAATGATATTGATTTAAAATTATGCAAAAACTCAGAAAGTTTTAAAAAGATTGGAAATTAAATATCAGTTATCAGCAAGCAAGATTTGCCTATTTTTCGGGTTTTTTGTGTTAAGTTTTCAGAGGGATTGAAAAAGCTACGAATTCTATAAATTTGAATTTTTCAATACATCACATTGGAAATTGATAGTCAAAAACCAATTCTGCGAGAAAATGAAAAAAAATTTAAAATTTTGTGAATTTTTTTTCACTAGGTAACTTTGCGTTAAGAGTGCCCAAAAGTACCTCTTTCTAGCAATTCTGTTAATTACTTTCTTTGAATAATGTTCTATAGCTCAAGCATGTACTTTTAAACAGTCAGTCGAATATTTTCTAAACTTTGGAATTTAACACATGCACTCTAAGGTAATATTCTACTTTTCATACTATATTCAAGAGCTGGAAACAAAGCTTGAGAGAGAGTGAGAATAGCAAGGATTGGTGGAGTATTGCACGAGAGATAAGGGGAACTGAGTTTAAGATAAGCGCATAGGTCGCGGTTGCTGATTTTGAAAAATATTTTAAATGGGGAATCGAGGTGAACTTGAATAAGTCTGAAATTATAGTATTCAGGAAAGGAGGCAGAAAGATGGACCTACAGGAGAGAAGTAGTAAAAATTTCATCTGAATTTAGGTACCTAGGAGTCCTTTTCACGCCGACCGTGTCATTTACAAAGCATATGCTTAGAAAGAGTATTGAGGCTAAAACTAGTATCAACATGACCTGGAATAACTTCCTGGGAAAAAGAGAGATACACATAAATGCAAAATGGAAACTATTTAATGCAGTAAGCCGTATAATCCAAGGATATGGAACAGAAATCTGGGGAGGCGGACACTTTACAGAAGTCGATAGGACCCAACTTCTCTTTTTAAAAAAAGTTCTATATTTGCCAGCTAATACACCAAGCTATGCCCTATTCATTGAGACCGGTTTGGAGAATGCCCACCTGTTTACGCTTGACTTGCACCTCAGCATTATAGGAAAATCGATGCACTTTTATAATGAGAATCGCCTCCCACACTACATTATCAGCATGCTTATAGAAAATAATATCTTCTGAATAAGAAGTCTGAATGAATTGTGCAACCCTCTTCAGATAGACTGGAGAGACTGCTTGAGATCAGCCCAGGTATGGAATTCTTTTCGAATAACAATTCATGAGGCCCTCAAAGCAAAAACCTTGCAGTACAACCATCAGCAACAGCTCAGTAGCCCATAAGCTCCACTCTCTGCCAATCACAACAATTTCCTGGATACTTAAGGCCCGATTCGATCTGATAAAGCTGGGGTCTAACACCTACAACCGTCAGAAAAATGTAGCCTGCCCCCCTATGCAACACTGAAGAACTGGATGACCTTGAGCTTTTTTTAGGAAAATGTCCAATTTTAAAGGAAACCCCTGCTAGCACTTGCCGGTATAATAAGAAGTCTGGATGATAGGGAGGATAAGCACTGGTCAGACCTGGTGACCTTTATTAAACTAGCGTTAAAATATCGAGCAGTAATTTTAGAAGTATTAAATAAGTCTTACATGCGTGCAAATGTGCTACCCTTACTAAACACAGATGAACGATCTGGTATCTGGGGAAGACTCGGGCAGCCTGGTGTAGTAATCAGTGTGAGGTGAGGAGCCTGCGCACGGTCGACAGACGGACTTTGTTTTATGTCCGTGTTGATTATCATCATTTTCTTTTTAGTGTAACATTTTTATACCCTTGGAGAGGGTATATTAAAATTGTCCGGATGTTTGTAACGCATAGAAGGAAGCATCTCCGACAACATAAAGTATATATATTCCTGATCAGCTTGACGAGCTGAGTTGATATAGCCATGTCCGTCTGTCCGTCCGTCCGTCTGTCCGTCTGTCCGTCCGTCTGTCCGTCTGTTTCTATGCTATCTCCTCCGTCAGTTTTAAAGCTATCGTAACCAAACTTTGCACGAAGTCTTTTAGTACAAATACGCTGCACATTTGTCGAAACCGGCCGGATCGGATGACTATAGCATATAGCTGCCTTAGGAACGATCGGTTGAAAAACTAGTTTTAGTAAGAAACACTTTTTTGTTTTCAATGCTATCGCTCTCAACGCTCGTATTTATAAGTTTTCAATGATTTCACATAATTTCACTAAGGCTTGTCGAAATCGGACAACTATTTAGTATAGCTGCCATACAAACTGTCAGGCATATATCAAGCTCCAAGGGTATATAAACTTTGGTCGAGCCGAAGTTAGCATGCCTCTATTTTTTCTGTTCAATCTTCAAAGTTGATTTTGTCGAAAATTTCAGTTTTCTAGCTAGGCTGGTGTACAAATACCAGAAAAATATAATTGATTAGATTTCTGGCCCACAGTGCAGTGCATCAAGTTCCAGTTCGCTTGCTTTTTTCAACACTTTAAAGCACTCAAGCTTGTTTTCGTGTGTGGATATAAACATCTGTTCACTAAATTGCCACTTAAATAGTTATTCAGATGTGAAAAGATGTGTTCGTCCGATTTCTGTTCAGTTCCTTTAGTCATAAAACTGGAAGAAAATCTTAAATCTTTTGAAACAAAGTCTTCATCCTGTATGTGTTTATAATTGAACGAATGAATTTGAATTTTTCTGAATATTTCTTGAGCGTCAGCCACAAAGCATAAAAATACCTATAGTGCAAGAGGAAATTATAAAATGTTTGAATATATTTCAAGGAAATTTGTTTGTACATATGTGGGAAATGTAGGTTTAAGATTAGGATTTTTACTCTATTTCGTAACGTTATGTGATTTGGGTGCAGCAGGGTGATCATCTGTGTCACTCTGTGTTTTACTATCGAAATATCGCCTTTCATCAATCGTTTCAATTTGGCCTATCTGTGTGTGTGACAGCAACTCGTAGGTGTTGCTATTTGGGCCGTAGAACGTATGCAAAATGTTAGGGCAGCCAGAACTTATCAACAACAATTACATGAAATAGATGAGCTTTTATAAAGTGAGCAACAACAATTGGAGCAGAGACAAGCGGACCGGACAAATGTTAACACACGCAGAACAATTGACCGACAACGCTTACAAGAACATCGAGCATTAGCTTCTACTTCGTTCCTTCGCCTAGCATTCGATTATAAGCCGCTCATCCGAAAGTACTAATTGGTGCGGCACCATGTTTTTCACAGGGACAGTTATACGGGGCGAGACATGAACAAACTATCAAGCTTAATTGTATTGGCTAAAGACGGATTAACAATAAATATTGTACACTCAATTGTTCTTCAAAATTAAGTACATTGAATGGAGAAAATAAATGATTGGTGATTGTTTTTATTTTCTCGGCTAGACTGATGGTAAAGATCGAAATTTTTAAAAATTGGTGAAAAAAAAACTCAATTTTGAATAAACTTAGAATACACTAGGCAACAAGGTCCAGTATATTGAAGAGTTGGTCAACACCAACATGCTACATAGATGACTTTCGTGTGCTAAATACGAATCTGTATTTAGAAATCACGTCGAGATTTTTAGTCATCTACAATCACCACCAAATCTTTAATATACTGCGTTATTATGAACAAGGGTGAATATATAAATGGTTACAACATTATAGATGGTATTAAAAATACTGAAGCGAACAGCTAGCTATTAATAAAACCGCCACCTTGTTTTTATTAGATTCACAATACCAAAGCAAATTTTTTTTTAAGACCACAAATCATAGTTTAGTTTCCAACTTTATTTATGTCAATTTAAATATTTAAATATTTTCATTTATTTTAAACCTCGAACATTAAAGGCTTCTAAGGACTTGTTAAGTAACGAGAAGTTTTATACTAAAATTGAGGAAAGAAGACAGAAGCACAAGTAACACATTTAACAATTTGCATGATCTCAGCTAAGCATTAATGTTACGCTTCACTGCACATTTGAGAGTCTATGTAAATAGGCTACGACCTTATTTTGCTTTCTCCAGCTCAACTCTTTTTGTACCTTCAAATCTTCAGTGAACAACTGAAGACAAATTAGGGTAGAAATTTTATTACAGCTAAATATTATTTATTGCAGAGTGTATCACCAATGCAGTACCTATCATATCAAAAAAGTTTGTATATATATTGGTAGCTTGGAGGGAAGTTGGTAAATCTAGTTTCCAGCCCCCCCAAGTTGAAATTCTGATTTTTAAATTTTTTAAAATTTTCATTTCTTTAACAAATCTTAAATATATTCCATGACATTCAAAAAGAACTGTGTCACAATTAAAAAGCTTGTTCAATTTCGTAGTTTTTTTGCTCTAGTTTTTGTTTCCCAATTTCTTGTTGACTTTTGGTTTTATGCTTTGTTGTTATTTTGTGTATTGTTGAGTGGCTGCTTGAGACTGTCAAAAGATTTGCTTTACAGTTCAACGGAGCTCGTTAGCCAAATAACGGTATAAAGGTACATGTTGCGAGTAGATGGCCTGGTCATAAGATAAGACACTTGAGCGGACAGCAATTGTGAATGTGCCCGTTGAGCCGCCTTCTACGTGCCTGAGTTAAAGTTGTACAAATCTACTTTAATGTTCATTTCATCAGCATCATCAGCTTAGTTTACAGTTAGTTGAGGAACGGGCAGGCAACCCGCCTTAAAATGGAAATTGAAATGTCATTGAAATTGACGAACAAAAAATTTATGACAACCATTAAAAATGCAGTACCAGTCCAGCCCCAAAATAAAACACAAGTGGGGAAAACTTATAAATCGTTCAATGACTTCCCTATGAATTCTTGATTCTTGATATTTGAATTATTTCCTGATCGATATCAATCACTTTGGCATTTGTTTCAACAGCACTTGAAGCCAGGGAACGTGTTTGGCATTTTTAAGTAAGAATTTCATAAAGTTAGGCAACAATGTTGCCGCAACATAAAGTCAGCCACTTTGTTGCTATACAAATCTTATATGTTTCATGGCAAAATATTTTAATTTAATAAAATATTCCCGTTTTCATGACAACCTCAACATTATTTCACAACAAACAAAAAATTACCCAAAAATTGTTCAAGTACAACAAATTAATAATTAATAAGCTACCATCGACATATCACGCAGTTGTTGACTGTCTTATCTGTCCCCTTCCACAACAAAAATGCGTAATCATTCAAATAACCATAACAATAATAATAACAATTCACGTACTTTTAAACCATAAACCGTAAACAAAAAATTTATGTGGCAACAGTCAGAAGGCCCAAATATACGCAGCAGCAGCAGCAGCTGATGATGGGTAAACAACAACCAAACTAGACAAATCAGGCAAGTAAACAGAGCTAGAGAGAGAGAGAGAGAGAGAGAGAGGAAGAGAAGACAACAGTGTTTCACAAATCAAAAATTCACACAAAAATATCTAGGTGAAATATGGTGGGCGTGTGACTTTAGACACCCACACCCTTGAAACCACAAAGGCAAAGTCACACACAAAAATATATATATCAACATTTGCTATGCGCCCTGTTAAGCATTTAAATTCAAACCACAGAAAAATGGAAACCGTTAACATTTATTGACAAATTTCAATGAACTTTTATTATGTCAACATTTTTAAATTTGTATTTTTGCACAGAGACTAGTAAAATTACTAAAATTACTGAATAATATAAAATAATAATAATTATAATTATATAAAGGACTATAAAAACCCATTAACTGAAGCCGAGAAAAATTAAAATTACTTTGGATGTTCTCTTACTTAACTCGTAAGGCTTTCTAAGGACAAACTTCAAGCAAAATATTTGTGTTTGACTCAACAAGGTGCAGACACTGAACATTTGCTTTTTCTTCGTTTTTACCAGTTGATTCGTTCGATGTATTTATATAAAACGCTTTGGTCACACTATTGCGGCGATAAAAAAATTTATCGATATCATTTAAAGCTGACGTTGAGAAAGCTAAACCACTTAAACTCAAGTTAAATTAAGCAACTTATTTATAGTTTCCAATAATTGGCTAATAAAAAATTTCTTTATTGTATCTTTAGGTTGATATTCATTATTACTAGAGACAACTATCACTTACAACTGGGTTTTTTTTTCATCCTGTGTATTTTGTAATATTAAACAACTACAAAAGTTCACAGTGTATTAAGTTACTGATTTAAAAAAAAAACCAAACAGCTGAAACAGTTGACTAGAAAATTAATTTTCCCATTTTAGCTTGAAGTGTTATATTCAACTATCTCACGTTTTATCAAAACAACAGCCCCATTTTATGAATACACTAGGAGAAAATCTAAAATTTTCGTACTTAAGTTAGGAATATTCAGTTTCAAAAATTCTTGATTTAGGTACGAAATTTCTTGATTCAAAAACGTTTTGAATATGTTAAGCACGAATCGGTATTTTTTGAAGAACTTTTACAGCTCAAAATAAACACACTCAGAGAAATCGTAGAGAATTTCACTCTTGAATCAAGAGCATTCGTTCTCAAAAGTACGGTAAGAGTGTTTTTTAGAAACACGACCGACCCGGCAGAGCGATAAAATATGAGGTAGGCACATAGATAAAATTTTTTTTTCAAATTTAAGCACGATTCGTACTTAAAGTAAGAATTTCCAAGAGCGAATCGTTCTTACAAAATTCTAGACCGAAACAGGATAAAATCAAGAGCGATTTTTAAGACCGAATCGTTCTGCTTTTTTTTGAGTGTATATACTGCAATGTATTTTACAATTAATGAGAAGGCTAATTTTACTTTGTCTTTACCAAAGTTTTTTTTCGCAAAAGCCAAGGAAACGGTTTTTAAATACCTCAATAGCTAAAATTTAAAAAAAAAATTGACTTCGATGGACCAAAACCAAAATTATTTCGAGGTCGTATATGGTTTTCTGGTTTGAGGGCAAATGATTTTAAAAACAAGTGAGAAAGTCGGTCAAGCCCGACTATAACATACTCTGTACCTGGAGTAGGAGCTGAACGCAGTGCTGCTGCTGTGTCTCTCTCTATCTCAATCTCTATCTCACTCTCTTTCTCTCTCTCTCTCGCTCTCTCTCCCTAAGATTGTGCGGTGTTGGTTGTGAAAGGGTGGGAGGGGGGATGGCGGGGGGAGCTTGAATCACTTTTTTGCTTATAACTTGAGAACCGCTCATCCGATCTTTACCATTTTTTCAGCAAATCGATACATTTTGACAATTACTAACTATCTCTAGAAGGTACAAACCATCTATCTACAAAACTGTGGAAGATATGACGTTTTTTCAAAATTGCGGGGGCGGGAGGGGCGTGGCCAAAATTGAAAATAAACTTGATCTGCCTGCAAGTATAAGAAGCATTTGTCCCATACATGTCAAACCTCTATCTCTTACCATCTCTGAGATCTGTTTGTTCATACGGACGGACGGACAGACAGACGGACGGACAGACGGACGGACAGACGGACAGACGGACATGGCTATATCGACTCGGCTGTTGATGCTGATCAAGAATATATATACTTTATAGGGTCGGAAATGATTCCTTCTCTCTGTTACATACTTTTGCACAAACTTAATATACTCTATGTACCTTCGGTACAGAGTATAATTAGTTTCATACTCCAAAATAACTTTCTTTGTAGTGTGCCTTTAGAGGTTTGTACTTGAGGGTGATATTATTGAAAGAGTTGGAGATGCTAAAAGATTAAACTGTGAAAGTCAATCCGTTCGATCTCACTGGCAAAGACGCTTAAAGATGCATTGGACGCCAATATGACCTAAGAAATTAAAATTTGTCTAGAATAGTATTGTAGAAAATATTTTTCCTCGATGAATCGCGTACTATGAAGAATTAATATAATATTTGGTGTTAGTTAATGTAACAAGAGATTACCCATTCTATTTGAAAATAAATTTCTGATTTTGCTCATAGGATAGAAACTTTTGGATTTTAATATGGAAATGTGGTTATTTTTTAATAAAAACGATTTTTTTATTATTGTTCAGTTGAAACTATTTTTGTTTCTTAAGAAATTCTTAAGTCATACTACAAATCTACACTTCCCCTACGTATGCCTTTGATAACATAATCCACCATTGACTTTTAAAACTTTAAGAGCATAAGTTGAGGACAGCTAGCTTGTCCTATTTTTACTTTCATTGTTTTTTGAGGTTCCCAACTGATTAAAACATTGATGGTATAGATAGGCAGATGAAGCGATAAGCCTTCATTCGGGAGAGTAATAAAACGGTACCGTATAGGCAACCAGCTCATTTTTTGGCGTACAATAATGCATAAGTTGTTATACCCGTTACTCGTAGAGTAAAAAGGGTCTACTAAAGTCGTGCAAATGTATGTAACAGGCAGAAGAAATCACTTCCGACCATATAAAGTAAATATACTCTTGATCAGCATCAACAGCCGAGTCGATATAGGCATATCCGTCTGTCCGTCCGTCTGTATGAACACCTAGATCTCAGAGATGGTAAGAGATAGAGGTTTGACATGTATGAGACAAATACTTCTTACAGTTGCAGGCAGATGAGGCCGCCCCCGCAATTCGGAAAAAACGTTATATCTCCTACAAAACGAATAAATTGGCCAAAGAAATAATAAGGATCGGATGAGCGGTTCTCAAGTTATGAGCAAAAATGTGAAAAATAGCCGAGTTAAAAAAGTGTTGCATACTTTTCAGATGTTGATCCTAAGGAACGCAGGAACACTGTTAAACATGTTTTTTCATGAGAAACGGGTATATCGAAGTTGTTTAGAGCCGACTTTAACTAGCGCTCTCGTTTTAAATACAAATCGAACAAACCATATAATTGGTTAACGATTCATGGCTCAGCCCACCTTTGTGCAGACCAGAGATCTGCACGAGTGCACTGCCACAATAAGTGTACCGCATTCGTACTTGATATTTTTCACACTCGAGTGCCTCTAACCACTGAAAAATATATACCAAGTGTTTAAAACACTCACGGCATATTTGGGCTTCGGCTATAAGTGCCAAAAACACCCGCTGTCGCTCGTGCAGCTAAAATTTTTTACTGGCATAGTTAGAGAGCGAGTGTTCTTTCTATTTCTATCTCTCTCATTTGTCTCTCTCTCTCTCTCTCTTAAGATAACAACAACAACTACACGGAATTTTTCAACGGAGAGAGGAGAGAGCGAGAGGATTAAAAGAAAGACATACTTGGTTTTTACTTGTGAGTTTTTGTTACTTGTGTGTCTTTATTTTTACTGTGGCATGCGTTGGCCCTCGATACAGAAACAACCTCTTTGAAAGACACACACTCTCAGACACCCAGAAAGAGAGAGTGTTTAACTCGACTAAAAAGTTATGAGTGTCAGTCACACTGCATACGCATTTGAAGCGGGTAATGATGCAGTCAAAAAAACAGGCACTCTAGCAGACATTTATTTGAAATTTTCTATTTTACAAATCGAAAAGTATTGAAGATTTTGTTTAAGTGTTTTGCCTTGATAAAAAATACTATAGAAACAGAATATCTTAAAGCATGCAATCAATTCTGTTCTGCAGAGACTCATCCCACATCGTAAATTGGTAATCGCTAATCGGAACTATCGCCCAATATAATATTCTTGTCAGTAATATAATTACTTTGCTAACTTGCAGTTCTCTTCTAAATGTTGTTCATTTAAAACTATTAAAAAAATTATTTTTTTTTAAGTTAAACTACAGTTTGGGTTTGGGGCTACAATGTTTTTGTTTGGCCAAGTAATTAGTTCAGTTTTATTAATTATAAAATTACTTAAGAAATACGCCAGAGACGGCTTAGAACATCTGATCATGAGCCCCAGCTATAGGCCTGTCAAATAAATACGCTTAAGCATTACATCTGACAGGCACCTGTCCATAGTTACAAGCGATAATAGTGGAACTGATGTCAGTTTTTTATATTTTCCACTATTTGTTGATTTGTCAGTCACAAAAATGTTTAAAAATATCTATTATGCTCTTTACTATTTGTTCATTCATTAAATAGAGGTACCGAAACAACCTTTAACTACGCTGATTGCCTCTTACAGTTTAGGCTCGGCTGAGAATATGAAAGTATGCGACAAACTATTTGCGCTCTCTCGTTCCCTCACGCTCTCTTCTTGTGCTAAACTCTGGCGTTCTCTTAAATCTGGAAGATTTTTAACTAATATTTTTATAGTTTGTTTGTTTATGACCAATTGACTGACTTGGCCCTGGTCATGGTGGAGTAAATAAGGTGCAGCCAGTGCGTTGTGAATGCTAGAAGCGAACGGCAATACACAAACAAATGTTCTACCGACTCTTTCTATCACACAGGCCTACATCACCTAACCCCTTCGCAGAGACTGACGGCTTCGCCTTATTAATTCCACCAAGGCCCTGGTACGGAGTAGCTTTCTGACTGTGCTGTGTATTCAGATATGTTCTTGCTAATGGGACTTTACTAACTGACTAAAGCTTACCGTTCTTAAGTATAGAACTTCAGTACTGCCCGACTGACTTTTAAGTAATAAAATAAAGTCTGATAAAGAATATCCCCTTTCTTCCAACTAATGTATACCCAAGCCTTTCTTATCTTTACCGTTTATAACTTACGGCTAATCTCGAGTGAAAAGTGTGTAAACTTACTGGGCTGAACTGTAGAGCTGAAAGCTTTCAGCGGGTAATCCAAAGGTATTGCTTTTTTTATATTTTTTATTTTTTGTTTATAATAAATTTGATTTGCTCTCTCACAAGTATTTAAACAAAAATTAATTGCCTTTTGTTGGATTCAGTATATATGGGTCATTAATTCACTCGACTGGCTGCGACTTTCATTTGAAAAATTCGCGTGTTTTTTGTTGGTTCCCTTTCGGTTGGGTTTTGCTCTTTTTTTATGATTTGGTAAACAAGAGAAAAAACTGTCTCTGTGTAGAGTAATAAATTATGAAACAACTGAGGCATAAATATATTTCTTTGCTCGTTTGAAAATGATTATTAATCATGCGCTAGAGTTTCTTTAATTTTTTTGTGGAAATTTGTGTTAACTTGGTGGTTTTTTTAAGGTAAATGGAAGGGGCTTTGCCTTCTTTTAATTTTCTGTGTTTTGTTGGGCAACATTTCTTTACACTCAAACTACACAGACACACACACACACACATACACAGCGAGACACAGCAGCAAAAGCAACAGCTATAAATCTGATGCGGCGATTGGTAAACTCAGCTACTTTTTGCTCTTTGCACTTCACTGTATATTTCACTATATATTTTTTTGGGGCTACTTTTTTCCCTTTTAACACTTAAATACTTTATACGATCGGCTCAGATCATCATCATTATCATCGACGTGAGTAATTTCCACTTTCGGCGTGACTTTTGGCTGTAACCAAAAACCGAACTGTACGCGACGAGCGGTGAGCGTGAACTGAAAACTGAGAACTGAAACGTTGGATTGTTGGATCGTGGGAGCGTTTTGTGGCGAGAGAGAAGAAAGAGAGAGAGCACAAAGAGCATGCGCCTAAACTACACTGATCCCATCCAGCCTGCTTTTTATGTTCTTTGGTCTTTTAATTCCTTTTTGGTGCTGCCTTTTTGGCACCTAACGGGTCCAAAGTCCAAGTTTGGGGAAGTGCAATTTCTCTCCAGGGCAGCACATGGCCCAAAAGGCCAGAACTCATGTGTGTGTGAGTGTGTGTGTAGATTACCACATTGCATCCAGTTTTCTGGTTTGCCTTCACACTTAGCCCATTGGTAAGTGGAAGTCGCTCGCTGTGCTAAATAAAACCGATGCTCGCTGGGTTTTAGGTTTGGAATTCACTTGGACAACGGAGCGTAAAGAAATTGTCATTGGGTTGGTCAATTGTTTATTTGTTTTATTGTACTTTATATTTTCAGTTTTCGAAGGTAAAGTCTAGTCAGACCAGGGTTCCCCGAAAAGTGTGTAGAAATACACCTGCTGACACCTCAAACTTGAAGTCACACTCATTGTCGTATTGGTATATTATGACTGAGTTTCATGTGTGCTCATCTGTCAAAATGGTTGATTCTGCTTTAAGCTTCTGAAACCAACTAAATCGATTCGGATGGGTCTCAAAATCATATATAACAAGATGTTTCTTAATGCAAAAGTACGAAAAAATATCATCGAAGTATCTCAAAATATCTCTGAATATTAAAAAAAGGTGTAAAGGGATGTAAAATACGATGCTAAATATAAAGGTTTTATTTCAAGACAGCAAAGACAATCTTTCAAAAAGAGTACAAGATCACTGGACAATAGATGCAAAAGAATACTAGGCAAAACTAATAATTTTAATTATGAAATAGATGAAATAAAAGCACTAAGCTGACCCGGCAATCGTTATTCTGCTATAAAAATTGTTTGTAGTAAATTTTTTGATGAATAATAATGATAAAAAATTAACAAATCTACGTATGTGCTCTCCAGATGAAGTGACAGCGTGATTGTCACTTTGCAATTCGTGCATGTGCGACTTAAAGAATTTGAATAGTTTATTGCGCTCATTTAAAAGGGAGTCCAGCTCGCCGGCGATAGGCGCAATGAGGTTATAATTTATCTACAAACGGACTTTAAAAAACAGGTTTGAATCTGAATCCGTACCGATAAGCACGCTAAAAAAAAATACCTACTAATTTTAGCGCATGACAATTGGGACATTCTTTGTCCATAGCACCAATCAGGGCTTTCTGATAAGCGGAATATTCGATGCTCTGTGGTACTTGTTGGCGTTGAGGTTTAATTGTTCGATTTGATATTGTATTGTATTTTTAACCCAGCACTACAAGTACAAATAAGACTTATTTTGATTGTGCTAGTCACTACATTATTAACAAAATTTTTAAAATTAAAATTTGAATGAATAGTTAACCTTATACATAAAATTCATACAAAACATCAGGGATCGTAAATAATGATTATTTTATTTTTTTCAAGTAAAAAAATCACCCACTTGTAATGGACCTAGAAAAAAATGATTTATACAAAAAATTCTTATTTTTGTACAATCTCTGCAAATCCACCATGATTTTTAAATTTTTGATTTTTACGATTTTCTTCAAAAATAATGATTATTTTTGAGTAATAAAATAAAACTTAAATAATAATGATTATTTCTGAGCAAAAAAATAAAACTCAAAAATAATGATTAAAAATGATTTTTATTTTTTTTGCTCAAAATAAAACTCAATCTTAAATTACGGCTTCTGTGTTAAACTTTTCGCGGATGTGATTTCACATTCTTGATCTATGATTGAAAACCTTTCATATGATATACCACATGTCCTTCAAGGACGAATATTAAGGATCTACTATTTTCTATTAAATTTAATTTATTCCTCTATTTTCTGTTGCAGTATGTATGTAGTATGTATTATTTTGAGTATTATTAGTTATTATTTATTTATTATATTATATTTCAAGCTGAAGTATGTGCAATCTCCCGTTGCGCACACCGTAATATGGGAAAAAACTACCATAATAGAGAAATAGCTAAACTCTCAGATAGCCAAGCAGCGCTTAAAGCGCTCAGCAGCAATAAGTTCACCTCTAAGCTAGTCTTAGGGACAAACAACAAATTGGACCAACTAGGCAGCAGGAACAACCTGACCCTAAGATGGATACCGGGACACAACAACATCCCCGGAAACGAATTAGCCGACGAATTGGCACGCAAGGGTGCAACCACTGCAATGGTAGGGCCAGAACCCTACTGCGGCATAGGCCAACACACAATAAAAGGACTTTTAAGAAAGGAAGAAAACACGCTTAGAACAGCCTCCTGGGTAAACACCAGACGAGCTACCTCAAAAGGTTCCAAAAGTTAATCCAACAAGGAAAGAATGCCCTCAGAATTCTGACAGGGCTGTACACGGGTCACTGCAGACTGAGGAGCCACATGTACAAGTTGGGAATAACAAACACCCAACTTTGCAGATATTGTGGAGTCCTCTGAGCATATACTAGCACACTGCGATGCCCCTGCGAGGCGCAAAATCATCAGATTTGGGAAACACATTCTACACCCATGCAATATCAGCACCTTAAAACTCACAAAAATCCTGTCTTTTGTACAGGAAATAGGGCTGCTAGCAACAGACCAAAATTGGTCGCGGTGCATCACTTCACCAACAATAAATAATAACTAATAATACCCAAAATAATACATACTACATACATACTGCAACAGAAAATAGATGAATAAATGAAATTTAATAGAAAATAGTAGATCCTTTATATTCGTCCTTGAAGGACATGTGGTATATCATATGAAAGGTATTCAATCATAGATCAAGAATGTGAAATCACATCCGCGAAAAGTTTAACACAGAAGCCGTAATTTAAGATTGAGTTTTATTTTGAGCAAAAAAAATAAAAATCATTTTTAATCATTATTTTTGAGTTTTATTTTTTTGCTCAGAAATAATCATTATTATTTAAGTTTTATTTTATTACTCAAAAATAATCATTATTTTTGAAGAAAATCGTAAAAATCATTTTATAATCATTATTTCGAGATTTTTAAAATAAAACTTATAATGATTACGGTCCCTGCAAAATATAAATAAAAATATTGAATAAAAATAGAAATAATTTAATTTAATTTGTTGCTAGTTTTAAATGTCGATTTGAAAGTGTTATTTAAGTTTTACACTAAACTGAGGGGTGCTTTTAATAGTTCTAAGGTTTTGAGGTAATTCGTTCCACAGACGAAAATATTGTCTCTCCAAGCACAGCATTTTAGTTCTGGGACAAATAAAATAATTGGTTCGTTGTGAGAGAGCAGGTCTTATTTTTTTTTTAAATAAATATGACGATTCTTGAGAATTTATGATTTTTTTGGAGGAATGTAAGAGTCCTGAGATCAATTTACGTCGTAGGGCTGAGGTCAAATATCTTGTATAACAGATAATATATACGTTCCATACGCCCAACATTAAACACATATCTAGCAATGGTGTACAAAAATTTCCAGAGTTCTGCGTGTATTAACATCTGTTCTGAGCTTGTCTTTGCAAAAATTGTTGTGATTAAGAATGAAGCAGTTGCGACATTCCTACAGGCGTAATTTCATTTACTTGCTTGCTTTTGCATATGTGTTGCTGCATTCATTCGACGGTCCAAATATCCACCCCTACATATTGCTGGCATTGTTAACTGTAACACATAGATAGGCCAAATTGAAACGATTGATGAAAAAAACGATGTTCCGAAAACGATAAAGACTTTCAAAGTAATGAAACAGAGAGAGAGAGACACAGATGAGCAGCCTGCTGTGTTGTCAATACAAAAGAATGTTTTGCAGAGGGACACCCAAATTATTTAGCTTTACGGAATATAGTTAAAAACAAGGCTTCAAACCTCTCAAATTTTGCAGAAGATTTGGTTCTCGGAACCTGTGAACCCAATAACAATTTTGATTCATAAAGTTTACAATTACAAAATTTTTGAACAGCTTAGTTAAAGTTAATATGGAGCTGTCCAAGCTCTTAGATTAGAAAGATTAAGTTTAATTTTTGAAAGCGCCGTTTAACTGATACCGGAGTTGCTGGAACAACAAGTTTAGTCAGAGTAGCCCTAAATTTTCTGACTTTTTTCAAAATTTTAAAACATTTGTCAATGTATTTTCTCTTTGACAATTTTCAATGCAAGCCATAACATAATTTTCAGGGTTGATATCTTATATGTGTTGCTTTCACAGACGTTGAATTTTGAAAACTCTCTAAGAGCACTGCTCATATTAGAAGAACGTTAATCAAGGAACTTAGATAGTTATAAACAATGTTTTGCTAAAAATTTCGTAAGCGCACTAAAAATCACATGGAAGTAATTGTGTATCCAGCAGTTTAAAAAAAATTTATAAATTATAATTTTCAACTATGTTCCATCCAAATCCTTTTTGGTGTAGCTCTATTAAGAAACTCCGAATACAAAAATCTTTAAGAACTAGTAAGCGTTAGATTTAAAACCTCTCTTACTCCCTCAGTCCACCACTGTTAAGTTACTGTTAAGTTACTGTTTGGTCACTGTTTAGTCGCTAGACATTATTTAAATCGGGTGCATGTAATAACGCCCGCTGACATAACGCCCGCGGGCACAACGCTACAAGTATAATACTCTCAGTTATTTACAAATATATTTAATAATGTCAACAGATCACGAATCTATTTCTGTCGAATGCTTAATTTGGAACAATTGTTGTTGTGCTGAAAGCAACAAAAGTTTCGAAGTTTTGTAGAATCCCACTAACAATTCTATTCTCGTGTACTAAATATCAATGATGGTCTATATCATAAGAACATAATCAAGCGTAAGATGAAGAAAGGAGATAAAATAATGAACGGTGCTTGCTTCTTACCGCAATTTTTTTATGAAACTTCTCGTTACTTTAAATGTCCGTTTGGGCCTAAACTTTATGATTTCTTTCTGTTCAGTTTCTGTTGTCATTTTGCTTACATTCCCAGAGAGGGTATACATTCAACAATTAAACTAAACCAAATTTAATTATTTTTTTTAGATTTCGCTTAGTTATTAACCTTTCTGTTTTGTTGTCGAAACACAATTTTTTTTCTGCTTTAGTTTTTGTGGGTCATAAAACAAAACAGAATTGTGCAAATGGAGAATTGCAACGATTTCACAAGATTTCTAAACAAAAACCGCAAAAACCATAACAAAACAAAAAGCACAAAAAAATACTGGTGTGATTTCGTTAAATGGAAATATATGTACTTATGTTTATGCGCTATCTAACTGCCTTAAATTGGTTTTAGCAATTAGCGGCTTCACAACATTTGCCACGATTAGTCACAGACAATTAGACAGAAAACTTTTTGTTTTGTTTATTTGCATACTGTAAATTGGGAAACATTTGCCAGGTAAAATGGGGCGACACTTGTGCTTGTGCTGATCCATATACAGAATGCCCAAAACAGACATCACATGTGGCATTGGCCCTGCCAGAAATGAAATCAAATAGAATAAAAAAATAAATATACAAATTTAAACCACATTGTCACCAAGCAAAAAGGGGGGCGAAAAAAATAAACCAAGAATAAACAAAAAGAAATTTGTATTAAATCAGACAATGGGCTCGTGCCCCCCCAACCACAAAAAAACAAAACACAAAATAAAAACTGTGATGAAAGGCAAATAAACTAGTGAAATGAAGGTAAACAAAATCTTGAATTATGGTAACCATTCAAAAGTAAATTACTTTACAGCATCAACACAACGTGCGCCAATTGTCAGTGCTGCATAAATTTGTTTGGCCAATGCCAGCTGCTACTTCAGTTGATTGCCCCTCATGGTATCTACTTGTACTATTTGATTCAATTAGAATTTGCTTGCAATTTGTTTTACTTGATTTTGAGTATCATTGCATGGCAACTGACCAAAAAAAAAAAAATGGGAATTTTCATTTTGGGGATTGAAAATATTTATTATTTGAATTCAAATGGCCCAAAGTATTGACTATGCTCTGAGTGTTAAAATAAAAATGCCTTAGTGTAAAAATAGAAAAATTCAATAATAACAACAGATTAGGGATAACAAAACAACAATGATTTATTACAATTGAAATGAAATTTCCTTGTTCAGACAATATTGTTTGCTAAGAGCGAGAGAGAGAGAGAATGAGCAACAGGTTTCCCCAAGAAGAGAGCAAGAAAATATGACTGTGTCTCACTTTAACACACAGTGAAGTATGACTTCGGCAAGCATTCGGTGTGAATTGGAGAGTATGTTCTGGCTAAACAATTTAAAGGAGTTTACCGTTGCTTGTCTGAAAGCAATAGCAATAAAGCTTATACATCGCAATGTATTACTAGTGAGTGCGCTATGACATGGAGTCATAATAGAGATAACTTCGGGCTGCCTCTCAATTTCGCTGGTATCAGAGTTCTATTGATCAGTTTCTATTGATCAGATATTGGGCGTATTCAGCAGGTAATTCCGATTAGCGATTACTGATTTACGATTTGAGATTGCTGAGAAGTCTCTGCTGAATAACATTGATTGCTTAGGCTTAGGCATTTTCTGGCATTAGTCATTTGTTCAAAAATACATTCACACTAGAAAATGGTAGGCTTCAGTATTAAATACATTTGACACTTCACATTTTAAAATGGATACACGCGGAGAGAGTAAGTAAGCAATTGAAAATAAAAAGAGATTTATAAAAAGAAATAAACCTTATAGCCGAGGATATTAAGTGGAGTCAAAGCGCTGTTAGGCTCCTCTTGCACCTATATAAGGAAAACAGGCAAACTTTTCGGGACCGCAAAATAAAAAAAACAATTTGGCGAAAAATCCTCAACCAAATGCAAGAGACTGGGCTGAATGGCTTTAACGTGGATAAGGTTGAGCGGAAGTTTCGAAACCTAAAACACACTTTTGACACCATCCGCCTTAAAAATAGAAGCACCGGTCAAGGTACTACCAAGTGGGAGTTCTTTAGTGAAATGGAGGAAATCTTCGCCGAGGACCGAACAGTCGCTGGCTGCCAAACCATTTCTTCATTTGTGACCGACGATGAAAACGAAGAGCAGCATCGCAAATTATTAGATGTTGTAAAAGCAACTGTACCATTTCACGAAGTGACCACTGAGGAAGCTGCAGATCCGGGGTCTGTTCTTGATTTTTTACATTGAAGAATTTGCCAAGGCTAATAATAAAAAGGATTAAATCAGCATTAAAGAAAAAACTGACAATATTAAAAACCAACAAAAATTTTTATTAAAATATTTTCATAATTTTACAGCATTTCTTTAATGGCATCTCTTTTGCAAGATGCCTTAGATGATCGAAATAATCATTTAAGTCTGGTTCTTGGGAAGTTTCATCACATGAGCCAGCAGTATCGTTGTTCATTAGAATGAAATTGTGGAGCATGCAACAAGCGCTTATTATGGATGTTGCTACTTCTGGCGATTGCACATCTAGATACTTCAATCTGCGAAACTTTCCTTTAAGCAAAGCAAACGCCCGTTCAATAACGGACCGTATTGAGGAAAATTTAATGTTGAATCTAACTTGTGCCCTTGTTAGGTGTCCATTATCACGATATGGGGTTAACAAGTTAATACCCAATGGGTACGCAGAGTCTCCTAACAAATGCATTTGCCTTGGTATAAGCGGGTCAGTTTCGCTTTCAATTTTTGTACATAAAGGGCTCAGCCGATATACCCGAGCATCGTGCATTCTTCCTGGCTGGCCGATGTTTACGTCTAAAAATCGGCATTTGTTGTTACATACGCCTTAAAGAATAAGTGAATGAACTTGCTTTCTATTGTAGTAATCTGTGGCGTTTCCTACAGGTTGTTTAATGCAAATGTGACATCCATCAATTGCCCCTATTGCTCCTGGAATTCCACGCGATTTTTGTTTAAATATTTGTGCTGTTAAAGCTTGCTGGGAGTCATTTGGCCAGTTCACATATTTGGGCATAAGCCTTGATAGAGTCCCCGTTATAAAGTAAAATATTTGGTGGCCAGAATTAGTTGGAATGTTGAATCGATCACCAACGGACGAAAAAGATTCTTGTTTAGTTAGTAGCCAAATTGAAAATAGCATCTTCTTTGGTAAGGATACATTTGCAATTGGTTCCTTCTAAGTGCCGTTGCAGTTGCTATTACAGAGAGAGGTGACTGGAAAACGCAAAGTTGATAGGACTCAATTATCTTGCAATGTGAATAGAACATGTTTAAGTATATAAAACGCACCTCGAAAGTTCTATACCTGGGAACTGTGTCCTCAAAGAAAGATTTTGAGCGAATTCGATGTCTTTTGAGTTTTCGATTTCCCCAATAGCGGCTATGAATTGGTGGCTCGCAGAGCAGATCAGCAATTATTCCCATATAAGAGTCTTCATTCTCACAAAAAAACACCGAAACTGAATTAAAGTTCTCATAATTCATTTTTGTGCACAAGTTTTTTTTTTTGCTGGTAGTGCTGTCAGTTAGTCAGTTTACTTGCAGTTTTGGGTAAACAGTTGGCCGAGCAATCGGTTAACGGTCTCACCAATCGTACTTTTTTTTTAGATTCCAGCTCAGCAAACATGATTGTCAAATTTACCAATCGCAATCGGCAATCACTGTATTCAGCAGGTAAAATCGGCAATCATTAATCACAAATCGTTAATCGAAATTACCTGCTGAATACGCCCATTGATCAGAAATATAAATTGATAAGAAATTGATCAGAAATAGAAAATGATCAGAAATTGAGTAGAAATAGAAATTGATCAGAAATAGATATTGATCAGAAATAGAAGTGGATCAGAAATAGAAGTTGATCAGAAATTGATCAGAAATAGAAATTGATCGGACATTGATCAGAAATGGAAATTTATCAGAAATTGATCAGACATTGATCAGAAACGATAGTGCCCAAAGAGATACTTTGCAGCGTCTGTAGGAAATCACTGTGGTTAGAGCAAGACGACCATATTCCCAAATGTATCAGCTGTCTAATTTCTGACACAAGAGTACTGCCCAATAGCAAAGTACGACCAATTGTGCAACGGTCACATTGCAGTGGTAATGTGGAGGTGGAGAAAAGAGCGGTGCAATAAGAGGGGAAAAAGAGATGAACAGAGAGGGAACAGCGACTAAACAGTGACCAAAATGCATCTAAACAGTGACTAAGCTGTGACTAACTAGTGACTTAACAGGGACTAAAAATTAACTAAAAAGTGACTAAACAGTGACTACACAGTGGATTAACAGTGATTAAACAGTAAAGTAAAGGTGACTCAACTGTGACTTAGCAGAGACTTAACAGGGACTTAACTGTGACTAAACCTAAAAAATGACCTAACCGGGACTAAACAGTGAGATAGCGGAGACATTAGTGTGACTTAAATGTGAATGGATAAAAATACCTTATCACTAAAATATCGAACCATTTATACATATTCAAATTGTATCGGTCATATTTAAATGATTCCATAGACTGCACTATTTTAGCTTTATTTCAAGAACCTTATTCTTAACAATGGAAGAACGTTTCAAATTTTTTTTTAAGAGCGTTTACACAAATTTAGACCCGAATTCGACGAAAAAATAAGGTTTTGATCTTGAGCATTTCCGTATTCCTACCTTGGCGGTGTATTAGAGGAAGAAAACATAATTTCACATTGTGGGCATCTCCTTAGACTCAATGTCATATCCCCTTGCTCAACTGTTCCTGAGTTCACTTACTAACTATTCCGCCGCAAAAATATTCCAAACATGTCTCGAATCTAAAATACGTAATCTCTGCCAATACAATAGACCGTACTTATTTGCATTTCCACTACAAAAAAAAAGCTGTTGAAAAACAAAATTTCACTGTCAATAACGGTCACGTTTTCTCATCGAACTAAACAAATGCATTGTCATAGCGAGTGCCATCTAAGTGTTATATCAACAATGAGGCAAAGGCAATGGCAAAGGCACAGGGCAAAACAATTGCCCAACACAACAACATTGACGACAGAAACAAATTAAAGCCAAGATAATCAACAGAGAACGGGACATTTGTAATGCAAATGCAAACGGGGAATGCAACAACAACAACAACTCAAATCATCATCAGCTGGGTTGCCTCCCTAAGTCTAGATGGGATGGGAAAACAAAACGAGGTGTTAATCGAATGCGCACCGTGCGACACAACAATAAGTGAGTGAGTGAGTGAACAGGCAAATAGACTAAGGTGTAAGCAGTAGTTGAGGAGTTGAACTGGGCAGACAAGTCAGGGTCATAAGTATAAATGACGGAAATTTTAATCAACATTAACACAACTTAACGACAAATTGACAGTCACATAAATTCCGGAAATTGTTGAACAATTTTTGGAATAACTGAAATTAATTAACTTGACTCGATGACAAATCAATCGTATTTGCTCACTTGCCTGAATTTAGTCATTTGAATTAATTCCTTAGTTATTACTCATGTTTGAAAAGTTAACTTCGTAGTCAATGATATTACGCATACGCCAGGTTAACGTTAAGAAAACAAACAGCTTCAGTTCAGGTAGGTGTCTGGGCTTAGCGGGGACACCCACCAATATAACGAAATATGTAACGTAAAGCTTGCAGTAGAAAAGCTTAAGTGGGGTTTTACACAATGAAACAAAATTCAGAAAGTTTTACCAAAAGCTTTCGCTTTTAGGAATTAGGTACACAAAATAATCTGCCAAGCCCGTATTGGGCAGCTATTGGCCCTTGCTTAAAAAACAATTCAAAAACAACTCGACTTTTAAGCTTTACAACAAAATTAAAAGACCACAATATGATTTAACATTTTTTTACTAACTAACTGCAGAGTGCCACAGCGCAATGTGCACGGAGAATGCCTTGAAAATGGCTCTCTGAAGTAGTGTCCAAACAGCATGATGTGTTTTCTCACATGACAGATATTTTTGTGAACTCAAAATATCGAAAAAAAGGATCTTCCGCTTAAAAATGTAGATCAATCGGCTTCTGGCAAACCTTTAACTTATCTTTTTTAGAGCGAAGCTCTTTTACGGACGTTTGACAGGTGGAAGAAAACCAGAAAAATTTTGAATAGTCAATTGCTTTTACCATTTGCCGTTGTAGCAGATGGGTTTTGTGTTTGTGGGTATGTGGAGGGTGCGAGGGTGAGAAGAAGGGATACTAGTGACTTAACAGTGACTTAAGAGTGCGTTAACAGTGACATAACAGTGGGTTAACTGTGTTCACAGTGGCTTAACAGTGAGTGAGAGGGTACCACAGGCAAATAATTTGTGATCAAATTGCTTACGTATTAGAACTATATGAAAAGGTCAAATTTTACTAAGCTTAAGAAAATAAAGTCAATTTAAGTGTTTTACTAAAATTCATAAATGTTATAAATACAGAAACTATTATTAGCTGTTGAGCTATCGGACAGGTCGCAGGTTGCGGATTACTTACGGCCTTCTTATGAGGGTTGGCTGCGAATATGTGGGTTTACCCCACCAATTAGCAGTCCCGAACAGCCAGCGGGTGTCACGCAGCAGTGCACACATGGACCAAGAGGCTCCAGGCCTCTTTAGAGATGCAACACGTATTGAAGTGCGCAAATCCCCACCACGGAGTCCTGACCGAGCTTCTGCGGTCTGGAAGAATTTGAAGAACGAAGAGTGACCATACCTTCACCCCCTCACGGAAACATGACCCAACTTCTTGATCGATTTCTAATCCATTTCTGATTCTGATCACCTCCTACCGGGGACAAACGTTCCAAGAAGGACTTCTAGCCTCTAAAAGGACACCCAAACAATAACAATAACCTAAAACCAGCGAAAATCCTGACCTTTAAACAAGAAAAAGAGCTGTTATGAGAGTTGTTTACTCAATATGGGGGCTCAATAGACCAGGATTGGTCTAAGCAGCTAGACACATTTACAAAGACCAATATAATCTCTAAGATGCCGAACGGCCATATATTGGGTTTGCACTATGCAGCTATTTTTTTTGGTGGCGACGAAAATTTCGCTCTCTCCGCTCATACAAAGTTAAGAGCGTAAAAATCTAAAAATAGAATACGCTTGTGCACACTTACAGTCGTCAGCTGTCGCTGTATGCGTACAAAAAAGCGGCTGGCTCTAGAGCTCTCTCTCTCTCTCTCTCTCTCTCTCTCTGGTGTATCAACAAAATTTCAAGAGAGCCAAAAGCCCGTTTGAAAAGCCAGCACCAAGAAACCGTGTGCAAAAAAATCATCTTCATATTCTAATGTCTATGACATATTTATTATGTTGGATCCCAAAGAGACAAAATGAAAAATAAGAGGCGCGACAGAGACTGATTTTGAAAAAAAAATTCTTATA
The DNA here is from genome assembly GCA_018904275.1 of Lordiphosa clarofinis. NCBI lineage: Eukaryota > Metazoa > Arthropoda > Insecta > Diptera > Drosophilidae > Lordiphosa > Lordiphosa clarofinis. The sequence continues at coordinate 1,005,083 of JAEIGQ010000098.1, forward strand.
CGACACGTTCATTGAATACAAACTTTTGCAACGAATTTTTAATATTTATTCGTGTGGTCACTTCACTATAGAGAAACATTGGTCTCTCATGCCGTGCCCCGTGTCCTCTCGCATGTTGTACTGTCACTGAACTGGTGTGCTTTTTATTGGAACCCATACATGTAGCGCGTTACTATTTAAGAGACTCTGAAGAAAAAACGCCAAAAAAAGTCTCTTCTACAGCTGTCTTCGTTTGATACCTCTCGCGTTGTGGGCTACAATGGAAATCGCTGATACAGGCTCAAAAATGGACCACAACAACATTTATACTCAGCTACTTAAACTTTCCTTGTAAGTGAGCTCCATTTGAAACCCATTTATATATCCTCAGCACGTCGCACAAATGATATATAACGAATACATGATGAATTCATTATACAAAGTGTTATCTAGAGAAGATAACTTTTATAGTAAGAAATCGGTATGAAGGGGTGTTCTTATGAAGCTGGCGTGTACTAGAGATTTGTTTATATTGTTTGGGATAATTTCGCTGAAGAAAGGTTTTTCAAATTCCCCATAGTTTAGCCGCACTTTTTTCGAAGTTTTTGCACTTTTGAAGCCAATTTTTTGGGTCAGTCTGTTCATGACATTTTTTCTCTACTTTATATCTTTAACTTTGCCAAAGATATAAAAACAAAATTCTAAACGGTTTTTGATATATGGACAGTTTGGGGTGAAAATATGTTGGGTATCAAAAGAGGACCTTTACGATGTAATAGGGCCGAATCATTTGGGGATTTTTTTAGTTTCGGTATGCTCTTAAAAAATATCAGGGTCCGAAGGCATAACCAATTTATGTGTTGCCCTGTGTTATACAACGATTTACCGCTGGGCATGAGAAGGCGATTTTCATACTAAGCTCTTTCGTTTTGCATACAAAAGCGACAGAATGCTAAGACTTCGTAGAAAGCGAACATGCAAAAACAGAACTTAAGTGAGAGAGCGCCAAATATGTTTGTTTCAGACTTCCAGAAACAAAATCTGTTGTCACACTTTCACGCTCTACTGCAACGGTAAAGTTTTTAGTTGTTTCGGTTCTAAAAAATTCAAATAACGGTATATAAAATTTAAAATATTGGCTCTGGTTCAGGTTTCGGCTCCAGTTTAATTCCCTGCCTAAAATTGAGACCATGAAGACTTAGAAAAGCCGAATATAATATAACCAATCGTTACAAAATATTTTGAAAAACATTGGCGGAGATAAATTTCCAAATCGTCATTATTTAAAAATGGGATTGGATTTATATTTAACAATCGAATCAATTTAGTAAATTTGGGCTTTAGTGGGCGTCAAATTAAACACTAATCCTAAGCCTATACACAGGATTTTGAAAACGACGGAATTGTACGTCCCTGGCAATTTAAAGACCTTTCTCGTACTTTGGAATTCGTAGGATATTATTTCTGTTAAACCGAAAACTTGGTTCGATTTAAGGTTCGGTTTGTTGGAGTTCCGGGCTAGAACCGGTTAGCAGCTCTGATTTTAGTAGAAAAAGAAAAATACTATTCAGCAATATAATAATACCAAAATCTTGCAATCAATTTAAAAGCGCGCTTTCTCGTTGTGCTGGATTTTTTTGTCAAGTTGTTTTAGAATTTCCAAACGATTTTGGCAGTGCTGGCTTGACAACAAAACAGTGCTGTACGGTCCAGTTGCCTCTCTAGAGGTATGGTGTGTTCCTGTTTTGAAGTTATGGGCAAGCATAATGTGAAGGTTTGGATTTCTAATTTTTTAAATTTTGAATACCTTCAAACCATTAACATTAAGAATTGCATTTGAGTCAAGGGAACAAGTTCCGGAGTCGTGCCTAGATTTCAAAAAGAATTCGCGTTTGCTTCCCCTGCATCATATAAACCGCAAACCAAAATTTCAATTTAAATTGAAGAGAAGTGTCAAAATTTCGGGAGTGTAGCATTCCCACCAAAAGTATTTCGGTTGCATATCTAAAACACAACAAATATTGGCTCAACTTTAATAAATTATTTAGCATCATAATAAAGGTAATAAGACTTTTGTTTCTCATTTTTTCCTCTTCGCGCTTTAAGCTCAAGCGCATTTGGAAAATTCAGTTTTATTGCCATCTTTTTATGTTGACATTTATGTAAATCTCATATTCGAGTCCTTCACAGAGCAAAGTCATTCAACTTGCTCAATGCCAGCACGTAGATGGCTCCATCCTACGTGCCCATAAAGACAAAATGTTGACCCCTCCAAATGACCGAAGTGGCAACAAAATAAGCCCCTTGTAAAGAGGGCGAAACCAAAAACCACCTGTGGCCTTGTATTCAGCTGAGACAACAAATACAAATTAAATACAATGCTGCTGGCAATTTAAAATGCCATTTGCTTGAAATCGGCAGGTGATAAAATCTCAAAATGGCCAATAATTTTTTCCACCCATAAAGAGGCACTTGAGATTTTTCCACAGCAAAGAAAAGCTTGTTGCAGACTGCAAAATAGGTCATTGCAGAATTAATATGCAAATTTACAACACACAACTTTTTAATGGCTTGCCTCTTCTCGGGCATTTTAGCTCAATTTTAATTCGTCCAGGCGGCATAAAGTTTCTTCTTTTTTTGTCATTAAAAGTTAAAAGATTTTCCAAAACAAAAAAGGCTTGGCTGCGGCCAGCTGCCTGGTGTTGAAGGCAACTTTTACACAAAAGCGGGGAATTAACAAAATTTATTTTTGGCCAAAGGAATGGAATTTGAATTAGATGGGATAAGGATTAACTAGAGATTAATATTGAAAATATTTTTAAGCTGGCTTTTACAAGGAAACAGTTAACTACAAGGAACAATTAACTTGGTCGTGACAAGTACCATATATAAGATAAAATTTTTATAACACTGTAACATGCTAAGCAATAATAATAGTTTTCTTCACGCATAATTTCCCTCAGCTCTGCACATATAAAAGACTGAAAAGTAGAAGCAGAATTGCTTATTTCTATGGCTTATCAAGTTAAGTGTCTCTGCTTAAGAAAGCAGCACTGACTCCAGGACCATTATTATTGAAAGGTCAAAGACTAAAGTTTAATAAACTGTAAGGCGTATTCAACACTCAGAAAAATATTAATTTATTTAATTTTCTATTTTTAGGTTTTAGGTTTTTAGTTTATCTATACTTATAAACCATTAGGTCCTACTGACATTTTATTGCTTATCATAGAAATCTAAGATTTGGCATGGACCTTCGTTTAGTTGTGCAAGCGCGAACTATGAAAGAAAATTGTCAAAATTTGAACGCGAATTGGGTGAAATTGCCAAGAAAAAGTTTGTATGGAGCTCTAAGAAAATATTGTGGACTAAACTGGTTTGCTAAGAGCGAGAGAGAGTGATCGACTATGTGTGTAATACACCGATGTCACGCATCTTTTGGCTCTTTGAGACAGATGACTGCTTACAAAGAAATATTAACTAAGAAGAAAGAGGAGGAGACGGGAGAACGGTGGGTTACTGTTGGGTGTTTTTTTTTGACGACTATCTTTGAAAGCGATTGAAGCGATTGACTAATAGATAAACAATTAAGTAAAAAAGATAAATTAAGTATTACATATAAAAATAATTCAAAATAAATTTAAAAGTTTACTAAAATTAAAGTTGTTTATTGTAAATCTATGTTAAGAATCTTCTTCTTCTTTCTTCTTTATTGGCCCGATGCTTGCATCACAACCGTTTGACGGTCTCGGCCGCTGCAACTAATGTCCGCCAGTCGCTTCTGCTCCGTGCGAGCTGGCACCAGTTTTTCACGCCAAGCTTAGAAATGTCTTTCCGCACCTGGTCGTCCCACCTTAGAGGTGGTCGTCCCACCTTGCCTTGTCCCAGTTCTTTCGCATTCCTCTTGTAGACCATTTTTGCTGGAGCTTGATCATCCATTCGGGTAACATGTCCCAGCCAGCGCAGCCGCTGTTGCTTTATGCGCTTGACCAGACTAGTATCCCCATAGAGCTTATACAGTTCGTCATTCCATCGGATGCGAAAGTCCTCGCCAACTTTCAAAGGTCCATAAATCCTCCGAAGAATCTTTCGCTCGAAAACGCCAATCGCCGCCTCATCCGCTGATGATATTGCCCATGCTTCTGCGCCGTATTGCAGGACTGGGATGATAAGCGACTTATATAGCGCTATTTTTGTTCTTCGCTTGAGGTTTCTGCTCTTGAGCTCCCTACTTAGCCCGTAATAGCATCGGTTTGCGAGCGTGATTCTTCTTCGAATTTCCAGGCTGATGTTGTTGTCGCCGGTTATCATCGTTCCAAGGTAGACAAAGTCCTCTACAACTTTAAAGTTGTACTCTCCCATTGCTACAGATTGCCTAAGTTGTGTGTACTTCTGTTTAGAGGACACTAGGTACTTCGTCTTGTCCTCGTTTACCGCTAAACCCATTAGTTCAGACTGCTTCTCAATCTCTGAAAACGCCTTGCTTACTGCCTGTTCGGTTTTGCCGATAATGTCAATATCATCGGCATATGCGAGTAGCATTACATCTTTATTAAAGATGGTGCCCGATCTGTTTTGCGTTTGGGCACTGGCGCAGTATATACTCCATCAGCAGATTAAAGAAGTCACACGAGGTATTCAAGCAAAGTACGTTCGACTTTGCATGATGACGTTGAGAAGCACTCAAAGCTCCGTCAAAATAGGAACGAACCTCTCCAAACCTTTTGATACCAAAAGAGGTTTCAGGCAGGGTGACACCTTATCGTGTGACTTCTATGTTAAGAATAATGACAAATAATTTGAGCGATAATAAGTGCAGTAAGATAAGTTAACAAACCTTGTAGCCAGGGCTTAATCCCGAAACGAAATTCGGTTCTGGTTCAAGTACCGGTACGTCCCGAAATGAAGGATTTGGTTAAAGGTACTATATCGGTTTTCAATTAATTTCGGTTTTCGGTTTCGATACGGATACCGATATAAGTACTACTTATTCTTAATACTGAAAATTTTAAATTCTAACATAAATCTAAATCCTTTTATTCCTGTTTAATAAAGAGAATCAAAACTCAACACAAAATGATTTGTTTTACATTTAAAGTAAAATTATAAAGACTTTATATTTCGTACCTTTTTACTTAGCTTGTTTTGAGTTGTTTTGGTTTTCAGTTGACTGTTCTCATTTGAGCTATTCTTGTTATGCTCATTCAATGACCACTTACTGAAGTGGTCCGACTGAGCGCTCTCCCAAGAACAGTCAGCAGATGAGCAAAAAAATGAAAGACTCAGCGCAAACGCTCTTTTATTTTTGTTTGTGTTTGGCTTCTCTAGCTCAGAAGCCCAAACGAACGCCTCACTCGTACACACACGCAAACAAATGCAAATGAATTTTATTTTCTTCGCTCGCGCTCAAACGGTCTGCGATTGAGCACAGCAAAAGGGAAACAAATAAATGGGACCTGAACGGTTCATCTCTGACTCTTTGCTCAAAGGGTCCGTATATAACAGTTATTCTTGGACAACGAAAAACGGTCAACAGTTATTTGCGAGCTCTGATAAAAACAAATCAACAGTTGCACGGGATTTGCTAGAGCCCCTAAAATGACCTGCTTAACCATCAATTGGGTGATCAAGAAAATATATATACCTAATAAGGTCGGATATAATTCCTCTCTGTTTATTACTTATATTCAAGCTCAATATAACAGCGTATAAAAAAAAACCAAAATTGTACCGGTACCAAAGTTTCGGTTTCGTTCCGGTACTATTGGTTCCAATAATAACGGTAAACGGAATTCGGTTCTCAAAAAAATTACTTGTATCGGTTCCAGTTCCGGTTCCGGTACGTGATTTGAATCGGTTTATTTAGGTTAACGGTTCCGATCACGGTTCCGGTATTGAGCTCTGCTTGTAGCACTAGGATGATTAATAATAATAAAAGCGATTGATACGTGCGTCTGTTTCTCAAACAGATATGCTCTACGAAGAAGTAGAAGACATGAAAGACGCTCATATACATTCATATCTTCTAATCTCTCATATAGAACAATACAGTATATTGGAAAATATTGTTGTTTTGACCAACTTCATACATGATAATAGTGATTATAGCAACCACTTTTCAAACTCGCCAAAAATTTTCCCTTATTTTAGTTGTGGGTTAATTTGATAATAAAGTGAAATTTTTGGTAGTGTTATATGCTTTATGATGCATTTTTAAATAATAATTCAAATTTAAGTCAGATTCTCCATATAATGCAAAATTTAGAACCTTGTTGGCGCCAAACAAGAGGTATAAGTTTCCATCCCTTAATCCGCTAGCTGTCATGTAGATGGCGCCATATCGACAGAGGGAGCTAGTGAGAAAGAGCTTTTTAAAATCTCCTAATAACACATGAGAGGTTTGAAACCAACAAAAACAAATTCCTTTGGCATCTAAGAAATGAAATTCGGTTGGAAATTGGTTGGAAGAGGTTTCTGTGACACCTCAGATACACACAATTAAGTTCAGTTTTGCTTACGTTCAGGGTCTATGGCTCTAGCACCAACTCTAACAATTAAGACAGAGAATAAAGATACCTAAGTCTTGGTGGACGTTGTTATTTGGGAGAGCTCCAAAACGATTGACGTAATATTACATGGCAACAATGTGAACAATTAGCTCACCATTTCCACCATTTACAGTAAACTGGGCCCTATTTCCTAGTGTAGATCGTAAAACAACTTATCATATCATTAGAAATGATTGACTTTTCTGCTAGATTGGGTTTTAACTTAGTTAGGTTTTTCTTAAATTATAAACCGAAAAAGTGTATTAATTTGTTCAAAGATTGTTTAGTCAAGGTCAATAATCAACACAAATCAACAACATTTGGATAGCAATGGATTCTCCATACATTACTGTTTCGTGGATCTCTCAATTCTCTCATCAGCGGACTTTGTTGCTTTCACACTCAAAATACGACTTGCAATTCTTTATTTATTTCCCAATGTCTGTCTTATAAACACTTGAAGATTACAATTGTATGAAATTTCACTGTTGGTTTTTGAGGCTTAGTTTTCAGAAGAAGATCCTTGTTTGTCTCTTTAATAATATTTTATGTTATTACAAAAAGTGATACGTGTGGGCCGAGTCATGTTCAAGTTTGAACAATTTCCTTGTTCTAGTTTCTTGCTGGGTTCAAAAAACCTCATTAAAAAATACCATAAATGTACTTTGTGCTTTGGCAACGAAAAAGAATTCCGTATTTTTTTTTGATGACTCATTGATTTGATGTTCAATTTAACGGTCAATGAACTTTGGCAAACTTTTATGATAATAATCGTATTTTTCTTCCTGCCCAGTTTGTTGCCCAAGTTCTCAGTAATGACCATACCAAAGAGGAATCCATCGATTAAATTAATCTTAAATTTATGCAAATGTAGTGCAAAATTAGAGGAAATTTGTGCTGTCCCTTTGATTTATGACTTTGGTTCAAGGGTCGAAACAATAAAATGCCGCCCAGAACGTAAAAGTTTTTTTGTGTGGACTAGAAGAAATAACTTTTAATGAGAGTTTCTTTTTGCTTTGTTTCGAACAGAATTATTGATACAAATAGAATTTTCCCCTTAATCATATAACCAGAAAGTCCATTAGTTTCAATCAGCTTTTAAATAATTAAATTGAAAGTCAAACCAAAATTCTTGCACAAAAGCTGTTGGCCCGAAGGCAAAGAATATTGAATTAACTTTGTGCTAATTGGCCCTGGCTAATATGTAGCGTATAACAAATAGCCGCAAAGGGGCAGCCAACCAACAGCAAAATAAAATTGGTTAAAAGCATATTAAGTCCCGGCCACCAGCGACCAACCAACTATCTAGGACTTTTATGAGCTGAGCACTTTGAAGGTCATGTGTGAGTGTGTGTATGGTTATGGTTGACCTTTAAAACGAAATGAAGTACAGAAAGTCAGAAACATAAAGTTTAATGCTAAAGCCACTCTCTGCTCTCCAGTCAGGCTTATTAATGCAACACACAGAGAACACAATTTCAATTAGGCCAACTTGTGACTTGGCTAATTAAGCTTCAGAAATCTGCCACCGCATAAAACTTGATTACAACTTGTTATGTGCTCTGTGGCAAGTGCTAATTGCAGTGCACATTCTCCCAGCTCTTGCTGTCGATATTATTAATGTTCAGACAATTAAATTATGCTACACAGCCCCAATAAGTAGGCAACAGAATGTGTTATTAAGTGAGATTTAGTCATGAACATGCTGAAGCTTAATTAGAATTTGTATCGTAAGAAAAAGAAGGAAAAAGGAGGAAAAAAAAGAGAATACCCATTAGAGGAAATTAATTACAGATTAATGCTTTAAGTGTTCAGGAAATGAAAATGGGGATAAATTCCATTTATAGGCTGAAATAAACGAGAGAATGATTCTGGGTGAAATTGCGTCAAAGATTTTATACATTGGAAATTAAAGCCGAATATAGGTGCTCTTACTTTTTAAGCCATATTTCACTTCATAATTGTCAGATAAAGTCAAGTAAAATATAAATCAAATGGTAATTGAACTGTCATTAATCGCGTAGAGCACTGTTTTTAAATCGGTTTAGTAGTTTGAAACTGCTCGAAAATGCAAGAAATTTAATTTTTAAACGCCTAGGAAAAATATACAAAAATTCAAAAAATTATTTTTATGCTTCTAATTAAGAATAACAAATGGCAAATCGTATCGTAGAAAGATCAAATTGAGTAGCGGAACTAACAGTCGAATTTGAGTATTTTGTGTGTTCATAAAAAATAAATTTAAATGTTTCTTCGTTGTTATTTTTATTTATTTTTAAATAATCACAAAAATACCACATTGTTTTGCCCTCAGTTACTCACAGCTCCTGTTTGTTTATAAATTTTGATCATCGTTATCGGTTTTTCTTCGTAGAAGTGCGATTCTTAAGTAGAAAAAACAAAAAAATTTTGCACTTTTTTATAATTTTTCCAGGAGAACACCAGAACAGAAGGTAGAAACACCAGCAACAAGATCACTTGCTACAGTGTTCTTTTTTTTTCAGGAAGTCTTGTTCATTGTGCTGCTCCATAGATAAATGATGATGTTTCTGCCAACCCTGTATTACCCAGGTGAGATCCCAAATCCCATCCAGATCTTTGTCAGATCACTCCCAGAACCCACCTATAATCCCACAAAGGTCTTATCCAAATCCAACCAAGATACCGCCCAGATCCCACACAGATCCAACCTAGCTAGATCCCAACCAGATCACACTCAGATCCTACCAAAATCTTACTTAAGTCCCGCATAGATCCTAACCAGATACCACCCAGATCCCAGCCAAATCTTACCCAGATCCCAACTAGATAAGATACCACCCAAATCCCTCCCATATACCACCAGATCCGCATTTTCATCATCTTTCCTACCTCTTCGCTTCCCCCCTCTGCCCATCCTCTTCTGTGTGTGTATGTTTGTCCATCCACAAAACAACAACACAAATATGAATGTCGTCACGTGACGTGACGCTGAAATCAAATTTTACTCCTACTAAAATCGTCCGTACCGAAATTAAAGACGTTTCACATCAAAAACGAACGAGAAAGAGATAAAGCAGCTAACCAAATTCTTTACCTTCCTCATTTTTCCTTTTAATTGTTATTACACTGCCAATTTGTTTGGATAAAAACGTAAGCATTTACACAAATTGTTGCTGTTTCAACTATTACGTTAATTTCTTCCACTGAATGTGAATGAAGATGAGTTTGAGTATGTGTAAAATGAGAAAATGTTTTTGGCTCGCAGTCATCTTGACCAGTAACTTAACAAGTTGCGCTATGATCTTGACAGTGGATGGAGAAGAAGAGTGAAAATTTTAATTCGCGTTTCGATTTTTGACAAAATTGCTTGTGAACACTAAAATTTTTAAAGTGTGCTATGCCTTGATCAAAAACAACCATTTTCGGGAAATGTTTTCTTTTTTAATAGGATTTATCGACAAAATATGTACACAAAAAATTGAGCAAAGTGCAGCAGAAACAACATACTTACATGGAACGATATGTTTGTGAAACGAAGTGTAAATGCCAGTGTTTTGTTGATTTTCCTTGTGCCAGTTGTAGGGGCTTTTCCGCATCATTCTGCCTCACTTAGCTTAACGAAGAAAGATCAAGAAAGATCCCACTGACACTCGCACTGTCAAAGTAATATTTTATTCCACCCGAAACAGAATAGGGTTTATAACTGTTACCTGTACCCACAAACGTAATATAACCGTAACCGAAAATAAAGCGGTAGGCCAAAACAATAACCGTAACCCTAACGGATATTTGTTTCGCCTTTAATCTCTGCTCGTTGGAGATGCTTCCTTCTATTCTGACAATCTTACAAGTGTATGACATCCAGTTGGTAACCGAACTTTACTTTTTTCCTTCCCACTTTAAATAACTTTCCTACACACTTAAATTATTTCGATGTGAAGCGTTTTAAATTTCAGTATAGAGGATTTTAAGAACTCGCAGAAAATCTAGTTTTTTTACTGGGAGAAAAAGTTATTTCTGTAAGCTGCATGGTTTTAAATAAGAAATACTTCAAGGATGGCCGTAATATTTCAAGTTCAACTTTATTAACAAGCGTCGTTATTGGCGGTTAAGGTGCACCCATACCCATGTGCTTGCATAAAACTAATACTGACCAAAAACAAAATTGGGCAAATTTTGTACTCTGCTAAAAATTTGCATTTGGGTTGACACAGTTGGGGGCACATTTCTTTACATAATCGTTGAATTTAGAAATAGAAAAGATCGATTTCTTTTCAGCAAGCAAAATAATGTGGATCAAGTTGATCAATTACTCCCTTGCCGCTCGAGCGGTTACAAACTCTCAAACGAGCAAACAAATTTGGACAAAATTTACAAAATATTTGGTTTAAATAATTTGCCTACAAACAGAGAAAACGGCACGTAAACTATCTTGTGTACCCATAAAAGGCAAACAAATCAGGCGAATAATTTGCGTGTGGGATTTAAGCTTAAAAATTATTTTTATTTTTTCTCTTTAAGATACGGAAATTGCGAGCTTTAAGCAAGGATGCTAATTTTTAGAAATATTTGAGCAAATTAATTATTTGCATGAGCGTGAAAAATTTTTCTTAAAGGTCTTAAGCTTGTAAGTTTTAAGCAAGTTGGTAAGGCGATCCCCTAAAATGATTTTGTTGGGGTTTTTGAGACTTTTGATACGGATTCTTTTAAATTTTTGACCATCTGCAGCCGTAGAAGATCTCAAACAGTTTATTAAAAAAAAAGAAACATAGGGCCAAAAATTTTAATTATTTAAAGATTCGGAAAATTTCCTGAAATTAAAAGAGAAATTTTAAAACAATCGGAGAAGCTATGAAGTGTAAACAAGAGTTTAGTTTTATAATGTGTTCTCACGGTGTTGCATTAACAGGGTCTCTGTCTGTCTGTCATTCATAATGCTTACCATCTTCTACAACAGGGGTAACCAGAATGAGCTTACGCCAGCGTGAAAATATATTATAACCCAGCAAACAATTTCATATAAAAATACACGTTTTGTAAGCGTTCGAATATAAGGAAAACACTTATAAAACGATGCTGTGACATTTATAAAACGCATCAAAATAAGCGTTTTATAATCGAAACGCACCCATCCTTATAAGCTTAAAAAAGACGCTTGCAAAACTTGTTTTATAAATCATTTTTATAAGCTTTCCATAAGCTTTGTAAATACGATTACAAAACACGTATTGTAAGTGAAATAATAAAGCGTTTTAAACATTTATTTTATGAGTGTTCTGGTTAGTTATTTTTATTATTCAAAAATTAAAATAAAATTAAATGATCGTTTTCTCTGCTTTAAAAGGAAATACAAGGTCCTCTTCCTTCTTTAATATCAGAGTGAAAGTCTCTGCAATAGAATTTGAATATAAATATAAATAGTTGACTTTAAACTGCAAGAAAGCATTGTTACTTGCGACGAATGGCAGTGGCGAATGTCATGTCTTGTCCGTAGCAAAGTTCCTTGCACTTGAAGTTGACAGTCGTATATTGCTGCTGGCATTAAATAAATTTAATCGCGCACTTACTTTTTTTAAACAAAAATTTTCACTTGTTCGCTCTTCAAGAAAGACAACGAGAATGAGATACACATTTTTTTTCTTGCCTTTGCTCCAGGTTAAGTTTTTTTTGCCTGCCTCGCCAGCTGCAGCTGCCTAGCACTAAAAGATCAAAAGCGAGAGAGAGCGCCAAGAGAACAAGACAGAGTGAGCACGAAATCTCTCGGTCGCCGAAACGACATTCGCAAATCGCCTACCATAGTAAGTGTTTTGTAAATGTCGTAGGCTGCCATACGACAGCGCTTGAAAAAGCAATCTTTCTTTAAGCTTGATTTGCAAACTGCTTGCTAAATTGCTGGCTGGGAATGCACAAAATATAACTCAAGCAAAAACAACCACAAGAAATAGAAAGAGAAATCCGATTTTTGTTTGTGTGTGTGTGTGCCGCCGTTCGGACACAGCGAGCGAGGGGAGCGCTGACTATGCATAAGCAACATTGTTCTTTCTTTTAAATTTGCCAGAGACATGGCTTTATGTAGGCTTAAATCGCGCGCTGAACGTATGCTCTCCAGCTATTCCTTTGTGTCAACCATTCTCTCATTCGATTACTAAAATCGATATACACTAGAGAGTCTCTATATATATTTGCAGTCATTTCAAATTATTTCAAACCTAGGACCTTAAAGAACCGACCGATTTGCCCACAATGGATTTTAACTTTCTGCAGAATTACTCTTAAATTTGTTCATTTCCAAACATTTTCTTTCAAATTAATCAATTGGGAGCATCAAAGTGAAATCATAAATTTCATTAAGCTAAGTCAGTTTCAATCATAATCATAATTATAATAAAAATATGCTTCAACAATATTAAAATGGTATTGCTCCATTAAGTAATCAATTTCCAATTACGACAGCAAGAAACGTCAATTCATTTTATAAATGAACAAACAATTTTCGTCTTGGCATGCAAATGGCAGGATTAATTCATGTCCTTGACCAACATGAAACCGCCATCAGTTCCCTTGCCTCATAACGAAAAAAGCTCTTAAATTAATTGATCAGCCAACCAAATGGCGGCGTCGTTGTTGTCGTCGTCGACGTCTCGTTCAATAAACAAATGTCCGGGAATGGTCATAACCAAGCCGGAAAGTAAGAATAAGCTATCATAAATTTATATCCAACCCACACCAAAGGAATAGGAATAGGGATAGCGTCATTGCCATTGGCATTCACCAGGCAAGCTCTTCCACTCAATTGATCAGTTGAGGAAAAGTTTTGGGAAGGTATTTAGGTGTTGGGGAAAATTTAACCAGAGTACAGAGGAAATTAATTTACACGTTTTTTCTTTTTGGGTCAGAAGGTTGACTGCTTCACTTTGACATGAAAAATCACTAACAAGTCTAATAAGCACACAAAAGCCCAGGTTAATTTATTGACTTGAGAGACTTGTGGATGTTGACGAGCTTGTTACACGGAACAGTGGGACGAATATTGGGCAAATTACATTTTTTATCAAAATGACAATGATGAAACTTTGACTTTGGATGTAAGTTAAAAAGCTCACACAACACCACAAAGTAGACTTATTTCATTTCATTTCTACTTTTGATCAAAATTGTTATATTTCAGGCCCAGTGTGCAGTGCACATAAATTTTGTGGCTGCTCCGCAAATCATCATCATCATCATTACCTTCGTCATCGCACTGATGATTATCAAGCAGAAAGCATTGGCCCATAAAAATTTCCCATTCTCTTCTCTTGCCTGCTAAAAAATGAGTGTCTTATCAATAAATTACCACTCTCGGGACATTAAAATTGAAAAAATAATAAAGAAAAATAGGTAAACAATGTAGGTGCAAATGATAAAGTCAAGTCATTGCACATAAATCACAAGCCCTGAAAAGTAGGCTACATTCAGCATATGTGTATGCTTAAATTTTTAAATTCTAACTTTAACTTGATAAATGTGGCCCAAAAATATTCAAATGGTAATGGTTTTTCCATGCAAATCGCTGGCCACGTTAATTTTTAGCACTTCCCCAGACACAAAAAGAAAATTTTCGCACGTCATTTTGTGCCCAGCAGAAAATTTGTTATGCAAAGTTGTCCAAAACTGCGTTAAAATAATACACCACTCGAGGAAGCAAGGGACAGTGGGGGGGGAGGTAGGAGGGTAAAATGGGCTTACCACAAAGTGAAATTCAAATAAATAAATTCACACACGCGCAGCAGCCGAAGAATAATGTAGATAGCAGGCCCACACACACACACACACGCACACGCACTCATCACACCCTCTTACATCAATGAAATTGAAAATTGCTTTTGGCCTTTTTCGCCTTAAAATAACAACATGAACTGAAAATTGCCTTTGGCTTTGTGGAGATGCCAGCATGCCCTGTAAATTATTTAAGAGAAACGTAATTTATTCAATCTCAAACGTTCGAATACCGCTGATAAAAATCTTCGATTCCAAGTAAAATGTTAAAGAAATTATTTTTAAAAGAATTAAACTAATTTTAACTAAACTAAAAATCTAATTAAAAATCGGAAAGAAAATATTAAAATGCCGAATCTAGTTCAACGAGTTATCGTATACCTAAGGTTTTGGTACAAACCTTCACTTATTGCTATTCAAATCGTTTAAAATTAAAACAAATTCAGACATATTTTTGCTAAAGAAAAGAATTAAATTTACTTATTTATAATTATACTTGGGACATACTTGGGAAATACTTGGGACGTATTTGGGACATATTTGGGACATACTTGGGACAAAATTTGTGGTTCGCAATTTTTTTACACCTATTTCCCGTGACTGACAACTTCTTGAATCGCGAAATAATACCATCGAGGATTTAAATTAGTAATAGTGGAAAAGTTAATGCCAATCAAGTGGAAAATCATGCCAGGCTCAATGCATTAGCGCAGTTCGGAGCTAAGGGATTTTCATGGTTATAAGACCGCTAAATACTTAAAAAACTGCTTTTTACATCACTATTTAGATAACCATGATTATGACAATACTGAACCCCTAACCATGGATGACCAATGCTGAAGAACATAGATAGAGCATAAAGAATGTATCAGTTCCACAATATTCACTGTTAATTCAGAACAAGAGCCTCTCGGCTCTGAGCCAGTGCTTCCATACCCTGCAATTGAATAAATAGTAAGATTTGAATGGTTTTTTCGTAATTTATTTTTTATTTTTATTTCTTATAAAAGTTAATGTTACATTTCAGCACTACCCACTTTTTTCTAACATACTATCCGATAGACTGTGACTCTTCGGCAAATTCGTCATTGTGGCAAAAGAAAAAAATTCAATTCAATAAAAATTGTTTGATAGTTTTTATTTTAAAAATTAAAACTTAACTTAAAATTAAATTAAATTTTTATTGTAAAAATTAAAAACAATTTTTTTCCAAAAAATTTTTACATAAAAATTAAAATAAATTTTTTTCAAAAAAAATTTCGAAATAACTCTTATTTTGTAATTTTTATAAAAAAAATTATAACAGTTACGGTCCCTGGAAAAAACGTCTTAGTAGGAAAAACTTTTTGGTTTTCAATGCTATCGCTCCCAAACTTGTTACTGGTCAATATTTTATGCTAACACACAATTCTGCCAAGTTTGATTCAAATCGGATTACTATAGCATATAGTTGATTGTGGTGCCATATATGTGGCCGTATGTGGCCCAGTGGTTAGTGTGCTGGACTGCTGGGCGGGAGGTCGTGGGTTCGATCCCGCCTCCGAACATCTAATAATAAAAGTTTTTTTCTTTCTTTAGAAAAATAGCTTTTACACATACGGTCACCTTCACCAGCTATTGGCGCCAGCTGTGAAGTAACTAGCCATGAAAAAGCAAATTCTCAAACTTTGCCGTTCGGATCCGGCGTTAAACTGTAGGTCCCTTTCTCTTGTGCGAAAAATTTAAAGCACACACGCCAAGAGATCGTGAGAAGCTTGGCTTGGCCCCGTTGTAGGAGCTGTATAGCCAACATTTACAAATTACATATAACAAACTGGCAGGCAGATATCATGCTCCAAGGGTAAATAAACTTCGGTCGAGCCGAAGTTAGCTTGCCTATATTTTTATTTATGTTTTTTCTAAACAAAATTATTTTTCTTCAAATTTACTTCAAATCACACAGCTTACTTAATTGTTAGTTTTAACTGTAGCCTAGAACAATTGAAAAATTCAATTGCAATTGATTTAGTTGTAAGTTACAGTTAGTTCAAAATAATTCAACTAAATTAATTGCAAGCTGCAACTAATATTTTAATTGCAATTAATTTTAATGGCAATTGAATTAATTGATTGATTGAAAATTTAATTGATTAATGCCCAACACTGCTTGGAACATACTTGGGACATACTTGGGACATAATTGGGACCTACTTGGAATATACTTGGAACATAATTGGGTAATTAACAAGTTACAACTTGATTTCCCGTTTTCAAAAACTAAAGCAAAGACCTAACAAGCCATTCCTTATTATATTAAAATCAGAATATGACAATTATTTTTAATTGTTTTATTCTTATAAAGTTCTCTAGAAAATAAAAAAAATTCATATGAAATCTTAAAAAGAGAATAATTTAATTTTCCGAGAGGTCAATTCTATCTTAACTCGCAAACTCTTTTCCTGGTATTTTTGGTGATAAATATAAAAAATATAAAATATGTACTATCTTGAAATTGCCTCTTTAATTCTTCTGTTCTTCTATCATATGTCTTGGCCCATCTTCAATGAGCTGGCATAGACTACCGTATAACAGAACTGCTATGACCACTTGGGAATCCCAAAGGCAAGCATATAACAAAATCCGACATCAGCAGCAATCGCCAAATCAGTAAAGCTTTGTCTGTGTACACTAAGAGGATACATGATGTATGAAAAAATGTATGGCAATACTGATACCCTCTTATACATACAAAAAGATACCAAGACCATTGAAAAAATAGTTTTTAATATAAGCAAGACAAAATTTACATAAGATTTACTAATTATATATTTTTGCGAAATAGTATATTACTGAAAAATTTTTCACTTCTAGATGAAAGCAAGTTTGGCCCTACGCTAAGAGCCTATTGAAACATCTTTTAAAGTGATTCCCCACACGAACTGAATTGAAGTACTGGGCATCACGGTTGCGGCCGTTCCTGCGCTTAGTCTATTTTTAACGGTGCTGCTTATAAATTGACTATCGTCCATTTAATAACTTTAAGTATAATAGGACAATGAGGACTTTTATACTAGTGTAGGCAAAAAATAATAATAATTAAAAAAATCTTGTAGGGTTTTCACGTCAACTTGGTTATCAAGTAATTTGTTTAAAAATTAAATCTTCAACAAAAAACAAAGTGTACTGTTAAAAAATAAGCTAACAACACCAACCCAGTCTCACTTCGTTATCTTTAAGAAAAGATACAATAAAAATAGAAAAGATGCTTTTGAGTTATAAAGCCTATTTAGCTGTCATATCTGTCTTGGTAGCTGCGGTGTCCACAGAGCTTGAGTAGCTTGAGTTTAGCGAACTGCCAATGGTACTCAATGGTTACTCAAAATGTTTTTCTCTGTTATAACGGTAGTACTTGACTAGAAGGCCCGTGCATTTATGAGAAACTGGCTCTTTGGAATACCGCTCATGAAAAGCTGCTGGCTAACATGAGCGGTGACCCGCCATTACCTCCACCAATGAAAACTGCAATAATAATGCCTAGGATAAGGACAACCTCTGACGACGACACCCGCAAACGTTTTAAGGACCACGATTTGAGGATATACATCAGGAATGTCCGCACTTTTAACAGAGATGGTCCTTATCTTGATTTGGTGAATGTCCGCAAGAAATATTAATCGGACTTTATCGCACTTCAGGAAATGCGATGGATTGGACAGGGGAGCGAGTTGATGACAGAACAGAACAAATCTCCCTGACAGGTCTAATACAGCGGGCATGCTTCCAAGCACGAGTTTGGGTGTGGCTTTGTAGTGAGTGATAGACTTCGTCGCTCTGGCATCAGCTTCAGACTTAAGGCAAAATGCTCTACAGGGGACGTGAACCTTGATCCCCGAATCTTATCTCACATACCGGCAAAGTCTCGTACATTCTTAAATATCATTTTAGCCTCACGTATTGTTTAGGGCAAATAGTCGAGTTGGCCAAGGGTTGTCTTCAGTAGTTGAAAGATCCCGAGTTCAAGTCTCAGTTAAAGTAGGTAAAAAAAATTTGTATTGGTATCTTAAAATTTATTATAGCTTACAAAAAAGTTGAGTTTATTTGTCATAAGTGAGACTTGAAAATTTTAGAGAATCTGGTTACAGATCCGCAACTGGCACTTGGCAAATGGAGAAGCTACGTCTCCAACCGATGATGAACATGATGCCGCCTCTAAAGAAGTAGCGATGGGCGATGATTGAATGATGATTGAATTCTGGAAATTCATTAATCAACGCTATACAGTTAACCAACCTCCTTTGAGGAATTGTATGTGTCTTGTTTCAGAAAAATTATTTCTAATCTAAATCTGAGTTTCTTACATTGCAAGTTTGTAAAGTCCAAAAAGTTGAATTTTTAGTTCAATTTCCAAAACCTATGTTTTTTTGACGTCCAAATGCCAAGTTTTACTTGGAAGTGCTGAAGAGACTCGTTTTCACTTTGGATTTGCTCATTTCCTGCCTGCCAGGTCCTCCAAGACAACTCTACCCGCTCGTTCGTTAGCTAGGAACGCGTGCACTCCGAAGTGAAAGAAAAAAGAAAATCAGTCCTATTACCTTGAGAACAAACCCCGTATTTGTCCTTAACTTGACAGTTCGGTCTAGAATTGTCAAATGTAAAAGCAATTTGCGGTTTGGGTATCAAGCACGAAAAACCGTTCTGTTCAGTTCGGTTCAGAGTGAATTTTTTCTTTGTATTCGTATTTGGCTCAAAGCTTTTTAGGCTTAAGATAATTGAAGTCAAGTAAGCACAACTATTCTAACCAACGAGTCGACCATACCCTTGCCGAAGAGTTCCCCCAGGGTGTCATTTGTATACATTTCGAGGCTTAAAAGGGTAGAGGGATACAACATCTGCCTGTAAAAGCAATTGTCTCAGGCATTTTTCTTGTCGATTTCAGTTTCTCCCATTTTTTTTTTTCGTTTTTCGTTTCTGGTATCTTTTGGCGCGTGTGTGTGCCATTTTGATTTTAGCACACAAAAAAAAAAAAAATTATGCACAATAAAAGTGACAGCTTAAAAGGATTGCGGGCATAATTTACAAGTAATCTGAAAGGATTTCATGAAGTGAGCGCGCGTGCTCTGGTGCGTAAAACAGTCTTTGGGGTGAGGCTTAATTGTTGGCTGAAACTTTCGAGATTCGCCTTAAAACGTAATTAGCATGAGAAAGCCAGAAGGCTGTGGCTAATTACATTTCGCATTTATGTTTCAGCAGGAAACTTTTCTCACATTAGACCAACTTTCCAGTGTTATTTTTGTGATTGGTTAAGAATTCCACCTGCCACACATTTTGCGTATTAAACTAAATTTCGCATTAAAAATGAATGGAGAAATTCCTCGGGGCTGACAACTGGTATGGAAACTCCCACAATGATTAATTATAATGGCCCCCAAACACCTAATGCCGCAGCAGGGCAGAGATAGGAGAAGGAAATGTGATACACCCACACACACATCCACACACCCCTCCCACACACTCACACAGGCGATTTAACATGTGTTGGTGGACTTTTATGACCCTCTTTCAACGCTTATCGCCAGCAAAAAAAAAAAAAAAAAACACATAAAAGCCAAATGGGTTTTGGAATCCAAAAAAGATTAGCTCAACTAATTGGTTGAAGTGATTTCGGGACGAGGTTTTTGTTTTTTTTTTAATGCGAAAATAAGGATTGAAGTCCATGAAATTGAATGCCTGCGAAACCCTTGGCATTGTTCTTTGTCCTGGCAAGATTACCTTGTCAATGGCCCCATTTCGAGTGGCTATTGGAGCATAAAATATGATTAATGCTTAAACTGCAAACTGGAAACGCCCGGACACACACACAGACAATAGAAACAAAACATTTCAAGTATTTTCAAATTGCATTTCCATGCTTTTGCCATTCCAGACAGCTTGTCGTTTAGATTTGCAAATATTTTATACTTGCACCAACTTAACACACCTTTTGCTAGCTACTCTAAAAGGGTCAGGAATTTTACTTAAAAATATTTAGCAAAATGTAGAAAAATATTTTAGTTTTCAGCAAACAAGCACAGGGAAATGAAATTCAAATTTTGTTGCTTATAAAAGGGGTGATGTCGATTCTAGATGATTTAAGTTCGCTAAACACGAATTTGTTTGAAAAGTGGAGCATTGCGTCTGAATTTTTTATATTTTAAGTTAAGAAAACTAAATAATCCCTTTTAGAACCATTTTGCGGTGAACCCACACTTTAGTTTTGACTCTCTTTAATAACATTGTAAAGTTCTATTCCTTAACTTAAAAAAAAACATTCCTAAATAATTCCACGATTTTTTTAAAAGAAGATATACCATTTTGAATACAAGTGCTCGAAATGACAATAGCTTTTACTGCCCATAAGTATGCAATGGATTTTGTTGAACATTTTTAGTAGAGTTAAATACAAATGACATGCTTTCTGTATACCTTTGATCCTTTTATCCTCCCACAAACGTTGACTATTATTTATATTTCGGGAATTGGTATTAGTGTGACCAAAAGCTAAAATGTGGTAATACCCAAAATAAAGTAGATATTATAATACTGTTATAATTCAATTATTATGTAAACGCTCTTACTTAAAATAACTGAAGATATCAGAAGAAAGTTGGTAAACGGGGATGCTGCTTTACTTACTGTACATTTTTTTTAAACATCGGTTTAGCTTCTGTCCTCGGACCTAAATAATCGTCATCTGATTTTATATGTTTTTTCCGACCAAGCGAGGTTCTTTTCTTGGCCCATTGTTATTTAACATTTATGTGAACGATCTTCCTAGTGTATAGTAAAATATATAAGTATAGTAAAGTCCACATGTATGCAGACGATGTCCAAAGTTAAATTAGTGAATATATAAATGTGTGCAATAGCGAGCTTGAATGTTTTAACAAATGGGCGAAAGAAGATGGTCATGGAATCAACCCTTCGAAATCGAAATGTTTAATAATATACAAGAAAAAAGTAAACCCAGAACATTTCTCGATTTAAAAGTCTTTGGAAAAGGCGATGCTTTTAGCTTTAATAAAATAAATGTCCTTTTTAATCATATTGCGAGGAATGTTTTTAACATTCGACCAAGGAATCCTAATATTTAATTTGACCTTAAAATCGTTTATATCCTTAAAGGTCCTACCCAAACATCACAAAATAATTTATACTGAAGAACCGTCATACCTTTTTTCCATGTTAAGCTTAAGTGTGTCACAAAGAACAAGAAATCTTAGTTGTGCTAAAACCAGACTAAAAAGTTCTGATTTCCAATTCACTATCCATGCTGTTCGACTCTGGAATATCCTAAAATCCAGCTCAGCCCAAATTGCCACATAAAATAAAATGTACCTCTTAAGTTATTGTATTCTACATATCTTTTTTTTCTATTCCTTAAGGAGGTATTCGCCATTCGCAAAATTTTTTTTCCGATTTTTTGTATAGTTCGGATATTTGAGAAAATCGACAAATTTAAAAGATATATAGGGTGTTCACTTTGTTGAGCACTTGAGCACTTGGGGAAAAGTGTAAACATTTCCAACAACAATTTACTCTGAACAAATTGTGCACAGCTTGCTCGACCCATACCCTGACTAGGAAAAGTCGGGCACTTGTACTTTAGTAAATAAATGTAAATGTTGGCTATACAGCTCCTACAACGGGGCCAAGCCAAGCTTCTCACGATCTCTTGGCGTGTGTGCTTTAAATTTTTCGCACAAGAGAAAGGGACCTACAGTTTAATGCCGGATCCGAACGGCAAAGTTTGAGAATTAGCTTTTTCATGGCTAGTTACTTCACAGCTGGCGCCAATAGCTGGTGAAGGTGACCGTATGTGTAAAAGCTATTTTCTAAAGAAAGAAAAAAACTTTTATTATTAGATGTTCAGAGGCGGGATCGAACCCACGACCTCCCGCCCAGCAGTCCAGCACACTAACCACTGGGCCACATACGGCCACTTTAGTGCTATAAGTGTTATATGTACAAGCTAAAATCAAATGTGTAATCAAACATTCATATAAATTGTATGGAAAAGCGCCAACTTTGAATGAACCATGGATTACTGCCGAATCATATCTCAAACGTAGTTGTGCACAAATTTCGTGCACAGAGGGCTGCTCACAATACTAGTGAGGCAAAACTGCTCGTGCTCAACAAAGTGAATACCCTAAATGTCTTTTTTGACGACCAATGTCTTCCAACTTTAAAAGCATTTATCTCAAATTCTACTGCACAGAATTTAATGATTCAAAATGCATTCGACGCAGAATTGTCACCATTCTGGTCTGACAATCAATCATATTTTTTAAAAAAATTTTACTATTTATTTTTTTTTGCACTAAGCTAAAAATTTCAATTTTTCAATGCCCGAAATTTTTTCAAAAAAAATTCACAAAATTTTTTTCAAATCAAAATTTCAACTATACTGATTATAACCCCGTTTTTAGCTTTTAATTCCCACAACCTGAAGATGAGAAATCGTGGCCGGCAGCACTATACCTTTTTTTGTACCCTCTACTTTGACGGCCGAGAACTTTTTGTTTACTTTAATCTGTTTGTAACATAATAAAAAAAAACTGAATTGGAAATCTCTTTGCGTTTTCACATAAGATTTTTATACCCTTGCAAAGGGTATTATAATTTTGCCCAGAAGTTTGCAACGCACAGAAATATTCATTTCCGACCCTATAAACTATATATATTCTTGATCAGGGCGACGAGCTGAGTCGATTGAGCTTTGTCCGTCCGTCTGTCTGTCCGTCTGTCCGTCTGTCTGTCCGTCTGTCTGTCTGTTTCTACGCAAACTAGTCTCTCAGTTTTAAAGCTATCGAGCTGAAACTTTGCACAGAGTCTTCTTTTTACTGCACACTGCTAATATGTCGGAACCGACCGGATCGGATGACTATATCTTATAGCTGCCATA
This sequence comes from Lordiphosa clarofinis, assembly GCA_018904275.1. Lineage (NCBI taxonomy): Eukaryota > Metazoa > Arthropoda > Insecta > Diptera > Drosophilidae > Lordiphosa > Lordiphosa clarofinis. The sequence continues at coordinate 1,028,273 of JAEIGQ010000098.1, forward strand.
GGAACTATTGGTCGAAATGTGGGTCTTTGTGAGAAAAACTTTTTGTTTTTAATGTAAACGCCTCCCGCTTCAGTAATTATTAGTTTTATATGCTTTTACACAGATTTGAAAGTTTTGGTCAAAATCGGATGACTATATTTTATAGCTGCCATAGGAACTATCGGTCGAAAAGTGGGTTTTATTTAGAAAAATTTTTCTTAATCTCTGATGTATTAAAACATTTGCAAGGGTATATAAACTTCGGCAAAGACGAAGTTAGCTTGGCCTTCTCGTTTTAAATAGCCTCGACATGGAGAATACCTCCTTAAGTTTTAGATTTTAAATTAAATAATCTTCAATTTCTAATTAAAATTTTCAAATAAAATATGTTCAAATTTTTTATATTATGTCTTAATTTTAACTATAATTTTTGATTATGTTTCTATTCATTATATTATGTTTAATGTTATAATAACTAAATGAATGTCTTCCAAAAGTCATTTCTTTTCACCAGCATAATATTTATAAGTGAATAACTTGCGGCATGCGTTCGAATAGTGCATGTGTAAATAGCGAAATGTATTCGCGCCCTGGAGGGATTCAGTGATCATCGCTTATTTAAGTGGACAGAAAAAACAAGTTTTGAAATTGTATATAGAAAACCGTGTGTAATAGAATACGTAAAAGAACGCTTGTTTTAAAAATCAGGTGTGGGTTCAGGAGCCCAGAACGTTGCCCTATCCGTATGCCGAAACACAGGCCACTCAACCAATCCGTATAAGAAACCCCGTTCCATGGCAAATACTGCGATGTCAGCCGTTGTAAAAGCTTTGAAGGGGTGCTACTATGTATAGTAAATCATTTCAACATTGGACGAGCAGCTTCAAAAGCTGTTGAATTTAAAACCTGCCGCTAAACCTGATGGTCCGTTCCTTTAATTGCTGCCGTTTTGGTTATATCGCCAGAGATTGCTTTACACCCAAATAGACCCGTAGAATGTATCTATGAAATGGACAAGAGAGTTAAGTAGATAGTAAAAAATGGAGACAGAAGCAAAAGCAACCGTACACTTATATAGAGAGAGACATTGTATATATAAACCCGTGTGTAATTGGAAAACCGTATCTAAATAGTAAGGCAGGGTAAAAAGTGTGTAAATTGAAGCCCGAAAACCAATAAAAAACCCTCATTAACATTATCCAGAATATGTATAACGACGATTTTAAAGATTCTAAAGAAAGTGGTCAACCAAATCAATATCTTGGTTAAGAAACGGGCACAATTGTTACGCTTAAAAGTTCGGTTCACAGTGAACTGGTTCAAGCTGGCTCGGCGTGTTTTTATCTATTGTATATACAACGCCGCTCTGCGGCAGTAACATCGAGACACCGACAGTATACGAACTTATACTGCTCTCTTTTGCAACAACAAAGAAGTGCTTAATGAGCGGGCTCTCGAGTGGCTTAACACACACAAGCAGCGCACAATGAGCATGTGTGTTTGGCCGTCCCCTGGTTGCAAAGCATTAAATAATATTTGAAATATGCTTAAAAGAAAATGTTGTCTACAAATTTTGCCGTTTATAAACATAGGGTGGCATTTAGTAGAATAGTACAGGTTCTTAAACAAATATTGCTTGCCATCACTTGACTTCTGCAGTTAGTTTCAGTTTTCCAGACAGAAGTTGTTTTTTTTTTGCATCTTGCGCTGAAAAGCAGGCAAACAAATTTATTGGTTTTTTCTTTACCTTTGATTGACAAATCAAAGGCAAGACATTGGATATGACAGCAGGGCAACTGATTGTGTCACGGATGCACTTACCTTATACAGAAAAGCTCATCAAAACAAAATTAAATGCAACAAAATTCCAGGAAATGTATTTCCAAAGAGTTTTATGATGAAGAAATTACGTCGCAATTGTCGTGGCCGCCTGCGAATGGAAAACTAATTGATAAATGTACAAAGTGGTGGAGCAGAAGAGAGTCCTGAAGTGTGTGGTCTGGAAATCAGGTTACACGATGCGCAAAATGGTTGCTTAATTCGTTTCTAATTAGTGTTAATTGTTTTAGCTTAGCTGTGGGTGTGGTTAGTTCATAGTATACTGACGTCATTTCGAACGGGATAAGAACTTTAAAATATAATGCTGATTTGGGTCTTACAGTCATTTTATGTCCAACACAATGAAAAACCCCCCTAGTCTCTAAAATCGAAAGCTAAACATTACAAGTTAGTTGTGAGTGTGAAAGGAAATGCGCCGCAAAAGTGCCATTAGAATAAAACGTGCTTCAAAGTGCTGAGGCAGCCAGTTGTCAGGCGAAGCAGTTGCTCCACTCACACACACACACCCTCGACGAGAGTCAACAAAAAGAAAAAACACGAAGCGGCAACAATGGAAAATCCAAACGCAAACAGACAGGCAACCAAGTGAGAACCAAAAGTGAACATTGAAATGGCACATTTAAGGCGTCAAATCACGTAGCAGACATTTTTGCTGCATGTTGCGTACAATACGCCGCATGGGACGAAAGTGAGAGCAGCATAACGGTTATTAGCTGGGGGAGGTTCGGAATATTTTTCAACTAATGCTTTTTTAAGCGTCATTTTCCCTTTTTTTTTGCAATTTCAATTTGTGCGCGGTTTGCGCGCTGTCATTGTTGTTGCCCTGCGATTCATTAACGCTGAGCGCTCAATTAGCTAATTATGCTTACCAACGAAGGCAGCGGACATAGTGGAAATAATCAATTATGATGATGAGTTGCACATGATGATTGATATTTTTCATTTGTACTTAGGTTACTTATGGCTTCTTTAAAAAAGTTTAAAGTTTTATTCGAACCACAAATTTGTGCTAGAAAACAAAAAAGCAATTCGAATCCCAAAACATTTCAACGTCGATGTTTAGGCTCTATGTACCTCATACAGACATAGCTTTACACCATGCACAGGACTAAGCTGTTAAGCTTATTCTTCGTTGTCTTGTCCTTGGCAAGCCCAGCAGCTAATCAGGTATTTTCACTTCCCCGCGAGTCTCCATAAAACAAAGTGGTTAATTTTCGTTGTATTTTTACTCAAAGTTTACTTGGCGCCCGAGCAGGGACTTTGGACTTTGTTGTATTAATTAAACAAATTAATATTCTAAGACGCCCACCCCACTTGTGAAAAATAATTGCTGCTGCATCATCGACGCGTCGTGGTCTCATAAGCCACATTGATACAAGGAAAGCGGAAAGATATTCGTAAGAAGACTAGGTAACAATCCCGAAACAATAAAATTTTGTAAGACAACAAGTCTTTTAAGAAATTTTGTTGAAGCCGATAACTGGTGACGGTGACCGGATGTGTAAAAGCATTTTCTGAAGAAAGAAAGAATTTTTTATAAGATTCTCCGAGGCGAGAAAAAAAATGATTTTAAGGAAAGGAAAAAGAATAAAAAACAAGTAAGAAAGTCGGTCAAGCCCGACTATAACATACTCTGTACCTGGAGTATAAGCTGAATGCAATGCTGGTGCTGCGCTCATCTCTAAGTCTCTCTCTCATTCTCTCACTCTCTCTCTCTTTAAGATTGTGCGGTGTTAGTTGTAATAGCTCATAACTTGAGAACCGCTCATCCGATCTTTATCATTTTTTCGGCAAATCCATACATTTTGCTAATTACTAACTATCTCTAAAAGGTACAAATCGTCTATCTTTAAAACTGTAGGAGATATAACGTTTTTTCCAAATTGCGGGGGCGGGAGGGGCGTGACAAAAATCGAAAATAAACTTGATCTGCCTGCAAGTATAAGAAGCATTTGTTCCATACATGCCAAACCTCTATCTCTTACCATCTCTGAGATCTGTTTGTTCATACGAACGGACGGACAGACGGACGGACAGACGGACAGACGGACATGGCTATATCGACTCGGCTGTTGATGCTGATCAAGAATATATATACTTTATAGGGTCGGAAATGATTCCTTCTCCCTGTTACATACTTTTGCACAAACTTAATATACTCTATGTACCTTCGGTACAGAGTATAAAAAATACTCTAGACCATCGGTACGTTTATACATTTTTGCGGATATTTTTAATCAACCATGCAAACATATTAGCCCTCTATCCACACTCAGAAAAAAACGGCAGGGATAGTTCTAGGCCGATCGGGATAGAATTTATGACGTTTTGTACTTGAAATTTCAAGTATGTTTTGTTCTTGAATGTACTTTAATTAAGTATGAAACATACTAGAATAGAAAAACGACCGTTAAAATTATTCATATGAGAACAAACGTTCTTGAATCAAGTACATTTCGTACTTACAGTAAGCCTAAAATTTTAAGAAAAGATCGTACTTAGTTCAAGTAAAAAATTTCTTGGATTAAGTACAGAATAGACCTATTATGCAAGCTCCAAAAAGTGTGCTACGAAAACTGCGAGTTATTTTATGTTGAATCTGTTGTGGGTAGATTTTCGACCAACAGTATAAACATCTTGGTCATTGGTTAATTTATTTTCATTGGATTTTGGTAACATATAGAGAACTTTATAGGTTAAGACCAAGAACATTTTGTACTTAGTTTTTGAAGTATTATTTTACTTCAAACAAGGTTTGGGGTTGACTTTCGAATTATTAGACTTCGATGAAGAACCTTTTGCACCTATTTTAAGAGTAAATCGGGCTGTACTTAGGACTATAACAAATTAATAATATGACCAAAAAAATATAATGATAGTTTGAAATGTACTTAAAATATTCCGAAACAGTCTTCAAACAAGTATTTTGGAATTGAAAAATTCGTACTTTATATAAGGATTTTGTACTTGAATGAAGTATTTTCGTACTTACCATACTATTGATATCGTTCGTACTTGATTCAAGTACAAAGTTTTTGGTTTTTTTTCTGAGTGCATAACCATGTGGCTTTTTGTCGATAGTTTTCGATAACTATTGATTGAATTAAAGAACTATCATCCCGAACGGCATCATTATGATTGGACATGCGACACACATTATTAAGTTAACAATGCTCTTATATGAAACGAAGCAAGCCGAATGCAGCATCTGACTATGCTTGACGTCTCACATTTAGTGGTTTGTTTTATTTGAACGACGATTTTGGTTATGACCGACAAGCTGAAGATAATTTTATGGATTTAAATTTAGAGTACGGACTATATTGTTGTAGTCTTTTTTGTTAACAATTGGAAATAACAAATGTAACTTTACTTCTTCTTTAGACAGGACTGTAGCTGTTTCTGCGCTTTGCAAGTTGACGTTCAAAGCAAGAGGTTAGAAACAAAAACAGCTCAAACTCTTTCCGAATGCGATAAGATCTCGGCATGTGTGTGTCAGCATGAGGCCCACCATTACAGTGACTTTTGTTAAATCAAAATCTGCGTGGAAACGGAGCATGCAGAGTGAGGGAACAATTTTTTCCATGGTAAGTTGCCCACAACTGACGATATTATTACATTGAAGTACATTAAAAAAAATTTTTTTAGGATTAACCATTTCGGCTACCATGAGTAATTTGCTAAACACAAAAAAACCGCTGTTATAAAAGGGATAGAGCCCAAAAAGAAGAAGGAATTTAAGACTATACGTGAAGATTACTGTGAGGGGAATGAAATGAATCTACAAGAATAAATATAGATTTTTTAATTTATAATCAAATTCCCGGTAATTTTTTTCCCACAGTAATATAGTAATCCACATTGATTTTAGATCCTCAAAATTATTATCAAATAGACTTCAGTCGATTTATTGGCGGCACCTTATAAATACTCCATTCGGAGTATCGGCCGCAACCGTAATGCGCGACACTTCATGATAGCCCTTTAGTGTAAGGCCAAAACTTGCTTTTATTTAGAAGTGAACAGCGCAGAGTATTACGACTTTGCAGTATTTTACGATTTTGCTTAAATATATATGTATTTAGTAAATATTATTTACTTATTGTCTTGGTTATATTAAAAACAATTTGTTCAATGGTCATGGTACCCTTTTGTCAAATGTTATGACTTCAAACCAAGTCTACGACAATACTTAAAAATTCTAAATGTAAGGCAAGGCTAACAGTACGTATGAGTGATAAACTTTGAATCCAATTTGTATTAATATGAATGTATGTATAAGGGGGTATCAGTATGGCCTATGGACATTAAATGTCACCCCTAATGCACACATTATTTTTTTCCTGAGGCAGAAGTATGTTCATGTTCTTTTGGTTCCGTTGTGATATCGGTTCTGATCCATACATATGTTTATGCAACATTTTGTTGCGGTTTATAAGCTGTTTAGACTGACTACATCATAAATTTGTTGTCGTTAAATGAAAGATACAAAATTTCGCCTTAAAAAACGTATGAATAGCAGAAGGGACTCTTAGCGTTGCGTGTGTGTCTTTAGCCATGCAAAAGCGCTTTAGCACTTCTTTGTTGTTGTAATACAGAGCAGTATAAGCTCTTATACTACCGGTGTGTCGACGTCACTGCTGCAAAGCGATGTTGTATACACAGTAGATAGAGTCGTGCCTTACTCTGATTTAGACTTAACATTCTCCAATGTATTCAGAAATCCTTTTCAAATTCTAATTATATTTTGTAATAAAGCAAATTAAAGTAAATCAGGCACTTACGAAACTAAACCAGTTTCCCACCTTCTGTCCGTCACCTAAGCCCCAGAATGCATAACATTGATCGATGTTGACAGCTAAGGTATATTCCAAGTATTTTTCCAATCCTACCTATTTGCATAGCACTCGTGCTCAGCATCGTTTCCATCAGTCATTCTAAGTGTTTGTTTGGTTGGTGCACTAACATGCTTCGGTATTGGTCTAATGACAAATTGAATGCAGCATTTGCCAGGACACATGATGGATGAGCTTAGGGCTTAAGAGACGCTTGAAGAAGCTCGTGCAGCGGCAATCAAAAACCAGAGCACTTAGTTTTTTATTTCGTTCTGTTTTGTTTTGTTTTGTTTTGTTGTCCCGCCATTTGCATATGCGAGGACGACAACCCGCCGAGTCACATACTGGGAGGACAATGCCTGGAGCGTTGTTTGCGCACTTTGACAAAGGACATGCACATGCTACACATTTAAGCCCGTGGCTTTCCAGTTTATAAGTCAACATGGCTTGGCATCATTATTTATGATAGATGGCAATTTTTTTTTTTTGACCCCTTGGCTGAGTAAGATGGAGCGTTATTATACAAGATATATGCAATTTTTTGAGTTAAATTTTGGAATTGGCAGAACATAAGACTGAGCTGAGCAAACTTAAAAGGTTGGAATTATGATTAGTGAATTTATTTCAATTCATGTTTATTAAGAAATTAAAAGGAATAAATGTCTTATCACTTACCTCTTAAAGTATCGTTTTTTCCTGACGTATTTTTCCGTTTCCGTTTGTCACTTTAAGCTTTTACGTGGAAGCTGTGTGTTTATTTCTGTTTTTATTTATTTTCCGTTCATCTAAAGCTCAAGACAATCAAACCGAAATCCTTAAGAGAGCAACAATTGAAGCGTAATTATTTGTTACGGCGCATTTCCCGTGTGGCGTCGTTGGTCAAATGGCCAAAATCGTTACGGGGAACTCACTCAGTCTCTGTCTAGGTAACACTGGGTCAGTGGCGCAGCTAGGGAATTGCTATTGTTGTTGTTGCTGGCAGCTGATGGCTGGTGGCAAGTAATCAGAATAATTACATGGACCTAATGGGCGAAGGAGGAGCTCAAAATGCAAAACAGTTGTAGAATTTATAGTTCGAGAGTCGTTGGTTGGTTGGGGAAGAAGTTAATTTTGGAGCGTAATTGTTCAAGGTCAAAAAAGAAATCAGCGAATTGGGATTTAAGCAAAATAAAAAAAACTTGCTTAAAAATAGAACCAAAATTCTGTTCTACCATTTAATGTAATTTTGTAAGGTCATGGAAAGACTCACACCAAAACCACATCTCCAATGAGCTCTGCAACAGCTTAATGAAGATCCGCTGTTTTGGCGCAAAATTTTGTTTAGTAACGAGGCACATTTCTGTCTAAATGGATACGTCAACAAACAAAATTGTAGCCTTTGGGCTGATGAGCAACACGAAGAGATTTTCAAACTACCGTTACATCCACAAAAACGCACTGTTTGGTGTGTTTTCTTGGCTAATAGAATGATCGGTCGGTGGTTATAATAAATGACTTTTAGTTATCTGAAATTAAAGCCCTTGATGTCGGTGACATTTGGTTTCAGCAAGACGGTGCTAGGGCTAAACAGCTCGCGAAACTATGGCTATATTGAGAAATCATTTTGCTTAGCAGCTCATTGTGCTTTCCGCATCTGTCAACAGGCCGCCTAGACTATGTGAAATCACACCGCTGGACTTTTTCCTGTTGGGTTACGTGAAGTCAAAAGTCTAGTATGATTCTAGCCTTGGAAGCCAACATTACTCGCGTAGTTCGTAGCATTGCTGGAAAGAGTGAACCAAAATAGGACCATTCGAATGAACCATATACAAGCCGTCGAGGTCCACATTTGAATGAATTTATCTTTAAAAAGTTAATTTCAGAGATAGTTAATTCAGTCCATAACACCCCCAATGGAAATCTGAGAAATATGAGTCTTACGCACAAAAAAAAACTGCAAAACTCTAAGAAAGCAATTAATAGCGCTTGGAAAAAGTTTTTTGGAAAACCACAATTTTTTAGAATGCTTGAAGCTACAGTTAGATTAAGATATGGTTATACAGCCGATATGAGTAGATAGAGCTACTGCAAAGACTACACAGAGGGAAAAAACCGAGAACATTGGACTTAAAACGAGCACAATCGTTACCAAAAAGTATGCATGAACGGATTTTCTCATTTGTAGTACAATGTTCTCACTTCAAGAACAATTTATTGAGAACGCAAAAACTCAAATTGAGTTGACATTGTTCCATTTATGAGAACAAAATTTTAGTTGATATTGTTCCATTTTTGAGAACATTTTAAACTCACCTGGAAAAAAATTTGATTGCACTTGGCGGGATTACTCACATTTGGGTGGAATAGGGAACGGGGGACATACCTCTTTTGATTGGAAGTGAAGAGAGGCAAGGCTACTCTGGATATGCGCGCTGCTGCTTTTCCCTCCACCCATATGTGCCATAGGAATCAGAAACATCGCTTCAACGACCCACTTCATCTAAAAAAAACACAGGATCGTAACGTATCCATAGACATTTAATGCGTCGGATCATAGGAAAGATCTCACCAAAAGAGACTCATATTTAAGCCAAGCCAGGCAAAGTGTGGTACGAACTTCGTACTACGAAGCACCTACAAAAAATGGAGCTTAATCTATCTCCATCTTCCAGTAAGGAATCGAAGACTTCAAAGATCTCCAAAGTAACAACCTAGCTGTCAATGTCAAAGATATGTAATATCCGTTAATCTGTCTGAAAAGCTGTTCTTAGTATTAAATATGTAAAATTCTATGTATTTTCATTTGTGATAAATACAATTAAATAAAATTTAAATATCAGGATATTTTACTTAAGTCCAAGAAGATCTATTCTTGAAATCGACACTTTGTATACTAACTTTCAAGCAGATCTAAGCTGGAACTCGAGACAATTCATGCTTACTTTCAAGCAGATTTATTCTTGAATTCGCGACTTTCCATGCTTACATCCAAGAAGATCTTTACTTAATATGAAGACGATTTAATTTAAAACGAAGAATTTCCAACAGGCAAAAGGAATCATTTCCGACCATATAACGTATATATATTCTTGATCAGCGTTAACAGCCGAGTCGATATAGACATGTCCGTACGTCTGTCTGTATGAACACCTAGATCTCAGAGATGGTATGAGATAGAGGTTTGACATGTATGAGACAAATGCTTCTTATACTTGCAGGCAGATCAAGTTTATTTCCAATTTTGGTGTAATATCTCTTACAGTTTTAAAGATAGGCGATTCGTACCTTCTAGAGATAGTTAGTAATTAGCAAAATGAACCGATTTGCCGAAGAAATGATAAAGATCAGATGAACGGTTCTAAAGTTATGAGAAAAAAAGTGAACCAAGCCCCCCCCCCCCCCATATTTTTCGGATGGTCACCCTAAGGAACGCAGGAACACTGTTAATCATGTTTTTTTTTATGAGTAACGGGTATATCGAAGTATATCGAGCCGACTTAAACTCGTTTTTTCTAACGTGATTGTACCACAATAATTCAATTTTGAGCCAATGTCTGCTAAATATTTAAAAATTTATTTTTTTTTTTTTTAATTTTACATGATAGGAGTCTAAAAACTATCAGGCCAGTTCCCGTTTCCGTTTTTGATTGATCGGAATCGGTAAGAGTTGTGATTTCTAAGAAACGATTATAGGATTCGGATGAATTTTTTTGCCATCAAAAGCAAGGAATTAATATAAATTGGACTTTGCAATTAAAAGCCGATTAACAGTTTTGTAGATAGATGGTTTGTACCTTCTAGAGATAGTTAGTAATTAACGTTATGTATCGTTTGAAATGATGAAGATCGGTTAAGCGGTTCTCTAGTAATTTGGAAAACAAGCCCCCTCCTCCACAACCAACACCGCATTTCAATCAACAAAGACAATCTTAGAGAGAAAGAGGAAGAGAGAAACTTAGAGATGAGCGCAGCAGCAGGGCTGCATTCAGCTCCTACTCCAGGTACAGAGAATAATTTAGACGGGCTTGACTGCCCTTCTCACTTGTTTTGTTCCGCAGATATCACAGAAACTCGTGTCCAAGTCTTAGCATTGTACACCAAAAAGAAATTTATTGCCTAAAAAGGAAGAATTTTTATCACTTTCGAGCACTTTTCAACTGAACCGCATTGGCCGGATTGGCCTCTGCAAGTCAAGAATGTCAAGCTCTAGCCTGGCCCATAAACAATTTCAAATATGTTTAGCTCTCCAAATCTTTGTCTCATTTTAACACTTGTGGCTGCCATTTTAATTAGGCTCAACACCCCCCACACCACCCGCCCATCTCCTTCAGCCTATTGCAATAAACAGTAAGAACTTTGCAACTGCCTGCGGTAACGGAGCGGCAAGAGCACAAACAAAAACAACCGCAAGCCAATGCCATATGCCGGCATAGCAATAAACAACAACAACAACAACAATAACAACAACTGGCGACGCCACACAGCCCGACGCCAAGTCGACCCACGCCGCAGTGTGCCGCACAACAACAACAAAATGTTATCAAAAATATGCGTAAAACTGTTATCACTCACTACCGGCTCGAAGCGTTGTACTTAACGCACTCACGCACAGGTTTACGTTTTATCAAATAACCAAAATGTTGCAGCAAAATTGCGATGAGGCAAACAGTTAACAAGGAGATACGCGAGGCGACTGGCAGCGAGCAAATGGCTTCGAGCCAAGTTGGGGGTGGATTGTGAAAATACACTAACGCGTTTTACCCAACCGCTGTCGGAGGCAGACAATGGTAACGGTAAGTGGTAACGTAAGGTGGCTGCGATTTTGTAACGGTAGAATTTGAATCGAATAAAATAAATGGGAGGAAAGGGAAGGTTGAAAAAGTAACCCAAAAAATCCTCAAAATTTAAATTATATCCTTAAGTATTACTAAATTTATCAAGAATAATGTATTAAATATTAAAAAAAAACCTTCATTTAAAAATAATTTAAAAATTATATAATCGAGTTCATATATTTAGGTAAATAAAGTATCGTTTTGACATTAAAATTTTTTAGTATTATTAAGGATGGGTCCAAGGGAGTAGCCAGCGGCACTCAATCATTTATTACTTCAGTTTTAGGCCATTATTTTGAAGATTGTTTTTCATTTCATTTCAAAAGCATCTTGATCTAATAATTTCATGTTGAAATATTTAAGAAATGTGTGGCCAATGCTGCTCCAACCTCTTGACAAAGCGGGCTACGCCCTTGGGTAGATAGATTTTGCTACTGAGGTTCTCTACGAGGTTTGAACCCGCTAAAATTTTGAGTTCGGCTTCACGAAACACGTTCAGAAGATCGGGGAACCTAGTTTCAACCAGGCACACAAAAAAGTTTTTCCACTAATTATCTGGGTTTATTCAGAAGACGCATTAAGCTAATCCCTCGTTGTACCCCAATCCCCTTTATCCATTTAGGCATTATTTGTTGAGTGTTTTATAGCTTTGATCAGCTCCTTATGTTGTAGATAAAGCATTCAAGAGAAACACAAATTATTTAATTAATAAGAAATAATGTGGAACAGATGGCTTTAATGGGAATCGCCCAGTTCAGAATTCTTGATAACTTTTTAAAATAATTGCAATTTAATTATGTATCCCACTGGGAAAAGAGTTGGCAATTCCGAACTTCCGAACGTATTATACTCTTGCCGTGGGTATATTAAAATTATCCAGATGTTTGTAAAGCAAAAAAGGAAACATCTGTACGCCCGACTGACAGACTGACATATTGTCAACGCACAGCCTAAACGGCTTAGACTACAGGTTTGAGATTTGGCATAGACCTTCGTTTAGTTATGCAGGCGCGCACTGAGAAAGAAAATTTGGAAATTACACCAGGAAAAGTCAGAAAAGCGTCGGAAAAGATTGTATGCGAAAAATTTTATTTTTTATTCGATTGAAAATCTGGCGTAGATAGGGAGGTGATTAAGGTGATCAATCCCCCCATTGAGTTTAAATATTGAATTCACTGGGGACGAGATCGTCAATGAACAGAGATTCGGAAACTTGATTTTATTTTGTAAAATAATTAATTAAATAAAGACATTGAATGTGATCATCCAACTGTTATATTTAGAAATTTCACAATTTAGTAATCGGACATTGTACTAATACTACGTTTATACGCCAGCTATTTGCAAATAGAAATAATTTGTAAATAACTTACTTACCGCTTATACGCTAAATACTTATACGTGAGGACCTGGTAACATTGAAATGAAAATTAGTGTTGACTGGTTGGCAGAATTGATTAACTGTTAACATTGATATGAAAATTCTCAGTTTTTTTACTTATTTGGTCAAAACTTTATAAATATTTATAAAATGTTCGATATGTTGAAAAAAAAAAGGTCTGAAAAAAAAAAAATTTTACTTGGAAATTTTTGGAGATTTTATTTTTTTCCATGTCTTGAAGCACTTTGACTCAAAATTTCTGGAGAGCTGCTTAACCGATTTTGATAATTTTTTTTTTTCGGTGAAAGCTAATGCAAATGCACCAAATCCAATTTTGGCATTTATTAAAAATAATTTTTATTTCATCGAAAACAGATGTCGAAACTTTAAATGCGATTATCTCGGAACCACTTTTTCCAAAATGGTTGCAAATATTTAAAGAGAACCTGTTGACCGATTGTCAAAATCTTTTTTTTAAATTGCTCCTAATACCCACCATTCCGGTGTGAACTAGGATATTTTTGATAGGTCAACAAATAACGTAGCTGGGACCAATACAGTGGGAAAAAAGATCAATTTTCAAAATTTTGACTTTGAAACCCCATAACTCCGCCATTTATTGACCGATCCAAAATATGCTAGTTCACACTGGAATTACATCAATTCTTAAAAAAACCCCCGTCTTCAGTTTTAAATTCAGATCATCCGTTTTCAAAAAATTTTTACAACCATGGGCCTATGTTTTAAATTTTTGGTTAACTTTGATCAGAAATACAACAACAACCGCAGGTACAACAACAACAAAAAATTACTAAATTTAGTTTAACCGATTACCTATCGAATGAAACAAACCGCACCACTTACAATTTTTGAGTAATTTTTTGTATACCTTTAAAAAATGACACCTAAAGTTATACAGTATTCTTAAATGCTGAAAATATTTACTTGAAGTGTGTTTTCTTGATATCGAAGAATAAAAATATATTTTTTTTTTTTTTAAATACAATTTGAAAACAAACAAGAGCGTAAGTTAAAGTCGGCTCTAACCGACTTCGATATACCCGTTACTCACGAAAAAACATGTTTAACAGTGTTCCTGCGTTCCTTAGGATGACCATCCGAAAAGTATGCAACATTTGGAGTAGCGGGGGGGCTTGGTTCACCTTTTTTGCTCATAACTTGAGAACCGTTCATCCGATCTTTATCATTTCTTTTGCAAATCAATTTATTTTGCTAATTATCTAACTATCTCTAGAAGGTATGAATCGTCTATCTTCAAAACTGTAGGAGATATAACGTTTTTTTTAAATTGCGGGGGCAGGAGGGGGCGTGTCCAAAATTTGAAACAAACTTGATCTCCGTGCAGATAAAAGAAGCACTTGTTCCATACATGTCAAACCTCTATCTCTTACCATCTCTGAGATCTAGGTGTTCATACAGACGGACGGACGGACGGACAGAAGGACATGTCTATATCGACTCGGCTGTTGATGCTGATCAATAATATATATACTTTATATGGTCGGAAATGATTCCTTCTGCCTGTTACATAAATTTGCACGACTTAAGTATAAAATTTTTACTCTACGAGTAACGGGTATAAAAATCTTCGCTCGAGTCAGTGACCATGATTCGAACTCACGACCGCTGAACTGTGCGGCTGACTCCCTGCCTTCGCGCCACGCTAGCCATTTTCAATTATGTGGCTGACCATTTATAATTATGAAGCGCGCAGCCCGCATGGCATATTTCTTTTGTTATTGTAAGAAGACGTAATCTATTATAAAGATAAAGATGCTCAAATAAATGCTGTTTGAATGGAATTCAAATATCTCTATACTAGCGATAGTCCTTGTACACGACCCGAACGCTTGCCGAAGCTGGGACCAAAAACACAGAAAGCCGTCATTCGCTCGCAAGAGTTCGAAGCGATTAGGTCGAAGCAAATTCTCAGCGCTTTATTTTTGCACACCAATACTCTCTCACTTTTTGACCTCGCCCTATATCTATAAAAAGAGAGTGTACTGACTGACTGATTCACTTACTCAATATCGCACAGCCTAAACGGTAATTTGGACAAGAGTTCCGTTAGTGGTGAAGGTGCGTTTTAAGATTCTGCACTCAAGAAACTATTTTTCATTCGATTGGCTTGAAATTCGGTTTGTAAGAACATAATACGAAATAATGTGATTTTCCAATGTCGGAAAATTCCCAGAAAATTCCCTGAGAAAAAATTATAAATAATTTTTAGCAACAATTACTTAATATTATTAAAAAATTTAAAAATCTATAAAATATAAAATATAATTTGAGTAGATACAGTAAAAATCTTTCCATCGATATCAACTTGAGACCTATCCGATAAACAAATCCTGAGATATCACGTTTTTAAAAAACCCTTTTTTCCATTTTTTCGTTTTTGACGATTTTTTAAATTGTTTATAAAATAAACAAAAAAATTTTGTGCAAAACCGTAAATTACGTTTTGGTGGGCATGTCGAGATCTAATTTCGGATTTTTTTTTATTGAAATGAAAAATAAAAAATTTTTTAGCTATTCGGTTTATAAAAGAATGACCCATATATGTAAAGTGCGAGGGAACATGCATTGGAGTTCGGTTTAGGACCAATTTGCACCCTCGCCGTCTAGAAGGTACAAACGATTTAGCTACAAAACTTTCCTAAAATGAAAATAATCTCGAACTGTCTGTATAGAAGAGTGCAAGTAAAGATCCTCTTACCATCTCTGAGATCTGTGCGTTTATACGGCTCGACTGTTGTCGAAGAATAATTATACTTTAGAAGATGCTGATGTTGCCTTTTTCAAATACTTCATTTCTTATCTTAAAATTTTGTAAGTGAATTTTAATTGAAGTCTGAATCTCTGAGGGGTCGAATAAAATAGCAAATAAATTTCGTCAATCAAATCCCGGTGGAGCAAATATAATGGCTGCCATTTTTTTTTTTGGATTTGGACTGTTATGTTTATGTGTGAATCAACCACAGTCTGCAGGTCCAGACTGTTTAAAAAATCGATTGTGGATTTAGTCTAAATTGGGCCTGGTCTCTGAAAGTTTGTCCAAAATGTTCACCATAAAAATACAAATCCTTTGCTTACTTTGTATGCAACTTACGGCAACCTATTCTATAGAAGGATATTTAAAAGTACTCAGAAAGGACTACTGTAAAGAATTAAATGTACAAAATATCACTTGTGAACAAAAATTTAATGGTATAAAAACAAATAATTACATATTGGAGCTAGAACGTGGTGTATTAAATGTCACATTGAACAGCAAAAACGTTAACTTGGATTTACTTTTAAGTCTGGATTCTAACCAAAATAAACAAACGGTTAAATTACAAAAATTAAGGATACAAGGAAATGGTCATACCTTTCGGCCCAGTATACAATATCTTAAGGCCTTTGGCATAAGTGAAGTAGAGTTTTATGTGGATACGCTTGCGGATTGGCACGGTGGAACAGTGACTATTTTTGAGAGAAGAATTCATATTACAAATGGACCGAAGGAAATGAAAATACAATTTGATTTGAATAACCACACTCATTATATGTCAAACATTTTGAATGTTTATCCCTGGAGGATCATGACAAGCTTGGAGAAAATTCATCTCAGGGTGCCCTATGACCGCTCTTACCCCACCATATTAATTCCTACTGAACTATTTCATTTTCAAATTAAGTTAACTGATTTGACTTTCTACAACTTAATAATTCAAAACCTAAATGCTGCCAACTTTAAAAACTCGACCAACTTAAAAGTATTGAGTTTTCGTAACACAATTGTTGAGGATCAAAACTTTTTAAGGTAGGTTTATTAAATTTCAAAAGTGGTTTGTATGCTTTAATCAGAAAAAACTTTATTCATTGCAGTTCACCTACCCTGCAAAGTAATTTGGAGCGAATTCATCTTGATATTGGAAAAATAGTTGATTTGGAAGTTTTTCGGAAATATCATAAATTGGAGAAATTATTTGTTCCAACTGAAAGTTACATTCCCTGCGACAAACTGACAGCTTTATTGTGCGAATTCGAAAAGGTAAACCAAAGGACAATAAATAAAAAGAAATGTAAGTTTACTCTCGGCAAAGAAGGCAGACCTTGTCCCAAAAGCTGCACTTGTCTTTTGAACTATGAGGACACTTTGTTTATTAACTGCACCGGACAAGGATTAACGCATGTTCCCGAGCTGCCCACACCAATCATTGGCCATTCAGCTCTTCTGTTTGGTAATAACAATCTCAGCGTTTTACCCCGTCAAAACTCTTCAGGAGGATTCAAGAATCTGAAGAAACTTTATTTGTCTAATAACAACCTGACTAAACTGAACATTGATCAGCTGCCACCTGGACTAACCTATTTGGATATCAACAACCGCTTTCAAACTCCCAATAAGATCATAGAAAGACATCTGTCGAATTACTTTTATGTAATGAAATCAAGAAATTCTTGGATCACTTGCTGTCAATACTCTCATTTATTAGTTAATCTAAGCACGATAGTTATGGGTAAAAATCATAGCATATATCATAGGGAACCCTGTCCTGAGAGCTGTCATTGTTGTTACAATCAAACTACTGATGAATTTATAATCGATTGCCAAAATAGGCACTTAAAACTAATGTCAAATAATTTACCCGAAAACTCAGCACTTCTTCTTAACAATAACCAACTTGAGACTCTCCCAAAATTTCAAAATTCCACTCTACAGAAACTACATTTAAATAATAATAATCTTTCGTACCTAAGCAAAGATCAGCTGCCTCCCAATATCACCTACTTGGACATAAGAAACAATAGCTTAAAAACTCTAGACGACAGTTTAATTCAGTTTCTTTTAGAACGTTTTCAAACTAGAGTAGGGATGCTTCAACTATCAGGCAATCTATGGAAATGTGATTGTAAGTCAAAGTTATTCTCCAACTTTCTGAAAATCCATGAACCTAATGGTTATAACGAGGCTCTCAAGCGTGAAGGGGTGGATTGTCCCAAAGAATGCGTTTGCTGTCTAGATTATGATTCAAGGCAATTGATAGTCAACTGTACTAACCGAAGACTTTCTAAAATACCCGAACTACCAATTCCAAAGAACTTCAGAGTCTCTCTGTTATTTGCAAACAATTATTTAAACAGTTTACCCCTTGACCCTTCACCAGGCTATAGAAATCTGCACGAATTACATTTAGCTAACAATCATTTGAAGTCAATTGAGCTCCTTCCTGATAATATTACCCTTATAGATGTCCGAAATAATAGCTTGAGTTCTCTTCCAGAAACCATAACCGATTTCCTTATCCAAAGAGATCCGAACATTAAGCTTTGGATTTCTGAGAATCCTTGGATTTGTGATTGCAATGAAAAACATTTGCTTACTCTAAAAAAAAAACTGTTTGCCAGCATTTCTGATTTAAATTCTACCAAATGCAGAGATCTGACTTTGCTCTACTCAATTGAGGTGGCAGATGTGTGTCTTGGATTTTATGTGTTCACATTCGTTACGATTATAATAGTTTTTGTTCTGTTTTTTGTTCTTTTTAAAATTCTACAATGCTATAAAATGCCCATCTTAAGGTGGCTCTATGAAAAGGACATATTTTTGTTCTTTTCCGCTCGACCTGACCTGGACAGCCACAAAAGGTTTGATGGCTTCCTGGCCTACACCCATAAAGATTCAGAACTAGTTGGAGAGTATATAGACAAATTGGAAAATGGTCCACATAACTTTCGAATTTGCTTCTATGAACGTGATTGGCTTCTTGGAGTGTCGATATCCGACTGCATTTTTCAGTCCATCGAGGACTCCAGGCGAGTCATCGTTCTGATGACCATGAACTTTATAACTTCCATTTGGGGTCGCTTGGAGTTACGTAAGGCCATGCATGAGGCCTCCAAGGACAGATTTAAACGGTTAATTATTGTAGTCTATCCAGAAGTGGAGAATTTCGATCGTTTGGATTCAGAGTTGAAGAATTATATGATTTTGAATACATATTTGAAACGAGATGATCCCAACTTTTGGCACAAACTGATCTATGCGATGCCACATGATAGACTAGGGAGTGAGGTAGCTGCTGATAATGGGGGCGAGCTGATTGAAATGAATGAGGTTTGATTGGCAAATTAAGTCCTTAATTTTCAAAATCTTAGTTTAATTTATTTATTTACTGAAGGTACATAGAGAATATTAAGTAATTAATATTAATTAATTTAATTATTATTAATTAAAGCCGCGTATGAAGGAGGTGTAAGCCAAGAATTTTTATACTCTGTACCGAAGGTATATAGAGTATAATAAGTTTGTGCAAAAGTATGTAACAGGCAGAAGGAATCATTTCCGAGTATATAAAGTATATATATTCTTGATTAGCATCAACAGCCGAGTCGATATAGCCATGACCGTCTGTCCGTCCGTCCGTATGAACAAACAGATCTCAGAGATGGTAAGAGATAGAGGTTTGACATGTATGAAACAAATGCTTTTTATACTTGCAGGCAGATCAAGTTTATTTTCAATTTTTGCCACGCCCCCTCCCGCCCCCGTTTTCTCCTACAGTTTTAAAGATAGACGACTCGTTTCTTCTAGAGATAGTTAGTTATTAGCAAAATGTATCGATTTGCCGAAGAAATGAAAAAGATCGGATCAGCGGTTCTCATGTTATGAGCATAAAAGTAAATCACTCCCCCCCACCATTTTACAACTAACACCGCCCAATCTTAGAGAGAGCGCGAGAGAGAGAGACGGTGAGAGAGTGAGAGAGAGAGAGAGACTTAGAGATGAGCGCAGCACCAGCATTACATTCAGCTTCTACTTCAGGTACAGAGTATGTTATAGTCGGGCTTGACCGACTTTCTCACTTGTTACTTTTTTAGTTTTAATAGTATTATTTTTATTCTTTTGAGAACTTCTCCATCTTTGTTTTATGTTAATTTTATTATATTACTATTATTTAATCTATATATATAAATCTGTACGCCCGACTGACAGACTGACATATTATCAAGCCACAGCGAAAACGGCTTATCGTACAGGTCTGATTTTTGGCATAGACCTTCGTTTAGTTATGCAGGCGCTCACTAAGAAAGGAAATTGGAAAATGTTTTACCAATCTTCGGAAAAGGCCAATTAAAGGTTGTATGGGTCATAACGGGTTTTCCGCTCAGTCAATGTTGTGGAAAAGATGTTTGGCTGAGAACGCGAGAGAGAGTGAGAGCGCGCTGAGAGCGTGCATATGTATGTGTGTGTTTTTTTTCCACATAAACAGGCAATAAATCAAATTGAGAATGGCCTCATCCAATTGCATTAAATCTAATGGCACATAAAAAGCACATCGATAGCTTTAACAATATCTTGACCGTATATATCACAATAAAGGTTAAAATTTCACAAAGGTAGAATCCAAAAATTGTGCTGTGTGTTTTTTTTTTTGTCCTACGCATAACAGACACAGCGAGCACCGTGCTCTAAGTCTTTTGTTAGAGGTGAGATCGGAAAAGTGATGGCACACAAGTCGTGAGCATTTTTCTTAAAATTAATCGTCTTCCTACCTCATTTGCAAGTCTTTTTAATAAACTAGGCTGTGAGTTGATAATCTAAGAGATTTATATCGATTGAAGCACCTAAAAATTCATAACAACTTTTCGCAATGAAAATTGAATTTAAATCAATTTAGCTTTTTGAGGATTAAAACTAAGAGGGCAGCTGGAATTGTGACTTTTATTGAAAATGTATGTTTTTTTCTATTTTAAATAGGAAAGGTTAAATTTGCATCTAATTTTATCTATTTAAAAAAAATTAATTTTCCCTGTTTTGGATGACAGGAAGACAGGAAGGTAATAATTTTTAATTCAGGAATTTCACGCGACTTAAAAATTTGGTTGTGTCCGGTACGACGGGACGGGATAGAGTTTAATATGTGTACAGTTCACTGCGCCTTACTTAATCCTCTATTCCCAGATTGATTTATTTTAATCAACCGTAAATTCGAAACACTGTCTAAACACTAAGCTAATGAAGCCAAAGATATTAAAAAAGAATTTGCTTTTTAACAAATAGATAATATATAAATACAGTGTTCAGAGAGCTATACAAGTTTCTCTACTTACTATGACTTTTTCAAAACTTGAACGCGGACAAAGTCGCGGCGGGTTCAGCTAGTTTTATATATTTTTTCTTTGTTCCTATTTATCTTTTTCGTCCTTTTCTTTCGCTAGCTCTGATAACGTCTCTGACTTTTATTGGCTGTGAATCGGGGCATAGCTGGCCGGACGGGCAAATAAAATTCCCCCATCGTGTCGGAGTCGTTATTAGTTTATTTTGTAATTTTGTTAGGCTTCCTTAGATGATAAGCCTTCTTTACAACGTATGCATAATTTTTTATCGACTTTAATAAATATTACTGAATTATCATAAAAAATCGTTATTGTGCAATCTTGCATTTAAATATCGCATCTATTTCAAAATACCGGGCGGAAAAAAGTTTCGTTTTGGTCTCAATAGATAAGTTAGAAAAGTTTGGCTGCGATTGGACGCTCTCTCTTGCCCCAAAAACCAAAAATTTTAAATATACTGCCAATATATGGGATGAGTTTCGGATTAATTCTCAAAATACCATAGCAACATTTGAAATATTTTTGTTGGATATTTCGAGCATAAGATTGGTCGGAACCATATTAATACAGGCAAATTCTAATTCTAATTTTTGTTAAGTTTTTTGTTATTTTTTTTTTTTTAGATAAATTTATGTATTCGAGATTCTGATTTTTGTTCATGCAATAGATAAAATAAAAAGTTGGCAGCGATCAGACTTCACTAAGTGGAAGCGCACTCGCCCAGTCCTCGGCCTCTTCTATAAGATGAATAATCTGTTTAGGTTCAATCCCAATACTACACGTATTATCCAAAACTATCTGTCTCAGCGGTCCTTCTACGTTTGCAGCCCCGATGGCTCAGAACGTTCGCTCACGCGAGAAATCTTAGCAGGAGTCCCTCAGGGATCACTGCTAGCCCCTATCTTATATAATATATCTTATATAATATGTCTGAATTTAAATGCAAATAAATGCGAAGGTTGCATATTCAAAGGTCCGGTTCAATCGGACATATATAGCAATGCGCGTACCTTTTTTCCGAAAATTTATGTAAATGTTGGGACCCCCATAGCAATAAAGTCCGAAATAAAGTATCTAGGTGTCATATATGACCAGAAGTTAAACTTCAAGAGCATACCCTTAGAAGAGCTAAGATCCAACTTAGCCTCATCTACCATATATTCAGGCCTTTGGCGGCGAGTCCGACCGTTCCAAGGCCTGAACTTATTAGGACATACAAGAATCTAGTACAACCAATACTAGTTCATAGAAACATAGCATGGTTCAATATTAAATCCAGGCAGATGGAAGATCTACGTCTCTTTGAAAAACGGGTCATCCGTCGAGCCCCTCTAACGCTTCAATAAATTTCAAATAAAGTTTTGTACGAAAACACCCAAACCAAATGTGTAGATACCAAATATTAGAAAAGTTCAAATTTTGTGTTGCGTTTCTTGCGTTATCAAAATATATTGGTGAAATAAACAAACTGTGTTTTAATTACAAATAAAGTAACTAAAAACATTCAAATTAGAAGACATTTTTATGTTGGGCCAAATGTTCTATGCAAAACAAAGACCTTTTTTGCGAGCTCTCATTTAAGGGCTCACACAACAAAGTTTTTGCACTAATTATCTGGGTTTATTCGAAAGACGCTTTAAGCTGAACTCTCGTTGTACCCCAATCCCCTTTTATGCATTTAGGAATTATATGTT
This sequence comes from Lordiphosa clarofinis, assembly GCA_018904275.1. Classification (NCBI taxonomy): domain Eukaryota; kingdom Metazoa; phylum Arthropoda; class Insecta; order Diptera; family Drosophilidae; genus Lordiphosa; species Lordiphosa clarofinis. The sequence continues at coordinate 1,050,945 of JAEIGQ010000098.1, forward strand.
GGCTTTTTTATATCCTTTGATCAGCACTTTATGTGGTAGCTGAAGCATACAAGAGAAATTCAAATTAATTATTTAAAAAAAAAATTATGCGGAACAGAAGGCATTAATGGGAATCGCCCAGCTCAGAGTTCTTGATAACTTTTTTAAATAATTGCAGATTAAATATGTAGCCCACTGGGGAAAAGAGTTTGCAATTTCGAACATATAAATACTCTTACAGTGGGTATATTGAAATTGTCCAGATGTTTGTAAAGCATCTTCGACCAAATAAAGTAAATATATTCTTGATCAGCATGGCGATCTGTTGATATATACATCTATATAACAAGTGAGAAAGTCGGTCAAGCCCGACTATAAAATACTCTGTACCCGGAGTAGAAGCTGAATGCAATGCTGGTGCTGCGCTCATCTCAAAGTTCTTCTCTCTCTTTTTCTCTCACTCTCTCTCTCGCTCTCTCTAAGATTGTGTGGTGTTAGTTGTGAATGGGTGGGAGGGGGTGGGGCGAGGGAGATGTACTTTTTTGCTCATAACTTGAGAACCGCTCATCCGATCTTTATCATTTCTTCGGCAAATCGATACATTTTGCTAATTATTAACTATTTCTAGAAGGTACGAATCGTCTATCTCAAAAACTGTAGGAGATATAACGTTTTTTCCGAATTGCGGGGGCGGGAGGGGGCGTGGCAAAAATTGAAAATAAACTTGATCTGCCTGCAGCTATAAGAAACATTTGTCCCATACATGTCAAACCTCTATCTCTTACCATCTCCGAGATCTGTTTGTTCATACGGACGGACGGACAGACGGACAGACAGACAGACGGACAGACGGACATGGCTATATCGACTCGGCTGTTGATGCTGATCAAGAATATATATACTTTATATGGTCGGAAATGATTCCTTCTCCCTTTTACATACTTTTGCACAAACTTAATATACTCTATGTACCTTCGGTACAGAGTATAATAAAGGTATATTTGTATGTTTGTTTGTTCTTTATAGATGTCTAAACCGTTGAAACGATCTTCTTAAAAAGTCTAATTAATGTGTTCAGAGACATATCTTAGCAGTCATTCAAGCCATAAACTTTAATTCTGGCCTGTATCTGACCAGTGTCAAACCGGTATCGAAACGGTTACAAACCGGTTAAATAGTGTGTTAGAGTCATACCTCAAAAGTTATTTAATCAATGAACGTAAAGGGTACTGTATACCTTCAGGTGTCATTTCTACCTTCATTATTTTTCGACCGATCAAAAATATCCTAGCTCACACCAGAATGGTTGGTATTAGAAGTAAATTAAAAACAAATTAAAAATCGGTCAACAGTTACTCTTTATATTTTTGCAACCATTTTTAAAAAAGTGGTTCCGAGATAATCGACAACTGTTTTCGGTGATATAAAAATTATTTTTGATTGATTTCAAACATGGACTTGATTCATTTGAGTGTTAGCTTTCATCGAAAAAAAAAATTATCAAAATCGGTTAAATAGTTCTGAAGAAATTTGGGTCAAAGTGAGTCAAGATACGATATTTTACATAATTAATAAAAGTTACATAGTTCTTTACTACTTTTTCCAACATTCTGAAAGTATAGGAATTCGGGTTAGGTAACACATATTTTGAGGTGATCCAAATACCCAGTTTTTGACGTCTTGAAATAAATGAAAGCTAGTTCGCAAAGCAATTAGCCCAGGAGCTACCCTGTAATGGCTACGTTTGGAGCGAGCAGCTCAAGTTTTTTCAACCAGAACGTTTAAGAGTTACTAGCTCTCCTAGTATTATTACTCAGTTTTCGTCGTCGGGTTTCTTTCAGCTACTGACAGTTTGAACAGTTATTGTATAGCTGTCTTTGTTTTTTTTTCTAAGAAATGTACTTCCACATTTTTAGCTGAGCTCTGCCACTGAATTCAAATATTTAAATGGGCCTTAAGTCTGATTTTTATGCTGACTTATCGTCCATATCAAATCTGAGTTATATTTTGGTGAGCACTACGATTAATTATATAATATACTAGCAAAAAACCCGTCGCGCTTCGCTGCGCCTTCAACAGTATGACACCCACTTCCCATCGACATACCACCCTCATCCCATCCACATCCCACCCACTTCCCAGTGGGCATCTCGGCGGTATTTCCAACATCGGAAAATAAAAACGCAAATGAATTCTCATTTTGACCTTACAAACCGAGTTTAAAGTCAATCGGGTGAAATATAGTATTTTTTATGCAGAATTTTCCGGGATTTTTCACGCATGGGGCGCATTTTCCGACATTGGAAAATCACATTTCAAATACTTTCGTATTCTAACCCTTACAAACCGAGTTTCAAGCCAATCGCATGAAAAATATTTTATTTCATGCAGATTTTCCGGGAATTTTCCGACCGTTGGGACAAATTTTCCAACATCGGAAAATCAAACAAACTGAGTTTCAAGCCAATCAGATGAAAAATAGTTTTTTGCATGCAGAATTTTCCGGCCATTTTCCTCGTTTGCGGATTTTCCGAAATCGGGAAAACACGTGTCCAATCATTTCGCTTACTATGCTTACAATCCAAGTTTCAAGTCAATCGGATGAAAAATTAAAATTTTCCCATACAAACTTTTCCGACTTTTCCGGGTGGAATTTTCCAATTTTTCTTTCTAAGTGCGCGCCTGCATAGCTAAGCGAAAGTCTATGCCAAATCTCAATTCTGTAGTATAAGCCGTTTAGGCTGTGGGTCACCAAGTCAGTCAGTCGGACCTACAGATTTCTAAGTATATGGCTTTATGTCATGTCACCAGTGAAAGTATGTTCCTTATAGGTATCTAAACCGCTGAAAAGATCTTCACGAAATGTTAATACCAATCAAGAAAGAGTCATAGGCTATATCACATGTTTAAGAACCGGTTCGAAAGTGGTTAAAAACGGATGAAAAGTAGATCAGAGTCATATCCCTGAAGGTAGGTAGGTTGGTTAAATGAAGTTGAACATTTTACTAGATCAGGACCAGAGTATCAAACCGGTTTCAAAACGGTTACAAACCGGTGATGTACTTTAAGTCTGGTTTCTACACACCAGATTTAAATTAACTTTACAAAAAAATCAATATTTTTATTTCACTTTGACATGAAAATAATATCTTTCTGATCCAAATTAATATCATTCACGTTAATTGATATTAAATAGTTTCAGAATGATACTAATATATCGATTGTAAATTTTTAGCATATCAATTCGACTTAAAATTTATATAAAAAAAAATCATTTTTTTTCTCTCAATGCAGGTTGGTTATATGAAGGGAGATGTTGTACTGAATCAGGAACGGTAGGATTCAAACCGCTTAAATAGTGGTTCAGAGCTTTACCTCACAAGTTGTTTCAGCTTTGCACCAACTGTTGGTTGGTAGTATGGAGTTTCGATTCATACCTTGCTTAATTTCATCTAACATTTCTAACAACAATAGAAAAATTTACGTTCCAACTGAGTTCATAAAAACATTCTTCAAATCGATTCTCATGATCAGCATAAAAATGGGTCTTTTTCGCTGTAAAATAGTCGTAGTAATGTTTTGATTTTATTTACATTGGTAACAAAATTAAAATTTCATAAAATCAAATAAAAAAGTCGGTCAAAGTCGGTATTTACAAAACTCTAGGAAATGTGTCGGGGAAAAATTAAAAATAATATCGATTCGCCTATATAGAAGAGTGCAGGTATAGAACTTCTTACCATCTTTAATATCAGTGCGTTTACGGACAGATGTACGGACGGTCAGACGGACAACGAATCGACGGTTGATGTTGTGGAAGAATAAATATACTTTATAGGGTAGAAGATGCCGATTTTGCCTTAAATACTCAAATTTTTATCTTAAAAATTTAATTGAAGTCTGAATCCCTAAGAAGCCGAATAAAATAGCAACAAATTTCGACAATCAAATCCCAGTGGAGCAAATATAATGGCTGTAAATTTTCGGTATTGGACTGTTAATGCTGAAATATATAATCAACCACAGCCCGCAGGTCCAGACTTTAAAAAAAATCGTTCGTGGATTTAGTATAAATTGTGCCTGGTCTCTGAAAGTTTGTCCAAAATGTTCACCGTAAAAATACAAATTCTTTGCTTAGTTTGGGCTACAAGTTGTATGGGACTTGCAGCAACCGAGCGGAAAGAAGGATATTTAAGCAGAATCAGAAAAGATTATTGTGAAGAATATAAAAAAATAAAGAGCAACTTGATAATTTATTGTGTTCAAGGCTTTGATGTGATAGAAAGTAACAGTTACGATTTGAAATTATCAAAAACAAGTGAATTAGAATTGACATGGAAGATAAAAGTCAACTTGGAGCTACTATTAAAACTGGAGAACAACCTATATAAATCACTACAAAAGATGACTATAAATGGAATGGAGCATGCCTTTGTCCCTAGCGTTCAATATCTTGAAGCTTTTGGAATAAGGAAAGTAGAATCATATGTGGATACGCTTTGGGACTCTCACGGTGGAACTGTAACAGTTAAAGAGAAAGAAGTTCATTTTGGAAATGGACCAACGGAAATCTCAATAAAATTTGATTTGAATAACAACACGCATTATATGTCAAATATTTTAAGTGTTTACCCATGGAACAAAATGACAAACTTGAATACAATTATGTTTATAGGGCCTTATGGCGGCTATTTTCCTACAATATCAATTCCTACTGAACTACTTCAGCATCAAATTAAGTTAACTGATCTGGCTTTCTACAACTTAATAATTGAAAACCTAAATGCCTCAAACTTTGAAAACTCGAAAAATTTAAAAGAATTGAGTTTTTATAACACTATTGTTGAGGATGAAACATTTTTAAGGTAGGTTGTTTAAATTTCAAATGTGGTTTGTATGCTTTAATCATCCTAAACTTGTTTCATTGCAGTTCACCTACCCTTCAAAGTAATTTGAAGCGAATTGGTCTTGAAATCGGAAAGATAGTGGATCTGGAAGTTCTTCGGAAATACACTAAGCTTGAGATAGTATATGTTCCAACTGAAAGTTACATTCCCTGCGACAAACTGACAGCTTTTTTGTGCTATTTCAAAAGGGCAAATCGACATTTACAATACCCCGAGGGTTGTAAGTTTACTCTGGGTAAAGAAGGCAGGCGTTGTCCTAAATACTGCACTTGTTTTTTGCACTATATCTACACTTTGTTTATTAACTGCACCGGGCAAGGATTAACGGATGTTCCAGAGCTGCCTACACCAATCATGGGCGATTCAGCTCTTCTGTTTGGAAACAACAATCTCAGCGTTTTACCCCGTCAAAACTCTTCAGGAGGATTCAAGAATCTTAAGAAACTTCATATGTCTAATAATAACCTCACTACGCTGAACATTGATCTGCTGCCACCTGGACTAACCTATTTGGATATCAGTAACGACTTTGAAACTCCCAATCAGATTATAGAAAGATCTCTGTCGAATTACTTTAATGTTATGAAATCTAGAAATTCCTGGATTACTTGCTGTCAACACTCTCATTTATTAGTTAATCTTAGCACGTTAGTTATGGGTAAAAATCAAAGCATATATCATAAGGAACCCTGTCCTGAGAGCTGTCATTGTTGTTTCAATCAAACTACTGAGGAATTTATAATCGATTGCCAAAATAGGCACCCAAAAAACATTTCAAATAATTTACCCGAAAACTCAGTACTTCTTCTTAACAATAATCAACTTGAGAATATCCCAAAATTGCTAAATTCTTCACTACATAAGCTGCATTTAAATAATAATATACTTAAGCACCTAAGCATTGATCAGCTGCCGCCCAATATCACCTACTTGGACTTAAGGAACAATAGATTCGAGACCCTAGATGAAAGTTTAATGCAGTTTCTTTTAGAACGTTTTCGAACCAGAGTAGGGATGCTTCAACTATCAGGCAATCCATGGAAATGTGATTGTAAGTCAAAGTTATTCTCCAACTTTCTAAAAATCCATGAACCCAAGGGCTATAACGAGGCTCTCAATCGTGATGGGGTGGATTGTCCAGAAAAATGCGTTTGCTGTCTAGATTATGATTCAAAGCAATTGACAGTCAACTGCACTAACCAAAGACTTACTAAAATACCCAAACTACCAATTCCAAAGAACTTCAGAGTCTCTCTGTTATTTGCAAACAATTATTTAGACAGTCTACCCCTTGACCCTTTACCAGGCTATACAAATCTCCACGAACTGCATTTAGCCAACAATCATTTGATCACAATTGAGCTTCTTCCCTATAATATTACATATTTAGATATTAGAAATAATACCTTGAGTTCTCTTCCAGAAACCATAACCGACTTCCTTATCAAAAGGGACTCGAATATTAAGCTTTGGATTTCTGAGAATCCTTGGACTTGCGATTGCAATGAAAAACATTTTCTTACTTTAAAAAAAAAACTGTTTGCCAGCATTTCAGATTTAAATTCTACCAAGTGCAGAGATCTGTCTTTGCTCTACTCAATTCAGGATACGGACGTGTGTCTTCCTCAGTATGTGTTCATATTCGTTACGATTATAATAGTTTTCGTTCTGTTTTTTGTCCTTTTTAAAATTCTACAATGCTATAAAATGTCCATCTTAAGGTGGCTCTATGAAAAGAACATGTTTTTGTTCTTTTCCGCTCGACCTGACCTGGACAGCCACAAAAGGTTTGATGGCTTTCTGGCCTACACCCATAAAGATTCGGAACTAGTTGGAGAGTATATAGACAAATTGGAAAATGGTCCACATAACTTTCGAATTTGCTTCTATGAACGTGATTGGCTTCTTGGAGTGTCGATATCCGACTGCATTTTTCAGTCCATCGAGGACTCCAGGCGAGTCATCATTCTGATGACCATGAACTTCATAACTTCCAGTTGGGGTCGTTTGGAGTTACGTAAGGCCATGCATGAGGCCTCCAAAGATAGGTTCAAACGGTTGATCATTGTAGTCTATCCGGAGGTGGAAAATTTCGATGGATTGGATTCAGAGTTGAAGAATTATATGATTTTGAACACATATCTGAAACGGGACGATCCCAACTTTTGGAAAAAACTGATCTATGCAATGCCACACGATAGACTAGGGAACGAAGTAGCTGCAGATAATGGGGGGGAGCTGATTGAGTGAATGAGTTGTGATTAGGAAATCGATCATTTTAAAAATTAAAATTTATTATTATTAAATAGTAACATGTTAACAGTTTGGGTTTTTGGGTTAAAATGTTAAGGAATTATTAAGGTTTTCGTTAGCTCTAATAACGACTCTGGCTACAATTGGCTGTGAATTGGGGCATAGCTGGCCGGACGGGCAAATTAAATTCCCCCATCGTGTCGGAGTCGTTATTAGATTATTTTGTAATTTTGTTAGGGTTTCTTTGTTAGACTTTTTAATTAATAAGCCTTTTTTATAACTTTTGCATAATTTGGCTAAAAGCCTTTTAAATAAATATTTCTTAATAATTTTTTATGTGAAACATCTTTAATTTCGGTACGGAAAATTTTAGGAGTCAAATTTGATTTCAGCGTCACGTGACGCTGACGGCTAAAATATGTATTTGTGATGTTGTTTTGTGGAGTGTGCCAGCACGCACAAAAAGGGCAAAGAAAAGGTGGAGAAGGGGATTTGAAGGATAGAAAGAGGGAATGAAAAAGGTGATAAAAGAGGGGGGAAAGAGGGGAGAAGAAGGGGGAAAGAGAGAAGAAGGAAAAAGACGATAAAAGGGGAGATAAAAGAGGCTGGAAACAGGTGATGAAAGAAGAAAAAAGAGGTGGATTAGAGACTAAACAGTGACTAAACTGTGACTTAAGCGTAATTTACTTGTGACTTGCAAGAGGTGACAAAAAATAGTGCAAAAAGGTGATAAAAGAGATGGAAAAGCAAGGGAGAGAGTAACTAAACAGTAACTAAAGAGCAACTAAACAGTGACTAAAGAGTGATTAACTACACAGAAAAAAAAACGTTGAGATATTTTCAATCTTTTAAATCTTGGAGTAAGCCCGGCACGAGCTTGAAATTCAATCTTGATTTCCAGGATATTCTACACAATTCAATCTTTTTAGGATTGGTCCGTTCTTTTCGAGCTTGTATCATTCCAAATGTGCTTACTACAATCCCTTTCGAGATCACATGCCCATAAATTAGAGAGCGAGAGCGAAGAAATATAAGTAGCCTTTTAGACACGCTGAAACAACCAATGGGTATGGTGGTGTGCGATGAGATCCCGTTCCATTCCTGTTCAGTGCGAATGGTCTTGTGTTCGAATCCTAGTGGAGCCAAAAATTTTTACATTTATTTCTTTTTTTTTCTTTTTTATTCTTTGTTTTTCAGAAGTCTTAAATTAATCAAAGCTGGTGTTGGTGGTCTTTGAAGTGTATGAGAATGTCCTATGGCTAATGGCATGGCGGCGGAGGAGAGGAAGAATAGTTATCTTTCCTGAGATCAAATCAATACTGCATATCGAGCTTAAGTTAACCTAGAATAGGCATAAAATGATCCAGCTTCGGGATTAAATTGTGCTCGAATTTTTTGTACAATTCAATATTTTATAGGATTACCCCGGGATATATGTAATCCTTCTTAGGATTAAAAAAGTCGGATCAACTCAATCTTTTTTCAGATCGGGTCAAGCATATCCAGGATTACGTTGTTTTCATTACCGCTTAGGATTGATTTGATCCCATATGGATTGATTTTTGATGTGAAACATCTTTAATTTCGGTACGGACGATTTTAGTAGGAGTAAAATTTGATTTCAGTGTCACGTGACGCTGACGGACGATTTTAGTAGGAGTAAAATTTGATTTGTGCGTCACGTGACTCTGACGCCAACCATATTATGTTGCTGTCTTTGCTTTGTGCAGTGGCTCGGCACACGCACACACACGCAAGATGGTTGGAGTAAAAACTGATTTGAGCGTCACGTGAGACTGAAGCCAACCATTGTTGCTGTGTTTGCTTTATGCAGTGGCTCGGCACACCCACACAAGACGGGTGGTAGAGTGATAGCAGGGGGGTGATTGGTGAGGGGGGGCGGAGAGAGATGCAGAGAAGAGTTTAAGATCACACACCCACTCCCAACATTTCATTTACAGTTCTTTGAGTTTAGCTCAGCCCAAAAAATCAAAACAGAGAAAACTACCACAACAACAACGAGAGAGCGTACTCCCACAACTTTTGCTGTAAACGCGAGAGGGAGAGTGAGTGCTACTAAGTACTGAAAAGACAGGGCACTGAGAGCAGCATCAAACCATTTTAGTAGAAGTAAAATTTGGTTTCTGCGTCGCGTGACGCTGACGTCAATCATTTTTTGTGTTGTTTTGATTTGTGCAGCAAACAAACACACAAGAGGATGGGCCAAGGGGGGAAGTGAATAGGTAGGAAAGATGCTGAAGAGGGGCAACTGGGTGGGTTCTGGAAAAGATCTGGGTATGATCTTGGTGCGATCTTCTGGTATGTGGGAGAGATTTGGGTGGAGTCTTATCTGGGCGCGATCTGGGAGGGATCTAGGAGCGATATGGGTTGGATCTGTGTGGGATCTAGATGAGGATCTGGGTGGGAGCTGGGCGAGATCTGGCTGAGTTCTGGGTGGGATCTGGGATGGATCAGGATGGGATCTGAATGAGATGTGGGTGGGATCTGGAACGGATCTGGGCAAGATCTGGGTGGGATCTGGAAGGGATCTGGGTGGGATATGGATGGAATCTGAAGGGATCTGGTTGAGATCTGGGTGGGATCTGGGTGGAATCTAGATGGGATCTGGGTGGTATCTGTTAGGGATCTGGGCGAGATCTGGGTGGGATCTGGGTTGTATCTGGGTAGGATCGGGGTGAGATCTGGGTAGGATCTGGGTGGAATGTGGGCGGGATCTGGGTGAGATCCGAGTGGTATCTGGGTGGGATGTGGATCTGGGCGAGATCTGGATGGAATCTGGGTGGGATCTGGAAAAGATCTGGGTGGGATCTGGAAGGGATCAGGGTCGGATCTGGTGGTATCTTGGGGGTGAAACATCATCATTTATATTTCGATCAGCGCATTAAACTTCCTGAAAAAATTAAAGAACTCTGCAACAGGTGATTCTGTTTTTAGTATTTCTACTCCCCGTTATTTGTCTTCTTTCGAAAGAGTGTCCTTGCTGAATTATATACTATTGACAGAGCTTGTGATTTGAAAATAACCTATTAAACTTATCATCAGGTTTCACATCAAAGACTCGTGAGTGCTAGCGACACTCACATCTTTTTTTTTTTTTTTTTGAGTGTAGTGACTTGCAAGAGGTGACAAAAGAGGGTGGACAGAAGGGGAAAGAGGTGGAATGAAATGAATCATTGACTAAACAGAGACTAAAGAGTGATTAACTAGTGACTTGTAAGAGTTGATAAAAGAGGGTGGAAAAGGGTGATGAAAGAGGGGGATCCGTGTCTAAACAGTGATTAAAGAGTGACTAAAGAGTGATGAACTAGTGACTTGGAAGAGGTGATAACAGTTGTGGATAAAAGTAATGAAACAGTGGGTAAAGAAGGAAAAAGAGGTGGATTAGTGACTGAAGATTGACTAAAAAGTGGCCAAACGGTTTTTTTTTTAAAGAGTAAAATATATGTTTTATTCGCAATTAGTTACCTTAGATTAAATTGTTTACAATTTACTATTACTTCCTAAAATAACTTATATTGTAGTTTATAATAATTTCGATTTTCTAATGCTATTTGTATGCTAAGTTTTCTGTGTGTGTGGAGTAAGGATTTTAACTTTTAGATTTTTAGCGTGTTACCTAGTATGTTATGCTGTGGTTGTATTTAATAAGTATGTAGTAATTAATTTGTGTTTTGAACTTGATATATGTATATGATATGTACCATTGTACCTATAGATGCAGGTGGGTGATGTGTCGTGGCAGGTAAGTGCTTAATTGTAAAGGTATGTGTTAGTGTATTTACAGGTGGGTGAAAAAGTAAAGTGGGTATTTACAAGTGTGTACAATAAAGTAGGTGGAATAGCTAGGTAAGTACTGGGTAGTGGTTCTAAAAAAAGCATCAAATCGGGTGAGCATTGTGGTCTTTTTGCAGCTATATTCTTCTGTTGGTCAAATCAGTTGGGTGGATCGTTTGGAGCCTTCTTCTGGCCCTGATCCCGTTGATCTTTCGCCTTCTAAGTAGTCTTCGAGCCAGATTGTTTGGGTGACATGCTACCTTATCGAGGTAACGCGCTGCCTGTTTGTTTAAAGTGTCTCCAACCATAGGGACCCCACAATCACGTTCAATATCCCGAGTGCGTATGTACCACTCAGCACCTGTGATTCGTCTGAGGATTTTGGCTTGGAAGACAAGAATTCTGTTCAGGTGAGTTTTTGCCGCAATGGGCGCCAGGATAACCTTATAAATAAGGACCTTGTTCTTGAGCGATAGCTTGTTGTCAACGTTAAGGAGCCAGCCCATTTTAATCGCCTTGGTTCGGAGTTTTGCCGCTACCTCAGAAGTATGCTGCTTAAACGTCAGCCGCTTGTCTAAAGTCACGCCTAGGTATTTGTGTCCCGCGTAGTGTGGAAGGACTTCTCCGTGAAGGTATACTCCGGGGCTAATATCACTTCTTAGCGTGTGGGTGACGCAGACGCACTTTTCTGGTTTGATAGAAATGTTCCAACGGCACGCCCAGTTCTCAAACTTCTTGAGGTACTCTTGTAGAGTGTCGGTTGCCGTGTAGATGCACTCGTCTCTTGCCATTATTGCTGTGTCATCAGCGAAGGTGGCGATTAGCAGGTCCTTTGGGTCTGCGATTGGTACGTTGTGAGCTGTGAGCATGTCCGACGTGAACAGGCTATATAAGGTTGGCCCTAGCACGCTGCCTTGGTGAACTCCTGCTTTAATAAGGCTCTTCTGGGATGCAAGGCCATCCTGGACCACTCTGAACGTCCTGTCAGAGAGGAATGATTTAACCATTAGGAAGCGTTGTGGGTTGAGTATTCCCTTTATTTTGGCAAGCAAGCCAAAGTGCCAGAAAGCCTGTTGGATGTCCAAGTACGCTGCCACAACGTACTCCTTGGCGTGGAATCCTTCCAGGACGAAGGTAACCACTCTGCGTAGTTGTTCAGGTGTAACATGCTTGAGGCGAAAACCAAACTGGAATTTCGGTATTTTACGTTTTACTGCAGGAGTATCAAGGAGTTAGTACCAGATTTCCACGTGTTGTGTGCGAGTGGGGTGGATTTTCTGGGGCAGTGTTGCTTGCGGCATTTTTGATCTTGCTCAAGAAGATTTCAATGGCATCGTCTACATTCTGAGTTGAAAGGATCTCCATATTTAGGTAAAGGGATTCGCTCAACTCGTCCTGGAACCTTTTTAGGTCTGATCCTGGGAGGATAACCCTGTGTTTGGACGATAAATAGTGACTTGCATCAGGTTTCACATCAAAGCCTCAAGAGTGTTATCGACACTCACACCTTTTTTTAATTAAATTTTTATTGTGTAATCGTTTATCTATACTTATAAATCAGTAGGCCCGACTGACTGACAGACTTACATATCAAACAAGATTTGGCATAGACCACTAAGAAAGAAAATTTTGAAAATTTTTCCGGGAAGTGGGTGAAATCGCCATAAAAAAAAAGTTCGTAAGGGGCAAATAAATGAGCTGTGCTAAGCTGTTTTGCTAAGAGCACGAATAAGAGTGAGAGAGGGAATGACTCATACTCACGTTCGCAAATGCTGTTTTTATTGTATGCTGTCAAATAAGTGCGAGTGAGAAGTGTGCTGGAGCATAGATTTAATCATTTAGATACTAATATATTTGAATTGCATATATTTAATCATTAGATACTAAGATAGTTGAAATTGTACATGAAGTTTGTCAAAGCATTAGAATACGTAGATAACAACGAAAAAGGGCATAACTAAATTAAGAGAGGCTTGCAGCATCTCTTTAAACATCTGAAATTATCTTGCCCGCTCTTATCTGATCCTCTCTTATCGTTGTGCTTGGCGCTCGCCATGTAACGCAAGCGACCACAAAGCGACAACAAAACGTTTGCTTAGGCCACTCCTGTGGTCACTTATTGTTCTTAGTTTTAGTTGCGATTGATTGCTGGCAGCAGCCAGACAAATAAACCTTGTTGTGAAACGAAGAAGTGAAGAATAGTATTTTTTGTGGAAACCAGCAGCCAGCAGGACAACTGTATCGCCGTTCGACCTAGTTTTTTGTGGAAATCTGGAAATAACATTTCGTGAAAATCCTCACGGAATTTTCATTGGCGCCCGAGCAGGGACTTCGATACAGTTTTGTGGAAAATCCAGACAATTGCTTGTGACAGTGCATCTTGGCTTGTATCGGCACTAACAAGAATTGCTGGATTAATTCTCTCGCTGGCTTACTGGTGAATTTGAAGTGGATCTTTACTAACGCTTGGCTCTGGAATCATAAGGAAAGTTTGGAAGAAACCCTAATGAGATCACAGGTATTTAGTGCCAAAAATTGAATTGTGTTAAAAATCCACAGTTTGTGTGTGCGTTCGTTTGTGCAACCTGCTAAGCGCAGAGATTTCAATTTTTGGCACTCAGTTTATTTGCATGCTACATAAAAATAAAAATCAAAGTGTACCGCCCCCCAAATAATTGAATAAAAATTATATACACAAATTGTGCTTAACTCTGCTGTTTTAATTGGTCAATTTACCGCTGTCTTGCGTAGCGAGGTTTCACTGTCCTAAACGAAAGCAAAATCGGTTTACCGTTGGTTGGATACCGTTCATTCTCGTCATCTTTGGGTGTCCACTGAGGGTTGAAACATTAACTGTTTTCGCTATTTGAGAGAGAATTGTGTTTGAGCTTATGCACTGGCTGTTGCTAAGCTGAGTTTGGGCGAGTGCATTAACCCCAGTTTTTATTTCCCTTTTCTTTGCGCGCGCTTTGCTTTGACTTGGAGATAGCATCTGTTGCGACATATAAAGGGCTACATTTGGTTAATTTAATATTGGAAAATTATGGCTGGGGAAGATGTACCACCAATCAAGGAGTCGAAGTCCAGTGCAAAGCTAGTCTCAGTATTGCAAAAATTCGACAAGGTGTTTAGCGATATAAAACGCTTGAAAACTGGGTTTGAAGAAAAAACCATTTCGTTTGATCTTATTCAGCTAAAATGTCGACTGGAGTTGCTCGAAGGGTATATTAGTAAACTCATGGATCTACAGGCGGATATTGATAATTTGAACCCCAGTAACGAGTCTAGAGCAAATGTGGAGGATGTTTGCATCTCAGCAAAGGCTTTGTTTTTATCTGCCATTAATAAACTAGAGCGTCCAAATCAAGCCGATGTAACTCTTTCCTCTTCGTTTATACAACATCATACGTCACAGTTACCAAAAATGCGCCTTCCTAAGTTTAGTGGCAAGCACGCGGAATTTCAAAATTTTATTTCTCTTTTCGAAAGCTTAGTTCACAATGACTCATCTTTAACAAATGTTGAAAAGTTCAATCATTTGATCTCCTGCTTGTCCGATGAAGCACTGGGAACTGTAAAAGCATTTCAAATCACAGATTCCAATTATGAAAAGGCCCTTCTAAGTTTAAAGTCTGTCTATGATAACAAATGCCTCATTTTCTTTGATACTATTTCTCAGTTGTTTGAAATTCCTCACATGCCGAAACCCTCAGCCTCAAGTCTTAGAGGGATTATTGACAATATTTCGGCTTTATACTCGTCGTTGCTGACACAGGGAAATGATACAAACATTGCTAATGCAATATTGATCCATTTAGCAATGTCAAAAGTAGATCACACAACCAAGTCTCGCTTTGAAGAGCAACTTGATTATGATAAGTTGCCATCTTGGGCGGATTGTGCAGCCACTTTGAATCGGCGCTATCAGCATTTAGCGGCTGAAGAGTCCACTAAAAGCAAATCCAAACCCAAACAGGAATTTACCAAAAGCCACACTAGAGCTTCGTTTTCTTGTTCTAAAAGTGAACAAAAGTGTGATCCTAAATGTACCTACTGTTCATGTGCGGATCATAGTATTGTGAATTGTCAATCATTTAGCGCTCTTCCTGTTGCTCAGCGGTTTGACTTTGTAAAACAGCAGCGCTTGTGTATCAACTGTTTGAAGCCAGGACATACTGTGGCAAAATGTAAGGGAACGAAATGTCGAGTGTGTTCAAAACCTCATCATACTCTGCTACACAGATATGATGTGGAAAGGCCTCAAACTACTGATCCTGCTTTACAACAACAGGCTTATGTAAGTCATGTGTTAAGTATGGATCATGTAATCTTGGCTACTGCTGTTGTTAAGCTAAAGGATAGATTTGGTCAACTTCAACCTGCACGTGCAATTTTAGACTCTGGCTCTCAAATCAATTTTATATCAGAGGAATTGGCACAACGTCTTCGTCTAAGTCGTAAAAATGCTTCACTCAACATTGTAACGGTTGGAGAAAATACAGCTGCCATTAAACAACAGGTGCATACTTCGGTTCACTCTAGAACCAATGACCACACATTTACCACAGATTTTTGGGTTTTAGATTCGATTTCAAAATATCAACCAGACCAGATAGTTCACTCTTCGCAGTGGAATATACCAGCTAACATTGAACTTGCCGACCCTATGTTTTATAAGCCTGCTAAGGTGGATCTGCTCTTGGGAGCTGAAAAGTTCTTTGAATTGTTATGTGTCGGCCAAATAAAGCTCAGTCCGAGACACCCAACAATACAGAAAACTTTGCTGGGCTGGATAGTTTCCGGAAAATACTCTCAGGGCACATCACCTGAAGTCTTAGCATGCAATGTTTCGATTGATAGCGACAAGAGTTCTCTCGACAATCTGGTTCAACGATTCTGGGAATTGGAACAAATTCCAGAGAAGTCGAAGGCTGTATATTCAGCTGAACAGTTAGAATGTGAACGCATCTTCAAGCAAACAGTACGAAGGGTGGAGTCTGGGAGATTTGAAGTCAAGTTGCCGTTCAAAATAAATTCAAAGGTACTAGGGCTGTCCTTTGAGACAGCAAAACGTCGATTTTTGGCATTGGAGAGGCGATTGTCGAAAGATGACATAATGCGAAAAATGTATAACGATTTTATGCAAGAATATCGAGACCTCGGCCATATGGCATTGGTATCTTCTATTCCTCGAGGACTGCATTATTACATTCCACATCAGTGCGTCCTTCGTCCTGATAGTAGCACCACCCAGTTGCGGGTAGTTTTTGATGCGTCAAGTAAGACATCAACTTCAATATCTCTGAATGAAACTTTAATGGTGGGCCCTACTATTCAGAGGGAACTTTATTCGATCCTCGCAAAATTTCGGTTGCATAAATATGCTCTAACAGCCGACATTTCTAAAATGTATCGGCAGGTAAACGTCGCTGAAGAGGATCGCAATTTTCAGTTAATTGTTTGGAGAAAGGGTCCGACTGAAGAGTTGCAGACATATCGTTTAAATACCGTAACGTACGGAACCGCTTCTGCTCCTTATTTGGCTATTCGTTGTCTCGTAGAACTGGCAGAGATATATTCGAAATCTCACCCTGTTGCATTGCAGGTCATAAAGAGCAGTTTTTATGTAGATGACATGCTTACTGGAGCAAATTCGTTAGAAGAGCTTGAAGTCATTCGTGCACAGGTGAATGAAGTGTTAGAGCATGGCGGTTTTAAGTTAGCCAAATGGGCAACAAATCACTCAGGGCTATTAACATATAGCTGCGAGGAGAAGCTCTTGCAATTTGACCCTTCAGCGTCTGTAAAAACACTCGGAATGAGGTGGAGTCCGAAAAACGACGAGTTTAAATATTCCCTTGACAATTCATTAGATCTGTTGAAGCCTACTAAGCGCAATATACTTTCAGTTGCGTCTCGATTATTTGATCCCTTAGGCTTGTTGTGTCCTTTAATTACAAAGGCAAAGATTTTGCTACAGGAATTGTGGCGCAATAAGCTAGATTGGGATGAAGCTATTCCCATCCATCTACACACAAGCTGGGTCAACTTCAAGCAAAATTTAACTGAATTGCACAAAATATCTATTCCTCGATGTATGTTCCAATCCACGTTAAAAAATGTCCAAATTCATGGTTTTGCAGATGCATCTAGTCACGCGTATGGTTGCTGCATATACGTGCGCACGAACGATAATGGGAATATAGTGTGTAGGCTCTTCACAGCAAAAGCTCGAGTAGCTCCACTCAGCACAAAATCGATCCCAAGACTGGAATTATGTGCGGTCCATCTGTTAGCGACACTTTGGTATTAAATCGCGTCTTTATTTGAAGGAGTTAAAATTGACAGCGTACATTTTTGGTCGGATTCGCAAGTCACTCTTTATTGGTTAGAAAGAGACCCCAGTTCTTTAGCAACATTCGTCGCCAACAGAGTGGCAGAAGTTCAGGAGTTGACCAGTCAAGTTGTATGGCGGCATGTACCATCGGAGTCAAATCCGGCAGATTTGGTTTCTCGTGGCACAAATGTAGATGACCTCATTTGCCCACTTTGGTTCAATGGTCCTGATTTTTTGTTAAAAGAGTCTACTGAGTGGCCAAGTCTGCACCAGTTTGAGATAACTCCCGAGTTGAAGGGATCTGAAAATAAGAAAACTGTAGCAGTACATTCTCTTACTATGGAAACACCTAACTGCATCATGGTCTTAATCGAAAGGTGTTCATCGTTTACAAGGCTCTTGCGAATTGTAGCATACGTAAATAGATTTATTCAAGCTAAGAATCGAAGCTTCGAACCTGGTTTTTCTGCAAAGGAGCTGCGCATGGCGTTCTTACGAGTGGTGCAGACTGTTCAAATGGTAGAATTCGGCCGCGAATTCATTCAATTAGAAAAGGGTGAATGTTTGGCTCCTCATCTTCAAAGTCTGAACCCATTCTTACACGAGACTGCTGAAGATGGAGTCAAGGGTCGTGTTATTCGTGTGGGTGGAAGGTTGCTTAATGCGCCTATTCCATATGATGCAAAATTTCCCCTCTTGCTGTCTCGAAATTCGCATTTTGTCGAGTTGTTCTTGCGTGACCTTCACCTTAAAAATTATCATGCTGGCATCAAGGTGATGGTTTCTCTTCTCAGGCAACAGATATGGCTTATCAATGCTCGAGAGGCATGCAAAAAGATTGTCAAAGGCTGTGTACACTGCTACAGATATAAGCCAAAACTTTTGGGTCAGATAATGGGTAACTTACCAGCCGATCGACTTCGAGAAATGCGTCCATTTTTAGTGTGTGGAGTGGATTTTTGTGGGCCATTTTATGTTAGTTTAAGGATTCGTGGCAGACCCCCCATTAAAACATATGTCGCTGTGTTTGTCTGTTTTGCGTCCAAGGCGGTTCACCTTGAATTAGTAGAAGACCTTTCAACTGATAGCTTCTTATCTATTTTTAAAAGGTTCGTCGGGAGACGAGGTCTCCCTCAGAAGATCTTCAGCGACAACGCCACGAATTTCGTGGGAGCAGCGAACGTGCTTCGAGAACTGCAAGAGGCGTACGAGGCGCAGAAGCATCAACTGCAGGCATACGCAGCGGAGCAAGGAGTCGAGTGGATATTCATTCCA
Organism: Lordiphosa clarofinis; assembly: GCA_018904275.1. Classification (NCBI taxonomy): domain Eukaryota; kingdom Metazoa; phylum Arthropoda; class Insecta; order Diptera; family Drosophilidae; genus Lordiphosa; species Lordiphosa clarofinis. The sequence continues at coordinate 1,069,491 of JAEIGQ010000098.1, forward strand.
CCGAGAGCGCCCCATTTCGGAGGACTGTGGGAGGCCGCCGTGAAGGCAGCCAAGAATCGTTTGGTGCGAGGAGTCGGCAACGCCAAACTGACGCACGACGAGTTGGCAACTCATCTCGTCGAGGTAGAGGCGCTGCTCAACTCGCGTCCTTTGGTGTCCCCAGGCAACGACCCCAACGACGGGGAAGCGCTGACCCCCGGCCACCTATTGATAGGGCAGCCTCTTCGTTCGCTGCCGCACGAATCCGCGCTAGGAGGAGCCAACAGCAAGGGGAGCTTCGCGTACTTGAAGCGGTCGCGCATGCTGTTGGAACTCAAGCAGCAGTTTTGGCTGACCTGGTCCAGGGACTACCTGGTCAGCTTGCAGCAACGCGCTCAATGGTCCCAGAACGCTCCCAATCTAGAGGTTGGCAGTCTCGTCCTCATCCACGAGGACAATATACCGCCTCAAAAATGGATTACGGGCCGCGTGGTCGCAACAATCGCCGGAACTGACGGAAGAGTGCGCGTGGCTGAAGTTCGCACATCTTCTGGAGTGCTCAAACGGCCAATCCATAAATTAGCCGTTCTACCAGTGGTTGAAGCCCCATAGAGCTTAAACGGGGCCGGAATGTTGGAGCATAGATTTAATCATTTAGATACTAATATATTTGAATTGCATATATTTAATCATTAGATACTAAGATAGTTGAAATTGTACATGAAGTTTGTCAAAGCATTAGAATACGTAGATAACAACGAAAAAGGGCATAACTAAATTAAGAGAGGCTTGCAGCATCTCTTTAAACATCTGAAATTATCTTGCCCGCTCTTATCTGATCCTCTCTTATCGTTGTGCTTGGCGCTCGCCATGTAACGCAAGCGACCACAAAGCGACAACAAAACGTTTGCTTAGGCCACTCCTGTGGTCACTTATTGTTCTTAGTTTTAGTTGCGATTGATTGCTGGCAGCAGCCAGACAAATAAACCTTGTTGTGAAACGAAGAAGTGAAGAATAGTATTTTTTGTGGAAACCAGCAGCCAGCAGGACAACTGTATCGCCGTTCGACTTAGTTTTTTGTGGAAATCTGGAAATAACATTTCGTGAAAATCCTCACGGAATTTTCAAAGTGAAAGCTTTAAAAAGATTTTGTTGAAAGGTTGAAATCGTTAGGCTGTGAGTAGAGAGCCCAAAAAAAGTAGAAGAGCTTTGGAAGAGGGTGGCGGGCGAGGGAAATGGTGGGGAAGGGGAATGGTGGGGAACAAGGGAGAAAACCAAGCTAAGTTGATTTATAATTGTTATTACTTCGTAATTATTGGTTCAACAAAACGTGACTTATTTAAGTCAAAGTTTTATCAAAAAATATTGTCTCTAAAATTTTTGGGAAATGCTTATAAATCTATTCGTTCCCAATTATGGACAAGCAGTGCTGATGCTACTGTAAAATTCCCAATCTTTAGAAATGTCGCTACACCCGAAATTCACATTCAGTTATCGTGAAATTTTCGAACGCCTGGATTAAGTCCTTTTGATTAAGTCCTTTAAAACTGTCCTTTATGGCCACTGCATTTACCCCGCAAAATATTGAAATGTTTTTACCAGCAGTAAATTCGAAACAATCTACAAAACAGAGCAAGACAATTTATACAATTTCTTAAAATCATGAACGCGGACAAATTTGCGCCAGAGATATTTATCTGAAAAGTCGGATTACCCAATTTCTTTTTACACATTTGAACTTAACTTAAGATAAAAAAAAAACTTAGAGAAGTTTGGAATGCCTAACTCGAAAATTGAACATTTAAAGCAGAGATGGGCATGCACACATACCGTCACACTTTTCACACGCAAATATAAATAGCTGTCAATGCTTATAGCGTACGTGTGATTTTTGCAGTCGGCCGCGGCAGAGTCCTAATGCACACGCTGCTTGGTGTGTGCATTGGAACGTCGCGACGCGCCCATCTCTGATTTAAAGCCATTTTCGAACTCAGAATAATTTATTCGAACTAGGTCAAAATAATCGACAGATCTGTTCTTTTCGTATAAACGTTTGTACATCGAACTCTTTGTTAATAAAGCTAAGGTTCCACATGCAAACAAAATTAGAACACATTGTGCAAACAAAGTTTGCCTTGAACTGTAAATGTAGCAAAGCGAATAATTTCTCTTAAAAAATATGTGCAAAATTTTCCCCTCCGCAAATACTTTTTGGTTCAAAATTGATTAAATATTTCTCTGCCCAAAAAAATTCAAGGCTGATTTGTTTGAGCAAATAATATAATATTTTTGAAAAAACACAATGGAGAATACCCCCTAATATTAGCAAAAAACTATATGGTAATTTAAAACAAAACCATTTTTTCATATTCGCATATAACAAAAGTAATCATTTTTTTTACCAATTTAACACACAAAAAAGTTTTTCCACTAATTATCTGGGCTTGTTCAGAAGACGCATTAAGATAAACTCCCGAAGTACCCCAATCCCCTTTTATTTGTTGGGTGTTTTATATCTTTAATTAGCACTTTATGTGGTAGCTGAAACATACAAGAGAAACTCAAATTAATTATTTTATAAATAGTTGTTATATAGTTTAGAACAAAACTTAATGAATTTTTTGTTTAATTGTTTGATAAGAAATTATTTGGAACAGAAGGCATGAATGGGAATCGCCCAGCTCAGAATTCTTGATAAGTTTTTAAAATAAGTGCAGATTTAATATGTAGTCCACTGGGATAAGAGTTCACAATTCAGAACGTATAATACCCTTACAGTGGGTAAACTGAATTTGTCCAGATGTTTGTAAACCATCTCCGACCACATAAAGTATATATGTTCTTGATCAGCATAGCGATCTGTTAATCTATACATCTATCTAAGCCGTTGAAACGATCTTCACGAAATGTTCATTCCGATCAAGAAAGAGTCATAGGCTATATAACAAGTCAGTGAACCGGTTCGAAAGCGGTTAAAAAGACTAATAAATGTGTTCAGAGTCATATTTTAGCAGTCATTCATTTAAATCTGGCCTGTAGCTGACCAGTATCGAATCGGTATCGAATCGGTTACGAACCGGTTAAATAGTGTGCTAGTGTCATACCTCAAAAGTTATTCAAGAAATTGACTTAAAAGGTACTGTATTCCTTCAGGTGTCATTTTTGAAAGTTTTACAAAAAATTAAATTAGACAAAAACTGTACGTGATATAAACAAGCGGGTTGTTTTATTCGATAGATAATAGGTTGAATTAAATTAAGAAAATTGTTGTTCTTGTTCTGGCGGTTGTTGTTGTATTCCTGTTCAAAGTTAACCAAAAATTTTAAATTTTAGGCAATGGCAAAAGATTTTTGATAACCGATCTGAAGGTAAAACTAAAAACGAGGGTTTGTTAGGAATTGAAGTAATTCTGGTCTGAACTAGGATATTTTGAATCGGTCAATAAACAGCGACTTTTTTCTCACTCTGTTGGTTCTACCTCTGTTATTTTTCGACCGATCAAAAATATCCTAGTTCACACAAGAATGGTTGGTATGACGAGTAAATTAAAAAAATTTTAAAAATCGGTCAACAGTTAGTCCTTAAATTTTTGCAAGCATTTGGGAAAAAGTGGTTCCGGCAAATATTGATCTTCAAGAAATGTCATTGATATATCTTTAGCCACTCAAATCGTTGGAAGAAAAAAATTAACCTTAATGGTTACATAGTTCTTTACTACTTTTTCCAACATTCTGAAAGTACAGGATTTCGAGTTAGGTAACTCATATTTTGAGGTGATCCAAAGACCCAGCTATTTTTTTTCGTCATTCGCAACGGAAGAACTCTCTTGATATCAGCTTCGGCACGCGTTCGGCCCCTGTGGTTATTCGGTGACATCCTCTGGATCTAAGCCATCGATAATCTGGAAGAGCATTATCTGGTAACGACTGCAGGCGGGTTTCGAAATCAAACTTGGTCTAGAAAAATATTGAGTTTTATGGTAATGGTTTAGTATGGCTACCCCTCACCAAAAAATTCGGAAAAAATATCCGCCATTTACCATGAATTTACAAGAATTGTGGTGTCTTCAGATCGCTTGGGAGTTCCGCAATTCAATAAAGTTGAATTTTTTTTGCTTAAGAAACATATTTTTCTCGGCCTTAACTGGTGGGTTTTTTTCTCGAAATTTTTGGTGTGGGGTAGCTCTACTTAACAATTACCATAAAATTCTATATTTTCCATGACAACGCTAGGCTGACAAATAAAATAAACTTTTAAAGAGTATAACTTTGGAACGATCTAAGTAAACTAAAATTTCGTTTGTCACTAGTTTCTTCATTTTCATAGAAACGCGGGGGTCATCCATGGTTTCTTTTTAAACGAATTTTGAAAATTTTATTTTTTACCTAATAAAACATATTGTGTTTAATTTAATTGGATTTTTATTGTTCATTCAATAATTCTAATTAAAATGGAGTGCACGAATTGCAATTTTACGGTGTCGAAATTTTTGTCTCTGACGAATATAGAGGTTATTGAGTATTTAAAGCGTCACAAATGTTTACTACAAGAAACAAGTAAGAAAGTCGGTCAAGCCCGACTATAACATACTCTGTACCTGGAGTAGAAGCTGAATGCAATGCTCCCACTCTCTCTCTCTCTTTAAGATTGTGCGGTGTCAGTGGCAATAGGGTGGGAGGGGGTGGGGGGAGGGTGATGTACTTTTTGCTCATAACTTGAGAACCGCTCATCCGATCTTTATCATTTCTTCGGCAAATCGATACATTTTACTAACTATCTCCAGAAGGTACGAATCGTCTATCTTCAAAACTGTAGGGGGCGGGAGGGGGCGTGGTCAAAATTTGAAGCAAACTTGATCTGCGTGCAGATAAAAGAAGCATTTTTCGCAATTCCGGTTGAAGACCGTGGAATGGAAACACTCTTAAAAATAATTAAGGAAAATATAGCTGACGGATCCACGGTCATTTCGGATTGCTGGAAAGCTTACAATTGCCTGGAAGATGAGGGGTTTCTACACCAAACGGTGAACCATTACAAAAATTTTGTGGATCCCTCTACACAAGCACACACACAAAACATAGAAAGGCTGTGGCGGGACGTGAAGGCCGAGTTGCCTCATTTTGGACGAAAAAAAAATGCACTATCCAGGATATTTGGCCAAGTTTATGTTTTATAAACGATACCCAAGTCACAAGGATTGGATTCATAACATCTTCCTGGCTATTGGTCAGTTATATAATCCCGAAAAAGAAAACATCGTTAATGATATTCATTTTGCTGAGGTGAGTAATGGAAAATGTGCGCCGCAGGCGAAAATTAACGAATTATGAACATAAAATATTAATTCATTGGAGGAAGAGGAAGTGCACGGGGACGACGACAGTGGATTAGGCCCTTCCTTAGGGGACACTACTTAAAAAAAAAAGGTGTGTGTGCCGATAACACTCATGAGTCTTTGATGTGAAACATGATGCCAAATTCTCAAGCGTATTTGAATCAGCAATGAGAATCTTTTAAAAGAAGAAAACAAGAAGCTAGCATTTGGAAGATCATTTGAACAAGAATAATCTAAGCGAGTCATATTGAAGATCTTTTAAAGATTAAAATGAGATAAGTAATTTAAGGAAGACTCAGAAATGGCTGATGCATTTGCTCAAACAGTGATTGATTGAAAAACGATTTCTAAAATACTCCCAAATGAATCAAAAATAAGTCTCATCTGATCTGAAAAAAGGGTATAAACGACTCTTGATGAAGAGTCGCAACTAGGGTACCATTTTCTTCCGACAAAAGTATTATTTACGCATTTATAGCGACTATTTTAATCAGACAGAGGAATTGATAAAAGACTCAAATGTGATCAGCGAATTCATAAAATGCTTGCTGGGAACAAGTTCACTGGCTGCTGTCTTTTACCTTCTTTTCTGTAATGCTGTCAAGGCACTGTCAAGTCACTGTTTAGTAACTTTCAGTCAAGACACTGTTTAGTCACTGACTAGTCACCACCAATTCCCAGTCAATTCACTGTTAAATCTCTGCCAAGTCACTATCAAGTCACTGTTAAGTCACTGTCAAGCCAAAACTAAGTCACAGTCATATTCACAGTCAGGTCACTATTTAGTTGCTGTCCAGTCACCACCAATTCACAGTCAATTCACTGTTAAACCACTGCCAAGTCACTGTCAAGACACTGTTTAGTCACTGTAAAGTTACTGTTAAGTCACTTCTTACTCGCAAATCACTGTTAAGTCACGTCAAGTCAGTGCTTAGTCACAGTCAAGTCACTTCTTAGTCACTGTAAAATCACTGTTTAGTCACTCAGTTTAGTCACTTTCGAGTTACTGTTTAGTCACTATCAACTCACTTTTCAGACAACGTCTATTTACTGTCCAGTCACTTTTTGTCAATCTTAAGTCACGTTAAGTCACTGTTTAGTTACCCCCCTTCCCTCCTCTTTCCCCCTTCTCCACTTGTGACGCTCTGCTAAAAGTTTTAGCCTAAAACAACACAAAATATGTTTGAAGTCATCGCAGCGCTGTAGCGTCACGTGACGCTGAAGTTAAATTTTACTCCTACTAAAATCCTTCGTACCGAAATTAAATATGTTTCACATCAAAAACTCCCTTCTGTGGTTTCCGTGGAGTAGGCCTCATGGGAAAACCACGTTAAAAAAAAACGCGCCTTAAATTTTACCTGAATAGGTGGCGTGGAAAAGAGTTCAAAACAGATCAAATCAAATAGGTGTAAAGATTTCCTCACTTTCGCATTGAAATTCAAGCAAATGTTCCCGAGTCATAGGAAAATAATATTTTTAATATATTTATTTGAAAAAAAACAAACAGAAATCGAAAAGCATATGTGATCAAGCATGTATTTGAATGGGCAAAAATTACAACTTTAAAATTCGTTTAAAAAGAAACCACGGATGACCCCGCGTTTTTTCTGCTTGAAAATTCTTCATAATTCGCGATCTATCGAAGGGATTTTTTTTTGGAATTTTCTGAGAGTAGGCCGCTATACTAGACAATTACCAAATACTTTATAGGGTAGAAGGAAACATCGCCTTTCTCAAAAATCCCATTTCTTATCTTAAAATTTTGTTCGAGCATTTTAATTAAAGTCTGAAACTCTAAGAAGCCGAAAATGTTCGACAATCAAATCCCAGTGGAGCAAATATAATTTCTGCAAATTTTCGGTATTGGACTGTTAATGCTAAAATATATAAGAGTTTATTTTTGTGGAAATTTCGTGTGAATCAACCACAGCCTGCAGGTCCAGACTGTTCAAAAAATCGATAGTGGATTCAGTATAAATTGTGCCTGGTCTCTGATCGCTTGTCCAAAATGTTTATTGTAAAAATTCAAATTCTTTGCTTAATTTGCGCAACAAGTCTTTTGCGACTCGCAGCAACCGCGCGGGAAGAAGGATATTTAATCGAGTTCAGAAATGACTACTGTGAGGAATATTATAAAATAAAGAGCGATTTGATAATTTATTGTAGACAAGGCTCTAATGTGATAGAAACTAACAGTTACGTTCTGAAATTATCAAATATAAGTGAATTTGAAATGAGATGGAAGATTAAAGTCAACTTGGAATTGCTATTAAAACTGGAGAACAACCTAAATAAATCACTACAAAAGATGACTATAAATGGAATGGAGCATGCCTTTGTCCCGAGCATTCAATATCTTGAGACTTTTGGAATAAGGAAAGTAGTTTTTTATGTGGATAAGCTTTTTGGATTCTAACGGTAGAACAATAACAGTTAACGAAAAAAACATTCACTTGGAAAATGGACCAACGAAAATCTTAATAACATTTGATATGAATAATAACACGCATTATTTGTCAAACATTTTAAATGTTTACCCTTGGAACAATATGACACACTTGGATAATATTATATTTGCTGGACCCTTTGCCGGCTCTTACCCTACAATATCAATTCCTACTGAACTATTTCAACATCAAATTAAGTTAACTAATTTGAGTTTCACCACCTTAACAATTGAAAACCTAAATGCCGCCAACTTTAAAAACTCGACAAATTTAAAACTATTGAGTTTTTATAACACAATTGTTGAGGATCAAACATTTTTAAGGTAGGTTTGATAAATTTCAAATGTGGTTTGTATGCTTTAATCATCCTAAACTTGTTTCATTGCAGTTCACCTACCCTTCGAAGTAATTTGGAGCAAATTCTTCTTGACATTGGAAAAATAGTTGATTTGGAAATTTTTCGGAAATATCATAAATTGGAGAAATTATTTGTTCCAACTAAAAGTTACATTCCCCGCGACAAGCTGACAGCTATTTTGTGCAATATCGAAAAGGTAAACCAATGGTCATACAATGTATTGAAATGTAAGTTTATTCTCGGTACTGATAACAGGCGTTGTCCTAAAAGCTGCAACTGTTGGGGTTCAAAACGGACAAACAGTTTTCATATTAACTGCAGGGGGCAAGGATTAACAGATATTCCAGAGCTGCCCACACCAATTTTTGGCCGTCCAGTTCTTCTGTTTGGAAATAACAATCTCAGCGTTTTACCCAGCAAAAACTCAACAGTCGGATTCGCGAATCTTAAGGGACTTGGTCTGTCTAATAACAACCTGACTAAGCTGAGTATTGATCTGCTGCCACCTGGACTTATCTATTTGAACATAAGCAACGAGTTTGAAACTCCTAATAAGATTATAGAAAGATCTCTGTCGAATTACTTTCATGTTATGAAATCTAGAGAATCCTGGATCACTTGCTGTCAATACTCACATTTATTAGTTAATCTAGAAACCTTAGTTGTGGGTCTAAAGGGAGGAAGCCAATTTATTAGGGAACCCTGTCCTGAGAGCTGTCATTGTTGTTTCAATCGAACTAACGAGCAATTTATAATCGATTGCATAATTAGAAACCTAACAACACTTACTAATTTTTCAAATAATTTACCCGAAAACTCAGCACTTCTTCTTAACAACAACCAACTTGAGGCACTTCCAAAATTTAGAAATTCCACACTAAAGTATTTGCATTTAAATAATAATAATCTAACGCATCTAAGCATAGATCAGCTGCCTCCCAATATCACCTACTTGGACTTAAGGAACAATAGATTCGAGGCTCTAGACGACAGTTTAATTCAGTTTCTGTTAGAACGTTTTTCAAATAGAGTAGGGATGATTCAATTAGGGGGCAATCCTTGGAAATGTGATTGCAAGTCAAAGTTATTCTCCAACTTTCTGAAAATCCTTGAACCCAAAGTCTATTACGAGGCTCTCAAGCGAGATGGTGTGGATTGTCCCAAAGAATGCGTTTGCTGTCTGGATTATGATTCAAAGCAATTGATAGTCAATTGCACCAACCAAAGACTTACTAAAATACCCAGTTTACCCATTACCAAGAACTTTAGAGTCTCTCTGTTATTCTCAAACAACTATTTAGAGAGTTTACCCCTTGACCCTTCACCAGGCTATACAAATCTCCACGAACTGCATTTAGCCAACAATCATTTAAAGACAATTGACGTCCTTCCCTATAATATTACATATTTAGATATTAGAAATAATACCTTGAGTTCTCTTCCAGAAACCATAACCGACTTCCTTATCAAAAGAGATCCGAACATTAAGCTTTGGATTTCTGAAAATCCTTGGATTTGCGATTGCAATGAAAAACATTTTCTTACTTTAAAAAAAAAACTGTTTGCCAGCATTTCTGATTTAAATTCCACCAAATGCAGAGATCTGACTTTGCTCTACTCAATTGAGGTGGCAGATGTGTGTCTTGGATTTTATGTGTTCATATTCGTTACGATTCTAATAGTTTTCGTTCTGTTTTTTGTCCTTTTTAAAATTCTACAATGCTATAAAATGTCCATCTTAAGGTGGCTCTATGAAAAGGACATGTTTTTGTTCTTTTCCGCTCGACCTGATCTGGACAGCCACAAAAGGTTTGATGGCTTCCTGGCCTACACCCATAAAGATTCAGAACTAGTTGGAGAGTATATAGACAAATTGGAAAATGGTCCACATAACTTTCGAATTTGCTTCTATGAACGTGATTGGCTTCTTGGAGTGTCGATATCCGACTGCATTTTTCAGTCCATCGAGGACTCCAGGCGAGTCATCATTCTGATGACCATGAACTTCATAACTTCCAGTTGGGGTCGGTTGGAGTTACGTAAGGCCATGCATGAGGCCTCCAAAGATAGGTTCAAACGGTTGATCATTGTAGTCTATCCGGAGGTGGAAAATTTCGATGGATTGGACTCAGAGTTGAAGAACTATATGATTTTGAACACATATCTGAAACGAGACGATCCAAATTTTTGGAAGAAACTGATCTATGCAATGCCACACGATAGACTAGGGAACGAAGTAGATGCAGATAATGGGGGGGAGCTGATTGAAATGAATTAGGTTTGATTGGAAAATTAAAAGTTATGAATGTTAAGTTCTCAACCTTCAAAATTTTAGTTTTGTTTATTTAAATTGCAACTTGTAAATAGTTTGGGTATTAAAAATCTATTGTTTAAAATGTTAACGAATATATAAAACATTTTGTATTATTTTTATTTTTAGTGTTAACTTTTATATAGTTTTATTTTTATTTTTTGAGTTCTTTTTCATTTCTGTTTTATTTTTTGTTTTATTTTATTATTATTATTTAATTTTATATATTTCTTCTTTGTTCCTATTTATCTATAAATTTTGGGTTTTCCCCCTTTTCTCGATCTGTATATTATTAAGGTTTTCGTTAGCTCTAATAACGTCTCTGACTACAATTGGCTGTGAATCGGGGCATAGCTGGCCGGACGGGCAAATAAAATTCCCCCATCGTGTCGGAGTCGTTATTAGTTTATTTTGTAATTTTGTTAGTTTTCTTTGTTAGGCTTCCTTAGATGATAAGCTTTTTTTATAACACCCTTTTGTCGTTTATAACAAATAAAAAAAAATATTATTTAATTAAATTTTTATTGTGTAAACTTTTATTTAGATACTGGATACAGGTACCCGACATACTTTGCTACGCCCCCTTTTGATATTTTAAAAACAAAACGATCAAGTGAAGCTAACTTGATAAATAAATATCTCAAATCATTATAAAATTTTACAAATTTTGCTATTTTGAAATCGATTGACCAACACCTATCAAATCCTTATGATAGTCTGAACTCATTAATAAGTTTAGTACATTTCTCGATTTTTGGGACTGCTCAGTCTACAACACATATATCATCACTTCTTACATCCGCGCATTCAATTGCCATCTATCCATTCTTCATAATTCTTAGGTACTTTAAATTTTAGCAATTTTCTTTACAAGTTTCATTGTGACTTAAGCTGGAGTAAACTAATTTGTTACACTAAAAAACAACACGGCTTTGTGAAGCGTCGACCCACTACAACTTACTTATAAGAGCTTACATCTTTAGTAATAAAAGAATTCTTATGTAAGATGCAAACTGATAAGATTTATACGGATTTAGGTAAGGCTTTTGACTCTGTCAATCCCCTCTTTCTATTTGTAAGGCCAGAAGTATTCTAGGGTTTATTAAGCGCTGGTCGAAGGAATTTGATGATCCGTATACGACGAAGATTTTGATTGTTTGCTCTTCGTGGCTTAAACTGAAATCCTGAGGTCCGTTTAACATCGTACATAGATTGATTTATGGTTAAATCGACACGAGGCTATCAAGTCTTTTTCCAGTATATTAAAGGGGATCCTATTCTTTTGTGATCCTCGTACAAATTAAAAATGGAAAGAAGGCTTTTAATTCGTTTTTTACTTTATAATACAAGCACTTTATTTAGTGCAAAAGTCTATAATAGCAAGTAAAATTCGGTATGTAAAATAATGACAAAATTGAAAGCGATTCGAACCAGACAAAACAAGGAAGTTGTTTTCTGGCGCAGATTTTATTTATTTGTTGTTGTAACGGCTGAGTTGGGTTGATCCGTACGTACGTGGATATATAAAAAGAAAGGGAAAGAAATAAGGTAAGATTTAAAAGAGATGTTGAGACTAGTCCATATCCAAGCCGAGGAAGAAGCCCGCCTCGACTGGATGGTTCCATATATCTAAAGGTGTGAGATCAGTGGGGTTAAAGGGCATTTGAATTATTTGTTGTTGTTGTAGCGGCTTCGTTTTTCGGGTTGTACAAAAGGGGATAAGAAAGAAGAGAGTATGTTAGAGGTGGATAGTGAGTTAAAAGGTGGGGGAAGTATAGAGAGTGGGATTATGTAGTGGATAGATTGGATGTCGAATCAGCTAGGGCTAGCCCTAGGAAGGCTGCGCACTCGGTGGGGTGCGTCCAGAGGTCTTCAGCAGTCAGGTTGGTGGGTGCGTTTGGGCAGTCGAAAAGGTGTTTGGTGTCGTGTGGACTTCCTTTACAGTCTGGACACTCATCTGCTACCTCTAGGTTGATCCTGGAGAGGTAGTTGTTTAGGAAACTACGCGTGGTTCTGGGAAGCTGTTCCATCGTGTCGCTGATGGGTGGTGGGCGACCACTAAGCACTACGTTGTTCCTGAGCCCATTGATCGCATTTTCGACTGTCCTCTTATGGATGTCATTCCTCACACTCAGAGCCTCAAAAATCGAAAGGTTAGTGGCATCGTTAGTCATCTGTTTGATTTCTGGCATGAAGATGCGGACATCTTGTCTGCTGGTACGTGTGGGGAGGACAATTTGGAGCGAGTTGTGGTTTGCGTGCTCGGCTGCTGGTGAGGAATTGCTTGTCCAGCATGCAGCAGTGGGCTTTCACTCCTAGCATTTGGACTTCCTCATGGAGGTGATCCTCATGGGTCATGGAGTGACATCCAGTGACCGTTCTGAGTGCAGCATTTTGGGCCCTCTGCAGGTTTCCCCACTGTGTCTCGCTAATAGCCGGTGACCAAGCCGGGGCTGCATAGTCTGGAAGGGTTCTCCCAATGGCCTTATAGGTGATTAGCAGAGTCTCCTTCTCTTTCCCCCATGAGCTTCCGGAGATTGCCTTTAGTGCTCGGATCCTCTCTCTTATCTTGCGAGCCGTGTTTTCTGCATGTTTGGCGAAGAAGAAGAGATTGTCGTACGTCACCCCCAATATCTTTGGGTATTTGTTCGTGGGAATTGTTGCTCCATCCACGGTGACGTCGAGCTGGGTATTCACTATTTCACTATTTGTTGTTGTGGGAAGTGGTGCACCGCGACCAATTTTGGTCTATTGTACCCCCTAATGAGTTTACAACTCTTCCAGCAGCCCTATTTCCTGTACAAAAGCCAGGATTTTGGGATCTAAGTTACTGATATAGTTTTCACAATATCTGCAAAGTTGGGTTTTAGTTACTTCCAACTTGTACATGTGACTCCGCAGACTGCAGTGACCCGTGTAGAGCCCTGTCAGATTTCTGAGGGCGTTCTTTCCTTGTTGGATTACCTTTTGAGGTTGTGGTTCACTATTATTGCTTTAGCGTATTCTCTTCCTTTCTTAGAAGTCCTTTTATTGTGTGTTGGCCTATGTCGTAGTAGGGATGTGGCCCTTTCATTACGGTTGCTGCGTTTCCGGGTATATTGTTGTGTCCCGGTATCCCCCCTCTTTAAGCGCTCCTTGGCTATCGAAGAGGATAGCTATTTCTTTATTATGGTAGTTCTTTCTCATATTAAGTTCTGCACAACGGGAGATGGCACATCTTCAGCTTGAAATATGCCTGTAAATTCTCCCATTGGCTTAGATATTTTCATTCCTGGTCCCGCTACCCCAAATCCAGTTCCTTGGGGCGTGTGAGAGCCGTCTGTATACCAAATAATCATAATTGTGTGTGGTTGCATTTTATGTGTTCTTTCTAGTGAGATCCATTCACTCTTATTGCTTTGCAGTAAAAATCCTGTCAAAGTGGTGGTCCCGCGCCGCTACATAAAGACCAATATTTCTTTAGCAAAGAAATAATGGTTGTTGTTGTTCTAAAGGCTGGAAAGTTTCATACGAAAGAAAAGGTTAAATAAGTTAGTGTGATGTAGACAACTATCACCAACCCAGGTCGAAGAAGGAAGCTACCTCTACTGGGTGGGACCACAAGTCTAGGGGCGTGAGAGCACTTAAAGAGATGTCTGGTGTTATGGGGGCCAAGACCACATTTGTTGTATACGGATACGAGCTACGTTGTTATTCAGATAACTACTTTTTCCCCAGCGGAGTTGGGCCAGTGTTGATCCAATGTGTCAATCTTGTGTTTTCTCTATAGGGTCTAGAGAACAACGTTCTTTTAGTACGTATCTAATGTGAGGGTAACTATGTCTGTGTAAGCTGTCTTTTTGGCCTCGAGACACAGTGCTGTTATTCAAGAGCAACTGAACTTTAGACTGTCTGCCTGAGTGGCCACCTCTTAATGTGGTTTGGACGGGTGCTTTGGAGAAGGTCTTGTAGCAGGATGGTGTGACTGATCATATCAAATGCTTTTGACAGGTCAAGAGCTACTGGAATGTGGTTAAGGCCTGCTGCAATAGTTGTGTAAAGTGCTATGACCTGCTCTGAAGCCGTGTTGGTGGTTAGCCGGTCGGAGGTGGGTTCTGAGTGTCTTCAAGAAAAGGTGAGTGATCTGGCGATAAGACGCGCCTTGTTCCGCTGGCTTCCCGGTTTTCCATATACTGGGTATAATGAAAGACCTTACGCTTAGGTTGAGTGTGGCTTTTATGGCCAATTCTACCTCCCTTACCCTGTAAATGTTGGATGAACATCAGCAAATTCAGAAAATAAACCATCTAAAATCTGGCTCCCCAAAAATTAATCGATAGTTATCGATAGTAAAGTCCTAACGCCTGGCCTGCAAAATCCACACACACACAGTGTGTACACACTGTATAACGCGTTTTTTTTTTTTTGGTATTATTCTTTGGGATTAGTAGTACCACCCACACTTCTTTACACAGATTCAGGAAAAAGTTAAAAACGCTGCAAATTAACCACCGCCAAGTGAAAATCCATAAAGTATAAACAATTGAGACAAGCTGCAAGGTCTGAGGTGTTTACGAGTTATGTGAAAAATGACCCAAACAGTTAGCGAACCATTCGATGAGGAGCTGTTCGAATCTCGGCTGGAGGGGCTTAAGGACACCCAGGAGGTTATACAGCAGATGTCTAGCTGGTGTCTCCAACATCGGGGCAATCACAAAAAGATTATACAATGCTGGTTGAATGTATTCAAAAGAGGTAAGGCCTGGCCTCCAGTTTTCGAATGGCTAACAAAATTCTTCATTTTTTTCTGTTTTGCAGTGCGTGTGGACCATCGGCTGGTGTTGTTCTATTTGGCCAATGATGTGATACAGTATAGCAAACGCAAGCGTTATGAATTTGTGGAATGTTGGGCCACAGCTCTACAAAGAGCCACCACTATGGTGCGGTATGTATAGGACTTAAAAGTTATCTCCATACTGGGTCCAACATTTCGGCTTTTTTTTTTAGTGATGAACGTGTCAAGGATAAAATTCTACGCATCTTTAAGATTTGGGAACAACGTGAAATCTACAATGAGGAATATCTAAGCGATCTCAGTGGCCTGTTGAATATAGCCCCACCCAAGAAATCCCAAATTGATGCCAGTGATGATTTCCAAAATGCCACACTCATTGCCCAGGTTAGGGAATGCGTTGAATTGGCCGAAGTGACGGACAAAAGCATGAAGAAGCTAGCCAAACCGCCGAATTTCGAAATTGAAGCCATCAAACAGCAGCTTAAGGATAAAAGTCATTCGGGCGATATTGAAAAGGAAGTGGAACGTTGTGTGGCATTTATAAATGCTTATAACAAGAATTTGCAAAATGAAATCAAGAGTCGCAAGGCGGTACTCGAGAGTGTGGAGGCGGCAAAAAAGTTCTACGAACATCAGGGACGAGAGGTCAAAGTGGTGGCCAGTGTAAGTTGATTTTGTATGGGACAATTTAAAGAGTATTTCTAATTTTTGTTACTCGACAGGCCTACAAAAGTTTTGGTACACGCATAAAGATAGTAAAACGGAAACTGGATGAGACCATACCCACTTTAGCTAGTCCCATACCATCGCCCGATATCAATGCACCCTCACCAGAACGAGATGCAGATCTGCAGCTACCCGATGAGAATAATACGCAAATGGAATTGGTAATTACAATTTAAATTGTAGTGGGTGAGAAAGGTAGTCTGAGACTCCAAAAAAATATATATATAATATAGGGCTCTAAAATGAAATATTTGATCTCGTTTTAAGTCTTTTGAAAATTGTTCAAATTTTTCCTGCAGAGAATACCCACTTAAAAAAGGTCAGGGAGTTCCTTCCTGGTCGAAGGAATTTGATGATCCATATACAACGAAGATTTTGTACATTTCTCTTGTCATGTGTGTGGTCGACCCATCAAGATTGAAGTGAATATGTGCAAAAGCAGTTTTGATTGTTTGCTCTTCGTGGCTTAAACTGAAATACTGAGATCCGTTTTCTATAGTACTCTAGTAGACTACGTTTGATTATCGTTTCCTCCCTCATTAACCGTAGAGTTATGCTTGGAGTAATTTTTATACATAGATTGATTAATATTGAAATCGACTCATCTAAGTTGGTTGGCAAAATTATCCTCAACGTTCCTATTAGACTGACTCGCAATTTTATACCCCTTTCACTGAATCGTTGTACCAACTATCAGGATTGTGTTCGAAAGCATTAGCATTATATTTGAATTAGCATTAAATTTAAATGAAAATTCCAAAAATTTTTTATTGGCATTATTAATTTCAATTCCAATTGAAATATTTTGAATTGGCATTGAAACGAATTAATTTTAATTCAAAATTCTCAATTGAAATTAAAATAAAATAGTTTTAGTTCAAAATTTTGAATTGGCATTAAAATGAAATAATTTTAATTTAAAATTTTTAATTGGTATTATAATGAAATATAATATAAAAAATAATGCCAGCGGCACAACCCTGCTTTGCATGAACCGTTTCGTGTTCTCTGTGCTGATTACAATAAACTCTACCAAGTAATCAACTCGGAATCTTCTCTTCCTGCTTTAAAAACAACTATTTTAACATATTTAGTCCGAAGTTGACATTACTTTACATATTTCCTTTGCGATTACGTGTCACACGTTATTGTCTCCGTTAGTGGGACTGTTAAGGGTACTGTATACCTTCAGAAAATTTTATTTAAGAACTGTGTAACCGATTTTAAAAACCTAACACTCAAATGCACCAAATTCAATTCTTACATTTATTAAAAACTTGCACATAACCCGTCGCGCTTAGCTGCGCCTTTATCAGTATAGAACCAATATCAGCCCACAAACCACCCACTTAACGCCCTCATCCCGACATTGGAAAATCACATTTTCAATTTCATCCATTGAAACCGAGCTTCAAGCCAATAGTTTTCTACTCGCAGAATTTTCCGAAAATTTTCCGAACGTCGGGTCAATTTTTCCGACATTGGAAAGTCGCATTTCAAATTAATTCGTATTATATCTTTATAAACCGAGTTTTAAGCCAACAGGATTAAATATAGATCATTTTCATGCACTCCTGAGGGCGGCTTTTCCGACATTGAAAAATCACATATATAATTATTTTGTATTCTGTCCTTGCAAACCAAATTTCAAGACAATCGGATGAAAAATAGTGTTTTATGCAAAATTTTCCGACCTTTGGGTAAAATTTTCCAACATCAGAAAATTACATTTCGAACTATTTCGTATTCCATCGTTACAAACCGAGGTTGAAGCCAATCGAAAGAAAAATAGTTTTTTGAGTGCAGAATTTTCCGGCCATTTTCCTCGTGGGCTCTGTCTTAGTATGCACCTTCCCCACTAACAGAACTCCTCTCCAAATTACAGCCCTCTATCTCTTAAGCTCCATTTACACGACCTGATCGCTCAGCTGAGTTTTCGCCTGATTTGCTCTCTGACCGTGTAAAAAGGCGTCTGAGTAGACATGAAGCTACTCAGGTGAGCGATCAGGCGAAATAGAACCGGTTCTATTTGGCCTGAGCACTCATCTGACTGGCATTTATCGAAATGCAGTGTTGCCTAACTGCTGTGTGCTGGCGTTGCCATTTTCTGACAATCGATATACATTTCTTATCGAATTTTGGCTATCGGTCATGTTTCTTGTATGTCAAGTGAATTCTTATTTAAGTCCAAAAAATAAATTGCAACTTAAGAAGCATCAGAACGCATATCGCCATTTTGCTTTTTATTCTTCTTGTCTTCTTCTTCTATTTAAACAAAGCAACGTCACAATGTTCATATGAACCAGATGATTCCGATGAACCAATGGTTCTGCAACTGGCTCATCTGAGCTTTTCAGGCATGTGTAAAAGCAAAACTGATTTGATTAGATGAGTTTTTGTCTGACGAAAACTCAGCTGAGCGATCAGGTCGTGTAAATGGAGCTTTACCATTAAAGCTGTGCGATGATTGCCAATGAGTCAGTGAATCAGTCAGTCAGCCAGTCAGTGCACTCTCTTTTTATAGATAAAGAGCGAGGCCAAAAAGTGAGAGAGTATTGGTGTTTAAAAATCTAATCGCTTCGAACTCTTGCGAGCGAATGTCGGATTTCTGCTCTTTTCGTCTCAGCTTCGGCAAGCGTTCGGGTCGTTTACATGTGAATAACGAAATGCTTTCGCCCCCTGGGAGGAACCAAGGACTAAGTATCGCTGGTATAGGGATATTAAAACTCCATTCAAACAATTCAGGATTTATTTGAGCATTTTATCTTTATAATAGATTACTACTTCATGCAAAAACAAAAGAAATATGCCTTGCGGACTGAGCGCTTCATAATTATAAGTGGTCTGCCACCGAATCGAAAAAGGCCAACGTGGCGCGAGGGTAGAGAGCCGCCGCCCATGTCAGCAGCTGTGGGTTCGAATCATGGCCTGACTCGAGCAAAGATTTTTTTTTTTGTTTTCAAATTGACATGGGCGGCGGCTCTCTACCCTCGCGCCACGTTGGCCTTTTTCGATTCGGTGGCAGACCACTTATAATTATGAAGCGCTCAGTCCGCAAGGCATATTTCTTTTCTTTTTGCATGAAGTAGTAATCAATTATAAAGATAAAGATGCTCAAATAAATCCTGAATTGTTTGAATGGAGTTTTAATATTCCTATTGAAGCGATACTTAGTCCTTGGTTCCTCCCAGGGGGGCGAAAGCATTTCGTTATTCACATGTAAACGACCCGAACGCTTGCCGAAGCTGAGACGAAAAGAGCAGAAATCCGACATTCGCTCGCAAGAGTTCGAAGCGATTAGATTTTTAAACACCAATACTCTCTCACTTTTTTGGCCCTCGCTCTTTATCTATAAAAGAGAGTGCACTGACTGGCTGACTGACTGATTCACTGACTCATTGGCAATCATCGCACAGCTTTAATGGTAAAGCTCCATTTACACGACCTGATCGCTCAGCTGAGTTTTCGCCTGATTTGAACAAATATAATATTTTGCCATTTTTAGATATCAAGAAAACACACTTCTAGTAAATATTTTCAGCACTTAAACATTTTTGTCGTTTTGGAGAGCAATGGGAGCTGCGTTGAGGAAATGCTTTCTTAGTACAATGTCCAATCACTGTGGGAAGCTATTGTGAAATTTTAAAGTTTCTAACTCTTACTGTTTCGGCTGCAGATCGATGATCAGGTCCAATGTCTTATCACTTTATGTATACCTATAGATAATATTTATTTTCCAAAATTGTTGCAAAAAATTAAAGTGTATCTGCTGACCGATTTTCGGTCAACAAATAACGGAGCTAGGACAAATACAGTGGGAAAATAAATCGATTTTCATAATTTCGACTTTGAAACCCCATAACTCCGCCACTTATTGACCTATCCAAAATATCCTAGTTCACACCAGAATTACATCAATTCTTAAAAAAAAACTCCGTCTTCAGTTTTGAATTCAGATCATCCGTTTCTTAAAAAATATTTGCAACCATGGGCCTATGTTTTAAATTTTTTATAATACAACAACAACCGCAGGTACAATAACAACAACAAAAATTTCTAAATTGAATTTAAACGATTACCTATCAAATGAAACAAACCGCTTCTTAATATCACTTATACTTTTTGAAAAAGATGACACCTGAATGTATACAGTTCCCCTAATAGTTTTTCGTTGGCCACAGTACTTGATTGAAGAACTCAGAATTCACTTACATATGGTTACATACAATCACAATCATTAACAATAGAGTTTGGTCCAATTACATTTTATTTTATGGTAGTCTCAATTGAATGAAGTATTGTGCCTAACTAAAAATTTATGTCATCTGGAATCAGGCCTTAAGAGCTTAAAAAATCAGCAAGAGCACTTTTTCAAATGAAGAAAACTAACAGAGAATAGAAACAACAGCAACAAGATCACTTTCTGCTGGATTCTTTCATTTTACTGGAAGTTTTGTTTTTTTTCCGAAATCCCTAATAGATCCCACCCAGATACTAGGCAGATACCACACAGATGCCACCCTTATCCCAATCAGATCCCTACGAGAACCCACCTAGAACCCACAACCAAATACTACCCAGATCATACCCTGATCACAACCACATCCCACCCTAATCATTCCCAACCTAGATTCAAACTAGCTAGATCACAACCAGATCCCACCCAGATACTACCCAGATCCCGCTCAGACTCCACCCAAATCCTACCCAGATCAAACCCAGCTAGATCCCACTTACATACCAACCAAATCCCACACAGATCCTACCCTGATCCCGCACAGATTTTATCCAAATCGCACCCAGATTCCGCGCAGATCCCTCAGATCCAACCTAGCTTGATCCCACTTATTATGTTGCATGCAGAATTTTAGGGGTCGATTTTACAACATTGAAAAATCTCATTTCTAATTATTTCGTATTCCGTCCTAACATACCGAGTTTCAAGTCAATCGGATGGAAAATAGTTTTTTTCATGCAGAATTTTACAATTTTGCAAAATCTTTTTTCGAAACCTCGTCTAAGTGCTCACTTTCAGCATTTCTATCTTCTATCTCAGCATAGATGCCAATCCGTCAATGAATGAATATATAGAGATTACCAACATGATATTGTAAACATTTTTGGTTTTAACGAAAAATTGTTTAAAATTTTTTTTGTTTTCCATTCGATCGGATTTAAAACCACTTCTGAGCTCTATTCCATAATACCAGACCCGCTTTATGCTCTAACTAAATTCTGGCACTCTCTTCTGTCTGCAACATTTTCGACTAACGTTTTGTTTTTTTGTTTTGTTTGACTTAGGCCTGGTATTTGGTGTAAAGATCGGCTTAGAATATGTTCCCTAGTTTAATGAACAACTCAATTCCGATCCCTCACTCATGATCCCATCCCACAATTCTAATACTTCTTTTTCCCTTTCCCCTCCAGAACCTGTTTGGTGGCAGTTTAAATGGTTTTTCCAGTTATCTGGATGCTGGAAAATTGCCTTTCGATATCAATGATTTCAAGAGAGACTCTAGGGATCTTGGTAGTGCCATTGAGGTGATTGGATCTCGTTCAGATGATGAATGTTACACGCCCAGTGCAAATTTCTACAAACCCGAGCCCATTGGTGGTTACACCAACACTTCCAACACCAGCACCAACAACAGCAACAACAACGGCAGCAATAATGGCGGTAGCATTCCTGGTCTGGCCAGCGAAGATGAAAGCGGACTGGAATACAATCCCAATCAGTCACATTATAGCAGATCAATGCCACCACCCGTGCCGCCACTGCATCAGGAACACTATGTGCCACCACCCCCGCCTCATCATGGCTATGAGAGTAATCCTTATACACCCGCCATGCCGCCACCTCCACCATTGCCGCCGGCCATAGCATCGGCAGGTGGTGGACCTGATGATTTTAACAGCACCTGGGACATGAGCATGGCTTGGACGCCGCTGGACAGCAGTCTGAATAGCAGTGGAGCCAGCTCTACGGCCTATACGCCACAGACCACGCCCCATTCCCCACCCCATTTCGAGCGTAAAGGCAGTGCCGCGCCGCCCATTGAGTATAATGAGCATCATCATAACCAGGCAGCAGCGCTGGGCGCCGAAGATGTGGATCATCGTACACTGCAATTGCCGCCAGCGTTTAATTTTGGAGCCAAGTTGGGCCTAAGCAAAGATAAGTCAAGGCAATTGGTGGATATTGATCATAGGAATCTGATCTCGTTAACTGGTTCACCGGGTGGAGCTGAAAAGGTAATCAACTAAAAGGCAAATTCCCCAAATAAGCACCTCTTTAAGACGGATTTCTTTTAAGCAGGATTCATTTGTGGGAGGTGATATGGATTATCGCACAGTGCCTGGAGCCAGCAGCGAAACGTCTAGCATGATGGCTCCTCCAGGACCAAATTATAATAAGAAGGGCAATTCACCGCATAAATCGAATGCGAGTAAGTTTGGTTGCTCAGGACTTAGGATATTGATTGATGAACCTTTTTTTTTTCATTTTTAACAGGCTCTTCCTCAGAATCGGATCGTGTGGACGGCTCAGCACGCTATGATCCAGCAGATATGGTGGTAGATATGGACATGTCGGATGATGATATTGATGAGTCATTAAGAGGTAGGATTGAACAAGGATGCCTACAAAATGATAGGGGAAATGGGCTTCTTATTTTATTTTTATACCTTTTGTTTTTTTAAGTTTTCAAGTTATTCTTTCTGAGCTGACAAAGATTGAAATTGCTTGGCTCGTTCTTTCTTTCTATGATCCCAGTAACGTCTGAACAAGGTTTTTGGTTCTAGTTTTTAAATATGGAACAAATAGACAGGAACTCTTAGATCCTACTGCATCAAGGTGGCAGCTTTGAATTGCTTACATTGATGAATCAAAGATTTTAAGACATTATCTCACAAAACCGACAAGAGGACGACAAAAAACACATGCACATGCCACTGACACGAAAATTATTTTGCTCTGCGGTATTGTTGGGGAAGCTTATATTGTAAGTGTGTCGACTGCTCTAATGCTGAGCACTTTTGTATGCACAGTACATAGCGACGCGCCGAACCTGCTCTAGGCAGTAGGTCATATCTTAGAAAGGTCTATAATTTTTTTCAACCAAAACGAAATTTTATCAATTTTTGCACACTAAGGCTACTGTCATAGTGCGCGCGAGAATCGATAATATATCTTGCTACAAGATGCAAGAAATGAAGCTTTGAGCGAAGCAAGTTGCACTGATTAATATTAATTTGATGTCAGAATTTACCATTATTTAATAATACAAGGAGAGGACATTAATGAGACAACTCAGAGAGCGTGAGTTGTATTTTCTGTGATTATTATGCTCTATTTTAGTTATTAGTGAGGGAGTGAAGGATTCTTACGAAGAATTTATTTGCTTTGCGATTAATGTTGTTATTGTGCACAAGGCTACACAATTAGACATTTTCCAGTATTTTGAAGGGTTGGACGAGATTCTGGAATGGTCCATCACGTCTTTTTGATTAGGCGTAATCTGTCCTCACAAGGAGGAAGATGAATGGTGGAACTGTTTTTGAACCGATTCCAGTTGATCTGGATATTTTTTAGTAATAAGGAGACCACCCACATGACCCACATTCAAGTATTGGTCTCACTAGTCAATTCCTTCGACCATCGTTTAACAAATCCGAGAACTCCCATTGTCTTGTTTGCGATGACTGATATCTGACTATTGAAACATAACTTGGGGAACAAATTGTATACCCAAATCATCAACTTTATGGATACGTTAAAAAGGGATGGAATCAATCATATAATCAAACTCATATGGTTGATTACGACTAAAAGTCATACACTTACACTTGCTGAGATTAAGAGGAAGGTAATACCCTACCGATCACCAGGTGTGAAGAGAGTTTAAATCAGATTGCAGAAGTAGAGGAGATGTAGGATCCTTATACGACAAACAAAGTAGGATAGAACCTGTGGGATATCATTAATGAAAAGTTTAAATAATAAGAGGCCTAAATGACTACCTTGGGGGACGCCAGATAGTACATTAATGGAGCTGGTTAGTACTGATTTGAAACGAACTCGTGTAGATCTATCACTTAAGAAAGATGTTATCCAGTTGAGGAGGATTGGTGGGAAGCCGAGCATACTCAATTTATATACTAAGAACTCGTGAAAGACTGAGTCAAAAGCCTTACTGAAATCAGTATAGGTTAGGTTAGGTTGCAATGGTTAGAATAGGAGAATCCTATTTCTTCACTTAGGCCAATGAAGGCCCGTTTTGTTACCATATAACCCTTTCTACGCTGTCCACGTAGATGGAGGGTCTTTCTCGTTAAACCATTTAGAAAATAGTAGAAATTTGAGCAGCGAGGCTATATCTATTTCAGAGATGTCCGACAGATCGTTTAGAAAAGGACGACCCAGAACTGTAAGTCGTCTTCTTCTAAGAGCTGGACATTGACAGAAGAGGTGTTGTACACTCTATTCCTCATCCACTGAGTTGAGGCTTCTACAGTAGTCATTGTGTCTGATGATTTCTCTTCCCAGAAGAACTAGAGGCATAAGGTGTAACATTATGTTAAGTGCATCTGTTGGGGTTGTACGCAATGCACCAGTCATACATAGTGCAGCACTACGCTGAACTTTAGTTATGGTCCTAAGGACGGATGGTTTTCCCACAGCCGGCCACCATACGATGATTCCGTATAGTAGTATTGGACGTACAACGGCTGTTTACAGCCAGTGAACTATTTCAGGGGAGAATCCCCATCTACGACCAATCGCACGTTTGCACGAAAAGTGCAGTATTTGCTTTTTTGATGCGTTCAGTTATATATAAAAAACAATATTGGAAATCAGTAAAAACTACATCAGTTTGTTGGTTATTGATAAACCCATTGTTTACAAGAGTAGTAAATTCAAGTAGATTCGTAGAGATAGTGACAATTCTTCATGAAACCATGTTGAGATATAGATATTACCGAACGACAATAATGTTGTAGTTGGAGAGTCAGGATCTTTTCAAGAAGCTTAGGAATGTCCGATAATTTCGATACACACCTTTTATAGATAGGAATAGTATAGGATTCCTTCCAAAGACTAGGGAACTCTCCCTACTGAAGAGACATGTAAAATTGTTTACAAAGCAAAAACTTACAAATAGCAGAGTAAATTGTAATCTTATCCGACACATAGCAGTCATTTGGAAGAAGAGAAATGTGCCCCTAGTTCAGTTACAAATTCAAAACGTTTCGGTTTGCCTACCTATTAAAAATAGAAAAAAAAATACATAAATTCAAGAAAAGTTTTAGATTTTTTTAAATCATTGCAGCTGTTTTCGCCATACTATTCTATTCTGTTTCTGGTTTCATTTTCTATACCATCTACATGTTAACTCAATCTTTTTCTTTTAAACCCTTATATTCATATTCTATTGACGTTACTTTCAAGCTCAGTATAGAACTTTTCTGTAATTAACTTTTAAGAATTCCCACATTTCTATATTTTTCCCTTATTTATTTCCAGTTTAATTTCAGTTTTTCCAAACATTATGTTTCTATCATTTATTACTTTGCCTTCTTTCTTCTATACGCTGAAATTTTTTGTATTTATTATCCACTTTCTTGTGCCTTCCTCCCTACTCTCACTTAACTTGCCATATTCACTTCTTTAATCTTTTTATTTATTTATTTATTTACTAATTTCTTCATTCCTAGTGCTACAAGGATAACCTTTTACATTAGTGCACTAGTCACATTTTTTATTTTTTGTTGTTAATTTTTTTTTAATTTTCTCTCTATTTATTCCCACATCTTTTGCTTTTTTCAATGTTTGTTTCTTTCAATATACTTTCTTTAATCCCAATACATAGAAAGACAGAAAATTCCTTTCGTCAGAGTATTTCACATAAATATAAACACAAAGCAATGGCAAGTAGTTTCTAATTATATCAAATACTGTGACGAAAGCAATTTTCTGTCCGTCTGCGCACGAGGCTTTACTAGAGATTTTTTTCTTTCTAGCCTACAATTTTCTTTTCTCATTTTTTTCAACTCTCTTTCTTCTTTACCTTCAAACTTATATTATTTGAATTCTATTCTTTCCTTTTCTTCAACTGTTTTGCTCCATATGTGTTATTTTCTTATATTTTCTTTTCCCTCTGCTTCTTCTTCTTCCGTCGTGTTGATATCCTTATCCTAAGCAAACTTTGCACAAAGTATTTAGGGACGAATGCGCTGCACATTTGTTGGAACCGGCCGGATCGAATGACTCTAGCATATAGTTGAAATAGGAACGATTGGTGGAAAAATTATGTTTAGTGAGAAAAACTTTTTTGTTTTCAATGCAAACGTGCCCAATCGTCGTATTTAAAAGAATTCTATGCATTTACATTACTCCTCTAAGTTTTGTAAAATATTGGGCACCATGAAAGGAGCAGTTGAGGCAAGTAGCCGGATTGACGATAAATACATAATTTTCTAACAATATAAATTTGCAGGTCGTTTAGTTATACAGGCGCGCACTAAGAAAGAAAATTTGAAAAATTTGTCCCCAAAGTGTATAAAACTACAAATAAAAGTTTTTATGGGCCACATAAAATGAAGAGCGCGAGAAAGGGAACGACTCACACTCACACTAATTGGGTATGTTTGTTTGTATGCGTCTTGGCTCTCTGAGATAGATGATAGCTGCTACATGTGGAAGAAAGAAATAGCAATTAACAAAAGAGAGGAGGAGGGGGAGCGGGGGGGTGAAGAGAAATAAGGGCGGTCGGGAAAGAGTAAAGAGCGCAGGAAGAGGGAGGGGGAAAGAGTTGAGAGCTGTGGAGAACGGGGTAGGGAAAAAGGGGGAAAGTCAATTTGAATTAAATTATAATTAAAGCGTCGCTGCCATGAGGTCAATTTGATTTGATATTTAGTTTGTAATTATTGATTTAATGAAACGGAATTTATGTTCCAGTTTTATCCAAACATATCGCCCCTTTAACTTATGGCAAAGACTTAGGAATCTACCCATCTTAAAGTTTAAATCTTAAATTTCTTAAATTCTTCAAAAACTTCAATTTCTTAAAAACTTCGATTCCGGCAAATTCTCGGCGGGTTTAGCTAGTTACAAATAAAGACGCATTCGATTAGCACGATATTTGTATTTGACGCACCACAGCATTTCGATTCAAATTTATTTCACGTGTGATCGAAAACCTAGAGAATTTTTGGTCACAATTCAGTCAAACAGTTTGTGAACATTTTTTTGTGTAGCTTCACAGTTTAAGAGCTTCAAGGGTATGAAACTTCGGCCGAGCCAAAGCTAGCTTTCCTGTATTTTTATCTTTTTTTCGCCCTTGCAATATCTTTCTTGAGTTTCAACTTTCGGTGTCATATGTTACCCTTCTTCTATATTTTTTAAATACTTTCTCGCATCTTCTTAAGTGGAGACAAGATTATTCGCTTTCTATCTTTTCCTTTTTTTCTTTATTAATCTTAATAAATTTTTAATAGTAATCTTTATTTATATTACATTTCTTCTTTTCCAACTATTATCCCTTCGTTCTTTCTTATTTTTTTTTGTTTCATAACTTTAATCTTCCCTCTTATTTGGCTGTTGCCTTGTTTCCTGGTATAATTTTGTTGCAGCTTACATGTTGTTTCCTTCCTTTCTTACTGCAACTTTCGAAATTTTCCCCTCTTTGCTGATGCTCAAGTGTCCTCGTTGAATTGTATAACATTTTCCCAAAAATTTCTCATTAGAACCCAAAGATGAGCTGCAACCGCAGATTGAAACGGATGCCAACGGTTCAATAACACCTGCCCGCCCAGTGCTATTGGAAACGCCTGCAGAATTCCTGAATCCCTGGGAGTCCAACAACAACAATAATTTTATGAATTCCATGCAGGAAATGTCCCCAGATGAGCAGCAGCAACAGTCGCCTTTGCCTTCACATCAACACCAGCAGCAGCATCATCATCACCAGCAACAACAACAACAACAGCAGCAGCAACAGCCTTGGAACCAAATGGGCATGCATAGCGCTCCTTCTCCACCTCGACCGCCATTTAATTCTCCCTTCGCTTTTCAACGTTTTGGTGGTCCACCGGATAATATGACGCCAAGGGGACGTGGACGTGGTCGTGGCTGGGGTGGGCAGGGACCCTATAGGCCACCCTATCAGCGTGGCGGATTTGATGGTGGTCCAGGACCACGTGCTCCCTTCTATCCAAGAGGTGGAGGTGGCGGCGGCGGAGGCGGCGGCATGGGTGGTCCTATGCGTGGACGTGGGCGTGGCATGCGTGGTAAAGCTTGGATGATGTAATTACGTATTATAGAGTTTAGTTAATAGTTCTTATCTCACACAACCAATCCACACCCTCACACAAACACACACACACAGGGACATTGGCTAATTGAAGAGTTAACATAATAAACTGTACGTCCTAAAGGATACCAAATGTGGGAATGAGCAAAACTGGGATTGTTGTATAAATCTTTTGCACATATGATTAAATTTCAATTATTTATATTAATTAAATATTATACTTCAAATTATATTAATTGATTTTCAACAATCCTGGACGAAAACATTTAAAATTTTAGTCTCTAAGAATTGATCTAAAAAAATGTAAAAAAAAACACCAAATTGTGAATGATTCTCTATACTTTAATGGATCTTTTCTTAATGTTTCGGTTTAGGGTACATAAATGTGTTAAATACCTTAAACGGAGCCTTGAGAAAGTGTTGGAAAACGTGACGGTAAAAATTCACAATTTATGCAAAAAAAAAAAAAACAAAACTTTATCAAATCAATAAAGTTTAAGTCTTAATAAAAGTGGACGATTCTTAGGGTGAACATTTGCAGGTTGAAAGAAGGGATTGTTAGATGCATGCAACATTTAGAGGCGACATCTTACACAACAAATTTAAATGGCGGGCCCTGCTGGCAGGATCCTTATATATAGCAGAAAGTGTTCCCCAAAGAAAAAAAACTGCTTTTGTCTGAGATGTCGCATCTGGATGTAATGTATAGTAAGAGACGGTAACATGACATAGATCCCATATGTAAAGTTTCGATCACATCTTTGGAATATAAATCAGAACTTTTCTGGGCCTTATAAAGCCCATGAACGTTCAGATACGACACGTTGACTTGAACTGATATTGGATAATAAACCGAGAATAACTAAACAATTCCGAATGAAATTACTCTCTTCTTACTTTTTGCAAACCACCGGTCCAATCAAGAATGTCAGTAGATACACAAAAGAGAAATCAGAATTCCAAGCGAAACGATTGACAAATGGAACAGGCTCGATATGAGTGAGATTAATCAAAAAAATTCTTTATAAATCAATTAAATACTAAAATGCAAATTAAATTTCACTTGCAATTTCTTAATTTATCACAGAATTAAGGAACATTCACTTTAGGTACAACTAGCAACTGAAAGAGTGCTTAATTTCGCAATTACTTGTCATTTCATCGACTAACGAGCAATATTTTTCGAAACGAAAAACTTGAAGTGAATCAATTCCACTTTCAAAAAGTTGCCTTGGAAGTGGAATTAAGAACATGACTGTATATGGTCTAAGTGACTTGGATACGTTTTTTGATTCAAAATTATGTCACAGTTGCAGTCTAAATATGGTAACACCCTTCATATCCATTAGTTTTTTAATTCTATTCTTCAAAATTTTACCTTCATTGACAACATGCGTTGAACAATTTCATCTAAGGAGTATCCGCTTCGGAAATCACTTGTGGAATCGGAATTTAGATGTATATTTGAAGTAGGTTTTTTTGGCCCTTAACACCCCAGAGCCTTTAAATGTCTTGTATGCAGTTTTTGGTAAATCTTTTTTTTTTTGGGTTTCCACCTCAAAAGGTTTTTACCGCTTACAATAATTTGATGAAAAATTTAGGGAATTTTAAAAACGCTCTTTAATCAAGAAATTTCGTACTTAAATCAAGAATTTTCTGGCTTTTTGAAGTTTTTAATTGATTTAAGTACAAAAATTCTTCATTTTTCTCTCAACGTATGAACAAGTCGCCCATAAATTTTAAATTGTAATTATATATCGGGTTTTTTTTTTGGTACAAAAACTGCATATTTCAAAATTCATTTAAAAAGACCACTGCGCATTTTTTGCAAGATAATTCTTTATAATTCGCGGAAATTTCGTTCAGAATTTTTTCGAGCATTAGTCGGTTTACTAGACAATTGTAGAAAGAGCTGCTCTGGAATAACTTCATTTAAGCTGATACTACCAGATGGATTTCTTGGATCTTTCTGCTCTTCCTTGATATATCCTCTACTCACTGTCGCAACAAAAATGAAATTAGAGCTTTGTCCTTCTTTGGCTTCTTCCAGAAATCCCCATTTTAAGTTGGGGAACAATTTTTTCCGTTTATCTTAGCTACATTTTTATCTGTGCTCTGACACTGAACTCAAGTTTTCATATGGCCCGAATTAATCTGAGCATTATGCTCGAATTCAATGCAAACTTATCGCACATATGAAATCTGAATAATATTTCAATGTGTACTGCGACAGATTTTCATAAGGGCTTTATGTCATGTCACCGTAAGGGACATATACGCAAATAAGATATCAAAAGTCGATTGGATGATAACGTTTTTTCCTAGAAACCCAAATTTCATACCAGCCTCCAAATTATCAGAGCCCTAAAACTAAATTTCCTTCAGTTCGACTCACCTTTTCTTTTTTTCCTTATTTTAGAATTATCTTAGCCCATGTAACCATAATAATATTAGTCAACAACAAAACACACATGCTCATTTCGGCGTTGCGCGTGTGTGTTTAGCTATACTGTCGGTGTGTCGACGTCTGATGCGTCGCTGCCGCAGAGGTCTGATGTATTTAAAACAGAGTTCTATGTAATCGTAAAAGTGGGCGGATAACAGAAAACACTTTGGCCTTAGATTTCAACTTAGTATACCATTTGAGAAAATGTTGGCGAGGAAGAATGCGTTCTGTTCGCAAAACGATACACCATTTCGACATATGTATGTGTGTGTGGACTAGCTGTGGAAGCGTCCACTCTCTTGGTGTATGAAGTTGTTTACCATATAAGGAAGAACTGGCGACAAAATCATAATAATGAATGTATGCAGTTGGAACTTAACCGACCGAGGTGCCTTTTTTCAAAAGTCAATTGACACAGCTGTTATATACACAAGAACAATAACGCGACCCGAAATCTCACGAAGTTAAAGTTACAAAAAATCTCCATACACAATTGTGTGTGTATTTTATCTCATTTATCATCATTTATCTCCGCCCCGCTGGGGACTCGCTCTTTGCCTATGCTAAACTCTGGCGCTCTCTTGAGTCTTCAACCTTTTTAACTAACATTTTCACAATAAACAGTCTTCGAGAAGCACGCATTTTATGACCGATTGACTGACTTGGGCCTAGTATACGGTTGCTCTCACACCGATTAGCCACGGAACAGTGAGAGCGATTGCAGCAAAGAGAGCGTTTTGTTTTTTTCGGTCAATGCATTATTACAAATTAATTTTCTTTTATGATAATTTGCTAGTTTGTACGACATTGACATATGTATCTTCTGATGCAAAAGAAGTAAAACGATTCGAGCGAATTTAAAAAAAAAAAATTTTTACCTGTAGCTAGTGTCCCCTTTCTATCTCTGATGGTACTACACACTTGCATTATATTAACTATCACTAATAAAAGTCATCGTTACTCAACTTTAGGTTCCACGTCTATTCAACACAAAACAATTTCAACACGTCAATTCAACACACGTCAGTTCAACACACGTCAATTCAACACAAAACAATCTTCAAAAAAAAAAGTCAACACACGTTTATAAGTCATTTCACCCAACACAACAATTTAACACTTCGTCAATTCAATTCAAACAAATTGAAATTTAATAATAAATTAATTATTTTGTTTTGTGTTGAATTGACGTGTTGAAATTGTTTTGTGTTCAATTAACGTGTGTTGTATTGTTGTGTTGGGTGAAATGACTTAGTGTTGTATTGACGTGTGTTGAAATTGTTTTGTGAATACTTTGTTTTGTGTTGAATTGACGGATTGTTGAATTGTATTGTTGGGTGAAATGACTGTGTGTTTTATGAACGTGTCACCAGCAAAACAAATATCAACATGTGACCGTGCAACTGACACCCACCCTTAAGAAATACCGTCGGCAACACAAAACGAAATTCGTGCACACACAACCTTTTGAATCAACTGACAGCAACACACTAAAGCTAGGGAGTCGCAAAAAAAAGCTCCACATTTGTCATAGTTGTATCATGATCTCCCTCAAGCAACATATATTTCTTTGACACAATAATTCTGAGTAAAGTGTCTACATAATGGCAGCTAAATGGAGAGCAGAGCAAGATATAACTATCTTTCTTTGTCACTCAGTGATGCTTGACTTCAGCCAGCATTTGATGTGAATTGCCGACTGAATTCAGCTCCCGTCACATCACTCAAGAAAGAGAGGCGTCCTCTGTGGTGTTCAAAGGGAAGATGTTCTTTAACATCGGTCAGCGAAATTTCTATTGTTTTTTTCTTTAAGTCTATTAGAAGTAATTTAATAAAATGAAAATCTCTAAACATTTCAAGGACACAGCTAAATGTATTAAAGTATCTCTGATAAACTAGAATAATGTTGACAAAACTGGTCAATTCTGGGCAGATGCTACACTGAGAAAAAAATCGATCTGAAACCAAGATTTTAGTTTTGAAACTAGACGAAACGGAAACGAAATAAGAACTCAATTGAGCAAAGCGAACTAAGAGACCCTGCCAAAAGCTTCAACTCTGTGTTGCAGAACGAAGAGGTCGTGGTTCGAGTCCCAGGAGGGATGGAAATTTTTTTTTTTTTGAACAAAATAAATCTATATATTTATCATAAAACTTTTTAACTGAAGCTTTACAGAAAACTGTACATTGCTTGATAAGTTGTGAGCCGAGATGATAACTCTTGTTTATAAGATTTGTATGCTCATTTCAAGGGTTTTCAATCTGATTGGTATATGTTAGGTAAGGTTCTCGAAAGAGATTTTCAATCTAAATTTTATGTAAATTTTGTTTTCTCAGTGTAAATATTTGAAGCAAGAAGTTAGCTGGGAACATAGCATTGAGCGCTTTTCTATTTGCCATATTTGGTCTGGAATGCACAAGTTGTTCATGACCTTGGGTCGGTGTTTCTATACTCTGTACTGTAGTTTGTGCAGATGCAGGAAGAAAGCCTCTCCGACCCTCTAAAGTATAAATGTTCTTGATCATCATTAACAACCAAGTCTATATTGTCGTGTCCATTTGTCTCATCATATAAACGCACAGATCTGAGAGTTGTATGACAGCCACAGTTTTTTAAAGAAATGCTTCTTTTATTTTTTAGGATTCAGTTATCATCGATTCGACAAAGGATCGTCAGATTAATAGCAAATAAAAATTCGCTCTATGCTGCTCTTCGCAGGTACTGAGTATATTACAGTCAGGGTTGACCGACTTTCTTACTAGTTATGCATGAAATTGTGATACTCTGAGAAGAATTAGAGAATAAAGAAAAATTCTTCCGCAGACTTACATAGAACATCTTTACCTTATATTAACTGTCAATAATTCTATAGATTTGGTGATTTGTAAGTTTTTTTTACCAACTTTTTATCCAACGTTTTCCAACTCGAATTTTTAATTAAGAAACTTGATCTTCAATTTGCAATATATGTCTTAAGTCCAGTTTAATTCCTTTCTATTCATAATTCTTCACCTGTTATGTTATTTCTTTTAAATAGTCAATGTTCTATGCTAACCCACCCCACAACACAACAAATTTACAAAGACTTTGGCCACATCCTCTCAAATAATAACATGATTTCCATTAAGTTTAGAGTTGCCTTAGCCATTTATTCAAAAATTTAATTTTATTGTAGGATTAGTGCATAAGTAAATGTAAATAGCAATTATAAACATAACTAGGTTTTATGCTATTCACTAAAATGTTCTTATTATAATTTTTAAAATAAATGAAAACAAAATCTCGTTAAAATAAATTTAAATAAAAATTGATTTCTTTTGCAATGGATAAATACGCATTTTTCTGCCCTTCCTGAGCCTTTACAAATGACTATGTTTAAATCAATTTCGTTTGAAAAAAGGATCTAGGACCAAAGTCGGCCCTTAATCACTTTTGTTTTGTTGTGTGTCGGAAGTCGGAACTCATTAATTGTGTGGGTAACTGGCGGTTGCTGCTCTTTGTTTTGAAAGTGGGTGTGACTCGGCTGTGTCGGCTTTGCTACTTCAAGGATACTAAACGGTATACCCTTTTGATGAGAGCGAAAATTAATGGGAAGTGGAAACGAAGAACTATTTGGTGCCTAAATTGTTTGTTAGTTATTTAAGAGTCGAAATAAAACGGATTTAATCTAAAAGAAAACCTTATTGTTAAAGTTCAGTAGTCTTAAACAAACCTTGTTAGCTAAGACAAACAAAAATTTAAGTCGAAAAAACTCTCACTATTAAAAACCTACATAGTTGGGATGGATAGTTATTTCATATACT
Organism: Lordiphosa clarofinis; assembly: GCA_018904275.1. Lineage (NCBI taxonomy): Eukaryota > Metazoa > Arthropoda > Insecta > Diptera > Drosophilidae > Lordiphosa > Lordiphosa clarofinis. The sequence continues at coordinate 1,103,982 of JAEIGQ010000098.1, forward strand.
TTGGGCGATATTCCGAAACATTGGATAAAAAACTAAGATTAATCTAACTTTAAATGTATATTTCTCATATTCCTTTAACGATATGTTCACTATTTAGTCCAACCGGATACTTAAATTATCTCCACCTGAGCTCCTCCAAAAACTTTCCAAATCCCCACCAGATGTCCCCCAGATAATTAGCAGAGACCCCCACTTCCACCTCACACTTTCTCACTCCACACACAACCCACCTGCTGCTAAGGCAATGGTAAAAGAGGCTGATTTTACAAATACTAAATGCAAAGACAAGGGCATAGTTTTAATTCCCCCAGTCAGACGTCCCCAAACGAGATATTCAATATTTTTTGAAATCTCAAACAAATTTGATCTGCTTGCTGATAACACTAGTTTACAAAAATAAACGAGAGCGTAAGTTAAAGTCGGCTCTAACCGACTTCGATATACCCTTTACTCATGAAAAAACGTGTTTAACAGTGTTCCTGCGTTCCTGAGGATGAACACCGAAATGTATGCAACATTTTTTAACTCGGCTATATATTATCCGATTTTGCTGTAAATTTCAGGGACTCTTATAAACAAACAGATCCCAGAGATGGTAAGAGATAGAGGTTTGACATGTATGGGACAAATGCTTCTTATACTTGTAGGCAGATCAAGTTTATTTTCAATTTTTGCCACGCCCTCTCCCGCCCCCGCAATTTGGAAAAAACGTCATATCTCCCGCAGTTTTGTAGATAGATGATTTGTTCCTTCTGGAGATAGTTAGTTATTCGTAATATGTATCGATTTGCCGAAGAAATGATATAGATCGGATTAGCGGTTCTCAAGTTATGACCAAAAAATAAAATCACCCCCTTCCCCACCCCCTAACACGCACTCACAACCAACACCGCGTTTCATTCAACAACGTGTGAGTGAAAAAGAGAGGGAGACAAACTTAGAGATGAGTGCAGCAGAAGCGTTGCATTCAGCTCCTACTCTTGGTACAGAGTATGACATAGTCGCGGTTGATCGACTTTCTCACTTGTTTTGCACTAAATTGATCAAAGCTCCTAAGTTTGTTCATAGATTTTGATCATCATTATCTGTTTTTCTTCGTAGAAGTACGATCCTTAAGTAGTTTTGTCTAAAGGACCACCCCCCTGGCACTTTAAAGAAGAAACAATAGATACGCACCTTAGATCCTTTATCAAATCGAAAACAGGCAAAGACATTTTCCTAATATAAAAGAATTTAACGAAACAAAACACAAGTTAAGTAACCATGCATTTATAAACACCGACGGATCCTTAAACAAAGAAGTAACAGGATATGCAATAACCACTGAAAAAGAAGTTCTTAAGCTCGCGATTTTGCCCAGCTATTCATCTGTGTATACTGCGGAGATAATAGCTTTACTGGAAGCAGTACAAATGGCAGCTCCGACTCATTAGCAGCTGTCGATGCTATTCAGAACATAAGCAATTCGTCCTTTTACCCAGCAACCATCAGAGTTCTCCTAATAAGATTTTTTCCGAAAATTAAAGTCCTTTGGATACCGAGTCAGGTCGGAATAATAATAAAGAATAATAAAGCAGCGAAAAGAGCTACAACACCACCTCTTATCACATCGTCAAATATTAATAAAGCAGACATTAATAGATACATAAAATACGCATTTTCAAACAATAACATAAACCTAATCCAGCACACTTCACCCTGGTAGCAGTCCTTAATTGCGAACAAAACCAATATTGACCACTACCTTAAGCAGTCAGAAATCAGTAGCCTACCAAGAAAAAAACTTGTAAAAATTATAAGACCTAGACTCGGACATACGACAGACAGACTCACCCACGAACATCGGTTTTTACAAACTACTGCCACCTCTGCAACTCAACTAATCCTCTCACAATAGAACATGTACTAAAAGAATGTATATCTCTGCAAATACAACGGAACTGCTTCCCCAACCGAAACCTAACCTAATATTTCAAAAACGGAGCCATGAAAAATTGTTTGAAACTGCTTTTTGAGATCACCATTTTAAATTACACTATTAAAATTTTTCAGTGGAAATGGGTCTTTTGATGCTCTAGCTCTTTGGATCTCTCCACTGAGAAAAAAAAGGATAGTTTTAAATGATCAGAATATTTTCGGTATCCATTTGTACTGGTTAGTTAACTATCCTTTACTGAAATCCATTAGATATTTTCGAAGTCGATTTATATTCGTTTCTCCATCTTTATTCCTCATTTATTCCTCCCATTAACTAATATTTATAAGGCAATTCGGAGAATTCGTAAATATAAAAAAGAAGTATTTTTGTGCTTTTAGAAAAAAGTCCGACTTGAATATTTATTGAATAAATTTTATATTAATTTACAGGGCATTTAGAGTATGTAAAGTAATTGCTTGTTAGTTCTTAGTTAAATGTTTCAAGAGTTCTGTTAATTTAAAAGCTTTCCACCAAATATATATGTACTTAATAATTGTTAAAAACCAAAAGTATTTTTAGATAATTAATAAGTTTGCATTAAGTTCCCTTATTCCTTGGTCGTATCATCATTTGCACCAGATTTAAGGTAGCTGGTTTCCAAGACTCCCATCTAATTGAATTAAGTTGGTGTGCTTTAAATTCGTCCCCGTTTAGATTGCTGAAAACGAAGACAAATTATAAAAAAAATCGTAAATAATAGGTATAAGTAACCCACCTAAGGCCACAACCACCATTTGTTAGGAACCACCACGCACTTTGCCTGCACCTTGAAGAATGATGATCAAAGGCTTGGAATGTGAAATTTACATGGTGGCTCAGCGAATCGCCAACATTTCCCGTATATTTGCCCACAGATTTTAGTTTATACGATTCATTTTCATTGCCAACGATAAAGTTATCATATAGAGCATATTTCGTTTCTCCTTCAAAATTTTGAAGATAAATGTACAACTCATACGATTGTGCTTGAGTCATCAAATATATTTTCTCCATGCCAATAAAGTAGTTGCCTTGAATTTGTCCAAATCCAGTGCGGTATTCCTCCCACGTCCTGTGGAATGAAATATTTTGAGCTTTGAGCATTCGCCTTTGGATTACCATCCATCCAGATCCGTTAATGGTTGAGTCGCAATCAGCCACGAATGGCTCTGCAATGCCCAAAACTTTAATCAAATTAATGCCAATCGTTTTATTATTGGAACAACCGTTGGGCCTAAATTCCAGTTTTTTGTACGTTGCAATTTGATCATTTTGATTTTCAATCAATGCAGAATCTGTTGATATTTGCTTCTTAAGATCTTTGATTTCTTTCTCCATTAACTTAAATATATATTCCTTGTCCTTGAGCTGAGACTCAAATAAGTTTTTATTGCTTTCAAATTCGAACGTTTTATCCTGCAGTAGGCTATGTTGGGAATATTGTAGTAAAAGCTTTACAAAAGGAAAGCAGTATGAGCTGCATGCCTTCTCCATATCATCACTAGAGCCGGATATCTAAACAAAGACCAACAATTAGCATAACAATAAAATAAATTTATAAATTTAGTGATGTATTCATACCGCACTATCCGGTTTAGAAGATGAACTGCACTTTATTGTAAATAAAAACGTCATCAGCACAATCGAATATTTCCACATAGAAAACATTTTGTCCAAATTTTGCAACGTCCGCACAATAGAAATATATTTGAACTAATTCTGTCAAGCAAGAATCCCGAAAAATATATAGATAGATGAGCTCTGCAAAATACAGTTCAAAGAGCACTGATCGAGCCAAAGTCCAAACAACAACTTGTCTACCTTTACAGCAGAGTTCCCCAGCGATAGCCCCGGGAGCACGAACTTACTTGCCGAATGCTTGCCGAGGTAATAGTTCATTGTGTGTTAGAGAGAGACACAGTCACGTTTTAGCGCTCTCCCCTTGGGAAACCCTGCTTTACAGTTAAAGCAATCCGCTCGAAGCGCAGTGCTGCCAATTTAACTATTTCCCCGCTAGAACTAGCGGGTTGAAATTGGCAAATGCAAAATAAATTTTAAAATAGCGGCTCGCGGAAATTATTGCTATTTTCCAAGATTGTCTGTCTTTAGATGAAGCCGATGATGGAAAATGCTGGAAATGTTGATGGAAATATTGCAAATCTATTAATATTAAGCATAAGTCTCCTTTAACATCGTTTGCACAAAAGTTAACTAAGAATTCGCTGTCAATTCGCAGAAAACTTAACGTTGCTTTAGTGTTGCCATATCTTTTGTTTTCTCATATGTGCTAATCCTGCCATTTAAGCCATTTACGTGAACTGTTATTTTTCGGTTTCTCATAAAACATAGGACGTAGTTAATAATTTTGGGGACTATTTTCCATAGTTTAAGTTCGTCTATTATAGAGTGAATGCCAATTTTGTCGAATGCTTTTTGAAAGTCTAGGGAAATTATGGAAATGTGGTTTTTTGTAGAAAGATCAGATGATATCAGATAGTCTAGCGAGAGTAGAGAGTCCGATATAGATTTTCCCTTTCTGAAGCCGGTTTGCCGACTATCGATTGATTTGTTGTGAGACACACAGGTTTGCAATGATCTTATCAAGTGTTTTTGCGAAGCAGGAGTTTAATGAGATAGGTCTGTGAGAGTTTAGATTTCTTTTATCGGAGTTGGGTTTATTAAGTGCGATGATTTCGCTCAGCTTATGGATTTGTGGAATATAGGAGTTAAAAATCTTGTTGTAGTGATCAAGGAGTCGGGTTTTAACTTCGAGATGTAGATTTTCGAGCATGGGGTAAGAAACTCGGTCGAGGCCAGGTGTCTTGCCTTTCAGTCTACAGAGCGCGCTTGAAAGTTCGTTTAGGGAAATTGGAGATTCGATTTGGGTGGCTGAAGAAGACACGTATTAGTAGCTGTTGTAGGGTGTGGTATTCTGTTTATTTGTGCGAAAGGCATTTGTAAAGCTAGAGTCGTTTGATTCATTGAACCAGTGGGAGCAGAAGAGTTCTGCAATTTGTTGGCTGTTTGTGATTGAGATTGTTAAGGAAGGGTTGTTTATAAGCGTTGCTTTAGTCCGCAGAATCTGCGGATGTTGGACCAGACAAATTTGTGAAGTGAAAACTTCCAGAGAGGTTTGTATACCCGTTACTCGTGGAGGGTCTACTAAAGTCGTGCGAATGTATGTAACAGGCAGAAGGAATCATTTCCGACCATATAAAGTATATATATTCTTGATCAGCTTCAACAGCCGAGTCGATATGAACACCTAGATCTCAGAGATGGTAAGAGATAGAGGTTTGACATGTATGGGACAAATGCTTTTTTTATCTGAACGCAGATTAAGTTTGTTTCAAATTTTTGCCACGCCCCCTCCCGCCTCCGCAATTTGGAAAAAACGTTATATCTCCTACAGTTTTGAAGATAGACGATTCGTACCTTCTAAAGATAGTTAGTAATTAGCAAAATGTATCGATTTGCTGCAGAAATGATAAAGATCGGATGAACGATTCTCAAGCTATGAGCAAAAAAGTGAACCAAGCCCCCCACCCGCTATCCCCCCTCCCACCCTATAAAAATGTTGCATCCTTTTCGGATGGTCACCCTAAGGAGCGCAGGAACACTGTTAAACATGTTTTTTCATGAGTAACGGGTATATCGAAGTCGGGTAGAGCCGACTTTAACTTACGCTCTCGTTTTTTATATGTTTACTAGCAAATAGCCCGTCACGCTTCGCTGCGCCTTCAACAGTGTATAACCAACGCACACCCACTTACCACCCACTTCAGGCCCACATCCCACCCACTTCCCGTACATTTCCCGCCCACATCCCACCCACTTTCCGCCCACTTCGCACCTACATCCCACCCACATTCCACCCACTTGCTACCAACATACCGCACACTTATCGCCCAAATCCGTCCTACATCCTACCCACATCCCTCCCACTTACCGCCACATTCCACCCACATCTCATCCACTTCCCATTTCCATCCCACCCACATTCCACCCACTTGCCACCAACATACCGCACACTTCCCGCCCTCTTACCGCCCAAATCCCACCCACTTCCCATTTACATCCCACCCACATGCCTCCCACTTACCGCCACACTCCACCCACATCCCATCCACTTCCCATTTCCATCCCACCCACTTCCCGCCCACTTCCCACCTACATCCCACCCACATTCCACCCACTTGCCACCAACATACCGCACACTTCCCGCCCTCTTACCGCCCAAATCCCACCCACTTCCATTTACATCCCACCCACATGCCTCCCACTTACCACCACATTCCACCCACATCCAATCCACTTCCCATTTCCATCCCACCCACTTCCCACCTACATCCCACCCACATTCCACCCACTTGCCACCCACCTCACATTCCGTTCACTTCACAGTGAGTATCCCGGAGATATTTCCAACATCGGAAAATTAAAAACAAAATAAATTCTCATTTTGAGACTTACAATCCGAGTTTCAAGCCAATCGGATGAAAAATAGTTTTTTTCATGCAGAATTTTCCGGGAATTTTTCGACCATCAGTTCAAATTTTCCAACTTCGGATTATAACATTTTAAACTATTTCGTATTCTATACTAACAAACCGAGTTTCAAGCCAATCGTATGATAAATACTTTTTTGGATTCAGAATTTTCCTCGTGTGCGGATTTTCCAAAATCGGGAAAACACGTGTCAAATTATTTCGCGTACTATGCTTACAACTTATGCTTTGTTATGTGTAATTTTGAAATTGAATTTGGCGCTAATCGCTGGCAACTAAAGTATCGCCCATACAACTTTGACCACCCACTTTACACCCAGCGTGGTGAATTTTCCGGAAGATTGGTATGCAGTTGTTGTTGAATTTTCATAAAGATCTTTGAAAATGAGTTTGAACTTGATCGGATGAAAAACAAAAAAGTTTCATACAACAGTTTTCCGCGAATTTTCCACATTTCCCGGCAGAATTTTCCAAAATCCTTTCTTAGTACTCACTTTCAGCATAAGATAAAACTACTGTGAAAATCTGATTTTCCTATCTTTTATGGTTTAGGCTGTGCGACGGTCACCAGTCAGTCAGTCAGTCAGTCAGGTTGAACATTTTTATATATATAGACTAGCAAATATCCCGTCGCGCTTCGCTGCGCCTTCAACAGTATAGAACCAACGCACACTCACTTCAAGTCCACATCCCACACACTTTCCGTCCACTTCCCTACCTCTTCCCGTCTACTTCCAGCCCACATCCCACCCACAACCCACCCACTTCCCGCCCACATTCCACCCACTTCCCGCCCTCTTCCTGTCCACTTCCCGCCCACATCCCGCCCACTTCCCGCCCAAATCCCACCCACATCCCACCCACTTCCCGCCCACATACCACCCGCTTCCCGCCCATTTCCCGCCCACATCCCTCCCACATCCCACCCACATCGCTCCCAATTCCCGCTACATTCCACACACTTTACATCCACTTACCACCCACATCCCAGTGGGCTTCCCGGCGGTATTTCCAACATCGGAAAATAAAAACAAAAATTAATTCCGATTTTGACCTTTAAAACCGAGTTTCAAGACAATCGGCTGAAAAATAGTTTTTTGCATGCAGAATTTTCCGACTATTTTCCGTGTGGGCGGATTTTCCGACATTAAAAAATCACATTTCAAAACATTTCGTATTTTGTACTTATAAACCGAGTTTCAAGCCAATCGGATGAAAAATAGTTTTTTCATGCAAAATTTTCCGGGAATTTTCCGACCGTTGGGTCAAATTTTCCAACTTCGGAATATTACATTACAAACTATTCCGTATTCTGTCCTTTCAAACCGAATTTCAAGCCAATCGGACGAAAAATAGTTTTTTGCATGCAGAATTTTCCGACCATTTTCCTCGTGGGCGGATTTTCCGAAATTGAAAAATCACATTTCAATTTATTTCGAATTTTGTCCTTACAAACCGAGTTTCAAGCCAATCGGATGAAAAATAGTTTTTTCATGCAGAATTTTCCGGGAATTTTCCGACCGTTGGGTCAAATTTTCCAACTTCGAAAAATCACATTTCAAATTATTTCACCTACTTTCCTTTCAAACCGAATTTCAAGCCAATAGGATGAAAAATAGTTGTTTTCATGCAGAATTTTCCGGGAATTTTCCTCGTGGGCGGATTTTCCAAAATCGGGAAAACACGTGTCGAATTATTTCGCTTACTAAGCTTACAAACCAAGTTTCAAGTCAATCGGATGAAAAATAACATTTTTCCCATACAAACTTTTCCGACGCTTTTCCGACTTTTCCGGGTGGAATTTCCCAAAACCCCTTCTTAGTACGCACTTTCACCACCAACAGAAACTTCTGTGAAAATTACAGCCCTCTATCTCTTACCGTTTGGGCTGTGCGATGATTGCCAATCAGTGAATCAGTGAATCAGTGAATCAGTGAATCAGGACACTTTCTTTTATATATATAGAGATTTCCCGTTTCAATTTTGCGTTGGCCTTTTTATACTCTGTACCGAAGGTACATAGAATATATTAGAAGGAATCATTTCAGACTATATAAAGTATATGGGCTAATCCGAAAATTTTTAAACCAAGGGTTGAAATTTAAAGTTGTCCAAAATCCAAATGTTTGTTAATGGAATAATAGGGTATATATTCAAGCTTCAAAATATGTAAGCCATAGTGTTCTACGGTGGTTTGTCTGCTCTTGGCAGAGGCATACCTACACCTTCCTCTTGCTTCTATTAATTCTTGAAAAAAAAGGGTTTTTTTATTGGTCACAAAAATGGTAAAAACAGTCGTTATAGTAATTTCCGCTTAGCAAAACTTAAAGTTTGTTTAATTTCCTTTAATTTAAGGTACTCATTATATTTGTAGGATATCTAATATATATTAAAAATTTAAAATAAAAATCGGTTTACTGTGTGTAACGTCCGCAACGGAAAATTGGGTTTTTTTAATTTAGCAGAATGAATTTTAATAATTCGGTTATCCAAACTTACTTTATAAACAGAGTTTTTTATGCCCTTTATACTGATGAAAAAAAAATATACCTTTATCACACATATTTTTGAAAAAAGTTGATGTGAAAATGTGTAACGTCCGCAACGGCAAGAAAATGCTAAACATTTTTTTTTTTTATTTGAGGTGGAAATAGGTGTTTATAATGGATTATTGCCTGCTGAGTCTGAATCTGGGCTCTAAATTGCTCTAGGTTGTCGAGAATCCGAAAAACATAACCTCAAAGTAACAAAAAGTGTGTTTAAATAATAATAATTTTAATAATTGATAAATATCGATAAAAATCGGTATTTCCAACATCGGAAAATGAAAACCCAAATGAATTCGAGTTTTATCATTACAAACTGAATTTCAAGCCAATCGGATAAAAAATAATTTTTTTGCAAGCAGAATTTTACGGAAATTTTCCTCGTGGGCGGATTTTTCAAAATCTGGAAAACACGTGTCGAACTATTTCGCGTACTAAGCTTACAAACCCAGTTTCAAGTCAATCGGATGAAAAAAAAATTTTTTTTTTTATACTATTTGGGTCAATGGAAAAAGTGTAACGTCCGCAACGTAACGTCCGCAACAGCACAAAAATTTAGATATTTTAATAACGGGACCACTTATCATTCTTTTGAAAGCTGGGTTGAATTGGTCATATATTCTACTAAATTTTTTGTCATTAGACTTTTTTTTGTTTATTATGCAAAATTCGCTAAAAAATGTAGAAATGCACATAAGCCTCAAAGTCGACTTCCATTTTTTGTAACGTCCGCAACGGAACTTTAAACAAGCATAACTTTTTTTCAAAAACAGATAACCTATTATCTTAAATTAGGTTTGAAAGTACTCCCAAAGAACTGCATTTTGCACCAAAGGTATTTCAAATATACCAAAGTGGACGCCAGCTGTGTCAATTTTAAGAAGCAAATTTGCGTACAAATGTAACGTCCGCAACGCAGGATTAGCCCATATATATTCTTGATCAGCATCAACAGCCGAGTCGACATAGCCATGTCCGTCTGTCTGTCCGTCCGTCCGTATGAACAAACAGATCTCGGAGATGGTAAGAGATAGAGGTTTGATATGTATGGGAAAAATGTTTCTTATAGCTGCAGGCAGATCAAGTTTATTTTTAATTTTTGCCACGCCCCCTCCCGCCCCCGCAATTCGGAAAAAACCTTATATCTCCTACATTTTTTAAGATAGACGTTTCGTACCTTCTAGAGATAGTTAGTAATTAACAAAATGTATCGATTTGCCGAAGAAATGATAAAGATCGGATCAGCGGTTCTCAAGTTATGAGCAAAAAAGTACATCTATCTCGCCCCACCCCCTTCCACCCATTCACAACTAACACCACACAAACTTAGAGAGAGAATGAGAGTGAGAGAGAGAGGGAGAAAAAGAGAGAGAGACTTTGAGATGAGCGCAGCACCAGCATTGCATTCAGCTTCTACTCCAGGTACAGAGTATGCTATAGTCAGGCTTGACCGACTTTCTCACTTGTTATATTCTAGAACGGTATCTCTGCAGTTATTTTGTTTTAGGCGTTCAAATTTTAGGGATTAGTCTAATTTGAGGTTTTGTAGTTTACGGTTCCGCCAGGGAACTGTATTATTTTTAGAAAAGGCTGGAGAGATTTGAGGTATTAAAATGTTCGCGCTTTCTCTGACTATTTTTATCAAGTTAGCGGCTTCTTTGTTTAAATTATGACTTATGTGGCGTTGAAGGAGAAAGGAGTGAGTTGCTGCAGTAAATGCAGTCCAGTCTGCTGAGTCTAACTTAAATTTTGGTGTTAGTTTTGGGGGTGGTGGTTGGTCAAAGAGGGATGTAATGATTGGAAAGTGGTCACTGCAGAATAGGTCGGGTTCGGGATTCTAAAGCGATTGAAGGAGTGGCGAACGTGAGATCGATATGTGTGAGGTGTGATGGTGAGCCGTTATTTAAAGTTATAAGGGGGGATTGGTAGACGAATTTGCAGATGATATTGCCTCTGCGTCTGTTTGTAGGGGATCCCCATAAGTTGTGCCAACTGTTGAAGTCTCCCGTTATAATGGTTGGTATATTAAGGCAGTCATATACGTTTCGTAAGTTACGGATCGTAAATGCTTTATTAGGAGGTATGTACGACGGTGTCGAAGTCTTGGTTAAGAGTTGATTTGTTCGTGTTGTATAGAGTCGTGTATGAGTAGGGCAAACCCTCCTGAACATCCTTGTGATGAGTTTTTGGTATACATTTTGTAGTTTATTGTGATTGGTGTGAGGTGTTAGAAAATTAGGTGGGTCTCTTGTATTGATATAATTTTTGGTGAAATATTTTTTAATTAAGATTTGTAATTGATCATATTTGTCCTAGTTGGTTGAAAAATCCATTAAGCCACTTCCTTAAAATAATTTGTTATTGTTAATATTTGAAATATTTAATATTTTATTCACAATCTTTCATGCCTTCTTAATAAAGTTTCACATGCGATCCATTCAAAAAGAAAGCCCCTTGAGAGAAATGCATTTATGTTTGACCTAATAAATGACAATACCGAAAATCGAAAGTTGAAAACCGCACAAAGAATTCTTCTTCAAAAAATTCAAATTAAATACTTAAAACAAGTGAGAAAGTCGGTCAAGCCCGACTATAACATACTCTGTACCTGGAGTAGGAACTGAATGCAGTGCTGCTGCTGTGTCTCTCTCTATCTCTATCTCAGTCTCTTTCTCTCTCGCTCTCTCTCTCTTTAAGAGTGTGCGGTGTTAGTTGTGAAAGGGTCGGTGGGGGGGTGGCGAGGGGAGCTTTGTTCACTTTTTTGCTTATAACTTGAGAACCGCTCACCCGATCTTTATCATTTCTTCAGCAAATTGATACATTTTGACAATTACTAACTATCTCTAGAAGGTACGAACCGTCTATCTACAAAACTGTGGAAGATATGACGTTTTTTCAAAATTGCGGGGGCGGGAGGGGGCGTGGCCAAAATTGAAAATAAACTTGATCTGCCTGCAGTTATAAGAAACATTTGTCCCATACATGTCAAACCTCTATCTCTTACCATCTCTGAGATCTGTTTGTTCATACGGACGGACGGACAGACGGACAGACGGACAGACGGACGGACAGACGGACAGACGGACAGACGGACATGGCTATATCGACTCGGCTGTTGATGCTGATCAAGAATATATATACTTTATATAGTCGGAAATGATTCCTTCTCCCTGTTACATACTTTTGCACAAACTTAATATACTCTATGTACCTTCGGTACAGAGTATAAAAATAAAAAGCCTCACTAGACCACAGACATGCAAAGCGTTGTGGCCTTTGTGGCATGAAAGGAAAGCAGTTTGATCGAATGTTGAATGCAAAATGATTCCCTGGGAAAGGGAAGTCTTTTGTGCTCGCAATTGACCTTGGCTACAATTGTTGTTTGACTTAAGTTTTCCAAAAAAAAAAAAAAGACGGTAGCCAAATGGCAGGTCAAACAAAGGTAAAGAGGAGTAGGTAGCCAGAAGTGGATCTGAAGAAGCAACAATTAAACGTTTTGACCGCAAGCCAATTTAAGGCTCGGGCACGGGACACACACACAGACACAGGTAGCCTGGCACAGGTAAACTGGATCAGCGAATCAGGTAGCCGCTTTGCGACCCGTCCTGAGCCAATCAACGTAGAGCTGATACCTCACTGCCTGCCTGCCTATATAAAGGCCTGCAGAGATCAGAGACCACTTCAGTTATCCTTTGGCAACATGTTGACGAACAACGAGCTGATTGAGCACTTTTACTACTCCAACGAAAGTCAGGCGGATGAATTGCTGGGCTCCACGAGTGAGGCATTTCAACAATTGGAGCAATTGATGTACCAGGACAGTCTGTCGGAGGTTAGTACGGAAATGTATTACGACACACCGGCTGTCCTGGAACTGGAGCACATGCTTAGTCTGCAGACGGCGCAACAGCAAAACCAAATGTCAAGTCCCCTTAACAAATCCCAGACAAAAGCAGCCAAATATTGGACAAAACAACAGAGAGTCAAACCCTACGACACCAACTCATCTCCATCCTCCTCCTCCTCCTCTTCTTCATCATCATGTGGTCCCGATGTCTTACGTAAACGTCGCCTGGCAGCCAATGCACGCGAACGCCGGCGCATGAATAGCCTGAACGATGCCTTTGATAAACTACGCGATGTGGTACCTTCCCTGGGACATGATCGACGTCTCTCCAAGTACGAAACATTGCAAATGGCGCAGGCGTATATCGGAGATTTGGTCACCCTACTGTCACGGGACTACTGAATTGGCGTGAAGAAGGAATTAGTGGGATTGGCAAATGTTGTAGCAACACTCGAACCTAGTGTACACTTTTAAAGGCTGTTAGTTTTAAGGCTTAAATTAGAATTATTTGATTAGTGTTAATAAAAGTTATCAATTTTAATTAGAACTCTACGGTGGAATGTTTCATTTTTTGGGGTCTTTATTTGAAAATGGAAAAGGACCTTCAATGAATGATCTTGGGTAGAAAGGCGTTTTATTGTGGTTCTTCTCGGTTCTGGTTTAGGCTCAGTAACTTCCCAATAAACAGACCCTTGCAGCTTGTATATAAATTAAGGTTTTAAATGAAATTTGTCGAATTCATAGCTGAGCAATAGATGGCGCCACTACTTTGACCTGTTGTAGTATACACATATATAAACATATATATAAAATCTACACGAAAATGTAGTAATTCTGCACGATTTGACCAGGATGTTCTATCTATAATAATTGTGTAGCTTTTCTACACATTGCGTTTAGTCTTCTCATTTCAACATGTGGCATGTAGCGTGCAAAAAAGCTACTCAAAAATAATGGTTTTTATACTCTGTACCGAAGGTACATAGAGTATATTAAGTTTGTGCAAAAGTATGTAACAGGGAGAAGGAATCATTTTCGATTATTTATTTATTTAGGTTTGACAAAGTTCTGTCAACATTACTGGGTACAATTCAAAAAAGACAGTATATTGTTTCTTACATCTAACACAGAAGAGTGAGCAGAGAAAAGATGGTAATGCAAATTATAATTAATACACAAATTTCGGAAAGGTTCATAGTGAGCAAAATTTGTAAGGCAAGGCTGTAGGTAGATCGGAGAGAAATTTCTAGTTAGACGCGAAGGAACCGCAAGATTTATTTGGCATAACAGAGCACAAGAGTCAATATCACCTGATAAAAGTTTGTGAATAAAAAGCACACAATGGCACGTCCGACGGTTCTTAAGAGATGGAAGATCAATTAAGAGTAATCTATGCTCGTATGGTGGAAGATGGTTGGTGGGATCCCAGTTGAGGCCGTGGAGGGCAAAAATTAAAAACTGTTTTTGAACTGAATCAAGCTGGTCTTGATATTTTTGGTAATGCGGTGACCAAACACACGACCCATATTCTAGTATTGGTCGTACCAGTGACACGAATAAATGTTTAGTCAGATACGGATCGTTAAATTCCTTGGCCCATCTTTTGATAAACCCAAGAACACCCATAGCTTTTTCTGTTATAGATGACAGAAATATGATTATTGAAGCTTAGTTTAGGGAAATCGTCTACCACGTAAATGCGTTCGAGAGGTTTGTCATCAATCGTATAGTCGAAAAATTTTACACTTTTCAGCGTTTAGTGGGAGGCAATTAACCGAACACCATGTATGCAGAGAGTTTAAGTCCAACTGAAGAAGGAGAGGAGACATCGGTTCGTTATAAGACAAGCAGAGTTTTAGGTCATCGGCATACATCAAGGAATGTGAGTGGAGCAAGACATTAGGGATGTCGTTAATGAAAAGATTAAACAGTAAAGGTCCAAGATGACTTCCCTGAGGAACTCCGGAGAGTACACTGATGGACTCAGAAAGCGCCGAATTGAAACGGACACGTTGGGAACGGTCTGTCAAATAAGCCTTTATCCAGTTAAGAAGACTTGGAGGAAATCCAAGTAAATACAATTTGTGAAGAAGGAGATCATGATTGACAGAGTCGAAAGCCTTGCTGAAATCTGTATAAATTACACCCGTTTGCAGTTTATTAATGAAACCCGAATTCACAATGGAAGTAAACTCTAGCAAGTTTGTAGAAACCGAACGTTTTTTCATAAAGCCGTGCTGAGACTGTGAAATAATTGAGCGACAGCAGTGCTGTGGTTGAGAAGTAATAAGCATTTCAAATAGTTTAGGAATGTCGGAAAGTTTAGAGATACACCTGTAATTTGATACTGACGATTTAGATCCCTTTTATTCGTTGGGAAACTCTCCTAATTCAAGGGATAAGTTAAACAGCTTTAAAAGCGGAAAGCATAAAGAAGTAGCACAATTTTTAAGCACACAGCTTGGTACATTGTCAGGCCCGGGAGTATACGACGTTTTAATGGAACGAATACCCGAGAGCAGACACTCTAAATCCAAAACAGGTGGATGAATGCTATTAGAGGGGGAAACAGAATAAGGATACGGGTTGTAGGTACCAAAACTAGTCGATGATGCAGAGTAGCAACGCTGAAAAAATTTTGCGAATAGGTTTGCGATGTCAGCATCATTATTAGCAGTCACATTATCGAGGGAAAGCGAAGGAGGAAACTGAGAAGATTTGCGTTTGGAGTTGACGAAGTTATAGAACCTTTTGGGGTCATGCTGAAAGCTTATCTTGCAGCTGAGCAAATACTTGTTATAGCATTCGGTATTATGTATAATAAACTTTGAACGAGCCACAGAATATCTAGCGTAGTCCAACAGAGAACCCGAGTTCTTGAACTTCTTGTAAAGGCGAGTTTTTATATTTTTCAAATTAGACAAACTTTTAGTAAACCATGGGGAAGACCGCGGCCGGGAGGATTATATAAGGCATAATAGTCTTGATCAGCATCAACAGCCGAGTCGATATAACCAATGGCTATTAGCCATGTCCGTCTGTCCGTCCGTCCGTATGAACAAACAGATCTCAGAGTTGGTAAGAGATAGAGGTTTGACATGTATTAGACAAATGTTTCTTATAGTTGCAGGCAGATTAAGTTTATTTTCAATTTTCGCCACGCCCCCTCCCGCCCCCGCATTTTTGAAAAAACGTTATATCTCCTACAGTTTTGAAGATAGACGTTTTGTACCTTCTAGAGATAGTTAGTAATTAGCAAAATGTATCGATTTATCGAAGAAATGATAAAGGTCAGATCAGCGGTTCTCAAGTTATGAGCAAAAAAGTACATCGCCCTCGCCCCACCCCCTCCCATCCTTTCACAACTAACACCACACGATCTTAGAGAGAGAAAGAGCGAGAGAGAGAGTGAGAGACACTTTGAGATGAGCGCAGCACCAGCAGTGCATTCAGCTTCTACTCTAGGTTCAGAGTATGTTATAGCCGGGCTTGACCGACTTTCTCACTTGTTTTAAATATTATTTTTGGACAGAACGGGACAGAACTATTGATTTATTATTTGGTAAAGTGAGCCATATAAACTGCAAATATGATAGGATTTATGTCGATTTTAATTTCGACGATGTTGCTGCAGTTGTACGATACTTTTTTCCATGTGTATTTGAAGACTTGCTTCAACTCCAAGTTAGGGTGGATGTAAGATTGATATTTACTTCTCTCCAAGAATTCAAAATGAAATCATTGGGCTATGTGGACGTGTACTAAAAGATGATATCATCAAAGAAGTAAAAGATGACATTGCCTACAGTTTAATGGGTGATGAAAGTTGCGATATTTCAGGGAAAGAACATCTTTCGATTGGTATTAGATTCTTTGATCAAAAGAAAAAATCTATTCGTGAAATATTTATATATTTATATATATTCTACAGTTGAAAGAAATGGATGCAAGGACTATTGCTGTTGAATTAGATAAATTTATGCTGGACTTGATCCACTTAAACTAAAGGGACAAGGCTATGATGGCATTTTATTTCCACTGCGCAAGTCACCAGCTAAATTAAGTGGTGAATGATCTTCTCCGGAGATTCGTAATTCGATATCAACAAACAACGATGTTATTAATTTTTTCCGTGAATCATTCACCAGGAGAAAGTATATTCCAAACATTCCTGCGCTATGCGAAACGCGAGGGTCGGAAAGGTACAAAAGCATTGAAATTTTTAAGAATCACTTCAAAATGATCGTCAACGGGTTCGAAAAACTCTCAATAGAAGGAAACTCTGGTTCCAAATCATCTGCTTTTCAGCTGCATTCTGCCATTACCCAGTCAACTTAGATAATATGCCTCTTCATTATAGCCAAATATTCTGCATACCTTGAGCTAGTGGTTAATGTCCTACAATCACAGAGATTAAACCTTCTCAAGTGCACAAACCAAGTTAAGAAAATCATTCAATCGACAAAATGTAGATTTCATAATATCGGAAAGTGGTGATGCTAAATTGATCTCTCAAATCATCCTTCATCGAATTTGGTTGAATTTTGGAAGAGATCGCTTTAATTCCACACTTTTACTTGTTGCCTACTTCACTCGAAAGCCTATTCGCGGATGAAAACTGGCCAGCGTTTGAATTATTTCATTTACATCTAGCAAACATGCTAAAAATGAGCCTTGAGGACTACGTAAGAATCTCTAAAAACTTCTCCGGACTCTGCGACCTACAAAATGATAGCGGAGAAGCTAAATTGTGGTACGATCTTTGGAAATCAAAAAAATTGAGCACAGAGGATCTCAAGAAACTAGAACCAACCAATAACAAAGATCGCTCTTTGTGTTGCTCCAGCTGTTTTTTGTACCACATCCTCGATGGAAAGAACTTTCAGAACATTGAGAAGGGTGAAAATTTGGCTACGTTCAACTATGACGGAAAACCGTTTGAATGGTAAATACATATGTACTAAACAATATAAGTACAAAAATGAATTAAAAAACTAACCATTTGCAATACAGTGTTTGTTTACAGGACAATGCATGCTCAGTGTTCACAGAAAAACTGTGAGCGGAAATGAGAGGTGCATTGTGGAGAAAGCTCTACAAATATTCGCGGAGGATCCACGACGTTTAACATTAATTCGAACTCGAACTTCTCTAACTGAAAAACAGTTCGAGTTAAAAATAATTGGAATCGAAAAGTTTAATTTATTAAACAATAAACGGTTCTCCCACCAACTTAAAAAATGTTGCCACCAATTCAGATCAAGTATTTTTAAAAGTTTATTTGAAAAGTTTTTGATAATTACGAAGAAAGTTGAAAAATATTAAAAACATATTTCCTAAGTGGTGAATCCCCGACTCAAACTGTGGGACATTAAAAAAAAAAAAAACTCATTGTGGTGGATTCTCTGTCATACTCAGTGGATTGTGGATCTTTGTTCTTCATAAATAAATGACATGAACCAACCTTTCCAATAAATGTTCAACCTTTATTTAAATTGCAAACTTTAAGTGGACCACCCTGTATGAATCTTAGAATCGCAATTCTTAAGCAGAAAAAATAATACAAATTTTGTTTATAAATATTTTTCCTTGAAGTGTAAAATAAAATTAATTTGCAATATTTTACGCGATTATTGAAAGTTCAATAACCTAACGATTTATACGGTGATACGTCTATAAAGCACACAGTCATTTTACCCAACACACGTCAATTCAACACAAAACAAAATAATAAATTTATTATTACATTTAAATTTAGTTTGAATTGAATTAACGAAGTGTTACATTGTTGTGTTGGGTAAAATGACTTAGAGACGTGTGTTGACTTTTGTTTTGTGTTGAATTGACGTGTTGAAATTGTTTTGTGTTGTATAGACGTGGCAATTTATACATTGCTTTGCTCCATCTAACATTTCTGAATTAAAATGAATTCTTATCTACCGAAAATAGCTGTCGACTTTCGATTTTTGAGTTCAGCATTCTTAACATCACAAAAAAAAAATTATAGCATAAATGGGTCTTTTTGGCACGGAAACGAAAATAATGAAATGATGTGTATTTTTTTTTACTACCACAACTATCAGATTATATTATTCCTATATTTATTATTATTTGTTGTTGGGGAGTGGTGCACCGCGACCAATTTTGGTCTATTGTGCCCCCCTACTGAATTTACAACTCCCCTAGCAGCCCTAACTCCTGTACAAAAGCCAGGATTTTTGTGGGTTCTCAGTTACTGATATTGCTTGGGTGTAGAATGTGTTTCCCGAATCTGCTGAGTCTGCGCCTCGCTAGGGCATCGCAGTGTACTAGTATATGCTCAGAGGACTCCTCCTTCTCTTCACAGTATCTGCAAAGCTGGGTGTTTGTTATTCCCAACTTGTACATGTGGCTCCTCAGTCTGCAGTGACCCGTGTAGAGCCCTGTCAGAATTCTGAGGGCATTCTTTCCTTGTTGGATTAACTTTTGGAACCTTTTGAGGTCGTGGTTCACTATTAATGCTTTAGCTTGTCTCATTCCCCTGGTGTTTACCCAGGAGGCTGTTCTAAGCGTATTCTCTTCTGTAATGGTCGCATACAAAAGCAAATTCCGTTGTTTTTATTTTTGGAATTCAAAATCCGCGCCTTACGATATTAGCATAGACGCAAACCCTTCCGATAATCGCCTTTGCAACTCCACCCTCAAGCCTGAGTTGTCTCGCGATAAGCTTATCTTCTCCTATTCCCCCTGTGGTGAATAGTCGTTCAACTCACCTGCATGGGGTATATACTTTTGACTTTGCCCACCCTCATTCTTTTCTGTTGGAGTCCGTCAAAGAAGTCAGTTCATCTAAGAAAATTATAATTCCCGGGAATAAGTCCAACCACATGGTATTCTTGACTTGAGTGGGAAAATTTAATCCAAGAAATATTAAGCCATCCTTGACTGAAGTGGTCTAAATCCAACGAAATATCAAAGCCACAAGAGCTTAGAGCTTGGAGAGGTAATTATTATTAAATTCTGTAATTTTTGGAAAAAATTACAAAATAACGTGGATATTCCAAATTTTCTTTTAGTCAATCTCCTGTCTCCGTTACCTTCGGTAACTCGGATATACCCTCACCTAACTTAATTCAACCGAGAAAGGCATTCAATTTTGTGACTCCACAGAAAGAACCTTCTGTTTGAAGTCTGGTCCACGTCAGGTGTGGCATTTATGCCGATCATGGTAAAAGACACTCAATTTGCTCGCGTTGGTTACCCACTAACGACCTGTTTTTCACAGCCCTCAAGAATGCAAAGTGTGAAACCCTTTGGAGTCTGATTTCTTCAGAGTCTTTCCCAGCAAAATCCCTTAAAGCAAAGGCATTGAACGAGCATCTGTAACCAGCAACTAAAAAGTGTGAATAGTGAGAGTGCAAGTGCAATTGAGGCAAGATCGGCGAGAGTATTTGGGTCTTAATTTTGTTAGTGATCAAAGTTTTGTTATAAACTGCTTGGCTACCGCCAGTGATAAAAGGTCACCCAAAAAGCTCCCCAAGCCCATCTTTCGGCCAGATCAGAGAGAGAGTCAAAAATTTAAAAATAGTGAATCAGCCAGAAAAAAAATCCCAGTTTGATCACCAAACCTTGAAAAGTACAACGAAAAATGGGATAAAAGTGCAGTAAACCTGTAAAGTCCAAATTAATAAAAATAATGTGTAAATAAGTAAAGAGAAAGAAGAAGTGAGAATAGGAGTTATTTTTGTCAAAGCCCACACCGCAAATCGATCATAAATTCTCCTTTAAATTATTCTTTTTTTGTTTTGTGCTATATTTTGATACCCTACATATAGGGCATATAAAAAGAAAAGAAAATGATTCAACCAAAATTGTGAGTGAGAAAAAATCATAGTGTAAACCAATCTGCTTATCTAAAATCATGCAAAATAAAAATAAATGTGGCATATAATTTTTCTAACTAAAATTTAAGTTTAATTAACCATCAAAACAGCTAATCATCATCGTCATCGAGAAGGCCTTCATCGAGGATGTTATGGGTGAGTGAAAAAATATGTGCCAAGCATTAACCATCAAAACCAGAAAGTATTAAAACATGATTGAGATTCGCTAAAATTTATAACCAGTGACCAAGCGAAATGCCGAACGTCATTTCGGTAGCGTGCATATTTGCCTGTGCAAGGGCCCATCATAACTGCTAGCTTGCTTGCCTATGCGCTTATCAGCGTTTTGAGGCTTCTTTTGGCTGCTTCTTTTATGAACCAAATGGTTGTTGTTTGGATCAGCTGATCTACTGAGAAAATTCTTTTATACTATAAATAAATCAAAGAGATATCTAATATAAAAAACGTAAAGAAAACAATAAAACTCACATTAAATGCTTATTGATTAAAACTAAATTCTTGCACTACTCAAAACAAAAACATGAATCAAAACCAATAAAAACATTTTCTTTCTTATTTCTATTATTAAAATTAAACTTAATCATACCCCTATACATACTAACATGCAACTTAATCTAAAAGGAATATTGAATTAAACCGAGTATATTTACGATCGAATTGCTAGTGGACTCATATACATAAAACTTAGAAATAATTGAGTGAATAGAAGGAAGATATGTACACCGAAAACAAATGAAGTTAAACGTAAATACAATTAATTTTGATTGTTGAGAATGGAATACAAGTTAAGTATTTTTCTGTTAGAATTACGAATTATTACAAATAATATATGAATGAAAAAATGAACTAAAACTTTGAACTTAATTCCAATGACAGGGGAGCGTAACTAAAGATAATTCTTTAATTTCTTATGGGGTCTTTTGCAACTAAACATATTAAAAGACCATGGTTGGGTGGGTAAAGAATTGGGAGTGGCTACTAACACCTAAGTCCACCCCATTCCGTTTACAACAAAGAGTGTGCATCCCAATGTGAGTGTTAGTTTGAGATCGGAGGGTTAGATTGGCCTTTAGACCAATAAACCCGTTTGTAAATTTTGAGGGGAAGTTCCCTAGTTATAGTATCAGGAGGGACTCTATAATAAAATTTGTGTAGTAGTGATCATTTACAGCAGCAACAACCCACCCCATCCCGCTAGAGCTACGAATTAAAGGGTCCCGCTCCGCTGTTTAGTTGATGATCCACTGGCCGAATCGAGATTGACAGGTTGACTCGAAGCAACAAACCAAGAAAGTGTCCCTGTTCTCAACCTCGTACACTTCAGAATTATTCTGGAGGTTTATCGCGAGGCAGGCAAATATTACATATAGATTTTTGGCGCCCAACACGTGTGGCAAGGCTGATGTTTGAATTTATTACATTGCATAGGGACATGTATAATCCGAAAAGTGAAGGCTACGAAACTTTTTATAGTTTAAATGACAAATAAATGTAGCAAATGCAAGTGTAATGGTTCCAGACTTTGGTTTTTGTCCCAATTGGTTTAAGTTGTAATGATATAATAAGGTAATAGATTATTCTTCTGGACTGCGATTTTGTTTAGCGTGTGCTGAACTATGTCGACCGAAGGAATCTGAAATAACTTTTAATTAGTTGACCAAATAATAACACTAAAATGCTTTGAGAATGAAAATGGATTTGGGAAAACCCAGTTCATTAATAAATCGCATGGCAAGAGCAAGGTCAAATACAACTTAAATTAATTAAATAGCTCGATTGTTTTCGACTGAAATATGGGAGGTTTTAAGAGAAGTGTTCTAAGTTGAGTATCTAATTTTTTATACATCTTCGGAATTCGAGTGTTTAAGCATTTGAACACCATCGACCAAGATTATTGGTATTAAATGTTTAGTCAGCATTACATCTATTGAAAAGACTTACTAAATTTCATGACTTTGATTTTATCAATGTTGTTTGCAAAGTTAAAGTTGTCTGAATCAGTGTTCTGCTGGAATACAAAGAATATGCGAAGGCGTATTCTTGTCCGCACTATATAGATAAGGATAGCTCTAGTTTAGGTAGGCACAGAGGAAATCAAATTTAGTTAAAATAGCCCAAATTTAAATTATCCTCCACTCAGAGTTGTAAACAGTAGTAATTATTTTTGTGTTTATGTCTCCCCTTGTAAAAGGAATTTATAATAAATATGCGAATCAATCACAGTTTTGAGGAAAACCGACCCCAGAAACAGGCGGATTCGGAAGAAAATATTTGTATTATTTGTACAGAGTGTATGCAAGACACGCAACCATGCATAATAACTAAGTGTAAACATATTTTTCATAAAGTTTGCCTTGAGTCTCGCATGACATCACAAAATGAGTGTCCTAGCTGTTTAGCAGTTGTACAAACCAGAGATTTGAAAATTGTAGTGGGAAATCATTCACCAAAGAGAGTTCTTCCACCATTAGAACGACCTTGTACTCGTTCACTGACACAACAGTTTGAGGCAATTCAAGCACAAGCGGCAGGAGAGGCATCGGGCCCAATCGTGTTAGAGGATCAGTCGCATAGCACCAGTAACGGAAACAGAAACCTACCAGGTAGTACTCCAAGGAACCAAGGAGCGAAACCTAAGAACGTTCCAAAAGGTAGGGCACCAGGCAGAAGAGGTAGACCACCCACCGCACCTGTCCAAGAAATGTCTAGAGAATCAGATTCGAGTCAGAGAAGTCATAGATCCTCGAATTTAATGCAAACCCTCGGTTCGTATAAAATCGCTGACATTTTTCAGAAATGGGGAGTCCGTTTTGATGGTACTCAAGAGGGATTATCAGTAGAAGAGTTTTTATATAGAGTGGAAGCGCTAGCAAAAGAACATTTGAATGAAGATACTGAGCTTTTAAGCAAAAATATCCATCAGCTTTTGATAGGCAAGGCCAGCAGTTGGTTTTGGCGATATCATAAGCGTGTGAAAACCTTTACGTGGAATGAATTTTGTATTGCTCTTAAAGAACAATATCGGGAGAGTCGATCAGCTACCGAACTGCGTGAGCAGATTCGTTCTCGAAAGCAGAAACCTGGAGAAACATTTGACGCTTTTTATGAGAGCGTTTGTAAACTAATGGACAAGCTATCTGTTAGTTTTGGTGAAGAAGAGCTTGTGGAAATGGTTCAGGGAAATTTGCAAAGTGATATGAAGGACAGACTCTTATTTGAGAATATTTCTTCTATTTCGGACTTGCGTCGACTGGTCCAAAAGCGAGAAAATTTTTTGAAAGAAGTAGGCCGTTCACGCGCAACGCAAAGCAAGCAAAAAGAGTCCGGAGCTTATCGCGTATACGCCCTGAATGAAGAACAAAGTGAAGAGGACGTGGTCAACGAGGATGAAGTCTCGGCGATTCGTCATGGGGGTTCTTCAAAAATAGTGTGCTGGAATTGTGAAACACCAGGCCACATGTGGGAAGATTGCTTAAGCGAAAGGCGGATTTTTTGTTATGGCTGTGGAGCCCCACAAGTGTATAAGCCCAATTGTGCAACCTGCAAGCACAGATCGGAAAACCGACAAGCGGGGACATCCAATCACGGCAGGGTGTCCCAGAAGAAAAGCGAAACGCAACTATAAGCAATAAGGTTGTGAAAGTGTTAGAACGGAATAATCATGAAGAAAAAGATAAAATAATGAAGTCTAGTTTTATTCCATATCATGAAAGATTAAGAAATTATAAGTTAGCTAGAGATAGGATTTTTGCAGGACTTAAGAAAAAAAGTAGTCGAAATACGCTTCGCATGCGCAAATATTTCGGCGTACGTAAATATAAGAAAAAGTTAATAGTATCTACGATTTTTCAAAATAACTTGGATAGGCGTAGCTACGCAAAAGTATCGTTTATGCATTTTACGGAACTAGGATTGCTCGATACGGGAGCAAACATAAGTTGCATAGGGTCAACGTTAGCCTTGGAAAAATTTTCAGAATTTCCAAATTTTAAGCTAATAAGTTCCCAAGTTCGAACTGCAGATTCCCAACCACATCAGGTTCTTGGAATTCTAAAAGTCCGAATGAAATATCAAGGCAAGGAAAGGGATATCGAATTGTACGTGATCCCATCCATCTCTCAAAGACTAATATTAGGCATCGACTTCTGGCGCATATTTGAATTAGCCCCAGGAATTATTAGTTCTTTATCTACATCCGATGTTGAGGTGCAATCCGATACCAATCAATATCCTTTATCAGAAAATCAATTTCGACAACTAGAAGCAGTTAAAGACTTGTTTCCCAACTTTGCAAAGCAAGGCTTAGGGCGTACTGCCTTAATTAAACATCATATTGATGTTGCCAATGCCAAAGCAGTGAAGCAACGACATTATCCGGTCAGTCCAGCAGTTGAGAAACTGATGTATGCGGAAATTGACAGAATGTTAGAGCTAGGCGTGATCGAACCCTCGCAAAGCGCGTGGAGTTCTCCGGTTCGGCTCGTACTGAAACCTAATAAAGTTAGGCTATGCCTAGATGCAAGGAAGATTAATGAGGCTACAAAAAAGGATGCATACCCTCTTCCAAGCATCGAGGGAATAATCGCTCGACTACCAAAGGCAACGTTCATATCCAAATTGGATCTGAAGGATGCTTATTGGCAAATAGAGTTGACCGAGGAAGCAAAGCCATTGACTGCATTTACAGTGCCAGGCAGATCGCTTTACCAATTCAAGGTAATGCCCTTTGGTCTTTGCAATGCCCCGTCAACTATGTGTCGCCTTATGGACGACCTAATTCCAGCAGATTTACGCCATTGTGTATTTGGGTATCTTGACGATCTCTGTATCGTATCGGAAGATTTTGCATCTCACTTAGCTGTTCTAGTTAGAATTGCCGATCAATTCAGAAAGGCGAATCTAACATTAAATGTAGCTAAAAGCCAATTCTGTGTCACCCAAGTGAAATACTTAGGCTATGTGATCGGAAATGGAGGTATAGCTACTGACCCGGAAAAGATTTCATGTATTTTAAACTGGCCCACACCGAAGAATATTAAACAAGTTAGGGGATTCTTAGGGATTTGTGGCTGGTATAGACGGTTTATACAAGATTTCGCTGGAATTACGTTTCCGATCACTGAAGTCCTTTCTACCAAAAAATGCTTTAAATGGTCAGAAGAAGCTCAGGTGGCCATGGATAAGTTGAAAACACTCCTTACCAGTGCGCCAATCCTTCGTAATCCAGATTTTGAAGAGAAATTTTACCTTCACTGCGATGCCAGCGACTTTGGCATTGGAGCCGTACTCATACAGTTGTCCAAGAGCGGTGAAGAAATGCCATTAGCATATATGTCAAAGAAATTATCAAAATCGCAAAGAAATTATAGCGTTACCGAACGCGAATGTCTTGCTGTGATTTTGGCAATTGAGAAATTTCGCTGCTACTTGGAACTGCAAGAGTTCGAAGTTGTGACGGATCATTCAAGTCTAGTATGGCTTATGCGGCAGCAGAATGTCACAGGAAGACTAGCTCGTTGGATTTTCCGGTTACAGGCTTTTAAATTCACCATATCCCATCGCAAAGGGAAAGATCACGTTGTGCCCGACGCGTTGTCCCGGATATGTGAGCCAGAGATTGATAGTGTAGAGCTAATAGGTCCTGAAATAGACTTGGAGTCCCCAGCATTTTTAGACAAAGACTATCTAGAGTTGAGAGCTAGAGTAGAAGCAAACGTTGATAGCTTCCCAGACTTGCGTATTTCGGATCGATTCGTTTATATTCGCACAGAACATCCGTCCGGAAACGAAGCTCAGGACTCTAATTGTTGGAAACTATGGGTTCCAGAGCAATTAAGAGACACTGCTATTCGCCAAGCTCATGACAGCGTTGTATCTGCACACGGAGGGATGCAGAAAACAATTGAGAGGTTACGCAGACATCTGTTTTGGCCAGGATTATCGAAGCAAGTCCGAGACTACGTACGGACTTGTGATGTGTGTAAGGAAACAAAAGCACCTAATGTGACTTTACGCCCACCTATGGGGGAACAAAGTGTGTCTTGTAGGCCATTCCAGAGGCTCTACATAGACATACTAGGTCCATATCCACGCAGCAAGCGAGGTCACATTGGCTTGCTCATTGTTCTTGACCATTTTAGCCGATATCATTGGCTGTGTCCACTGAAAAAGTTTACGACAGCCGCAATTAATGAGTTCTTAACTCACCGAATTTTCCCAGAATTCGGTGTGCCAGAGTCAATAATAAGTGACAACGGTTCCCAATTCAAGTC
Source organism: Lordiphosa clarofinis (assembly GCA_018904275.1). Classification (NCBI taxonomy): domain Eukaryota; kingdom Metazoa; phylum Arthropoda; class Insecta; order Diptera; family Drosophilidae; genus Lordiphosa; species Lordiphosa clarofinis. The sequence continues at coordinate 1,130,995 of JAEIGQ010000098.1, forward strand.
GAACGAATTTGAAGCTTTATTGACAAAGTTTGGGATCAAGCATATTTTTACCGCTTTATACTCACCACAAAGCAATGCTGCGGAGCGAGTAAATCGATCCTTGATTGCTGCTATCCGTTCGTATCTGAAATCTGATCAAACAGAGTGGGATCAGCATTTGTGTAGCATTTCGTCCGCGCTGAGATCATCTTTACATCAAGCTATCGGTTGTTCCCCATACAAAGCGTTATTTGGATTTAACATGATTAACCACGCAGATGATTACCAGTTGCTCAAGAAATTGTCATTATTGGAAGAATCGACCATTTTGCATCGATCTGACCAGTTATCTTTGCTTAGGCAGGACATTAAGACAAGTAGCCGAAATGCCTACGAAAGAAATGTGAAACAGTATAACCTTCGATCGAAACCTGTGTCTTTCAAAGAGGGTCAGGAAGTGTTTAAACGTAATTTCCACCTCAGTAACTTTAGTCAAAATTACAATAAAAAATTGGCTCCACAATTTTCCAAATGTAGGGTCAAGAAAAAGGTAGGAAATTCATTTTATGTATTGGAAACTTTGCAAGGAAAACAGATCGGAACCTTTCACGCCAAGGACATTCGAAGCTAATACCGCTAATCGTGCCTCGTGATACTCGTTAGATTATCGGTTGGTGTTTTATTTTTGGAATTCAAAATCCGCGCCTTACGATATTAGCATAGACGCAAACCCTTCCGATAATCGCCTTTGCAACTCCACCCTCAAGCCTGAGTTGTCTCGCGATAAGCTTATCTTCTCCTATTCCCCCTGTGGTGAATAGTCGTTCAACTCACCTGCATGGGGTATATACTTTTGACTTTGCCCACCCTCATTCTTTTCTGTTGGAGTCCGTCAAAGAAGTCAGTTCATCTAAGAAAATTATAATTCCCGGGAATAAGTCCAACCACATGGTATTCTTGACTTGAGTGGGAAAATTTAATCCAAGAAATATTAAGCCATCCTTGACTGAAGTGGTCTAAATCCAACGAAATAGCAAAGCCACAAGAGCTTAGAGCTTGGAGAGGTAATTATTTTTAAATTCTGTAATTTTTGGAAAAAATTACAAAATAACGTGGATATTCCAAATTTTCTTTTAGTCAATCTCCTGTCTCCGTTACCTTCGGTAACTCGGATATACCCTCACCTAACTTAATTCAACCGAGAAAGGCATTCAATTTTGTGACTCCACAGAAAGAACCTTCTGTTTGGAGTCTGGTCCACGTCAGGTGTGGCATTTATGCCGATCAAGGTAAAAGACACTCAATTTGCTCGCGTTGGTTACCCACTAACGACCTGTTTTTCACAGCCCTCAAGAATGCAAAGTGTGAAACCCTTTGGAGTCTGATTTCTTCAGAGTCTTTCCCAGCAAAATCCCTTAAAGCAAAGGCATTGAACGAGCATCTGTAACCAGCAACTAAAAAGTGTGAATAGTGAGAGTGCAAGTGCAATTAAGACAAGATCGGCGAGAGTATTTGGGTCTTAATTTTTTTAGTGATCAAAGTTTTTTATAAACTGCTTGGTTACCGCCAGTGCTAAAAGGTCACCCAAAAAGCTCCCCAAGCCCATCTTTCGGCCAGATCAGAGAGAGAGTCAAAAATTTAAAAATAGTGAATCAGCCAGAAAAAAATCCCAGTTGATCACCAAAACTTGAAAAGTGCAACGAAAAATGGGATAAAAGTGCAGTAAACCTGTAAAGTCCAAATTAATAAAAATAATGTGTAAATAAGTAAAGAGAAAGAAGAAGTGAGAATAGGAGTTATTTTTGTCAAAGCCCACACCGCAAATCGATCATAAATTCTCCTTTAAATTATTCTTTTTTTGTTTTGTGCTATATTTTGATACCCTACATATAGGGCATATAAAAGAAAAAGAAAATGATTCAACCAAAATTGTGAGTGAAAAAAAAAAAAAAACAAAGTGTAAACCAATCTGCTTATCTAAAATCATGCAAAATTAAAATAAATGTGGCATATAATTTTTCTAACTAAAATTTAAGTTTAATTAACCATCAAAACAGCTAATCATCATCGTCATCGAGAAGGCCTTCATCGAGGATGTTATGGGTGAGTGAAAAAATATGTGCCAAGCATTAACCATCAAAACCAGAAAGTATTAAAACATGATTAAGATTCGCTAAATTTTGAAACCATTGACCAAGCGAAATGCCGAACGTCATTTCGGTAGCGTGCATATTTGCCTGTGCAAGGGCCCATCATAACTGCTAGCTTGCTTGCCTATGCGCTTATCAGCGTTTTGAGGCTTCTTTTGGCTGCTTCTTTTATGAACCAAATGGTTGTTGTTTGGATCAGCTGATCTACTGAGAAAATTCTTTTATACTATGAATAAATCAAAGAGATATCTAATATAAAAAACGTAAAGAAAACAATAAAACTCACATTAAATGCTTATTGATTAAAACTAAGTTCTTGCACTACTCAAAACAAAAACATGAATCAAAACCAATTAAAACATTTTCTTTCTTATTTCTATTATTAAAATTAAACTTAATCATACCCATATACATACTAACATGCAACTTAATCTAAAATGAATATTGAATTAAACCGAGTATATTTACGATCGAATTGCTAGTGGACTCATATACATAAAACTTAGAAATAATTTAGTGAATAAAAAGGAAGATATGTACACCGAAAACAACTGAAGTTAAACGTAAATACAATTAATTTTGATTTTTGAGAATGGAATACAAGTTAAGTATTTTTCTGTTAGAATTACGAATTATCACAGATAATATATGAATGAAAAAATGAACTAAAACTTTGAACTTAATTCCAATGACAGGGGAGCGTAATTAAAAATAATTCTTTAATTTCTTATGGGGTCTTTTGCAACTAAACATATTAAAAGACCATGGTTGGGTGGGTAAAGAATTGGGAGTGGCTACTAACACCTAAGTCCACCCCATTCCGTTTACAACAAAGAGTGTGCATCCCAATGTGAGTGTTAGTTTGAGATCGGAGGGTTAGATTGGCCTTTAGACCAATAAACCCGTTTGTAAATTTTGAGGGGAAGTTCCCTAGTTATAGTATCAGGAGGGACTCTATAATAAAATTTGTGTAGTAGTGATCATTTACAGCAGCAACAACCCACCCCATCCCGCTAGAGCTACGAATTAAAGGGTCCCGCTCCGCTGTTTAGTTGATGATCCACTGGCCGAATCGAGATTGACAGGTTGACTCGAAGCAACTAACCAAGAAGGTGTCCCTGTTCTCAACCTCGTACACTTCAGAATTATTCTGAAGGTTTATCGCGAGGCAGGCAAATATTACACTTCCTTTCTTAAAAGTCCTTTTATTGTGTGTTGGCCTATGCCGCAGTAGGGTTCTGGCCCTACCATTGCGGTGGCTACACCCTTGCGTACCAGTTCATCGGCCAATTCGTTTCCGGGGATGTTGTTGTGTCCCGGTATCCATCGTAGATCAGGTTGTTCCTGCTGCCTAGTTGGTCTAATTTGTTCTTTGTCTCTAAGACTAGCTTAGAGGTGAACTTATTGCTGCTGTTGTTGGCTATCGGAGAGGATAGCTATTTCTCTATTATGGTAGTTCTTCCCCATATTACGGTCTGCACAACGGGAGATGGCACATACTTCAGCTTGAAATATGCTTGTGAATTCTCCCATTGGTTCAGATATTTTCGTTCCTGGCCCTGCTACCCCAAGTCCGGTTCCTTGGGGCGTTAGGGACCCGTCTGTGTACCACATAATTGTGTGTGGTTTCATTTTATGTGTCTCTTCAAGTGAGATCCATTCTCTCTTATTACTTTGGTGTACAGTGAAATTCCTGTCAAAGTGATACTCGGCCACCATTTCGTCTCTGGGTTGGAGGATTAAGGGGATTTCCTTTTCCAGCTTTTCAGAGTCTCTGAGGCTTACTATGTGGTTTCTACCCACTCCTTCTGCTGTTAGCCTGAGCAGTGTTGCTTTTTTCTTCAGGCAGATGGTATGGTGGAGTGGTGTTAGCTCCATCAAAACCTCGATTGCCGCTGTTGGACAGGTACGCATGGCTCCAGTCATGCATATACATGCCAGCCTTTGCAGTTTTTGCAACTGCGTCCTTACTGTGAGGAGGTTTGCTCTATCTCCCCACACGACAGCTCCATAAGTGAGCATTGGTCTCACAACCATGAGGTATAACCATCGGAGTATATGTGGTGCCATGCCCCACGATTTTCCGGCTATGCTCCTGCATGTGAATAGTGCTCTAGTGCATTTACTGAGTGTATACTCTAAGTGCTTGTCAAACCTCAGCCTGTTGTCGAAGACAACGCCGAGGTATTTGACTTCTTTTTCTGGTGTAATGAGGCAGCCGGATAGGCGTATTGGCCTCATTCTACTTAGCTTGTATTGTCTAGTGAATGGTACTATAATGGTTTTCGCAGGGTTTAGGTTGAGCCCAACCTCCTTGCACCAATTAGACGTGACATTCAGACCCCTCTGGACTATGTCACATAGGGTTTCCTCGTATTTTCCTCTCGCAACGATGACAATGTCATCAGCGTATCCTTGGCATGTTATGCCCAGGGAGGCCAGTTTTTCTAAGAGCTCATCCACTAGTAGGCTCCACCACAGTGGGGAGAGAACTCCCCCCTGAGGGCATCCTCTAGTTGTGGTGACTGTGATGGTTTCTTCACCTGCCACTGCAGAGGCTTCTCTGCATCGTAGGAGTGAATCTACCCATCTGCCTACTGTAGGGTTAATTCCTTTTCTGATCAGGGCATTCTTGACAGCACTAGGGGATGTGTTGTCGAATGCTCCCTCAATGTCTAGGAAGGCGCATAGAGCCACTTCCTTGTCTTCTATTGTTTTCTCGAGCATCTTCCCGAGTTGATACAATGCCGGGTCGGTCGAACGGCCTGCTCTGTACGCGTGCTGTGTTGGTTGGAGGGGTGCCTCATTTAACAGCGTGCTTCGTATGCTATTGTCCACTAGCTTTTCAATCGTTTTCAGTAAAGACGATGTCAAACTAATGGGTCTGAAGGACTTGGGGTTAGTTATATCCTTCTTCCCTGCCTTGGGGATGAAGACTAGACTTGCTCTGCGCCAGGCACGTGGGATATACCCAGTAGCCAGACTGCTGGTGATGATCTTCCTGAGGATGGGTAGGAGTATGTCCTTTCCTTTCTGCAGGAATGCTGGATAAATGTTATCCGGTCCGGGGGATTTGAAGGGCTGGAATGTTCCAATTGCCCACTCAAGTCTGCCTGCGGACACCACTTTCTTGGCTTCTGCCCAGTCGGAGCTGCGAGGCTGGTAGCAGTGCTCTTGGTCCACACATTCTTCCGCGGGGATGTTTCCCGGGAAGTGGGTGTCCAACAAGAGACGTACTCTCTCCTCGCTCGCTCGAGATGTTGCCATCCTGGCTTTTCTTGGCCAGGACTCTATGCAATCTCGCTCCTTCTTTCGTGTCTTCTATAGACTCGCAGAATTTCCTGTAATTCTTTCTTTTGGCTTTCCTAATCTCACTATTGTATAGTGTCAGGGCTTGCTTGTACTTGTGCCAGTCCCCATTATTTTTGGCTTCATTAAAAAGAATTCGGGTCTTCTTTCTGAGTTTCTCCAAGGTAGGATTCCACCAAGGGGCATCATTTTCTTTTCTCGATTCGCTAAGAGGGCAATTCTCTTCGTAAGCATCGATTATACTTTTATTTAGTTCGTCGACTAAGATTTCTAGTTCTAGGGGATGTTTCGGTGACCGAATCCTAGGCATATTATTTCCTAGCGTGGAATAGAAGCCTCGCCAATCTGTCTTACGGGGATTCCTGCTAGGGATACTCTGCTGTGTGCTAGCCTATATATGGTTGGTTGGTTCCCGAGATATGGGCTTTAAAAAAAAGGATTTTTGACGTTATCTCAAGGACATGTCAAAAATATACTCAACATTGGGCCAGATCGGTTTGTTTTGAAGTAATCTATCCAATTATAAAGATAGTGATCAAGAACATATATACATACTTTATGTGGTCGGAGATGCTATCTTCTATGTATAAAAAATAAATATATTTATACGTAAAATTTCAAAAAAAAAAAAAACAAAAACAAACGGAAACCCCTTGACCCGGTGGGGTGAGCCTTATCAGCAAGACCGACAAACCATGCCTCTACTAACAGCCGGAAATGGTCAGAGATTTCCCGGGAGATAAGTGAAATTCACCGTTTTTAGAGAGAACAGAGATCCGTTGAGAGCAGTTGATAGAGATTATTGAAATTTAGACATGAGACCCGAAAACGATTGTGTTGGACATAATCAAATATAAACTTAGCTAAACTAGCCTAAACACTAGAAAATATATTTATAATTTTAATTTTTGCCCATCGATTCTGTTTTGGTATATGCTAAAATTTCGAAAATTTTTCAAAGTTTTGTCTTATTATAATTTACCTAAATTAAACGACAGCGTAAGGCGAAATTGAGAGAGCAGTAACACACCAGAATATAAATATGTATATGGGTCATTCTTTTATAAACCGAACAGCAAAAAAATTTTTATTTTTTATTTTAATAAAAAAAAATCCGAAATTAGATCTTGACATGCCCACCAAAACGTAATTTGCGGTTTTGCACAAAAATTTTTTGTTAATTTTATAAACAATTTCAAAAACCGTCAAAATCGAAAAAATGGAAAAAAAGGGTTTTTTAAAAACGTGATATCTCAGGTTTGGTTTATCGGACAGTGCTCAAGTTGATATCGATGGAAAGAATTTCACTGTATCTACTCAAATTATAATTTTATAGATTTTTAAATTATTTAATAATATTAAGTTATTGTTGCTAAAAACTACATATAATTTTTTCTCAGTGTTAACCACCATATTATAGCTTCTGGGGATATAAAATTTATTGTAATAAACACAACTAAAAAAACGGTGTTTTCAAAAATATGGAGACTTTTATAGTTTAAAAGATATTAATTTTTAAAGTTATAAACAAATTAAAAGATACCCTTAAATAAAAATTTCTCACGCAGTCAGTTTTAAAGCTTTTTGATTGAAACTTGACAATTGTGCTTTATATTCATCAAGCTTTCCAAAAATGTCAACATCGCGCGAATCGGATGACTATATCATATAGCTGCCATACGAATGTAATGATTAATTGAATTTTGTTGGGAATTTGGGTTACCAGAGCTTGAAAAGTAATTTATAACACTACTAAATTCAGCATTTGTATGGCAGCTATATGATATACTCATCCGATTCGCGCGATGTTAACATTTTTGAAAAGCTTGATAAATATAAAGAACGATTGCCAAGTTTCAATCACATGACTTTAAAACTGACTGCGTGAGAAATTTTTATTTAAGGGCATCTTTTTAATTGTTTATAACTTTAAAAATTCATAACTTTTAAACTATAAAAGTCTCCATCTTTTTGAAAACACCAAAATTTAAGTTATATTTAGGACAATAAACTGTTTATCCTTAGAAGCTATATCATGGTGGTTAACACTTTGAAAAAATTATAAATAATTTTTAGCAACAATTACTTAATATTATTAAATAATTTTAAAATCTATAAAATTATAATTTGAGTAGATACAGTGAAATTCTTTCCATCGATATCAACTTGAGCACTGTCCGATAAACCAAACCTAAGATATCAAGTTTTTAAAAAACCATTTTTTTCCATTTTTTCGATTTTGACGATTTTTGAAATGTTTTATAAAATTAACAAAAAATTTTTGTGCAAAACCACAAATTACGTTTTGGTGGGCATGTCGAGATCTAATTTCGGATTTTTTTTTATTAAAATGAAAAATAAAAAAATTTTTTGCTGTTCGGTTTATAAAAGAATGACCCATATTGAGGGTGAACCAGAAATCTCAAAAAAAAAATTTCTTACCGACAATTCAATTTGCAAATAAGGTCGGCCACAAGATTCTAGATTAAGACCGTACGAATTTAATCTAATTGGCCTTGAGCATTCGGTTTCCCCCTGCCCCCTTTACATATGTGAAAGTCAAACAGTTTTAATTTAAAAACCTTTCCAGATTTCTGGGAATGTTTCTTATCATCAGTGCTCTATGACTTGTATTTTGCTCAACTTATCTATCTATGTATATATTTTTGGGATTGATGCTTCACAGAATTAGTTCAAATACAATTTTATTGTGCGGAGGTTGCAAAATTCGGACAAAATGTTTTCTGTGTGGAAATATTTATTATTGGTGTTGACGTTTTCATTTACAATAAAGTGCAGTTCATCATCAAAATGGAATAATGCGGTACGAACCCATCACTTCCTTGATAAATTTAGCTTTAAATGCTAATTGTTGGTGTTTGTTTTGTGTTCAATTTAGATTTGCGGCTCAAATGATGATATGGAAGAGGCATGCAGTTCATATTGCTTTTCTATTGTAAAGCCCTTATTACAATACTCCAAACATTGCCTACTACAAGAGGAATGTGAAAGCAATAAAAACTCATTTGAGTCTCAGTTCAAATTAATGGAAAGAGAAATCAAAAATCTTAAAGAGCAAACAACAAGAGATTCTGCTTTGATTACGGATCTAAATCTTCAAATTGCAAAATACAAACAAGTGGAGAGTCTGCCCAAAAGTTGTCCCAATGAAACAACAAATGGCAATCATTTAATTAAAGTTTTGGGTGTAAATGAGCCATTTGTGGCTGAATGCGAATTAACCATAAACGGTTTTGGATGGATGGTAATTCAAAGGCGAATGCTCAATGCTAAAAATGTTTCATTCCACAGGACGTGGGAGGAATACCGCAATGGATTTGGTGAAAATCAAGGCAACTATTTTATGGGCATGGAGAAATTGCATTTGATGACTCAAGCACAATCTTATGAGTTGTACATACATCTTCAGAGTGTTGAAGGAGAAACGAGATATGCTCAATATGATAACTTCACGGTTGGCAATGAAAATGAATCGTATAAACTTAAATCTTTGGGCAAATATACGGGAAATGCTGGCGATTCGCTGAGCCATCATGTAAATTTCATATTCCAAACCTTAGATCATAGTTTTTCAACCTGCGTGCTAGGGTGGTGGGTCATAAAAGATGGTGGTTGTGGCCATAGGTGGGTTACTTCTACATATTATTTACGAATTTTTTATAATTTTTCTTCGTTTTCAGCAATCTAAACGGGTTAGATTTTAATGCAAGTTTTTATGGTTCAATTAGATGGAGTTCGTGGAGGCCAGCTACCTTAAAGCTGGCACAAATGATGATACGCCCAAGGATTGAAGGAACTTTTGAAGAATGATTAAGAACATGCATATACATTTGATGGAAAACTTTGAATTTGATGGAAAACATTTCAATAAGAACTAACAAACAATTACTTTACATACTCTATATGACCTGCAAGTTAATAGTTGTAGTAATAGTAGTAGTTGTAAGTTTATTGTGGCTTATTTTAAATATAAAATTGGCTATATAGCCCCAAAAGGGCCAAGTCAAGCTTTTCCTTATATCTTGGAGTGTGCTTTTTATATATTTCGCATTAGAGGGAGGGCCTGACCGGAAGTGTAAAAGGTATTTTCCAGCCTAGAAAGAAATAAACTTAATTTTTTATTATATCCCACCAACTTCCCATTTACCCATTCCCATTACCATCCACTTCCAAAACAACGTGCAACCCGCATCCCATCGCAAGCCCATCCACATACCATCCACTTCCCAACCTCTTCCCTGTCCCGAGTTCCAAGTCCATCAGATAAAAAATCGTTATTTTGCATATTCAATTTTCCGGGCGTTTTTATTCCCGGGTTCGGATTTTCCATCATTGGAAATCACATTCAATCACACTTCAAATTATTTTGCTTTTTAACCTTACAAACCGAGTCTCAAGTCCATCGGATGAAAAATAGTTATTTTCCATGTAGAATTTTCCTGGAATTATCACGCCTGGGGGCCGAATTTCCGTCATTGGAAATCATGCTTCAAATTAATTCGTATTCTATATTTTAAGCCCATCGGATGAATAAAAGTTTTCTTGCATGCAGAATTTTCTGCGCATTTTCACTCGCGGGGATCAGATTTTCCGAGTTTCAAGCCAATCGGATGGAAAATACTTTATTATGCAGGGTAAAATTTACCAAAATCAGAAAATCACAATTCAAACTATTTCGTATTCTATCCTTACAAAGCGAGGTTGAAGCCAATCGGAAGAAAAATAGTTTTTTGATTGCAGAATTTTCCGTCCATGTTCCTCGTGGGCTCCGTCTTAGTACGCACCTTGTCCACTAACAGAACTCCTCTCCAAATTACAGGCCTATATCTCTTACCGTTTAGGCTGTGCAATGATTGCCATTGAGTTAGTGAATAAGTCAGTGAATCAGTCAGTCAGCCAGTCAGTACACTCTCTTTTTATAGATATAGAGCGAGGCCAAAAAGTGAGAGAGTATTGATGTTTTAAAACCTAATCGCTTCGAACTCTTGCGAGCGAATGACGGCTTTCTGCTCTTTTGGTCTCAGCTTCGGCAAACGTTCGGGTCGTGTACGTGTGAATAACGAAATGTTTTCGCCCCCCTGGGAGGAACCAAGGACTAAGTATCGCTAGTATAGGGATATTAAAATTCCATTCAAACAATTTAGCATTTATTTGAGCATCTTTATCTTTATAGTAGATTACGCCTTATTACAAAAGCAAAAGAAATATGCCTTGCGGACTGAGCGCTTCATAATTATAAGTGGTCTGCCACCGAATTGGAAATGGAATTAGCTGCGTGACAAAGCTTTTTTTAAGCGTATTGCAACATCAGGGACATGGCCAGGTGGAGGTGGGAAGCGTGTTGTGCTATCAGGGCTGGTGCGTTCGTTTGCCAATATGGGTTTCATGCGTAATCCACGTCGTGTAAATGTTTTGCTATCGCGTGCCAAATCTCTGTTGATTCTCATAGGGAATCCCGTGACCTTGAGGCATCATTGTGATTTTAAGTTTATTATCAATGAAGAGGAAGAATTCATTTCTGAGCCCACATTTTCTGCCTGATATTGCAGATTGCTCTGAGCAGGAGGATGAAGAAGATTCTAGTGCCAAAATGCTGGAAGATATAAATGTGAACCTCAGTCCATCCTTCACCCAGGAAACAGATACAATCAAAGCTGTGACGAACTGGAGACCCAGATGTCTGAGCTTTCACTGCTATTCGATAAACTCGATCAGCGAATTAAGAACCTTACCTACTCTTTATGTGATAAGATGACTCAATGCTTGTTGCCCATTATTCCATATTCCTAAACATTGTTCAAGATTCAGGTTACCATGTATCATAGTATTTAACCTCAAATAATTTAATTTTTTTATTACAATCGTTTTAAAAGTTCTCTGACCTGTGAAATTAAGAACCAAAAACTTTTGATATGTTCTTAAATTGTGTGAAATCTACAACCAAGAAAAAAATCTTTGATATTTATTTAAATTAAGTTCGCTTTAATTACAATTTTCTTGATATCATTTTTTGTAGCGCTGCAAATATTCTAAAAAAATGAAAACAAAACATGACTTATCTGTGAGATTAATTCATATCATTAGGGCTTTAAATTAAGAGCATCTTTTTATTAGTTTATAACCTCATAAACTAATATTTTTTAAACTATAAAAAAATCTCCATATTTTTGAAATTATATACACCATACACAATAAATTGTGTATCCTTAGAAGCTATATCAACTTGGTTAACACTGAGAAAAAATTATAATTAATTTTTAGCAACAATTAGTTAATCTGGGGTGTCACAGAAATCTCTAAAGATTTTGGCCTTGGTTGGTTTGCAAATCGCTCGAAAAATCCGTCGGTGTCCCAGAACTTCAAGAGATTTCATTTTCTTGTTTGAAAGTCGAGTTGGAAGGTTTGTGTAGTATTTTTCTCTCAAATCTATAAACAGGGTTGTCATTTCTTGCAAAAAAAAATTCCCTTCTTCTACTTTTGAGTTAATTTGATGTTTAAATGGAATTTTTTGATTGTGTTACATGTTTACGATGCATTTTTAAATTACAATTCAAATTTAAGTCATATTCCTCAAAAATAAAATGAAAAATTTAAAAATATTTTTGCGCCAATCATTAAATGTAAATGTAGGCAACCCTTAGCGCTTGTTGGTACTCAGAGAGAGCCACCATGTGTAGAGAGCGCCCGCTGACGTTGAGAGCGAGTTGATTTGTCACCGTTCGGTTGGTTTTGCGAACAATTATTGAAACATAAATTTTAATATTAAAACAATTGAAATATTTAATTCATTTGATGCAACCTATTTAGAAAAATAACGTTGTTTACATTTCCAATACCAATTTTACATATCAAAATTGTTTTAGTGGTGAATTTCGCCAAATCTCCCAACAAAACGCGAGAGATTTAAAACCAACCGAAAGAGATTTCTGTGACACCGCTGAATATTATGAAGGCCCGATTTCACATCTTCACATAAACTAACAAATAACTGTGTAAAATTCATGACTAAACACAAGTGACGAGTGAGAAAGTCGGTCAAGCCCAACTATAACATACCAGGAGTAGAAGCTGATTGCAATGCTGGTGCTGTGCTCATCTCTAATTCTCTCTCTCTTTATTTTTAGGTGATTTAAAAATGTTCTCAAAAATGGAACAATATCAACTCAATTTGAGTTTTTGATTTCTCAATAAATTGTTCTTGAAGTGAGAACAATGTACTACAAATGAGAAAACGCGTTCATGCATACTTTTTGGTAACGACTGTGCTCGTGTTGAGTCCAATGTTCTCGGTTTTTTCCCGATCATTTCCTTTATTTTTTCCGATATGTTAGAACAATTTTTGATGTGAAACATGTTTAATTTTGGTACGGACGATTTTAGTAGGAGTAAAATTTGATTTCAGCGTCACGTGATGCTGACGTCGTTCATATTTTGTGTTGTTGTTTTGCAGAGTTTCCCGACAAACACACACACAAACACAAGATAATGGTCGGAGGGGAAAGCGAAGAGGTAGGAAAGATACTGAAGAGGGGCAATTGGTTGGGTTCTGGGAAAGATCTGGGTGAGATATTGGTGGGGTCTTAGTGGGATCTAGTGGTATTTGAGAGGTTTGGGTGGAGTCTTATATGGGCGGGATCTGGGTGTTATCGGCGTTAGATCTGGGTAGGATTTGACTGGGATCTAGGTGGGATCTTGAAAGCATCTGGATGGAATCTGGAAGGAATCTGGGTAGGATCTGGGTGGACCAGGGCGGGATCTGGATGGGATCTGGAAAGGATTTGGGTGAGATCTGGGAGGGATCTGGGAGGGATCTGGAAGGGATCTGGTAGGACCATGGGCGGGATCAGGTTGGGTTCTGGATGGGATCTGGGTGGGATCTGAGTGGGATCTGGCTGGGTTCTGGAAGGGATCTGAGTGGGATCTGAAAGGACAATGGGCGGGCTCTGGTTGGGATGGGATCTGGGTGGTATCTGGGTAGGATTTGACTGGGATCTAGGTGGGATCTGGGTGGAATCTGGAAGGAATGTGGGTAGAATCTGGGTGTAACCAGGGCGGCATCTGGATGGGATCTGGAGAGGATTTGGGTCGGATCTGGGAGGGATCTGGGTGGGATCTGGGTGGGATCTGGGAGGGATCTGGGTGGGATCTGGAAGGACTACGGGCGGGATCTGTAAGGAATCTGGTCTGGATCTGGTTGGGTTCTGGATGGGATCTGGGTGGGATCACAACGTGATCTGGGAGGATTCTGAGTGAGATCGCTGTGGGATCTGGGTAGTATCTGGGTGAGATTTGTGTGGGATCTAGCTGAGATCTCCCCGTTAATTTTCTTCTTTCGAAAGAGTGCCCTTGCTCATTTATATAAGATTGAGAGAGCATCCTGTTTCACATCAAAGACTCGTGAGTGCTGGCGACACTCACTCCCTTTTTTTGGGAAAGACGGGGTCGCCACCTGTACGGAATTTTTCCCTCCTTTCTCCTTAAGCTTTTCATAACTCGGCCCTTTAATCGCTTTCAGAAATGCCGCTGATTAATAATATTTTTTTTGTTGTTCCAATATTAGTAAAGGTTTAATTCTATTTCTCTCTTCCCGATTTCAAAAGCAAGGTTCATCTCTGACTACAATTCATTGGACTGGGAAACACCTTTCCACCTACTTCAGCTTACCCTTTACAAATGCCGGATTAAAATTGCAAATACGAGTCATATTTTTTTCCGTAGACACGCAGTCTACAAAAATTTTAAACAGATGACCAAATATTTCGTAGAAACCAAAACCAAACAAATATGAGATTATTAAAAGTATATAATTCCTCAATATTACATGGTAATTTGGCCTAACTCTGTAGGAGCCCAATAGAACAATGGACCTTTGTTTGTAAGATGTTCCCAGGCCCCTCTACTTGACTTCTAATCGCATTTTCGCAATTTAGCGCCAACGTATAATCCGCAAAACGAAAACGATTAATCTTTGAAAAGGGAAAAACACGCAACAGTGGGATTATCATCAGTTGTCCTATTGTTATCTAACTGAATAGACACTTTCAGAGCAGAACCGCCTCTCACTTAGCCGCACTCTCTCTCTCTCTTTGTACCCATTGTTGCTATTTTGACAAGGCTTAGGGGTCAGGTAAGCCACATGCTAATTGGAAATTCCCAAGATTTCTCTGGTATGGAGGCCAGGAGGCGTTGACGATCTTTTCCTTTCGCCAGAAAATGCGGTCGCGTGGCATTCCATCAGCGTTAAAGATCAAACGTCAGGATGCTTTTAAGATCAGTATGAAATATCCGCCGAATGTTGGAAGCATCATTTGTACATTTTAGTGATGCCTGGCGTTAGTTTTCAGAAATTCAGCGAGCCGGGTTAATTAACCTTTCGTTGCGGCCACTTGAAAGTGGGCTAGTAGAACGTGTGCTGCTACCCGCTAAACCCATTCTGATAGTTGAACGTTTATGGGAATTTATTGACACTTAACTGTGATTTGGGCTCTAAACACAACGGTTGTGTAGGCAGGTAACATCCTTTCGAAAGGATAAGCAGGTAGGGCGGGCACGTATCATAAATTGTCATCACATAAATAGTTTTCGAGTATCGTGTGACATTTATGACTCTATTGCGTCTGCTGTTGCTGTTGCTGCTGCCGAAGTGTCCCTTTTTACTCCTTGTTATCTTAATAAGGCTTTAATGGCAGCGGTAAAGGACATACAAATAAAACAAGGTTTTTACATAAATATATATTTATTTAGTTTGGAGTTGAATAATTTAGTTGCACAACTCTGGGAAGATTAACTCAAATTTGTGGCTACATTTGATTTTTAATAATAATATTTCTACTACATCATCTTTTGCTTTAGTTTTTTTAAGAGTGCTTAATACTTTTGTGCTTATTATTAGTTTACTTATATTCAATCACAAATCATTTTTAAATTTCGGTTTTTATTTAGTCTGATCTGTAGTATTCGTTTTGCTTTCGTAGTTCTTGACAATGGTCCGCTAAGTGTATAAAAGTAGATGTTAATTCAGTTTGTTGTTGATATGATAATTGGAATTGTTGTTAAAATGTTTAAACATTAAATTAGCTAAGACATTTAAATTAAATACTTAAACTCAATTGGGAAAAAAGCTACAAGTAGGAATCAAACCTCAATAAAAAAGCGAAGAGCCGTTTACTGTTTGGAACTGATGACCTAAGTACTAGAGAAGGGAAATCTATTTAGTTTTTAAGGCCTTGTTTTTGCCTATTTGACTGTAGAGAGAGTTTTGGCCTCTTTACTAAGTGCCGCAAATCTGTGGTTTCTCTAATCTGTGAACTGGGAGGTTCTTGAAACTGTACTCTACTGGGAAAACAGCTGTTGATTAAGGCTTTTTTGGTTGTACAGTTGTGAGCATATACAACTTTTAACTAAGTTCTTTTATTCTCACACAAAAATAGTCCTGTTCTCGTTTCCAAATTCGATTGGTCGAAATTGTTGTGATTTCTTAGAGACGATTAAAGAATTCGGGGAAATCTTTTTGTCATCATGAATATCGAATGGTAAGGTAAATGGGATTATAAAGTTAAAGTTGTAAGCGAGTACATTTAACAATTTGATCGAAGTCGAAAACGGGATCAGGCCTGATAGAGCTGTACGCTCAAATAGAATTTTCAGCCAAATGGAGAGAACAGAAAAATGTACTTGTTTCGGTGATTAGGAGAGCTCTCCCTTCAGACTCTTGCATTTCAAAGCTCACCGATTTACACAACCAAGTGGA
Organism: Lordiphosa clarofinis; assembly: GCA_018904275.1. Lineage (NCBI taxonomy): Eukaryota > Metazoa > Arthropoda > Insecta > Diptera > Drosophilidae > Lordiphosa > Lordiphosa clarofinis. The sequence continues at coordinate 1,147,204 of JAEIGQ010000098.1, forward strand.
ATTAATAAGGTGAAGCCTTGTTAATTCCATCATGGGCTTGTGTTTGCATAAAAACACAACTGATCTCGTATATTGGTAGCTGTGGGTGGCCGGTTCTGATTTAGAACAGGGTTCCCCAAGAAGAGACCATGAAAATGTGACTGTGTCTGTCTCTAACACAAAGGAATGCATGAACTCGCCACGCTTTCGGTGTTAATTGGTTATAGCTGGGGTACTCTAATCAAGAAACTTTCTGATATACTTATAGATATAGAAATAAGACCTTGTCTTGTTAGCTGATTCGTCACGGATGCTGCAAAACATGCTGGATGACCTTTACTTCTACTGCTCCCTATGGGGACTTACTGACAACACGGATAAAACGAAAATCCTCCCAATAAGAGACAATAGAGAAATCTGGTACCTGAATACATGTGTAATCGAACGAGTCAAAGAGTTTACGTACTTGGGAGTTACCGTCACGTCCAACATGTCCTTTAAAACCCATCTTCAGCTGAAACTTCGAGATGCTGTCAAGGCCCTCAATTGTACATGGAATACGCTGCTGGGAAAACCAAACGTACTACCAAGTGTGAAATATAGAATGTTTGAAGCCACTGTTCGGTCAATCATGCTATATGCTGCACAGGTTTGGGGTTTTCGTGAATATGACGAAGTGGAGAAGCTTCTTCGATTTTTCATTAAGAAAATTTTTAGGTTACCCACGCAATACTCCGAATTATGCCCTCTTTCTACCCTCTATACCCAAACACTAGGATTACATTTTGCTTACATAAGGAAAATTTTTCAAATGCCTGAGACCCGCTTAGCGTCCGTTGTTGCCAAATACCTGCTGTCGAGTCGGAGCCAGTGCTTCGAAATATGGAGAACACTTGCAGAAGAATTTAATGCTAATTTGGAGTTGACCAATTCAAATACGTGGAAGGGATCTCATCAAATAATATTGCAGGGAACCGATCAAAAATCTCGCTCTGCTTTTATTCAGCAAGCTAGGTGCAGCTCGTCGAGGATACTTGACAGACAACTAAGCTACTCATTGGGGGAAAACCACTATCTTCAGGACAAAAACAGCCTTAGTCAAATATCATTAGCATTCAGAGCTATATGTGAAATGCTGAACCTACGTTCCCGCCCATATGTCAACGACACGGAAGCCATCTGCACCCTCTGTAATTTGAACGCTAAGGAAGACACGTTTCACTTCATTGCAGTTTGCCCAATTTTACAAGAAATTAGAAAGGTATATTGGAAGCAAGGAGTATTAGGTGAACAACGAGCCATTGAAATTCTAAACGGAGAAAATTTGAATATTCTTGTTAAATTTGTTTTAGAATTATCAACATATAGAAATCGTAAAATGTCTGAAGATTTTTAGTATAGTCGTAAACCGCATAGGTAAACAAATTGTATTTTAGCAAATAGTTATCGAAACAGCTGACGGCTTTAAGCCAAAGCTGAGTTATCTTATTTTATTCAAATCTGTAACCCTACTTTAGTCACAACCTCAGAACGATTCGGTATCTCGCGACGAGCGGGGAATCCCAGTGTGGTACGAATGTGTGGCTATTGGGACTGTAGGTCTCCAACTATGTACACTTTAAATCCATATTTTGTGAATAAAATAAAACACTACTACTACACTACTATAGAAATAAGAATTTTGTCACAGACGATTAAAAAAACCAAACTTTTATTCCAAGTATGTGGGGAAATATATTAGGAAACAAGACTTGATAGAACAACACTAATTATAAAGTTTTACACAAAATCTGGGAGAGGTTCTATATTGCACCTTAATAAAGGAACTGCCAATATAAAAATATTCCGTATTAAAAAACTTACAAAACGTTTGACAACAAAGGCCTTTGTTCTGTAAGTAATTTTTATAGAGATTTTTGATTTGTCAGTTTATTTGTTGAGAAGTGTTCTGTATGATTTGTTACTGTAGCTTTTGTATGTTTCCCAGTGGCGCAGATAGCTTTTATTTCGCAGTGGGGGGAGGACGATTAAGTCCAAATTTTATAATTGTTTATATGTGAAGAGGTATTTTCGTAGAGCTATAACTTTTTAACGACATCGGATACAGAACAATCCTTTTAACCACATATTCTACTTAAGTTATAGAATCCATTGCACGGGTCAACCCCCTTAAGCTTTCCCTATCTACGCCACTGAAGTTTCCTATGTTTCTGTTTCACTTGTGTCCGTTTTCTCATGTTCCTGTTTTTGCTCAAATCTAAATCCACCTATCCATGTAAGGGGGTGCCACAGAAATCTCTAGAGATTTTGACGACGGTTGCATTTAAAATCTTTTGAAAAATTCGTCGATGCTTTTGGGCCACGTTCATACCAGCAGGGATGGAAAGGCACTAATAGTAAGTTGGCAGGGTTCACAGTCTATTCAACACAAAACAATTTCAACACGTCAATTCAACACACGTCAATTCAACAAACGACAATTTAACACACGTAAATTCAACACAGCACAATTATAACACATATACAATTTCAACATAATCAATTTCAACACAAAGCAATTGAACATCGGCAAATTTCCACATAGTACGATTTCAACACAGTACAATTTCAACACTGGGAAAAAATATCAATTTAAAAAAAATTTTATTTTCAATCCTGCAAGTGGCAATGTCAGTCGAACCTGACTTTAATATCTTTTGTTCACAACTTGAATAACTTTCATCCGAATGCAGGCGTTGTAAATATGTCACCCTTCTTTCCCAGCATGAATATGTTTGTGTTTAATTTGTAATGTGTTGAAATGACGCGTGTTTAATTAACTTTTTGAAATTTATGTGTTGATTATACCGGGAATTGGTTTATTCAATCGACGGGGGATGAAGGTTGCGATTGTGGTAAAAAATGCGCCGCAGACAAAAATTTTTTTGTAAAAAATCGCGCGATTTGTATCTCTGATGGTACTACACACTTGCATTATATTTACTATCAACAATAAAAGTCATCGTTACTCAACTTTAGGTTTCACGTCTATTCAACACAAAACAATTTCAACACGTCAATTCAACACAAATCAGTATTCACAAAAAAAAAGTCAACACACAAGTCATTTCACTCAACACAACAATTTAACACTTCGTCAATTCAATTCAAACCAAATTTAAATTTAATAATAAATTAATTATTTTGTTTTGTGTTGAATTGACGTGTTGAAATTTTTTTGTGTTCAATTAACGTATGTTGAATTGTTGTGTTGGGTGAAATGACTTAGTATTGTATTGACGTGTGTTGAAATTGTTTTGTGCTGAATTGACGGATTGTTGAATTGTGTTGTTGGGTGAAATGACTGTGTGTTTTATAGACGTGTCACCGGTTGGCAGAGCATTTGCTTTCGCCTGTAATTTTCAACAACAAAGCAAGCGTTTCACAGAGGAGGAGAAGGTTTTTCTTTCGGAAAGACTTGTTACTATGATTAAAGAGTTAGCAATAAATCTCAATCTAGGTACCCTATGTCCCACACGGAACTAGAACTAGAAGAGAGAGAGAAGTTCACACAGGCAAATGAAGTGGAAATTTTTTTTAAAATAAAGTTTTAAATCCTGTAAAATTTTAAATCATGTGTAAATTGCGTGTGCTAGCAATGAACTAGGGGAATTAGTATGCGCATCTCTCTATTCAGCAGTGTCTACCAGTGTCTTGTATAGCAAGGCACATTCAATATTTTCCATTTTTGGTTTACTTATTTAAAATTCAGACTTAACTGTTTTCAGGCAGCAGTTTCCAAATATTTTTCAGTGTGGCCATATACGCACATATACCGCTGTGCTCCGGCTTTCACTTACTTTTGCGATTTGCGATTTGAACAAATTCGTACGAATTGAATTTTAAGTGCTCCCAAATTCGCAACTTTTTGTTATCGATTGTGTTTCATTCCCAATTCGTTTTGCAACACTTTGCGTGGCAGAAGCAGCAGTATCGATAAACTTATCGGTTATCGCCCCAGCCAAATCGCAATTTCTTGTTGTCAAAGGCTGTTTTGCTGCATGCGCAAATTCGGGAGGGTTAGAAAAAAAAATTGTTTATGACAATAGTTTAATCCAAATTGTATCAGGCAGTCCACAAAAACAGTTTCAAATAGTCACAGAACGTTAAAAAAATTAATTCATAGGTAGGCAGTTATTCTTTCTAGTGGCATTTCTCATTTACTTTTCATTTCACGGACTCATACGTCGCCGGTTTTAAGTCGGCGAAATCTTGCGATTTTCGAATTTCGGAGCACCTACTTTTGCGATTTAGAGACCAAATCGTAAAATTTTTGCGAAAGCGAAAATGGGAGCATGGCTGATATTAAATTATTTATTTTAAATTGTGATTTTTCTTAATGCCAGAAACCCGCTTAGCTTCTGTTGTTGCCAAATCTCTGCTGTTGAGTAGAACCCAGTTCCTTGAAATATGGACAACATTTGCAGAAGAACATAATGCAAATTTGAAGTTGACTAATCCGAATGCATGGAAGAGATCTCATTCTGAACTCAATCTGAACAGCTTGACGACAGCCTAAGCCTAACATCATTTGTATTCAAAGCTAGTTGTGAAATGCTGAAAATACATTCCCGCCCATATTTTAACGACACGTAAGTCATCAGAACCCTCTCCAATTTAAACGCTAAAGCAGACACGTTCCACTTCATTGCTTTAAAGTAAGGAGAATCAAGTATAACAACGAACTATTAAAATTTTAAAATCTTTTTAAACTTCTAGTACAAGCATCAACATAAATATAAGAATCGTATTCTTGAATCGCATATAAAAACAAATTGTATTACATATAGTTATCGCAAACGCTGACGGCTTTCAGACAAAGCTTATGTGATTTTAATCGATTCGGCCATAATCCAAGGCTGAATTCAAAGTCTTAGGTTAGTCTTTACGATGGGTTTGTACCTTCCTAGGAATTGAGTTCTTATTTTTTCTTGGGAAAGTGGTGCACCGCGACCGATTTTTTGTCTATTGCGCCCTTGAAGGCTGGTTAAAACCACTTAAAAACATTTTTGTTATTTTAGAAAATGTTTTCCAAAACTTTCAACATTTGACTGCTTGATTGATTTGATATCAGACAACATATTGCTTACTTCGAAAAAACTCAAACTATTTCCCAATTGAGTTTAAGTATTTAAGCATCAACTCTTGTGGACAATACATACATACATGGGATTAATTATTTTTTTCTGCTTATCAAAACAAGGAATATTTAATCCGCTTCTTTCTCTCTCTTTCTCTATATATAAATACATAATCTATCACTTCGTACATTACACTCTCATCTTCTAAAGCGTGGTTGAGGTCACTGTACTAACACCATGCACCAGTATTGTGGGCGGCAACTCAGCTGTGAGTTCCGTCAGCAGTTCCATATAGCTGGCACTGCGCTCATTGAAATCTGGTGTGGCCAGTTTTGGTGGTGCGGCCAAATAGATAAACGACAGGGCTGTCTGGTCGGAACGATCTCGTATGATTTGATTGGCACGCTGCATATATAACAGCGAGCGATTCATTTTATCATCCTCATCATCCTCATCCAAGGGAGATTCATCGGCCTGGCCCGTGTACTGCTTGAGTACGCGTGCATGTCGTATGAATTCCGAATCACGACTCCATTCTTGAATCTCTACAATGTCAGCAGTGATGCGCAACTCTTTCAAAGATTGTTCCAATTTCATTTTGGAAAACACATCCATTTGGGGGGCTTGAGTCTCAAAGGTTCTAAACGATAAAAATATTTGTATTAAGAGTAATCAGTGAGAAATAGGTGATAATTAAACCCACCCCACGGTGCGCTCCTCATTGGTTTCACACAGAAAGATTCTCACACGCAAATGCTTCCATTTGGCCAACATTATAACAGCCAATTGCATCATGAATAGGGAGACCATATCAAATGGGTCACCAGATGTGGGATTAAACATATTTAGGGGCCAGACATCAATGTATTTCACATGCTTGCTCCTGCGATGAAATGAAACATTTGTGGAAAAGTTTTACTTGGAAAAAAAATTTTACTTACATGGATATAAAATTCTTGTCCAATCGCTGAAAGTTTCTACATAAACACAAATTCTTCTTCATGCGCAAAGTATCGCAAAGGATTTGCACATATTCTTGCACCTGGAAATGTTTGGGATCGCCATCGCGTCGTATGGGAAAGTTTTGAATGTCTCCAGTGTTGAAATCATCCGTTTTATAGGGAGACGAACCGCTGTAAAGGGGAGAATATATTTTTGTAAGATTTAAAATTTTAACCAATTTAGTTTTACAAAGAACAGCTTCGGGTACAGACTATTCAGTTTCTTTAGTATGAAATCCGTCAAGCATAAAGTATTGAATACATTCTCAACTCAAGTTAAACATTTTGTTATCGCATTCTTATCAAACTCCTTTCGAGCTGCCTTGCCTGCAGGCAAAAGGATTATCAAATAATACTCAAGCCATGTTCCAAAAACTGGGGAAGTATCCAAGCCGCTGCGTAAAGCTTAAAATGAGGGTAAAGAATAACAGGTGAGCAATTCTTTGAAATATAATTGCTTGGCTTCAGATTGTCGATCTCAACTTTGAGCCTAGAAAGGAAGCTCCATTTGTAGATGTTCTTTTAGTATAAGTAAAGATCTGGGTATAAGTTCAGCTTAAGTCTTTCAATCTATACGTGGATGAAGCAGTCAGTCGGTTAGACTGTGTATATTTAAGGAGGTCCGTGGTTTTGGAAAAAAACTTGACAAAATATAAAAAATATATATGAAAAATATTCATTACCAAACTCGTGTTTAAAACCTCAAAAGCTTATCAATTATTTGTATAAAACAAGTTTATTTTTTGGTCACCATATAAAGAATCAAAGAATTACATACCACGTAGTGATTGCAATGTCTTTCTTGAGTATGAGAAACAGCTGGAGGAGAATAAGCGTAATGCTCCGAATGAGCTGCCTATTCGATCAGTTTGCTGACTGATTCACAACCCATTATCAGGCAAATTCCTAATGGAGTCGGGAATATTTGTTTCTTTTTTTTTCAAAAGTGGACTTAAAAGGTGTTCAACTAACCCTAGGAGGTTGGGGGATTTTTTTTGGCAACCAGGTCTGCGCAAACCTATATGGGATTTGTATGGGAATACATAAGTAGACTTCCTTATGTGTGGAAATGTGATTAAAGCTAGGGAAAAGACAAGGTGAGCATTAAAAACATAATTCTACATTTTAGGTAAAAATATATACTCTTCCCTCCTTGATTTACCGCACGCTCTTCATTTAAAACAAATTCTGTCGATGGCTGCCGACTTTTTAATATTCGAGTGGGTCTCGTTTTGCCATTATCAAATCAAATAGATTAGGGTAGGGCGAGGGTCTCCTTTGCGGCCACGTTCGTGGTTTCTGAGTACCTTCAATTATACTGACGATCTCGGGTATTCTTAGCGATTTAAATATTGAGATCGGGATTCGGATAAGCCCTCGAGCCATGACCCATAGTGACGTCGGAGCGCTTGACCAAAGCTTATTATCCTTTGAACGGTACTATATAATGCTCTTTGTTTATATCGAAGGGTTTAAGCGTTTCGTTGGCAGTTACAGCGACTTCAATGAAATCTTCAAAATAATCATCATCATTATTCGGCGAAGTCTGTCTCAGCATTGGAAGCCGCATCCTCTAAAGGGGCACATAACCAGGATCTGTGCCGTCATCGTCTTCTAAAGGATTTGGAATTTCATCTGTGCGGGCCAACGGTTTGGCTAACCTTTCTTCCATTTGATTCCTCTCTTCTTCTGATAAACTTTGATTTCTTTTGATGGGATATGATGCCATTTTTTATGGAAAAACCACAAAATTGGCCACTATTTGTATCATGCGGACTGGACATGGTCCCACTAAAGCGTCCTAACATACGCAATAAAATATCTAAAAAGGTAACCGAAATGGTAGGGCCATACTGATTTGACAGCCTTTTGTATACAACAAAAAATTAATGATTCATCGTCTTCCTTTAAACTTCTGACTTTGTTGAGTTGAGCCGATTTTGTTGAACTAGTTCAAATAAACTAGTCTAACTATAGTTCATTTTTGTTAACTATGGGCCCTGTTTCGAATTCCGAGTCGATTTTCGTGTAAACATTTGAATTTTTAGTATAATTTATATAAATTTTAACCAGAGATTAAAACCCCAACGAATAACGGTTTCGGTTACGGTTACTGTTTTCGCCGCTCGCTTTTTTCCGGTTACGGTTATATTACGGTTATGGAATATCGGTTACGGTACTGGTTACGGTTATTAACCTAATTCGGTTTCAGGTTTCGGTTACGGTTACGGTTTTATGTATAAAATATCTCTTTGACAAATCATGCAGACAAATGCGGCCCCATTTATCATCTCATTTATTGAGTAAATCTATCGCAACTTAAACATGGTATATACCAGAGTGGGCCTCAATCGATTGAAATTTTTAGTTAGTTGATTAGTCAACTAAAATAATAAATAAATAAAATAATAAATAAAGTGGTTTGAAACATTCTTTATGATCTTGACTATATTTTGTACCATTGGTTATCAATGGTATTAACCGCTGATTAATATTGCCATAATCATGGTTATATATGTAGTTGTGTGTGGTCATTTCGGGGCTTAAAAAGCAGTTTCTTAAGCATTTAACGGTTTTGTTACCATGGCGAGACATTATCCATGAATTGTGCTTATTCATTGATCCTGGCATTATTTTCAGCCCAATTGGCATTAACGTTTTTCATTCTTACTATATTTTTTAGCCTTTTTGCCATTCTTTTCGCGATTTATAAAGTCGTCAGTCACGGTAAATAGGTTTACAAAACTCACCTACAAAAAAGTCTGTAATTTATATCGTGTGACGGAGTGTACTTAACTAAAAATCATATACTAGTAAAATCAACTTTGCAATAGTTGAATTTAGTCAAGTTGAATATTCAATCAAGTTGATTTTATTCAAGTTGATTTTTAGTCATGAATAAAATTTATTCATTCTAAAAGTTGATTTTTAGTCATGAATAAATTTCAATCATTCTAAAAAGTTAAGTTGATCAACTATTAGTTTTCAACTTTCAATGAAGTTAAAAAAATCCCCACTCTGGTATATGCTATTGCTCACACTTAATTATAATCACTCTAAGGGCCGATTTCACTTCTTCTACATAGAGCTATTTGTCACATAAACTAACAAATAGCAGTGTCAAATCGATGACTATCTGACACATAGCAGCTATCTGAGAGAACAGAAATCGGCCCTAAGGGTACTTTTCTCATATGCTAAATAGCTGCTATATGTCAGCTAAACTTAAAATGTACTCTTTTATGTTACAGAGCGATGTGAAATCGGCCGCATAAAGCTTAAGCTTGAAAAAAGACTTTAACGATTGTAAAAATAACAAAGTGAACCCTCCAAAGTAGCATAATTGACAGGTTGAGTCAACAAAATATTCCATTAAATTCTTAAGCAGGGCTGTAAAGCGAAATTAATCGATAATCTAACAGCAAGTTTAAGCCTGCTCGAGGTCATTTTATGTTTGTACAAAACGATAAACAGGAACACACCACACCACAATGAAGTCTGGACGAGTGTAGAGCTGTTTCAGGAACCTCACGGTACCATCATCAGCCATTTTTGGGTAATTAAAAATTTAATAACCACTACAGCTACAATTATTTTGCAATAAATAAAAGACAATTACCAAGACAATACTATAACTTGACATTTGAAAATTTTTTAAAAGTAACCACCCGTTTATAGGACAAATGGTCCTTGGAGAATGGGTAAATAAGCCTTTTTCTTCATTTTTATGTCCATTTTACAGTTATTTCATTAGAAATATGGAATTTCTAAAGCCAGATTCGGCTTTAGCGTAAAAAACTTGACTAGAAACAATCGTTTTTTGCATTTGAGGTTCTGCGCTGAGAATAAACTAATTTTGATATGTTGTCAAAATACTCATGACAACTCAATTAGCACATTTTGATTTATATCTTTTTACCTAAGCAGCTGATCATCCACTACATATGTTTTATTGAAAGCTTACTTTTATACCAGCATTCTATTTCAGAGTCTTAGGATTTTCTATAAAAAAGACATAATGGTTTAATTATGAATTTTTTTTTCTAAATAATTACAAAAATGCATCCATTAAAGTGTCGATGGCACCACCTTTATATTTTCCCTAGGGACATCCAGTACTAATTTTATAAACGCAACTATTTTGTTTAAATTAGTCTCCAGTTTTTGTAAACAAACAAAAGCTGACTTTATTGGCTGTTTTCTGGTTATTTTTCGCTCCGACAGAACTGTCTGCGTCTGAGTACCTTGCTTAATCAATCAACGACATTATTTAATGGTCAAGCTCAACAACATTTTTTTCCTCCTCAATGCTATATGACACTTTTTAGCACTAATGTATTTAGGATACTTTCCATGCACTTCGAACTTTTGCCAGATACTTTTAATCGAAAATTTTACTAGAAGAGGAGAAAGCGAAATTAACCCATATATTAGTTTCGGTTACGGTACTGATAACCGGTTATGTAAATAAAGGTTTTACGGTTACGGTTATAAAAATATTTTTTATTTCGGTTACGGTTACGGTTTCGGTTTCAAATTTTAAAGTGTTTTTAGCGGTTACGGGTTAGGGTTTCGGTTACGGTTATAATCTCTGATTTTAACGTAAGTGTCTTGTTAATTTAAGGCTACCAGCTCCCGTCGCAATTTTCTCTCGATTTGAATTCATTTGGGATGAAGCTATCGGTTTCAGCTGCTCTTACAATTCCGAGTTTTTTTATTCCTGTTCTAGTAGCCGCAGGTATATTTGTCGCCTTCTATACAACGTTTTCAAATTTGACTGCAAAATACTAAAGTTTACACGAAAATCGAGTCGAAATTCGGAACAGGGCCATACGGCCCTCTCAGTTTCTCAGTTTTTGAAATATGGTTCAATTTTTATTAGCACTAAAGCAAATTTTAGAGCGTTTACTCATTGCTTGATACATGAGACATAATGATTTTCTATGAATTTGACAAGCTGTTCACATTTACAAAATAACAAACGGCAGGACTACTAGACTATCCTGTCTCAAAAGCAAACTTTGAGTTTGTCGAGCCTCCAAGGCACAAATTCGTCTACAATGTGTCCTTTACCCAAAAGTCCTGCAACAGTTTGTTTGATCTGCAGGATTAGCTGGACCAGAACATTTGTCGAAATCGTACCCTGGTGACCATTTGCACCCACGACTTGGACACGTTACAGGGACCGTTCAAATAAGAGTAAATTGCCGCCAAAGAAAATCAAATTTAAAAGATGACTGGCCTGCAGTTGATGGACTTCTATGCCCAGCAAACACTTCCGTGGCAATCGTGTGGTTCTTTCACTGTCGCCCATCATTATTGGTGATCATTCAAAGCACTCGCCTAGGACCAAAAACATGATTAAAGAGCGCACAGCCACGAATCTAACCAAGGTCAAGGTGGTATTAGACACCATTGTGTTTTCTCCTTCGCGCATTGTGCCCAGAAGTTTCCTGTTGAGCACTATGTGCTCCAACCAGACGGTAGATTCAACTCTTATCCGGAGCAAGCCATAAGTGAGGAGAAAATTTCGGTGAAGCGTAGCAACTTCTATATGGGCATAAATGAGCATTGCTGCGACATCTATGAAGACAGTTTCCTTTCAACAAACTGACAGAACAACTGCGCGTATGAGATGCCCACAAAGCTAAACAAATCCATCGAAACCATGCCGGCGGTGTCTCATGTATAAAACAGTGCTTATGCAGTATTAAAATTTGCTTCAGTACTTAAAATAAACTGAAAAAATGAACAAGTGAGCTAGGTCATTAAAATGAGCTAAAATGTTCAACTCTTTTTACACCGACCTTCTGGGGCGAATAAACCGAATTCGTTTTTACACTTATTTTCTAACAACCCTTTTTTTGTTAGTTGTAAGTAATAACTTAGTGTCCTTGCTTTCTCAATCATTGAAAATTTGAACAAATATTTGCCATTTAGGCCATTGTAGACTTACTTTTGAAAGAAATCCTTGGGTGCCTCATTGTCATAAAAGCCCAATATGATGGTATTTGGTTTCATGGCTCCAATGCCGGACAAGCGTATCAAATGTTGTACACCTTCGCGTATGCTCCGACTCAAAGTAACCTCCGTGAAAGCCTTGACACGCATATGATCCAAGAATGACCACCATTGTTGATTCTCCTCCGCATCCTCCACACCCTTAAAGTCACCCAATTTGACATGGCCAATGATATAGAGGCCACTCTTTTTCAAGTCATTTACAAAATCCACCAAAGGACAACACGAACGTGGCGAAGAGACCAATAAAAGTATTTGTGGACGCCAGAATTTGACATGATCCTTGCGTGGATCCAGCATGAGCAAATATTTGCGCACCTAAGAGAGCAAAAAAAAATTATCATATTTTGATATGTGACCAAACTCACCTGATGGAACATCAAAGCCTGCGAAATGGAACCCCATTGAGCCGCTTGGGTGGCTGGCGAGAATAGATGCAGAGCTATGACCAAAATAAGGCACAAAATAATACAGGAAGAGGCATAGATGGGATTGATGACAAACATCATAATCCCAGTGCCCAACAGACCCACCAAACAGGTGTGCCAGGTGAAGTATTTGAAGAGTGGTCGGAAATTTGGTGCCCCCGTCAGCTCAATGCCCAAACAGGCCAAATTGGTGGCCAAATAGGAAAGCATAAAAAGCACCGAATTGATTTGGGCAATGATATTAAAGGAGCCAATCAGCAAAACGCATTCCACCAGGCACCAACTGACCACCACAGCTGCCACAGGATTACCCTTCCAAGTGCCTTTCAAAACAAAATTCAACAAAGAACCAAAAACTTGATCCTTAGACAAAGCCTCCAGAATGCGACTGGAGCCTATAAGATTGCTTAGGCCTGTGGAAAAGGTGGCCGTTAGTATACCAATGGCTGTGAAGGGTGGCCAAATATTTATGGGCTGCAGGAATAGGAAATTATACTGCATGGTCTCATATGGTGTGGTGCAGCTCATCAGAAACGAGAGTATAATGTAGGAGACAAAGGTAAATGCCACCGCAGACAGTGTACCCCAGGGAATGCTCTTCGAAGGGTTCTTCAGTTCACCCGACATATTCGCTCCGGCCATAATGCCGGTGACACCCGAAAAGAGTACACCAAATGTGGTGGAAAAATCCACCGGTTTGTTATTCGATGTATAATCCACGCCATAATGTGAACCCAAATTGTCCCTCAAAGTGTTCGCACTGAGTCCCGTATAGTTGAGGAAACCGGTGGCATTTTTCCGGGCATCGGGTATCTGTAATCAGGCAAACATATAAACAAGGTTATCGCTTTGAGCAACTAATTAATAATATATAAATTGTTGCTATCAGCAAATCATGATTCATCATGAGTCTGAAGCGTCACATTTGCTTACTATCTAACACATGAGGGTTTTTAGATATTATAGTATATTTATATATTTTTATAGGGATTTAAGGGGGTATTTTCATAGCAATGATACACTAAACTTCTAACCAAAGTGACCGCGGCGATAAACACAAACAGAAATATTTCACAATCTTACCTAAAAAAAGTTTATAGACTCTAAACAATACATTCATTGTTCATATCAAAAGAATTTTCATCAATTCCTAACTAAGTGAGCTTTTAAAAGACGCTCGCTCTCTTGAAAAAAAAAAACAAATTCAAAATTTATTCTACAGTTAAGCTTGATTTCTCAATATTCGGTTTGTCAAACTAACCTGAGTTCTACCGAATTTAAGTGTCTTACAAACTTAACTGTAGACTCTGTTATTCTGTTTAACTTTTAAACTGTAGTTGTACTTATCGATAGGCATCGATAGGCAAACAGCTGATTCAAACACTTGCTTGGTTTTTATTTGTTTCTGTTAATTGCCATAACGAATTCTTTACATCCAAAAACGATGATCTTCGTCTTAAGTTCTTTAAAATATTTTCCAAAAACAAAGCAAAAACTAAGCGACGCTAAAGTTTCCTCTATCAAAGACCAATAACAACCATAAATAACAACAGCTGATTGGTTCGATATATTTAAAAGAATCTGGTCACACCATTGCAGCGGTATTAATTCGATCGATTTCGGGCGAAGCTGTCGTTGAGAAATTCAGTTTATTTAAACTCAGTTCATCCCAAACTATAAATTTGTCAGAAGTTTTAAAAATTGCAATTATAGCAAAAGGTTCGGTTCAGGTCCGTCGTAACGATTTCCGGACCGGCTTGTTAACCTGCTTGATACGTCAAACAATAGTGAAATCGTTATAACGATATAATTATAGTTGTAGGTAGCGTTAAAAACGTAAATCTCCCTTTCCTACGCGTCAACATCATAAAAATTAATTAATTTATAATTTATTTTAGAACGTCTCCGATTTTAAGTTAATCGTGATGCTTACCAACTTAAGCAAGTGTTGTCATATTTGGCAAAACAATTTGAGTATTTTTTACTATTGTTTTCTTTTATGCAGAAACATTTTTTTAATATGTATTATATTTTTGTAAAGTTTCATTTTCAAAGTTATTAAATATGTCGCCGTGACTTTTAATATGAGAATTAATTAAATCAAAAGCATTCCGAAATTTTTCATCATTTGAGCTTTTGACAGATCGCCAAATATTAGAAATACTGGGCCGAGAAAGACCACACTGTTAAGATGTTCCTATAGTAAGATTATGTACAAAAGAATGTTATAAATAAACATACTGAAAAATTAAAGATTGCATTTTCATTGCAGTTTCTATGAATATACGGACAACGGGACAAGCAAAAAGAGAGAGAGCAACAAGAGAACAACCGAAAAATTTAACAAGACAGAGATCTTTTATGAACGATTAAAACATGCAAAAAAATGCAGCTGGTTTTGACAGCTTAGAATCTTTAAATATTAATGTTTCTTTCAAAAAAGTTTCGTTTAGGAAATGGCGGGGTAACACCACTTGTACCTTTTCTAAAAATTATGGTTTTATGCTGTTCAACAGGGAACATTTATCATTATAATCAAATATATCATGCAAATTTAATGAAAATCTATACTTTTTTAGCAGAGTAAATCTCTGCGGTTTTAATAACCGTAACCGAAACCGTTAACTAACCAAAAAATAGAGGCAAGCTAACTTCGGCTCGACCGAAGTTTATATACCCTTGGAGCTTGATATGTGCCTAACAGTTTGTTTGGCAGCTATACCATATAGTGGTCCGATTTCGTCACATCTTGTTGAAATTATGTAAAATCATTGAAAACTTATAAATACGAGCGTTGGGAGCTATAACAATGATAACAAAAAAGTTTTTCTCACAAAAACTAGTTTTTCAACCGATCGTTCCTATGGCAGCTATATGCTATAGTCATCCGATCCGGCCGGTTCCGACAAATGTGCAGCGTATTTATACCAAAAGACTTCGTGCAAAGTTTGGTTAAGATAGCTTTAAAACTGACGGAGGAGATAGCATAGAAACAGACGGACGGACAGACGGACATGGCTATATCACCTCAGCTCGGCATGCTGATCAAGAATATATATACTTTATGTGGTCGGAGATGCTTCCTTCTATGCGTTACAAACATCCGGACAATTTTAATATACCCTCTCCAAGGGTATAAAAACATTTCGTTCTTATAACCGTAACCGTAACATAACCGGTTATCAGTACCAAAACCGTTTTTTCTTTAATAATAAAAATTGTACATTGTACAATATCTTCGTCAAACGGTAGCCAAATTCATTGGGGCAACAGCCGTCCGATGGAGATTTAAGTCGGCTTCTATTACAAACTTTAATGAAAAATCGCAAAGAATAAAATAGTTAAACCAGTGATGGCCAAAGTACAAATTTCTCAAAAAAATTTTAAAATGCCAGATCTCTAAGCCGCGTTTCTCAGCCATCGCGTTAAATTATTCAACCCTCTCGTGGCTATCGGAATTGTAAAGGTTATGAACAATCTGACGGTCCATTCGCGAGTTATATCAATTAATTTGAGGTAAAATAAAAAAAAGCGGTTTTTGGGCCATAACTTCAGATTTTGAGGGTGTTAGGAGAAAACCAAGTATGAGGAAATGCTATGCTCGACCTGCTTTACAGCATAGGCTAGGTCATTTCGAAAGTATTTTTTCGCTGTAACACTGTGTAATCACAAAGGAAAGAGAGCGAAAAATAAAAAAACCACGCAGCTAACTAAAATCTTTACCTCCCTCATGTTTGCTTATATGTTAAAACTGAGCCAATAAGTTTGAATAAAAACGTAAGCATTCACACATATGATTGTTGTTTGCGCGATCGCCTTTTTCAAGTTACTCTGCAATATGCAGCTCTTTGGGAGCACTTTTATATTTATTTTTAAAGAAAAGGTTAAGTGTTTAAAAAAAAAAGTAATACTTGCTTAAGGTTTCAGAACGTTACAAAAAATGGAAATCGATTTTAAGGTTTATGTGTATTTGTGCACATTTTTTTAGTGAATTTCGCATAAAAAAAAAAACAAAAAAAGTATTTATAAAAAATTAAATAAAATATATTACCATTTCCATCTAGCTTTAAACAGAATGATAAGTAGTCTTAATTTTGCGTATGTTACTTTGCGGACATTACACTTTTTCCTTCAGCTGACTGACTAGCAATCATCACACAGCCTAAACGGTAAGAGATAGAAGGCTTTGGAAAATTCCACACGGAAAAGTCGAAAAATCATCGAAAAAGTTTGTATGCGAAATATTTTATTTTTCATCCGATTGAATTGAAATTTGGTTTGTAAGCATAATATGCGAAATAGTTAGATACGTGTTTTTACGATTAGGTAACTGGATAATTGGTAAACAGCAAACAAATCGCGAAGTTGGTGAAATTGTATGAGTTTTGGGTTTCATGAAGATTAATGGTCAGATCGAACAGCCCAAAAAAATGAATAAATCGACGGGTAAATATTGCAAAATTCTATGAATAGCTCAGATTATCATGATGTCGGGAAGATGGTGTCAGTCAACCGTTTTTAAAAAATTTCGAAATTTGAAAATAAAAAAAACAAAAAGGTTTTAGTTTGTCATGAAGATGGGTAAATAGACTGTAAAATATAAAGTGTAGATAATACGTACCGAGAATTCGGAAAATTTTTACAGTTTCATAATGAGTTAAGATTTTAGCGAAGGTTAGATGGTTGTCAATTAAAGACAGGTAAATAAAAAATTAAAGCAGAAATCTCTTCCAACCAAATTCCAGCCTAAAACCAATTACACTAGTTTACAGCGAAAAAGACCCATTTCTACTGAAAATTTTTTTTAGTGTAGTTTGGAATGGTGATCTCAAAAATTAATTTCAAAAAATTTTTCATGGCTCCGTTTTTGAAATATAATTTTTTTTTATTTTTTGGTAGGGGCACTTACATTTTAAGCCATATCTCACTTTATAATTGTCAGATAGAGTCAAGCAAGATAAGAATCGAAAGGTTATTTCGCTGCCGGTAATCGAGTAGAACATTGTTTTTAAATCGGTTCATTAGTTTGACTACAATATCCAAAAATATTTCGAAAAAATCGATTTTTTGCTCGAAAATTCATTTTTGGTCGCCTGGAAAAATATAAAAAAATCCAAAAAATTATTTTTATTTTTTCTACATAAGAATCGCACTTCTACGAAGAAAAACAGATATCGATGATCAAAATCTGTGAACAAACACAGGAGCTGTAAGCAATTTAGTGCAAAAAAATGTGATATTTTCCTGAATATTTTAAAATAAATTTTCGTTTGCTTCGACTTTTGTTCCGTATTTAATTTTTATTTTTGTTCTGGCTTTTCGTTCACTTCATAATTTGACTCAAAAACGAAGAAAAGTACAATGTTAATTTTTGGAAACACACAATATACTCAAATTTGACTGTTAGTTCCTCTACTCAATTTGATCCATCTATGGTACGTGTTACACGATTTTCCTCACAAATACCTTATTTTCTTCGTAAAAGTGCGATTCTTAAGTAAAAAAAATAAAAATAATTTTTTTGTATTTTTTTATATTTTTTCTAGTCATTTAAAAATGAAATTTCTTGGATTTTCGAGCAAAAAATCGATTTTTTTGAAATATTCTTGGTTGTTGAATTCAAACTACTGAACCGATTTAAAAACAATGCTCCACGCAATTATTGGCAGCTCCATTACCTTTCGATTTATTTCTTTCTTGACTCTATCTGACAATTATGAACTGAGATATGGCTTAAAATGTAAGAGTACCTACCAAAAAAATTTAAAAAATTAATATTTCAAAAACGGAGCCATGAAAAAATTTTTGAAATCGATTTTTTAGATCACCATTCCAAACTATACTAAGAAAAATTTTCAGCTAAAATGGGTCATTTTTTTTTTTTATTTTTGTAAACTAGTGTTATCGGTGTCACAGAAATCTCTTTTGGTTGGTTTCAAATCGCTTTGTTGGAAGATTCAGCGATTTTCACCACCCAAAATATTTTGATAAGCAAAATCAGTTTTGGAAATGTAAACAACATTATTTTTCTTCATAGGTTGCATCAAATGAATTAAATATTTTAATTGTTTTAATATTAAAATTTGTGTTTTAATAATACCTACCTAAAGCTATCAAATAAAGCGCCTTCTACTTATGGAGTCGCCATCTGTGTACCAACATCTGAGTACCACCAAGAAGCTTAGGGTTGCCAACATACATTTTATGTTCGTCTCCAAAAAAAATGTTAAATTTTGCATTTTATTTATTGAGAATCTGACTTAAATTTGAATTATAATTTAAAAATCCATAATAAAACATAAAAAAAAAATACATTTAGTTATCAAATTAACTCATAACGATAATATCGGACATTTTTTTTTGCAAGAAAAGGCAACCTTTTATAGATTTGATAAGGATAATCGAATATCACAGCTCAAGATCTGACATTCTGCAGAGTTTTAGAACAATAAAATTGAAGAACAAAAAGATTTTCACACTAAGACCCATATTTTGAGCAGCCTTAAGATATAGTCATCGGATTCTGACCAAATAATTCAGATCTGTTTACGTTCATTAAATTCAGTCAGAACTGACTCATCCGAAAGAGCTTTGATTTTGCATCGAAAGCTTGCTTTAATCGCATTATCTATTCTGTATCTGATCTACACCCTAATAACCAGATTAATCGAACAGAGGGCCAATTGCAAAAGCAAATTGTGATGTGTTCGGCTCTTTCTGTTGGCCAAATCAAAGGGCGTGAATCTACGCTCCAAGTCACGAGCAAAACCATCTGTAAGATATTAAAATTAACAAAACCAACGCTCTCTATTCACTGGGAAACACTTTTTCTGATAAAAAACGCTTTAGTTTGAGTGGACCAACAGCTATATGTATGTAAAAAAATGTGGAAGATATGATGTTTTATTTCCAAAATGCGGGACGGGATCCCCATTGGACGTTGCTTATCTTCAAAATATGCTCAGATCAGCTAAATATTAGCATCATCTGACGCTTTTCTCTCTGCTAAAATATAAACAAACCAGAAATGTCTCATAAGGTTTCCGCCTAGCTTAGCGATAAGAATGTATTGAAAGACTTAATGGAATGAGTGATGGGTTTGGGTTGACTGCTTACCGTATCATTGGAGGCGCCCACAGTCAGGAAACTAATGTACGTGGCAAACAGGCAGATAGTCACCGTTCCCAAAATAAGCACCGATGTTTTGGCAAAGAGGGCGGCACCCACCAGGCAGACAAGCAGCATGCTGGTATTGATGGAGCTGCTAATCAGAAAGTTCCACCATTCGCCCTTCGGTATGTAGGTGTCGCCGCTCACAAAACGTCCATTTTTACCAAAATCATCCATAATGCCTTCAGTACAACCCGATATGGCCATGGCACAGCCCACCACATTGGCAAAAAAGAAGAGTGTACCAATTGAGCCGCCAAATTCCAGGCCCAAAGTGCGACTGATCATGACTAGAATCACAAAATCTTAGTCTTTGATACTTCCAACCTCATTTGTTATTAACTTACAGTAGACTCCTCCTCCCTCAATGGCTCCATTGGTGGAAATGGCGCACACGGAGGCCACCGTAAACAGCAAAATGGCATAGGCAATAAGGAACTGCAACAGGGTGATATACAAGCCCGCATTTCCCACTATGAAACCTGTAAAAGAGCAAGATTAACAGTAAAGACATCCAACAAGTGTCATCTCTGACGTCATCATCCAAAAATTTACTCACCCACACGTATGAATACCAAAGCGCTAAACATGGACAAGGCCACGGGACTGAATACACCCGCAAAGGTGCCCAAAGTACGTCCATTCCGCTCTACATCCTGCATACCAAACTCCACATAGCCATCACCGGAACCACTGCGCTCTGCCAACAAATTATTCTGCTGGCTTCCGCCTCCAAAGAGTGAACCAAATGTGCGGAAAACATTGGAAGCGCTGCCATTACGAGACGCCGCTATGGGTGCCGTCTCCTGATCCGTAGTTTGGCTCATTTCTTGACGTGTGCGCAGTTCACACATACAAACCAGAGATACAGCTTAACAAAGACGTCACTCCGCCGCCCACAATTTCCTCTTTTTCACTCCAATTATGTTTTCTAGGCCGCCGCCGCCGCTCAGCGAGATTTAAAGCAATTTTCCACAGCAGCGAGACTTGTGATTTTCTATTTTTTTTTTGTTCTTTTGTTTCGCCTGCCCTTTCAACGCTTCAATGCGTCGTCCACAATAAGCCGCCGCTCGGTGGTCGGTCTGTTGGGGCAGAGTAATCGCAGAGAACTGAGGCCGCCGCCGCCCCCGAATTCCCCCAAAGGCTCCATCAAGTTTGTTTTGGATTGCATTTCTAGAGGTGGCACAAGGGTTATGAACTAGCTCAAGTTTATCGAACTAGTTATTTGAGTTGGTTTTAACTGGGCCACAGTGGGCTATTCGACCAATAAAGTGTGAATAAATTTATATGTATTTGTTTTCTTTATATTGTGCCTAAAATTTGGAAAAACTGTTATGCTTAAGTCATAAATAATATATACGTATATTTTTACTAAAATGTTTAGTTATTTGCATAAATTCTTTCTTGATATTGATAATGTCTTATCCCTTTGCGCGAAATTATCATATAAGACATTATTTAGGAAATTGTCATTTTGATTGAAATTAGTTCTAAATTCACCATCTTATCATCTGGTAAAATTATATAGTGATAAGCGCTACTGTCACGGAGATACAACAGTATCAATTTGATTGTATGTGCAAATGCTGAGATTTTTTTTGTAAGATGATTAAGTTATCGTATGTTCCAAACAAAACTAAGACTACATCCGAAGATATTTCTAGGCCATAAACAGGACAGGTGCCTTCACTAACATACAGCGTAAAGTCGTAAACTAATCCTGAGGTTCCAGCACGCGTATACATTATCAGACCCCATTTGAGAGGCTTTTCGGGTTGTACTGCTTATATTACGATCGACATGTAACAAAAATTGGAACTAATGTAACTAGTTCATTATGGCATTTATGGATTTGTACCTTTGAACGCATTTGTTCTTCCTGGAGTATTTACCCCAAATATTGTTTGAGACTGTATCTTGTATCTTGTACTGTTTGTCATAGTTCAAATCTTCTTTTTGGATTGTTAAGTATTAGCTTTGAAGTGTAAACATTGCTTTAATTTTTCAAACCTTCCGCGCGGCATTGAATCTGTTCTACATAGCGGTAAGCTTTTAATCTTTTGTCCATGCCCAAGTACAAAAAAATACCAATATATCGTTTGATATCCTGTTTAGTGGAGCTTATCCATGCCGCATTTTTGCAGCCCATACAGATCAGTTTGCTTTGTGATCAAATCAATAACTTGCCTAACAAAAAAGGTGCAGAAATACTTTACTGAAGTCATCAAGTGGTCCACTTTTAAACTTCCCAATTACTCTCTGGATGTTCAAACGGCCTTGTTCTGCACTTTAGTGTCTTGGGGTCAACTTTTCAAAGCAATTATTGGCAACACTCTTCTGCACCTGCTTGGAGGGTCGCACCTTTCATAACTCACCTCTTTGCATTCGTCGAACCAAGGCTGCAAACTTCATTGGCCCATCATCTTCCCCCCTCAACGAAACAACTTCAACTTCAGAACACTCTTTCTCGGACTCTTTCTTTCTCTGAAGCAATGGACAGTTTTTTGCGATCAGGGCGAGCATTTCACCTTCTTGATTCCGAACGTTCCGACGAGGAGCCCCTATTAAAATGGTATCGATCTACACAAAAGTTGGAATGGGACGAAATGTTGGATTAAAGTCTAAATTCCATGATTTACATACACTGAACGCCCTGGTGTGACCAGAGACTAACGCTACTCTAAAAGCAATTCAATTGAAAGAACTGAAAAGAGTGTATGCTTCGCCAACTGTCAAAGCAGGTCGTTTACTATCAAGTGAGACTGGAGAAGTACGTTGAGGCACATAATATTGCAACAGCATAATGTAAAGGAGCGTAAGATGGAGACAAAGCAGACTCCAAATCACCCTTATTCTAGATAATTTGTTTCGATGGTCAAAAAATCATTTTCAAAGAAATTATATATTTTTTTATACGAGACTGTACAAGCAGAGTTGAAACCAGATTAGACAGTGCCAGACCCATTCCTGAAGCAACATTGCTTCATTCCTGGATTATTAGCCATGCTCCCATTTTCACTTTCGCAAAACTTTTGCGATTTCAAACCGGATTTGGACCAAATTTGGACTTGAAATCGGAAAATTTTTGCGAAAGCGAAATTGATTGCTACTCAATCATCGGGTTTACATTGGGGCACAGCGCGTTACGTTTTTAGTGTCACAGTGCCACAGCGCAATGTGAACGGCAAATGGCTTGTCACAAAAATCGTGTGTCACAGGAATGAGTACTTTTCAATGTGAACACCAGTACTCATTTGGTGTCAAAACTAGCTTATTAGAACTATTTTTTCTGTGACAAGCATATCGATCAAGTTCGTTTAGTCACATTGTTTTGTTTTTTTTTTGCGACTTAAAAATTTGAAAAAAGGTGAATATGGTTCATTATTGTGTTTTTTAATTATAATTATATTAAATTATATTTTTAAGCTGCAAGAAATGAGTGCGCGAAAGGCGTAGGAGCTAGTGGCCTTGTGTGTACTGGATGAAGATGATGATGAACCCATGGGTCGAAAAAATTAATTTGACTCGAAGGGAAAAAGGCACGTTTGCCAAGTTGAATGGAGAGTAGCGAAGTATTCCGCACAAATTAAAAAATTATGTTCGCATGGATGCAGCCACTTTCGATCAGTGGTTCGTATGCTGGGTAACGACACTTATCAGTAAGCAGACAACGAATTTTCGAGAGCCAATTTCACCTGGCGAAAGACTAGCAGTTTCGTTTTCTGGTGCTGTCTCTGCATATTATCCGGGCCGCATCAGTATCAGACCAGAGTCTCAGAGCACATTGATACATTCGACAAAAGCAAGTACATAACACAAAATCAATAACAGAAATTTCACATATAACTTAAACTTAACAATCCGCTTGCTCGTAGGGTCACAACTAGCACCTCGTAATTTGAGTTGCTTGCCTTGCACTATGGTCCAAAAGGCCGATTTTTTGGCATACAGTTTAAACATTTTTGTTAATATTTTGTATTTTTAAAATTCTTAACGTTATACATCATACGTATAAAAACTTAAGAGCATTTTATGAGCATTCAAAAGAACACAACTGCTTAGGATTAAGAAATTGGCGCCACATTATTTTGTTTACGTTTGTGCGTAAAAATAAAAATTCTCTGTCCGAAAAAACTCAAGATAATGAAAATTTGAAGATCAAGGTTTGTAGTACTCATTGTACATCGTACATTTTTGTGTATTCTTAATCTTCGAGTTGTGCTTAATGTCCAATTTATGTGTATTTTTGTAGATATTTGTTTCGTGGAATAAAACTACCGACCTAACGTCTGCTCACAAAAACTAAGTACGCCAGTTTGTACAAATAAATGTCATTCGTCATCGCTCATTAACACCTTTTCCCCGTTCGTCCCCCTTTTCTCACAATTCCACAATATTCAGGGACATTTAAGTTTAGTCGTAGCAATCTCTTCGATACTTGACGCAGCAAAATATGCATTTATGATTTATGAAAAAATTAGAAATTACAACGTGAAAGATGACAAAAAATTAGAAATAAAAAGAAATAAGTTATTTCGAATTCTTTATAAAAGAAAACTTCCAAAATGTAGACTATATGGTCGAAAGTTTTAAGTAAATTAAGTTAATATTTAATCATTCCTAAAATAAATGTAGCTTGCCTGAGTTAAGAGTCATAACAATGACTGAATCTGACAGATCAGCTATGTGACAGCAATTTGAAATAATATGCCGAATCGAACCATATTTGATAAGTCGCTAAAGAAGCTTAAAATACGTGCTGAAACCGAATTTCAGTTCAATATCTTTAAAACCAACGAAGTTGGTGCATATCGGCCAGATCGGTTATATGGCAGCTATATCAAATATTGGTTCGTCTTTGCCGAAGTTCTAATACCCTTGCAAATGTTTTAATACAACAGAGTTTACGAACGTCAGCATTAAAACGAACCATTTTTCTGATAAAAGCCACTTTTCGACCGATAGTTTCTATGGCAGCTATAAGATATAGTCATCCGATTTTGACAAAAACTTCCAAATCTGTGTAAAAGCGTATAAAACTAATAATTGTCGAAGCGGAAGGCGTTTACATTAAAAACAAAACAGTTTTCTTACAAAAACCCACTTTTCGACCTATAGTTCCTATGGCAGCTATAAGATATAGTCCGACATATTATCAGTGTGCAGTAAAAAGAAGACTCTGTGCAAAGTTTCAGCCCGATAGCTTTAAAACTTAGAGACTAGTTTGCGTAGAAACAGACAGACAGACAGACGGACAGACAGACGGACGGACAAAGCTCAATCGACTCAGCTCGTCGTCTGATCAAGAATATATATAGTTTATAGGGTCGGAAATGAATATTTCTATGCGTTGCAAACTTTTGGGCAAAATTATAATACCCTTTGCAAGGGTATAAAAAGGCCAAAATAAACCACTGCCTTGGGCAAGTTCTCGTCGTCCATATCGGTGCGTGACCGGTCTCATTGTCGGTAGATGGGTGATCTGATGAGGATCGCTTGCGATTGATTTGGCTCAGGGGATTTTCAACTCAAAAGTACTCATTTGGATAAGCACAGCGCTGTGACATGCAATTTCTGTGTAAACACTTTGGTCTTTTGAGTACTTTGGTCACAGTGTGTCACAGACATCACGGTCACAGAGTGTAGTAGAAACAAATTTTTAAACTGAAGGCTTTCTGATTTGTTTTTACCTCAGTTCGGGTTCAGGTTAGCAGAGAAAAATTTCTTCTGCTCCGGTTCAGGCTTCCCAAAAATGCCGGAGACTCCGACTCCGGAGAGGTTCAACTCCAAAACGGTTTGCAGCCCTGGTTCATATACTGAATTAGTTCAATAAATTAATAAAATATTTAAAAATTTGTAGCTTACAAAAATATATTATTTTTTCTTTGTTTATAATACGGACGGATCAATTTATAAGAAGTTTTTAATATATCCAAGCTAATCTGGCCATATTTTCCTCTGTGCGACGCTTAGAGATTTTTAGCTTGACATTTTTTAGCCATTTTTGTTGTTGTTCGATAAACGACAAAAGCTGTTATATGAACCAGCTCGATAGCAGGTCGCAGCTGTTTGAGCCTATAAGCGAAAACGTTTTAAACAATTGAGTAAAAAATAGTGTATAAATCATGGTTAATGATAAAAAACGACGTTCCCGTTCGCGGGAACGTTACCGGGATGACCGTGTGGGTGGCGGCGGCGGTGGGGGCAATGCTAATGAACGAGATCGTGAAAGGCAAAGGGAGCGGGAACGTCTGCAGCGTGAAAGGCAATACGACAGGGATAAGGACAGACGCCAGCGTCGCTCGCGTTCCAGGTAAGTAAAATCTAAGATTGAATAATAAAACTGAGTTAATAAGTGTTATTTCAGGGAGGATCGCATGAGACGTCGCTCGCCTGAAAGACCACAGAGGCCCAGGGAACGTCCGCGTGAACGCACGCCAGAGAAAAAGTCCAAGGCAGATAAGCCCACACAACAACAACAACAGCAAGAAGAAGAAGAAGAAGAGCAAGATTTAAAAACAAAAAAGGAACCTCTTTCCCTAGAGGAGCTGCTAGATAAAAAGAAACGTGAAGAGCAAGCACGCAGCAAGCCGGTGTTTTTGACCAAAGAGCAAAGAGCTCAAGAAGCTTTAAAGCGTAGGCAAGAGGAAGTGGAACGCTTAAGAGCAAAACAAGATGCCGACAGAGAGTTAATGTCCAAGCCACCACAACATAACCACAATTCCAGCATAGCCACGGCCAGTGCCTCGGCTCCACCCACAGCAGCGGCTCCCCCACCTCAGCCGCCACAGCCAGCTAGTGGTAAGACAGACAGACGTGAGCGTGAACGTGAGCGAGAAAGAGGAGAACGTGGCGGCGGTGGAGGGGGAGCTGTAGATCGTGAACGTGACAGCAAACGAGCTGAAGATCTTACCCACAAGGATAAGGAAAAAGAACTGGAGGCCATACGTGAACGTTATTTGGGCATTATCAAAAAGAAACGTCGCGTCCGACGTTTAAATGATCGCAAATTTGTCTTTGATTGGGATGCAGGCGAGGATACCTCCATAGATTACAATAATCTATACAAGGAGCGTCATCATGTACAATTCTTTGGACGTGGCAATGTGGCCGGCATTGATATCAAAGAACAGAAGCGCACTCAAAGCAAATTCTATGGAGATTTGCTAGAGAAACGACGCACCGAGGCGGAAAAGGAACAGGAGAAGGTGCGTTTGAAGAAAATGAAGCGTAAGGAGGATAAACAAAAGTGGGATGATCGTCATTGGTCGGAGAAGGAGAATGATGAAATGACCGAACGAGATTGGCGCATTTTTCGTGAGGATTATAATATAACCATCAAAGGAGGCAAAATACCCAATCCCATACGCAGCTGGAGTGAGTCTGGGTTTCCTCCGGAGATTATAGAAATCATAGACCGTGTGGGCTACAAGGAGCCCACACCCATACAACGTCAGGCCATACCCATTGGACTACAAAATCGAGATATTATTGGAGTGGCTGAGACCGGATCCGGCAAAACTTTGGCCTTTCTCATACCTCTACTCTCGTGGATACAATCTTTGCCCAAAATCGAACGCCTGGAGGATGTGGACCAGGGCCCTTATGCCATTATAATGGCCCCCACACGCGAATTGGCTCAGCAAATTGAAGAGGAAACCATTAAATTTGGCCAACCCTTGGGCATACGCACTGTGGTCGTCGTAGGCGGTCTGTCCCGTGAGGAACAAGGTTTCCGCCTGCGTTTGGGTTGCGAAATCGTCATTGCCACCCCTGGACGTCTCATAGATGTGTTGGAGAATCGTTATTTGGTTTTGAATCAATGTACCTACATTGTTTTGGATGAAGCAGATCGTATGATTGACATGGGTTTCGAGCCGGATGTTCAAAAGATTCTAGAGTACATGCCCGTTACCAATCTCAAACCTGACTCCGAAGAGGCCGAGGATGAAAACAAATTAATGGAGAATTTCTATACCAAGAAAAAGTATCGTCAAACGGTCATGTTTACGGCCACCATGCCTCCGGCTGTGGAGCGTCTGGCTCGCACCTATTTACGTCGTCCCTCCACTGTCTACATAGGCTCTGTGGGCAAACCCACCGAGCGCACCGAACAAATTGTCTACATGATGGGCGAGAATGACAAACGCAAGAAACTCATGGAGATTCTGTCACGCAAAATCGATCCTCCCGTCATTATTTTTGTCAATCAAAAGAAGGGTGCGGATGTCTTGGCCAAGGGTTTGGAAAAACTGGGCTACAATTCCTGCACTTTGCACGGCGGCAAGGGTCAGGAGCAGCGTGAATATGCCTTGGCCTCCCTCAAGTCGGGAGCAAAGGATATTCTGGTGGCCACCGATGTGGCGGGACGTGGTATTGATATCAAGGATGTCTCATTGGTCATCAATTATGACATGGCCAAGTCCATTGAGGATTATACCCATCGTATTGGTCGTACCGGTCGTGCGGGCAAAAATGGTGTGGCCATTTCATTTGTCACCAAGGATGACAGCAGTTTGTTCTATGATCTGAAGCAAGTTATTACCGCCAGTCCAGTGTCCAGCTGCCCGCCCGAGCTAATGAATCACCCCGAGGCGCAGCATAAACCCGGCACAGTGGTCACCAAGAAACGCAGGGAGGAGAAAATATTTGCTTAAGAATGGAAATTAATTTTTAATTCGAAATTTTGTAAGAAATAAAGTTGGGGAGGAAAGTTGGAGTGTGTCCAGGAATTACAAAATTGTTTATTGAATTGCCATAACTGGACTTTTGTTCTTTCCCAAATGTTTCCGTACAAGAAGCTTATTTTATGGATTCGAAGCTACTAACTCTCATCTACACTGAATTTTCCAATAAGGAAGAGTACACAGACACCAATCCAAAAATGAGCACTCACCAGACTTCTCGGGCGTGAACAAATCGGCAAAATGAAAAAAAGTAAGTCTCAGCATTCCAAAAGCTCATATTTGTTGTATTTATTTATTTACTAATTGTAAAAATCCAAAAATTTTATTTTAATTTTAAATAGGTGCGACAGTTTTAGGTCAAAGTTTTGAAAAATATTAATCATACGACACATTCACCAAATATAAATTTTTACAAGCGAAGTTGTAAGTTCATTTCAATTACTGTCATTGTTTGAAATTAAATAAAGGCAACTACATTTGTGGAAATATTCCAGTTTGGTTTCCGCCGTGGATACTCCACAGTCGATAGTGTGTTCGTGCTCTCAGGGATAGCCCAATCCTACCGAATGTTAGCTCTCGGACTGGTCCCCAAACAACGCGGGCGTAAAACAAGGATGCCTCCTCAGCCCACTCTTGTTTTCATTATACATCGACGACATATCATCGTACCTGCCCGGAGGAGTTGGTGTTAATGGTTGCAACATAAAGACCTTGAAGTACGCTGATGACATGGCGTTACTGGCTGATTTCCCTGAAATGCTCCAGAGCATAAATGACGGCCGTGGTCGAACGCCTAAAGCCGATAAATGGTTTTAAAATGATGTCGAACTGAAGACTGTAGCTAGGTTTAAATACCTAGGAAACATGAATTTTAGGCCTCACCTCCAAGAGAAATTACTGAACTCGAAAAAAGCGATAAACTGCTCTTGGAAAAACTTTTTCGGGGAACCGCTTATCCTGGCAAGCACAAAATTTCGACTGTTTGAACCTGGGGTTGTCTGTGATGTTCTATGCGTCGCAACTAGGGGGATGTACCCAGTATGAAGAAGTTGAGCGACTTCAAAGGATGTTTGTTAAACCAATCTTTAAACTGCCAAACACAACTCCAAATTACGCCATCCACTTAGAAACCGGCCTGCCAACTCTGACCTTGCACTGTCTTCAAACGATTTTCAAATATATACATCCGTAATATCTTTCAGAATCAGAATTGAAGCTGACAATCGAGAAATGGCAAGCCACAGCTTCTACTTGCAATGTCGATATCAACCTTGATTGTCCTGAGTCTTGGGAAGCCTCACATAAGCTGACACTGGAGAACTTCGAGTTACGGGAAAGAAAAAATTTCAAATATCTGGCGGCCCTAAGTGAGTCAAGAACAATTTACAAAAGCTTGAACCACAACCTTGGGACTCTGAACTACTTTCAAGACCATTTTGGCATCCAAACGATCTCCACTATAAGCCGTGTTCGTTGCGACATGCTAAATATGTAACTAAACCGTGTAACTGAGAATGTTGCGCATTTGAGATTGGTGTTTGTCCAATCTAGGCAAAGCTACGAAGTTTGTACCTATCGGAGACCGAGATTGTAAGCTGGATGAATGGAGATACTGTCTTCGTTTTTGCAACATGCCCTGAAATATCGCCTTACTATCTTAATCGAATACTTATAACCAGTCAATAACCAAATTGGCATATCTTGCTGTTTAATTTGTTTTTTAAATTTGTAACTCTGATTTTCTTAAGCCCATAGTTTTATATTGTTAAGACCACTTATGGTTAAAAACAAAGCCAAGAAAGACAACGAGAATTTTGCCTGTCTTGCCAGCTGCAGCTGCCTAGCACTAAAAGATCAGAAGCGACAGAGAGCGCCAAGAAAGAGTGCCAAGAGAGCGAGAGAGGGTGAGCACGAGATCTCTCTGTCGCCGAAACGACATTCGCAAATCGCTTACCATAGCAAGTGTTTTGTAAAAGTCAAACGACAACGCTTGCAAAAGCAATCTTACTTTAAGCTTGATTTGCACACTGCATGCTGGGATTGGGCGTTGCAGAAATCGTAACTTTAGAACAGAAAGAGATATTTGAAAAATTCCAAAGGAAATGTTTTAGAGAATTTCGGTAGCTTTCAAATAAGCTTGAGTTCTGGCTGCCAAAGAGCAATGTTTATAAATAGCACTGAAAAGATTGCAAAAAAAGAAAGTTAAAGTAAAATTGAGTTTAACTTTTTATAAAAATATTTACTAAAATTGTATTCGCAAAACAACGCATAATTAACAAAATTTAATAAATAGCCTACGGTCAATTAGTAAAAATATTTATTTTGTATGAAAAATTACCAAAAATATTTAATTTGTATGAAAACAAATATTTTTAGTGTTTAAATGATAGTTAAGATTTATTTAATTTCGTAACTAACCAAGTAGTTTAACAAATTTAATTTTAATAAATTGTTAAAAAAAAAAATTGTAAATGGTTTTTCTATTTCTTGCAACCTTTTCAGTTTATTCAATCTGCAATAATGAACTTAAGCTTATTTGAAAGCTACTGAAATTCTCTAACACATTTCCTTCGAAATTTTTTAACATCTCTTTCCGTTCAAAAGTTACGATACCGACGCGCCGCTTGATTTTGACTCAATACATGAATAATTCAAGTCGCTCACACTCGCAAGGCGCAGATCAGCGCTATACCACATAAATATATTTTTATTTAGAAATATGTATTTTAAAAGAATTTTCACTCTACATTCGTGGACAGGCGTGGATTCACTTTTCGCAGTCCATTAAAGTGGGAAAATAAAGTTCAAAAGTAGTACTTCAGTAAAAGACAATAAATTAAATAATTTATCAGAAAAAAAAATTTTTTTTATTAATTTTTCTTCAGAATTGATGCATCTTTAAAAAGCAAAAAACCAAATCGCAATAGGAATTTTCGTTTGGTTTTTATACGTTCCCAAAGGTGACATTTAAAACCAGAAAAATACAAAAATTGATCAGTTTGAAAAATTGTTCAACTTTGAACAACTGTATAATCCAAAGAATTGACCAAATTCAATAAACTAAACATTTTTGGGCTATTAAATTAAAGTAAAGTGCAAAGTTGCACAAGTTCTTTTTCTTCATCTGTGACAATTTAAATTGGTTGCCCTTTTTAATATTATCTTCGGTTAGATGGAATATACATGATAAAGAATGTTCCACAAAATGTCACTCAGACCACAAACACTCCAAAAACAATGGAAAGAATACAATGCCAACTCGATTAATTGTTAATTTTTAGCTTGCTTATGTCCTCTTTTCAATGTCACGTTCGACATTGAAAAAGATCATTTGATATCAGTGTGGAAAGTGTGGAAAGTTTTCTATCTTCTCTATGGCAAAAGTTTTTATTTTACTTTTGTAAAACTGTATTATTGTTCAGTATATTTGTTTCATAAGAAAGATAACTTATTAATATCTTGGAAGGGCTTGATGGAAAGAAACAGTATGAAAAAGTGGAAGATGTGGTATCGCGAACATCTTTGATTAAGTCAAGCACAAAGTCTAAGAACTTAAGCATTTTTGACTCCGTGCATTGTAGACCAGTTATTCTTAATCCCTTTAAAACGACTTGGAATATTTCTAAATTGCATTAAACTAATATTTATTGTATTACTAGATCTTCAAGTGCAGAATCTTGCAACGCTGTCCATGTCCAAATCATTTTCAGGAATACCAGTATTATTTTTAAAAGAATAGTCAGTAGTACTGACTCAGTACCTACATATTTTGTAAGTATTTGCTGCCCCTGAAATTTTCTGCACCAGAAATTTGCCGCCAGGGGAAAAAAAATGGGAGCTCTGACTCCAAAGCTATGTGTTTATGACCGCATTTTTTTCATGGTCATTTCCACACGCGCTCTTAGAAAAACAGTTTAGTTCAAAATTAAATAGAGGCCAGTTAACTTCGGCTCGACCGAAGTTTATATACCCTTGGAGCTTGATATATGCCTGACAGTTTGTATGGCAGCTATACTATATAGTTGTCCGATTTCGACAAGCCTTGGTGAAATTATGTGAAATCATTGAAAACTTATAAATACGAGCGCTGGGAGCGATAACATTGAAAACAAAAAATAGAGGCCAGCTAACTTCGGCTCGACCGAAGTTTATATACCCTTGGAGCTTGATATATGCCTGGCAGTTTGTATGGCAGCTATACTATATAGTGGTCCGATTTTGACAAATTTTGTTGAAATTATGTAAAATCATTGAAAACCTATAAATACGAGCGTTGGGAGCATTCAAAACAAAAAAGTTTTTCTCACTTAGACTTTTTTTCAGACCTAACTTTTGTATGGCAGCTATACTATATAGTGGTCCGATTTTGACAAGGCTTGGTGAAATTATGTGAAATCATTAAAAACTTATAAATCCGAGCGTTGGAAGCGATAACATTATAAACAAAAAAAATTTTCTCACTAAGACTTTTTTTCAGACCTAACTTTTGTATGGCAGCTATACTATATAGTTGTCCGATTTTGACAAGGCTTGGTGAAATTATGTGAAATCATTAAAAACTTATAAATACCAGCGTTGGGAGCGATAGCTTTGAAAACAAAAAAGTTTTTCCTACTAAAACTAGTTTTTCAACCGATCGTTCCTATGGCAGCTATATGCTATAGTCATCCGATCCGGCCGGTTCCGACAAATGTGCAGCGTATTTGTACCAAAAGACTTCCTGCAAAGTTTGGTTAAGTTAGCTTTAAAACTGACGGAGGAGATAGCATAGAAACAGACGGACGGACAGACGGACAGACGGACAGACGGACAGACGGACAGACGGACAGACGGACATGGCTATATCAACTCAGCTCGTCATGCTGATCAAGAATATATATACTTTATGTGGTCGGAGATGCTTCCTTCTATGCGTTACAAACATCCGGACAATTTTAATATACCCTCTCCAAGGGTATAATTATTGTACTCATAACTCCTTAAAAAGTAATTTTTGTTAAAGTTTTTTGTTGGATTTCAGTTCTAATTATAATTATAATCATTTTTCAAGTTTTTGTTTAAGTTTTGTTAAGATAACTATTTCTAGCAATTATAATTTGCAAATTTCGCAATTTTCACTCCTCATATTTATATGTAAATAAATTGTATGTATTGCTTCCTTTCCTGCGTTTCGGCGAGCAGATGTTGGCTTTCCCCAAAATTCCCACTCTTATCTTAAAAATTGTTCAATTAAGGCTTGAATCTCTGAGGGGTCGAGCCAAATTGGCAATACATTTCGACAATCAAACCCCAGTGGAGCAAATACATATAATGGGTGCATATTTTTTGGTATTGGGCCTGTTTATGCTTAAATACATAACAATTTATTTCTATGGAGTTTTCAGCTGACGACTCGGTGTGAGTCAGCCACATCCAGTGGTCCAGATTGTTCAAAAAATCTTTCATGGATTCAGTATAAATTGTGCTTCGTCTCTGATAGCTTGTCCAAAATGTTTATTGTAAAAATTCAAATTCTTTGCTTACTATTGGCAACAACTTGTATGCAGCCTACGGCGACCGAAAAAGAATATTTAACAGAATTTAGAGAAGACTATTGTGAAGAATTTCAGAAAAAAATGTATTGTGTACAAGGCTCTAATTATATAGAAACTGAAAATTACAATATGGAATTACCGTCTGATGGTGTATTAGATGTCACTGTAAAAAATAATGCCGCAAATGTGGAACTGCTATCAAAACTGGACTACACTACAACTAAATCACTACGAAAAATTACTATACAAGGAATGGACCATGCCTTTGTGCCAAGCATTCAATATCTCGAGGCTTTTGGAATAAGGAAAGTAGAATCTTATCTGGATTCGTTTTTGGACTCTCACGGCGGATTAATTACACTTAACGAGGAAGACATTCACTTTGGAAATGGACCAAGGATAATAAAAATGCACTTTGAAATGATTGAGAACACTCATTATATGTCAAACATTTTAAATGTTTACCCCTGGATGAAAATGACCAACTTAAAGGAACTTATATTTGAAGGACCTTTTAGCGGCTCTTACAATACAATTGCCATTCCTGGAAGGTCATTTCAAAATCAAATTAACTTACCTTATCTTTGTTTCTCCAATTTAATAATTGAAAATTTAAACGTCGCTACCTTTGAAAACTTGACGAGTTTAAATGGTTTGATTTTTAGCAACACAATTGTTGAGGATCAATCATTTTTAAGGTTGGTTTAGTGAATTTTAAATGTTGTTTATATATTTTACTCATAAAATATTTGTTTCATTGCAGTTCACCCATCCTTCAAAGTAATTTGGAGTACATTGTACTTGATACCGGTAACCAAGTTAATCTGACAGTTTTTCGGAAATACACTAATCTTCAGAGAATACATGTTCCAACTGACAAACATATTCCCTGCCCAAAACTGACAGCTTTTTTGTGCGGGGTAATAAAGCCAAACCAAGTGAAAGGAGATCCAGATATTTGTAAGTTTACACTCGGTAGAGATGGCAGGCGTTGTCCTAAAAGATGCAATTGTCTTTTGGAATGGAAAACCGACAACTTTTATATTAACTGCATGGGTCAAGGATTAACGGATATTCCAGAGCTGCCCACACCAATCACTGGCATTTCAGTTCTTCAGTTTGGAAATAACAAACTCAGCGTTTTACCCAGCAAAAACTCAACAGGAGGATTTGCGCTCCTTGAAGAACTCGATTTGTCTAATAATAACCTGACTACGCTGAGCATTGATCTGCTGCCCCCTGGACTCGTCCTTTTGAATATCAGCAACAACTTTGAAACTCCAAATAAGCTCATGGAAAGATCTCTATCGAACTACTTTTATTTTATAAAATCTAGAAATACCTGGATCAGTCGCTGTCAACACTCACATTTATTTGTTTATCTAGAAACCTTAGTTATGGGTGAAAAGGGAGGAAGCAAATTTATTAGGGAACCCTGTCCAGAGAGCTGTCATTGTTGTTTCAATCAAACTAGCGAGGAATTTATGATTGATTGTAAAAATTTGAACTTAACAATACTTTCTAATTTTTCAAATAATTTACCCGAAAACTCAGCACTTCTTCTTAACAACAACCAACTTGAGGCTATCCCAAAATTGCTGAAATCCACTCTAAAAAAGCTGCATTTAAATAATAATAATCTTACGCAACTCAGAATAGATCAGCTGCCTCCCAATATCACCTACTTGGATTTAAGAAACAATAGATTCGAGACTCTAGACGACAGTTTAGTGCAGTTTTTTTTAGAACGATTTAAAACTAGAGTAGGGAAGATTCAGCTATCGGGCAATCCGTGGAAATGTGATTGTAAGTCAAAGGTATTCTCCAACTTTCTAAAAATCCATGAACCCAAGGGCTATAACGAAGCTCTCAAACGTGATGGGGTGAATTGTCCCAAAGAATGTGTTTGCTGTCTAGATTATGATTCAAGGCAATTGATAGTCAACTGTTCTAACCAAAGACTTACTAAAATACCCAGTTTAAACATTACCAAGGACTTTAAAGTCTCTCTGTTATTTGACAACAACTATTTAGAGAGTTTACCCCTTGACCCTTTACCAGGCTATACAAATCTGCACGAATTACATTTAGCAAACAATCATTTGAAGTCAATTGAGCTTCTGCCCCATAAAATTACCCTTTTAGATGTCCGAAATAATCACTTGAGTTCTCTTAAAGAAAGCATAACCGATTTCCTTATCCAAAGAGACCCGAACATTAAGCTTTGGATTTCTGAGAATCCTTGGACTTGTGATTGCAATGAAAAACATTTTCTTAAACTAAAAAAAAAGCTCTTTGCCAACATTTCTGATTTAATTTCTACCAAGTGCAGAGATCTAAAACCGCTCTCCTCAATTGAGGAGGCGTCCGTGTGCCTTCCATATTATGTGTTCATATTCGTTATGATTATAACAGTTTTCGTCCTTTTCTTTGTTCTTTTTAAAATTCTACAATGCTATAAAATGTCCATCTTAAGGTGGCTCTATGAAAAGGACACATTTTTGTTCTTTTCCGCTCGACCTGACCTGGACAGCCACAAGAGGTTTGATGGCTTCCTGGCCTATACCCATAAAGATTCAGAGCTAGTTGGAGAGTATATAGACAAGCTAGAGAATGGACCACATAAATTTCGAATTTGTTTCTATGAGCGTGATTGGCTTCTTGGAGTGTCCATACCCCATTGCATTTTTCAGTCCATTGACGATTCCAGGCGAGTCATCATTCTGATGACCATGAACTTCATTACTTCCAGTTGGGGTCGGTTAGAGTTACGTAAGGCCATGCATGAGGCGTCCAAGGACAGATTTAAACGTTTAATCATTGTAGTTTATCCAGAAGTGGAGAATTTCGATCGTTTGGATTCAGAGTTGAAGAATTATATGATTTTGAATACATATTTGAAACGAGATGATCCTAATTTTTGGAAAAAACTGATCTATGCAATGCCACACAATAGACTAGGGAATGAAGTAGCTGATGGTGAGGTTTGATTGGCAAGTTAATAGTTTAAAATAATTTTTAATAATGTTAAATAGATAATTTATAATTAATTAAATTATATATTGAATATAGTTTTAGTACCAAAAATGTATTGCTTAGAGTCTTAATTATTTTAATAAAATATAAATTGTGTAATCTTGTATCTGAATAAATATATTGTAATATCTGGGAAATCAGACATTCGAGCTGAACCTAAGCCGAAGCAAATGGATTTTTTACACGAAAACAATAATTTAGTTATGTTTAAAAATTTTGGGGGTGTTTAGATTTTTTTTGTTTGAGGCATTAAGTTGAATGATGCAAAAATTTAGGCCTGACTCCGTCCAGATTCCCAGGTATTATACTTGATTCGCAGAATTTCGCCAACAAAACTTGCAATCAGTCTACAGTCCTCTTCGCAATGAGAGGTTTCCTCACCCAACGCTGCTATGTTGTAAGTTTTTCCTAACTGATTGTAGGAATGCGCCGTGTTCTCTCATCATCTGTGTTACGTAGAAATCCACATCTCCGTGCTTCCTGCGAAGGCAACGTTCGCTCTCTGGTATGAGCCTATTTGTTCATCTACCCTTTATTTCGTTTGCCCATCTTTCTTGCCACGCGGTGAGGGTTTCTCCGCTATATTTAATAATGTAAATTAAACTCGCTTATAATTAATTTCCTATAATTTATGGCCTTCTATATATATTCTGCAAGCATGATCTAATTAAAGAGGTTTTCACTTCTTTATCAGTTAGTTCCGTTCTGCCTGGGGTCGGCTTCGAAAGTCTGTAAGAACGGGAAATCTGCTTAGAAAGTGTATTATATTCTCGACTTTCCTAAGGTTGCGTATTCTTCGTCTATGAATGCTTCCGTTTAAGCACAGAGTGTCAGTGCGTGCTTTAACTATCCAACTAATTGTGGTATGAATTGTTACAATACGTTCTGCCTCTCCTGTAGTCAAGATACTTGTATAAACGAGACTTGCTTAATGTCGCACTGAATGATGTGAAATATGCCGTCTTTTTTTTTCAAGTTCAATACTTATATTGCACCAATGTTGAGGTAGTTCGTAATTTAAGACCGTATCCTTCTTCCGCTCCCGCTTCTAGACAAAGTGCATATTTAGGCGTAGTTTCTGCTATCTTGAGAATTCTTTTTATAAAATGCGGCTGATGTGCTATTCTTTCGCCAAAACCAGCCAAATCCACAAACTTTACCTCTAACTGATGACTGGAATATTTCAATTAAATTTCAGTCTTATGCAAAGTTTTCGAAGTTATATTTAATTCCCCTTTTGTCTCTAATGTACATCGTCGAATGTGAGTTCCCAACGATATAGAAAGAAAAGATCATTTGCATTTATTAAGTGCTGCTTTAGCAATTCAGAATCTACTTCAATTTCAAGTCGCCTTTCACCAGTCCTTAATGTCTAGCACAAAGTTAATTTTCTTTCATATATTTCTTTCCTTTCACTCTTACAAACTTCATTATATTTTGATTGCGCAAGCAAATATATTTTCTAATCATATATTCGATTTGTTTTGTTAAATTTCCTTGGTGCTGTGAAAAACTTTTCTCTAAAAATTTGGCATCTCCAATTATATCAGGGTGATTTTTTGTTAGGAGGATTATTGCAATCTTTGTACCTAGATGGGGCAGCTTCTTTAATTATCTTTATAAAATTCTCCACTCTTTTAAGCTTGCAGTCTTAATGCCAATAGATCATTGTATTGCTGTTTTCTTTCTTCCATCCATTTCAGCTTAGTCATTAGTTTTGTGTTTTGTCGTGTTTGCAAATCATTGTTATCATTGGTAAGTACTTGCAGTACGAGAACTATTGGCATGTGGTCTGATCATGATTTTTTCTCTACTCTTAAGTCGTGCACAAAGTTTATTAAATCTTGGGATCGTTGGGATCATATATCGTATGTTACATATGTTAGTTCTCCCTCACGTTGCTATTACAGAATTTTATGAAGACCCTTTCATTCTTGGTTATTGATGCTAGACTGTATTTATTATCGATCGTTGAGTACTTTTGCCTGAATCCGGCAGGTTATTTATTTTATTTTGTATTGTTCTTGACCCATGTTTGCCAAACGATTGTTAATCATGCCCATAAGTATCTTTGCCGAAAACATTTCATAAATGATATTTCGCAATTGTTTGCAGTCTCATTTGGGTTCTGAAAAAGAAGGAGGTCTTAAAACAATCAATATCATTTTTCCTATCCAATCTACTTATGTATACATCTGCCAGTTTGTCCAGAAAGTCGTATGAAGCAATTTCACAAAATTCGTACGATATTCTGTCAATACCAAGAGCTTAATTGGATTTGGTTTTGTTTAGCATAATTCTGACTTCGTTCTCTGGCTAATAGGACGATTGGCGTTACTCCTGCAATTACCATTATTGCTGCTCTTGATTCTATCCGATATGCACTAATTATTCTCAGCGCACTTCTTCTTTGAATTAATAGGCATTTCGCGATCACAGCATCTGTCCAGAAGAAGAATGGCGTTGTTTAACTCCATTAGTAACTTCCGCCTACATTGCACCGGTCCGCCCACATTCGCCATGAGTAGCAATGGCAGACTTTGTTACTACGTATTGTATATGAGCTTGGAAAGATAGCTTTGAGTCGAGCCTGACTCCCAAGTAATTTATGATCTTCTGAGCACGGTTAATTTTAACGTGATTCCTAACTCTGTCGGTGTCGTGACGAGCTGTAGCTCTGTATTGCAGTCCGGGGGAGTTCATCCAAGTTTTGACACGGATCATCACCTGCGTGAGTGTATGTTGTCCGTATTCTGTGTATTGAATTTATTTAAATCTATATTTTGGTTTTTTTTTTTAAGTACCATTTCAATTTAAGGTCTCCTTTATCTCAATCACCTTAGCAATCGTAGAAAAAAGGCATTTCTACTTTGTTTCGAGTCCAGGGGTAAATACTTGTCATAAAAGTCCAAAATGATTTCCTCAATTTTGAAACCAAATTTCTGATACAACATCACAGCCGAATTGCTGGCTGAGACATGGAGAGTGATGTCCTTGGACATGCAGGTTTGGATTAGATGATATAGCATAAATGTGGCTATGCCGCTGCGTTGCCAATGTGGACGCACGGCCATAAAGGAAATATAGGCCTCATTGTAACCCACATCGGGCACCAGAAAACCACAGCCAATGACCAGCTTTTTGTAGAGGGCCACCACACTGTAATCCGGATAGCTGAGGCATTCACTTACTGAAAAGAAGGGAAAGAATATGAGAAAATCAAAGGCAAGTCTATAAAACTCACCATCAATTCCCGGCCAGAAGGCACTTTGTAACAAAGCATTCACTGCGGGTATATGTTGTGGCTGGACATAGCAAAAGTCTATGGTGGCACGACTAGGATGTCTGCGATTTACACGATGCTGCAGCTCGCACATTAAGTGCAGCCAGGGTGGTATTATGCTCTCACTTCGAAAGATAAAGGGATGTAAAATACGTTGCGTATAGGGCGACTCAAAGAGCTCGTATTGAGTGCTACCCGCTATGCGTGCATAGAACGAGCTATGTTTATGCTGACGAGCAAGGGATAACATTTGATAGCGGTCTAAAATTTGTGACTGTGGTGAATTTAGCTTAGAACCAAATGAGAGGTGTTCATCCAAATTAAAAATGGGACGATTATGTTCCCTTTTCCATTTACGCAGGCAAAGTTTACGATACAAACGACGCACATGGGAAGGAATTTGCAATGACATTTGATGCTCGAGAGTGAACATTTGTTTTAAGCGTTGCAATAATTTCTGTTCCTCGTAAAGACTCATTAGAGAAAGATTCTCGCTGGGTAGATGAAGTAAATCATTGGTTTCCTGCAACCAGGGATAATTGCGACGCGGTTGACGTATAAAACCACTTGGTAAGCAGGGTTCCAACAAAGATTTTGATTCTTCCAGAGGTTC
Organism: Lordiphosa clarofinis; assembly: GCA_018904275.1. Taxonomy (NCBI): domain Eukaryota; kingdom Metazoa; phylum Arthropoda; class Insecta; order Diptera; family Drosophilidae; genus Lordiphosa; species Lordiphosa clarofinis. The sequence goes on from JAEIGQ010000098.1 coordinate 1,188,076, forward strand.
CAAGTCTTCTAATTCCTCCTCCTTTAAATGGTTAGGCTGTTGAGCCTGAAAACTGGTGACCTGCACAATGCGTGGCTGTTCCAATGATTCCTCTTCACTTTCTACACTGCTTTCCTGAGTTTCTGATTCTTTAACCTTGGGGATATCAGTTTCCAAGGCTGTGGTGGGCAGGCCAAAATTGGCTTCTAGCTCAAATAGACTTTCCGTTTGTGTGGGAGCCTCCAGCAAGGCTTCGGTCATAAAGAAATCACTTTTACCCGGTCCTATTAGTGGAGCAGGCAGGGGTAAGCTATTAAACATGCTAAGATCATCGCCACCCAAACTTTCGGCCAGGAAATCCATTAAACTAGCTTGTACACTGCTCAGGGTGTGTTGTTGTGGTTCGGTGTCATCTGTAGTTTGAAGCAAATCTTGACTTGGCAGAGCAGGCATTTGGGGTGAAGAAGGAGGAGCCGTTATTTTGGGCAGGCGACCCATGTAGGGTCTGTAAATATTAAGGTTAACATCAGAGCAGACAAAACTAAGTCCGAATCTTACATGGCACGTGCACAGCCCTCGGCATCATCTAGTAAAGTCTTCTCCTCCGGATGATCGGTCACAGACAATTCACTGCTGCAGCTATTCTCATCCAGGGCCGGCAAGCGTCTTTCTATGCGCTGCTGTTGACGCTGCAATTGTTTCTTTTCATCTGGCAAAGATTTACTTTTTTATTATAACCAAAACATTCAGTTAGTTACTTACATGCTTTTAGCACACTCCTAGGTGAGTGAAAGGGCTTGGCTAATTTCCACCAGCCATGCTCCTGAAACAAGTCCAAGCCCGACTGAAAAAACTCGGGACTATTGTGCGACAAGGCACCGGAAACCGAGCCCGACCATTGCTTGCGTCGGCGTCTAAGAGTTACATTAATTACTTTTAGTATTCCCTTTTGTTTAACCTCACCACACTCACATTCGCGGCCCAAATATGTAGTTCCAGTTCTTGTCCACAAAACTGATTATGTGCGTACGCCAATGAAAGTAACCATGATGGCCCAGACCCTTCTGTTTGATGGACAGATTGTAGAGAGTCAGGCTTAGCACCAGCAGCCAGGGTATGCGTTGGCGTACACAACGTTCGGTAACAGTTCCAGCCTGTTGCTCCTTTCCCTTTCCCACACACTTGCAGCAGGTGAAATCAAAGAAAACATCGCCCAGCAAATCGCCCGGAGTGCTGGCATTCTTCAAGCATTTGATGTGTACGCTTTGATTGCATTCCTGGCACTCCAAATAGTCATCATCCTCAATCTCAATGGACAAATCACAATAGTTGCACTTGGACATTCCAAATATACGGCAGTGTGACCAATTACTAACAGATGCTGACAGTGTGACCGGACTTAAGGACCGCGAACAAAGTCACAGTGATCACTGATATATCGGTTTCGATAGGCAATTGCTATCGATTAAGGGATCTGTTTAATTTGAGCGCATTTTTTAAATGTAAGCGGTTGGGCACTTTTAATTGATTAAAATATAAAGTGGTTTAAACAAAAATCAAATTTCAGAGCCTCAATTGTGCCACATTTGACCATTGCCACATTGTGAAGGACCTTTCTCCGAAACATTCAAATCGTAGTTCTCCCAGAATTGGGCATTTTGAGAGGAAATGGAAGGTATCCTCCCTGGCGAGCACTTCTCGTCGCTTAAATGAGGTCTATAATTTATGGGCAGCATCTTGGATCTCGCTTGAAATATTACTTTTATAGCATCCACCGAAAAGTCATCTCTAAAGTAATTGCTTTGTCTCAGGTTAAGGTTTAGGCCTTTATATAAAATCCTAGTTTCGCTCCGCCGTGCAGTGACCTCAAAGGCGTTCCGCTGGGCTTCATCAACTCTTTCCAGTACAGTGTCGTGCGTTCTTTTGCATTCAGCAATTTCTTTTGTATTGCAAATCATACTATTAGCCTGGATAATTTTTTGCCATTCTGCAAAGCACTGCGATTGGTCCCTCAGGATTTGCATAGCGACTAACTTTGGAAGCCTGTTTTGAGGTAGATCCATGACTTTTTTCATATATATTTAAAATGTCTGTCTGGTGAGGACAAAAATGCTATCAACAGTTAACTAGCCCTTTCGGAAGCCGGATTGGTACTCCCTAAGCAGGTTCTTTTGGTTCACCCAAGCAATTAGACGAGCTAAAATACCGGAGGATAACACCTTTACCATTGCGTTTTGAAATGAGATTCCTCTATAGTTTCCTGCTTGAGCTGGGTCCCCTTTCTTGTATATGGGATATATAACATATATAACCAGGGCTGCAAACCGATTCGGAGTTGAACCGCTCCGGAGTCGGAGACTCCGGAATTTTTGGAAGTCCGAACAGAACCTGAACCGGAGCAGAACAATTTTTTTCTTCCCGAACTCAAACCAGAACCGGATCAAAAAAAGTAGAAAAGGGTTCGGTTCAAAACACATGTTCTATTCAAAATTTTTTTGTGTTTTTGAAAAATCTATCATTGTAAAGAACTAATGATGTCGCATTTGTGGTATCAGCTGTTCCTGCATCACAAGTTTCAGTCTAGCGCACTTTTCCAACTCTATATTTATTTTATCCAGCGATAGAGACAGTAATAATAAAAGATTGATGAAGAAACACTAAAATTAACCTATACCATTTTCTCCACTAATACAGAAGGGCCAAAGGGCTGTCAATTTGGCGTTGTCTGTTATTGCCACTTCTTACACTTGTGTAACCTTTGCAATTCCAAAACAGTTATTGCAATGGGCGCTGCCGACTTGCAGAAGACAGGCAAATCCTGCTTACAATAAAACCGGAAGGTTCTTGAAGCAGTTGTACAGTCTACCATCCTTCTTGGTGTGTATCTCGTTTTAAAAGTTATAATCAAACATAAATATACAGGCCTGTTTCCGTTTTCGAATTCGAACAAATCATGCAGAATCGGAATTGTTAAATGTTCTCTCTTCCAAAAAACGACCGTGCTATTGGGCTTTTTGCTTAAAAATCCCGCTTACCATCATTCGATCCTCTAGATAGTCAACTTATACGGGCGAGTTTTTTAATAGGTTTTCAGAAATCACAACATTTACCAATTCCGATCAATCGGATTCAGAAACGGGAACAGGCCTGATATAGATTGAACGGTTGTGCAGTCGACATCACTCGAATATGATATTATCAAGATCCTAAACTTCCGCCTATGAATAAAATGTTTAAGGTCTTAAGAGCCATATGTAACACACACAGTAAATTGTGAGCTTATCTGACGCATTGAAGCTATCTGGATAAAGAGAAATCGGCACTAAGTTTGTTTCCGTTTACTTGCATGTTTTCTTAATTAGCGAAGAACAAAATTTATTTCTGAACCTGCTCCTTGAACCCGAACCCAAAAAGTTTTGCGGGTTCGAACCCCGGAGTGAACCCCTCCAGATTTTTCGGATGTCTGCAGCCCCGGGATATATCTATATATGGGCAAAGCAAAATCTTTCTTTATTTAAAGCTTAGTAAGTACAGAGAACTGCAAAAATCACTTTTTACTTGAATGCCTCTGATTAAATTTTTACTCATATTTAATCAATCAACAAAACTCAGCGTTGAATATATTCAGCTTATACCGCAATCGCATTGAGCGCTTGAACCAGGGTTTTTTTTATCTAACGGCTAGGTTCATATTTATTCATCGAACAAAACTCATCGTTGAATATATTCAGCTCAAACCGGCAAGAGTATCGAGCGGCAGAGAGATAGTTTTTTGATCCAACACTAATGTGTTCGATCGAACAAAACTCAGTGTAAAGTTCCAGAGCATTACTCTCACTCTCTCTCTCTCTCTCTGTTTTTTCATAACTGTCAGTAGCGCCGTTTTAGCCCGTGCGACTTTGTAAGAGTTTATTTATACCACGTGATTTTCACTCAATCTCATGAACAAAACACCCGAACTGACAAAAAATGCTTTTATTCAAGAGTGCCAAAAATGGGATTGAATAAAACTCAACGGCGAACATGTTGTGTATGCTAGTTTGATGCACTGAGCGGAAAGCCAGTTTATTCGGGGGTTGTTTAAGGAATGAGCGTTTTGCAGTCAAACGAAGCTTTTCTTCGATAAACTGATAGACAAGCTTATGGAGCTTGCGCGACGAACAAGAATTCATGAGCTCACTAACCAGGCTAACATTTTTCATTAACATCATTTCCTTAAAAATCTCAACGAGTATACATATACATAAATATGGCAGCGGAATCTTACAAAATCAGGGCCTAGCTGGTAATACAAATTAGCTTTGAGCATTAATTGATAACTTTGGATGAATTCAATAAATTCCAGCAACAAATCATTGCTCATTTGGGGGTATGTTTACTCTACAAACATTTTTGAAAGGTTGATTTAAATTTTGTTGGGTGTGAACAAAAATCTTGAAATGGCACGATTATAGATTATTTTTTTTTTCAATACTGTGAATAATTTTACCACACATTATCTAGTACATATGGACATTCGAAGTACGTAATTTAACTAATTTCCCCGTATGTTTTGTCGCTGTGGAACGTGAGAGCAGTTTGACTAGTATTCAGATAAATGCCAAAAATTTAAGTTTTTGGTAGGGGAGAGTCTCCGGTTGTGGACACGCTCCGGTTGTGGACACCCCAGTCTATTTTTTGACAGGTAACAGATGCCGCCAAACTGAGTAATGTCAAACTTATAGTTTGACAGTACACATAATCTGAGCCAATACAGAAGTGTAAACATGCATTTGGTTTCTTGCTGTAAGCAAACAAAAAAAAATCGTGAAAATTTTTCCGAGTTTCAATATTTTTCAATTTCCACATTGCGTTAAATCGAAGCAAAACATTGAAAAGAGGTGAGTATTATACTTTTTTATTTAGTGCATTAAGTGTACTTTGTGATGTGATATCTAGTTTCAGTGAAATGTTTGTGTCGTGTAAATTTGCTGAACAAAATAAAAATGGCTACCATTTCCAAGAATGGACACAGTTTTGCACCGGTTGTGGACACCCTCGTTTTTTGTGTTTAAAGCGTGTGTTCGGCCATAAAACTGTCAAATATCGTTGTTTATGTTAGTTTAAAATATTTTTACCTCATTTTTGTACTTTTTTGTGGGTTTTTAGCCATGTCAACACCAAAAATATCGTCTGATTCAACAAAAATCAATTTTAATGGGCTGGTCGATGCCATTAAGCAATGCCTCATCGATAAGAAGGCCGTCAAAGCTACAGCTAAGGAATATGGGCTTTCTCGAACCACTTTGATCCGGCATTTGGAGAAAGTCAGAGCAAATTTTTCAGATGTTTCGTCCGTTGTTGATTCGGTTTTATTAGAATTCGATCGTGATTGCAACCAACGAACTCCATCAAACATGGTGTGAAATTGGGCTGGTGCAAGGAACTTCTCCGAACAGCGTCGCGGTTTTGCGCGAGAAGGCAAAAAAATCAGCTGAGCGCGCAGCCAAGCGTGATTCTGTGTCGCACTAGAAAGAAGACCCCCAGAAACGAGGCCGGCAAGGAAAACACCAGCCAAGTCGTCGGCCAAATGCGGTGCCAAGAAGAAGGCGTCTTCGTCATCGGAAGAAAACGAAGATGTAGACTTCTGTTTGATTTGTTTGACGCTCTTGCCAAAAAAACTGATCACTGCAAAGTCGATCCATTGCGATGTTTGCGATCGTCCTGCGCATTTGAAGTGCGCTGGCATTTCACATACAAAAATTGCATTTCGGAATAACTTTTTTCATTTTGCCACTGAAGGCCATCATTTTTTGATTTTTTTGCCACTGAAGGCCATTATTTTTTGTTCTTTTTTGCCACTGAAGGCTTCTTAAATAAAAAACGTTTTTTTTTTCATCAATTCAGAGCCATTTTACTTCATATTTTTCCATTTCTAGCGATTTTACAAGGGTGTCCACAACCGGGTACAAAAAAAATGTTGGCCAAACATCATCACTTCATATACATGGCTGTAAATTTTTATCCGTTTGTCTAAAACAATAGTTTACTTCTGAAGAAAGTTAGCTAGAGTCTCTAGCTTTACAATGATGTTCATATCACCGCATAATGTTGACTTGGAAAAAAGTTATTAGTGAAAAACGCAACTATGTCCATAACCGGAGACTCTCCCCTATTATTAATTTAAATGGCGGTGGGTCACATTGCTCGATGAACTGTATTTTGTTTTGATCCAAAGTGGATTATTTGTAGAAGCTTCAACAAATGTGCTGTTAAGTGGAACATTGACATTCAAATAGTTCAATTTCGCAATTGTAACTTCTTCTTCCCTCAATTTTTGTATAAAACTTGTCGTTTCTTCTGATGTCCGTATGGGACTTTACGTCCGATTTCTTAAACATACTCCAGGGCAGCAAAAAGTTGGTAATTTTTTTTATGCATTATGTTAATGTGTCGTAGATTTTTTGAGCTTAGCATTTTCGATTTACCATTTTACGAGGACTGCTTAGTACCCAATAGAATTATTGTATCAGCTGTTACTGGCTGTCAAGTTAGCACCAGTGCCTGTCAAGTTAGCGGCGTAAGTTTTAGTTTGTCTGAGTTCGACAGAGCGTAAGAGGCCTGTTTTTCGTCATCATTTTTTTATTTGAAAGTTGAAACCTGTCGAAATCGAATAAGTTTGTCTGAGTACTAAGCTTAAATAAGGAGACATTCGATACGAAGTAAGCAAAAAGCTTAAAAATAATCTTAAATGTCAACTGCAACCATAATCTATGATTTAGGACAATTAATGGTCTCAATGGCCAATTGTTTTGTGTATGGTTAAGAGATACCAAAAATAGAAAACTTTGTTTTTAGATTTCCACATTTCATTGCCTACTTTTAAGCGCAGTCCACTGCGACCAAGCACACCCCCTCCATTATCTGCTTCAAACACTTAAACCATTCATCCACTTCATCAAACAGTTGCCTAATTAGGCTCCGCTTAAGACAACATTGACCAGGCCAAGCCCCAGAACCCTCAACGACCTTAATTATGCGTAAGCTACCCCCCCACCCCACCCCACCCTTTACCCATTAATGACATTTTCCTTCCAGTTGCAAAAGTCAGCTGCCGTTGACACTGCCGGGTGGGTGTATGGGTGTGTGGGTGTCAATCAAAAGCCCCTCTTTCAACGCCTGCACGGACACATGCAAAATGCATTACTTGGCAGTATATTTGTCATCGCCTTTTGAGCCAAAGTAGATGCGGGTGTGTGTGATTGACATTCAGCCAAAACCGTTAACCAACTGCGCGACACAAATTATGGTCCAGCCAGCCAGTAAATCACTTACAGAATTACTGCTCTATTTACTAACTATGGAATCGAATTTGGGATGATAAATATTGTTTAAATTGGGGTGCTGCAAAGAATTAAGTTTTCAAATTCAATTCAAAATTTGTGTTAAGAAGTATTTTAACGGCTAGTACTTGACTGGTCCCCGACATGCATGTCTGCACAAAGCCGCGGCGGCTTTGAAATAATTTAATCTTTATGCTTCCCAAATATTTGGTAATTTTTCGAATAATCTTGAATTCTTTAAATAAATAAATATATATTTTATAGAAACATATGAAGAAAAATTTATTTTAGGAGTTAAATTAAGCAGATCAGTCTCGGTCGTTCTAGAATGGTACCTTAAATGAAACAAAATAGAGTTCGAGAAGAAGGATCAGTTTAAGCTCGGCAAGGCAAAAACCGGGAACAAAAATTGGATCCCTGAGGGGGTCAATTCAAGTTTTTCCCGAATTCAAGTTGATTCCGAATTGCAAAAACTAACCGCATTAAAATTGCCTCAGGATTCACTGAAATCGGAGTTGAAATGGTTGCCCGCGAAAATCAATTCAATACCTTGGTTTGGTATGGATAAAAAACTATCCATATATCCATATCAAAACTAAAAAGGTTGCCTTTAATCAAATAATCCAGTATTTCACATAAACTTCACCAATACTTTGATATCGATTGGTTCAGTTTGCCTTTCGTATTAACATTCGAACGGCTTTGAAGAAAACGCAAATAAGGACACATAATACCGCTCCGATAATCCATTCTCTGATTTTGATAACGACCGTGATTATTTTGCCTCAAACCGGAACGGAATTTCACTTTGTCATCCACTGTTTCACTGTATTTACCGAATGATTTTAGGCAGTACCTTTCACTAAAGTGTCCCATAATGAAGTGATCGTAGCGAACATAATGTGTTTAATTCGAAACGATTCAAAAACTTCGAAAACTGCCTTTTTCAATTCAACGTTCCCATCAAAATGTCGCTGAAGGATCAGCATATAGGTCCAGACCTTCAAAGGGATCCCAGAATGGTACTTTCACAATATTAAGAATGGAATTATAACAAATGAGAATTGCTTTCAACAGCAATTTGTGGAGAGCACTTTCCAGATATTACAATATATCTAGATAAAAAATAACATAATTTAGATTTTATTAAGATAATTAAGAAATAAACAATAGATTTTTGGTACCAAAACAATATTCAAGTTAGAATTTAATTATTTAAAATTATGGACTTAACATTATTGCACTATTTCCAATCAAACCCCATTCATCTCAATCAGTTCACCTCCATTATCAGCAACTACTTCACTCCCTAGTCTATCATGTGGCATGGCATAGATCAGTTTATTCCAAAAGTTAGGATCATCTCTTTTCAAATACGTATTTAAAATCATATAATTTTTTAATTCAGAGTCCAATCGATCGAAGTTTTCTACCTCCGGATAGACTACAATGATCAACCGTTTAAACCTATCTTTGGAGGCCTCATGCATGGCCTTACGTAACTCTAAACGACCCCAACTGGAAGTTATGAAGTTCGTGGTCATCAGAATGATGACTCTCCTGGAATCGTCAATGGACTGAAAAATGCAGTCGGATATCGACACTCCAAGAAGCCAATCACGTTCATAGAAGCAAATCCGAAATTTATGTGGACCATTCTCCAGCCTGTCTATATACTCGGGTACGAGGTCCGAATCTTTATGGGTGTAGGCCAGGAAGCCATCAAACCTTTTATGGCTGTCCAGGTCAGGTCGAGCGGAAAAGAACAAAAACATGTCCTTTTCATAGAGCCACCTTAAGATGGACATTTTATAGCATTGTAGAATTTTAAAAAGGATAAAGAAAAGGACGAAAACTATTATAATCGTAACGAATATGAACACATAATATGGAAGACACACATCTGTATCCTGAATTGAGTAAAGCAATTTCAGATCTCCGCACTTGGTAGAATTTAAATCAGAAATGCTGGCAAACAGTTTTGTTTTTAAAGTAAGAAAATGTTTTTCATTGCAATCGCAAGTCCAAGGATTTTCAGAAATCCAAAGCTTAATGTTCGGGTCTCTTTGGATAAGGAAATCGGTTATGGTTTCTGGAAGAGAACTCAATCTATTATTTCGGACATCTAGAAGGGTAATATTATCAGGAAGGAACTCAATTGTCTTTAAATGATTGTTTGCTAAATGTAATTCGTGCAGATTTGTATATCCTGGTGAAGGGTCAAGGGGTAAACTCTCTAAATAGTTGTTTGCGAATAACAGAGATACTTTAAAGTCCTTGGTAGTGTTTAAACTGGGTATTTTAGTAAGTCTTTGGTTAGTGCAGTTGACTATCAATTGCCTTGAATCATAATCTAGACAGCAAACACATTCTTTGGGACAATTCACCCCATCACGCTTGAGAGCCTCGTTATAGCCATGGGGTTCATAGATCTTTAGAAAGTTGGAGAATAACGTTGACTTACAATCGCATTTCCAAGGATTTCCCGATAGTTGAATTATCCCTACTCTAGTTTGAAAACGTTCTAAAAGAAACAGTATTAAACTGTCATCTAGAGTCTCGAATCTATTGTTTCTTAAGTCCAAGTAGGTGATATTTGAAGGCAGCTGATCTATTCTGAGTTGCGTAAGATTATTATTATTTAAATGCAGCTTATGTAGAGTGGAATTTTGAAATTTTGGAAGAGCCTTAAGTTGGTTGTTGTTAAGTAGAAGAGTTGAGTTGAAGGGTAAGTTATTTGGGAAATGAGGAAGTTGAGTTCGGTGCTTATTTTGGCAATCGATCATAAATTCCTTGGTAGTTTGATTGAAACAGCAGTGACAGCTCTCAGGACAAAGTTCCCTAATAAATTTGCTTCCTCCCTTTTCACCCACAACTAAGGTTTCTAGATTAACTAATAAATGTGAGTATTGACAGCAACTGATCCAGGAGTCTCTAGATTTCATAACATAAAAGTAATTCGACAGAGATCTTTCCATGATCTTATTTGGAGTTTCAAAGTTGTTGCTGATATTCAAAAGGATGAGTCCAGGTGGCAGCAGATCAATGTTCAGCGTAGTCAGGTTGTTATTCGACAAATGGAGTTGTTCAAGGTTCGCGAATCCTCCTGTTGAGTTTTTATTGGGTAAAACGCTGAGATTGTTATCTTCAAATAGAAGAACTGGAATGCCAGCTATTGGTGTAGGCAGCTCTGGAATATGTGTTAATCCTTGCCCAGTGCAGTTAATTATAAAGTTGTGGGTTTTCCATTCCAAAAAACAATTGCAACCTTTAGGACAACGCCTGCCATCTTTACCGAGTGTAAACTTACAAATCTCTGGAGCTGGCATCATTTGGTTTTTCCTTTTTACCTCGCACAAAAAAGCTGTCAGTTGTGGGCAGGGAATATGTTTGTCACTTGGAACAGATATTCTCTGAAGTTTAGTGTATTTCCGAAAAATTGTCAGATTAACTTGGTTTCCGGTATCAAGTAAAATTTCCTTCAAACTACTTCGAAGGGTGGGTGAACTGCAATGAAAAAAAAAACATTTTTTGATTTAAGTATATAAACAACATATGTATGAAATTTACTAAACCAACCTTAAAAATGTTTGATCCTCAACAATTGTGTTACCAAAATACAATGATTTTAGATTCGTCAAGTGTTCAAAGGTAGCGACGTTTAGGTTTTCAATTATTAAATTCGAGAAACCAAACAAAGTTAAGTTAATTTGATTTTGAAATGACCTTCCAGGAATGGCAATTGTATTGTAAGAGCCGCTAAAAGGTCCTTTAAATATAAGTGACTTTAAGTTGGTCATATTCATCCAGGGGTAAACATTTAAAATGTTTGACATATAATGAGTGTTATTAATCATTTCAAATCGTATATCTATTTCCCTTGGTCCTCTTCCAATGTGAATGTATTGCTCTTCAACTGTAACAATTCCTCCGTGAGAATCCAAAAACGAATCCACATAAGATTCTACTTTCCTTATTCCAAAAGCCTCGAGATATTGAATGCTTGGGACAAAGGCATGATCCATTCCTTGTATAGAAATTTTTCGTAGTAATTTAGTTGTAGTGTAGTCCAGTTTTGAGAGCAAGTCCAAGTTTACGGTATTATTATTTATAGTGACATCTAATACACCATCAGACGGTAATTTCATTTTGTAATATTTAGTTACTATATAATTAGAGTCTTGTTCACAATACATTTTTTTCTGGAATTCTTCACAATAGTCTTCTCTGAATTCTGTTAAATATTTTTCTTCGGTCGCCGTAGGCTGCATACAAGTTGTGGCCAAAAGTAAGCAAAGAATTTGTATTTTATTGGTGAACATTTTGGACGTGAACTCAGAGACGAAGCACAATTTATACTGAATCCACGAAAGTTTTTTTGGAACAGTCTGGACCAGTCTGGATGTGGTCAGTGGCGGATCTAGGAATTGACTAAGGGGGGGGGGGGCTAAGGGCACTCAAAATCACTCAACATTGTTCGGATCTTATTGTGCTTCTCAAAAAAGATACATCATCTCATACAAAAAGTCGATATGCTCTGAAGGTAATAAGTTTCCCAAGGTAAAAATAAACAACTTGTTTTTTGGTCATTTTTTGAACAATTTTTGTCTTACCTCTAGAGTGCAACTGCATTATCATTCACTTTTTGTACCATTGGCACAGAGTATAAACAGTTTTTGGCCAATATATGTATATGCCTTGAGCGAAACCGAAATATGTTTCGGTTTTAATCCCTAGTTTAAAGGGAAAGCTAGATAAATAAATAGCGCCGCAGGCGATTTTTTTTTTTGAAGTCGCGAGTGAAGAAGGATTTTTAAGTAAGTATCCACAAATTGCTCGAACAATAAACATTAAAAAACTTCGCAGGATGTGTAGAGCATATTTTAAAATTTTACCTTCAAGTAAAACATATTTTAAATCAAAACACTTCGTGCACGTCACTAAGACTATATTTGTACATACATTACTTTGGTTAGTTTTATAAATTTGAAAGTGCTATTGCATTTGAGCTACGTGGTTAAGTTTTAACGTTTCCTGATTTTTTTTACAATTGCCGAATAAAATTCACATATTCTTAGTACAAACCTGCAAATTTAAAAACTTCATTAAAAAGAAACCCGTGGATGACCTCCTCGACTTTGTTGTATAATAATTCTTTATAGTTCGCGGCCGATCGATGAGATTTTTTACAAAATTGTTGTTTAGAACGGTGGTATACTAAATATTTACTAATTTCTTTTTAGATGCTTCATTCTTAAAATAGTATTTTGCATAAAAATATTTAACATGAGGGGTAAAAAAGCGTCGTGTACTCGTGCGTAAGCTGTTGGGTTTTTGACGACCATATAATCGAGGAATTTTTAACTCAAGTGACATTTCGTCTGCCATTTTGTTGATTTTTTTTAAAAGTTACATCAAAAGATGATTAATTATTTCTTGTTTCAAGAAACAATTCAATCTCATGGGCGACGTGAGCACAGGAGTCCTACTGAGTGTCAATTTGCTATTTCATGGCTAGTTTCATCACAGTTGGCGCCAATAGGTGGTGAAGGTGACCGGATGTGTAAAAGCTTTTTCTAAAGAAAGTAAAAACTTTTATTATTAGATCTTCCGACGAACACACGACCTCCCACCTAGCAGTCCAGCACGCTAACCGCTGGGCCACACCGCCACCTAACTGTTCAAGAGAATGCCTTCAGAAAAACTCCCTTTTTGTGGCCGAAACTAACAAAAATACACACCAAAAATATATTCTACAAGTATTAGATATCGATATTTCGAAATCTCTACTGCTCATGCCTTTTTAAAACAATCTAAGTACTTTCATCTTTTTCTGAAATTCTTAATTTCTTATTTTGCTCTTTGCATATTTTGGGTGAATTAAGATATTTGGGCTCTAAGGGGGGGCTTCAGCCCCCCCTGGATCCGCTACTGGATGTGGTTGACTCACTCGGATTCGATAAACGAAATCTCAATAGAAATAAATTCTTATTTTCGCATATCAAAAATTTGCATCGATCAGAACAGTTCCACAGGGATTTGATGGCCGAAATTTATTGTTAGGTTTCAAGCTCTAATTGGAATGAGCGAAAAATTTTAAAAGATAAGAAATGGAATTTTTGAGAAAGCTAAAACCGGCTAGCTAAAACACAGCCAAAGGGAAACGGCTCCTTCTTGTATGGAGCGAAGACTCCCTATACAGGCAGATGATAATTTTATAGATTTTAAATAGAGGCAAGCTAACTTCGGCTCGACCGAAGTTTATATACCTACCCTTGGAGCATGATATCTGCCTGCCAGTTTGTCACCACAAATTTGACAAAATTTTGAAAACAAAAAAGTTTTTCTCACTAGAACTACTTTTTCGACCGATCGTTTCTATGGCAGCTATACGATATAGTCCGATCCGGGCGATTCCGACAAATGTACTGTGCATTTGTACCAAAAGACTTCGTGCAAAGTTTGGTTAAGATAGCTTTTAAACTGACGGAGGAGATAGCATAGAAACAGACGGTCGAACGGACAGACGGACATGGCTATATCAACTCAGCTCGTCATGCTCATCAAGAATATATATACTTTATGTGGTCGGAGATGCTTCCTTCTATGCGTTACAAACATCTGAACAATTTTAATATACCCTCTCCAAGGGTATAAAAACTTGAACAACTTTAACTTTGTGGCCTTGCTTTATATGGGCATTTCCACCAAAAGGTCCACCGGGACCAATAAATTTAAAGTGGTTAAAAACATTTTATTTTATTGTTTTTTCATACGAAAACAATCTTACATTTACTTATCACCCATTTCGAAAAATTCGGTTTTACGGCCAACATTAATTTTGCTTATTTTTATACACTTGAAAACTATACACTTAGAAAAATAACCAAGAACATTGCTCTTGAATCAAGCGGTTTTAATAGTACGGCCAGTACGACAATACTTGATTCAAGTACAATATTCTTATTTCAAGTACGATTTTTTTTAAATACTGAAATAATGGTTTTAAGATTGTTTCGGGATATACCTTTCGAACTATTATAAAATCTTTTTTGTCATATTATATATACAGAGTGGTCCATTTAAAAATTGGACTTTAATTGTGCTATAATAAGGGCACGATATTTTTCAAAGGTTGAAACGTTTATTGGAAAGTTTGGTTCATGTCATTTGTTTAAGAAAAACATTTTCGATCCAATGACCACCACGTCTGACCAGTGGCGTACCGTGTAGTTATGCCGCCCGGGGCGGAAGTCGACTTTGCCGCCCCCCTTTCCCCTTGAATAGTCCTAAATTTTAACCTTTTTTCTATAATTACAATTAAGTTTTTCTAATTCTTTCCATCAAAAACTTCTCTGTAACATAAAGGGACGTACGCTGGACTTTGATTAGGAATGACGAAGGCCTTAATTGTGAGGGGAGTATTATTTTGCAAAAGTTGCTATCATTATTGGAAAAAATTCTTGGGGATGTATAATAAAGGTGCGCCGCAGGCGAAAATTTTTTCGCAAAATCCGCGGAAACGTATTTTACATATCTTCTTAACCAAAATTTAAATACAAATTGACTTCGATGGGCCGAAAAAAAATTGTTTTCAGGTCGAACATGGTTTTCTAGTTTGATGGCAAATGCGTTTCGAAATTAGTTTTTTACTCCAAAAAAACGTTCCTTGTAGGGTGTCTGTAGAGGTTTTTACTGGAGGCTGATTTAATTGGACGAGTTGGACTACGTTTTTTGGAAACATAACTCAATGGCAGTATAGAATTGTAAGCTCCGAAAATTCGGAAAATATCGCGAAAAAGATGGACGCGAACTATGATGAATTAATGTGAAAATATTTATTCTTGTTTGATAATTATTCTTTTATAATTAACACTATACATTGTTTTTTTAGTCCATGTAACAAACTGTTAAAGAACTCATTCTGTATTGATTACAAAGTATATTTGAAAACAACTTTCTGATTTTGCTCATTGGAATGAAATTTTTGGACTTTAATATGGAAATTGTGGTTATTTTTTTGATAAAAACAATTTTTTTTTAATAATTGTTCAGTTGACACAACTTTTGTTTCATAAGAACTTTTCAAGGCATACTACAAATCTGCACCCTCCTGCATACTCGCTTGAGAACATAATCAATATAGCAGCAGGTTTGACTCTGTCTATTGTAGACCTCTGCTCTTTAATCCCTTTATACGGATTCGTAAGCTTTCAAAAATGCATTCAATGAATATTTCTTATACTAGATCTTGAAGTGCAGAATCTTGCAACGTTCTCCATAATGAAATGACAGCAAAGTCTAGATCACTTTCAGAAATAGCACTGTTTCTTAATTTAAGAGAATAATCAATATACATTTTGTAATTATTTACCGCCCCAGAATTTTGCTGCCCCTAAAATTTGCCGCCCCAAAAACATCCCGCCCCTGAAACTCACAGCCCTCAAAAATTGCCGCCCCTAAAAATTTGCCGCCCGGGGCGGGCCGCCCCCCCCGCCCCCCCCCTCGGTACGCCACTGCGTCTGACTTGTCAATGTTTTAGCAAACGTTGATTTCAAACATAATTATTTAGGATTCGGGGTACAAACGACTCTTGATGAAGAGTCGCTGCTAGGGTTCCATTTTCTACCGACAAAAGTATAATTTCTGATCATTCATATATTAATGAGATACAATTTTTATACCCTTGCAAAGGGTATTATAATTTTGCCCAGAAGTTTGCAACGCATAGAAATATTCATTTCCGACCCTATCTATATATATAAATCTGTACGCCCGACTGACAGACTGACATATTATCAAGCCACAGCGAAAACGGCTTATTGTACAGGTCTGATTTTTGGCATAGACCTTCGTTTAGTTATGCAGGCGCTCACTAAGAAAGGAAATTGGAAAATGTTTTACCAATCTTCTGAAAAGGCCAATTTAAGTTTGTATGGGTCATAACGGTTTTTCCGCTCAGTCAATGTTGTGGAAAAGATGTTTGGCTGAGAACGGGAAAGAGAGTTAGAGCGCGCTGAGAGCGTACATATGTATGTGTGTGTTTTTTTTCACATAAACAGTCAATAAATCAAATTGCATTAAATCTAATGGCACATAAAAAGCACATCGATAGCTTTAACAATATCTTGACCGTATATATCACAATAAATGTTAAAATTTCACAAAGGTAAAATCCAAAAATTGTGCTGTGTGTTTTTTCTGTCATACGCACAACAGACACAGCGAGCACCGTGCTCTAAGTCTTTTGTTAGAGGTGAGATCGGAAAAGTGAGGGCACACATGTCGTGAGCAGTTTTCTTAAAATTAATTGTCTTCCTACCTCATTTGCGAGTCTTTTTAATAAACTAGGCTGTGAGTTGATCTAAGAGATTTATATCGATTGAAGCGCCTAAAAATTCATACCAACTTTTCGCAACGAAAATTGAATTTAAATCAATTTAGCTTTTTGAGGATTAAAAATAAGAGGGCAGCGGGAGTTTTGACCTTTATTGAAAATGTATTTTTTTCCGATTTTAAATAGGAATGGTTAAATTCGCATCTAATTTTTTCTATTTTAAAAAATAAATTTTCCCTGTTTTGGTTGACAGGAAGACAGGAAGGGCATAATTTTTAATTCAGGAATTTTCACGCGACTTAAAAATTTGGTTGTGTTCGGTACGACGGGACGGGATAGAGTTTAATATGTGTACAGGTCACTGCGCCTTACTTAATCCTCTATTCCCAGATTGATTTATTTTAATCAACCGTAAATTCGAAACACTGTCTAAACACTAAGCTAATGAAGCCAATGATATTAAAAAAGAATTTGCTTTTTAACAAATAGATAATATATAAATACAGTGTTCAGAGAGCTATACAAGTTTATCTACTTACTATGATTTTTTCAAAACTTGGACGCGGACAAACTCGCGGCGGGTTCAGCTAGTAAACTATATATATTCTTGATCAGGGCGACGAGCTGAGTCGATTGAGCTTTGTCCGTCCGTCTGTCTGTCCGTCTGTCTGTCCGTCTGTCCGTCTGTCTGTTTCTACGCAAACTAGTCTCTCAGTTTTAAAGCTATCGAGCTGAAACTTTGCACAGAGTCTTCTTTTTACTGCACACTGCTAATATGTCGGAACCGACCGGATCGGATAACTATATCTTATAGCTGCCATAGGAACTATCGGTCGAAAAGTGGGTTTTTGTAAGAAAACTTTTTTGTTTTTAATGGAAACGCCTTTCGCTTCGACAATTATTAGTTTTATACGCTTTTACACAGATTTGGAAGTTTTGGTCAAGATCGGATGACTATATCTTATAGCTGCCATAGAAACTATCGTCCGAAAAGTGGCTTTTATCAGAAAAATGGTTTGTTTTAATGCTGACGTTCGTAAACTCTGTTGTATTAAAACATTTGCAAGGGTATTAAAACTTCGGCAAAGACGAAGTTAGCTTGGCCTTCTCGTTTTTAATCAGACTGAGAACGCGAAAAATACTCAAATGTGATCAGAGAATTTATAAAATGTTTTTTCGGAACAAGACCACTGGGTGTTGTGTTCTTCCATATGTTATGTTATTCTGTTAAGTCACTGTCAAGTCACGTTTGGGACACTGGTTGGTCACTGTTTTGTCACTGTTTCATCACTGTTTATTCACTATCAAGTTACTGTTTAGTCACAATGAAGTCACAATTTAGTCACTGTCAAGTTATTGGTAAGTCATTGTCGAGTCACATTTAAGTCGCAGTCTATGCACTGTTTAGTCACCGTCAAGTCACAGTTTAGTTAATGTCATGTCACTGCGTATTCACTTTCAAGTCACTGATTAGTCAATCTCAAGTCACTGCTTAGTCACTGTTTAGTTACTGTCAAGTCATTTTGAAGTCACTGTCAAGTCACAGTCGTCACTGTTTAGTCCCTATCAAGTCACTGTTTAGTCTCCCCCACTTTCCCCTCCCTCTTTCCCACCACTTCTTACCGCTTTCTTCATCTTTCCACCACTTTCCCTCCTCTTTTACCCTTTCAAAATATGTATTACGTCAGCAAAGCGCTGCAGCGTCACGTGACGCTGAAATCAAATTTTACTCCTAGCAAAATCGTCCGTACCGAAATTAAAGACGTTTCGCATCAAAAAGTCTTTCGAAGGGTCGTTCCTATGTCAGCTATATGCTATAGTCATCTGATCCAGCCAGTTCCGACAAATGTGCAACGTATTTGTACCAAAAGACTTCGAGCAAAGTTTTGTTTAGATAGCTCTGAACTTTTGGTATTCTTAGTATTATTTGTCTAAATTCTGTTTTACTGTATTTTGCGACTTACTTTTAGGCAGTGCATTTTACTACTGTTTCCAAAAATAAGGTGATCATAGCGATCATAATGAGTTTGATTCGAAACGTCAACAAGCAATTCATATCGTTCTGATTTTGTGATTAAATGCATTTTCTCCGGACCAAGCTGAAATTCGCCTTTATGACACCAAAGCCATAAACGTAGGAAGCCAAAACTGCCTTTTCAAATTCATGTCCATCCAACCAGGTCCAGCAAACCGGTCCAGATCTTCGAAAGGATCCCAGCATGGTACTTTCACAATGCTAAGAATGAAGTTAACACCATTCAAATTCCCAGATATTATAATATATCTAGATACAGAATTACAAAATTTAAATTTTATTAAGATTATTAAAACATATATTTGTAAAAAAATTAAACAATATACTTTTGGTATCCAAACTATATTTAAGTTACAATTAAATTATATTAAATTTAATTATTTAAAATTATGTTATGTATTATTATTATTGCATTATTTCCAATCAAACCCCATCCATCTCAATCAGCTCACCCCCATTATCATTAACTACCTCAGTCCCTAGTCTATCATGAGGCATTGCATAAATCAGTTTATTCCAAAAGTTGGGATCATCTCGTTTCAAATAAGTATTCAAAATCATATAATTCTTCAACTCTGAGTCCAATCGATCGAAATTCTCCACTTCTGGATAAACTACAATGATTAAACGTTTAAATCTGTCCTTGGACGCCTCATGCATGGCCTTACGTAACTCTAAACGACCCCAACTGGAAGTTATGAAGTTCATGGTCATCAGAATGATGACTCGCCTGGAATCGTCAATGGACTGAAAAATGCAATGGGGTATGGACACTCCAAGAAGCCAATCACGTTCATAGAAGCAAATCCGAAATCTATGTGGTCCATTCTCTAGCCTGTCTATATACTCGGCTACAAGGTCCGAATCTTTATGGGTGTAGGCCAGGAAGCCATCAAACCTTTTGTGGCTGTCCAGGTCAGGTCGAGCGGAAAAGAACAAAAATGTGTCCTTTTCATAGAGCCACCTTAAGATGGACATTTTATAGCATTGTAGAATTTTAAAAAGGACAAAGAAAAGGACGAAAACTATTATAATCGTAACGAATATGAACACATAATATGGAAGACACACATCTGTATCCTGAATTGAGTAGAGCAAAGTCAGGTCTCTGCACTTGGTAGAATTTAAATCAGAAATGCTTGCAAACAGCTTTTTTTTTAATGTAAGAAAATGTTTTTCATTGCAATCGCAAGTCCAAGGATTCTCAGAAATCCAAAGCTTAATGTTCGGATCTCTTTTGATAAGGAAATCGGTTATGGTTTCTGGAAGAGAACTCAAGTGATTATTTCGGACATCTAAAAGGGTAATTTTATGGGGCAGAAGCTCAATTGACTTCAAATGATTGTTTGCCAAATGTAATTCGTGCAGATTTGTATATCCTGGTAAAGGGTCAAGGGGTAAACTCTCTAAATAGTTGTTTGCGAATAACAGAGAGACTTTAAAGTCCTTGGTAGTGTTTAAACTGGGTATTTTAGTAAGTCCTTGGTTAGTGCAGTTGACTATCAATTGCCTTGAATCGTAATCTAGACAGCAAACGCATTCTTTGGGACAATCCACCCCATCACGGTTGAGAACCTCGTTATAGACATTGGGTTCATGGATCTTTAGAAAGTTGGAGAATAACTTGGACTTGCAATCACATTTCCAAGGATTGCCTCCTAATTGAATCATCCCTACTCTATTTGGAAAACGTTCTAAGAGAAACTGTATTAAACTGTCATCTAGAGTTTCCAATCTATTGTTTCTTAAGTCCAAGTAGCTGATATTTGGAGGCAGCTGATCTATTCTGAGTTGCGTAAGATTAATATTATTTAAATGCAGCTTCTTTAGTGTGGAATTTTGAAATTTTGGGATAGCCTCAAGTAGGTTGTTATTTAGAAGAAGTGCTGAGCTTTCGGGTAAATTATTTGAAAAATTAGAAAGTATTGTTAAGTTCAAATTTGTACAATCGATCATAAATTCCTTGGTAGTTTGATTGAAACAACAATGACAGCTCTTGGAACAGTCTTCCCTAACATATAAGCTATGATTTTTACCCATTACTAAGTAATTTAGTTTAACTAA
Source organism: Lordiphosa clarofinis (assembly GCA_018904275.1). Classification (NCBI taxonomy): domain Eukaryota; kingdom Metazoa; phylum Arthropoda; class Insecta; order Diptera; family Drosophilidae; genus Lordiphosa; species Lordiphosa clarofinis. The sequence continues at coordinate 1,208,813 of JAEIGQ010000098.1, forward strand.
TAAATGTAAGTGTTCACAGTAGCTAATCCAGGATTTTCTAGGTTTCATAACATAGAAGTAATTCGACAGAGATCTTTCTATGATCTTATTTGGAGTTTCAAAGTTGTTGCTGATATTCAGAAGGATGAGTCCAGGTGGCAGCAGATCAATGCTCAGCGTAGTCAGGTTGTTATTATTCAGATTAAGTCCCTTAAGATTCGCGAATCCTCCTGTTGAGTTTTTGCTGGGTAAAACGCTGAGATTGTTATCTTCAAATAGAAGAAATGGACTACCAAAGATTGGTGTAGGCAGCTCTGGAATATGTGTTAATCCTTGCCCACTGCAGTTTATATAAAAGACGTGGGTTTTCCATTCAAAAAAACAGTTGCAACTTTTAGGACATCGCCTGCCATCTTTACCGAGTGTAAACTTACAAATCTCTGGAGCTGGCACCATATGGTTTTTCTTTTTTACCTCGCACAAAAAAGCTGTCAGTTGTGGGCAGGGAATATGTTTGTCAGTTGGAACACCTATTCTCTGAAGTTTAGTGTATTTCCGAAAAACTGTCAGATTAACTGGGTTTCCGGTATCAAGTCCAATGTACTGCAAATTACTTTGAAGGATGGGTGAACTGCAATGAAAGAAATATTTTATAATTAAAGTATATAAACAACAATTGAAATTCACTAAACCAACCTTAAAAATGATTGATCCTCAACAATTGTGTTGTCAAAAATCAAATAATTTAAACTCGTTAAGTTTTCAAAGGTAGCGACAATTAAATTTTCAATTATTAAATTGTAGAAACAAAGATAAGTTAAGTTAATTTGATTTTGAAATGACCTTCCAGGAATGGCAATTGTATTGAAAGAGCCGCTAAAAGGTCCTTCAAATTTAAGTTCCTTTAAGTTGGTCATATTCATCCAGGGGTAAACATTTAAAATGTTTGACATATAATGAGTGTTCTCAATCATTTCAAAGTGAATTTTTATTATCCTTGGTCCATTACCAAAGTGAATGTCTTCCTCGTTAACTGTAATTAATCCGCCGTGAGAGTCCAAAAGCGAATCCACATAATATTCTACTTTCCTTATTCCAAAAGCCTCGAGATATTGAATGCTTGGCACAAAGTCATGATCCATTCCTTGTATAGTAATTTTTCGAAGTGATTTGGTTGTAGTGTAGTCCAGTTTTGAGAGCAAGTCCAAGTTTCCGGTATTATTATTTTTGAATGTCACTTCTAATACACCATCAGACGATAATTCCAAATCGAATTTGCTAGTTTCTATTAAATTAAAGAATTTTTCACAAAACATTTTTTTTTTTAGTTCTTCACAATAGTCTTCTCTGAGTTCTGTTAAATATTCTTCTTCGGTCGCCGTAAGATGCATACAAGTTGTTGCCAAAAGTAAGCAAAGAATTTGAATTTTATTGGTAAACATTTTGGACGTGGAATCAGAGACGAAGCACAATTTATACTGAATCCACGAAAGTTTTTTTTGAACAGTCTGGACCAGTCTGGATGTGGTTGAGTCACACGGATTCGATAAACGAAATCTCAATAGAATTAAATTTTTATTTTGTTATTTCAACATTAACTGTCGCATACCGAAAATTTGCATCGAGCAGAACAATTCCACAGGGATTTGATGGCCGAAATTTACTGCTAAGTTTCAAGCTCTAATTGCAATGAGCGAAAAATTTAAAAAGATAAGAAATGGAATTTTTGAGAAAGCTAAAACCGGCTAGCTGAAACACAGCCAAAGGGAAACGGCTCATTCTTGTATGGAGCGAAGACTCCTTATACAGGCAGATGATAATTTTATAAATTTTTCACTAACTTGAATAACAATTTTTTGAGAACGTAAAACTAAAAAAAACTTGAACAACTTTAACTTTGTGGCCTTGCTTTATATGGGCATTTCCACCGAAAGGTCCACTGGGACCAATAAATTTAAAGTGGTTAAAAACATTAGATTTTATTGTCGAAAACAATCTTACATTTACTTATCACCCATTTCGAAAAATTCGGTTTTACGGCCAACATTAATTTTGCTTATTTTTATACACTTGAAAACTATACACTCAGAAAATAACCAAGAACATTGCTCTTGAATCAAGCGGTTTTAATAGTACGGCCAGTACGACAATACTTGATTCAAGTACAATATTCTTATTTCAAGTACGATTTTTACAATACCGAAATAATGGTTTTAAGACTGTTTCGGGATATACCTTTCGAACTATTATAAAATCTTTTTGTCACATTATATATACAGGGTGGTCCATTTAAAAATTGAACTTTAATTGTGCTATAATAACGGCACGATATTTTTCAAAGGTTGAAACGTTTATTGGAAAGTTTGGTTCATGTCATTTGTTTAAGAAAAACATTTTCGATCCAATGACCACCACGTCTGACTTGTCAATGTTTTAGCAAACGTTGATTTCAAACATAATTATTTAGGATTCGATAATTGGGAACTACGGGGACACAATTAAAAATACAAGTGTGCGTGTGTTGATCAGGCTGTGAAATCTTTAATTTATGCTTAATTTCAAAGCACAAGTTTTATAATAAATCACAATGACAATCTTTAATACCACACCCACTAATTAGATAATTTTAACAAAATCCGACCTATATTTAAATGATGAAAAAAAGATCAGTTTTTGTGCATTTTAAAGTATACTCGGTTATGGATCATGCATTTGCTCAAAGAGATAAAATTGATTTAAAACCAGAATCGAAAGATACTCCGAAAAATACTCGAAAATGAGATCAGAGAACTGATAAAATGAAAAACGGGTTACAAACGTCTCTTGATCAAGAGCCACTGCGGGTGCTGTTTTCTCCCATAAGTTATTTGTTATTCTTGTTAATCACTGTCAAGTCACTTTTAGGATCAGACTGGGTAGTCAATGTATACTCAATGTAATCAGATTTATAAAATCACAGTCAACTCACTATCAATTTACTGTTTAGTCACAATGAAGTCACAATTTAGTCACTGTCAAGTTATTGGTAAGTCATTGTCGAGTCACATTTAAGTCGCAGTCTATGCACTGTTTAGTCACCGTCAAGTCACAGTTTAGTTAATGTCATGTCACTGTGTATTCACTTTCAAGTCACTGATTAGTCAATCTCAAGTCACTGCTTAGTCACTGTTTAGTAACCTTCAAGTTACTGTCAAGTCACTTTGAAGTCACTGTCAAGTCACAGTCGTCACTGTCAAGTCACAGTCGTCACTGTTTAGTCCCTATCAAGTCACTGTTTAGTCTCCCCCACTTTCCCCTCCCACTTTCCCACCACTTCTTACCGCTTTCTTCATCTTTCCACCACTTTCCCTCCTCTTTTACCCTTTCAAAATATGTATTACGTCAGCAAAGCGCTGCAGCGTCACGTGACGCTGAAATCAAATTTTACTCCTACCAAAATCTTCCGTACCGAAATTAAAGATGTTTCACATCAAAAAGTCTTTCGAAGGGTCGTTCCTATGGTAGCTATTATGCTATAGTCATCTTTCGATCAACTTTCGGCCAGTTCCGACAAATGATGTCATCCACGGCCACTTCATATTGTACCAAAAGACTTCGAGCAAAGTTTTGTTAAGATAGCTCAGAATTTTTGGTATTCTTAGTATTATTTGTCTAAATTCTGTTTTACTGTATTTTGACTTTTTTACTTACGACTTACTTTTAGGCAGTACATTTAACTACTGTTCCCAAAAATAAGGTGATCATAGCGATCATAATGAGTTTGATTCGAAACGTCAACAAGCTATTTATATCGTTCTGATTTTGTGATTAAATGCATTTTCTCCGCCCCAGGTGAATTTTTTTTTTGACACCAAAGACATAAACGTAAGAATCCAAAACTGCCTTTTCAAATTGTTTCATGTCCATCCAACCAGGTCCAGCAAACAGGTCCAGATCTTCGAAAGGTCCCAGCATGTACTTTACAATGCTAAGAATGAAGTTAACACCATTAAAATTCCCAGATATTATACAGAATTACAAAATTTAAATTTTATTAAGATTATTAAAAAAAAAAATTTGTAAAAATAATAAAAAATATATTTTTGGTACCCAAACTATATTTAAGTTACAATTGAATTATATTAAATTTAATTATTTAAAATTATGTTATGTATTATTATTATTGCATTATTTCCAATCAAACCCCATCCATCTCAATCAGCTCACCTCCATTATCATTAACTACCTCAGTCCCTAGTCTATCATGTGGCATTGCATAAATCAGTTTATTCCAAAAGTTGGGATCATCTCTTTTCAAATAAGTATTCAAAATCATATAATTCTTCAACTCAGAATCCAATCGATCGAAATTTTCCACTTCCGGATAAACTACAATGATTAACCGTTTAAATCTGTCCTTGGACGCCTCATGCATGGCCTTACGTAACTCTAAACGACCCCAACTGGAAGTTATGAAGTTCATGGTCATCAGAATGATGACTCGCCTGGAATCGTCGATGGACTGAAAAATGCAATGGGGTATGGACACTCCAAGAAGCCAATCACGTTCATAGAAGCAAATACGAAATCTATGAGGACCATTCTCCAGCCTGTCTATATACTCGGCTACAAGGTCCGAATCTTTATGGGTGTAGGCCAGGAAGCCATCAAACCTTTTGTGGCTGTCCAGGTCAGGTCGAGCGGAAAAGAACAAAAATGTGTCCTTTTCATAGAGCCACCTTAAGATGGACATTTTATAGCATTGTAGAATTTTAAAAAGGACAAAGAAAAGGACGAAAACTGTTATAATCGTAACGAATATGAACACATAATATGGAAGACACACGGACGCCTCCTCAAGCGAGTAGAGCAAAGTCTGATCTCTGCACTTGGTAGCCCGCAGATCTGAAATGTTTAAAGCCAGTTTTGTTTTTAATCTAAGAAAATGTTTTTCATTGCAATCGCAAATCCAAGGATTCTCAGAAATCCAAAGCTTAATGTTCGGGTCTCTTTGGATAAGGAAATCGGTTATATTTTCTTTAAGAGAACTCAAGTGATTATTTCGGACATCTAAAAGGGTAATTTTATGGGGCAGAAGCTCAATTGACTTCAAATGATTGTTTGCCAAATGTAATTCGTGCAGATTTGTATATCCTGGTAAAGGGTCAAGGGGTAAACTCTCTAAATAGTTGTTTGCGAATAACAGAGAGACTCTCAAGTCCTTGGTAATGTTTAAACTGGGTATCTTAGTAAGTCCTTGGTTAGTGCAGTTGACTATCAATTGCCTTGAATCGTAATCTAGACAGCAAACACATTCTTTGGGACAATCCACCCCATCACGCTTGAGAGCCTCGTTATAGCCATTGGGTTCATGGATCTTTAGAAAGTTGGAGAATAACTTTGACTTGCAATCACATTTCCAAGGATTGCCCCCTAATTGAATCATCCCTACTATATTTGGAAAACGTTCTAAGAGAAACTGTATGAAACTGTCGTCTAGAGTCTCGAATCTATTGTTTCTTATGTCCAAGTAGCTGATATTCGGAGGCAGCTGATCTATGCTTAGATGCGTAAGATTATTATTGTTTAAATGCAGCTTCTTTAGTGTGTAATTTTGAAATTTTGGGATAGCCTCAAGTTGGTTGTTATTTAGGAGAAGTGCTGAGTTTTTGGGTAAATTATTTGAAAAATTAGAAAGTATTGTTGAATTCAAATTTTTACAATCGATCATGAATTCCTCGGTAGTTTGATTGAAACAGCAGTGACAGCTCCTAGGACAGGGTTCCCTAATAAATTTCCTCCCTCCCCTTTCTCCCACAACTAAATATTTAAGATTAACTAATAGATGTGAGTGTTGACAGCAACTGATCCAGGTATTTCTAGATTTCATAACATAAAAGTAATTCGACAGATGTCTTTCTATAATCTTATTTGGAGTTTCAAAGTCGTTGCTGATATTCAAAGGGACGAGTCCAGGTGGCAGCAGATCAATGTTCAGCGTAGTTAGGTTGTTATTGGACAAATGGAGTTCTTCAAGGATCGCGAATCCTCCTGTTGAGTTTTTGCTGGGTAAAACGCTGAGATTGTTATCTCCAAACAGAAGAACTGGAAAGCCAGCTATTGGTGTAGGCAGCTCTGGAATATGTGTTAATCCTTGCCCAGTGCAGTTAATTATAAAGTTGTGGGTTTTCCATTCCAAAAAACAGTGGCAACTTTTAGGACAACGCCTGCCATCTTTACCGAGTGTAAACTTACAAATCTGTGGAGTTGGCATCATTTGGTTTTTCTTTTTTACCTCGCACAAAAAAGCTGTCAGTTGTGAGCAGGGAATATGTTTGTCAGTTGGAACCAATATTCTCTGAAGTTTAGTGTATTTCCGAAAAACTGTCAGATTAACTTGGATTCCGATATCAATTTCAATATATATCAGATTACTTTGAAGGATGGGTGAACTGCAATGAAACAAATATTTTATGAGTAAAATATATAAACAATATATGAAATTCACTAAACCAACCTTAAAAATGTTTGATCCTCAACAATTGTGTTGACAAAAATCAAAAATTGTAGATTCGTTAAGTGTTCAAACGTAGCGACGTTTAGGTTTTCAATTATTAAATTTGAGAAATTGAGATAAGTTAAATTAATTTGATTTTGAAATTGATTACTAGAAATTGTAATTGTATTGTAAGTGCCACTAAGAGGTCCTTCAAATATAAGTGAATCCAAATTGGTCATATTGTTCCAGGGGTAAACATTTAAAATGTTTGACATATAATGAGTGTTCTTAATCATTTCAAATCGTATATCTATTTCCCTTGGTCCTCTTCCAATGTGAATGTTTCGCTCATCAACTGTAACAATTCCTCCGTGGGAATCCAAAAACGAATCCACATAAGACTCTACTTTCAATATTCCAAAAGCCTCGAGATATTGAATGCTTGGCACAAAGGCATGATCCATTCCTTGTATAGTAATTTTTCGTAGTGATTTAGTTGAAGTGTAGTCCAGTTTTGATAGCAATCTCACATTTGCGGTATTATTACTTAAAGTGACATCTAATACACCATTGGACGTTAGTTGCAAAGTGTAATTTTTAGTTTCTATTATAGTAGATATTTGTTCACAATACATTTTTTTCTGAAATTCTTCACAATAATCTTCTCTGAATTCTGTTAAATATTTTTCTTGGGTCACCATACAAGTTGTGGCCAAAAGTAAGCAAAGAATTTGAATTTTATTGGTGAACATTTTGGACGTGGAAACAGAGACGAAGCACAATTTATACTGAATCCACGAAAGTTTTTTTGAACAGTCTGGACCAGTGGATGTGGTTGAGTCACACGGATTCGATAAACGAAAGGTCAATGGAAATAAATTATTGATTTGCATCGATCAGAACAGTTCCACAGGGATTTGATGGCCGAAATTTATTGCTAAGTTTTAAACTTTAATTGGAATGAGCGAAACATTTTAAAAGATAGGAAATATAATTTAGCTAGCTTAAACACAGACAGAAGAAAACGATTCCTTCTTGTTTGGAGCGTAGACGCCTTATAAAGGCAGATCATAACCTTAAAAATTTTTCAAGTTAGTTGGTTTTACTCATTTGTTCTAACTTTAATAACAATTTTATGAGAACGTAAAAATTAAAATTAAGATGATATTGTTATACTGATATTAATTGATTTTGGATAAGGATAGAAGGGATAGAAGGATTAGAAGGGATGGAAGGCTGTGGTATATTATCGCGGCTTAGCGTTTTGTCTGGAAAAATTAATTTCTAAAGTAAAGTATTATTATAAAGTATTAAGTATTCTAAGTATTATAAAGCGGTTCTTTGCCCATGGACAACCATTAGGGTGAAATTGGGCTCATGCTTTGCACCTGGAATGATTTGGTGTAATTTTTATACTCTGTACCAAAGGTACATAGAGTATATTAAGTTTTTGCAAAAGTATGTAACAGGGAGAAGGAATCATTTCCGACTATATAAAGTATATATATTCTTGATCGGCATCAACAGCCGAGTCGATATAGCCCTGTCCGTCCGTCTGTCCGTCCGTCCGTATGAACAAACAGATCTCAGAGATGGTTAGAGATAGAGGTTTGACATGTATGGGACAAATGCTTATTATACTTGCAGGCAGATCAAGTTTATTTTCAATTTGCCACGCCCCCTCCCGCCCCCGCAATTTGGAAAAAAACGTTATATCTTCTACAGTTTTGAAGATAGACGATTCGCACCTTTTAGAGATAGTTAGTAATTAGCAAAATGCATCGAGACTTAGAGATGAGCGCAGCACCAGCATTGCATTCAGCTTCTACTTCAGGTACATCGTATGTTATAGTCGGGCTTGATCGACTTTCTCACTTGTTTTGATTTTGCTTCGACACTGAATACTGAGATTTTTCTGAAGTCAATCAGGGGTGTCACAGAAACTTGAATTTTTTTAATCAGCATTTTACAACTTTTGTTACTATAAGTTAAGCAATTTAAACTCTGGTATTTACAAGCGCTGAATAGATATGCTGCTACTCCGCCCTTTTTTCAATGGTGTACCACAACTTTAACGACCAATCATCTACTCCATCTGACTTGGCTCATTTAAGTCCTTTAGAAAAATAGAACAAACTTTTTTGACTTGACTTTGAATCATACCCTTACCCTAAAAATTTCGAAAAATCAATTAAGTTAGAGTTTATATTTAAAAGTTAGAAGTTAATTGATATAAATCATTTTTAAATTATAAATTAATTGATGTGAAAAATTTTTATTTTAAAAATTAAAATAACAATTACTTTACTATATCGTTCGTGCGGAACATCCTATAAGCATTTCAAACACTGGAATATAAACATATAGACCCACAGGTCAAAGATACGTTCATACATTTGTGCCACGATGTTCCGCACGAAGGATATCTTAAAGTAATTGTTATTTTAATTTCATTAATTTTTTATATAAATTTTTATTATAAATTTTTATTTAAAATAACTATTAATTTCGGTCCTTAATTAAAGCATAGATTAATGGATATATCTATTATCTTTGGTTAAAGGTAACTTTTTTGTGAACATGTTTTTTCTCTCGGTGTAGAACAAAGTTAAATTTGTGGCCTTGCTTTATATACGGAATTTCACCAAAAGGTCCACCGGGACCAATAAATTGAACTTGGTGAAAACACTTTATTTTACGTACATATTTCTATAGGAAAACAATCAAATTGTACTAATGTAAGCTTATCTTACATTTACTTATCACCCTTTTGGAAATATTTAGTTCCACGCGTAATTTTTCCCATATTGACATTAGTTTTGCTTATTTTTGTTCACAAAAATAACCAAGGAATTGAATCAAGTACAAACGGTATCAATAGTACGGTAAGTACGTCAATACTTAGACAAGTCCACAATTCTTATTTCATGTACGATTTGTTCAATCCCAAAATAATTGTATTAAGACTGTTTCGGAATATTTTAAGTACTATTATAATCTTATTATCTTTTTGGTCATCTATATAAAGTGATAAGACATTGTTGATGATCATCAGCCTAGAAGCCAAACCGTAATAGTTAGAAATTTCAAATTTCACAATAACTTCCTATAGTGATCGGACATTGTACTACACAACGAAAAAAACTTTTAAATGCTGAAAATATTTACTAGAAGTGTGTTTTCTTGATATCGAAAAATAACAAAAAATTATATTTGTTTAGAAATACAATTGGAAAACAAAATAAAATCTACGCTCGAGTCAGGCCATGATTCGAACCCACGGCTGCTGACATGGGCGGCTGACTCTCTCCCCTCGCGCCACGTAGGCCATTTCCATTTCGGTGGCAGACCACTTATAATTATGAAGCGCTCAGTCCACATGGCATATTTCGTTTGTTTTTTTAATAAGGCGTCATCTACTATAAAGATACAGATGCTTAAATAAATCCTGAATTGTTTGAATGGAGTTTTAATATCCCTATACTAGCGATACTTAGTCCTTGGTTCCTCCCAGGGGGGCGAAAACATTTTGTTATTCACACGTAAACGACCCGAACGCTTTCCGAAGCTGAGACGAAAAGAGCAGAAAGCCGACATTCGCTCGCAAGAGTTCGAAGCGATTAGATTTTTAAACACCAATACTCTCTCACTTTTTGGCCTCGCTCTATATCTATAAAAATAGAGTGTACTGACTGGCTGACTGACTGATTCACTGACTCATTGGCAATCATCGCACAGCTTTAATGGTAAGAGATAGAGGGCTGTAATTTGGAGAGGAGTTCTCTTAGTGGGGAAGGTGCGTACTCAGACGGAGCCCACGGGGAAAATAGACGGAAAATTCTGCACTCAAAAAACTATTTTTCTTCCGATTGGCTTCAACCTCGCTTTGTAAGGATGGAATACGAAATAGTTTAAAATGTGATTTTTCCATGTCTGAAAATCCGCCCCCAGGTGTGAAAATTCCCGGAAAATTCTGGCCGCAAAATAACTATTTTTTGTCCGATTGACTTGAAACTCGGTTTGTTAGGTTGAAATAAGAATTCAGTTTTGTTTTTGTTTTCCGATGTTGGAAATACCGCCGGGATGCCCACTGGGAAGTGGTTGGAAGTGGGATGTAGGAGGGAGGTGGGTGATATGCGGGTGAGATGTGGGCGAGAAGTGAGTGAAATGTGGGTGGGATTTAGGTGGGAAATGGACGGGAAGAGGGCGGGAAGTGGGTGTGCGTTGGTTCTATACTGTTGAAGGCGCAGCGAAGCGCGACGGGTTATTTGCTAGTATACAAACATATGAGGAACAATTAATTTTAGGAGTTAAATTAAGCAGATCAATCTCGGTCGTTCTAGAATGATATCTTAAATGAAACAAAATTGAGTTCGAGAAGAACGATCAGTTTAAGCTCAGCAAGGCAAAAACCGGGAACGAACATTGGATCCCTGACGGGGTCAATTCAAGCCATTCCGGGACAAACCCATTTTTATTTTCTTTAATTTCTTTAAGGGCTTGCTAACGATTGATTCAGTTTGCCTTTCGTATTAACATTCGAACGGCTTTTAGAAAGCGCAAATTAAGTCACATAATACCGCTCCGATAATCCATTCTCTGATTTTAATATCGACCGTAATTATTTTGCCACCAACCGGAACGGAATTCCACTTTGTCATGAAAAAGCATCGCGTCCCCAGTTCCACTGTATTTACCGAATGATTTTAGGCAGTACCTTTCACTAAAGTGTCCCATAATGAAGTGATCGTAGCGAACATAATGTGTTTAATTCGAAACGATTCGCAAAATTTTGAATACTGCCTTTTCAAATTCAACTTTTCCATCAAAATGTGGCTAAGAACCAGCATATAGGTCCCGACCTTCAAAAGGATCCCAGAATGGTACTTTCACAATATTAAGAATGGAATTGTAACAAATGAGAATTGCTTTCAACAGCAATTTGTGGAGAGCACTTCCCAGATATTACAATATATCTAGATAAAAAATAACATAATTTAGATTTTATTAAGATAATTAAGAAATAAACAATAGATTTTTGGTACCCAAACAATATTCAAGTTAGAATTTAATTATTTAAAATTATATGCTTAACATTATTGCACTATTTCCAATCAAACCCCATCCATCTCAATCAGCTCACCCCCATTATCATTAACTAACTCAGTCCCTAGTCTATCATGTGGCATGGCATAGATCAGTTTATTCCAAAAGTTAGGATCATCTCTTTTCAAATACGTATTTAAAATCATATAATTTTTTAATTCAGAGTCCAATCGATCGAAGTTTTCTACCTCCGGATAGACTACAATGATCAGGCGCTTAAACCGATCTTTGGAAGCCTCATGCATGGCCTTACGTAACTCTAAACGACCCCAACTGGAAGTTATGAAGTTCATGGTCATCAGAATGAGGACTCGCCTGGAGTCCTCGATGGACTGAAAAATGCAGTCAGGTATTGACACTCCAAGAAGCCAATCACGTTCATAGAAGCACATCCGAAATCTATGTGGTCCATTCTCTAGCCTGTCTATATACTCGGGTACGAGGTCCGAATCTTTATGGGTGTAGGCCAGGAAGCCATCAAACCTTTTGTGGCTGTCCAGGTCAGGTCGAGCGGAAAAGAACAAAAATGTGTCCTTTTCATAGAGCCACCTTAAGATGGACATTTTATGGCATTGTAGAATTTTATACAGGACAAAAAACAGGACGAAAACTATTATAATCGTAACGAATATGAACACATAATATGGAAGACACACGCCCGTCTCCTCAATTGATGAGAGCGGTGTCAGATCACTGCACTTGGTAGAGTTTAAGTCAGAAATGCTTGCAGTCAACATTCTTTTTAAAGTAAGAAAATGTTTTTCATTGCAATCGCAAGTCCAAGGATTCTCAGAAATCCAAAGCTTAATGTTCGGATCTCTTTGGATAAGGAAATCGGTTATGCTCTCTTTAAGAGAACTCAAGTGATTATTTCGTACATCTAAAAGGGTAATATTATAGGGCAGAAGCTCAATTGATTTCAAATGATTGTTTGCTAAATGTAATTCGTGCAGATTTGTATATCCTGGTAAAGGGTCAAGGGGTAAACTCTCTAAATAGTTGTTTTCGAATAACAGAGAGACTTTAAAGTCCGTGGTAATGTTTAAACTGGGTATTTTAGTAAGTCTTTGGTTAGTGCAGTTGACTATCAATTGCCTTGAATCGTAATCTAGACAGCAAACACATTTTTCTGGACAATCCACCCCATCACGCTGGAGAGCCTCGTTATAGCCCTTGGGTTCATGGATTTTTAGAAAGTGGGAGAATAACTTTGACTTGCAATCACATTTCCAAGGATTGCCCCCTAATTGAATCATCCCTACTCTATTTGGAAAACGTTCTAAGAGAAACTGTATGAAACTGTCGTCTATAGTCTCGAATCTATTGTTTCTTAAGTCCAAGTAGCTGATATTCGGAGGCAGCTGATCTATGCTTAGATGCGTAAGATTATTATTATTTAAATGCAGCTTATGTAGGGTGGAATTTTGAAATTTTGGGATAGCCTCAAGTTGGTTGTTGTTAAGTAGAAGAGTTGAGTTGAAGGGTAAGTTATTTGGGAAATGAGGAAGTTGAGTTTGGTTCCTATTTTGGCAATCGATCATAAATTCCTTGGTAGTTTGATTGAAACAACAATGACAGCTCTTGGGACAGTCTTCCCTAACATATAAGCTATGATTTTTACCCATTACTAAGTAATTTAGTTTAACTAATAAATGTAAGTGTTCACAGTAGCTAATCCAGGATTTTCTAGGTTTCATAACATAGAAGTAATTCGACAGAGATCTTTCTATGATCTTATTTGGAGTTTCAAAGTTGTTGCTGATATTCAGAAGGATGAGTCCAGGTGGCAGCAGATCAATGCTCAGCGTAGTCAGGTTGTTATTATTCAGATTAAGTCCCTTAAGATTCGCGAATCCTCCTGTTGAGTTTTTGCTGGGTAAAACGCTGAGATTGTTATCTTCAAATAGAAGAACTGGACTACCAAAGATTGGTGTAGGCAGCTCTGGAATATGTGTTAATCCTTGCCCAGTGCAGTTAATATAAAAAAGGCTGCTTTGATAGTCCAAAAAACACTTGCAGCTTCTAGGGCAACGCCTGCCATCTTTACCGAGTGTAAACTTACAAATCTCTGGAGTTGGTATCATTTGGTTTTCCTTTTTTAACTCGCACAAAAAAGCTGTCAGTTGTGGGCAGGGAATATGTTTGTCACTTGGAACAATTATGATCCTAAGTTTAGTGTATTTCCGAAAAACTTCCAGTTTAACTTGGTTTCCGATATCAGGTAAAATTTCCTTCAAACTACTTTGAAGGATGGGTGAACTGCAATAAAATAAATATTTTATGAGTAAAATATATAAACAACATATGAAATTCACTAAACCAACCTTAAAAATGTTTGATCCTCAACAATTGTGTTGTCAAAAATCAAATCATTTAAACTCGTCAAGTTTTCAAAGGTAGCGACATTTAAATTTTCAATTATTAAATTGGAGAAATAAAGATAAGTTAAGTTAATTTGATTTTGAAATGACCTTCCAGGAATGGCAATTGTATTGTAAGAGCCGCCAAAAGGTCCTTTAAATATAAGTGACTTTAAGTTGGTCATATTCATCCAGGGGTAAACATTTAAAATGTTTGACATATAATGAGTGTCATTAATCATTTCAAATCGTATATCTATTTCCCTTGGTCCTCTTCCAATGTGAATGTATTGCTCTTCAACTGTAACAATTCCTCCGTGAGAATCCAAAAGCGAATCCACATAAGATTTTACTTTCCTTATTCCAAAAGCCTCGAGATATTGAATGCTTGGCACAAAGGCATGATCCATTCCTTGTATAGAAATTTTTCGTAGTAATTTAGTTGTAGTGTAGTCCAGTTTTGAGAGCAAGTCCAAGTTTACGGTATTATTATTTAAAGTGACATCTAATACACCATCAGACGGTAATTTCATACTGTAATATTTAGTTATTATAGTATAAGAGTCTTGTTCACAATACATTTTTTTCTTAAATTCTTCACAATAGTCTTCTCTGAATTCTGTTAAATATTCTTCTTTCGTCGCCGTAAGATGCATACAAGTTGTTGCCAAAAGTAAGCAAAGAATTTGTATTTTATTGGTGAACATTTTGGACGTGGAATCAGAGACGAAGCACAATTTATACTGAATCCACGAAAGTTTTTTTTGAACAGTCTGGACCAGTGCATGTGGTTGAGTCACATGGATTCGATAAACGAAATCTCAATAGAATTAAATTTTTATTTAGTTATTTCAACATTAACTGTCGCATACCGAAAATTTGCATCGAGCAGAACAGTTCCACAGGGATTTGATGGGCGAAATTTATTGCTAGGTTTCAAGCTCTAATTGCAATGAGCGAAAAATTTTAAAAGATAAGAGATGGAATTTTTGAGAAAGCTAAAACCGGCTAGCTAAAACACAGCCAAAGGGAAACGGCTCTTTCTTGTAAGAAGCGAAGACTCCTTATACAGGCAGATGATAATTTTATAAATTTTTCACTAACTTGAATAACAATTTTTTGAGAACGTAAAACTAAAAAAAACTTGAACAACTTTAACTTTGTGGCCTTGCTTTATATGGGCATTTCCACCAAAAGGTGCACCGGGACCAATAAATTTAAAGTGGTTAAAAACATTATATTTTATTGTCGAAAACAATCTTACGTTTACTTATCACCCATTTCGAAAAATTCGGTTTTACGGCCAACATTAATTTTGCTTATTTTTATACACTTGAAAACTATACACTCAGAAAAATAACCAAGAACATTGTTCTTGAATCAAGCGGTTTTAATAGTACGGCCAGTACGACAATACTTGATTCAAGTATAATATTCTTATTTCAAGTACGATTTTTTCAATACTGAAATAATAATTTTAAGATTGTTTCGGGATATACCTTTCGAACTATTATAAAATCTTTTTGTCACATTATATATACTATATATATATACAGGGTGGTCCATTTAGTTTATTTATGCTATTATAACGGCTCGATATTTTTCAAAGGTTGAAACGTTTATTGGAATGTTTGGTTCATGTCATTTGTTTAAGAAAAACATTTTCGATCCAATGACCACCACGTCTGACTTGTCAATGTTTTAGCAAACGTTGATTTCAAACATAATTATTTAGGATTCGGGGTACAAACGACTCTTTATGAAGAGTCGCTGCTAGGGTTCCATTTTCTCCCCACAAAAGTATAATTTATGATCATTCATATATTAATGAGATAAAATTTATTTTAATCAGACTGAGAACGCGAAAAATACTCAAATGTGATCAGAGAATTTATAAAATGTAAAAGTTTATAAATGTTTCGGAACAAGACCACTGGGTGTTGTGTTCTTCCATATGTTATGTTATTCTGTTAAGTCACTGTCAAGTCACTTTTAGGACACTGGTTAGGCATTGTTTTGTCACTGTTTCATCACTGTTAATTCACTATCAAGTTACTGTTTAGTCACAATGAAATCACAATTTAGTCACTGTCAAGTTATTGGTAAGTCATTGTAGAGTCACATTTAAGTCGCAGTCTATGCACTGTTTAGTCACCGTCAAGTCACAGTTTAGTTAATGTTATGTCACTGCGTATTCACTTTCAAGTCACTGATTAGTCAATCTCAAGTCACTGCTTAGTCACTGTTTAGTAACCTTCAAGTTACTGTCAAGTCACTTTGAAGTCACTGTCAAGTCACAGTCGTCACTGTTTAGTCCCTATCAAGTCACTGTTTAGTCTCCCCCACTTTCCCCTCCCACTTTCCCACCACTTCTTACCGCTTTCTTTATCTTTCCACCACTTTCCCTCCTCTTTTACCCTTTCAAAATATGTATTACGTCAGCAAAGCGCTGCAGCGTCACGTGACGCTGAAATCAAATTTTACTCCAACTAAAGTCTTTCGTACCGAAATTAAAGACGTTTCACATCAAAAAGTCTTTCTGAGGGTCGTTCCAATGGTAGTAGGGTTGCCGAATATTTTTAAAATATCGTATCGATGATATTCTCTGATTTGAAAAAATATCAAATGATATTAAATATATAACTTTTACAACATCGATATATCGATATATTTGATATTTTAATTTTTTTCCTGTTTTTACCAAAAAGAGGAAATACTCTGCCCCAAAATAAAAAGACATAGTCTATATTAAGCAAACATAACAATATTTTTCATGAGATTCGAGTTTTCTATGTACTATACATATTAAATACTTTTAGTTCCAATATTTGGGCTAAATTTTACTTGTTTTTTAAAAATTCGTGGAAAGAAATCGGGAAGAGATTTTGTAATTCTGTTTTTTGTATTTGATTGTACAATTCATTAAAAAAAACACAAAATTAAAAATTTGTGAATGCGAGGGCTGTTCAAAAAGTTCTCGGGATCCAAAGTAGGCTCTTCCAAAAAAAGATGTGTCGATGGTACCCACGTTTCCGGGAGTTACAATTATAAGAAGTTACAATTATCGATCCCGCCTCTGAACATCTAATAATAAAAGTTTTTTCTTTCTTTAGAAAATAGCTTTTACACATACGGTCACCTTCACCAGCTATTGGCGCCAGCTGTGAAGTAACTAGCCATGAAAAAGCAAATTCTCAAACTTTGCCGTTCGGATCCGGCGTTAAACTGTAGGTCCCTTTCTCTTGTGCGAAAAATTTAAAGCACACACGCCAAGAGATCGTGAGAAGCTTGGCTTGGCCCCGTTGTAGGAGCTGTATAGCCAACATTTTACATTTTACAATTATCAGATGGGAGGTTTGTTAGTATGAATGCCATTATCGTCCGTAGCAGAACTGTGAAAATAAAATTGAAATTAAAAAAAGTGCGGCCTCTTAAAAACGAAAAATCGATCTTTGACTATTTTTTTGCAGTCCAGTGTACAAAAAAAATAGTAAAAACTTTTTTTCTCAAAGATCGAGGTAGGGACGATAGCCACGTTAATTCTACGTCCATAAAGCCCTACATCATCAAAATCGGTTCGGTAGAACTTGAGAAAACGTGGGCACCATTTTGAAAAACGTGGTTTCGAGATAAACGCGTTTAAAGTTTCAAGTAATTTGAAAATTGCTTTTTTTAGCGAAGTCATTGGTCGACAAAAAAGCTATTTAATCTAAGGTATTTCGCATTTTTAAAAATCTATTTGGGATAATATTTTTTGAATATCTAAGCTAAAAAATAAAAACAAAAAAAAATCACGATATAAATATATCAGCTTAAAAAAATATTATCGATATATTGATATTTTGATATATTTTCGACAACCCTACTGTTTAGTAACCTTCAAGTTACTGTCAAGTCACTTTGAAGTCACTGTCAAGTCACAGTCGTCACTGTTTAGTCCCTATCAAGTCACTGTTTAGTCTCCCCCACTTTCCCCTCCCACTTTCCCACCACTTCTTACCGCTTTCTTCATCTTTCCACCACTTTCCCTCCTCTTTTACCCTTTCAAAATATGCATTACGTCAGCAAAGCGCTGCAGCGTCACGTGACGCTGAAATCAAATTTTACTCCAACTAAAATCTTCCGTACCGAAATTAAAGATGTTTCACATCAAAAAGTCTTTCGAAGGGTCGTTGCAATGGTAGCTATAGTCATCTGACTTGGATCAAACTTTGCAGAATTGTGTGGTAGTTTGCTAGTTTTTCAATCGATCGTTCCTATGTCCTATCCGGCCAGTTCCGACAAATGTGCAACGTATATGTACCAAAAGACTTCGAGCAAAGTTTTGTTAAGATAGCTCTGAATTTTTGGTATTCCTAGTATAATATGTCTAAATTCTGTTTTACTGTATTTTGCGACTTACTTTTAGGCAGTACATTTTACTAATGTTTCCAAAAAAAGGGTGATCATAGCGATCATAATGAGTTTGATTCGAAACGTCAACAAGCAATTCATATCGTTCTGATTTTGTGATTAAATGCATTTTCTCCGGACCAAGCTAAAATTCGCCTTTATGACACCAAAGACATAAACGTAAGAATCTAAAACTGCCTTTTAAAATTCATGTCCATCCAACCAGGTCCAGCATACAGGTCCAATGCTAAGAATGAAGTTAGCACCATTAAAATACCCAGATATTATACAGAATTACAAAATTTAAATTTTATTAAGATTATTAAAAAATATATTTGTAAACATAATAAACAATATACTTTTGGTACCCAAACTATATTTAAGTTACAATTGAATTATATTAAATTTAATTATTTAAAATTATGTTATGTATTATTATTATTGCATTATTTCCAATCAAACCCCATCCATCTCAATCAGCTCACCTCCATTATCATTAACTACCTCAGTCCCTAGTCTATCATGAGGCATTGCATAAATCAGTTTATTCCAAAAGTTGGGATCATCTCGTTTCAAATAAGTATTCAAAATCATATAATTCTTCAACTCTGAATCCAATCGATCGAAATTTTCCACTTCCGGATAAACTACAATGATTAAACGTTTAAATCTGTCCTTGGACGCCTCATGCATGGCCTTACGTAACTCCAAGCGACCCCAACTGGAAGTTATGAAGTTCATGGTCATCAGAATGATGACTCGCCTGGAATCGTCAATGGACTGAAAAATGCAGTGGGGTATGGACACTCCGAGAAGCCAATCACGTTCATAAAAGCAAATCCGAAATCTGTGAGGACCATTCTCCAGCCTGTCTATATACTCGTCTACAAGGTCCGAATCTTTATGGGTGTAGGCCAGGAAGCCATCAAACCTTTTGTGGCTGTCCAGGTCAGGTCGAGCGGAAAAGAACAAAAATGTGTCCTTTTCATAGAGCCACCTTAAGATGGACATTTTATAGCATTGTAGAATTTTAAAAAGGACAAAGAAAAGGACTAAAACTGTTATAATCGTAACGAATATAAACACATTTTCGGGTCTCTTTTGATAAGGAAATCGGTTATGCTTTCTGGAAGAGATCTCAAGTGATTATTTCGGACATCTAAAAGGGTAATTTTATGGGGCAGAAGCTCAATTGTCTTCAAATGATTGTTTGCTAAATGTAATTCGTGCAGATTTGTAAAGCCTGGTGAAGGGTCTAGGGGTAAACTCCCTAAATAGTTGTTTGCGAATAACAGAGAGACTTTAAAGTCCTTGGTAATGTTTAAACTGGGTATTGTAGTAAGTCTTCGGTTAGTGCAGTTGACTATCAATTGCCTTGAATCGTAATCTAGACAGCAAACGCATTCTTTGGGACAATCCACCCCATCACGGTTGAGAACCTCGTTATAGACATTGGGTTCATAGATTTTTAGAAAGTTGGAGAATAACTTCGACTTGCAATCACATTTCCAAGGATTGCCTCCTAATTGAATCATCCCTACTCTATTTGGAAAACGTTCTAAGAGAAACTGTATGAAACTGTCATCTAGAGTTTCCAATCTATTGTTTCCTAAGTCCAAGTAGGTGATATTTGGAGGCAGCTGATCTATTCTGAGTTGCGTAAGATTATTATTATTTAAATGCAGCTTCTGTAGAGTGGAATTCTGAAATTTTGGTATAGCCTCAAGTTGGTTGTTGTTAAGTAGAAGAGTTGAGTTGAAGGGTATGTTATTTGGGAAATGAGGAAGTTCAGTTAGGTGCCTATTTTGGCAATCGATCATAAATTCCTTGGTAGTTTGATTGAAACAGCAGTGACAGCTCCAAGGACAGGATTCCCTAATAAATTTGCTTCCTCCCTTTTCACCCATAACTAAGATTTCTAGTTTAACTAATAAATGTGAGCGTTCACAGTAGCTTATCCAGGATTTTCTAGATTTCATAAAATAAAAGTAATTCGACAGAGATCTTTCTATGATCCTCTTTGAAGTTTCAAAGTTGTTGCTTATATTTAAAGTGATCAGTTCAGGTGGCAGCAGATCAATGCTTAGCGTAGTCAGGTTGTTATTATTCAGATTAAGTCCCTTAAGATTCGCGAATCCGGCTGTTGAGTTTTTGTTGGGTAAAACGCTGAGATTGTTATCTCCAAACAGAAGAACTGAATCGCCATAGATTGGTGTAGGCAGCTCTGGAATATGTGTTAATCCTTGCCCAGTGCAGTTAATATAAAAGTAGCCGGTTGCCCATTGCAAAAGACAATTGCAGCTTTTAGGACAACTCCTGCCATCTGTACCGAGTGTAAACTTACAAATTTCTGGATGTGGTATTGTTGGGTTTTCCGTTTGAAATTCGCACAAAAAAGCTGTGAGTTTTGGACAGGGAATGATTCTCTGAATTGGAACACCTATGACCTCAAGTTTAGTGTATTTCCGAAAAACTTCCAGATTAACTGTCCTTCCAATATCAAAGAAACCTAACTGCAAATTACTTTGAAGGGTAGGTGAACTGCAATGAAAGAAATATTTTATAATTAAAGTATATAAACAACATTTAAAATTCACTAAACCAACCTTAAAAATGTTTGATCCTCAACAATTGTGTTGTCAAAAATCAAATCATTTAAACTCGTCAAGTTTTCAAAGGTAGCGACATTTAAATTTTCAATTATTAAATTGTAGAAACAAAGATAAGTTAAGTTAATTTGATTTTGAAATGACTTTCCAGAAATGGCAATTGTATTGTAAGAGCCGCCAAAAGGTCCTTTAAATATAAGTGACTTTAAGTTGGTCATATTCATCCAGGGGTAAACATTTAAAATGTTTGACATATAATGAGTGTTATTTTTCATATCAAAGTCTATTTTTATTAGCCAAGGTCCATTTCCAAAGTCAACGTTTAGCTCGTTAACTGTTATTATTCCACCGTGAGAATCGGAAAGTGTATCCACATAAGATTTTACTTCAAATATTCCAAAAGCCTCGAGATATTGAATGCTTGGCACAAAGGCATGATACATTCCATGTATAGAAATTTTTCGTAGTGATTTAGTTGTAGTGTAGTCCAGTTTTGAGAGCAATTTCACATTTGCGGTATTATTATTTAAAGTGACATCTAATTCACCATTAGACGTTAGCTCCAAAATGTAATTCTTAGTTTTTATTTTAAAAGAGTATTGTTCACAATAGATTTTTTTTTTCTGGAATTCTTCACAATAGTCTTCTCTGAATTCTGTTAAATATTCTTCTTGGGTCGGCGTGAGATGCATACAAGTTGTGGCCAAAAGTAAGCAAAGAATTTGAATTTTATTGGTAAACATTTTGGACGTGGAATCAGAGACGAAGCACAATTTATACTGAATCCACGAAAGTTTTTTTTGAACATTCTGGACGAGTGCATGTAGTTGAGTCACACGGATTGGATAAACGAAATCTCAATAGAAATAAATTTTTATTTTGTTATTTCAACATTAACTGTCGCATACCGAAAATTTGCATCGAGCAAAAAAGTTCCACAGGGATTTGATGGCCGAAATTTATTGCTAAGTTTCAAGCTCTAAGTGGAATGAGCGAAAAATTTGTAAAGATAAGAAATGGAATTATTGAGAATGCAAGAACCGGCTAGCTAAAACACAGACTTTTTATACAGGCATATCATAATTTGATAAATTTGTCATGGTGGTTGGTTTTTCTCATTTGTTCTATCTTTAAAAATTTTTTAAAAAATAAAAAATTTTTTTGGAGAAAGTAAGAACTAAAATTATTGTTATACGGATATTGATTAATTATGAATAAGAATAGAAGCGGATCCGATTTGCTAACATCGACCCCTGTGCGCGAAAAAATCGTATGTGCCAAAAACCAAATTTTACAGGAGAGCGTTTTTTCTACTTTTCGATGCGGTGGCTGGCAACGTCGCTACCAATCTTTAGATGTGCAACATTTATCAATTTATTTAACTAAACTCTTAGCTATTTTTATGAAAATTTACCAATTTAGCTATTTTTGAACCAGACTGTTGAATATCAGTATTTTGGGGGCACATCGCCCACAAGAAACAAAATCATTATTGTCACATACGATTAAATTGATTTTGTTGTATCTCCGTAACCGTTATGGTTATCGCTATATAATTTTACCAGATGATGACTTAGTGGATTTAGAACTAATTTGCATCAAAATGTCAATTTTCGCGCACAGGGGTCGACATGTTGTTGTCCAACATTTGTGCTAAAATTTTTGATAAAATTTGATTTCTATATCGAGTTTTGTGAACTGGTTTTTTCTCTCTATGTAGAACAAATTTAACATTGTGGCCTTGCTTTATATGGGCATTTCCACCGAAAGGTCCACCGGGACCAATAAATTTAAAGTGGTTAGAAACATTATATTTTATCGTTTTTTCATAAGAAAACAATCTTACATTTACTTATCACACATTTCAAAATATTCGCTTTCACGGCCGACATTAATTTTACTTATTTTTATTCACTTGAAAACTCAAAGGAACGCTTGGGATATCTTTTCGTGTGAATGATTCCTCACTTAAAGCCAAGACGACATCAAGAAGTGTACAATTAGTTAGAGTGTAGTTTATTTTTTAGAGCTTCTTCTTATTATTATAATTATATTATACTATTACTATGAATGCGATTGCTTAAGTTTTTCTTTTCTTTTTTACTTTTGTTTTTGGGCTATTACAATTGATAAGAAACGAGAGCGCAAGTTAAAGTCGGCTCTAACCGACTTCGATATACCCGTTACTCATGAAAAAACATGTTTAACAGTGTTCCTGCGTTCCTTAGGGCGAAAATCTGAAAAGTATGCAACACTTTTTTAACTCGGCTATTTATCACATTTATGACACATTAATCATAATTTATTAACTTGAGAACCGCTCATCTGATCTTTATCATTTCTACGGCAAATTGATTCATTTTGCTAATTATTAACTATTTCTAGAAGGTACGAAACGTCTATCTTCAAAACTGTAGGAGATATAACGCTTTATCAAAATTGCGGGGGCGGGAGGGGGAGTGGCAAAAATTGAAAATAAACTTGATCTGCCTGCAGCTATAAGAAGCATTTGTCCCATACATGTCAAACCTCTATCTCTTCCCATCTCTGAGATCTGTTTGTTCATACAGAATAAAAAAAGGGCTTTTTAATCCTGAACATCTGAAAATTTAATTCAAAGCTCTATCTTATACCATTTTCAAGTTATTTAAAATTTAAAAAATTCACAATATTACACTTTTAAATCTAAACTTCCGCAGAAGAGTTCCAAAAAAGCTCAAATTTTGGGGTTAAGCTTCTCTCATAATAAGCTCCCTTTGGGTCAATTATCGTCCAATTCGGACACATCGTGCTAGAAAAAAACTTTTTTTTTGTATGGAGTGCCCCATATACTTTATGGGGTCGAAGGTACTTCCTTTTGGGTATATTAAAATTGTCTGGACGTTTGTAACGCATCTCCGACCAAAGTGCTCAAGAAGCGTATAGAAACTCACGAACACCAAACTATGTGGAGCAGAGCTATGAGTAGCGCGCATAGGTTCTATAGATATTTAGATTATGGCACAGGACCCAGCTACTATATTCAATCGCACAAATGGGACAAGATAAAGTGGATTTTTAAAGCAAGATGTGATCTCATAATATTAAGGGGGTATGTCGAGGCTGTATTATGGACCTTTTTTAAAAAAAATCTCATTTGAAAACGCAAAGAGTTTTTTCAATAATGTTTATTTTATTATGTTACAACAAGATTAAAGTTAACAAACAAATTTTTACTGCTTCGATGCGAGGGCTGTTTCAAAAGTTAGGACTTAGAACATTTTATGGTCAGATGCCCCATCCTCAATCACATACGTTCTAGATTCTTTGGGAAATCGTCACTCACGCAAAATGAAATTATTGCTAGATTAAATGGGGAAGACGATGAAGGCTGGGAAAAATTAGTTAACTACGTCACAAGCGCTTTATCATATAGAAAACTGATAATTACAGAATTCGCTTAAATTTAATTTAGTTTGTATCTCTCTTTACCGACAGTCGATTTAAAATCAATGTCGTATTGTTCCAAAATCATGCTGAAATTCTTTGTAAAAATAATGTTAATAAAGGAACATATTTTTATTATTATATTAAAATTTGCCCTTCAGTTGTTGTTTGCAAAACCAACCGAATGTTGACAAACAAACTCGCTACGTAACCTTAGCTGGCGCCCTATACATATGGTGACGCTTTCTGAGTAGGGTTGTCAATATTTTATCGATATATTGATATATCGATATTTTGGTTGAACGATAAGGTTATTCCGATATGATATTTTTTGTACCGATATAGGCGATTATCGAATTTTTATAAACGATATATCGGAAAAAATTACTATAGTAATTGAAGGAGCAAATTGTCATAATAAGACTGTCGATTTTGTTCTGCCCAAAGCTTTTAGAAAAAAAGAAATCTTCGGAAAATTTCGTCCAAAAACCATGGGTCTAAAATGAATTCCTCCATTCAACTTTTTCCAGGTAAAGTATTTCGGCATAGATTTTGTTCTCTTATACGTTATTTGTTAGTAGATGTGCGATTTCTAAGTTGAATAAATAAAAATACTTGTTTACAGTCCTGTTGGAACAAAACAAAATCTTTGTCTTTAATATTTGAGGTGGAGCAAGGAAGAATTCATTTTAGACCCATAGTTTCTTGGTGAGATTTTCTGCACTTATACCCTTTTTTGTTCGTAGAAGTGCGATTTCTAAGTAAAATATACAAAAAAATTACAAAGTGATTGTTTTAGTGACCTTTTTGATTGAAAATCATAGAACTTTTTAAGCAAGCTCTAGGTCATTTAAGTTTTGGATATTGTCTAAAACTTGTCTAAAACAAGACACGCACAACACCACAAAGGAGGCTGGTTAACAGTATAACGCTTTTTCATGTGTACCAACACACCAAGGACAGGCAGAGACAGCTGATGATTGAATTGGTTTTCATGAAATAGCGCTATAATGTCAACCAGTCTCCTTTGTGGTGTTGTGCGTGTCTTGTTTTAGACAAGTTTTGGACAATATCCAAAACTTAAATGACCTAGAGCCTGCTTAAAAAGTTCTATATAAAAATTATTTTTTCAGTCCCGTTCAAAAAGACAAAATCCTTAAATATCTATATTTGAAAACGATTTGCACCGATTAGGAATTCATTTTGGATTCAATTTTTCCGTAGATTCCGTTTTTGCTATCCGCTACAATTTTTATAAATTTTAATAATCTAGTTTCAGAAAATTAAGTCACTTAAATCATAAGGTTATCCCATTAGAAAAATAAGATATAATGGCGACTAGAAATGGTCACTTGGCGGTTAGGACGTTCCTTAAAAACTGTTCACTTTTATTAAGCTTTTGAAAATAACGATATATCGATATTTTCTGGACCCAAAATATCTAATATCGATATTGAAAATGTGGATTTTTGATATTATCGATATTGATATTTTGAGAAATATCGACCACCCAATCTCTGAGTATCAACAAGCGCCAAGGGTTGCCAAGTTGCATTAATTTTTGCATTTTAATTTTTAAGAATATGAGTTAAATTTGAATTATAATTAAAAAAATGCATCGTAAAACATATTACACAATCAAATAATTCCATTTAAACATTAAATAAACTCATAACTAAAAGATGGAAATATTTTTTGGCAAGAAAGGACAACCCTGTTTATAGATTTGATTAAAAAAATCATTAGCATAGACACAAATCTGCCAACTCGATTTTCAATTAAGAAAATGATATGAAAGCTTGTGGCACCCTTCTTTCCCAGGATGAATTTGATTCTGTTTAATTTGTAATGTGTTGAAATGACGTGTGTTTAATTGACTTTTTGAAATTTGGGTTTATTATACCGGGAATTGATTTTTTAATCGGCGGGGGATGGAGGCTGCGAATGTGGAAAAATTTTAACCTGCAGCTAGTGTCTCCCTTCTATCTCTGATGTCAATTCAACACATTTCACTCAACACAACAAGTTAATACTTCGTCAATTCAATTATAGACGTGTCACCTGTGGTCCACCACTTCCCAGATATTACAGTACATCTAGATACAAGATTACATAATTTAGATTTATGTGCTGTTTACGTTTAAGTGCATCAATGTATATAAGGTACAGGTGCATTCCTATATGTGTTATTACATACTCCTTCTTTGAAAAAATAAACGTAATATAATCAATATTTTTAGTATATCTATGTATAATATGAAGAGATATTTTTCTTTGTGTTTTTATTTGTATATTTTTTTTTTTCGAATATAAAATATTGGTATATTCCAAACATTTGTTTATTGTAATTATTTTTCGTATTTTATGTAAAATTTGTTTTTTTTTTTTTTTTTTACTTTATGTATATATTATATTTGTGTGTGTATGGGGGCTTCTATTTTAGGTATGGCCATACGTGATATATTTATAAGAGAAAAGAATGATTATGAAATAAAAATTTTAAACATATTTTTAAGTACTATTTGTTTTTTATTTTATTATCTCCTCTATCTCCTAGGTACTCTACCTTATATGGACCAAATATTTAAAATCTAGCTTTGTCCTGCTTCATTTAATAAAACCTGATCTCCTTTTTAACTCAAGATTTATAGTATTTTTATCGTAGTTAATTTTCTTCTGTTTTTGCTTATGGTATTCTAACAATCTCTTAGCTCTCTTAAATGTTTGTTCTAGCTGAATTTTGATTCTTTAGCATGTTTTCTAATTATACAGTGGTTTTATCTTATCTATACTATTAAAGTAGTTTAGCAAATTTGAAGTTTTTACTCAAAAACAACCTTATATGGACAATAGGCAAGCGCCATAGAGTGGGTTGTGAGTTAAAACAATATATTAAGTATTGAGTTATACATCCGAATTGTTTTGTCAACTCGAGATTAAGATCGAATGATTATTCATTATAGTTTGTGGCTTTTGCTCACTGTTCTCTCAGTTCTAGTGATGATGTGAAGTAGAAGTTATATTTTTAGTGTCCAACTCTTTGTATAAACTTCTATTATTGGGAATTTTGTATTCTGTTCCCTATGTCCGTAATGAACGCCTTCATTGGAAACCGTACTTTAGAATAATATCCTCGAATATAGCTTTGTATTTGCACCTTTGTTTTTAATGGTTGATTGCTACTAGGTATTTTTTAGAGTTAACGTTACTGTATTTTAACAATCAATTACTACTTATTCGAAAGCCATTTGTATGCTTCGTTATAGTTAATGGGGTCTTAATGAGTTTAGTTGTTTTAATTTTTGGCATTTGGGGCATTTTCTTATATATTTTGATATATCTCTTGTCATGTTTTTTCACACAATGCCATTTAATTTTTGCTAATGTTCTAGCTATGCCTGTATGACCTCCTTGTATTGGATCGTCATGGAATGTGTATTGCTTCTTTTCTTTTTTTTTATTATTTGATAATAGGGTCACCGGCTTGAGAAGCGTGCCATCACTTTTAGAGATTGTAATATTTATTGCCCATTATTTTAAAGATTATTGAGATGGTGTCAAATATCGTTTTCGCTCGGTGCCACTTTGAGTTGGCTGATATTAAGTATACCGGCTTCTTTCAACCTTTGAAAGAACTGACCTAAGTCGAGAATTTCATTGGTGAACATATCGCTAACGTCAATTTTTTGCCATAACTTTTTTCCACGTTTTAGTAAACATAGTGAATCCGTTATTCGCAAGGTCACTACTTTTCGTACCTCATCATTTACAATGACTTCGTATACGTTGGGCTGAGAAGCTTTATTTAGAGACTTGCTTATGCAAACTACTTTTCATTTTCTTTCCCTCAGGAATCCTCCTGTTTCACTTTGGTTTCTGGTAATGACTTTCAGAATTTGATTGTTTGTTTGTATATTTTTTAAGTCCGTGATAGTAATTTTCTTGATAACGCATCGGCTCATGATTATCTTTGCCCTTTAGATATTCTACTGTAAAATTATATTCCTCTAATTCAAGTCTCATGCGTGTTAATTGGAACTGGGGTTTACCATTGAAAATAGATATGTGAGTGCTCGTGATCGTTTTGACAGTGAAGTGTCTACCATAAATATATGGCCTGAAGTGTATTATTGCCCAATGAATAGCTGATAGGTCTTGCTCTGTTGTACTTTTGTTGCTTTCGCCTTTTGTAAAGATCTTGATGCGTATGCTAATTGGAAGCTGAAGTCCATTTTTGTTTAGGACTGCTCCATGCTTGCTTACTAGCATCTGTAATTATGCAAAATGCCTTTTGCTGAAATCTGATATTGTAAAAGAGTTGGGTTTATTAGTGCCGATTTTAGATGTTCGAAGGCGTTTTGGCATTCAGTTGTCCATTCGAATTTTTTATATCTTTCTTACATAATCTTTATATGGGACGAGAATAGTCGGCAAAATTTTCTCTTATAAATCTTCTGTAATAATTACAAAATGCAACAAATCTTCTAGCGCTGTCCGCATCATGTGGACTTTGAATGACGTCGTATTTTTTGTCGTTGAGCAAAATTCTTTATTGTGCATTTATGTCCTAGAAAAGTGATTTCATGCATAAAAAATGAACATTTTTCGGGATGTAACTTAGGTTATGTTTTCACATTTCTCAAAAACATCAGTTAGTTCTTGAGCATATGTATTACGGAACAACCAATGACTATTAAATCATCCATATAAAGAAATGCTTGCGAAGGTTCTAGACCAGAGAAAGCTATAGTCATCATTCTCTGAAAGAGTTTGGGCGCTATTTTTGCCGAATGGTAATCGTGTGAAGGATATGAACTATTGCATGTTGAAAAGATGTTATACTTTGAACTTTTTTCGAGCTCAATTTATGAAACCCGACACTAAGTCAAAGCATGAAAATATTTTGCTCTTCCTAGTTGATCTAAAATGTCATCAATTCTAGGGAGTGGAAATTTATGGAATACATCGCTATATTGGGTGCATAATGTTGTTAGTTGTTTATGAAATTGTTGCGGGAAATTTTTCGAAAGTTGGGTTAACACAGTTTTTTCTCTGTTTCCTTAAGTTCGTTTCAACTACTCCGTAGTTTGAAAGTGATTCATTTTAAATGGTTTTAGCTGACTCATGATCTTGTATTTGTTGTATTTAGTAGTTTTAATCATTTTAATGCACTGTTTGTTATTTGAACCATGTAACCCTGCCGAATTTCCGTTCGGAATAAATCTTCTGCTGAGATTATTTCGATTTTTCGGATCAACTTGGCATCTTCCTGGCAGAATTTATGAATGTTATTGGAACATAAAATGTGATTTTTTAAATTATTTGGTCTCATTATAAGCCAGTCTCAGATGGCATGCAATCTAATTGACAGTTGTATTTTTTTATGAAATCGAGTCCTAGTATTCCATCACAAGGAATAGCGAATTGTAAATCTACGATATGAAAATCATGGGAATTATATATTTAGAAGTTTGAAATTCGATAGAAGTTCGCCCTTTTTGATTTGGTAACTTCTTGATTTACTCCTGATATTGATAATATGATTAGTTTGGATGTGTTGAAAAACATCGGAATTTTCCTTTAAGATGGATATATCCGCACCTGTGTCTATTAAAAGACTAGTTCTTTCCCGTTGCTACATGTATAAAAGTTACGAATATGTTTTGGCTGAGATTGATGGTGTGAATTTTACTGTTTCCTACTGTTGAGTACCTAAAGGGTTTTGGGAGTTTCCCTGGTTGTTTCCCGTTGCGTTTTGGGCTACTCTAACATTGTTGCTGTTGTTATTGTTATTGTTTATTGGGCTAACTTCCGTTTTGGTGGTTATTTCCTTATAACTTCCTCTGTTGTTTCCTCTATTATTTCCTCTGAAATTACACAGTGCACAAATTTCCAAAATTGTAATAACCTGGGTATTGGCATAGCGTACGCCGTAGAGCAGGTCGCGTATAGCACTTCCTCATACTTAGTTTTCCTGGGGACCCCAAAAATCTGAAAGTTATGGCCCAAAAACCGCTTTTGCTTTTTTACCTCACCTAAATAGATATAACTCGCGAATGGACTGTCTGATTGCTCAGAATCTTATCAATTCTGATAGCCACGAGAGGGATCTAAAACATTATAATCATTGGTTTGACTAACTTAACGTGATGGCTGAGAAATGTGGATTACAGATCTGGTATTTTCAAATTTTTTCCTAAATTGTACTTTGACCACCACTGGTTTCACTATTTTATTCTAGGCGATTTCCGTTAAAGTTTATTATAAAAGCCCAGTTAATTCTGCGTTGAACAATTTCCCTGATGAATTTGGTTACCTAATGGCGAAGTTATTCCCTGATATCTGAGCACACTGAAATCTAGCATTTTTTTGTGTGCTGAAGAAAACTGATTGACTTAACATTAATGCCCCTGAAATATAGTTTGCTAAAGTTTGGAGGAAAATTCTAAATTATCATAAATGTTCTAATATTTGTTTGACAATTTTGGACTTATTCTGTTAGAGAGTGTTGTTACCCTATGGGGCTAGGATAAACTGCAGTCAAGTCAACAATTACTGAACTTCACTACAGATATAACATATATTTTTATTCCGCTGCTTGTAGAGTAAAAAGTATGTAACAGGCAGAAGGAAATAACTCCGACCACATAAAGTAAATATATTCTTCATCAGCATGACGAGTTGAGTCGGTAACTTTTGTCCGTCCGTCTGTCTGTTTTTATGCGAACTAGTCCTCTAGTTTTCCAGCTAATGAACTGAAAATATTGCACAGAGTATTCATTTCACTTGACGCCACGTTGCAATATGTCGAAACCCCAATGGATCGATGACTACTTTTGTAAATATCATAAATGATCGGTAAAAAAAAGGTTTTTTCTCAATATTATAGCCCATTAGTAAGAATTAGCAGCTCTGCTTCTGCCGTTACTGTTGTAGCAAAATATATCCAGAGCATATACCGCCGCAGGTACAGAGTTTTTATTGTTAGATGTTACCGACTTTCTACTTGTTTTTTTTATCAGCGTATGTTTAAAACACGCGATTTAAAATTCGGTAATCATAGCGAAATTGTTTGATGGCTCGTGTCTCTTGAGCGTAAGCGCTTTTTTTATTGAGATTATATTTTCAATTCGTTTACCTCTTTTCAAGGCCTTCATATGCGGAGCCTGATATGATAAGCGCCAAAGGAACCCAAATTTGGATAAAAGAATCTAAAAAAAGCTCAAAATCAGATTTAATTTAAAACCTTGCCACCAATATAAACAATTTATGGGCGCATTAGCGGCATGTATTTTAAAGATTAGAAGATAACAAATACCATTATTGATATTCAGACCTTAAATGCGCAGGTATATAAAGTTTGTTATAGACTAGCCAAGCCGCAATAGTTATTTCTGAAAAGTTTCAATCACCCACACTTGTTTAGCCCCGCAGAGCACGGCACAACAAATTATCAGAACGAAACCAACCGTTATTGCTATACGACCCTTAAAAATTATAGTACATTTCCATCGGACTTGTTTTTAATTTGAAAAAACCGATGCTTCTCATCCAGAAGTCAACCACAGATGAAATAAAATCCGATTTCTTATCGCACATTATGAAGGAACTTACCTCGTTCACTCTCCACACAAAGAAGATATTATATTGACAAAGTTCGTCCTGGTTACTATTTTTACCACCGTATGAAAATACGCCGAATTACCACAAAAATCGAGACAGGCAAAGCAATCTGTCTGTGCCGAAAGTTTTGATACACTTGGAAAAACGCTTGACTCAACGGTTAGCTGACTTCGACCAAACTGCAGATCACGCTTAAAAACTTTAATAATACCCTGACCGTGATAGAGAGCTGTAATATTGAGGAAACAAGTTTTTCTCAATAAAACCCATTTTTTGACCAATCAAGGTCCAAGAAGTAAAAATCATCCGATCCGGTTTGTTCCGACATATTAGAAGCAGCGCAGACAAAAGAATACCCTGTGTAATATTTCAGTTCGACAGCTTCAAAACTAAGGGACTAGTTCGCATAGAAACAGACAGACGACGGACAAAGCTTAACCGACTCAACTCGTCATGCTGATGAAGAATATATTACTTTATGTGGTCGGAAATGATTCCTTCTGCCTGTTACATACATTTCCAGATTTTTGGTAATACCTCTTTACTCTACAAGCAACGGGTATAAAAATGGAAATTCTCTGTAGTGAAGATTCATTAATTGTTGACTTGACTGCAGTTTATCCTAGCCCCATAGGGTAACAGCACTCTAACAGGAATATCAGTCCAAAATTGTCAAACAAATATGTAAACATTTATGTACTGTGTAATAACATGAAAACTATATTTAAATTTCCTCCAAACTTTAGCAAACTATACTTTCAGGGGCATTAATGTTGTCAATCGATTTTCTGTCAACACACTAAAAAAATAGATTTGAAGTGTGCTCATGATATCCGCGAATAACTTCGCCAGGGTAACCAAATTCATCGGGGAGAACAATTGTTCAACGCAGAATTAACTGGGTTTATAATAAACTTAACAAAAATCGCCTAGAATAAAATAGTGAAACCAGTGGTGGTCAGCACAATTAGTGAAAAAAGCTGGTAAAATGCCAGATCTGTAATCCGCATTTCTCAGCCATCGCGTTAAATTAGTCAAACTAATGATTATAATGTTTTAGATCCCTCTCGTGGCTATCAGAATTGATAAGGTTATGAGCAATCAGACGGAACCATTCGCTATTATATCTATTTAAAAGAGGTAAAAAGCAAAAAGCGGTTTTTGGGCCATAACTTCAGATTTTGGGGGTCCCCGAGGAAAAACCAAGTATGAGGAAGTGCTATACGCGACCTGCTCTACAGCGTACGCTATGCCAATACCCAGGTTATTTCTGCACTGTAGCACTGTGTTATTATTGTTGTTTTGTCCATTATTGCGGTTATAATTATTGTTATAATTATTATTATTATAATTGGTAATATTATAATAACCAGGCCATTGCCTCTTCCGCGAGAATTACCTCGATAATTATTACCTCGATAATTTGTCCTCCACGGGTGTACAATATTGTATTGTGATCAAGCCCGTCATTTCAGTACTACTTTGTAAGTACTCGTGATGGCTTCGTTCATTGGTGTGAAATTTCCAGCCTCAAGTATTGTTTTAAGGTTTTCCATGTTCACAATTTTTAACCATTGTACGATGGCTTTTTCTTTGTAACTGAATTTATAAGTGTTCTTCAGCTGATAAACCCTCCATCGATATACGATGCTTCCATAGCCTACGCAAATGATCGATTTCTGTCGTAAACTTTTCTGCAGTTTTGCCCTTTTGGCTACTTTTTGCCAATTTTTGCCCTTTACTACGTCGGACGTTTCACCGACTATAGTGTCTTTGCAATTTTTGGCTAATTGCGTTAATAGTGGTCTCGTTTTTGAACTTTATATAGGGTGGACCCTATTATTTTCGATTTTGACTGGCTTAAGGCTAACTCTTCGAAATTACCTTTGTCAAGTTCACTAACTTCAAAGCGGTTACAAATCTTTGAAGATGTAGCTTTTGTCAATAAATTCTGGAATAGCATTTGAAATGTCTTTCATATATGCCCTTTGGGCAGCTGGGTCTCCAGTATGTTTTCTTTTGTTTCGATGTCGCTGGTATCTGAATCTTAGTTCTCTCTTGCATTGGTAATGTTATTTCCGCCGGAATTGTTAGATCGTGAAGATCTTTTTTTTATTTCAACTTCTTCGCCTCAATTCGGAACTTTCATCTTCCGTTGACTCTATTTCTTACCTATTCTGCTGTTTCTTGTTCTTCACTCAGATCCCTTGTCAGTATTTAGGATAGTCGGTATGGATATATCTAAATGATGCCTCTCTTTGACAGTTAATAGTTTAAGACGTAACTCTGGATCAATAATTTCGATATTTTCGACCAGTTCGTTTGTTCTTATTATTTTTCTATTTTCATGCACTAATATTCTTACCTCGTTGAAAGAATCGACAAGAATCTTTGCGTGTTTTATTTACTCGTTTCCTGTTGTGTTGTCCTTTTTTTGCTTACCCATATGGTAAGACTTATCAAAAAAATGTCTGTTTTCACGGGGATGGGTGAGGTAGGGTGCTCCCATCCCATTCTAAGTTTATATATATTTTCCTTGGTTTTGCCATATTTTTTTTTGCCCTTTAGATCGTTCTAGCGATGATGGACGACTACTATAAAATAATGATCGACTGATAAAAAAAAGATGTAGTAATGCTATAGGGAAATATTTCTTTTTTTTGAGAATACTACTTCTTTTCCAAAATCGTTACGATATTGACTTAAAAATTTTTGTTTTTTTTTTTTTTTTTTTTCGTATCAATTTTAATTTTATTTGCGTACTGTGTACTTAGCCACTTGCGTATATTTATTTACGTATTTTTTTTTACACCCTTGGAGAGGGTATATTAAAATTGTCCGGATGTTTGTAACGCATAGAAGGAAGCATCTCCGACCACATAAAGTATATATATTCTTGATCAGCATGACGAGCTGAGTTGATATAGCCATGTCCGTCTGTCTGTCTGTCCGTCCGTCTGTCCGTCTGTCCGTCCGTCTGTTTCTATGCTATCTCCTCCGTCAGTTTTAAAGCTATCGTAACCAAACTTTGCACGAAGTCTTTTGGTATAAATACGCTGCACATTTGTCGGAACCGGCCGGATCGGATGACTATAGCATATAGCTGCCATAGGAACGATCGGTTGAAAAACTAGTTTTAGTGAGAAAAACTTTTTTGTTTTCAATGTTATCGCTCCCAACGCTCGTATTTATAAGTTTTTAGTGATTTCACATAATTTCACCAAGCCATTTTGAAATCGGACAACTATATAGTATAGCTGCCATACAAAAGTGAGGTCTGAAAAAAAGTCTTAGTGAGAAAAACTTTTTTGTTTTCAATGTTATCGCTCCCAACGCTCGTTTTATAAGTTTTTGATTTCACTAATTTCACCAAATTTTCGAAATCGGACCTTAGTAGCGCGCCATACAAGTGAGGTCTGAAAAAAGTCTTAGGGAAGTATTTATAAGTTTTAGTGATTTCACATAATTTCACCAACCATTTTGAAATCGGACAACTATATAGTATAGCTGCCATACAAAAGTTAGGTCTGAAAAAAAGTCTTAGTGAGAAAAACTTTTTTGTTTTCAATGTTATCGCTCCCAACGCTCGTATTTATAAGTTTTAGTGATTTCACATAATTTCACCAAGCCATTTTGAAATCGGACAACTATATAGTATAGCTGCCATACAAAAGTTAGGTCTGAAAAAAGTCTTAGTGAGAAAAACTTTTTTGTTTTCAATGTTATCGCTCCCAACGCCCGTATTTATAAGTTTTTAATGATTTTACATCATTTCACCAAAATTTTCGAAATCGGACCACTATATAGTATAGCTGCCATACAAACTGTCAGGCACATATCAAGCTCCAAGGGTATATAAACTTCGGTCGAGCCGAAGTTAGCTTGCCTCTATTTTTTATTGTTGCCAATTTTTTTTTTTTTTTTTTTTGTCTAGATCAATAGCTCTGGCTTAAGGCTCTTTTTGTTACACACTTATTGTAGAACATATATAAGCTTTGTACAGAATGTACGCATTAGCCAAAAACAATTATTGATAATAATATATTTGTTTAAATTTGAATCAATACTTTTGTGATTCGATTTTGTTTATTACGTTTGCAGTGAAGTCCACTGATTTTGTATCAATTAACCCTATTTTGGGTATTATTTCTGTATTGCAGTTAATGTCAGTTTTTGATATTGAATTGCTTATCATTTATATTTTATTAATTTTCATTCTGGAACACATGACTGTTCACAGCCGGGATTTTTGCAAGAGGCCCTTGCAGTCTACTAAGCACTTTGGTTTCCTTCTCATTATGTCTTCCTTATTTTCATAGCTTCTAATTCCTGCATATTTTCTAATTCTGGTTTAATCTGTACATTTTTTCTTCCCAGTTTACTGGGGTTGTTCCTGTAGCATATAACTGCCTATATTTAATTCTTAATTTTTAAATTTAGGAAATTTTTCTGGCCTCCTCTCCTTTCTGTTAATTTTTCCTTCTTTAGCATTAGTATAATTTTCTTTTTTTTTTAGTTTGTTTCTTTTTGTTTTTGCATCTTCTTTTGATTAGCTTTCTTTTGACTTCCATTTTGATGATTTAAATTCCTTTGATTAAGTGGTTTTACAGCTTTCCCTACCTAGGTAAAAATGAAAACCCGCAGCTAGAAACTGCACCTGGGCTTGTACAATTTGAATTAATTTTAGTTTGCATCGCAGTGCAAACAGACGTACTTTAATTTAATTTAATGTATAATATTAGCTCTAATTCTGCTCGCTCCTGGTCTTCCGGCAGGATCTTCCTTGTAGTGATCGTGCTCGCCTTTCTTGGCTGCTGCTGATGTCCCGGGGAGGCAGCCTATGGGCTCAGGCGGTACCGGTGCCGGTCATCGCACAGGTGTAAATTTCGTCGTTGGGGCACTTTGGGGATTGATGTTCGGTGATAGCCATATCTTTTTCATTAATAATCTTTGCTGAGCGAGCTGTGATTGATGGGCAATAGTGTAATCAAATTCAAGAATGTAGTCTTTGGGCTGTTGCCCCCGCGCGGAGACGGTGTATTCAATATTTATACTTATAGTAGAGCATTAGTTTTTCTCGTCTTCGCCTACGCGTCTCCACACCCATCACTCACACTCTCTACTCACTCAGACTTTTCGGGTTCCCATTCACCAGATT